>JAHYIQ010000009.1:5691355-7114194 GCA_030673865.1 Melipona bicolor | reverse complement strand
GCTGAAAATTCTAGCTTTGTATCAGGACAACATGAGAGTCAAAGAGGTGGCACGACGAAGTCCGGCGTCAAGCGGTTCTCCTGATACAGAGGATTTTCTACAAAACGTATAAGTGGGAATATCTCGTGAACGAGAAGTTACCTCTCGCTGAAAATTCTAGCTTTGTATCAGGAGAACATGAGAGTCAAAGAGATGGCACTACGAATTCCGGCGTCAAGCGGTTCTCCTGATACAGAGGATTTTCTACAAAACGAAAAAGCGTGAATAGCTCGTGAACCAGAAGTTACCTCTCGCTGAAAATTCTAGCTTTGTATCAGGAGAACATGAGAGTCAAAGAGGTGGCACGACGAATTCCGGCGTCATGCGGTTCTCCTGATACAGAGGTCTTTCTACAAAACCTTCGCGCCGGAATATCTCGTGAACGAGAAGGTATTTCTGGCTGAAAATTCTAGCTTTGTATCAGGACAACATGATACTGAAACAGGTGGCACGACGAAGTCCGGCGTTATGCGGTTCTCCTGATACAGAGGTCTTTCTACAAAACCTTCGCGCCGGAATATCTCGTGAACGAGAAGGTATTTCTGGCTGAAAATTCTAGCTTTGTATCAGGACAACATGATACTGAAACAGGTGGCACGACGAAGTCCGGCGTCAAGCGGTTCTCCTGATACAGAGGATTTTCTACAAAACGAAAAAGCGTGAATAGCTCGTGAACCAGAAGTTACCTCTCGCTGAAAAATTCTAGCTTTGTATCAGGAGAACATGAGAGTCAAAGAGGTGGCACGACGAAGTCCGGCGTCAAGCGGTTCTCCTGATACAGAGGCTTTTCTACAAAACGATTGAGAGGGAATAACTCGTGAACGAGAAGGTATTTCTGGCTGAAAATTCTAGCTTTGTATCAGGACAACATGATACTGAAACAGGTGGCACGACGAAGTCCGGCGTTATGCGGTTCTCCTGATACAGAGGTCTTTCTACAAAACCTTCGCGCCGGAATATCTCGTGAACGAGAAGGTATTTCTGGCTGAAAATTCTAGCTTTGTATCAGGACAACATGATACTGAAACAGGTGGCACGACGAAGTCCGGCGTCAAGCGGTTCTCCTGATACAGAGGATTTTCTACAAAACGAAAAAGCGTGAATAGCTCGTGAACCAGAAGTTACCTCTCGCTGAAAAATTCTAGCTTTGTATCAGGAGAACATGAGAGTCAAAGAGGTGGCACGACGAAGTCCGGCGTCAAGCGGTTCTCCTGATACAGAGGCTTTTCTACAAAACGAAAAAGCGTGAATATCTTGTGAACGAGAAGTTACCTCTCGCTGAAAATTCTAGCTTTGTATCAGGAGAACATGAGAGTCAAAGAGGTGGCACGACGAATTCTGAAGTCAAGCGGTTCTCCTGATACAGAGGATTTTCTACAAAACGTTTGCGCGGTAATATCTCGTGAACGAGAAGGTATTTCTGGCTGAAAATTCTAGCTTTGTATCAGGACAACATGATACTGAAACAGGTGGCACGACGAAGTCCGGCGTCAAGCGGTTCTCCTGATACAGAGGATTTTCTACAAAACGAAAAAGCGTGAATAGCTCGTGAACCAGAAGTTACCTCTTGCTGAAAATTCTAGATTTGTATCAGGAGAACATGAGAGTCAAAGAGGTGGCACGACGAATTCCGGCGTCAAGCGGTTCTCCTGATACAGAGGCTTTTCTACAAAACGAAAAAGCGTGAATATCTTGTGAACGAGAAGTTACCTCTCGCTGAAAATTCTAGCTTTGTATCAGGAGAACATGAGAGTCAAAGAGATGGCACGACGAATTCCGGCGTCAAGCGGTTCTCCTGATACAGAGGATTTTCTACAAAACGATTGCGCGGGAATATCTCGTGAACGAGAAGGTATTTCTGGCTGAAAATTCTAGCTTTGTATCAGGACAACATGATACTGAAACAGGTGGCACGACGAAGTCCGGCGTCAAGCGGTTCTCCTGATACAGAGGATTTTCTACAAAACGAAAAAGCGTGAATAGCTCGTGAACCAGAAGTTACCTCTCGCTGAAAATTCTAGCTTTGTATCAGGAGAACATGAGAGTCAAAGAGGTGGCACGACGAATTCTGAAGTCAAGCGGATCTCCTGATACAGAGGTTTTTCTACAAAACGTATAAGTGGGAATATCTTGTGAATGAGAAGGTATTTCCGGCTGAATATTCCAGCTTTGTATCAGGAGAACATGAGCATGGAGGAGGTGGCATGGCAAGGCCCACCGTCGATCGGTTCCACTGATACAGAGTTTCTACTAAAAATATATGTGCGGCAATATCTCGAAAAAGGAGAGCTATTTCCAGCTGAAAATTGCATTTTTGTATCAGGAGAACATCAGCATCGAGAAAGTAGCACTCCAAGGGCCACCGTCGATCGGTTCTCCTGATACAGAGTTTTTTCAAAACATATATCAGCGCGAATATCTCGTGGACGACTGGCTGAAAAATTTAGTTTCGTATCAGGAAAACTTGGGGCTCTAATAGGTGGCAAGGCAAACCCCGTTGGGCGGTTCTCCTGATACAGAAATTTTTCGAAAAATCTTTAAATGGGATTGTCTCTGTAATTAGGCGATATTCTTCGATGATGATTCGAATCTTTTTTTCCAATAATTTACTTATTAACTAATTATTCCTATAGTTCAGTTTACTCAGGGAAATTAAGGAATTGTGGACTGTATGTTGCGTAGTTCTTAGCTTGATTTGGTTTTCCAAACTTTAATGTTTGGACGACATCAATCAATTACCAGGTCTCACCACGAGGAGGTGACTACGCTCGAGACCCATTCTTGTTCCCATCATTTATATTCAAGACTCGATATTCAACCAAATATGTTTAAAAAAATTTGAGGTTTTAAGGATAATATAGAATATAAAATAAGATTTATTATTCATAAATTAGGCAACTAGGTGTATTAGGTACATATTTATTTACCGTTTATTGTCTCTAAGTTATAAAAATTGACTTTATTTACGGGATTCAAAAATCTGTTGTGTGCTTTAGTTTCGTAACGATAACTAAAGGGAAGATATGCAGATAGAAATGTAAAAATAAAACAGTTTCATGTCGTAATGTTTTATTAATATAATGCCATATTTACAGTTTTTATTTATTTCCTTTTTCAACATTTTAATACAGCTTAAAATATAATTCAATTCTAATTATTATATTTTAACATTTTCCCGTTCTCTTAATTTAAATAAAAATGAAATGCTTTTCTTTATACCTTATGTACATTTATTATTACAATGATTCGGTTTCGGTATGCAATTCATTATAAGAAAGTGATATTACAATTGGAATTCTACGAAGTATCAAAATAGTATTTCAAATGTAAAGTATTCATTATAAATAATATTTTACTTTGTTCAGTTTTTAAAATAAAATCTTTGTTCTATTATTTATAAGATGTTATTAGAGAAACAAATAACGTTCGTTTTGAATTAATTATATTTTTGAAAAAATTGGATTACTAATTGAGATTAAAATTGGTCCAATTATACAGAATACATGAGACATCATCAATAGGCGATCTTATACTTTCACTTTTTTAACTGGACCAAAAAAGGAATGCATAAATTATAGAAAGTGTTTTAAAGAGATATAAGAAAATCAGATTTATTTACATTATTTATATAATATAATATAAAATATTCTAATATAATAATATAAAGTATTAATATTATTTGAATACAATAATTAATAACAAATAGAAAAATTGAATTTGCGATAAATATTAAATAAATGTGAACTTTTATGTGACTGATATTTTCATGTATGTGTTTCTTTTGTATTATGTTATCAAATATATTTTATAACTTGTATATAATCATGTAAAAGCACATTTCGATGTTATCAAAGATTCATCATAATTAATACATCAAATATAATATATTTAATAGTGTGTAATGTAATTATGTTTCGTGTTATATTCTTGTATGACGATAATATTAACAGTAAAACTTTATGTATGAATAAAACAAATCTAAAAAATTATGTACATTTAGGAAATATTTATGATTCTGTTCAAACAGTTGTGCTCCAATTGTATTGCTTAATTTATGGAAACAGCGAGATCCTAGAACGATAAGATTGGTTACACTTTAGCAGGAACTGTAATTTAATTGTATGGTATATCCTGTACAGCTTTATCTATGTCTTGATACAAGCATGATAAGTTTAAAAATTAAAGTAGGTTATCCGAAGTTGACTGTGTCCATTGTTAGTTAGAATTTATGAACTTGTGGAATAAAAGTATTTAATGGTAACGATTTCTCTTTCATGTACCTATAAGAAAGAGTTATAACACCCAAGTAAATTTCAGTTAGACATTAACCCATACATATTCAATTGATTACTTAATGTGAAACACGCGAAATAAGAAAGCTATAGGGTTAATCAATTTTTTTTTTGTTGCATTTTCATCCGAACAATTTTTATGCAATATTTTCTCTTCACGGTTTAGTATATTTTTTAAAAGAAACATAATTCCTAACTTTACATGTGTTGTACATTTGAGATATAATGTAAAACGATAAAAAAATAATGTATTATTTTTAAATATATTTTCAATCAGAATAAAAATAAATCAATGTTGATTTCAAAATTTAAAAATGATGAAAAATTTGTTTTGTATTTCATCCATTTATTCAATGACAGTGCATTCATGTTCGGAGAAATACTTGCTGAATGATGTTCATTGACATTTCTATTGAAAAAGTAATATGATTTTTAGATTTCTGCGCTGATATTGACACTTTTTTTCACACATATTGACACTTTTTTTGCATAAATGTATAGTTTCCTCCAAAACCATTAAAGGAAGTCCCCGGCTTCGATGAAACTTTGTAAACTTAAAAATGGTCAAAAGATAATAGATGAATATTTTCTTCTAATTCAAGTCAATATATATTGCAAATTTCATAAAAATTCAGATTAAAGAGAATTCATGACTAAATTTCAAATTAACAAGATTTTATATTATTTAATATTCGTTTAAATATAATGCAATCATTAATTTCCAGTTTAAAGATATGGAATATTTTACACATTATTTTTATGTTTTCATATATTTTTTTACTACACAGTTCATAAACCAAGTCGGTCTATATTCAAATATTATCACATATACGAACTCATCACGCGATCTTAACATTTTACTACGTTAAAAAAAGAATGATTACTTCTGGCCTCATTTATTTATAGCCAACTTATTACACTTCCTATTCTTTTATATTTGACAATATATATATCTTGATGATGCGTTAAAAATAATCGCTTTTATAATTTTATGTTTACATTTAAAAAGATATTCAAATTAGTCTAATTAGAATATAAGTATCTGGCATAAATTTTAGTTGTATTTCTATAACTTTATAGCTTTATAAACATGTTAATTTCTACAATTAGATTGGCAAATGATTTATTCTATATTACATTCTTAGTTTATTCTACATTACATTCTTGATTTATTCTACATCATATTTCAACGTTTAAAGTATGAAGTAAAATAACGATTAAAAATAAATTTAATTTATTATACCTTGCATATATAAATAAAATAATTCAAAATAAATTAATTAATGAATATTCTTACATTGTGCAGCCTTGTATCTACTGTTGAATTATAAAAATACGAAATGCATTATTCCGTGTGAATGAAATAAAAAAGCTTTTGCCGACCGCATTCTCTACATTTTATAATCTTGTCTTGCAACTTTCTAGGATTTTGACATAAAAGAGAAAAAAAAAGAAACAACGGATGAAGCTTTACAAGAATATAAGAATTTAGTGCGTAAATTGAATGGATTACTTGCGTGACTAAGATTCCATGACTCTGTAATTCCAATTATGTACAATGCATAATACATATAATTTAGGTCGAAAATTTTTATTTTGTTTTCATTTTGTTTAATTTTTACTCTATCTATATGTATAAATATTAAGATTGCGTTCCATTTTTAATAATATAATCTGAAAATTATATAAAGATTATCGGCGTTATCACTTTGCTGTTCTGGAATATAATGTTTTATTTAATTTTCCTTTGGCTTTAACATTGATATTGATATTTTATGTGTTATACATTAAGAAAAGAGTTAATCTTTGTTGAAATTTTTCAATTGACAATCAAAATTAGATCTCGATTATATTCATTGCTTTCGATTTTACAATTTCGTGAATCTTTGCATCTCTAAACACATAGAATATACAGAATTATATAAAATTACATAAAATAATATTTGAATACTTGATATAATATTTGATAAAACTCTACTCAATTCTAGTAGCATCGAGTTATAGATGTCTAGAATAATTGATTTTAAATTACTAAAATTCATATTTTACATTCTTTATTAAATTAAAAAATTAAATTAAATTAAAGATTCCAAAATTGTCATTGTCCCCAGTAGCTCGACGACTCCATTTTCTCAGTTACGATCGCAAAAATAACAAATTGAATAAATATATAATCACGAATTTCTACGAAATGCGATAGAAATTAATTATATTTTAAATTACTTATATTCTCCAAAATATAAGGGTTTCGTAATAAAGCTAAATTGAATTAAAAATTCCAAAATTAACTAATTTTGCTCTGAATTGTTGCAGTTGTCCGATACAGTTCGATAGTACCAGTGATTTACAATCTCGAGTTATCATCTCGAGACTAAAATATTGAACAAACATCCGCAATCCAAGCATGCGACAAAAATTTCCTACTATTTTTCGATCACTCTTTGAGAGACGGTTTCGCAGAATAAGGAAGCAACTCATTCGTAGAACCACGACGCGACCTTCCAAGGGTTGGAAGGCGGTCGAAAGTAACTCCGTGCGACGTGTGATATTAGTCGTTCACACGACAAAGGGGAGAGAGGAAAGGGATTTTCACTTTACATCAGACTAGGTCAAAGTATACTTACAATTATAGTCGAACAGAGCCGAACGAAGGCGGATCGCTCATTCTACGAAAAAATATCGAAGGCAAGAGGACGAGGTTCGATGCGTACCGTGTAGACAGTTCTGAGGACGTACGTTTACCTGCAGTCCCTACCACTTTCTTTGGCCGGTTGGTGGGTACCGCGTTCTCGTTACCGTGGTCCACGCTGCACTACTGTTCCACTATCTCCTCATTCACCTCGCGATTCGACAGGATCGAAGAACACGCGCGTATCTCCCGGACATTCATCTTCGAATTATCGATCTATCGGGGAAAAACCGAGTAACTCTTCGCTCGATTCCACATCATTTTCCACGCTCGTGTATTCCAATCTTTTTTTTTTTTTTTATCGGCGAAGACATATCGAGTCTTCTTACAAAATTTTTCAAAAATTTCGTTAAAAGTGACCGATCTGACAGAGAATCCGCGTGTTCGACGTCGCTGCACGAGAAAAGATAATATAATTTGGATCTTAAACATTCCTATCTTGATCTCACGAGGGAAGTGTAAAAGGAAAAGATAATAAATAGAAATAAACAATAAGAATTCACGATACAAGGCTCGACTCTTCTTTCTTATTGACATCGATCATCGCTCGCGAATCATGTGCACCTGTTACCGTCAGTGTCACAATTAGTTGCACTTTACTGTATTGTTCGTCCGGTACTCAAGCTCTTCCGTTTAAAGAATTTTGAGAAAGGGACCACTTGAACGGTTGAGTCATTCGAATGAGAAAGTCTCGACGAAAGGAACGTATTCGATGGTGATTGTCGGTCAGTGGAGAACAATCGACCCATAGATAAAGTGATAAAGCAGGTGCCGGTTGAAAGGTGGAAAGTAGGCAAAATCGTTTAAGAGGAAATCCTTCACGAGGAAATATCAGAAGTAAAGAAAACGGCGATCATGGCCTAAATGAGTATGACCGACAAATATGTGCGTGTAGTACGTTGGTGATAGAGAAACCTACCTCGTATGGTTTTCTTCTTTCCATTCGCTCACCACTTCGAGCTTGAAACTGTTGTGTGTTACATAAAGAGGGATTTTACTGGCCAGTTAATGAACTCGGTTGTGCGCGCATACAGGGAACATCTATCAGCGACCTTACGTAAGTAAATATGAATAATTTCTTATTTGAAAATAGCGAAGAATGTAGAATGAAGAAATGCAAAATAGAACAAAGAATACGATGGCGAGTGCAATACCGTGGTCCACGCGTGACAACCCTGTATTATGTCTTTGTCTTCTTATGGTGAGCGCCAAAGTTTCAGACTCTCGCTGGGAACCTGGAACTGCGCTCAACAATTTTATCGCACACTTTTGAGAGTTACTTCTTCTGTTCTCTTGATAAAATGAAATTATAACAGTCCTCTTTATTTCCAAATAAATAAATTTTTGAATTTGCTTGCAATTTTATTCATTGAACGTTTCGTTCAGTGAACGATTTGCTGATCATTAATTACTCGAGTGAAAATCAGTTTTGTATCGTTAGATTCAATGTCAAAGCGTGTTACAATTTTTGTAATTACGAATAATGAAAGGGTAATTCCAATCAACACTCAATTTAAATCAACAACTCAAAGGCTACTAAATTACTTATAATGCATAAAATTATATACTAATCTCGTAATTTTCTATCATTTGCATGCTAATCCAATATACATTATATTGTACATGTGAATTATGATAAATAACAAAAAGTTCGATTGATGTTTTAAAAAATTGAATTTCTTGCTTATTAATAAATGATCACTTCATTCACTTTAATTTATGATCTAAATGTTTGTCGCTAATTACACTACGTTTACATAGTAAAAGATGTAATTATGATAATAGCTTCATTTCATTCTTCTATGATAAACAAATAAATTTATAATTATGTTCATATCGATCATGAGATATTGAACGAACACGTGGAATTACCAAGAAATAATTTATATAAAATTTTCCTACTGCATAACGTAAGAAAAATAATCATATGACAAGTACTGTATATTAAACAAATTCTTATAAAAAATTCTTACAATGAAAATATAATCATTTCATACCCTTGGAGAATATATTTCCTTTGGACAATGTTTCCAATACGTATTTCTAAATATTTCCGTAAATTAAATCTCTTGTAAAATATTGATGTCATAATATATAATTTTGTAGAAGAAGGTGTGAAATTATAACATCTTTTTTTGGCTCTAACATCAACAGATATAAATATAAAATTAGTCTTGATATCATATAATAAAATATAGAAACGGAAAAGATATTTTTGGAAGAAAATCGCTGAACTTAATCACCGAGTAATATTATTTTGATTGAAAATTAGATTGAAGATTTTCATGCAAATTTATATTTTTATGAACACGATTAAAAAAAGACCTTAATAAATAAAGTCTTATTTTATTCATTAAAAACCTTTATGCATAAAAATCTCTTGTCGACTAAGTATACTGCTTATTTTTATTATAAAAAATTACGCGTAAGTTTCTACTTTCTACAAATCCATTATCGTTTTACTAACATAATTGTTGACAGAATTTTATTGACACCGTAAAATTTCGGTTTGAATTTAAATACTGTATTACGTGCACGTTAGATGCAACAGGAAATCGAGGTATGACCTTTAACATTAACGATTGTCGCAAAGTTCAGGTAACATTTCGTTTCTTTTTCATAATGGTGTCAAATTATCATTATGGTTTGTTCTTAAGAATTTAAACAAATATCTTAATTTAAATATCATAACGATCGGTAAAATTTGTTAGATCATCGTTAACAAGATTCAGCGTCAAAATAGCTGAATCACAGCTAACTCGAACATACGAATCATAATCTCATAATTATTTAGATCAGAAAAAATTACAAGCTTGTTTACACTTCTTAGTAATTATAATAACAACTTAATAACTTAAGACAATCTTACTATAAACTTATTAAATTATGACTTGTAAATATTTAATTATGAACGTAATTAAATTACGTAATATATTTCTGTTCTTTTTTTTATCTTAACAAAATAAACTTTTAATTTTTATTCCTTTCAAAGTATAATATATTTGTTAATATGTACTAATGTAGCTAGTTAAATCAATTAATCCATAATTAAAATATTTAATCCATAAATAATTAAAATAATTAATCCACGAATAAAATATAATTTGACAAGAAAAGGAAATATCTTTTTATCAAGGGATTAGTCCATCATAAGTATGTAAGATTAATATTTTTTTGTAATTTTGGAATTAACGGGAAACTTAGATTATGTAAATCTTGAGAATTACTTGCTTCTTTATAAAATGGCTAGGCTGGAATTATTTTGATGCAGAAACATCGTCAGTGACTCTTTTCGCGTAATTAGCGTAGCGTAATTGCGAGCATACGGTTTGTCATAAAAACAGTCAAAAATTTTTATTTTCTCGGAAATATTTACTGAGAATGTTAATTCTGATAGAAAGTAACTCCTGAAAAATGATGCAGAAAATTATTATTAAAATTATTAATTTCTTGAAATCTTGATTAATTAAATATTTTCATTAAATTTTCTAATCTTCTCCTTCTTCTCATCAATTAAAATACCTTAATTATCGATAGATCTGCCATATTACATGCTGATTCTCCACATATTATTTGATATTAAATTTGTATTTTGGTAGAATATTATTTCATGTTATTAAACATTATAAGTTATTTATATCTTTCGTGAGAATAATCGATTGATCATACAGAAAGATCTCAGCGTGAACTTTCTTTAGTATTGTTTCACCTACAGGCACGCTCCACTCCATTATTACACGGTACGTTGACTGGAACTACTAGAACTATTATTTGATATTTAGGGCAAGTTCAGCTGTTTCGCAACGTTGATCAGTCAGTGTCAAAACGTTTAAACGTCCACGTCGCCGCAAACGCGCTTATTCACATTAAAACGAACGTAACATCTTTCTCCCTTGTTTCTATAGATAAATCCGTATCTTTTGAGTAAAGTTACACTTTACTATAGTCGCAAAAAATATTAGAAACTATCAAATAAAACTACAAAAATTTTAAAAAAATATTAAGAATTACAAAATGAAATTACAGAAACTATAAAAATATTAAGAATTATGCTACGAGTATAAAATATAATTTTAATATTTCGATGAATATTCAAGATGCAACAATTCCACGCTGTATCAGTTTTAACGAAAACAAAATAAGAAACCGAACCTGGAAACGACAAATGCAACAAAATTAAAATAACTACGTAGTTCACCATGAAGAGTGTTTCGCAAAAAGATCACTTTCTCTTTGTGATCACGTCGACATTTCAGCCATTGAAATATGCACATTCAGGGTCTTTCGAGGGTAAATTAGACGAGTTTATCTTCTTTTTTAACATATTCACAAAATTAAAATTCAAGACATTCGAGAGATCGAAGTCTATCAAGTTATGAAAATGCTAACCATGAACCTTTTTTAAATTACTCAAATAAATTTAACCAACAGCGAACAACGTGGAAGATTTCCAAGTGTTCAATGTTGAAATAATTCTCTATAATTTTGTTGATATTTTATAAAAAGCGCTTGAATCAACGAGGTATTACATAAAGTAAGATCAAAGATACAGCAAGATGAAAGAACAAACTTGACTTTCTCTTTATTTTTAAGATCTCGATATTGCAACGCACTTTTGTATTTTTTCCCTTTTTAAGACAAAACGATTCTGACATGTCGAAATATATTACTTTGCTTAATATAATTTTCAATATAAAGATTGGTTATGACTAAAGAATCAGAATTCGAATACACTTCTCTAATTTTTTATCGTCCAATCATGTGATTGGACGTCCAACCATTGATTATTCAAGTTAAACGAAAGTAAATAATTTGTTACAGTATAAAACATAAATATAATATGTACAAAACTTGCAGACAAATGAAACAGTCAAAATAAAGTATTTATTATAACGTTTAGTAGATAAAATAAATTTCTTTAGTTATGAACCTGAAAAAAAAAATGTAGGCAAAATACTAGGAATATAGTTTAGAGATAGATAAAGTATAAAATATAATAATAATAATAATCTATAATTTATTTAAATTTGCAACAAAAATAAAATACTATATTCTAATGTAATTGATAAATGTAATCATGCACAATGCAGTAATTTTATAATTTTATAACTAATAATCATAATCGATACAAAATTAACTCAAATGAGAATTCTGAATTCTACTTTGAGTGAAATAATTGAACGGATACAAGTTAGGTATTGCGGTACAATTTTTGAGCATGATTCATGTACTATGCGGTTTCGAATCGAAACCACAAACTCGGGATAAATCTGAAATGTTCTTAAACCGTTCCTCTTCGTTTTGTACAACAGTAATATCAGTTGTATAAAAATCATCAAAAGAAAAAGTGTTTCCAAAATTTTTCATTAAAAAAATTATAATTTTTATCGGAAATTTGATATTTACTATTTTGTTCAGTAGATAATAGCTCGCAGAAATTTGAACAGATTAATTTTTATAATATCAATCTTATAGCAAAATTTTGTTACTATCTGTAAATAAAATTTATTAAATAGATATTAACTTCAGAAATTTAAGTATATTTATAGTACAAATTTAATATTAATTTAAATATATCGTTAACAGATTTATAGTATTAATTAATATAAAATTTTTTGATTTAATCAGTATTAATTTTTAATATTTGAATAGACATATAGAAAATCCAAATATATAAATATAGAGTAGAATTAAAAAGAAGAGAGAAATCTTAGAAGATTTTTAAATAGAATGTGCAAAACATCCAAAACAGAGTGTTCATTACAATATTTAATAGGCAAAATGAATATCTCCTTAAGTTCTATTTCTTTCTTTGTGCAGACAACCGTACTCGACAGATCGATTTTTAAACTATGCAAAGAGTGAAAGTTTAACATTGAAAGTCGCTGTTCATTCAACTCAAAATATTCATTACAGAGTTTAATTATCGTTGTTATGCTCGCAATATCGCGCTTATGAGAGAAACACTTGCGCCAGGCTTTCGTTTTCGAAACTATTCATTTCATACATCAGCCATGAGTGGACAGGGAAGAAAATGTGGGAATTAATCTGTGTGCCTATGTAGACTTTACAAATTAAGTAGCCGTCAATGTATATACATATATCAACTTGATCAGCCAAGATTTCAAGGTTCGATAGCTCTTGGAAATGATGAATACAGTAGTTTTATCGTGAATGATCCATAATGATCTCTCGAAACGCTTTATTACCAATACCATCGCACAATCGTTTTCTCCTCGTTTGTTTATTCTAATATGAAACGTATGACTAGAGTATTTCGTCGTGTGCGCATTGAATCTGGTTATTCAATGTACTGTATACTACAGTATACTAGTGTATAATTATCATGAGGTAGTATCATAAAGCTGATGTTAGTTATTGCTGATAGCGCGAAGCAAATAAGTTTGAGCATGAATGAATGCTTGAGCATGAAATATTACATATGCGGACGCGGAATTTGATAAAATAGTTTCGTATTTTAAATATTTGAAGAGTAAGCTACGATTTATGTCTAAATGTTACTAACAAGAAAAAATTATTACGGGATGATTAACAAAAGAAAGGTAATAATTATGTATAGATTGAGCGTTTAAAAAAATATGTAGTATTTAAAAGAATATATAGTTAGGAGTTACATGCTCTTCTCCTCTAAAATATCTTTAAATTTAAATGTAACGAATCAACGAATTCGAATCAAAAGACAGTCTCACAATGACGACGCAGTGAAATGTGCACAACTAGTCAAAAACATATGTAATTCAACCGTTTTAGTGTCAAGGGTTTTTAAAAATCCGTGTTCGATTGCGCCATGCAGCGCGATAGCGCTTCGTTCATTTATTTGCAAGAAATAAATTTTTTTTTAGATATGCCGTCCGGTGCCCTCGCTCTTCATTCCATCAGTCATATCAGAGACTCAACACACAAAAATTTGCGAAATATTCGTGTTTTACGTTTTGTTTACGTGATAACATTCTATAAAACAGATTTTGATTTTCCAATTCAAGAGGTAATTTATACATTAGTTTTTTTTAATTAACATGTTCGTCCCCGCGTCACCCAGATACGAGTATACTTCCATGGAGCGGTAGCCCAAATATGGGCGACAAACGTGTTAATTTGATTATTTATTATTCGTGTATCCCTTGTAGGGCAATGAATACGAAAAAGAAGGGAACGCAGTCAAGTTGGAGATCTAATTCAACTTCTGAATCTTACGATAGCAGTAGTAATATCGTTTCAGTCTCAAAAAGAAGGAAAATAGATATTTTTGATTCATCTAGTAGTGAAGATAGTATTCCATGCAATTTTATCTGTTCTGCTACATTTTATCTATTCTGATTTGACTCGCGACGAGCTACAATCGGAACCGAGCGCGTTGCGAATTGACGATCGTGACACTAAACATCGCGGCACATTTCACCACAGTACGCGAACAGCGCGATCGCGCTGCGTGGTTAATACAGTAAAATGAATAACACTAATCAGAGACATAAATAGAATGCGTGTCGATCTAATTATATTTCAGAAGTCTACATCAAATTTCAAATATTTAAGAAGGAAAATAATGATTTAAAATATTTTATAAACATTAATCTAGTTGTTAATTAAAATTATACAGATTTTGAACAAATAATGCTTCCTATCATTCACGGAAAAAAAATAATGAAATTTACTGTACAATTATTACAATATACTGCGTGCTATGTCCGCTGTCTTGTTACCGCTTGTCTCTTTGCAAAGATATACAAAATGTATTGTTATTATTATCAGAATAAGTTTATTACTCATTTTATTACGCATATGTATTGTAATTCTCTATATAAATTTCCATGAAATAGTGTTTTGTTCTTTAAACAAATGTCAGAGACATTGTAAGTATTTTAGAATCTGTCTAATTTTAACTAAAAGGTTGATTAAGATTCACGGAATATGCAAAACACGTTCTTTCTCTCTGTTTTCGCATTTTAAATACTTGAAAGACAGAAGTACTTACAGACAGACTTCTGTGATCGATTGCAGTTCATTACTCGACTTCGACACTTCAACGAAACCGTACTTTTATGAAACTGTACTTTCTTCTCGATTTCTATTTAATTTCCACACATCACTCTTGATATTCTATATGATTTCACTCGTTTTGGAAATGCCGAAAAGGTTGTGAAAGCTCGATCTAGTGTAAGTTCTCGCCGTGCGTCATGCTTGTTTCTATCCCTCCTTCATGAAGGTAAATGGAAAGTCTGAAATCACAGTTCCTTCTTCGTATATAAGCGACATGTAAACTCCGGTTGGGCACACCATTCGTCCTTGCGGTCATTATATTTCCGCATAGCCATTTACCAACGTACGCAAAATATATACATTGAACCTTCGTTATCGATCGAATATAATTTAAGACTTGATCTTCCAGACTTGGCAATTTTATTTCCTTCTTGCATAATCACATTTCAATAATCGAAGATTTTCATATTCACTCGCGGTGAAATTGAATTTTTCGAATATTTGAGAAAATACTTTCTACAATACATCAAGTAACTCTCTACGTAGTATAACGTTTCAAGTTAAGTATGTAGAAGAAGCTCAGTCAATATTAGTGTGAATGTATGTGTAGCAATTATGACACCGCAGTTAATCGTTTACTGTTATTTTCTTGAATTTAAATCCGTCTGATAAAAAGTGGAGATACAGAAAGAAATGAATTAATTTAATTTCTGTTCGATTTATTTCTAGATGTTAAGACAAATAAGCATATCAGATATGTTATAGTTAGATTGTAGATTCATACTTTGATGTTTATCCCTTGATTATGTTACAGTTAGATTGCAGATTCATATTTTTGAAAATACAATTAAAAAAAATAGAATATTAGCGGAAAGTTATTTTATGCATTAGATGTTATAGAAAGTACTATGCGTATCTTCTGTATTACGTGCACGCTGTGCAATTTCGCGTTTCAAAATTTTCTATTGGTAAATTTGCAGAGATCCGCAGTCCAGTTCTAGTAAATAATTTCTTTTAATATTTCTTTACTTTCACATTTTTACTGAACAAAATTTCATTACTTTGTTTATTAATATTTTTATTTTTATCAAATAAAATTGTATTTTTACTCATATTAGTATTAGAAAAATATTTTAAACAAACCTTCCCAAATAATATAATTTAATAATTTAGTTTCTATGACGTGATACAGAAAATTGAAAGTAAGATGTTGCGTATCGACAGAAATAAATGTAGCTTGAAATGCTTGATACAAAATCACTGCTATTACCAAATTTCAGAAACAATTTACGCTCCAGATACAGTACAAAATGGCAGAAATCAAACGCGACCATGCATTACCGCTTTCTCTGAAACATTCGCTGCGATCGAATTGCAATAATACTAACAGCACTATTGTGATACATCATTGAATAAATTTGATGACTATTCAATAGAGAAATCGCAGTAGATAGCAAAAGTAACATTTTTATAGATTTTCACATTTCATATACACATTTCACATACGTACATATGAACGAAACACAAGCTTGAAGTGATTTGAATATTAAAAATTTTCTTAGGTACAACCTGTTTTGTGTATATTATCTTAACTTTTTTCATTTATAATTTCTTCAACGTTATCAGAGAAAAATATAAATTATTTTAAATTTTCTCCGGATCTTTATATTTTTGACGATTTTCATATCAGTGTTCACAAAATTTTACATCAAATCCGCTTAGATAATTTAAGCTGACTTTTATAAATGGAACGTCGTCTTTCAATATTTTACTGAGAAACTAATTGGTTTGATACAATGATTTTATTGTAAAAAATTCTTTCTTTATTTTTAAAAATAACATTTTCGATCCTCGTAACATATATGAACATATATTTTCAATAACTGACAATGAATTTTTACGATCGTCATTAATGAAATCCATTTTATTAGAAAAATGATAAAACTATACAAAATAAAAGATAGTACGCAAGAAGAAAATCTTTTCATTCATTTTTTAATTGTGGGAAATGCATGAGCATGAAAATGCAAAACAAAATGAATGCATTCTGACGTTAATCAATCAAAGTATACCGGAGCAGAGCAGGAGAAAAAGAAAGAATGACAGCGAGAGTAACGAAAGGCAATGTAGGATTGCAATATAAGCATTGAAAATTTCGAGAGTGCGTATGCACATATATGCGCATAGTATGTATGTACACCCATCTATATGCGCTTCAATCCGCATTTGTGGCGAACATGTACGATCATTAAACATTTCTAAAGGCCTTGGAGCAATCCAACTCTCCCTTAATTTATCGAGTTTTGCAAACTTCGGCGCAATCGCGAGCTGCTTTTGCACTGCAACATTTATGTTTACCAGCCTCGGTTGGGATTGTGTCGTTCGACAGTCAGAACCGTCGATATCCTATGCAAAAATTCGGAATCCTAGTTTTATTCTCGATGCCTGGAAAGAATTTTAATATTAGTTTTGTCTGTTACCTATTGCCTAAATGCACTGGCGCAATCTACGACGATTTCAAAAGAATGCACCTGTGCATATATTTAAGCGCACTAACTTGTTACTTAAACATATCGGCTCGATTTATAATGATTTCGAAAGATTTGAGATTGAAAACTGTGATTCTGGGATAATGAGAAGTAAAAATGTCATAATATACCTGGATGATTCGATTTCAATTTAATTCAAGAATTAAATTTAACGTAGTTTGAAATAAATTCATTTGAAAGCAGTATTTTATAAAATTGATTGTTGAGAAGTAGGTAAAGATCAATATGTTACAAAATGGCAGAGCTAGTTTGCTAGTTTCGAATTGTTGACAACCTTCGCAGCAAAAAACTGGAATGTATCAAAAGTAAAATATTTCATAGAAATGTATTATTTAAAATGTTGCCTAGAATTTTTTATGAAGACATTCCGTAGAATTTTAATTATTTCTGTGTGGCTATAGAACAACGTTTTTTCAATTTTTATATTATCTTTTGAATTAAATAATATTTACTGTTATAAAAAATCAATCTATTATTTGCATAAAGTACCATTACAATATAATTTACATTGATCTATGATATTATTAAATTACAGTAGACAGACATTTGATACTAAAAACATATTTTCCTCCAATTATGTCCATCTTTTTTAACGATTATTTTATCTCCATAAGTACGTAGGTATAATATAGATATAAATACCTATAATTACTCATAATATGTTTCATTAATAATGTATGAAAATAAAAGTCGCGTAGGAAAGAAAGTATTCACTTCCGGTATTTAACACATAAGATACACTTGTGTAGAGAGCGGAAAACTACGTCCCGATTAATGTAGTCAGAAATCTAAAGTTTCATTCTATATAAAAATACTGAAGCACAGAAAATTAGTTCCATAATAATAATCGGTATAAATAGATTATATAATGAGTTGGTATCTCTTTAATCGTTTTAGTGCCAGAGGTTTTTAAAAATCCGTGTTCAATCGTGCCATGACAACGCGATAGCGCTTCGTTGACGATCGTGATCAAACATCGCGGTACATTTCACCACAGTACGCGAACAGCGCATTTACTAAATCATTTTAAAGCTTGAAGTTCTTCAGCTATTGAATGATTACACTTGTGAATAAAATTTTCCAAATATCGAGAGAGTCAATATTACAATAGTGCAGTAAGTATTGTAACAATTACAGATATCTAAATTGAAGTGAAAATAAGGACTGAAAATTTGTTGTCTTACAAAAGAAACTCTATAATTGAATGCTTGATAACAACTAATAAACAAACTCTTACGAGACTCTCGCAAAATACAATTCAATTGTAATAACATCGAATGTAACAATATATAATTTATTAATATATGACAAAATCTAACATTAAGATACGACAAGATACAATTAACTAGAATTATTTGTTTCATGTTAAATTCAGTTAAAACTAATGAAACTTTGGGGCAATTAAGAAATTGGGGCAATTAATCTCTAATTAGAATTCGAATTTTTATCACTATACGACATCGCGCTGACAAAATATCTCGACTATGAGATATGTGATATTCCATTCATGAATAGTAATTTCATAGTAATTGTGCAAAGTAATTTCAAGCTTTTTATTATGTACATACAAAAACATTAATAAATGTTTGAAAAACATTGATAATCGTTTGACGTTGGTGAAACGTATTGTGGATCATTTAACGTTGGAAATAATCTGTATTTTGATAGTTTCTGGAATAGTTCACTGTATAATTACTTTTTCTTCATTGCATGATTATTTGCATGATTGTATCCTTCTTTGTTAATTATCCGTGTCCCATAATGAATTCAGAGAAATACGAATAGGATAACAAATTATGAGATAAGTGTACTATATTTACATGAAAAAAAAGTGTCACGATATTAATCTTTATTGAGCAAAACAGATTCGCGCAATTTCTTGTAAATAATGTGTTTTGATCTTGGATGATTCTCGTAAATAGTATACTTAAGTCAAATTAGTTATACTTTTGTTTGTGTCAGTAATAAATATATATTATTCTTAACATTATTCAATTTATGTATTAAAATATTGCATTATTTTATTTTATATATTATTAAATTTGTACAAATAAGATATTTATAAAATAATTTAAGAATTAGTTTACTATCTGTCATATATTCGAAAAATCAAGGTTTTGCTATACACAGTATATTAGTATAAATCTACTAATTTTACGAGCAATTGCACTTTTTATGTTATTAAACATTAGATAAAATACTCGTTCGAAATCAAATCTTAATTGATTATTAATATGGATAACACAAACACGTGTAGAAATTAGTAATTGTTTTTTCTGTTAATGCAATTAGTGACGAACGCTTTAGTAATAAGCTTTAGTAATAAGCAACGTATGTAACAAATTAGAATTGCATTGGCATAACTAATTTCTCAATAACCATAAGATATTTATACGGCGATTTAAAATAATAAAATTAAAAAAATAAGCTGTTCAATATTACTTATATTTTATTTTCATTTCGTTGCCCTTCGAAATCCAGTCACCGAAACTTTTGAAACAGTTTTCACTTCCTACAAGTTCGTTCTTACAATGCATTGGTGAAACTGCTTCGTCGTTGAATCACTGACGTGAAATATTGGATTTTCCACGAACTTTATGCAACATTTGCGCAAGAGTATTTCTGCACTTGCTGTAAAAATGCTCAATTTTTCTAGTTCTGTGGCAGAACTAGAAAAATTGAAAATGTTGTTGTAAATTACTTTAATTAGAAAACCGGATTTCGAATCATTTGTCGAACTAGGTTTTTATGGATTATATTTACAGGTATTTTACATGTGAATTCTTCATAATTATATGTTTTTAGTTCAAGTGTTTCAACTTTTTTTACTGACGTAAAAGTTTTTAATACTCGTAGAACTCTAAGCATCATAATATTAAATATTCTCTAAATATTATAATGAATAATTCGACAATTTTTTATATTTTTATAGATCACATGTATTCTATATATTTTTTACAGACGTGAATTTTCACATAAATATGTGCATACACATTCACATGTGACATGTACATTATATGTCATATCAGTTTGAAAGTTTTTTCGACTTGATGTAAAAGTTACTATTTATAACGAAAATTTAGCAAACTGATGTTCGATAGTGGATTTTTACACATTCATAGGAAATTTTAAAGTGCAAAATTGCGCAGAGTATGCGCAAAATAAAAAAAAAATATATATAAAATATTCAAAGTGTAGTGTTTTATGCAACATTTAGTAAAAAACGATTTTCTACTAAAATTCCATTTTTTAAATGGTATTCTCAAAAATATGATTTTGCATACAAATCCGTAGTCTATTGATAATCGTTTAATATGTAAATGTATACTATAAAAGAAATTCAAAGTTCAAACAATTAGTAAAACAATTTCGTACAATTTCAAAAAAAACAATTCGGGAACGAGTAAAATAAAAATCGTTGAAGTAACAAACAATCTTGAAATTAATTGACAATTTTAATCGTGTTTCGTATATATACACACATATATATATATATATATACAAAAAGTAAGTTTTGACATGTCTTTCTTATAATTTTCTTCGACTTGAAAACCAGTTCTCTTTGAAGAAAGATTTTGGGATGCTAAATTCTAATGAGTGCTTTTGAAACGCAGTTCCAACGTGTTTATCATGTAGTCGGAATACTTTTTTTCTGTCTAGAGGCTTGTACAAAGGACACTTTGGTTTTTCTCCACAGAAACGAGATTAACAAGAAAGGTGGAAGATTCCAAATAACCACTCGACGCGTCTGCGAAATTTGCATACGAGATAGCATTCCACTGGAGAAAGATGCATTTATACTGCAGAATTTTTAGCATCTTTAAATTTTTATATATATAGACCAGTATAGAAAGTGAACCAACATAGAAATATAGAAATCTCTTTTTACTATTGCTAACATTAATTCCCAAGTGGTATTGTAGGCTTAATGTTACAGATGATTTGTATTATATTACAAAAATTTAAATTCAATTCAAGTTCAATTTTATTTTGTACTTTATACTTTACGCGCGATAAAAGTTAATATTAAATAAAATTAAATAAAATTAAAATAAGATAAAATTTGAACATTAAACATTCAAAAAATTAAATGATATAGAACTTAAATTTTTAAGGCTCCGGATATTCAGTGATATTTATTTAATTAATTATTTAATTTATTTGATATTCTAAGCTGAATGTGATATGAATCATAAAAAAACATTAAAGTCACGCAATATTTTTATTAAACTGTATCCAAAGTATTTTCTTAGATTAATAGAGAAAAATATTCACGATTTATTTAAAATTATACCTGTGCAGAAAAAATATACGGTGTAATAATATTTCTATTACGTAATGGTTCGAGAAAGACTGAAGCAATTGAAATAATTATTAAATTTTTCAGTTATTTCAATAAAGTTAATTATCAGTTACGAATTGAAATATTCTGTAGTACTTTGGCAAATATCTCGTATTCTCATGAAGGAAATTTCCAGTTCTCAGAGCTACGGAACCATTATCTTGTCTCTTCGGGGATGTAACGGTTCTATTGCATGTCTATCACTGAATAGTTCTTATTTTCGTCATGCATAACAACATGGTTATCTGACAAGGTTATTTCCTCCGTTCTGGACTTTTCTCTTCAGTTCGAGACTTTTCACGATATACTAATGTAAGTTATCATTGACTGAAATGACTAGTATAGTTCTAACTAGCTTCTTCTTTGTCAATTCAATAATTTATTCACTGTGATTATTATATAAATGGGTAATGTAATGTAGATAATTTAGATTTGAGATTTTCATTCTACCTGCATTTTTGTCCAACTTTATTCTAATGTTAAATGAGAGTGAAAAATATCGTGACTTTAGAAATATGTAATAATATAGAATATAAAAATAAATGTATAAAATTAAAAAATTAGAGAGTTAGAGAACCATGTTCTTGTCACGAAACTATTATTTCTAAAATTGGAGAACTTAATTGTTATAATTAAAGAAAGTAAATATTAGAAAAAATTAGGAAAGCATTTCAAAATTATAATAAGATGCATTCGGCATCATACATATTAAATAAAATGTGTAAAAAAAAATTTGCAATATATGTAAAGAAAAAATAAAAATATAAATATTGATAAAAAATACAAAATAACATAACAAACAAATATTATGTTCGAAATTAAAGCAAATCAATATAAGGTTTAACATAAATTATTCAAACGTAATACACGCGAACGTATGTTGCAAATGTCCCATTCAAAGTAAGATTTATTCAATACATACATATATGCACATGTTTCGCAACGTACGTTGAACAGATCAACAGCTTCGCATATATGTGTTAAACAATTTGGATACTTTATCTAAAATTTCGTCAAAAAGCTCTAAAAAAAAAATAGCGATTCTTCTCGGGGTTAAATTCGGATTATGTCAACGAGTAGCTTTCTACGAACTCTAGTCGTGCGAAATTTTTAAAGTTCACTGATAGTTAATAAAAAATCAAAATTCTCTCCCGACTTTTAATAAACTGTATGTACGTCTGCAACATTTGACAAAGCATTTTTTTTTTTTAAATAATTTTCGTTTCCTAAAAACAAAACATGATTATCTTGCGTAACATAATGCAGTATTATATTATAATGAGAGGAACATTACTACTTTCTCAAGCATATATAACCATTGTATATAGCATGTGAGTAAATACTAAGTACTTGTGCTAACGAATAGTGAAAGTATAAGTGCTACTAGGTTTCGTCTTATATGCTTTTTATTTCTATTTTAAATTCTACGTGTTGGCTGAAATTTCGTTTCTCTCAACCTTTAACCCTGTTATTATACCACACGCCGAAATAACTTTCATGTGACGAAACTATTTACACTTTCTACGGTGTCTTATATTTTTATTAAAGTTTCTACTCATAGCATTTAATCAATATTATTTGCAAATAAATAAAAACACAGTTTTGTCATTATTTTCTATATACAGACCAAGGATCCATTAAATACCAGTAGCAAACGAAGTGTTGAATTTAATTTATTCAAAAATTAAACAAAATAACATTATGAAAATTTATTTTTAATACATTCTTTTAATTTTAAATATTTTCTTTGTATTTGCGTACAATCTATCAGAAAATTGAATATTTATTAGACAATACTCAACGATGGTAGCGACGTAACTAATGACGAATCGATAGATCTCAAAAGTAATTACGTAATGTAAAGAGCAAACAACTTTTTTTATTGTAACGACAATTACATAAATATAAGCAACGCTATCGTTCATAAATAATTGCGTGATTATTTATGAATTACTGCGGTTAGCACTTTAACCATCAATTTTTCCGACACTGAAAATAACAACACAATAGCATATAGCATTACTGATTTAGGTATAGTATACTTTTTCTTTTCAATTCTTTTCAAAGAATTTTGCAACAACGGCGTGTTCAATGAGATGAAAAAATTTCGATGCTCTGACAAAATAGCAGATCTCGTATTGGTTATAGCTCAAAGCCTAATATTAAAGTTATCATTGATTATTTATTTAATTCGAGATAAGATGTTAAAAATGAGTATGAGAATATTTTAAACCCGGGAATATGATCGTTTCGTTTTATATTACACTTTATGTTATAAGTAGAATGTGCAAATAAACGTAGTCATTTGAAAAGACCTACAATTTCCAAAACTTATTATGTTTTATGATTACAGTCATCCGTAAAGCTAAACGTTTCAAAACAACGTGAATTATTCAAACAGTTAGTTGAATGAACTTTTACAACTTACTAATATCTTAGCTGAGGAGAAGAAATCTAACATCTTAATTGTGTATACACTGGATGATTGAAATGAAAATTAATACTGCACATAATCTTTCATCCATGTTTGCTATATAGATGAACTTGAGTGGAAACTTCATTTACTACTATTATGTTTTACTTCTAGTTGTTCGTTCAATGAGCAAAAGATTTTAGTAATCAAGAGCCAATATGTCTATTTTAATAAGCAATTTTAATTAACCAAAAATCGATTAAAATATTGACTCTAAATATTTCTCAGACTTTTATGAAAAGAAGATCATTTCAATTTTATGATTTTAATTTTTACTGAATAATTTTAGTAAGTTAGTTGAAATATTAAAAGAGACAGCCTATTAATAATCAATATATTTAATATATAATAGTTTAATATATTTAATTTCATAATTTTTTCTTTATATTTTCTTCTTATTATTATTTTTTAAAGAAACTTACTATTATTTTTCTTATTTTTTTCAATTAGTGAGTAAACTAATTCCAACCAATATATATATATACTTTATTTCTGAGCCTAGAGAAAAATAATCTATCATCAATTTTAGCTCGCATACTTTATGTCGTCAAATTTGTCAGTCAATGTTACATATATTACCTTAATCCAATCTAACAATTCAAATGATTCGTTTTACTAATATTATTTTGTTTCTCCATTTCAGAATACGATAGACAGACGCGACAACCAAACGAAAATCGCAGAGGATCCTTAATCTGAAACAGCTCGTATAACACCACGATCGTGAAAGTATAACTCGAATAGCTGTATCAGACGCAATAAAGAAACGATACAGAGGGAAGGAAAAACCAGATCGAGGAAGGAAGAAGAATCCGGATTGCGAGGGAAAAAGCAAGCGATGCTTGTTAACGGTGTTTCAGGAACAGATCGCGTACATCCCCGAAAACAATGCTCGGAGAAGTGACGTGAAACAACACTTTCGAAACGTAACACATGGTAGATTAATTGTAACAAGATTTCTATGGTGACGATAAACAGAGCACGAATTATCCAATTATCTTAATTGCCGTGAATCTTAACAGGGAAACATAAACTAATTCCAGCAAAGCGAGTGGTTATCGCTCAATCTTCCATCGCCATCTTTTCTTTTTTACACGTAACATACGTATTACGTATCCTGTTTAATATTGAGAAACACGTCACAAAAAGAGCCACCTCAGGTTTTCGAAACCTGATTTTGTGCACCGGTGTTGCACGAAAGTGAGCGAGTTCTCTCGAGGAAATTTCGACACTTCTATGATTATCGCGAGATCTGATTGGACAACGTTGGTCGAAAATGAAGTTCATTGGGTCGTTGTTGGGCATCAGCTCGCCCAAGAAGATGGGCAAAGAGTACATGAAAGTAGGAAGGAACGCTTTGTTCGGGCTAAGGACGAATCAACACGATGACCTGTACACGGACAAGGTTCCCAGACGTTTGTCCTTCCTCATTTCAAGGAATGGGAAACTCAAACACGGTGAGCATTATCGTAGTCTATGATTTGCATTTCATACACTGTATGCCGTTACATTGCGATGAAATAATCTGACACTGATCATGAAACGCGTTAACGCGTGTACCGTGGATACGTAATGATCGAAACATAACGCGGTTCTTTTCTCGAAATTAAATACGGGTTTAACAGGTAAGTTAATTACTGCATTATTCAATTGTTGGCTCGCTATTTTATTGAACTAATTATATAAATTAAATTATTATATTTAAAGTATGTATAATTAAAATAGTAATATTAATTTATAATCGTCAAATTATTTAATTTAATATTTATCATTGGTCACAATTCGTCGTGAATGGAAACATTTTGACCGTGAAAACCACGCAATACAAACAGGTTTTCGATTTCTATCGGAACGGATAATTTTAGACACTGTTTGTTCTTATTGCGAAACACCTTGCAGTGTAGTAGCAATTATTTTAATTTAAAAGTGAAATGAATTTCAGTACAATAAAGATTGCGCTCGGTAATTGCACAACTGTTGATTTAAAACTAGAAGTAATATTTTCTACGTGATTCTCATTTTAATTACCATATTTTTCCGTTTCCGATATAATCAGCAATTTTTTATGTACGTTTCACTATACATGAGATGATTTACAATGATCTGTGAAACTTTACGAAATATACGGTTTGTTTTATTCCGATTTTCATATTTGTCAACCAAGATTATATCGATTATTAAAGAGTAAGTATTTTTATAAAGCAGCTTTCATGAGAAAGGATTAATATTTTCAATTTTTATAATGTTTGACACTGTCTATTTTAAGTTTACTAACTTTTTTTCTGTTGCGGAGAAAAAGATATATGAATTTTATTTCCGATCTCTACAATATTTGACATTATTCTTTTTAAGTTTCTTAATTTCATTGTTAATCTTCAGCGATTAAAAATATATCTACACCGCATCGGGTAATTTTAAAAAGAAATATTCATTTGCAATTTTATAAATATCTTCCAAATTATAGTCAATTCCTATATAGATGATACGTAATGATTTGCAAATCAATGAAAGCTGAGATGATTGCAGCAGACTTACCAGATGATTATAGTGAAAAAGATATTACGTGATGCAGTTTCACAATTTGGAACAGATATTATTTTCTGTTTAATTATGATAAATCTCAGAGCCGTTTTATGATGTCTTAAAATTTAAAAAGAAACCTCTGAAATCCCATTAACTTATTAAAATTTACCGAACTTTAAAAATTCATGACATCGTAATTAAATACTTCATTACTGATTATAGTTATTTTATACTGATTTTATTCTACATGAACGCGATAATTTATTTACAAAGACATACACCTCACTGATTTCAATGAAATCCTTGAAGTACGTTGTCAAGCATGTAATTCTGATTAATTTTTCCCTATACATGCAAGGGTCGCTCAGCCTTAATTTTCGAAATATTCGCAAAAATGTAGCCGAAACTATACGCGATAGTTTCGTGTTTCTGTGAGGTTTGATTCAGAAATTCGGGGTCGGGAGGCAAGGTAAGGGGTTCACTCCTACTCTATCATCGCTTTTATTTCACAATGTATCATTACAGTCTGTCCAATGAGTCGAGTAAGTAGTTCTTGTTTCACAGGCAGTATAATTACTATATAGAATACACGATTTTCTGATGGAATAGTAAAATTTTGCTCGATTTAATAATAATTGTATTTCACAACTAAAAATCGTGTATTACGAAGAAAAAGCGCAGGCATTCCCACTCTGCAGTTTTAACTTTTGCAAATATCTCGAAAACTAAAATCGGGCGATAGTTGTATGTAGAAAGAAAAGAAAATTTAGACTCATGCCCTCGACAACATATTTTAAAATCATTGAAATCGGTGAGACGTACCTCTTTGTAAATAATTACCCAAATTTTTAATTAGTTTTTTACAACTGACTACAAGCGAATTTTTAATTCTACACATAATCTATGCAATATTGATGTAAAAGTTACAATAATTTAATTAATCATTTCTTTATGTATAAATAAATTTGAAGCAACGTGTCATAATATTAAGATATATTGCTACGAAAATTTTTAAAAGTTAGTTGGAAAGTTAAACTTGCTTCGAAGATTTGTAACAGATTAGAGAGTTTCCATGTTTCTATCTTGAAATCAGGAAGAAATTCTTAACGTTAGTAGAGAAACTTGAATTATCATAAGAGGTTCTCGTTTTCTCCGTCGCGAGGAATGCGTTTGCTGCCCAGTTTCAACTTCAATTCACGAGCTCGCTGTTTCAATGAACTTGAAACTGACATTTTATCTTATTTAGAGAGAATACTTTATAGCAGGAATAAATATATTCCTACATCTTACGATCTTAAATTACATTTAATTTAAAAAATAATCAGTAAATTTAATGTAATTTTTCCTGATAACAAATAAATGAATAGATAATAATAATGATTTAATATTTATTATTAGAAATCTAAAATGTTTATTAAGAATTTATTTAGAAATAAAAATTCCCAATTTCAGTTCAAATCAAAATGCCTCTTGAAAATTTCGAATAATATTTTATTCATCATTATTAATTAGAACACAATTATTGTTCAACATTTATAAAAAAATTTATTATTATTTCCACAATAAATTTACTATTATATCTATAGTAAAATAAAAAAATTTGGTATACATATTTATAAAAATATACGTAAAAATCATCACTTTTTCTATGCATTTCTATTTACGAAGTTGATTAATGGTTTCTGAACGGTTTCATTTTTACTTCCTCCGAACTTTCCATGCAACTAATCAGTATTGCAGGTAGGTTAACCCGATTCGACTGAGCATGCACCGGCGCGACGTATTCGTAACTGTAAAGTGTGTTGGTGATAGGGAAACATAATCAGAATGATGCGTAATATACGCGATAGTAGGACAACCTGTTCCACTAGCCTACTGTATCCCGTCTGCATCTCCGTTATTATTGGATATAATTTTTTGATAAGCTACTGTATCAATACCGTGTCCTCTATTTTCACTTCTAACGAATGTGCAGCCAGAGAAACTCAACAGTTGTTCTTAACATTTGTTATAGAATGCGTTCGAGTCTTGCTTGCTCTTTCCGCACTTTCGAGCGAGTGTATTATTTCCTCAGAGATACGCCTTTCATTTGGGACCAGTTTCTCGTTTTGTTCGTATTGATAACGTGAAAGTGACATCTTAACGCTCTCGAATTAATGAAGTTGATCGAAATGTAATTAATCTTCTCAGGAACTTCACAAAAATTTACGGTTACATTTTCTTTAAATTCATATTTATATTTTCGACGATGTAAATTGTTTTTTTATAAAATATAAAATCATCGAATTCCATAAGAATTAAAATAAAACTACCAACTTCAGTTACTTCTACCACGAAATGCAAATTTGCCACGTAGTATATCATTAATTTTAAATCTATGACTTATGCACTTAAAGATTGAAAGAATTATTAAAATATGGAAATAAAATATTAAAAAATTGTCAAAACATTATAGTACGATTATTACTAAATAACTATATTTGCAATACGTAAAGTGGTATTGAAAGTAATGACTTACAAGAATGTACCAAGAATATATATATATATACGCTTCAATCTTGTATTTGTCGGAATGTCCGTTTTTATAGTTTAATGTTTTTATTAATCTTGCTTCTTGAACGACCAAATCGCGACTTGAGCAATACAATTTTGCAACACCGTTCGAAATGAGTTTTTACGCACAAAAGTTAACTACGCGAGTGAATAGTGCAGTCTATTATTTTATTCAAATTATACATGTCGTCCTTTTTACAACTTTGAAAATATATTAGTTCATTAAAAATATAGAAATGTTTCATATAGAAATTCGAATACTTCATTTATTCATATTTACAGTTAGTTTTCTTCTTTTATAAAACAGAAGATGTTTGTTTCATTTTTAATCAGGTTGAAAGAATTTATTGAATATCAATAATAATTGATACTAGTTGAATACTGAATATTGAGTACTAGCATTAGAATATTAATTTAAAAATTTATTAAATTTAAACATTTTCTTACCCACGATTGTGGTTCGTCTTTTTTATTTCATAAAACAAATGATCTTGTTTGAATTTTAATTATGTTAAAAAAATTGATTGATTTGGCACTTGCATCGAAAGATCTTGACATACTAAACAAGTTTAAGTATTTAGTACAACCGATAACGTTTATGTAAAAGTGACAAGGTGATCACTATTTCGAACCATTTAGAGAAAAATCATTCCGCCATTGCTTTAGGAAAGTAGATGCCTGTATTAGATTCTGGTTTAATTTAGATTAATCATTTTCTCGAGCTTTTCGTGTTTTATTTTTGAAAGAGAAACTCTCACGTTCTGTGGGTGTAAACCTAAACTCCAAAGTACGTATATCACGATCGCATGAAACTTTCAGAAAAAAATCATGCCGCGTTAAGAAGTTTTACTACTCGTTCAACTTTCACATAAATAACTAATCTTAATTAATCTTTAATTATCTTAAACAATAATTTCTTACAGTAGAACCTCGATCATCCAAACCTCGTTTATACGAAACAATTAATGTTGAGTTTCAAATATACGAAATCATAGTCGATCAACTTTTATTACCCTTGTCAACTATCTCTTATTATCCAAATAAGAGTATGATATGGAGAAAGTTAGTGAACTTCTATTATCCGAATACTTCGGTTATCCGAACTGTCTTACTCTCCGAAGTATATTAATTTAAGATAAATAATAACATTTGTCAGTATTTTATACATAATTGATATAAATAGATATTTATCAGGATTGAATTACAGAGACAGCATAAGTCGGCCATCGATACGGTCTGTATCTTTCTTGATTTATTAAAAAGAAATTGATCTAAATAACATATGGAAGCGCTAAGCTTTTCCTTGTTAATCGGAGAAAGTGTTACATTTTTCGTTATTTCTTACCAACAAGTAAATTCAATTCTTTTAATCCTTTGAATGCTTAAAATTACCAAGAGATTGAAAGTTTGATACTAAATGAAGAGTATATCATCTTCAAACATATATCTTTTACCACAAGTACTTATTCAATATATTGTATATTCGTTGCAAGATTATCTGTACGATGCTCTAGCACGGACTAAACACTCGAAAAGTTGGACAATAATTAATCACTGAAAGGATATTCAAACGATCGTCGTTCTATCGAGAGATTCATATAAACCGCGATATGCATCTCTGACATGCAAATCTGTTGCAGCGACGAACAAAAACATTCAATAGACACTTAACACTCATTAGGAGAAAAAAATCGCACAGCGATATATCCGTCATGTGTTCAAGTTCTTCTCGGGAGTGTGATTAACGATTGATCCCTTCTGCTGGAATGCAGTCAGGGTTACAAAACCGCACCTGTCCAAACATTTTTGCACGGGGGATTGCAAAACGTGTATACTGTATCTACCCGGGCTACTACGTTCGCGAGGCATAAACCGGAGAATAAGAGAGAAAAAGAAAGGTGTATATAAGTTCATGCGGCAAGAGGGATACGCACATACGTAGGTACACGAACTCTCAACAATTTTGAGATCACTTTCACTCTCGACCGTTCAGAGAAACTCTCGAAGAAGCACGGTCCAGAGTAACGCAGACATTTTTAGTCTCGTTCGAGCTGTCGTCTCTTCGATGTTACGTGTTTCGATGATTATTAAGTAACTGTGCTGATGAGATAACACCGTGGCGTGCAACATCCAGCTGTCCAATGGCCCTCCCAATGTTACAGCCCACTTCGTAATAACAGCTGTGTTTCTATAGGAATTCGATTAACCGTCTAGCCCGACTAGTAACACGAGTTATTTTATGTTTTTATAGCGTGTGGCAATTGAATGGTTTTAACGGTAGAAGGAGCAGATTGATCGGATTATTTAATCGTTATTACACACTTTTAGTAAAAAATGGGATAATTCTGTTGAGCAAGATTTTGATTGACACAAGAGAGATAAGCACAACTGAAAGAATATTGTGCATTTTTTACATCTTCAAACTTATGCTATATTAAAATTTAATTGCATAAAAATTTGTAGTTTAATATTTATATACGTTACTTTTACATACGAACGATAGAAAAATACAGTAACGGAAGTTGTACATACATATCCTTTCGGAAGTGAAAAATTAAGAAATGCTTCGCAATGTCGGAAGTGAAAATATCAACGATTGAGACATCCAGGAAAAAGGAAACGTCAAAGGTTAAAGCTGGACTCTTATTCAGTTAAAACAAAAAAAATTTCGCTGAACCGACACTGAGAAAGTGATTGTAAATATCAGTTTCTCGAAAATAGATGCTCGCATTAAACATTCTTGTGCGTGCGCTACACAATTTCTACGCAAACATTAAAATACGAATGAAACAACCATTTCACAGACTAGCTTCGTATAAGCATATAATATTATGTAAATATATTGTACTTGACCATAACTCGTAAAATTCTCTAACAAATTTTACTTCAGTTTATAATAATTTTGATTTTCATTTATGGAAAATTTGAAGATATAAAAATGCATGAAATGCACATAATAATATGCAAAAGTATATAAAACATCTAAATCTGTTTTATCCGGTTTAGAGTCTTGTTTCCAATTGTTAAAATAGTCATTTTCGTCTATCACTGACGTACATATTGTGTGTCTTAATACGCGATATAAAGTCGCGTCACTTCCATTCTAACGTTTTACAAGCTAATAAGTCTACCATTTGATATGGTCAAAATATTTCATCATAGTGTGTCACTAAAATTTACAGCGTAGGAGATGTAAAGACTCGGAACAGATTGCGCAAATGAAATACGAGCAAATTTACTCTACATGAATTTCTCGGATATATTGCCTGTTATCTCCTACACTTTCCACACTTGTTGGTTTGCCAATCTTTTTTGCGGTAAATTGCTTATGTTTAAACGAAAATTGGCAAATGAAATGAGCATATATAGAGGTCAAACTGTTTCTACCTGCTGTGAGTCACTCATTTTTTTATTAGGCTCGCTAAATTTCTTTCTTAATTAATTTGAACATAGATGAATTTCGAATTGCTTCGTTGGAATTGAGATAACGATTATCCGGTGGTAACTCCATAAACTTGCTTTCCAATATAATAAAAATGATTTAATATATCAACTTGTGGAGATATATTGTTATAACAGTAGCGAGAAAGCGAGACTATCTTTCTTTTTAATAATGTTGCTCGAAAAGATGTTAAAACGTGATTAATTGAGTTCTATATAACTATCTTTCATTGCAATAATGTTATATATTAATAATAATGTTTATATGTTACACAATTTCGAATAAAACACAATTAGTCTATTCTTCACAATAATTGTGGAAATGATTTTTAGAGCATGAGCAAAAGATAACACAATGTACATTTGTATAATATTGAAATTGAATGACCAACTTTACTTAAGTTTCAGTAAATGTCTTATTTCATTTTTTTTTTTTAAATCTTGGGTATAAACTATATAGATTGGATATAAACTAAGCTGGTAAATTTTACAATATTACTCACGTATTACTTTATATTAAGAATTTAAAAATCAAGATTGAAAGAAAAGTTCCATGATTGTTTCTACGAAGAAGTACAGGAAGTGATACACTTTAAGGATATTCCTCATTACATTTGCCTTTTTATGGAACTACTAATATCAAAGTCCAACAAAATGTCAAAGTTTTACGACTGTATGATTGCTATCCGTCTCCTGTATCCTCATAAATAACATACTTCCGTTTCGTTATAAATGCGTTTATCTCATGGAAGTGTTTATTAGCTGCTGAACACGCTAAGATTAACGATACCAAATAAATGATTGGCAAGAACTGTCATTGTCGTACTTATTTGCATGCTTCTTTTTAATTCTATCGTGGGAAATATAAAATGTGTTTCGAGAGGTTAATAGCATGAATTTTCCCTGTTGAATTTTTGTCATTTAACTCTAACATCATTGAAGAAATTCTATAATAAACTATAAATGTTGTCAAAGACTTTGCCCTATAATGAAATCCGTTCTAGATTCATTAATTTGAAAAAAATGAAATAATTTGTTGTGTGCTAGTTTCGAGAATAGTCTGATAATAGTCTGATTAATTATCGCAACGTTTAACGCAAAATGAAGTCAAGACCATTGTTCTTACCCTTAATAGCATGTGACAGTTAAATTTTTTTTCTTTTTTTTTTTTTAAATCTTGTGCAACCTGGAGCAGTAGTTCTAGTTCCACCGGAACTATGAAGATGATTAGAATTATTGGTTCATTGCCAAGATTAATTCTGATGCAACTACATAATCGATTTTTTACATTCCTCTTTCTCATTTATTAACTTTTAATTTTTGTGCAATTAAATTCCATACGAAATTATATTATTGAGATATTATATTTTTATATTAATTAAATTATACATTATAATTAATATTTACATTATATCTCAAATGTTAAAATATTAAATTAAAATTAACTGGCATCATTGGATAGATATTAGATCAGTGATAATTTAGGATTCAATTATTTCGGAATTTTTAATTTCTATCATGAAAAATACGAAGTAAAATTAAATTCAAAATAAAAAACTTAGTAATTTAACATAATTTTCTAAGTCAATGATATTATTTGATTATTAATTAAATGATAATAATGATTTATTGGTTATTAGTTATTGATCTTCATGAATATAACGAAATTCTCGTCTGTATTAGAAACAAAATTTCTTACACGAATATAGAGAATGATATCGCTTCAGTTAACGTAATATTTATTGATATAAATAATTAATTGTAAAAGAATTATTTTAATTGTCGTAGAGAAACGCATCTGGTTTTGTTAAATCGGAAAGGAAAGATATCGTAGAACATGAATGAACCGTAAATTTCATTCCTGAGAGATCGTTGGCCTTATAACACGCAAAGAAATAGCCGCAAACGTAGCTTCCGTTCAACGATCCTTACCAAGCAATTTTTATAAAGTACCGTGATTAGGTTCAATCTAGGTGTCATTCTTAAATTCCATTCCATTTCGTGTTTTACGAAACAGTTTTCAATTCACTCGACTGTTTTCCATTAAATCAATTAAATCTGATAACTGCACGTACTTACATATGCTATCTCTTAATTGAAAGAAACGTAATTTATTAACGAAAATAGAAATATATAATGTTAATATAAAAAATATTCATTTCTGAAACAAAAATGATAATCTATGTAATTAATAACTCTGTAACAAGAAATACATATTTTATTTGAGAATTTCGTTACTAAATAAATAAAGACGTAGAATAGTCGTAAATGAACATAATGCTATATATGCAAATTAGCACTGAATGGAATTACCTTTGGATGGTAATTACATCGGATTAGTATTTAGAACGTCAATAAAAAATAAGATGATCAAGCGCAATTATCAATTAACTCGTTGTCCTTAACTTATTTTTTTTTCAATAGTGATATTGAATATTAAATAGAACATACATTTTCCTGTTTATTACGAGAAAGATGTACAATCTCATTATACGTTATTATATGTTAGATGTTCAGCTTGTAACTCTAGTTCGATTCAATCCCAGACTAAGAACGTAAGTCAATAAAATTTATATCATACATGTGAACGAGATTGTTTTACACTCCAAATGTTATAAATAGCGCTATATATGGAGTTTGGAAAATTCGCACTCATAGCAAAGTTCTACAAATGCAATTCTTCCGCGTAATTTTTCGCATACATCTGCGTTTTTCGTATTTTCTTCCTACTAATCGCGTGCACTTGGCTATTCTCAATAATTGGAAGAATTCTTGCATTACAGCACTTTGGCGATGATGATAGTTCGTGTAATGCGAAGCAGCAGGAATTATAGCTATGTTACCGCGAATAATCGGTTTGCTCATACAGACAGACAGAAAATTACATAATAAGATTTTTAAAAAACCTGCCCTAAGTATACAGCAAACACAATTAAAAGCAAATTTATGGCCTTGATTCGTAAAAGATTAATAAATATTAAACCAAATAAATGTGTTCATTAAAATGTGACGGAATATTCCAGTTGTTATACATTTAAAAAAAAACATCGTATCACAATTCGAGTCTGTAAATTTCATACGTTCAAATTTCGTTTAAATTTCATACAAGGACAAGTTTGCAGTAACAATATTTGCAAATAGCAGTTTCATCACAGATTATTTATGGATAGTTTAGTAACAGTGCCAAGTAAGAGGCATTTCAAAAATCAATTACTTGGAATTTAAATGAGATGGAATTGAATGATTGCTAAATTTTTGATAAAAAAAAAAAACGTTTGCACAACGCAATAAATTTTACATCTCCAATCTCTTGTACTGTTTAATACTGTTTAATACTATTTAATACAAAAATAATAAAGTAAACGTTTACAAACGTTCATAAACGTTTACAAAATAATAAAGTAAAAAAGCTGTTTAAATCTAATAGCGATCCAATTTTTAATATTGATTTCGATAATCGAAATTCTACTATATAACACAAAAGAACAAATTAATAATAGAACACCGACACGAACGTGTAATGTGTAAACGTGTGTTGAACGTGTAAGGTCACAGGCTGACTAATAGATTGAAAATCGGACATTCGTTTGACAAACATTAAGCCATACTTCGAACAGCTGATTAAGCAAGACAGGCAGGCAGCCTGTCCAACGCTGAAACGCGACTAACGGAGACGTTTGCGGTTACGACTCTGACCAAGAGAATTTCATCTCCAGGCTCCCGTGTTTTCGAGGACATATGAAGAAAGCGAACTTTAACGAAGGTGGTTACTAGCGTTCGAGAAAGTAGAGATCGTAAAATTATGCAATAGCTTTGGCGATTTATACCGTTCATGGTTAACAAACGTTTTGTACTTTTATGAGTAACAGGCTATTTCAGATTCTCAATTGGCATGATTATTTTACCGGTATCATTTGAATCGTTTGAATCAAACATTTCGAGCTAATCCTTGGTCCTTCGTCTTAGAATGACGGTTTTGAGATGTCTTGGGTTCCGAGTACCAAACTATATTAATTTATATTAATTGATATACTATATATATATTATTATATTTAAAAAACCATATAGCAATCTGTTTTATTTTAAAGTGTAAAGACTTTACTTTGACAATTATGAATTTGAATCCCTTTTTTTCAAATACACATGTTTTTACACATGCAATGAATGGGAAGATAAGGATACTTTTATTCTTGAAAATTGTAAGAATTCAGACGTGTCTAAAATCACTGAAAATTGTTTGACATGACTAGGTTTATCACGGTCTTGAAGATTGAATTTTTGTTTTTACAACGACTCCTTAAAACTTGTTATACGATATTTTTTCGTTTTTTATTTTATTAACTTCTATACATTGGGATGAAACGAAAAGAAGTTTTAACATTTTGTCGTTTAATTCTGACATTCAAAGTTCTAGTAAAATGGCAAAAAAAGATCGTACAACAATCTTTAAAGAGCTGTTTTAAAGAGAAGGTTTCATATTTTAAAATCATGGCAGAACTAGTCACAAGAAAAATTTTTTAGTAACTAATTTTACTGTGATTCCAGGGACGTCTGAATTTCTTGCTTTCTCATCCATTGTATGACGTAAAATCTTTGGAAAAACCGAAAAATTTTTCCGCGATTTTAGGAGCATCTGAATTCTTACAATTTTCAGAGAACGAAAGTATCTTTGCTTTTCCACTCGTTGTATGACGTAAAAACATCTTTGGAAAAACCGAAATAAATAAAATTAAATAATTTTAAATAGTCCGAAACCTTGGAATTAAATTGTAAGACGAGGAACTGAACGAGTCCTTAAAAGTGTAACCTTTTACGTCATCAAAGAGTTGAATAAGATTCTAAGCGACTTGATTAACTACTCGTGGTATATATACACATACAACTCTGTTTATGAATATTAGAACTCGTACAGAAAATGAGGATAATCTGAAGAGTTGTTAGAAAATTATTAAAATTTTTAAGAATTGTTATTTCATTCAAGATCATACATTATAATCTAGGAAACGAGTTTCACGTCAAGACATCCAAACGAAGGATACAATTGACCCATAAATTCGCGATTATGGTAATTGTATGCACTTTTCCGAGTAGTGTGTAAGTTTGTCACAATTTGAAATGCTGAGTAACAAGATAAGAATGTTGGAAATTCCTGTACCATACAGCATAATACATATTGACACATCTGTCTGGCATTGAGGTCTCCATTAATAGTCTACGTTATGGTAAACGTTGAACTTGTCAAAGATCTTATTGATACTTCATAATTTACAAGCAAAGTATATACAATATAAGTGAAAATTTTGGAATTCTTTTGCCTGTACTTAGGAACTTGAAATATATATATTGTTATTTTTGTTATTTTTCAACTGTAATCAAGATTAGCAATTAGACCAGTAATATAAAAAATAAAAGTGTAATTTACTGTACAATGTAATAAGTAAAAATTAATAATTAATTAAATATAATAATAACAATTAAATATTTGCGAATATTTGTTGCATAATTATAATAATATTAATAATTGTTAGAAATAATAGAGGAAAGTATTTATCAATTTAAAGAAATAATTTTAATTTGTATATCATCAATAATATTTTTATGAAAATTCAACTTAACATCAGTCAGTTATTATTAACTAGAAAAAAAAAAAGTTTTGTACTGTTTCTTCTAAATATACTCGTTATATAATATTACACAATTTATACAGACGACAGAAATAACACGGCCTCATTTCGTTCTTCGTAACAGCAAGAAATTTATTTATCGAATACAAGATTAAATAAACCGGAATTTCAGGAAATCGCTAAATATTCAAAAGACTGATATTTCTTTGACATAATCGACTTAAGAAAATGTCCTTGTCATAGTTTTTAATTCGTATATATAGAACCTCTATCGATGTATTAGTAATGAGATATTATAAAACAAGATTATTATACTAGGAAAGGAAGGATACTAAGAAAGAAAGAGCTAAAGAGATTTCAAGAAAAATCCCAAAAATGTATTGTATGTCCGGAGATGAAGCGTTTTCATGGAATTATATTACTCGTCCTTGAAGTGAGAGTGAAATTTTTCGAAGGCGACTCGAAGGACGCCTTCGTTCGAATTCAGCATCAACGAATCCAAATTATTTTGTTATATAATACATGGATTAGTAATTGTAGAAACTTATACAAACGCGTTTTATATATTATTATAATATATATTTTTTTAATGAATAATAGGATAAAAGATTTAATATATATATATATATATATATATAGATGTTTTTAAAATACTATAAAAATGCTGCTTTTTCGTATTTTTGATAAGTACAGAAATACTGTTCGCGTGAATATAATTTAATTTAAAAATTAAGAATTGTTAATTATTTTTAATTTAGAAATTAAGAAGTTTTTTGGTCGCTAATCATGATGATATTTTAAAAATGTGTACAAGACTTATGTCACGATCCAGTAAACATCGGAAATTTATCCTACATCGGACATATTACTTAGGCTCTAAATAATCATTGGATCGAATAAAAAGTCAATACTTTCTCGACTTCGCTTTCAAAACTTTCGACCTCGATTTTGCACTATATTTAGCGAAACAAAATTATACGTATAACATATTTATCTATAAAAATTTGAACAAAACTGTTATTCGTTCAAAAAACAAATTTTGAATGTTACACGTTGACTATAGAGAAATTTTATTCATAGTGCAATATCTGGAAATTTCATCGATAGATATCTACTATATCGAATCTACTATCTTGAGACATTAATGCGTTAATATGCTCTTTTCAAGTTGTCTTATTAAATATGGTCTTTTCAACTTTCCACAATTTCAATCGCCACTCATATTCCATAAGCAGTGATAGATAAGATCATTTATCAATTGAAAATGAACATGGTTACAAATATCTTCATATTGCAAATGAGCACACCAGGTCAATAGTATTACATCAACAGAAATTGATCATACACTTTCAAGTACTATCCTACTTTCCTAACGATATATACAAGTCGGTTTTCGACCATTATAGGATGATACACGGTCATATCCTTGTTCTTAATAACCTCTCACCCTAATGGAAGTCAAAGATACTTCAACTTTCCCTTTGAGCCACTCTAGCAACCAAATGATCATTTATATAATTTTTCTATCAGATACAGAGTAAGCTAGAGAAAACATACATTCATTAAACGTGTGAATGTAATTGAATTTACGTAATTTTTTACGATAATTATTCATTAAAAACGTGAATTATACTTATTACTATATAACAAATTTTAATGTAACTGCCAACTGTATATATTTATGTAAGAAAATAAAAATAAGTTTAGTTAAATATCAAAGGAAAATACATATTAAACAATATATAATATTTTATGATAGAATATTTTATCGTTATACGTTAAATATATATTTATTTTTAAAGAATTGCAGAGTATTGAAAATATAAATATGTTTACAAATGCTTGATGTTTAATATAAAATAAATTTATAAATCAAAAAGTCTCTATGTTTCGAAATTTATTTTGAAAAACTCAAATTTGATTATTCTTTAAAGATGCACTTTAAATATATCTGTACTTAATAAACTTAGTTCCGTATACGATCAACATAAAATAAGCAACCTAATTTTCTAAGCAATTTATTCGATTAATTTATAAATAGATGAAATAGATATTTGCTAGAAACTGAAATACATGCTCGCTTCGTTCATCTTCAAGAAGTTTTCTAACCGGTTTTCTTGAAACGAAATCTTGAACCATATATGATTCAGTTCAATCTTTTACGCGAAATAAAGTTTCCCTTGTTTACATTACTAGCTGTTTTCCAGATACCTTCTTTATTCGTGAATTCTATGTATCGATTCTTCATTCGATATCATTTGTTAATTATTATTTTAATTTAAATAAAAATTACGAATGCACAAAATATGCAATCGATAGTGAAAGGTAGATAATTTAATTTTACTGAGATTCTTGAATTTCACGTTCTCAACTCTCGCTTTAATATTGACGAAGAAAATATTTTAATGTTTTAAGAAAATTATTGATGAAACATTGAAACGAGAAATCACATCTCACATTTAGGAAATTTTCTAGCGACGTAAAAAATACAATTCAACCTGTAATAAGTATATCCCTGAGGGATAGTTAACTAATATATACCTGCAATGTATCTACAATACATATAATATATACCTATATACCTACATAATACCTATAATATTTACCTATCCAACTTGTCTATCCTATCTAACTATCCAACTAATTTACCTCGAGGTAAAATTAAGATATTTAACAATTAACTTTCTACATTTAGGAATCTTTTATTTACATTTAGGAAATTTTTTAATGATAGAAAGATATGATTCGGTCACTCGGTCATTCAAAGATGCAATAGAGTTAGCGACATATCTGATTTACCTCAGGGCAAAATTGAAGAATGAGAGAGGGAGGTCGAGAAAGGTGAAGGATATTATATGTTGGGGAAAACCTAACTAAAGAGAATAAAGTATAGGTCACTGAGAAAAGTGTAATCTTCAAGGTCATTGCGGTAATACTAATAACACGGCGCGCTAACCAGTTAGTACTTTTATTAAATATAGGAGAAGGTATGAAGCAAATTATTTTTTGTGCTTTTTAGTAATTTCACAAGACAAGTTTCTCGAGAGAAGTGGAATTCCCAGAAATGTAATAATACGCTAATATAAGAAACATAAAATAAAATAAAAGAAACATGAACTATAACAGACAAGTAACGTAAATTTAATTAGCTCTATACTATGTAATATAATTAAACAAAGAAATTATAATAATATAGAAAATATAGATTTTGTATGGTGCATGTATAGAAAAGTGAAATAAAACAATTTTATTTCGTAATTATGTAAAATAGATTCTTCCGTATCTAAACCCTTATTATACAAGTATCTTAATATCCGGATGTTCTACTTTCTGAATGTAATATCTAGTAATAATGTAATATCCGGTAATAAATAATATTATATTATCATACGTAATACTATACGTGTACCACAATTTTCATATGCAAAAAAATATCTTTACTAAAATATATTAAACATGCAAACATTTTTTTTATGTTTTGCAGGTAGATTGTCAGCAATATTCATAGGAGTTTTAACGCTTGTAATTGGCATTATATTAAGCAGTATACCTTGGGTAGATTATATCATATTAAAGGTATGTACAATTAAAACAAATATTAATTCAAGTTTTTCATATCACTTATTATTATTTTTTTATTTATTACCTAAAAGTTTTAACATCTAGTTTCTGCATCAGTTATAATAATTGGTATGCAGAATAGTTGTTATATAGATATTTGATACAGTTTCATTATTGAACCTATTTATCAAGTCTAATCACTCAATTAATTCATATCTCGTTAGACTCTTAGTGGATTAATACTGTTTGACAAATCATATAACTTACATAGTCATGAATATTTATCACTACACAGTTATTATTACGTTTCCTTTATGTAACAGCAATATTCAATAACTAAGATCTCGAGACGTTGTAAACATCGTAAAATTTAATTTCAAGTTTGTTTTTATAATAACAGTAATTAATAACAGTGTCAAACGTAAAAAAGTTATATAGGAGATGAAGAATGAATTATAATAATAAATTACAACGTTTCAATAAAAATATATAAATAGTTATAAGAAAAAATAAAATATATAAAAATGAATTTTTATGAAATTTAAACCTTGAAATTAAATTAAATTTTTAATTTGACCAATAAATAGTTATATTAATATAACGTTCTTCTTTCACAATATAATAAACAACAGTATTATTAAATGATAAATTTACTTCATGTGCATAAATGACGATTATTTTTTCTAATATCTCTAATATTTCTAATACTTCCGAATTCTCTAATTCGACTGTATTATATATACGCAAATCGTAAAATAATATTAACAAAAAGCAAATTATTTTTGTTTAGCAACTACGGTTATGGAATGGTTCTCTTTCGTTTCAATACTGGCAAAAACCGGGAGTAGTTAGATTAACCAAAGTATACATATTCAATGTAACAAATGCAGAAAACTTCTTGCAATATAATGAGAAGCCAAAATTACAAGAGGTTGGTCCATTCGTATATAGGTACGTATCGTGTCGATACAATAAATATCAATACTTTGCCGATATTTTTTCTTTATAAAAAAAATTAAAATTGCAGGTAAATCATAATAAAAGAGATCATAGTTTTCTTTTTATTACAATGAAATGAATAAGAGAACTTTAAAAAATCATTTGAAATAATTATGATTACATAATGTACAGGTTGTCCCAAAATTATTCAGTACAAAATGGGTTATAATATATCAGCGATAATTTTTTTTATAGGTGAAGGGATTTCAAAGATTTTAAGATAACTTTCACTTTTTTAAATGGATATGTTTTTTCATCCATTAATCGATATAGCTCGACATTCTCTTTAAAAAAATATTGAAACATCCTGTATATAGCTCTCATAATTTAAGGAAGAATATTGCAATTCTTGAATTACTCAAGTTAATATTTGGATTAATACTTCCTAGCAATTGCAATTTAAGCAATATTCTTCTGATTCAATTCAAATCAAATACATTAAAATTAAAAATGTAACTTAATTTACTTGTTATTTGATTAACTCTAATACCTTAGCTTTTGAACTTTATAGAGAATTTATAATAATGTAATATAAAATTTATAGAGAAGATATGGAAAAGGTGAACATTGTTTTCCATAATAATGGTACTGTAAGTTATCAACACAAGAAGATATTAAACTTTGAACCAGAGATGTCGAAAGACGAGAATCTCAAAGTAATAGTACCAAATATTCCTCTGCTTGTAAGTCAATATCCTATAATTTAATACTTAATAATTTTTAAAAATACTACAGAAATTGGAACTTTATTATTATTAACATTACTTTAATATTATTATTTGATATTTTCCGTTTCGAAATAAAGATAACTTTTAAAGAATTTTGTAGCTCGTGTATTTCACGTTTTTCAGACACTGTCGACGCAAAGTAAGGCGCTACCTCGAATTATTACTCTGGGATTACATATGTTTTTGAGCGGAATACATATGACACCGTTTGTTCCAATCACTGCTCAAGAACTTGTTTTTGGATACGATGATCCACTAGTTAGTATTGCACATCGATTTTTCCCGAAAACGAGACGTCCCATGAGTCAAATGGGACTTCTTCTTGGGGTAATTAAAAATATACATGCATGCAATTAAAATATAAACATAAAAAATTAATCATTTATTTGTGCATATGATTAATTAAATTATATTTCTATTATTTTGCATATATTAAGTAAAAGAATTGGAATTATTTCTTTGTTTCTATGATAATTCTACTTGCAGAGGAACGGTACATTAGAGGAAGTGTCCACTATCTTCACAGGACATACGGATATGAAAGAATTTGGATTAATAAATCGTTTAAATGGATTAGATCGTTTGCCATATTGGCCAAATTCACCTTGTAACTCTATTCGTGCTTCAGAAGGTAATCAATTATTAGTTGCCTATTTAATTATTAATTATTATTCTTATTATTCGTGATTAATTGTTTATCATTCGCGAATTATTTATTACGACATTTAATAAATTTAAATGCATTTTCAAATAATTGAATTCTAAATTATAGATATTATAACAAAATATGTCAAAGACTTACGAAATAGCGAGAAAGTCCTTTCCAAACAAAATAAATAATTAGATTACACATGGAAACATTTAAAAAAAATTTAATTTCTCATTTTAAACATAGGTAAATTTTCACACAATTAAACACTACTACTCGTCGTAATCCAAAACGCGCATTTTCTTGTGATGAACTCTCAAAATCGCTTTCGTCACTTGAACATATTACAGTTGCTTTATTTTTTGTTACCATGAAGTCGGTGATAAGTTTTTGCGACGGTCGTTTGATCAGCTGCTTGTAAATGTCATGTTTGTAGTAATACGATACCCTGGGACAACCGGGTCGACAAAAAAACTAAAATCCTTCTACACCTTAATGGTCAAAAGATATGCATGTACGCACTTCGAAGGTTCGTAATTAACTGATGTTACTACCTAGTGTAATATGTATGTACATATTGGAATTGGCTGACGCAATATGTACATGTGATATGTACATATGTATGATATTGTATATCATATGTATTATATCAGTTTATATGTGTACACTGATAGAAAACATTACAACGATGTTATAATGTCAACACTATTGGCATTCATATACCGCATAAAAAAATCGCATAAAAAAGGACCGCACAAAAACTGGTTTCACTGTATTAATATGTTATTAATATGTTATGACATCAATTATAGGATCGTTTTTTCCACCTCGTGATAAAACTGGTGCAGATATCATACATATTTGGGATAAAGATCTTTGTCGCACTTTACCTTTGAAATATCGTGGTCCAACTGAAAAATCAGGAATCAAAGCAGATCTGTATACACCTCCTGATACTGTCTTTGGACGTCCAAATGAAAATGCTCCGGAAAATGAGTGCTTTTGTTCAGATGACATGTCAACTTGTCCTTCGAATGGATTACAAAATATTAGTCCTTGCCAATACAGTAAATACTGATTTCTAATTAATCATATTTTTAACTATTTATACTATTAAAATAATTTATATATATAATTAGCAAAATAATTCCTATATGTATATTAATATACGTGAAATATTTTATAGCAATATATAATTATAACAAATTCGTTTCCATTATTACTGAAATTATTCTTAAAATTTCAGCTGCACCAGTTTATCTTTCCTTTCCGCATTTCTACAAAACAGATCCGAAGTTATTGGATGCGGTTCATGGGTTAAAACCAAATCCTAACATACATGAAACGTACTTTAAAATTCAACCGGTAAGTTATGTTCAGAAAGGAAAAATGAATATATTATGTTCAGAAAATAAAATGAATATATTATGTAAAAAAAATGAGCAATACCAAATTTAGAACTGTATATTATACGTAATTGAAAAGAATGAGACTTATTGTAATACTACTTTGTTTTATATTCATACTTTCATCTTTTATTTTAATAATTGCTACTATTGTTTGCAAAGAATCAGAGTAGAAATTAATAGCATAAACATATATATCCTGTATATATTAATAAATCACTGAAAAATAACAGAACTGAATTTTATAGCATAACTTGTTTGATTCACAGAAACTTGGTGTACCGTTGGAAGGAAAAGTTCGTGTTCAGTTAAATTTAAAGGTGGAACACCAACCGCACATCGGTGTCGTATCGAATTTTCCGGACATAGTATTTCCTATCATGTGGATTGAGGAGGGTATCGAAGAATTGACTCCTTCCATCCGCAGATGGATCTATTTAGCAACAACGTTTAGCGATGTTGCTGCGCCTTGTACCTCGTATGGATTGATTCTAGTCGGTATAGTAATCATATTCGTCGTTTTTATGAAGGCTTATAACAACCCGATATTCACACATGAAGCGATCGAGTTAGGTAAACGAACTATAAGGAGAGGTTCGACGTTGTTAGTGAACGGACAACACAAGTTATTAAACACACGAGAACAATACGTTTTGCTCAATAACGATAACGACGAGAAACCAGAAAGAATAGAAATCTAGTTATAATTGTAATATGATTATTTTTTAATGGATAGTACTCGATTTACATTTAAGTAAATAAGATTTGCGAAGAAGGACATATAACTCGCCTCGTACACCAAAGTTTCTAATTACCTGATGAATACGTTGATGTATATCGATTACAATAGCATGCGTTTGGCAAACATTCAATAATTACCTGCATATTTTTTTCTGTTATATTTTTCTTTGCCTGCATCTGTGATTTCATCTTTTTATCTATATCGTTGATGCACAAAACAGATCGTGCTTAGACGAATTGAAACGGGTAACGAAACGGTCAATGAAGAAAAGCTCAAGAAGTACATTCAACGAATTTTGTTTAATTACGATAATTAATTAATATGCGTTGTAAATAAATTAATTTTTGCACAATCAAAATCAAGCAATACTGATACTATGAATGTTGACATTAGTTAGAATATGACGTTTAGTTTTTATTATTTAGAACATTGTTGTTTCTAGGATCAAGATAAGAGACGAAATTGTGGGGTCATTAAAATTTAAAATTTCAATATCTACGATTAGATTTTCGAATGACTAAAGTAATATTCGCAGTGAAAATCATATCTAATAATATAAGTAAAACATTATATTTTACAACTGACAATTAATAAAATTTATCTACTCATAAAATAATGCAATATAAAATTGATATGTCATTTAATCATTAAGTCTAAAAAATATATTTGAAAACATCTTAAATGGCATCAAAATTTCTGTAATTTTAATTTTTATAATTGTTTGTAAAAGCACCTAATTTTGTGCTTTATTGTATTTTTAAGCTACTCATTCAATGTGTAAATGAATTATTGTTATTGAAAATAAAATTTATTATAATTTTATATGCAATACTTATGTTTTCCTGAAATATATAATACTTGAAAAAATTCATTTTATGCCTGAAAATGAGAAGATTAATTTTAACGCATAAATCTTTTAAATAAAATTTTATTCGTAGCATTGAAAAAAATAATTAACTTACCTACTTAGACAATTATTATTATTTACTCTAACTTAAATTTAGAAATGCGTATTACAAAAAACATTTAGTAAAGTTACATCAGATTGCATTTAGAATACCGAACGTGTAACAAATGTAAACTAAATAATTTCTTTATAAAAAAAAATTATGCTTTAAAATATGCTTAACTTGAGCTGAAATACGCATTTGGACATAGCATACAACAGTATCACATTTTAGATAAAGCCCAGCAGTTCAACGGAAAGATTATATTATGTTATATTTACATTTTCAATCAACGATCTTTGTTCAATAAATTTTTCTATTTTTCACTATACTATAAACCATACATTGCAAAAAAAAATTATGAAGTTTAAATTATGCTAAAGTTTCTATAAGAATATAAATACTTATAAAATCATTTAAAAATTATTGTACTAAATTAGATCAGTTTTAATAGAATTTTTATAAAATTTAAATATTATGTTAGTGTTATTTTTCATGTTAGGTAAGAATATTAGTATGAAAACAATCTATATTTTTGAAAATTTTAATTTTGAAAATAATATATAAATATTTGAAAAAAAATTTTTTAAAATAAAATATTGTATTACAAGTTATCTGATGCATGTGATCGTGATTATGTCAAATTTCTAATTACTTTCTTATTTCTTGCTTTCGATTTAAATCGTGCTTTATAGCATTTATTATTTACATGCATAGATATGTTGCATACATGCTTAATAAACTACTGATTTAAATTTATTTAATAAACATATACTGTTTTTATCGGACACGTGAAATTTATAGCGCCGTTTGAATACACAGCAGTTACGTATGAACAAAATACTAATACGTTAATTTTGCTGTTGAATAATTTATACAGAACAAAGATATTTTAATTAAGACTACACCTATAAATTACAGATAGTGTGATACACTTTTCTTCCATTTCTTTTAAGATTTTTCTTTAGGATTATAGATATTATATAAATTCATTTGATTTTTAAATTTAAAGTATTCAAGCCGACCTTAGCAATAATTTCTAAAGAAAATTATACCTTTATCTTAAGGGACATGTCGCTAGCAGCGGAGGTATGGATGTCAAAGAAGTGGGCTCTCTTAAATTAAGTTTATGCAATTCTTCATCCGCTTTGTTATGTTTCAATTCTTGCTGAGTATACAAGAATTTATTCCATTCATCAATTCTTGGATGTGCTAAATGCTATTCATGAAACGTGGATATATATCATATTCATTATTCGTCAAATATTTCAAATATTATATCATAAGTCACAAATAAACAAAATATGTATTTATGAAGTGATCTTACCTCAGCAACATCATACACCCAAATCTTTCCAGTATCATCACCAACAGTGACATGTAAACCGCTCGGTGTCCATGAAACTCTGTTCAATGCTGGATTACCATTGATCACAATACTGGCAGTAGGTACTTCAGTATCTTGATTGAGATTCCATAAATCTAATCGTCCTGAATCGTCTACGGCAGCAAATAGAGCCGGATGGGTCGGTGACCACGCAACGTCATAAACATAATCACCATTGTGCTCAAAAGAGTAAAGAGGTTTACTCTCCTTAAGACTCCAGAGTTTAATTGTCCAATCAATGGATGATGTTAAGAATAGATGTGAGAAATCTATGCCACCTTGTACAGCATGTGCGCTAATTCCAGTAACTGGTCCTTGGTGACCTTCGTAGGAATCTAATACTCCAGCTTTTGTACCATGACGACAAGCTGTTAAATAAATATTTAATATGATAATATATAGTTAATAAAATAGAATAGAATATTATCAAAAACTGCGTTTAATTTGATTTACCGGAATAAACAGTTCCTTCCTCGCTGCCTACAACAAAATTATTAACATCTCCATAAGGAAATGCTAAACAAGTGGCGGCAATAGCTTTCGATTGTTTAGTGTGAAGTTCTAATGTCTCCTGTGGTTGTGACAACATATCTAAACTCCAGGAGCACAGTTTGCCATCGGTTGATATACTTATCAAATTGTGTGCGTTTTGTGCCCCAACAACATTTAGACAGTACACAGGATGCTGAAAATAAAATATATATATATATATATATATATTAACGTTTAAAAATTGACCCTTATAAATTACATTTATAGCACCACGAATGAAATTTCATCTTCTATTTTTTTTATTAAGCAAATGCAATTAAAGCAGTTTATTATTATTCTATATTATATGAAACATAGAAAAGCTATTGTTTACAATAGTTACAAATAACAATGCAGTCATGTTATTACAGAATGATTACATTAAAACGCAATTCTAGGTTGAATATTCATGATAGTAAAATTTTATCAAGCCTTTTGTCAAACAACTTACAGTATGTGCGCTTGCTGATAGTGGAGTGCGTTGAATAGGGGTTCTCTTTTGTACTCTATTATCCCAGAGAACGATTTGTCCAGAATAAGTACCTCCCAAGATTAAATTAGGATGAAATCTCGCAAACGTAGTCGACATTACTGGAGACTGACAATGGAAAATAAATTCTGGAGTTGTTTTCTTGAACTTTGTGTTCCAAACCAAACACACCCCATCGGGATCATTTGGAGTGTCATCGTTATTGTTATAGGAGGCTGCAAGAAGTTCTGGAAATTGAGGCGACCAATCCATCGAAGTCACACAACGATTGCGAGACCACCGATCACAGAAGAACCACCGATTTAACCATAAACGTTGATGACTCTTTTCATCCCTACAAAATCAATGAACCACTTTATTAGGCAATTTTTATTGTTTTGGGAAGAATCTCACGTAGTAATGAGAGTTATCTAATATTAAATAACATTCATAAACAACATTCATATCTAATATTAAATAACATTCTATTTTACTTACATTCCATCTTCACCATCCATAGTACCAGTGTAATCACTATAAATATTAACAGATTCTCCTAATGCTCTTTCCACAATTCTACTAGTACGATCAAGGAATCGTTGAAAATCTTCTGACAGTATAATCATTTGTTTTTCTTCTTCGCTGAGTTCTTGTACTACAAATTAATATTCTAATTAGTATTCTAACTAATTATATGTTTGATTACATTAAAAACTAAAATTCGTTATTATTCAAGATTACATTCATAAATGTTTCGTCATTGATTTGAGAGCCTCCTATATTCGAACTAACCCAACTAATTACAGTATATATATATTCGAACAATTACTTTTTAATCATTATGTTTTTATGAATATTTAATTAATGTATCCAAAAGCATATTCTCGTTATTTATGTTATATGCAGTATATAGCATGCAATACTATTTTCTAATAAAATCTTTTATCCTGTATTGTAGTAAGTAAATTGTTTTAAAAATATAAGAAACTTATCTTAAAATAACATATATATATTATATCATCATAATAATAATCATAATTATATAATAACAATATTTATAACAAGAAAAAACATCTTAATTATTAACAGACATCTTACATGGATATTAATATACTCGAATAGTGGAGTTCGAATACAGGAGACTGTATTTAAAATAAGAAAAAAATCACCTTCTTTAGGCTTTTCCTTTTCTTTTTCTTGTTCCACTTGTGTAACTGCTGGCTGCACTTCCTTAACCTGTGGCAAACCATGAGGAAGAATTCCTGGAGGTAGCTTGCTCTGGAAACCATCCATATGCGGCAAGCTGTTCTCTTCGTCTTCGGCTTGGCCATCATCAAATGTCAAAACTGTGGTGAATAAGCTGATTCCGCCACGAATACCCTAACTTCGATATATCTATCTATCTCTGGCAAATGCCCTACTTTAAGAATTCGAATGCTCTACGTTAAAAGAAAAAAAAAAGAAGATAGCTATACCATCATGTAACACTACGCAGTAAACTTCGGTCTCCTACAAGATATTCTAATAATTACAAGGATCTATTGCATTGGAATACGCACAAAATAGAAATGCATAAAAATAAAGAGCAAATCGCGATGCATTCATATATTTATTCAAATTGTGCAACTCTTTTGTTGATTATCACGTTCAACTTTGAAAATCTATTGCTATCATGAAACGTTGCCAAAAAAATAAAACAAAATTTTTATATATAGAGAAACAATGAAAGCATAAAACTTAAGGGATGCAACTCTCTTTCAAAAGCGTTTGTAAAAGCGTATAAAAATTATAAATATACGCATTAAAAAAAAATAAAATAAGAATAACTGATCGAAAAGTGAACAATCATACATATACATATACAAAGACAATTAAGTTGAATCGCATGCATTGACATTAGTTATATATAAGAAGGTGGACTGCTTGTTGGTGGATACAAATAACAAATAAAGATTGAATCTCTAACATATTTTACGATTAACATGAGTATCATCCGAAACGATATCTCTCCACCCTTCGTTTTAGCATAAACGCAAATGAAATGAAAGAATGAGTCGAAGGAAGTGAAAGATTTGATCGATGATTTTTTAAGTGAAGTATATGTTGCGTTATAATGTAATATATAGGTATAAAACATCGATTCATAAATGCCTTCAATATCAATTATATCACATCAGTAACATCCATTAACGAATAGAACTTTTTTTCTCTCATGAATCTTTCAACATAGAAAATTATGCACAATTAAAAAATAAAAATACAAAAATCGAGTGGAGGTATATTAACGCAACTTCCCAAGTCTCATGCAGCAACTAGAGAATATGTATGTAATTTATGTAAAAACAAACAAAGATATAAAGAAATTTTTAATCTAAATCTTTATAATTTGAAAGAAAAAATATTGTCTAAGTGAGAAATGAAATGAAAATGATAATGGTGATCTATTATGTAGTACTTGGATCATGCGTAATGAAAGATGATGAATAATTGAATAAAACTATAAAATTATTACATATGACATCTATGCATGCACGACAAATTAAGCGAAAATTTTTACAGTTGTAAAACAAAACCATAAAGAAGCTACTTAACAATCTGATGATTTATCAAGCAAATTCAAATGTAAATTGATACTACAAGTTCCCCTCTTCCGGTGCATATAAATACAATAACTGAATAGAAGAAAAAAGAACTTGAATGAAAATATTACTAATCAAAATGCAATTTTGTGAAAATAAATATAATTCATGTACTGGTGATATTAATTAGGTAGAGTAAATCGTCTCTAGAGAGGATTACCTACCTGTAAATTCGTCCTCCCATTCTAAACCAGGATTTAGATTGTACTCGTCTTGAAGGAGGGAAAAGAAAATGTCAATCAATCACGTGTTTTATCATGTTAGTTGTGTTTGTATCTAATTTCATGTCTCTCGTAGAAAATTATTGATGTATGCCACAAAAATATATATACGTATCTTCTATTGACACGGCGAAAATTATTACTTTCAGAAGTAGCAAGATATACGTGTACGCTGTAAGTAGGCTGTCAATCTATTTTGAATGCGATAACATTAAGGTCGTGAACAATTACAGCATTGTATAAAATCTATTCGTTAATATTTCTTCCTTCATCATGCAAGATACATCAACAATTAGCTAGAAAGATTGAAATATTGGATCGGAGACGGTAATATTAATTATAAATATATGTATAAACATGCATGTATTATATCCTATAAAGTTCATTATATTTATCAACAAAATTATGCTCTAAAGGGATCGATAAAATATATAAAAAAATTTATAATACATTTGTAAAGTTCGTATAACTATTATATATTCCTAAGTTTAATTTTCTAAAAATGTATTTTTATATTAATATACATATATAATGAATTAATAAATATTTAAAAAACAATTTTTCTACAATTAATTGTTATTGTACGTTATATCAATCTAATTATATATCTTATGAAATTGCAATCCCTTTAGGCTTTCGAATAAACTTCAGTTCAAAAATCATCATATATACGTATATTGTAACCTTCTTATTCATTTAAAGCTATGCTGCTAATTTAAAATCTAAGGGAAGAGTAATTTTTTAATAAAATAAATTTATTGAAAAACATAAAATCAAAAAATTTTAAAAATAAATTTTTAGAATAACAGAAAAAAAAATGAAGACGAAGAAAAATCGATAAAATTTAAATATGTTAACATAATAGACTGACATCTCCGACTATTAATTTATATTTAAAAAAAACCTATCATATTTTCAATTTATTTAAAAAAATATGAATTAAGATAACTGTTATTAAAAGCAAAATTTTAATATCATAGAGTTTAAATAATATACAGAGATTTATTAGGAAAACATATTAATAATATTTGAAATATGTATTATTCTCACAAAATGTATTTCTATGTAAACAAACAATCTCTAATTTTTGCTAATTTAATGAACTTTCTTGCTATTATCATTTTCACAAAAAACGAAACCGTGCTGTTAAAAAGCAATATTTGCAAGTCGAATTTTTGCGACACTAAAAGCTCAAGCCACAGAACTCATTGCTGTGTTCTTTTCTTCTATTTAAAAAAAAATTCTTATTTATACAATATTTACCGGCTCCAACACCATAAAATCCACTCCCATGTTAGTATACTATAGTAACCCAAAAATTACAGAAACTATAACCGTGAAATCGCGTCGAGAACTCTGGAAGGTGCGTTAAGTTGTGACAAGATTTGCCAATGGATATTCAATATAATAAAACATTCCCTATTTTAGACAATCCCAGTTTCAAACAACACTGAATGATTAAATAAATTACTTAAATATATTCTTTAGTGTAAACTTGTATTAGGAAATATTATTGGAAAAACATTTCAATTAATAAAAAAGATATCATATAAATATAACAAACTTATATATAAAGTGTAAAATTTCATTTTTTCATGATAAAGCTTTTCAACTTCAATTGTAAATGAATGTTAAATATTCCAAAGGTAGTCTGTAAATTTTTTAAAATTTATTTATTTGATACTAGAGAATATAAAATAAAACATGAATTTCGAGTTGAACAATTCAGAAATTTATATATTTTTAAAGATATAAGTTTAAAGTATTCAAAACATGGAATTACATTTTGCAAATAAATTTTTTACAATAATTTGTTATACATATTCTGTACATTGTGTTTCATGTATAATTGATGTCCAATTTTAAACAAGCATTTTAAATTATACTTTGAATAGCAAGATAATTTATACAATGTTTTTATTTTTTTTTATTATCTACAGAGCATGCTTTTATAAATATGTAAATGTTGAAATATTTCCGTTTGAGAATCGGGATGTCAGATAAATATTTAAAAAATAATAAATGCAGAAACCAAAGATAAAATACACCAATAAAAAAACAAAAGAGTAAAAGAGCCAAAAAGTCCAAAGCAAGGTGTAAGATAGCAAAGATATTTGAGGTTCTGGGTGGAGAGTCATTTTGTATGTCTATATTACTAATAAATTTTATTCAAATATAGCTCACTTTGTTATTAAACTTCTAAATGAATGTTTGAGCTAAAGATAGAAATAGAAAGAGAGAGAGTGCATTCTCTAGTTTACTAATTGAACCCATGTAATGATTCTCTTACCTTTAAAATTTATTTTAATGTAAAAAATTTATATTTGCATAAGATAATTTAATTCTTAGATATTTATTTCATCCTAATATTTTAGATTTGTATCTCATTTACATACACTTTAAATACTGTCAATCCTAAGAGAATAAACGAAATATATCTAAACCTAAATCTGAACCTAAAACTTGTTTGAGAACCAAGAGAAATCGTAACTTACCGTAATAGTCGAATGCATGAGCTGAGAAGAGGAGGGAAAAAAATTGCACTTAGTTACAATCTTTTAAGAATGCACTACACTAATAACACCTCTCTACACTCAGACCATAAGCATATTAAGAAAAGTTAATAAAATATATAAGAAAAAATCAAATAAATAAAAAAACAAAACTGTTTATACAGTACAACATTATTGTCGCATTGAATGTCTATAATTTAAAATTCAAATAATTTACTTTCTTATTAACTTCTTTCAAAGCATTTATAACATTTTTTTTTCATTAATTTCATGTACTGATAAAAATATATTTGGTTTTATAAAAATTAGTAACTTATCATTTTTTAAAGATTAAAGGGAATTTAAGTTTTAATCATATCAACAAAAAATCAAAAATACAAATGATTTTTATATGCTGAATGTAGTTAGGTGGGTATAGATATATAAATTTTTATATTGTGCTGTGCTTCGGTTCCTATATTAAGAGGAAACATACATATTCAATTTTCCTTACGTTAATACGATTATAATTTTTCTAGTAATTTCAATTAATATAATTGTAATTTTCTTCATAATTTAACACCTTTTAAATTTTATATTGAATATTTAATGTGAAATTTGTTATCTAATGTGACTACCAATGGATGCTTATGTATAAACAAAGTTCAATATCTCACTTACATCCCTTGTCACACTTATTTTCACCCCCCTAAGTTTCTCAGAAATAAATTTTATTATAAATTATTCAAAGATAAGTTTTGTTAGAGTATTGGACAAATCCATAATGCGCTACATTTTGCACACTATAATAAATAAAAAACAATAGACAACACATAAAACATTTGAAACATTTCTTTTTAAATATTAAATGAAATACTAAATAACTGAATTGCTAATATATTATAATAATTGCTACAATGTCGATTTCTAAGAATATTCATAAATTATTAAAGCTTCAACAATTATTATTCATCTGTTTGATATAATAAATTTAACGCTAGCACACATGAGTCAAGGTATACTTTTGAATTTTTGTTGTAATAAAATTAAATTTTCCCAACAAACAGGACGCCTAATGTTAATGTATTGTATAACTTTAATAAACTGTTAGTATATTATTAAATTAAATTATCCATATAAAGCATGTTAAAAGCCTATTTATGCAAACAGATAGATATCGTATATGGAAATAATGTTAGTAAACTAATATTTTTAATATTTTTTAAAAATTCTTTTTTTATATTTAATATAATTTAAAATAATATATATTTGTCTACTTGAACTCATTAAAGTATGAAATGTTTTATATTTTTAATATTTCAACATATCTCCATATACAACATTTGTAAATTAATTAGGACTGTAGAATCAATTTTCAATTAGTTTAATTAAAATATAATTAAATATAATCGGAATTATAATTATATTAAAATATAAATATAAAAAATATAAAAATTAATAAAGATCAATATACATCAATCAGATTTGATTCTATACTCCTTTATTGTAAATATAGATAGCCATGTATCTACCTCTATTTCATATACTGTTGTACAACAATTATAGGAAAGGTAATAAAAAGAAGACAGAACATACATAGGTAGTTTGGTGCAGACCCACCTTTCCTGGGACGCCACCAGTCAGTCTCAAAGTAGCCTGCGGAGTAAGAGTGAGTTGGTGTTGTTGTTGAACAGGACGAGTAGATGGTGTATGCAGAAGAAGATGCGGACAGTCCTTATGTCCAACACCAGTTGATTTGACCGTATCGCAAGACAATGGAATACGCGTATATTTAATAATGCCGCAAAATCAGTTAGGTAACGCATGTAACACGTAATACATCCCATATTTTTATATTGAATACTTTTCTAAGCTAACAATCATTATCATTATTTATATTGATATTATATAATATTTATATTGAATTTAAATTTATTGATTTTATAAAGTAACAATCATTATCATAAATATTAAAATTTTATTTTAACAAATTAAATTTATGAAAAATGGCATATTTAAAAGATATCAAAGATTGACATTTCAATAAATTTACAGTAAAGTAGGTGGTATAAAAAATGGAGTAATCCAAAAAATACCAACTTTCAATAATTTGTATGAATACTTATATAATCAAAGTTTAAAAATGAATATTTATAAATTAAAATATTTATATAATATTATTGTATAAATTAAAAATTAAAAATCACAACCAACTGAAATTGCGGTTTGGTAAGAGAACAGGAAGTGAGAAATATTTTTAAAAAGTAGCTTCCATCACCAAAAAAAATATTTGTTTCCATAACCCAATTTGGTGTTAGATGTTATCTAATCATTTCTACTAATAGTTTCCCTATAAAATATTTAAAAATTTACACATAAAAACATCAAAACGTTTGCTATTTAATTGTATGTTAGAATACCCTTATATAATATACTTGCATATCATGGTGCAATTATTATTTCTCCAATAACATTAAATGTACATGAAAAACACAATTTTCTTTGTTATTATTCTTATTAATGGTAAAAAAAATATTAAAGCAAAAGAATTGATTTATTAACACGTTAAGCGCCATGTCAGTCACCGGTGACTAACTATACTTTCCGTCCCTATACGGACTGCGTCAGTCATTGTTGACTAACAATATACAATTTAAAAAATTATATTCTTCTGTTAATAAATTTTAGATAATTTGATGATCATAAAAGAATGTACCTAAATATTACTTGTTACCAAAAAAAAAAAAAAAAATTGTAATGAATATTATTAAAATACGATATACACAAAAATGGTTGTCCAGATTTCACAAAATGTTATAACTTGTTTTATCAATTTTCTGGCAATATCTCGTCCAAATCGTGCTGCATTATCTTCGTAGCATTTTTTACAATATCTTCGTCTTAACTTTAGACACTTTCAGTTTTTCGTTGCAGTTTGTGGCGAGATATTTGAGGTACATTTATAGTAATGCTACTTGGAATTTCTTCATCCCGACAATTTGTTAGATAACTAATTTCTTTCGAAATTCCAAGTCTTCAATCCTAAAGCCAGACGGATAAGTGAAAGGCATAATCCTTGGTTGGTTACTTTTCATCATCATGCCATTCTTCAAAATCCTCATCCTCATCCTCTGATGATGAAAAAAGAACGACTCTACGACGTTTTAGGAAAACTAATTTCGCTTTTACACGCTTTTTCTACTGACATTGTCACTGTTACGGGTAAAGAAAAACTTTTTAAACAGCACTGGAACACGAACCACAGACAACTTACTTAAGAGAAACAGATTGCGATAAATACAAGAAATATACCTGAAGATATACATGCAGTTTTATCGCAATCTTATACAGATCTCCTGACACCAGCATATTGGTGAAATCGGAAATCGCGGGCTAAACAGAAAGAAAGACAAAACAGGCTTGGCACTTAACGTGTTAATATGTCCAAAAACTATTCAAATAAAAATTTTATATTTAAGAATGTAATTATTTTTTCTGAAAGATTTGCTTGTTCAAGCATAATAGTTGGAAACTTCGTTCAACAAAAGCTAATGCACAAAATAAAAAAAAAAGTAGAATCAAATGTCAATAGTGCTACAAGTATATAACATGTTATTTTAAAATATTATATGAACAAACTTTAAGAATATGTAAGTTTCCTCATTGGTTAGAATTAATCATAAAACACAATATAAATAAGTGGAACAATTCTCATTGTTATTACGATAAAATTATTGTCATAAATAAAGCAAATAACACTGATAGGACTAATTGTGCATTATTACACAATATATGTGGGTATTATTGCATCTGATGATTTAATACTAGGTACTTATTAATAATGTCATTAATGGCATATATGTTTTAAAATATACATTCTTATATACACCACCCACTTTACCATATTCAACCATATATAGATATATGTGAAAGCGATTGCATTTTTAAAAAATTAAAAAAGTGTCAAATTTTATAATCCTTTGCATTCTTATTTAAACATAATTTAGAAATTTAATATTTTTAATATTAAATATTTTTCAATTTAACTATAACGACATTCAATATTTAATAATATATTAAAGAAGTTGCAATTTAATGTGTTTTTTTTTTTTAAATGATATAAGCAGTTTGAAACTTTTACTTTTACTTTTAACCAGGCAATTCAGATTCTATTTATTTTATGCTAATGTCATTAAATTGTATCCAATTATAGTAATGTTTTACCAATTATAAAAATATATCATCTCTATAAAAGCTAATAAAGAGTTATTTAAAAGTAATCAAAAAGCTGTGTGTAAAAAATTTCACTTCTTAAATTTTTATTATAGAGAAATACCAAATTTAGATAAATCTTATCAAATTGACAACTTTAGAATACAAAGGATTAACAATTTATGCAATTAATTAAATCAATAATATATAATAATAACATATTTTTCATTTGTTCAATCAATTCATTTTTAAAAACAACATACTTTTTTTATATTAACTAATTAATTAAATTGACATTAATATACAAATATTAAGATTTTAAATGATTATGTATAGTTTCATATTCATAAGAGCAACACAAATGTGCAATAAATTAAAAAATTGAATATAGTGACTCACCGTCGTGAGATGTGTGCGATGTCTGAATAGTTTGTGTTTGTTTAGTATAAACCACTGGTTCTTTTGGTGGAATATTTGTATGTGCCACAGAAACAATCGTTAGTTCACGATTCTTTTTCCTAGCGCTGCTACTATTAAAGAAAAATAGAAATTGAATAATGTACATGTATCTTTATATTATGTATAGATCAAATACTATTAATTACAATACAAATACCTTTGAGCAGAATTTATACTCGATGGTTGTAAACTAGCATCAGGAGTAGCATTAGCACTTTGTTCTGGAGTCAAAGAATTCATACTAGATAAACTGGATAAGACATCTGTGAATAAAATAAATTGCTTTAAAATAACATCTACAAAAGTAATGCAACTATAAAATCAAAATACAATTATTTACCTGACACTGGTGCTACACCCAATGATGAAAGCATAGCATCCAATTCTTTCCGATGATCTTTATCTGTTCCTGCAGCACGTACAGTAGCTTCCTCAACCTTTAATCCAAAAGTTTAAATAAACACATAACAGAATGAAAAACGTTAAATTTAAATAAAAATTTCTTACATCCTTCTGTTCTTTTTCTCTTCTACGTCTTTCCTTTTCCTCTCTTATAGCCTGAAGTTTGGCTTTTTTTCTTTCAAGTTCTGCTTTTCTATCAGACATCATTGTGCTGCTTTGTTAATACCTAAAATAATATACGAGAATGTTATTAATAAAAGACTTCGAAATTACGTGAGTAAGTTTTGATTACATTGCAGAAATTATAAAATCCTTGACAGGTGTCGCGAAACTTATTAACGGAACTTCAACCGGGTTTACTGCGATTATTGATTTCTGTTCTATGACGTCAGTTTCAGGTCAATTTTTGTCGCACAGCAAATACGTACATGAATCATGAATTTTCGTAAATATAGAAAGTAAACGATTTAATCAATAGGAAATATTACATATAAATAAATGGCACAATAATTAATATTCACGTTATAACGTTCCGTACTGAATTCAACGAAGAATATCCATCTGTCATGCAATAATATTTACACAATGAATTAGCTTCAGACTTTTTACTTCGGTTAAAAAAACATAAAGAACATTCACCTTTTGTCGTGCAATGTATTTCACAGGTATGTACGTCAAAAATTATGGTAGTTTCAACTTCTACATCGTCTATTCAATCCACCCGACATGCAAACCTTTTACATTGTAACAACAGCGCTACTGTTTCAATATCTGGTACTAATAACACAGACGAGATTTTATTTGATGTGGTTCTTCAATTCATCGTTGTTTAAGCATAGAGTGCGCTAAAATCCCACTAATTGTGACGACGCACGTATTTTTAAAAACGAGTTTAATAGCGGCGATGTTGATTACAAATAAAGAAAGAAGAAAATAAAATAGTAGAAAATATTGTAATCTCAGTTGTTAAGAATCAACCAAAACAAACGGTCGTCATAAAGATCTTATTATACATAAATTAAAATAAATAGTTATTGTTATAGTTTCTTGTTAAATCTCGTAATACATATATTTATTTAAAGGAGCAGTAAACCTCCATATTTCTTTTACTACGTCGGTATTTCAGAGCATGGGACAAGAAATCTCATAAGATGCAATATCTATTCGTATACCTCCTTGTCTATGCTAATAGTTAGTCAATAGTCCTATCAATAGTCATATTTCTAGTAAGAATTAATTGATTTTGACATTATGTTTATTTATATTCTTCATTTGTATTCTCATAAAAAAAATATAAGAGATGTATTTACTATATAAACATTTATATGCGTACTCGTGCAACTCAACTAATTTTTCATATAATTTCTGATATAATTGTTTATATATACAATTTCTAATAAAAATGATACACGTGAATAATTTACATGTTGTGTTTCATAGAAGTAATTATTTTGATCATTTAGTTTCAAAATATTCAAGAAGACAAATGCTTTTCCCCCATTAAAAATGGATTTTCCCCAAACGGAACAATCCGTTGGACCGATTCATATTCATAACATTTCATGTTTCGTGCAATTTAAGCACTTACGAAATGTTACGCAGTGTTTTATAGAGGTGTAAAGAACAATAAGATGTAAAGTGCAAATGTAACTTTTAATACAATTTATATATACGTAGAAATATTAGCTGATATTATTAAATATAATTTTCTGTTTGTGTACCGTTATGTCTAATTTTCCTGCAATACGTTTGTCATCGCTAAGAATTGTGGCGCCAAAGCAATATACGCATAACTTCGGTTTTAATGATTGTAAATTCTTAAAACAAAATTTTAAAAAATTACAGAACAATCTGTCAGTATTGTGACAGTTTATTATTACTTCAAGATTATTTTATTTTTGAAACACGTCGTATAGTTTATAAACATCATTATTTTATTTTTTTACGTAAGAACTGTATTTTATTTCATTGATTGTTTATTATTATTTCTCTTACTATATTTCATTTGTAATTCTCTCAGTTCAAGAATTATGTCGAACCGTGAATTGTCGTTTGACGAAGAAACATCTTCCTCAGATATGTTCAACGATGTAAATAACGTATCAAATAATCCTGTAAATTCCGATGATTGTAAGATATTTATTAAATACATTTAATCTTAAAGATTTGAAATTCAGGAAAATTAAAACTGCGCGTGTACTATTGTACATACAATATTTTATATGTTTTTCTTTAAATTGATTGATCAATTTCATTTTATTTCATGTAGCAAGCTCAATGTCTATTAATGTTAATGAACCAGAACCTTTAGATGATGTACCTGAATGGAAAGGTGTGAGCATGGATGAGATACGTAAAGGTTTAGGTGTATATGATTGTCAGGAGTTACCACCTATTTGTGCATCTTCGTCTCATATAGTATTAATATCAGTAAGAATTAAATTGAATGAATGTTTTCTGTTAATACATATAAATTTTAAGATATACATAAAAACTATTTAAAATAGTTACCATTACCGGCTCGTGGAACACCAAAACCATATCCTACTTATCAAGTAGAAAAATGGTGTCAGGATTATGTGAGGATGCCACATTCAAAACATAATTTGTATCTAGTAAATGAGGCAAGTAAGAGGTGATAAATGTAAAATTTAATGTTATCCTATACTTTCTAAATAATGTAATACTCATTACAGAATGGATCCAGGCATAATCGAAACAGATGGGAAATAATACAAGAGTCTTTACTTCAAAATTTTGTTTCAACTCATCAGTTAGAAAGTGCAATACTTTCTTATAATCATATATATGCACAACGTTGGGATTTTACTGCATTGCATCATTTTTTTTCTGAGGTAGAATCTTATATTCTACATTTTCTTTTTTTTTATTTTGTTTTTTCATATATATATTTCTCTTCATTCTCTTTATTATTTTCTTTTTTAATATGTATTTCAATACATTCACTATGTTTTTATTATATAATAATTTCACACTTAAGGTACTTGATGAAGAAGAAACAAATACTTTCTTTGAAACTTTGATGCCAAAAATGGTTCAACTTGCTTTACAACTTCCTGTTTTGGTAACTGGTTCAGTGCCTCTTTTGAAACGCCACACCAATGGCACAATCAGTCTTAGCCAGTTACAAATAGCTTCTTTATTAGCTAATGCATTTTTCTGTACATTTCCAAGACGTAACTCAACCGATCCACAATCTGAATATGGAAGATATCCATACATCAATTTTAATAGGTATTCTCTTATATAGTTTCAGCTTTTGATAGGATTAAAATAGATGATAGTAAAAATAATTATAATTTTAATTCAATAGTATATTTAATATATTAATATATACATTTACATAGGTTGTTTTCAGCGTATAAAGAGGGAAAATGGAAGTGTGAATCTGTAATGGAGAAAATGAAATGTATATTTCATTATTTTCGAAGGGTAACATCTAAAGGTGGGTACGTTAAGATTTATTTAATGTCAGTATCAAGAGAATCAATACATTATTTATTATAATTTTTCCATAGAGCAGCCCCAGAAGGTGTGGTAACAATACAACGGCGTTATATTCCTAAATCTGATTGTCCAAAATGGGATGAACAAGTACAAACTTTATTACCGTTACATATTACAAGTAGAGGAACTATAGAAGCAGAAGGAACTGGATTTTTGCAAGTGGATTTTGCTAACAAGTATTTTATATTTTTGTGGTCAATATTATGCTAGATTGATATTTGTCATTATAAAAATTTAACACCCTTTTAGATATGTAGGTGGTGGTGTTCTTGGTCTGGGATGTGTGCAAGAAGAGATAAGATTTGTAATTTGTCCTGAATTGATGGTAACAATGCTTGTTACAGAAGAATTAGATGATACTGAAGCATTAATTGTTAGTGGTGTTGAAAGATACAGTAAATACAAAGGTTATAGTAACAGTTTTAAATGGATAGGAGACTATGTTGATGAAACACCTAAAGATAGTAGTGGAAGACGGTTAACATCAATTGTTGCGATTGATGCCCTTTATTTTAAGAATTCGCAAATGCAATTTAACATAAATAATATAATAAGAGAACTTAATAAGGTTAAAAATTGATAATTATGTATAAACACAATTGTTTAATTTTGTGAAATTTAATAATCTTATTTTTCATAGGCGTATGTTGGATTTGTTGGTTGTGAAGGTAGTAAAAGTAACTTACCAGCTATTGCAACTGGGAACTGGGGATGCGGTGCATTTCGTGGAAATCCAAAACTAAAAGTTTTGTTACAGTTAATGGCTGCAGCTGTAGCAGGTCGATCAATGGTTTATTTTACTTTTGGAGACACAAATTTGCGAGATGACATTGCTGAAATGCACAAGCATTTTGTAAAACATGAAACAAATATAGGTATTGGTCAGAATATTTTTTTAAATGTTTAGAATGCATGGAATTATTTAAACAAATTTATATGAATTATTTTACAAATTTACATTTTTTTTAGCTCATATTTTTTCATTATTGCTGCAATATCAAGAATTTGCTTCAGCAGAAAATTCAGATTTTTATCGTTTTTTGTATAATCGAAGTAAAATGAAACCAATAACTCAACATTTAAGTAAAAATATTCACACAAAACTTTCTGTGGTAAAAGAAGTTGTATTTAAAAAAAGTAAAAGTGGAGAGGAAAGATCATTTCATTCTGATATCAAAAAACATACACGAATAGAAGAAGAAAAAATACAAAAATTTTTTGATGAAGATGACATAAGTAAAAAGAAAACAGAGATTTCAAATGAAGAATATGTAGATGTTAAAAAAGCTATAGAGAAAGAACAAATTCAAAGTAAAGATGGTATGAAGAAAAAAGAAGGACAAGTTCACGATAGAGATAGTACAGAGAAAAAAAGAAAATCATTATTATGGAAAGATACGACGCAAGTTAAAGCTATTCAAGAACATAGATTATCTGGTTTAGAATTATTAGATCCAAAACAAGAGCTTATTTCACAATATGTAGATAATAGTTGTAGTGAATCAATTACAAATGAAAGTCGTCAATCAGTAATACCTGTGGACAGTATACAGGAATCAGTTCGAAGTGGAATTCTAAGTGAAATCTCTGTATCTTCACATAAACATAAATCACCAACTAAAAAAGTTGGACAAAGAAAAATTTCAGAGTTTTTTCCATCAACAAGTTAAAGATTTCGAAATATTTAAAATTGAAACATTCTTCTAACCAATTACATTTTGACACAAGACTTTCTAAATATACGTACTTTGTATATAATGTAATAATGAGAATAAATAAAAAAGTAATTAATTTTTCAAACATTGTCTTTTCTATTTGAGTTCACTAATAATTAATGTATATAAATACATATACTTAAATGTAAACATATAAGATTGTGTTTAGGAAACTTAATGAATTTGAAAATTTAATATACAAGTTTGAAGGTTAATAATTCTTTTGTTCTTAATTTTTTAGTAAAATATAATATTAAATAAAAGAAAATGAGTTTTTTTTGTATATAAACGTATAAGGTTAACACAGATTCAAAAAGTGAATAGATCTGTGATTATTTGTAGTCACGTGATACTTATCGACGTATCGTGTTAGCTGTGGACCGAAGAAATCGTCGAATATGAAGATGGCTGCTGCCACTGAAATATTAAATACTCTCACTGAAAAAGCAATTTTCCAAAAGAAAATGTAGGATTTCCTGGCTTGTGACGCGTTTCAGGTAATAACTATATAATTGTTAATGAATACGGTGCATGTCTGCAGGATGATATCTGAATATTATTTGTAAGAATCGTGGGCGGTTACGAAGAGTCGGTATAACTTCACTGTAACTTGACATTTTGACAGGAGATAGACGTAAATATTGAACTGAGCGTTCGATGAAGAGTAGTGTCAGAAATTGAAAGTGCAAAAATTGTTATGACACCTACACGAAAGATTGTTTCACATGTATAATAAGCAGAAAAATGGTGTTTCATTTCTTACACAACAATGTGCCATTTTCACATGTTATATGTTCTCCGATATGTTAACGTTTCGAATAACAGTATGATAAGCACTTAAACGATTGTATTACCATACATTATCATTTATAAATTATTGATCTTTTTATTGAAAAATTCATTTATTATTTTTAGACGATATTTGCTTCCAATTAATAGTATCAGACTTAACGTCTTATAATTTTTAATATTACTACTACTACAACATACAATTACGTCGTTTATTATGTATAAAATTCCCTTATACGTCTTCCTGCGATCAGTTGAATTTTTATCGTAGCAATATAGTAACAGTTCAAAAAATTGTGATTAGTTATTTTTATTCAAAATTTATGTAATTAATATGATAAATGTCACAATTAATGCACGATTGCAATTGTGTACTTCATGAATAACATATAACATATAAAGATACATATATTTACTTTATAATGTCACATTACAAATTGTTTCAAGGAATCAGATCCAATAATGTACTCTAATTCCATTATTTTTATCATATTGCAAAATATTTTATGTTATTTATGTATTCTCACCATGTGCTAAAAACATTTTGTATCAACAAACATCAGTGTATCAATGTAGATTTCATTTAAATTTTAATATATAGAGATATTTGAAAAAATGTGTTTAGTATTCATCAGAATATAAATGATGTAAGTTAAAATAATACTAGTGACATATGTCTTTTAAAATTAATATCAAATTTTGATATTCTAATTTGCATATATGTTGTTTGTGTGCTTTTAGCAAATATTAAGTATGAACATAATGCGTAAACTACGAGGGGGTACTAATGTTGGAGGTATGGGTTCTAGCAGTACTGGTGGTTTAGATGATTGTACTGGAAGTACAAATTCTCAACATACTGCTTTAGGTCTTATGCATCTTAAGAAACTATTTTCTGAGTATACCCATCCTCCACATCCTCTGTCTGAGGCTGAACGTAATGATAAACTATATAACATGTTACCATTATTTTGCAAAGTAAGTATCCATATCATATGAATAAGAGTTCAATTAAATTTTTCCTTTTTTTATAGCTAAATTAATAATTTGAATTTTAATTAATGTTTAGGTATTTGGATCTAGTCCAACAGGAGATATGAGTGAAAAATTTTGGGACATTTTGGCATTTACACAACAAGTATCTAAGTTAATGGTATTTGAAATCAGTCGAAGGGCAAGCAATCAGAGTACTGAAACTGCAAGTTGTGCCATTGTAAAATTTTTAGAAATTGAAAATAGTGAAGAATCAAGTAATGGTTGGATGTTACTATCTGCATTAAATTTGCTTGCAGCAGGTGATAGTTCTGTAATACAGGTATATACTTCAATTACATTTTACTATTCTAATTAACATAAACTGTATGTGTTGATAAACTTATATTTTACTAGGCAATGACTACTGCTTCTGTTCCATCAACATTAGTAAAATGTTTGTATCTATTTTTCGATCTGCCTGAAATGATTGACGACGAAGCCGATATTACGGATGCAAGTAGCGAATTTACTCCGAAACAGCGTCGAATATTGTTACAAAAAATATTTGTACAAGTAAATATTTTTCATTTTTATTACCTCGACTTTTAATGAAATCTTTATTTAGACAATTTATCTAATATTAATTTACAGTTATTGGTGAGATTATGTAGCCATCCGTATCCAGCAGAAGAACTTGCTCGTAAAGATGATTTAACTTTATTATTCTCAGCAATAACTAGCTGGTGTCCTCATTATAATGTAATGTGGCGTAAAAGCGCAGCAGAAGTATTAATGACTTTGTCTCGACATGGACTTACCCAAAATGTAGTAAGCTACATTCACAGTAAGTATAAGTATAAATAACGATTTAATTGCGAATCTAATAAGTTTTTTAAATTTGTCAAACAATATTGTTGTTTTTAATTGTAGATAAAGGATGTATAGCATTATGTGTTGATAATATGCAACGTGTACCTGAGCTGGCACCATTGGAAGTGGTAGAAATGTTTGTTACAGTATTTTGTTTCTTAAAAGATTCTAGTGAGGTATCCCAAACACTTCTGGATGATTTCCGTGCTTGTCAAGGATATATCTTTTTATCGGAATTTTTATTAAAGTAAGAATTTTATTTTAATAATAGTGGTTATATAAATAATCGTATTCGTAGGGTATTTAATATTATAATTAATAAAATTAATTTTTACAATATTATTAATTATAATCCATAGACATGCTCCATCAAGATTAGAACAAGATACTAGAGCAGAGGCACAAGATGCCATTCGGAATTTAGTACTTATGTTGGCGTCTCTAACAATGTGTGGCCATACAGAATTAAAACCAAGTCAAGCTAGTATGGGATCTCTGTTCCAAATGCTTGGTTTTACTTTACCTCAACCGAGTAATAGAGGTATACACACACATAACTTAATTATCCTAGTGTCGTTTAACAAAATATAATTAAGAATAAAATATATTTTACAGGTGGAAGTGTTAGAAATATTCAAGCATTCCAAGTATTACAGTCTGTATTTGTAAAGTCTAATTCCCCACTCTTGTGTTGTACAATTCTTGATGCAATATCTAGTGTATATCATAGTGACAACGCTAATTATTTTATACTTGAAGGGCAAAATACATTATCTCAATTTGCAGAAAAAATTCACTTAAAAAATCGGGAAATACAAGAAAAATTCTTTCAGCTATTAGAGTTTATAGTATTCCAACTTAATTTTGTGCCTTGTAAGGAACTTATATCTTTATCTATACTATTGAAAACAAATAATTCAACCAGTTGCAGTATATTATGCATGGAGACACTCCTTAATATACTCAGGTATAGTGCTTTTTAATTATACTTCGATTATATATACTTTATATTGATCCTCGAAAATGTATCTTTCTAGACATAATAATATATTTAAAGATGTATACAGAGAAGTGGGTATGTTAGAAGTTTTTGTTACATGTCTTCATCGTTATGCAACCTTACTCAAAGATAAACAAGCTGCACAAGATCAAGGATTAGGTATTAATATTTTCATACTTTATTTTCAATATATTTAATTCACTAAATTGATAAAAATTGTTTGTTTTTTTAGAATATAAAATCTGCCCAGAAGATGAGCGATTGGGTGCCTTAGTAATGGAAGCTTTGACGACATTGTTGGCAAGCAATGTTCAGAATGCTAATGTTTTTAGGGAATGTGGTGGAGCGCGTTGTGCTCATAATCTCGTGCCCTATATGGATTGTCGATATCAAGCACTTGGTATTGTTAGAGAATTAATACTTAGTGCAGGAGGAGATGACGATATGGCTACATTACTAGGTGTTATGCATTCAGCACCTTCTAATGCCTTAGTCTTAAAGACACATATATTGAAAGTTAGTTTAATTGATATTATTATCAGTCTTTATATTTTTGAGTATTACTAAACAATATCTTGATTTTTTAGTCTTTATTGGCTTGTTTACGAGAATCTCATCGAACTAGAACTGTTTTTCGAAAAGTGGGAGGATTCGTATATGTGATGTCCGTTTTAGTGTCTTTGGAAGGTCAATTAGGCACACAAAGGTCAGAGAATATAGAACCATGTAATGATATAATAAAGAGAACACCACAGGAAGAAGCACAATTACTGACCCTTTTACACGTTGTGTTTCATACTATAAGTACAGCTATGAGATTTGAACCAGCAAATGCCAAATTTTTCCATCATGAAGTAAACATTAATAAATCATATATTATTATTTATACAATAAGTGTTGCAAATATTTGTATAATTTATTTTATTTATAGATATGTCAATCGAGTTTGTGTGATACTTTACGACTCCTTGGATGTTTCTCAACACAGATAAAACTTACTGAAATAGATATAATACCAACCACAAATTACCATAATATGTTGTCAGCACTATTTACTGGAAGCGTATTAGAACCTGTATTTTCAGATATTATACCAAAAACATTAGCATATGCATGCTTACTATTACGACTTCTATATGATGTAGCACTTGATTCTTTTGATAAGCCAAATTTGGCAGGCCTAGGAATGAGATCGCCAAATCATAAGCAAAATAGCGTTGAGGTGATCCTTAAATTTAATTTATATAATTACATGCATAATATATAATACATTAAATATATAATAACTAAAGTTATCTATCTTATTTTTAGCAACAAAAATCTTTCGATTCTCCGGGAAGCGGAAAGAAAAGTGTTATAAATTCTTTAAATCTGAGTCCACCTACACCTGAACCAATTGTAGTTCATCCTGGCATAGTTGTTGGAATGCTACATTTACTTCCATCAATTTCAGAACCATCTAATCCACAAATGGCATTAGCGTTGCAATTATATGTCGCTGAAATTATTAAAAGTTTAGTGCGATCTGAGAGAAACCAACAAATAATGTGTGATGCTGGAATGGCGGGTGAATTATTATCTGTAGGTAGAATAGCTTTGCAAGATGAAACACATCCTTTACATCAACCACTACAGTACATTATAGAAAGACTTGCAGCACAATCTTTAGAACCACGTGATTTAAGGTAAAATGCAAAGGAAAATTTTAAAAAATACTGATTATCATATAGCATTTATGTGTTTTATAAAATTTCTGTAATTACAGAGAATTTTTGCGTTTGGGTGATCCATTGTGTTGTATTTCACTCGATGATATTGAACTAAGTAAACCTCGAGGTGGACCTGTGCCATTGACGCGTATTAAAACTTTAGTATCTATGACAACTCCAAAAGATTTTCGAGCACACGGTTCTTGTACTTTACCACCCTTCGTGGAACTCGATATGAGTGCAGAAGGATTTGCATGTCTATATTTACCTAGTGTTGCACCACAAAGTACAACTCCACCTACAGTAGTAGCTGCTGACAGTAGCGTATTGGGTGGAATTGGTTCTGGTAAATCTTAAATATTTTTAAGCTGCAAGTATTAAAGAATAAGAATTTTTTATATATGTATTCATTTATTAATTTTCTAGGCGATAGATTATTTCCTCCCCAAACTGGTTTAACGTACAGTACATGGATATGTGTTGATAAATTTAGTGATCCTAGAACTGATCCTCACTGCGTACGATTGTTAACGTTAGTTCGTAATCCTCAATCAACAAGGGATTTAATTTGCTTAACTGCAGTGCTTAGCGCAAGAGACAAAGCTATTATCGTGTCTACACAAGAAACACCAATGCCACAAAGTAAATCTTATTGCTATCATCCCTCTTTAAACTACCTTGTCACATATTAAATAAAAATTTTAGATATAGGTGAATGGGAACCAGAAGGTACTGGTGAGTGTGGTGCAAGAGTTTGGTGTCCAGATTTACTTCATGAAGGTCAATGGCATCATATAGCTATTGTACTGAATCGTGCTGTTTTAAAAAATTCAAGTTTCTCATTATATTTGGATGGTCAACATATTCATAGTCAAAAGCTTCATTATATTACACAAGTTCCTGGAGGAGGAGCAGCAAATTTAACAGTAGCATCTCCAGTATATGGATATATAGGTACACCACCTTGTTGGCGACGATATTCAAGACTTACATGGAAGCAGGGGCCGTGTCATTTAGTAGAAGAAGTATTTAACTCTCAAAACATAATGGCATTATTTAAATTAGGCCCACACTACATGGGAAGCTTGCAAGCTCCACAGTTATCAGGTATTAATATGAAATTCATACGTTCATCTTTATTTAAATAGAAAAAAATTAAAATTGAATTTTTTTTTTATACAGGACAAGAACCTTTAATGCCTCTCGTTGCAGAAGAAAAGGTTGTATTTGGATTAAATGCTAAAGCAATGTCTCAGTTAACATTAGCTAAAATTAGGAAAGTTTATAGTCGGGCTGATAATAAATCAATTGCTAAACAGGTATATATTGTTATTTCAACGTATAAACGTATCTTTTGTATCTTTTAATTAAATATTCTTATTATTTGACAGCTTGGCATGTCATCGCATGAAAATGCTACTCCTATTAGAGTTCTTCACAATTCGGCAGGACATCTAAGTGGACCGGCACGAGCACTTGGTGGTGTAGTCGTTGGGTATCTCGGTGTTCGAGTCTTTAGTCCCCGACCGGTAGCTACAATGATTGATAACGTAGGAGGATGTTCAGTGTTGTTAGGTAATATTTTTTACCAATCTGCGTTTTAAAATATATTTCAATACTGTAGTAATCTTATAGTCATGAAGGAATTGGGATGGGAGTGGAACAAAATCGATTAATATAAGAAAAGAAAACGTCCAAGAAAAAAAGAAAAAGAGAGATACTTGACAAAATCAGATAATTAATTATTTCTTTTTTTTCCTTTATCTTTTTACTTGTTTATACCTAAGCATAAATGTGCGTATGTGTTGTAGTATTTATTTGAAAAAAATTTAATTAATGATCATCCGTTTTTATAGGTTTAATAGCTATGGCTCAAGATGTAGAATCCTTATATGCAGCTGTTAAAGCCTTAGTTTGTGTTGTAAGATCTAATCAAGTTGCCCAACAAGAAATGGATCGCAGAAGAGGATATCAAACATTAGCGATGTTACTAAGAAGGAAGTGTCCTCTTTTAAATAGTCACATTTTACATCTTACATTCAGTCTTGTTGGTACAGTTGATAGTGGTAGAGAAACTAGTGCAATACCTAATGTTATGGCATTTCAAGATCTTCTATGTGATTTGCAAGTACGACAACTTATTATTATTAAAAATAATTTATCTGTAGAGTTAATATTATAAAGATATTAAAACATGTTTTAAGATTTGGCATGAAGCACCTGGTGAACTTTTAAGATCACTTCTAGAACATTTATATGAATTAATAGCAGAATCAAGTGAGAAAAGAACAAATTTACGTTTAATGAGAGATTTACAATTAGTACATAAATTGCTGCATATTTTAAGCGATGTAAAACAAAGTAGTACAAGACAGATTCTACTTGCATTACTTAGTATTCTGTTAAGCCAACCAAGACAAGCTGACTTACTTTGGTAATTTAACATATGCTGTAAACTATACCTATGTTATATATGTATATTGATAATATTATTTTTCATAGGTTTGGGCAATTTATTGTTGCTACATTACCTCAAAGTTCAGAAAAGCATCTAATTCTTCGAGAAAGCGAAGGAAATAAGGAAGGAGAAGGAGAGCATATACTTTTGCGAAATCGTTGCTTGCAACTTTTACATTCTCTGTTATTTAATGGCCCAAAAGTGAATGCAAAGTAAGTAACATTAAGAAGGTAAATTTGTAAATAAAAATTCATTACTGTTTGAATATGTTCCAGTATGTGTGAAGAATTAGCCAAAGTATTAGGTTTGGATTGGATACTACTATTTCTTCAATCTGGCCTTCATAGTACCACCGTAATATGGGGATTACGAATTTTAGTAGCTATTTGTTCTGTACAACCAATATTACAAAAATTTAAAGAAGGAACTAGTAATGGTGGTTGGTTACGCCATACAGACCATAATAAAATGGCATTAGCACTCGGTATGTGTATAAAAGCTATTCAATTTTAAATAGTTGTATTTCATATTTTTATACTTTTGTATATCTTATTTTTATACTTCTAGGTTGTCACCAGCAAATGACTGGTGGTGAAATCAAACCATCTGGTCTTCATGTACCAGGATTTCAACATTTAGGATGGTTGTTACCACAGCATGTAGATCTTGTACCAGAATTGTATTTTCTTTTTATTGCTCTTATGATGGGACAACCTGTAAAATTATTACCTACTGATTCAAAAGTCATTTTAAAAGTTCGGTAACATTTATATGTTTTTTTGTATTTTAAACTGTTGCACACAATATAACAAATATGTATATTTTATAACAACAGCTCGATTTGAACAATGTATGGAATTTCTTGTTTGGTGTTCCTGCAAATCATACGCTATCCTCTTTTGCGAGCAGAATTAATCTTTGTCCTGAAGCTGTGGTAACTTTATTAGCGATGGTACGAACAATGTTAAATAATTATTCAGTCAAGTAAGTTATAATTGAGATTTACCTCTTTTTCAAAGAATTGTTTTATAATATATTAATATATATAATTTTTATTTGAAGCCCTGAATCTTTATCTGATTGGTTAAGCGATTATCCAGTGACAATAATACAGTTCCTTTTCTTTCTTTATCACAATTTTACTGATTTTATGCAAGTATTTATGTCTGCGGAAGTATTGGGTGCTTTATCTGGTACTTTATTTCCAAAACCTGCAAGTTCTAGTCAAGATAGTAGTGGAGCTAGTACTCCAGCAGATGAGGTAAAACTTAAAGATTAATGATAAGATTTTTAATAAAAAAAAAACTAACAATATGATTTTATTTTAGCAAGAGCCAGTATTAGTAAGATCTCCATCAAAGGATGTTGGCTTAATAAATCATCCAGCAAAGAAATTTGTTATGGATTTTTTGCGAGTTATTGTAGTAGATTCACTTTCTTTGCCTGTTAGTGCAAAATCTCCACCAGCAATTGATTTAGTCTTAGAAGCATGGCCAGAACATGCATCTACAGGACAACAAACACGTTATCAAACAGAAATTCTATCGATTTTAATGGAGCATCTGTTAGCTGCAGATGTTTTAATTGGAGAACAAGCAGCATTACCTGTTGTTCCTGGCGGATCAGTTAATAATATAACGAATAATGTGTGCTACGTGGCAGCTAGAATAGTTGATAAATTGTGGCAAGGTAAATTAACAGATTTTTGCTTTTTATAATCAACTATATAGTCGAATATTCATTATTTTCACACTTAATATATAGGTGCTTTGACAAAAGACCCGCATGAAGTATTTGATTTTATTGTAAAGTTAATTGGACAAGCAAAAAGACGCCCAGGTGTCGTTAGTATGGAAGGGCTTCATCATTGTTTAAACAGAACAATTTTATTTTTATTATCACGAGCAACCGATTCTATAGCCGATCAAATGGCCGTGTTAGAAGCGTTGCATAAACTTACCAACCACAGGTGAAGTTCATATTTTCTAAAATAGAATCTTTACAAAATATAAATGAATTCTAATTTGAAGATATTTTTTAATAGATTGTTAGTTTTCGGCGCTGGAAATCATGAATTAGAATTTATTGGTTGTCTAACTTATTGTTTATTACAACTGACAGCTGATATAAAGATTATGCTTGATACGAATACGAAAACAACGTGGCACGTTAATCCACAAGTTGAAGCCAGTGATGATAGATTAACATCTCATCAAGGTCATAATCTGATGGCTGTTGCTGCTACAAGAGTTTGGGAAGAGTTATATGTATGTAAAAAGCCTGCTATAGAAGAAGTTTTTAAAATTACTCTGCCAGTACCTATAGGTAATGAACGTGCTCCTGAATTATCGGTAGTAAGAGATCAGGTACATGACGCTGCAACTAAGCTTTGGTTAAATTATGTTGTTATGGAAAGAAAAGCTTCGTATAGAGTTCCATGGGAACTTCATAATCAAATACAATCGGTAAATACCCGATTTCAGATTCTAATAATAACTTCTATAAAGTAGAATATCCAAAATATTATATTATGTTTCAGAAAATTCAAAAAGTAACAGGAGGTTTAACAAGACTAGCAAGTAGAACAAAAGTTCGGAAAGAAGAATCAGTACGTGTAAGATTAAGATTACACCAGAACACTGTAGCGCAATGGACAGAACAACATATTGCATTGGTTCGCGAACTTGCTACAGCGAAACGCTTACATTATATACAAACTAATCAACATACTCAACGATATGTATATCAAGTAAGGATATTGAAAAGAAAAAACAATATCAATAATTGTATTAATAATTTTGTATTATTTAGGAGTGGTTACAAACCGAAACTGAATTAACAAGAGAACGTGGTTTATGGGGACCACCGACTCCTACCAGACTTGACAAATGGATGTTAGATATGACTGAAGGCCCATGCAGGATGAGAAAAAAGATGATGAAAAATGAGCTTTTTTACATACATTATCCTTACCGACCTGAATTGGAGCATCCTGATAATGTTAGTTTCATTATTGAAAAAAAAAAAGAAAAAAAGAGATTGAATATTAACGATGAGTAATAATTTATTTGTTTCGATTTTTGTAGAAACAATTGAAGTATAAAGTTGCAACAAGCACTGATAGTAAAGAATACTATTTAAAGCAACTTGGTAATTCATCTGGCATGTTTGAACGTGAACGTGATCCTGTTATTGATGATACACCATTGAATGTTAATGATGCTTCTACGGAAAGTGAGCCTCCTATGGTACCTTGTACATTAGAACGTCATGCTAGTGAACCTGATGAAGCGCCAGAAGACAATGAACAAGAAGAAGAAAATAATCAGACTGTTCCAGACAATCAGACTTTAATACGATTATTAGAGGAACACGAAAAAGTTTGTCTATTTCCTTTTACTATAAATAAATAATAATTAATGAACGCAATATTTAAACACTTTTCATATTTTTAGATAAGTCACATGTTCAGATGTGCTAGAATTCAAGGTCTAGATACAACTGAAGGTTTATTGTTATTTGGAAAAGAACATTTTTATGTTGTTGATGGATTCACATTGTTAAAATCTAGAGAAATAAGAGACATTGAGAGTTTACCCGAAGCTTATGAACCAATTTTACCATCGCCAGGCTCTCCTAGAAGATCTAGAGCTATGAGACAATGTTCGAAATTTAATTATGAAGATATTCGGTATAATAAATTTTTACATAATGTACAATTATTGTATCTAATTTCCAGCGTAGTAAAAATTGATCACGATTTACATTTTTCTGTAGAGAAGTACATAAAAGAAGATATTTGTTACAACCAATGGCATTAGAAGTATTTAGTGGAGATGGTAGAAATTATTTATTAGCATTTCCCCGTAAAGTAAGAAATAAAGTTTATCAAAGATTTATGACATTTGCAACCGCAATTGCTGACAGTGCGCAACAATCGGTTGCTGGTCAAAAGAGAACAGCAAATGTAGAACAGGCTACAGGTTTGCTTTCGAATCTAATAGGTGAAACATCTGTTACGCAACGATGGGTGGTTAGTATTTTAAGTGATATTAAATTTATATTGTTTATATTATAATCATTTATGGAAATATTTATTTTGTAGAGAGGTGAAATATCTAATTTTCAGTATCTGATGCACCTTAATACTTTAGCCGGTCGTAGCTATAATGATTTAATGCAATATCCGATATTTCCTTGGATCTTGGCCGATTATGATAGTGAAGAATTGGATCTTACTGATCCAGCAACATTTAGAGATTTTAGCAAACCTATGGGTGCACAAAGTCCAGAACGATTATTACAATTTAAAAAGAGGTAATACGGCTAAATAAGCTAGTATAAACAAATATTAACTATTAACTATTAATTGACATTTAAAATAGATATAAAGAATGGGATGATCCACACGGAGAAACACCTCCTTATCATTATGGAACTCATTATTCCTCTGCAATGATAGTTTGTTCATATCTAGTGAGGATGGAACCATTTACACAACATTTTCTTCGATTACAGGTTTACACAGAAAAATTTTTTGACAATTTAAAGTACAAAATTATTTAATACTGCAATACATGAATTATAAATTATTTCTTTCTAGGGTGGACATTTCGATCTAGCGGATAGAATGTTTAATAGCATTAAAGAAGCATGGCTTTCGGCATCTAAACATAACATGGCTGATGTAAAAGAACTTATACCAGAATTTTTTTATCTTCCAGAATTTCTTGTTAATTCAAATCATTTTGATTTAGGTAAATAACATACACTAGATCTTTACGTTTCATTAATAAGATTATAAACATTAACATTATATGTTACTTATAGGTTCCAAACAGAGTGGTGTACAATTAGGAGATATTGTATTACCACCATGGGCAAAACAAGATCCTCGAGAATTCATACGTGTGCACCGACTTGCTTTAGAATGTGATTACGTATCACAACATCTTCATCAATGGATCGATTTAATATTTGGTTGTAAACAAAATGGCCCTGCTGCAGTCGAAGCTGTTAATGTTTTTCATCATTTATTCTATGAAGGCAATGTTGATATTTATAAGTGAGATTTATTTTACACTACTTTTTTATTATTTATGTTTCTATGATTTGATTTTTATAATTTTTATCGTATCTTTAGCATTGATGATCCTCTAAAGAAGAATGCCACTATCGGATTTATTAATAATTTTGGTCAAATACCGAAACAACTATTTAAAAAACCGCATCCAGCTAAAAAAATGACCCAAAGAACTAGTGTTATTGATCCAGGACCTATTACTCCTGGCTTAAGCATTACTACATCTGACAAATTATTCTTTCACAATCTGGATAACTTGAAGCCATCGCTTCAACCAATCAAAGGTTTATATAGTTATATAAAGATTTAGTTATTGAATCACGTTATTGAATTGTGACTTATTATCAATTAATTTATTTTTTTTAGAACTGAAAGGTCCAGTTGGACAAATACTTCATGTTGATAAAGCAGTTTTAGCTGTGGAGCAAAATAAAACGCTTATTCCTCCGTCATATAACAAATATGTAGCGTGGGGTTTTGCAGATCATTCTCTTAGAATAGGAAACTATGACAGCGACAAAGCAATATTTGTTTGTGAAGCTATGATACAGAGTGGTGGTGAAATAGTTGCTTGCGTTTGTCCGTCTTCCAAATTGATAGTAACTGCTGGCACAAGCTCTGTAAGTCACTGCTTGAATTTAGTTTCTGTTTTAGCTATTTCTTACCACACAAAATTGTTTCAATAGGTGGTGACAGTGTGGGAATATACCAAAAGACAACTTTCTATTAAACAATGTTTGTACGGACACACGGATGCTGTTACGTGTTTGTCGTCTAGTCCAGCATATAATGTAATTGTGTCAGGATCTCGAGACGGTACTGCAATTATATGGGACTTATCTCGTTGCTTATTTGTTCGTCAACTTCGCGGACATGCAGGGCCAGTGGCTGCGGTAGCTATAAATGAACTAACAGTATGTTTAATATATTTTGCAAATTAAATAGAAACAAAATATAGATTTATATGACATAAATATAACATGATTTTTTATAGGGTGACATAGCTACTTGTGCAGCTACTTGGTTACATGTGTGGAGCATTAATGGCGAAGAACTTGCTAGCGTTAATACATGTGTTGGTCGCGCTGATAGAATGCAGCAAATTTTATGCGTTGCTTTCAGTCAAACTCACGAATGGGATTCACAGAATGTCATTATGACTGGTTCAACTGATGGTGTAGCTCGCGTAAGAATAATATTATTTATTGTACTAAATACATAATAATATCATTTATTGTATTGTATGATACATAAATGAGAACATACACTATTGCAGATGTGGTCGATGGATTACGTACAAGTGCCTGCAGAAGAAGAGAAACCAGAGGAAGTTACTACTACCAAAGAGAAACACACAAAGTCAAATAAAAATGAAAGTCAAAATGAAAATACGAAAAAGCGAGTGCACGAATTAGTCAAACAGATGAGTATTTCTGCAGAAGGCTCAAGTTTGCTAGCAAAAAGTGGTTCAGAAAGTAGTCTTTCAGAACCAGAAAATGCTAAAGAAGCATCAAGATTACATGAAGAAAAAGAAGAATGTTCGGATAACGAATCAAGCAATGGTTCCAATAACAAGCCATCGCCGCAGAATAATAATACTTCTACTATTGTACTTCGAAGAAAGAGTCGTGGAAATCCAATGTTTCGTAAAAGTGAAGGTGGCGGACGTGCAGATAGCGAGGGTACTCAAACAAGGTACTCGAATATAACTTATGTTTTTTAAACATGTATTTTCATTTATTAAATATTCTCATTATAATATCGATCAAATTATTTCATAGTGAGTCATCTAATAATCCTGGGGATTCTGAAGGAGCTCTACGAGCTAGTAAAAGTGATACTAGTCTAACAGATAGTTTCGTCATGGTTACGGAAGCTGATACAAAACCTAAAAAAATTAATCCACAAAATATCTTAAGGGACGGTTTTAAATGGCAACGGCAATTAGTATTTAGAAGTAAATTAACGATGCATACTGCGTATGATCGGAAAGATAATGCAGAACCAGCATCTATAACGGCTCTCGCAGTATCAAGGTAAAATGTTTATAACTTATCTCATTTGGAAGATATAAAAAATGTTAAACGAAATATTTAACTAAATTATAGAGATCATAGAACAGTCTATGTTGGAGATACGAGAGGAAGAGTTTTTTCATGGAGTGTATGTGAACAACCGGGACGTACGGTGGCCGATCATTGGCTTAAAGATGAAGGAGCAGATTCATGTGTTGGTTGTGGAGTTAGATTTAATCTTTATGAGAGGAGACACCATTGTCGCAATTGTGGACAAGTATTTTGCTCGAAGTAAGTCCCTATGATACCATAAATTAGAAACTTAGAATTTACTTTTTTTTTTACCATTAACATAATGTTATTGATATAAATATTTTGTTAACATTTTTTATACTTTACATACAGATGCAGCCGATTTGAATCGAAAATATCTAGACTTGGGATTTTAAAGCCCGTTAGAGTGTGTCAAGGTTGTTATTCGTCATTACGTTCTCAGCACTCTGCTGAGAGTAGCATTTAAATATAGTAATGTATTCTATGGTTTTGTACAAGTTATTAATTTTAGAATGGATACAGCGAGAATGTACATAGCAATCGCAATGTATCCTTTTCTGTTTTTATCCGAATTTTTGTACAAGAGAAACGAAGCGTACATTTCCTTTCTTTTTCGTATCTTCAGAAATTTTTGTATTTCTGCAAGAGAGGCAGGAAAATTGATCGCTGCATTTTTCATGTAATTAATTTTGGTATCAACAGTCTTTCTTTTACTTTAAAGATTGAAATCATTTCATTCTTTTTTTCCATGAACAAAACGCTTAATACTACAATACATTCCTGTCGATCTTATAATATTGTTCGTATATACTTTTTATTATTCTAAGGAACTAAGCTATTTCCTAACATAATCGGCCTGTTTCACATTATCGACAGGTTTGTACTGACAAAATTTTAAAAGATAGTATTTGAAAATTGATATAACATTCGAATCTCCAAGCACACATTATAAAACACGAACATTTTTTTTTTAAATGTTTAACTTTTAATCATCTAAATAATCTAAAAAAAATCTAATACGTTTTCACATCATGTGTATTTATAGTTTATATGCTGAAGAACAATGTGTACAGTTGTATTCTGTATTGTATATTTGATTCATATGTTGCACTTTTTAATGACAAAGATTTTATATACGAAATTATGTATAGCAGCACTTATTTAAAACGCGTAGTCTGTGATTTTTTCTTTCCTAGTTTAATTTAATAAATTTATAATTAATAAATTTCAAAAAAATAATTATTACTAGTAATAATAATGATAATAAGAATAATAATATATAAAATATTATACTATTTATGCAATTCATTTCTCTGTCATAACGCTTACATCGTTTCTCATATTTGAATATATTGTTAATATTTATTTTAAATTATAGTGAAAAGTAATACGAGATGTCAATACTGTTAATGGAAAAATATTAGATTTAATATGATTAGATTAATCAAAAATTATATTTATACCGTGTATTTGTACTGCACTCGTTTACATTATGTTTTACTTAGAATTACTATTTATTTATGTTTCCTCTTTTATAACATCGTCATGTATATAATGCAGTAATAATACGCGGTGTAATTTATTCTAAAAATTGTCAGTGGTGTATAATTTATTATTGTATCATGAAAGACAAGTCTCTTATTTTTCCATTCTATAGAACTGAAAACATTAATAATCTCAAAATTCAAGAGTGTATGTATTACAAGTCGAAAAAAAAAAGAAAAATATGCAATTGCAGTGCTGCGCCCTTTGTGACCGCTGCCTCTATCAATACAAAACTCATAACTTTATAATAGACAATACCTTAATTACATTAAAATGTTATTAACTGTAAGACGGTTATGAAACCATAGACTCTAAAACCAGCAGTAATATTGTAAGCAATGTCATAAATGTGGAATACGCTCGTTTGTTCACAAATCGGTATATCTGATGAACGTATCTGTAAAATTAATAGTAAAAAAGGGAGATAAATTAGAAACGTGTTCTTGGATAAGTGTTTTGTAAAGTTTTAAAAATGGTGAAATATTGCGAATGCAATATATTCTCGGGAATATTAAGTTTATAACAGTTAAGAAAAATTTATGAATACCGACGAAATATGCAAAGATTTGTATAAATACAATGATCGCGGTATTAAAAAAGAAAAAAAAATTGTCTCCCTATATGAATAACGAATTCTACCATTTGTATTCTATCAATACACTTCCATTTTTCTAAAGGCACAAATTTTATAAGGAACAAGAATAAGAAATAGTATGATGATTAAAAATTGAGAATGAGGTAAATGCAGCTTAAATATCGCAGAATATTATTTCAAAGTGGTATGTATTAATAAAGTACCATTGTTACTAGTCAAATGCAATGTGAGCACAATGTTAGTGAGCATTCTTTCAAAAAGAATGCATTTGATATGAGGGTTAAAAATAGGTAATGCTGGGAATGGTGTGAATGAATTCCAATATTTGAATCTCTTAATTATGCCAGCGCATAAAAAGAGTTACCACGTATCTTATGCAAATAATATCTGTGTGTCATTATTACATGCCAGTTCTAATAAAACATTGCCAACTATCTTTACTTTTGTACTCCTACTTATACAAAAAAACAAAGCTTATACTTAGTTTTACAATGGAATTGGAATGCTTGCAATTAATTCTAATCAACAAATGTAGATATTAATTTTGAAAAGAATTTTTTACTGTTATTTATCTCTTTAAAACAACTGCAAGTGATATGCAATGAATTAAAATTGTTAGGAGCAGAATGAATTTTATTATAAGAAAGTATATATTATTTTGTTAAGAGGAATCAATTTACATAATTATAGTATAATTTCTAGTCATATATATATATATATATTAGATACCTGTTAAACTTGCTTTCGTTATACGAAATTTTATTTTATAATTTGGAACAGTATTATATATAATCATTTTACTCGTTATATCGGTGTTTGTATACCACATACATTACGAAATAGATACTTATATATAATTTATTGTGTATTTTATTACGAAGTATCGGAATTACGTTCTATTTCAAAATGTACTCGAAATTATGCTGTTATTATTCTACATCATAACCAAAAAAAAGAAGGAATTAAGCGTTAAACTTATATATAATCTCATATATTACTGAAACATATTATCGGTTAAATTTGATTACCGCTATATAATACGAAAATAAAATTAATTTGCCAATATTACTTTTCTCTTATGTATGTACAATGATTTTATTTTTCACTACAAGGCTTTCTTTGCCTTTTTCAATTCCACTTTTGTATTAATTTAAATATTAATAAAAGAAACTATTATTTAATATAGACAGAATTTTAACGATAAAATGACTACTCAAGAGACTGTTATAAGACGTCATTTTGTTACAATTATGAAATATATTTATTTATAAAATTATATTTTTTTAAGCATTAGAAAAAGCAGAATTGCTAATTTTATGATGTCACATAAAATTAATGTTTTAAATTAGTTTTTTCATAAGTCCATTGGATCAATGAAATATATGTGCATCATATAATTTGACCCCAAATTGTACATACATGGAAATGTATAAAAAAAAACATGAAAAAACATTAATTATTTAGAGATATACGATAAGTAAAACTTAGAAAATATGTGAAAAATTCTAATAATAACCAGTGTCAAATACTGGTATGTATGACATTGAAACCGTGTATATGCGTCTTATTCTGTGCATATGCGTGTATACGTTTCCACCAGCACATAGGAATTACATACATGTATACATACAATCATACTCATGATGAGTATATTATGTTGTATGTAATTAGTTTTATTGTACTGTTAGTTGGTATTTGAAAAACATTGTATAGTAGATTGTGATAGTATAATTATATTAAATGGGCCAAAGTTGTAAGAAATTTATTTTATTGTCGTACCCACTTAATTTTTAAATAGAAAGTAATCTCAAAAATTAGCGTGTATTTCAAAATCACAGCTCACAATCCTTTACAACAGGATTCATGTTTCTTAATTCTTAATTGATAAAACTTTTACTTACATGTAACAAGCTGAGCTTGATATTCTTTATCCATTTCAAGACGATTGAATTCTGAAACAAAAAGAAAGAATATTTATTTCTATATACATTATATCTAATATTGATATTGGTAAATTAAATTATCAATATTGTAAGAAAATTGCTCTTCTATATTGTCTTTTATTATTTTTATATTGTTAGGATTTACTATTACAAATTGTTGAGTTGTTGAAAGATTTTCAAGAATATATCTTCTTAAATGTATTTTTTCAATCGTAAGAAGTTCTACTCGTTTCTGCAAGCTATTTCCAACACAGTATTAATTTCAAGAGTTTCTATTTCAGTATTCTTTTTTCCTCCAAAAAAGAAACAACTTTTCTTAGTCAAACTTTTTAAGAAAGACAAGAAACGAAACAAATCCTTAAATTTGCTCGAACACTCTATAATATGTTATACTTATTCTTTTGTATATAAAATTTGGAACACCAAAAATAATAATTAAATTATTAGTAAAAAAAATATATTTCATAGATACCTGAAACTCATCGTTTTCTCTCTATTATTATATTTATAAACAATTAGCTTATAATTGAAAGTTTAATCGCTATATTACGGTGATATTTTCTGGAATTGTTTACTTAATTGACTCCGATGTATTTTCTAGCAACAATAATAATAAAAGAAAAAAAAAGGCAGAAAAGAAATAAAAATATAAGACGAGAACGTTGATCAGAGCGAGGACTCGATTCCTTCTTTCAGTCGCGATGTCTGAGGCTGCACGATTAGATAAGACCTCGGTTCATAGTGCGTCCGAGATGCAGAGCGCATAAGAGACCAAGAGACTGGAGGACCAGCCTCAGTTAAAGCTGTGTATGCATACCGGCGAATTCGTTAGTAAATCGCGAGAAAAATTTAAGCTAACAGATCAGCGTGCACTCGCGAGTAACATAAATACACGTGCCTCATACAAGTTACTTCTTTTTCGATCAGACTCTGTGCTCTAAATCTTCGCGTATTGCTTGCTCGTTTCTTAAATTACACATCGGAGATAATTAATTTTTTATTGATATTTCTCTAGTTAGAGAATAAAGTTTAAGTCGAGCCGACGTTTTTGTTTTTTCTTTCAAGATGAAGTTATGAACTCGTATCTCAAAAGAAAATCTATTCACGAGATGGAATCGGACCGATCTTGATACCTTTACACTTGATAATAATCGCAGAAAAGGAAGACAAAAGGGATTCGAAAATGCCAGCTTGCACCAGCGAAAACGTTTCGAGGTATTGGTCTTCGAGTCCGCCGATTTCCAGGAGCAACAGCGTATCTCCCCCGATACCAAGTTCACCACTGTCTACCTCACCTCCCTTGATATCGCCGATATCAACATTAAAACGATCTATGTCGAACGTTTCTAATCATTCCAATGTATCAAACATCTCGCAATCATCGCACAATTCGGATATTTCTACTGTGATATTTTCACTAAGACGACAGCAGCAACATCAACAGCAACAGTTACAATTAAGCTCCCAGCCTCAGTCAACACGAGGACAGAATCACAATCGAAACGATTCGTTATTACTAAGAATCTTTTCCGTCTATATAGACGCGTTATACGGAGCACTTCAAAGTATCATCAGTCTGATAAGTTACGCGATCTGGGCGCCGGCGCTTTGCGCATCTATTTGGATTTATATACTATGGCTAATTTTCCAATTTCCCTTGACCACTTTCAAGTGGTTCCTGACCGTGCTCTATACACCGGCTTCGGAGAGGATTCGTACCAAACGCTGTGTTCTTATCAGCGGTGGAAGCACGGTACAAGCGATTCATCTAGCGCGAAACTTTTACAAGGCAGGGGCCAGGGTGGTGGTTTGCGAGTTGGAAGGTTCGTTCAGTTTGGCCAAGTTTTCGACTGCGTGTTCCAAGTTCTACACGATTCCAAAACCAGGACCCGGGAATGTAATCAAGTACATCAAAGCTTTGAAGGACATCGTTCAAAAAGAGAAGGCTGTCTATTATATTCCGGTGAGTGCTAGTAATACAGCCTACTACGATGCTCTGGCGAAACCTTATCTGGAGGTAATGGGTTGTGAGTGTTTCGTGCCCGGTGCCAGTGAAGTGACATCCTTGGATGATCCTCTAGAACTATTGCAAAGATGTCAAATGCTGGGTTTATCGACGCCTTGTTATGCTGTCTTACGCTCAGTGCAAGATGTCACGAGAATGTACGAACAGAATGCGTTTTCTACTGGAAGATACTTGATATTGGCCGCAGGTCCGGCTGGGATGAGAGATCGAGGCAAGATAATTCTACCGCCGACCATAAGGGAGTTCAGAAATCAGCAGTACGAGATCAATGAGAATAAACCTTGGCTAGTAATACGTAATCCTAGCGGTAAACATTATATCACTTGTACGACGGTGAAAGAGTCGAAGATCGTGGCCAACGTGACTTGTTTCGTGGACGAGGAACGAGGCTTGATACCTGAAGAATATCCGGAAATAGTGCAGTGGCTTGACAGATATTTCGCTCACTCGTTCAACGCTAGAATCAACGGACACTTCAGCTTTAGATTCGCAGTAACAGAGGAAGGAGAATTAGTACCAATTGGTTGTCGAGTAGGTGTTAGTTTGCCGTACATCTGTCACACGGGAATCCATCCTCGACTGGTATGGAAACCTTGTCGACACTTCTCTAGACAGAATTCGGGGATCCTGACTATGTCAGACAGGCATTTGTTATCGGATACAGTGTCTTGTGCACTGAAACGATCAGTGGGAGAAACCGTTCCTCATCTGTTAGGCACCGTGCTCGACAAACGGGAAGCTCTCTTCGCTTATTGGGATCCATTGCCATATTGCGCTTACTATCATCTTCAATTGCCATTCAGGCGTCTGGCGCGTATAATTCGAGCACGGCCAGTACAGCATAATCCACCATTGGCGGTAGTGCAGTAATTTTTAGCTAAAATTTAGCAAACTTTTGCTCAACGAACGCTAACGAAATTCATTTTTTAAAGCAGTTGCATAAACGAAGTCAGAGCGAAAGAAAACAGAATGGAATGGTTGAGAAACAGATTTGAATGATTTGGAGCGATTTTATAAGGTTAGCCAGTATTCGGAGCATTCCTGCGATTGAAAATGAAAGAAAAGGAAAAAAAAACAATAAAATTAAAAAGAAAAAGAACGAATCGAGCGATACGAGCGTGGAACTTACAAATTTCAAAGGTCAAGTTCGTCCTTATCAATGATAAATACTTCTGAAATCGCGACCGATGTAAATGTGAAATAAAGAAAGAAATAAAAGAAGCGATGAAACAAGAAAAAATATACACGTTCGAATCACGTGTTATTAACGTTGGACACGTGCCACTTTCGCGATTTAACCCTATGTTCTCATAGACTGATACAGTGTCGAAATAATCAAGTGAAAATTTCGCGAGTGTCTGATTATGCCGCGCATGTAAAATATCCAATGATTTTATTTGCCACACACTTTTCATTCCTTTATTTTTATTTTTCTGCATCGGCGATTCGATTTTGAACTTTACCTAGTAGATAAGCGGCTCATACACGCCGTGTGTACGTGTATACCTATTCTCGAACACTTTAAAAATATTTTACATTTTTATTTCATTCACTACACATTGTTACATCAAACCCGACAGATTGTAAATAACGTTAATTAACTACTGTTCGTAATAACGATGTTGCGTAATAAGCAAATGTTGCGATGATTCTCGATCAAAAGCAGGTTGGCTCATGAACTTCTTCCCCTATTTCTCGCGAATACTGAAATGTTGCAGAATTTCTGTATTTATAGTATTTGATATTTTATAAGGAATCGAACTAACTAAAATTCGTGTAAATACTTGATACAGCGAAAGTATCGATAAAAGTTATATTAGAATATAATATTTTTTAACACAACGCGTTTCTTTTTGTTTTACTTCTATGAAAATTATTCTCCCTTCCGCATATAAACAAGTAGGGAACGTAGGAGAAATTACGAAAGAGTACATAAACTTTGCATCTAGAGTGGCTAATCTTCATTTGGTAAGTATTCTTGAGTAATCAATTTTCAAACAATCGATTGGACGAAATGCGAGGCAATCAGTTACGTGATGATTAATGTAACAGAAAACTATATCAAAGTCCAATAGATGTAAGAACTATCGCGTTAGAATGATTGATGAACGCATTGTCTCATATTAGATAGATAGACTCATCGATCAACGCGTGAACGTGCGTATTTGATTCAGCAATAGCAACAAACAAGCTCTGAACCAATACGAACAAGATTAATCGGTTCGCTCGAACGTATTACTGAAGCAGTAAATAATTTATTATATGTGTTCGAATGGATGACCCGGGGGCACTTGCCGGACTTTGAGAGGCAGGGGTCACCAGTTCGAGAGATGCTGTCGGTATTATCGCCCATCTGGTTTTCTTCTCTCCTCTCTCCTCTTTTTTTCTCTCTTCTTTCTCGGCAAATCTTTATCTTTGGCCGGTTGTCTGAACATGTAATTTTGTCACTAATTTCTTTCCCTCTAACCCCTCTCTTTCTTCCCTTTCTCTCCTTTCTATTGATTAACATTTTCTTCAAATACTTGCAGTCAAACTTGATGAAGAGATACATCGAGTAGATTCGATTTTACTCGATCTTCGCTGATCGAGCATATTTGTTTAACAATACGATAATGGTAAGGATATAAATTTGTGTGTCACGAGGGATTTATTTTCCGGCATGCTATTGGGTGTTTAGGTCAAAGTAGATTATTTCCATGATCGCGTGACATTTCCTTCGCGCGTGAAGATAATATTCAACAATGATCCGAAATATCATTGATGAGTCGTACGGGTGATAGGAGCTGTTTCCACGACTGAAACGGGATGAAAGGTGAAGATCGTAAGATAGAGCGACTAAATGTGTAACAGAATCTTATCTATCATGCGATAATATTGAAATGCAGTTCCTTGACAACGGCCGGTGAAATAAATCAATACGTAGACTCCTTTATTTTTTTTTTTTTATCTTTCATCCGGAAGCTGCCAAAAATAATGTGAATTTTGATTCTATCTTGCATATGCAAGAAATTTAATAATTTTTCAGTCTTCTTGTGAAGATCTAACTGAAATTTCACGAAGACGGGAGATGAAGGATAATTTTCAAATATTAAAAAACAAGAAGATCCTATTGAAAAAAAATACGATCAACGGTTTATTTTTCGAAAGTCAAATTTTTATTTTATCGTCAACTCCTCTTATCCAAGGGCAGACTTTACGCGATCATCGCAATCCTGTAACTTTTATTTTTACAGTAAAATCGCCGATTTATCAATTCGTCGTATGATTTTGATTTCGCGGAATTAACGGCCTCGGTTATTTTTTTGTTTATAATTGTCTGATATACATATTTGGCGTTGTATACGTAAACTTTCTCGATTTCGAAAAGGTAAGATAAAAATAAAAGATGTGTATTTACTCTGAAAAAAGATTTCAAAATCGTTCAACGAACGTTTTTTCCACTAAAAAGCGTTTCTCTGTGGTCGCGTTATGGACACAAGCTGTGGTAAAAGGAAGCTTGAAAACTCTTCACTTGATTTGACTAGGAATAACAAGAAGGAAAGTCATTTTCTTAAGTAACGCGTACCACGTGGTTCCAGGTACGGTACTGTGAGAACAGATTCACCTGACTCCGCATACCAATGGTCCGTTTACTGCCACCACTTACCCCTTATCGCCAATTTCCTAGTAGTGAGAACGTTTCACGCATCAGCCTGATTTTTATGATCCTTTGTACAAGCGATATCTACTGACACACGTTTGTTAAAATTTATACAAACGAACGACGGCAAATTGCGAAAATCAATCGATAAGTAAATGAAATGAGTTGATTAATAATAATAATAATAAGTAATCCAACTGGCATCGATCGAACGTTAAAAATTGTCTAAAAAAGCCTAGTACAGTAAACTAAACCTAAAGTAAACTTGTATCAGAGAAATTAAAACGTTTTAAAACGAAAAAGTTTTGAAACTTTTTATACTATAAAATTACAAATCAATCATTTTGTCTACTCTGGCAGATCAACGCAAAATTCGCTGAGACGTCTGACTATCGTAAGGTTATACTACTTAAAGCGCGCGCTATTACTCTCGCTGCAGTTGCTTTAATTTTCACATCAATATACGTAAATATTTTCTAATCAATTCTAATAAACTCAGTAACCTTTTTACTAAATTATTTCGGTAGAAAGAAAACAAAGAGAAAAGTTACTATAATTATATATGATTATAATTATATTATAATTGAATCGTGCTGGTAGTAGCCAGCCGATGGAGCCGGTCGAAACAACAAAAGCGAGAAACACGATATAAGATACCGCGAGTTGTATCTAATCTCTACCATGCTGAAGAAGCGTCCGGCAGAGTGCAATGAGAGTAAATACACATTGTAAGCAGAAGGGGGAACTTTCGGTGTATCGATGGTCGGCTATTAATACAGTCCGGTTGTTAGTTCTATTCGCAGCATTGGTCTGTTCAATAATAAATACGGTGTTTTCCATCTGTTATTGGTGTACAATTCGAGCAATCAACAACGTATTAATTGCCACTGCATTAATCAAGCAGTCCATCCGGTGTCTCTTAGAACTGACTGACAAATTCGACAACGAGAAAATGAAATCTATCGTGTATTTTTTCTTGCTTAACTTACTGGTCGCCGTCGCCTATAGAAACGAGCAGTGTCAACGAAGGACAGACGAGCAACTTATCTGGGACTACGACGTCAGAAGATCGTACAGAATCGGTACATATCAAGTACGTACCACATATAATTCAAGGTAATGTCGATAACCAGATATCTATGACACGCGAGTATCATTGACACTCTTGTCAAAGTGCAAATTAAGAGGAACTACCTCGAGATACTGTACAGAATGTTCTTCACTTTCATTCGCATCGACCAACATTATTTTTAGTTTACATTTCGCGATTATCGCCGGTCAGATGTTGCGTGCCCCTTTCTCGCGTTATTTCATTATTTTATGTCTATCTTCGTCTCGATAAGTATAATGCCTAAGCACATCGAAGAAAACTAAAATGTAAAGAGAAAAATATAAAACGGTTTTAAAGAGACTTTTAATAGTGACTTATTTGTCTGCAGGAAGTAGAAGCAGAGTATGGACCGGCCAATGTGACGATCACTTGCATAGGAGTAGATTCCCTATCTAAGGAGAACAACGGAGCCATGTGGGTGACATCCGGTGGGATAGGATATAATTTCATTAAGATTAAGTTCAGGTCGAAATACTCCCGAGGATTTCATTATCGAGTCTACGTTTATGGGAAACCGTACAGACACAAACTTTAATGCATTATAATCCTGTGTAACAAGAATTCCTTATGGCATTTACGAATGTATCTTGATACAATTTTTCTCATCAAATATATAATATTCTGTTTTATTGAAACCATCTGGCACGCGTTTCATTGCCGTAAAATTACAAATAATTCGTTCTGGAGGAACAATCGCTGTCTCGAGTAATTGCTCCCGGTTCGATGACACTGTTGATCGTAAATCTCTGACTTGTCACCGGTTTGGTTCGTAAAACTTAAAATGCCGTGACCGGAATGATTGAGTCGGATAAAAGTTTTCCACGAAGGTATACGAAGATCGAGAAGCCATTAGTCGAAGGGTACCAGCCACAAATTCCCTCCGTCGACAAGAGTTCGACGAATAATGAATCGGCAGAAATATTTTTTCTCTGCGTGCACGAAACAAGTCCTACAACCCGGAAGTCTTCCTCCGCTTCGCCGTGTAATTGCAAGAAAGACATTTGTCTTTACAAAGAGAATTGTACAACGAGCTACTCCAGGTGCACATTTATCGAACCTAAAGGATTTAGGAATCTAATTTAATTCCAACTACAATACATGACAACAAAATGGCTCCGTAATTTTTCTAGACATCTCAAACGCTATCCCCGAATTGTAAACGAGAAAGCTATCAAGAGATTCGTACTGCCTTAAACACAGCCGCGATAAATCCACGATTTCTCCGCAACTTGGAAACTCGACTCTCGTAAATTACGCGATATACGTGGTGAATATGTTATCACGAAAGCCGTTAACTGGCGTGGTTAATCGGCGAAACTAAGTTTACGACGCTGGTGGAATAACGGTATTTGACGCGAACAACTACCCCCCCGGTCTCCAGAGCTGAATCGAGCTAGAATCAGGGGAGCTCGCGTGGGACAGGGTTAAACACGCGATCGAGATCGGGTGGTAGGAGCATCACGACGCCGACGCCGACGCCGTTACCGATGTCGGAGCGTCGAGGTCGCCGTCGGGAGCGCCGTCAGTAATGGCCAGCCGTTCGCCCGCGTCGAACGCGTAATCGAGGCACAGCGAGCGTTAACAGGCCCTGAAGAAACCGTATCGCCGCCAACCATCCTCCGTCATCGAACTTCACACTCTCACTCTACTTATCATTGATACCAGCCGTCTTTTTGCCACGACAAACTGCTCGAGATGTCACGGGTGAGTTGTGGCGGGGAAAATAATCGCGATTGTAATTTCATTTGTCCATATATATATATATATATTACAACTATAACTATATATATGTGTGTATATATTACAACTATAACTATATATATATATACACACACACATATACACATACATATGTATATATCTTCTTGTCCACGCAGTCTTTGCACCGTTGTTTTGTTCACCGAATTTCGATGATTTATTCGACAAATTATCCGACTAATTCAACCGTTTGTCAAGCGATAACGAAATCTGCAATTCTCCAATGTGATTAATCGAGCTTTGATATTTGCTTGATAATTCATTTATTTACAATTGATTTTAGAAATCGGAGGAAACAATTGTTCGAGACTTTTTTGATTCTTCGAAATTGGTTGACTGGCTTTCTTTGTTGTTTTAATTGATGCCTTGTAAAGTGCATGCAAGGACGAACTTTGTCCGTTCTTTAAGAAAAGGATTAAAGTAGACGTTCCGGAATTCGTATCATCGCGAAACGAAACGTGCTCTCGCACGAACTGAAATTAATTCTGGAGTGTAGAGTTGATAGACGTTTGCCACGCAATTAATCAACAAAGTCTCCGATCGTTCGGGATCTCCAGGTGAAATAAACTCGACGCAGAGAGAAATGAGATAATTGGCGTTACTTGGTTAACTAGTTTCGCAACGACTAGGATTGATTGACTCCTTCCATTAACTGGAGCCCGATGTGCCAGGCAAAGCTACCGAGAATCGAGTAAACGAACTCGACACCGGTACTTACCGGTTTCCATCGTTTCGCAGATAATGATCTCGAACCTGTCTATCATTAAACTAGCTACGATTAATTAATCTGGTCAGCACGCGGCAATTACTACTTTTGAATGTACAGAAAACATTTACAGATACGTCGATCTTCTTCCCTTGTTCCTTTCGTCACGAAGACGCGAGTATTTTTTTGCGACGAATGGCTTTCGTTAAAACATGAATGCATACACGTATGGCACGTTTGTCGAGCTTCTTAAGTCTTATTGATTTTCACCGGTGAAAACGTGGGTCGGTTAAAAATTCTGTTTCCAGTTTGCATACGAATACAAGCAAATAATAATCAACGACGGTGACAGTAAGTTGACCAATGGTCAGTTTCACACAGTTGTGACGCATTGATGAAAGGGTGACACGATGTAGTAATTTTACAATGGTTGGGGTTGAGTCTGTCACGTGTCACAGAACCCTACTCAAGCCGGCTCACCACGTGCTGACTGGCTTATCGAGATCTGTCGCACGTTTCTTAAAGCCGCACTCCCGTTCCTCTCGCAAATAAATTTCCGATGTGACCTCTAGTTTGCGTTTGCATTGTTATAAATAATTTAAAAATTGTACAAAGTCGTAGACAATTCAGTGCATCAGAGTTCTCTTCAATCGCGCGGAATAGTGCGCGAAATACTTTCTACACGCAATCAACTGTACGCGTACATATGTCGCCTTTAAAACTGGTCGATATTGCTTGTAATCGCTTGTACACGCTTCTTTCGTGCTTCTTTCTACCTTTTTTTTGTCCGAGCATTTCATTCAAATTAATTTGCTCAAATCAAATGAATTGGAATCAAAAGGAACACTGAAGCGAATAAAAGTTAATTTAGAAAGAAAACTTATCGTCAATTAACATATAGATAATTTCATCCTTTTTTGTGTTTGTTCGTCACCTCTATTCTATTTCAGCTGAAAAGAAGAGAAAAAAGAGAAAAGAAATACGAGACGAAAAGTGCCAAGGAAGAAACAGAAGTCGGCAAAAGATATCTAATCAATTTGCACATGACTAATCACTTGTACTTTTTTTCAATTCAACTCTCGCAATCGTTTCTCCACATTGCGTGAGTCGTATCACTTAGCGCGTGAACCGGACGAACGATGAACATTGACCGTGGTAATTTCCCCGGCTCTGTAAGACGTTCGCTTCGTCACGTCTCGCTGTCCTTATTAGTTAACGAGTTCTCGATATAGCGGTTATTAATTTTATGAGACAACGTGTTATAAATACATACAACGATCACGCTTGTTTCTTCAATGATCTGTAACGAAGCTGAACAATGGAGCAATAAAAATGCGCAATCTTCGATCTTTGGAATGATGCATCCGTACGAATAACAGAATCTCCATTGAAGATATTTAGGCGCCTTTGATAATCAAGTCCAAACATGAATCTAATATCTAACTGTACATTGACCGTCGCCAAGATTAGCGAAAACGTTTCTGTTCCCTTCTTTATTCCGTGGATCATCGTTTATCTCTGGTGTCTGCGTTCGTAACGTAACCACTTTTGCATGATGTAAAATTCCACTCTGTAGATCTCTTCAGCGATTAAATAATAATTGCATCATTCTTATGAATATTTAGTCAATTATTATATATTTCTTATGCAATTAATATTGCATCATACTTATGAATGTTATGAATATAATCCAATAATTACAATCATCGAGTTTATATTATGGCTACATTCAAATCACTTAATTAGAGATATAAAGATATCGATGTATAGCGTTTTTGCTAGCGATAGATAGAGTAAAGACGCGTTCAACACAAGTGTAGCAACCAATTTTACCGTATCGTAGTAAACAGAATATTTTTATCGAATCATCTAAACTTAAACCCGGACGTTGATCTATAAAAATCGTAATCCGCTATTACGATGTTTTGACTCTGGCTAATTAAATCGAGTGAGAAAAAAAGAAAAATAATTTTTATCTCCTCGTCTGATCCCGCGTAGTTTCAACAACATTGGACTATGATTCGATGAACTACGAATCGATCCGGTATTCGAAGTATGTAATCGAAGTTAATTTTCGCATGGTCAAGGACGAACATAGACGTCCCTTTGTGAAACTATGTGGCCGTGAATTCTCGTGCCCGGATTCTCTCACGCTATGCCCATCCGATGCACTTATCGACAAAGTTGCATGCCCTCCGGAGAAATTTTTAGTTGCGCCATTGCTTCCTACGTGTCTCATTACATTTCGGTGGACCAAATTTATCTCTTCAAGTACGATCAAACGTTAAAACAAAACTATCGATCACGAACTTCAGATACGTCCCTTTGTTCTCTCTTCTACGAAATCATAAATAAATTATAATAATATAATTGCCGATGTTTCTTGCGAAAACCACGCGATAACAATACATCGTTCACCAGAAAAAGTAATTCGAAAGAACAGAAACTGCTGGAAAAGAATAAATTGATTGATACGCAACGTACGGTAACAATCAGGATGTCGTAATAACGTTGAAAAAAAACCGATACCTTCCTACCTTTTCAGTTACTAAAAAAGTCTCCGACTTTTTCTTTCGCCACTCGATAACATTGTGGAAACGTTGTCGGTGATAATTCAAAATTGTAGGAATTTCTCGACTTTGTCCAATGTATGCAACATCGAAGAAAGAAGACAGAGAGGAAAGGGAGAAAGAGAAAGAAGGCCGGTAAAATTATCCCACTGTAGGAAGAAAAAAGGGAAAAAGAACAGCGGAAAACTATGCACACGTCGTATCTGAGCGTCGTTATCAACAGCAGGATAACGTGAGAAAAGAGGGAGAAACATGATGGAAGAGGTGGAATCTCAATGACCCACGGAACCGCCGTCTGTAAAAACTCGTTTAGATATGTAAACGTGCAGTTTAATCCGGTTTGCTCGCTTCCTTCATTTCTTTGACACGGTTCAAACTCCGTGATCGCGCGCTAATTACTGATTTGTCATTATCTGTCGAATCTATACGCCACCGTGTAATTCTTCTAGGAAACTGTTTCTAGAAGACAATGGTACAATCTTACGCACGTTTAAAATATACAGCAGAATATATAGACAGGTATATACTTATGTATATCTCCTTAAGTAACTCTCTCAACTTTTAACGAAGCTCCAATTACTTAATAAAACAATCAAATATCCCCAAAATCTTTAATGGAATTGAAAGTTCCCTTTCTGTGACTTATCAGTAGTATCTAAATACTAAATCACAGGAAGTTCTCTTTCTCGGTGACAATTGAAAATTACATTAACGCAACTTCGAGTCGGAAAGCAAATTTATTTAAAATGAGTCGAGTAAAACTTCGATAAATCTCATTGTCCTGTGTTCCCTGATGTCGTGCAATAACGACGAGTAATTGTCCCGAGTTTCAAACTGGATATCGCTTCGAGCCAGGGCACACGTGATCAAACGAGGGTTGTAAATTGTCCGATTTCAAAAACTTTTCGGCACATTGTTCACCGCACGAACGTACCAGCTAATTGTTATTGCTATCAACGCGGAAAATCGGATGTATCCGACGTGGTTTATCTTGTCGTGATTATTAGTCCAGCTGCGAGATTCTCAGGAGGGGTTGCACAAATCATGGTTTCTCATGCTGCTCGCAACTCGTACGTTGAACTTTTTCGACTGATTTATACGCAGGAGTGCTAACCTATTATTTGTTCTTTCTTGTCTAATTATAAGATACTGTTTCTGGAAAATGAGCACCATCTCGTTTAATTGCATGTTACATCGGAGAATGCACTGAATAAGTACAAAATATTCACGCCGCTTACAAAGACGTTTCGTGAGAATGGAACGATACTGCTACAAAGTATTTTCTGAGTTACATCGAACAACATTGGTTTACCATCATACCAAAACATTAGCTTTCAATTAGAGATCGCGATTTTGAACACGTGGCACGTGAAACGTATATTACGGAATTAAGATCTCTTCACTGTATATTATGCACGTCTTTTATTTTAGTTTGGTGTACTTCTTTTGGTTCAGGGAATCCTCGAACGTTACAGGTGCTGACAGAAATTTTATCGACTTAACGAAGCATTTTCTCTATGCGATAATTAGGATATTTTTCATTTTTAATATTAAGTATGTATTTTGCAATGCAGTTGTTGGTATATTGCAAATTGCTCTTTGAATAAAGTATCATTTAATATTTCTAGTTTTGAAAGGAAATGTACACTTAAATACGTATGCGATAGAAATATGCGGGTACCGGAAGGAGAAATTACATGGATCGAAATCCGGATTCGTTTACTATACGCGTGTATGTAAATAGGAATCTCTACTTTCAATCAATGAGCCGAATTTTATACCTCGATCGGTCGAACTCTCCCACCGACAGAAAATCACGTACACGAAAGAAAAGTTGAAACAGCGTATTCAGAGGGTGATATCCTCGTGAGGAGCCAGTTTGGCCATATATATATATCGATTGGTGCCATTCGGTACCTGGTAGAGAATCGTGCTTCTTCTACTTCCATTCGCCCAGATACCGGATACGACAAAGCTTTAACAAAAGAAGAAATTCGAGAAGTATGACTATGCGCGGCTCGTTTCCCTACCAAGTCCTCGGGCAATTAAGATGTTCGCAATTTTTAGGAATTTCAAGACAAACTCTAGACCCTAGAGGAACCCATAGTTCCTGCCTTTCGTGCAATTTCTAACGAGATCATGAAAAATGAGACAGAAAATTGAAAATTCCACAGCGAATACGTTTAGTCTCGTTTCAATAATGATACTTTTTAAGCAGATTTGTTTGTTGTTTTTATAAATAGATTAAGCTGACCAAGTATAATTCTAACTATATTAAAATATACGACAGAGAATCATTTTCTTCGCATCAATTTATTTATTTTTCTTTTCTCTTTTCCTATCGTAACGAACGCGATAATTTCTGAGAGAAAAATCATGTCGGAGAAAATTTGCTTTATTTATAATAGAGTATGGTAAACGTTCGGCGTAGAAAATTAGAAATTATTTACACAATAATAAGAATATTAAAAATATTATAAAAATATGTTCTAGCCATTGTCTAAAGGAATTTCACAATTATCAACAAGAGGACAGATGGAAAGGCGGCGACCGCCGTTTCTCAGAGGCTCTAGTAAAACGAAAGAGGTACTTTAATTTTTTCTATTTTTTTAAATTGTTTCAATATATGCGATGATATAACGAAAATTAAATACAGTTGAGGAGAGAAAATCTAGAATTAAAAGAAATATTTTATATAATAAAATGTAATTTTTTAAATAATGTTCTAAATGTTCTAAAATTGACAATTAATTTAAATTATTTATTATTATTTAATTATTTATTTTATTTATATTTATTTATTTTTATAAATTACTATGTAACATTTAATTTACTTCACAGTAATTTTTAATTTTATTAGATGCGGTAATTGTATTACAAACCTAATCAAATAGACGAAGAATCAGACATTACAAGCATCCATGATTCTATGCATCTGCACTTATGTATATAACTATGCACGTATAGATACTTTATATTATACATAGATACTATAATATTTACTAGGCAACAGGAAACAGTAAACAGAGACCTAACCTAAATGATGATGAATGTATTATTTTATATTTTATTAAAAATTCATATAACATTTAGTGACAATAATGAGAAAAACCTAAATATACAATATGTATGATAAAAATAAACAGTATTTTTCAATAAAAAGTAGTTTCCAAATTTTGTACATAATTTTTAAGGATGCAACAACGAATTTATGATATTATTGTACCCTGTACAAATCAAATAATGCAATACAAGAATTTTTAGGAATTTATTGGGCTATATTTATTTAAGGTATTGAATCACAAAGAAAGTTCTTTCTCGTTCTGATTTTTAAACTTTGAAACAAAAAATGTTATCATTTTACAAAGAATTATTTTCGTAGGTAGAAAAAGGTACAGGCAGTAAAATGGATTCTGCAGGCATAAGTGGTGGTGGAGATCGTTTAAGTGAAGAAGATCTTTCACCAGATGCATTAGTTAGGCAGAACTATGAATTACGACATCGTCTTGAAGAAGAGGCAGCTAATTATAAAAGACGGCTGGATACATATAGACAAGCACAACAACATCAAGCTGCTCTTGTTTCCCGTTTACAAGCCAAAGTATGTTCTATTTAGTTTAAAATAAATTCACAAAATATATTAAGAATTGATATTTTTAGGTACTGCAATACAAACAAAAATGTTCTGAATTGGAAAGTCAAATGGCCGAATCTGCTATATATGATTCTAATAAAGCTGCAAGTTCTGCATCTCCAACAACTTCTGTTTTAGATGCAGCTTATCAAACTCTAAGAGAAATACGTGAAGAACAGATTCATGATCTAGATACTGCTTTAAAAAAACTGGCAGAGGAGCGTAAAAGGTATTAATTTTTTCTTTATTTTTTTATTTTTACAAATAGAGTAAATTTATTGAAATAAATATTTAAATATTACTCCTTTACTTAGATGTGAAAAGCTATTGCAATTAAATACAACTCTGAAAGATCAGTTGGAAGAATCTCATCAAACAAATGAAGCACTCACAAATGATCTACAAAAATTAAGTAACGATTGGGATATTTTAAGAGAAGAATTGGCTATCAAAGAAGAAGAATGGAGAGAAGAAGAGCAAGCTTTTAATGAATATTATACATCAGAACATAATAGATTATTAAACCTTTGGCGCGATGTTGTTTCTGTAAAGCGACTATTTGCAGATATAAAATCTAGTACAGAAAGAGATCTACTAAAAATGAAAAATAGCATTATTACTACATTTAATGATGTTTCGTCAGCTTGCAATAATACAGGATTTGCTATGAGAATGCAAGCAGCTATGCAACCAATGGTATGTACATCTGAATAAATTTCAATATTTATATCTTAATTTTGCTACATTTTAGGTATCTCAGCAAGTTCAACAGGCACAAGAACAGGTAACAACTGATTTGAAAACAGAATTAACAACACTCAAACAACAGTATGATGCAGCTCAAAGTGAAAATCAGATGAAAGAGAAAAAAATCAGTCAACTTATTCGTGATATTCATAATTTGGTAAAAATAAAGTGTGGATATAACCGTAAATAATTTATATGAAATAGTAATAATCATATTTGATTTTTAGGAAGAAAGATGTGGAGAAGCAGAATCAGAAATACATCGCAATTCACGTTTACAAGATGATATAGAAATTTTACAATCTGCATTGAGGGACATAGCACATGCTGTAATTCAAGATGCGGAAACTCGCGAAATTGAATCTAGTCAAGCACCTCCACATCTTCATTTATCACCCACTGGTCCAATCCCTCAAAAATCACCAAAAAGAAGTACAAGAAGCAACACTATACCAGCTTTTGCTGAAAGTACTATCAGTGCTGTACAAGCAGCCCTACATAAATATCAATTGACTATACATGAGCTCCAGGTGTGAAGATTTTATATTGTATATTTCGGTAAATTGTAAAAGCACAGAGTTTAGCTTATAAAATATCTTTAATACTTTATGTAATAATATTTCAATAATCTACTGCATTAGGTAAAATTGCAAACTAATAAAGAACAATTACAAACAACTCGAAAACAATGTGAAAGTGCAGAGGAAAATGTTAAAAATTTAGAAAAAAGAGCGGAGGAACTAATTACTGAATTGGATGCAGTTCGGTCACACTGCTCACAACTTACTCAAGAAAAAGACATGTTACAAAAAGGGCTTGATACTGTAAGAATAGAAAAAAATGCACTTGACAAAAGCAGAGTAGAAATCAATAGCATGGTATGATATATTTTTCTTCAATAAATACATACGTTTGATCGTTCGTGTTAATGTTCGTATTTATTTTTAGATGGAAAGTTTGAATAGTGATTGCGAAAAATTGCAGAAAGCTAACAATAAGTTGCAAAAATTTTGTGATAATTTGGAAGATGAAAAATTGTATCTTCAAAGTGAGCTCAGTAGATTATCCAAAGATATAGAATTAAGGTATGTTAAATAAGAATCGTTGTTTTTATTTATTATCAATTAATCTATCCATAAATTAAATTACTAGAGAATTGAATCTACGGTCGGAAGAAGACAAATGCAGTAAAATGAGAGAGGAGCTACTAACTTTACGAGAAGAACTAAATAAAGCATATCTCACAAAAGATATGTTAGAACAACAAAAATTAGAAACAGATGGATTAATTGTACACATTGAAAAAAATAAAGGTGATTTTTATCATAAATAATATTCTTGTTTTATAGTTTTAAAGTTAATTTTATGGCTTACATTGTATATATCTGTGAATATAGATACATATTTAATACAGATTAATTTTTATGAATCACTCGCTACGTAGGTGATTTGGAACTAGAATTGGAACGTGTATTATTAGAAAAATCAGACGTACAAGAAGTTTTAATAAAATTAGAAACAGTCTGCGGCAATCACGAACAAGAGAAACAAAGATTACAAGAAGAATTAAAAAAGGTAATATTTTACCTTTAAAATATCCTCAGTGCTAATTAACAATTATTAACAATTATATATAAAATTTAGATAACAGAAGAAAAAAATAAGTTAACAAGTCAATGCACTGATCAGCAAGGTGATCTAGGTTCTTTAAGAAAAGAATTACTTCAAGCAGAACAAACTAGACTCGATTTGGAATCAGAAAAAGCGACTTTGAATGAAAAAGTAAAATTCTTGGAGATCGAGAAGGAAAAGATTGAAATAGAAGCAGCACATGTTACCCGTGAGCGTGGAGATTTAAGCAATCAATTGTCAGTTTTAGCTCGAAAAAAAGAAACATTAAATGAAGAATTAATGAGAGTCAGGCAAAGATTAGAACAAGCAAACGAAATGAATGGAAGAATAAATCGAAATTTAGAAGATCTTGTAAAAGACAATGAGGAGAAGCAGGTACATGTTATAAATAATCATTTTCAAATTCGCTTGCTCTTCTTCAAAGCAATTATTCTTGATTGTGTAGGTACTTTTAGAAACTAACGAAAAGGAAGTACAGCGATTACAAGAGCAACTTGCATCAATGCGCAGTGAAAAGGAAACGTTAGAAGGTGTCTTATTTGATACACAGACTAATTTAGAAAATATGCATGTAAAAAAGACACAATTAGAAAAGGAACAGAAAGAATTATTGATAAAACAAGAAAGCTTAAAAGGACAAGTGGAAAGATTAATGAAAGAATTGGAGAGTAGTGAGAAACGAACTCATGATATAAAACAAACTTTAACACAACAAAGTGGCGACCAAGAAGCTGAATTTCAGCAAATTATTTCTAACGTGAAAAAGCATAGTGAAGAAAACATAAAAAAATTGAATGATGAAAAAGTATTTATAAATATTGACATATAAATTACAGTATATATAAATTACAGTATGTATACAAATAAATCAATTGAATTAATTTTCAGGAACAGATAAAAATAAACTTAGAAAAACGACTTCAACAATCCTTGTTGCAACTTACCGGAGAAAAAGATAATGAGATAAACCAATTGCAGCAAAGAATCGATGAAATGCAACAGCACATAGAAAATTTGTGTCAACAACACGAGGAAATTCTTCTTCGAGCAGAAAATGATAAACAGCAAGCTCTTCTTATAGGTAAATATATATATAAAGCATAAAAAGTAAAAATTAGAAAATGTTTTCTGTGTTCAGCTCATCATGATCAGCAAGCATTAATGGAAAAGTTGGAGACTGTTTTACATGAAATGGAAGAAGAGAAGAATAATGTAGAACGAGTGAAACGTGAAGCTGCAGCACGTACCGAACAGGAGCGTAATAATACAAATCAATTGCGCGATGAATTAAGTCGTCTTAAAACAAAATTAGACGAAACCAAATTAAAAGCTGACGAAGAAAAGATAAAGCTTGATCTAAAAATCGAAGAACTTTGGAAAGAACGTGAATCAGCACAAAGAGAATCCGAAGAACTGCAAGTTCAATTACACATGACGGAAGATAAAGTCGATAGTTTGCAAAATCAATTGCATGAAACTATTAGAAAGCTTAAAGATGGTAGTTTTTATATTTTCTTCTAAGATTGATGTGTTTAATATTCCCATGATAATAAATATAAATTTATAGCTGAAAATCTTAACGAAACATTGCGCAAAGAATTAATGGATATTAGGAGGCAATTAGCTGACTGTACATACGAGAAAGAAAAGTATAACAGTAGCAATAAAGAATTACGCGAACATGTGAAACGTATCGAAAGCGAAAAAAGAGAACAAAGTAGAATATTAGAAGAATCGTACCAGAAAATTTCAGGTAATCAATATTATAATATTAATCGTTTATTATATCATGTTTATTTATATCTTTTGTATTTGCGTTCTAAAGCATTGGAAGATATGAAATTAAATATAGATGCAGACAGATCTCGTCTTCAAGCACAAATTCGTGATATGGAGAAAGAGATATTACAATTACAGAAACAGCTTCATTTCACCCAAGATGAATTGCAGAAATCTCATCAGAATAACGCGCAAGCACAAAATGATGAAAAGGAATTGCAAGCCCGGCTAACGAATGAAACAGAAGAAAGAGAACGTTTGCAACTGCAATTACATCAAGTTAAAAAACAGGTAAAGTATGAAATACTTTAAATGAATTATAATATGTTCTCATTAGCATTTTTTGGACAGCTAATGGATGTTGATAACAGCCTGAAAGTAACTAGACAGGAGCTCGGAAGATTGCGTTCTCGCGCAGATGAAGAAAATGAGCGATGGAGAGTTAGAGAACAAGAACTTGTAGTTCGCCTCGAGGATAGTCGATGTCGTGAAAGAAAACTCGAGGATCAAAAACATAACTTGGAAGTTTGTTTGGCTGATGCATCCCAACAGATTCAAGAACTCAAGGTAAGATAAAAATAGAGTCTCGTGGTGAAAACGAAATAAAAAATTTAATTCATTGCATTAATTAGGCTCGCCTTGGTGGCTCTGAAGGACGAGTTCGAGCACTAGATGCTCAATTATCACAGCTGGAAGTGGCAAAAAAAGAAGTCGAACAAAAGTTAAGCAGTGTAGCTTCTACATTACGTCGGATTGCAGGTATTCAAATGGATGGAAGTGTTAACATACCCTTCAAATTAATGAGTCCGTCAAGAAGGTGGAGTCCAGCAAGAAGTATGCATGCAATACGTATAAATGATAATAATCGTAAATAATTTATAAATGATATATCACTTTTATTATGTAGCTCAAGATCACATTGATTCTACTAGAGATGTGATACTTGATGTTGATCCTGAAGTTGTTAGAAAAGGTGTACGATCTCTCATGCAACAAGTGGCTCAAATTGAACGTGAAAGGGTAATTAGCAAAGTATTATATTAATAATTTATAATTTTCTAAAATATGTTTACTCAAATTTAGGATGATTGTAAAACTGAATTGTGTAACTTGAAAAAACAATTGTCAGAAACTCAAGAAATTCAGAATAGATCAGACATGCAGATAAACACTTTATTAACAAATTTAAGAATTCTTCAAGATGAAAAGAATTCATTAGAAGTGAAATTATCTCAAAAACAAAGCGGCTATGAAATGCAGGTACATTTTACATACATCCTGATAGTTTGTTTCTTTACTTATAAGTATGTTTTAGTTAAACGCTTTACAACTAAAAACAGAAGAATGCGAGCAATTGCGTGAAAAGGTAATCAATCTCGAAATGATGATCAGTAACAGTTCCGAAGAAAAAGCACAATCTGAGGTAAGAATAAAATAAAATAATTATTTTGAATAAAATGTTTCTAGTTACATAATGTTATATACTGAATGAATGTGCAGGAAAAAGTAGACAAATTGAAACAAGCTCTGAACAAAGTCGAAAATGAAAAACGTAATTTACAAGAGGAACTTAATAGGAGCGAATCCCGCGCTACAAAATTAGAATTACAAAGAATGTCGTTAGAAGGTGATCTTCAAAGGTTGCAAATGATGTTACAGGAAAAAGATGCAAATATTCATGTATGTTAATTGTATAATTAAGACACATTAAATACGTATTATTACTTGTTAATTTTCTAGAAATTACAAGAACGAAATGACATGCAAAACCGAACAGTAACCAACTTAGAAGAACGTTGTGCTTCAATGAAATCTACGATAGAACAATTAAGTCTTGCATTAGAAAAAGCATCTAATACAGAAAGTGAATTAAAGAATGAAATTAATTCATTGCATCACAATATTATGGAATTAACGACTTCTGTGCAGACTTTTAACGAAAAGAACAAACAGGTATCAACGTAATAAAATCATCTGTAAAATATTGTCATTATATTTAAATATTATTATTTATTATATTGTAGTTACAAAAACAACTTTCAAATGCGGAAAATGAACGCAGAATTTTATCCGAACGCATAGAATCTTTGCAACAAGCTTTGAGTGATATAAAACACACAAATCAAACATTAACGGATCAAATTACTCATTTACAAAATGAGTTAGCAAATAACGAAGTACAACGTTGTGCCTTAGAATCCCAATTGAGAATGATTGTTTATCCGCAAGAGGAAAGTGTAAACAAAGGCGATGAATTATTACGACAATTGCAAATAGTACAAAGAGAGAGAAGTGAAATGAGAGGAAAAATGGAAGCTCTTAACGACAAGGTATATATACCATATTTGTGATGGAAACTGAAAATGAAGAAGTATTAATTACATATGTTTTAGATAAAATTGTTAGAAGCTGATAAACGCAATTTGGAACGACAGTTATCGTTACTTAAATCGACTAGCCGTAGTAAAAGTTATGAACGCTATGAGAAAGCACATGCAGAATTGCTTGGCACAAGTTTCGATATAGAGCATTATGAACAGGAAAACAGAGAGTTAAGATTGAGAGTTCGTAGATTAGAAACACAACTTGCAGAGAAGGAAGCTGAGCTCATAAGAATGAAATCGAGTTACAGTCATTCAATATTTGATTTTAGCCGAGATAGAACTGGAGAAGTTGAAAGACTTAGAGCAGCTCAATTACAAGCTGAGAAATTGTTAGAGGCGAGAGAACAAAGTCACCGCCAACAAGTTTTACGTCTGGAAAATCAGGTATTTATTTCTATTCCTGTTTATGTATTTTCAGCTTTTATAAATGATTATAAAATAATCTACGAGATTATAATGAATGTATGAATAATAGATACAACTACTGCGCGAACAACTTAATCAAGAAATAAAACGTCGACAATTGTACGTCTTGCGAAGTTCAAGAGCTGGTCGAGAAATGCAACAATTAAGACAGGCCTTAGGGGACTCTTTGAGAACTGTAGCTCAAGATCCGTCATTAGATGCAGTGTTGTTAGAACATGAGGCTCGGAAATTGGATTCTACTTTGACAAGTACTACCAGTTTACCGCCATCATTAGCTTTACCTCCACCACCGTCTTACGATAGATCTTCCACGCCATCAGCACAACTCAAATAAGTTGTTTGTAATATTGTTTCAGACTGAATCAGATATCGAAACTGCCAGTGTACGTTCAATGATATTTACAAGACAAATAGTATAATAATTCTTCCGTATATGGGAACAGGATTTATCATATTTCACACTAGTCATGAATACTCAAAATTCATTACCATAGGTTATTTAAGAACTAGTAATATACCATTTTGATACTTTTGGTACTTTTAGTATTTCGCAATTTTTACACATACATTTTTTATACGAAATTGGGACTGATTACGTACTTATATTTTATATTCTAATGTATATTTATCACAGTACAATATTCTAGGTGCCTTCAAAAATTATTCTGATATAGAATAATTTTATTATTGGACACGTTCTTTCTTTCTTTCTTTTTTTTTATCATTTCCATTGTACATTAAAAAATTTTATAAAAATCAAGATTAGCGACAAGCAATCCATTCCCAGTCCGTCCACAAATTAAATTGTCATATATAATTTCTATATATAAATTATTTGTTAATTTATTTGTTGTTTTAAAATATATATGTTCGGATTGCCAAGCGTATGCTTATGATCCGTATAATGGAAAGCACTTTCAGAGTAAGATATAATGGTAAGAATAATGCTATCTTTAGTCTTGTCTCGAGACCAAAGAGAATCACCAAACTAAAGCATTGTAGAGACATGCTTCTGATTGTTTGATAGACGAGTTATTGAAATTTAACACAGCATAGAGTGTAGAGAACGGTATATTGTTACAAAAAGAGTACCAAAAATTAACGTGCATAGTTAGCAAATAATGGATTGTGTCTATTCTTTATTTATAAGAATATAGACAACTAATCCAACCAAAACATCTAGCTAACTCAATTGAACTGTTCTGCTTGCGGATCAGAGAAAGTTAAAGTATTTGTAAATCATTATTTATTGCGTATTTAAAAAATTTAGGAACAAATAGAATATTTTATTGTGCCTACACATTTTAGCAATTATTTTTAAAGATTTTTCAACAATCATGAATTCGACATTATAAATCATTTCGTTATTAATTCACAATGCCTAATGATCTTTTTGAAATATATTTTAAAATACAAGTGTTACCACTGTTCAAATTTAATATAATTTTAAACAAAATATCGAAATAAGGAGATTTGTACTTTTAGACTGACAAATTATATCAAAATAGGAGCTTATATAATGCTAGTCATAAAAAGTAATGTTTTATATATATATATATGTGATTATATGATACGTTAATTAATGTTCATTTTTGTAGAAATACATATACGTATGTACACATATACATAAATATATAATAAATTATTGGAAAATTAATAATTATAACTTTTTATATTAAATTCCTCAAACTAAAACACTAAGTAAAATATGAAATATTGATTGAAGAAGCGAAATTTTAGTATCAAAAATATTATAAGAAAACAATGGTAGAAATGTGAAAAAAAGTAACTACAAATAGCGGAAATACAGTGATTATTAGGAATTATAAAAATTTATTTACCAGTTTCATTTACTGATTTGTCACTTCGAAATTTTAAAAACTAGAAACACAGTATTGTAAAAAGTTCACTGTTTCTGACTATAATTTGAATTCTGCAACGTGCCAAAGATCTTTCGTTCAAAATTGAACAACTATGACGTGATTGGCTACAATTCAAAAATTCCGTTAGAGTCTTTGTCCAATGATCATATTTCCAATTCGATTCATTCAAGATTATGAATAATCTTAAAAAACAATTTATTACAATTCCAATTGAACGAAATAATTCAAAATGTAATGTAATTTAAAAATATATTTCTTTACATCTAATTTCTTAGATGTAAAGTATATTACTGGCCTATATTTCTACGTAAGTATAAAAATCACATTATATTCGAAAGAGATTTTATTTGTATTTAGTTATCTATCTTATTGGTAACAGTTTTATGCCTTAATGAACCAATCAGATTGCAGAAAATTTAATTTCAAACGAACACTGAAGAAGCTATTTTTTCAAATGGCAGTTGTAGTTTAGAAATGTTGGAGGATACGTAAATAAGTAAAGTACATATTAATTGAAAAAGAGGCTAAGATTATTCAATAATTTGAGACAAAAAATTAATAAACATGTCAGATAGTATAAAGGTAGTTATTAAAGTAAGACCTTTAATCAAACGTGAAAAAGATGATAATTCAATGATACAATGGATAGTTCAAGACAATTCTATCGTTTCTACAAATGAAGAGGTAAAGAAACGTGGAGATGGCAGATTTTATTTTGGTATGTACATGTTGCTTACTACATTCATTATAACAACGACGTTTATTTGCAATTGTTAATATTTTGTTAATATTTTGAGTATTTTTAACATGTTTACAGATCATATTTTTGATATGAATGCTTCCAATTTGGATGTATTTGAAATTGTGAAACCAATTGTTAATGCTACTGTAAATGGCTTTAATGGGACAGTGTTTGCTTATGGTCAAACAAGTTCTGGTAAAACATATACTATGATAGGTAATGGAGAAGAACTAGGGATTATACCACTTGCTATAGAACACATGTTTAATGCTATTGCTAATACTAGTGGACGTGAATTTTTATTAAGGCATGTATATTTTTGTTAATAGAACATTCATTATAGTCACATATACATAAAAATAACTTATTTTTTATAGAGTATCCTATTTAGAAATTTACAATGAAAGAGTAAATGATCTTTTGAATAAAAGTGGGACTGATTTAAAGATAAAAGAAGATAGTAGTGGGCAGGTAATTTTGCAATGTAAAGAAGAAATTACAAACAGTCCTGAAAATGTGCTATGTATAATGAAAAAAGGAAATAAAAATAGAAGAGTAGGGGAAACTAATATGAATGAACGCAGTAGTAGAAGTCATACTATATTTAGAATTGTATGTTCATATTACTATACATTACATATTATGTTTAACTGTAGTATTCTAATATAAATTTTCTGTTCAGACAATTGAAAGTAGAGAAGTTGGAGGAGATTCAGATAGTGCTATACAAGTATCACAATTAAATTTAGTAGATCTTGCTGGTTCTGAAAGAGCAAGACAAACAGGAGCTACTGGAGAGAGATTTAAAGAAGGAAGGCATATTAATTTGTCTTTATCCACTTTGGGTTTAGTAATTATGCAACTAAGTGAATCCCAAGACAGTCAAAAATATATTAATTTCCGTGATAGTAAATTAACAAGATTACTTCAAAATTCACTGGGTGGTAATGCTATGACAGCAATAATATGTGCTGTAACTCCTGTTGCCTTGGAAGAAACTCAGTGCACTTTATCGTTAGTTGATAAATATTTTTAAATCAGTACTGTATATATTGATATCAATATCAATCTAAATTTGTGAAATGTAATTAATTTTAGTTTTGCCTCCCGGGCGAAAAGTGTAAAAAACAAACCAGAAATTAATGAAGTCATGTCTGATGCAGCACTTTTGAAACGCTATGCAAAACAAATAGCTATACTTCAAGAAGAATTACAGGTTTGTTGAATTATTATAATAAATTTTTAATATTTCTCATTTTACTTTGAATTGTAATTGCATAGACTTGTTATTTCAGAAAACAAAGAATGAAAATCGATCCGCAAAAGTTGAAGAAATGGAATCTAAATTGCAAGAAAAAGATCGCATTAATCAGTTATTAGAAGAACGCATAGAATTACTAAAAACTCGTATTGTTTCTGGAGATAATATAAGTCAAGAAGGTTCATTTAAATGCAAATATAAACGAAGACAAACGTGGAGTGGTCCTGCACTCTTTAATCAACATTTGCCGGTATTTCAGCTTAAATCTGGTTTGCCAACGATAAAAGAAGTATCATTTGAAAAGCCAGAAAGAAAAAGCATTATTCAATCTATAGATATAATGAATCAAAGTAAATTTACCGTGATATTTTGATTATTCACATATATCATATTTATTTCTGTAAATTATATATTACTTTTCATTTCTAGCATTTCAAGTAGCTTTCACTGATTTTGAATTAGAATTATTTGAAAGTGAAAGAGCTCGTGAATCTAGAGAAAGTATAAGTGATAGTGAAGAAGAAATATTTGTAACAAAACGTCGAGTTACATTTGTTGATGATGTATGCAATATCAAGTCTAAAAATAGTAGTTTTAATGAAATGCCAGAAAAATGTAACATTGCTACTCAAACTGTGAAGTAAGTAACGAAGACTAAAATAGGTATATATTGTAAAATTATATAGTATAATTTTAATTTATTCTGTTCATAACAGTTATCAAATTTCACCTTCGACACCAAAACATGTTTTACGACGATGTATCAGTGACTTAACAAAAGAATATGTAGAACTTCGTGAGTTTACGACTTTAGAAAAACAATTAATATGTCGAGAAAGTCATAGCTGTGTACAAGTAAGTATTAATTAATTATACATATAATGATACATTCGTTGTGTTCGGTATTATCGAAGTGAGGGCCAAACCGTGATGCAAAAAACAAATTCATCGAGCCAGGGATAATAAGAGGTGGACGTGAGGAACGCGTCCCTCTGGCCTTGGCCTACAGTCAAGCTCTACATAAAACATAATGTGGGGGACACATCCCTGAATAATAGGCCCATAAAGTAATCGTAAATATTAGAAAAAAGTCAGTTTTCAGTAGTTCAGCAAGAGAGTCAAGCGAGTCCAGGATTGTAAGATCACAGTGCGTCTACATTTAGCATTTTCAATGCGTTCAGTTTTTTCACAGTATTTTCACGTTCATCACTCTTACTCATTTTTACTTATTTATCCTTACTTACTCTTACTTACTTAGTTCATGTTCGTCAGATTATTCAAATCATTCCTTACTCCTGACGAGTGAATTAACATCCAATCAAACTTTGAACCAGCTGTCCTTCATTAACGTTGAAGGCAGCAAATCTTCGCACGATACGTTGATTCAGATCGGCTACACATTGTTTATATGTAATTTACGTTTTTAGGAGGAGGAAAAACAACAAATTGAAAAAAATAATTCAACGTCAGAATCTTATAAACTACTATGTACTTCCGACGTGAAAAAACAGCTTGCAGCTCTTCAATTTACAGAAGAAACAAATTTAGAGTGTATAATTACTAAATTATGTAATAAATTAACTGAAATTGAAAAACAAAATATTTCAAAAAAAGAATCAGATTTCAAAAGAGAGAAACAGTTTTCAGAACTAGAAAAAAGAATTGAAAATATTACTTCCGAGAGAGATGAATATGAATATATTAGTCGTGAATTACGTGCACAATTAAAAAAAAAGACAACGGAATTAGAATTAAAAATGATGTCTGAGGAAAATATAAAACAAGAAGAAATGAAAAAAATATCAGAATTAGAAAAACAAATGGAGAGTATTATTTCAGAAAAAAATAAATTTGAACGCATTAATATTGATTTGACGAAAAAAGTTACGGAATTGGAAAAGCAAATTGAAAATGTTACTTCTGAAAGAAATGAATTTGAGGACATGCGTCGAGAATTATATGTGGAATTAAATAAAAAATCTGTAGAATTAGAAAATTTAAAAAATAATTCAGATAGTTCAAATACTGACATATTAAATAAAAAAGTAATAGACTTAGAAACAGAAATTGAAAATATTATGTCTGAGAATAATACGTTTAAAAACATAAATGATAATTTGCGCGCCGAATTAAATCATATATCGTTAGAATTCGAATCAAAAATTGCTTCAGAGCAAACTGAAAAAGAAGAAGCAATTAAAAAAATAAGTGAATTAGAAAAACATATTGAACAATTTATTTCAGACAAAAATGAAAATGAAAGTGCAAATAATAAATTAAAAGATGAATTAAATAGTAAAATTATAGACTTGGAATCAAAAATTGAATCAGCATATGCTTTAAAGCAAGAAGCAATGGAAAAAATTTCAACATTGGAAAACCAAATTGAAAATATTACTTGTAAAAAAGATGAACTTGAACGCGTTAATAATGAATTACATGTCAAATTAAAACAAAAAGTTTCTGAATTGAACGACGAAATAATAGCAAAACAAACTGAAAATGAGAAAACAAGAGAAAAAATTTTTGAATTAGAAGTACAAATTGAAAGTATAACATCTCAAAAAGATAAATATGAGTACGTTAATACTGAATTACGTGTTCAATTGGATCAAAAAACTTCCGCATTAAAAACGGAACAAATTGAAAATCAAGAATCAATAAAAAAGATCTCCGAATTAAACAAACAAATAGAAATTATTCTATCAGAACGAAACAAATTTGAAAATCTTTATAACAGACTAAACGCTGAAATAAAAGAAAAAACTCCTGAATTGAAATCGGTTATAACAGAGGAAATTGCAACGTCAGAGGAAATAGATACGCAAATGGAAAATATTACTTCAGAAAGTAACGAATTAAAGTTAAGGAAAAGCACCATAAATGATTTACAAGGTGTAACAGATGTTCAGACTGCAAATGAAAATTTAGATCAACATTCATTTTTAGGAAATGAATCTATTTTGTCTTCTTCAAGAATAAGTAATGCAGATATTTCATATCTAATTTTAAATATGGAAGCAGAGAAAAGCCAATTAGAAGAAACTCTTCATCTAAAAAGTCAAGAACTGGAAGATATAAAAAATGATGTCCAAAACCTTAAAACAGACATAAACAAATTGCAGGAAACTATTTACTTGTTAACAACTGAAAATATGGAAATGGCCACAAAATTAACCACAGAACAAGAGAATGCAAAACAAACAGAATTTAATCTTAAGAAAACAATTGATGAACTCTATGCGCGAATTTCTGAAGTTACGAATGAAAAAATCACATTAGAAAGTGATTTAGCAGCTTTGAATAATCAATTAGAATCTATACGATCTAAAATGTCAGTAGTATGTAATGAAGAACAGTTGTTACGATCATATCAAAATAAAATTGATAAATTAACAACAGAAAATATTGAATTATCAACTTCTATTACAGAGAAAAACAAAGAACTTGAAAGCATCAAAGAAAGTAAATCACTTTTATATGATCACGATTGTATTTACAAGAAGAAGATAGCTAATATTGAAGAAAATAATAAGTATTTGTTAGCTGAAAATAATGAGCTTTCTACAGACTTAATAGATAAAATAGAAGAAAACGACATGTTGAAGGAGCAATGTAATATATTAAAAAGTAAGATAGAACAATTATTATCAACAAATGAACATTTTGCTGAAAATGACATCGAACGTCTACGGACAGAAAATAATATCTTAAAAGCAGAAATTGCAGAATTAAAAACAAAAATAACAATACTATCCGAAGAAAATACGAAATTTTCTACTAATCTTTTAGAAAATTTAGAAAATGAGAGTACTTTACATTTATCAAAAATATTTAATGATAGTATCGACAGTAATGAAACTAAAAATGAAGTATTACAAGAAGAAACACTGGCAAATAAAGTGATAGCATTACAGAACAAAATCGATTATTTGACATGTTTAAATAAAAAGCTTAGTGATTTAAAATTAACGTCTTGCAATCAATGCGAGCATTTAAGAAATTTGAATGAAAGTCATAGGATTCTTAAGCTTGAAGCAAAAAATTTGAATCAAAAGCTGGAAGATTTACAACGAAAGTTCGATGGCAAGTGCGCGTGCACTGAGATTTTGAAACACAAAATAAATCAAGAATTAAATTCAAGTCTACATGTATCTTCAAATGTTATTTTTGTGGATGAAATGAATGTAAGCTTTATTGAAGAAAGGATTCAAGGTTTGAATGATGAGATACAAACTTTAAAAACTGAGCATGATAAATTTTTGATTTTATACGATGATAAATGTGATGAATTAAAACAATTCCAAAGTGATGTGACTGAATCTAATACAGACGCTTCTACATCAAAGAAAATTCTGGACAGAAATGAAAATAGAATAGAACAAATTCAAAATTATATTGACCATATAAAAAGTGACATAGATAAGATAAAGGAAAATAGCATGAATTTTACTACTGTGCTCAATGAATTTCAAACTGAGAAGATGAATTTATTAGATCAGATAAATAACTTAAAAGATACTAATGAAGGCTTGCAAAAAACAATATTAAATAATGAAAGCACTGCAATAAAGAAAATACAAATTCTTGAGAATGAATTAGCCAATAAAAATGCAGAATTTAATCAATTTTCCAAGCGCGAAAAAGAATTAGAATCACAAAGACTAATGTTAGAAGTAGAATTAGAGAGTTTAAAACGCGAAGAACAAGATAAGAATTCCTTGATTGATCAATTAAATGAACATATCTTATCTCTAAAAAATGAATTAATTTTAGTTACAAACGAGAAAAATGAATTAATTAATTCAAGTGAATGCAAAAAAAAAGAGTTACAACATCTAAAGGAACAATATGATAAATTAGAAAAAGATAATGTACAAAGTAAAGAATTAGAACAACATAATATATCAAAAATCAAAGAATTGGAAGCATATATAAACAGCTTTGAAAATAATACAACAAATGAAGATTGTTCCTTCAAGGAATATGAAGAGAAAATTATTTATCTAAAAAAACTTCTGCAAGAAAAAGAACAAGAAAAATATGAACTCGCACAAAAATTACAAACAGCAGAAGCTGAAGTAATTGAAATTAAGAACAATGCAGAAATTAAATATAAGAATGAACTTAATTTAGTAGTCCAACAATATCAGCAGCACATTGAAGAATACGACAAAAATATAAAAAAATTAAATGATACATTAAATAAATATATTGACGAAAATTTGAATTTGACACAAGAACTTACTAATCTACGAAATATCAAAGAAAAATTGAATGAAATAGTAACAGAAAAAGAATGCTTAATTAATGAACAAAAGGAATTAGTCTACTATAACGAGAAACTCAATGAAGAATTAAAGGAAATTCGGAAATGTATGATTAAAGAACTTAGGTCACTTAAATATAATGTAAATGTACCAGAGTTCTCAAATAAAACTGCAAATGAAATCTTCGTAATTTTACTACAAACACTTGTGGTTAAGGAGGGAGAAGTAATTAAAACTATGAAAGAAACATACGAAAAGGAAAAGGAAAAAATAGAGGAGGAGAAACAACAGTGCATAGATACAGAGAAACGTACTGTAATATGGGCCAAAGAACTAGAAATAGAAATTGAAAAACTTCAAACAGACTTAATGGAAAAAGAATGTACCCATAAAGAATATCAATATAAAATGTATCAATTAGAGCATCTTTTAGAAGAAATTACTTATGAAAACGAAATGTTTAAAGAAAAAATAGTAGCACTAGAAACAGATCTTTATTATTTGCAAATTGATGAACAATGTGAGATTGACAGTCAACAGGAAGAAGCAATTCTTGTAGCTCAAGAAAAAGAAAACAAAGTACAGGAAATATTTAAAAATAAAGTAATAGAGTTGCAGTCAAAATTTAATTCGGAAAAAGAAATATACGAGGAGAAAATAAATAATCTAGTTCAGACCATAGAGTCTTATAAAATCACAAATTTGGAATTAAATAATACGATTGAGGGACTTGAAGCAAATGAAGAACAATTAAAAAATATCGTAGAAGCGAAATCGATTGAAATAAAAAAAAACAATCAAAATATAGAAAAAATAACTACAGAACTTGAACAATTTTCACAGGCTTATGATGAAGTGAATCATGCGATTGAGCAAAAGAATTCGCAAATCGAAGAAATCACGATTATTTTAAAAAATAAGTGCGATATGTTATCTGAATATGAAATAAAACTTGAGACAATTATACCTGAATATGAAATGCTAAAGGAACATGTCAAAACTCAAAAATTAACCATAGAACAATGTAAAGAAAAGATAGAGATACTGAAAAGAGAAAGAGAAGAACAGCTGGAAATTATCAAAGATAAATTAAATTCAGAAGAAATAAAAAATTCTGGCCTAAGTAAACAATTAAATGAATTGAATAATAAAAATGTAGTTTTAATAGATGAATTAAATACTTTGAAAGAAAAATATGAAGAACTAAGAGAAGAAAATGCAAGACTAGAAAGAAGAATTAGAAACAGTACAAGCAAAATTAAAGCAGAAGCGGAAGTAGAAGAATTAAAAGAATTGAATAAAAGACTGCAAAATAATTTAGAAGGTGCAAGCAATCGTGTAAAAGAATTGCAAGAAATTAAAAATCAGATTTTAAAAGACTTGGTAGATGTACAAAATAAATACGAATTCCTATTGCAAGAAAATGATGAATTGAAGAAAACAGTCTTGTTATGTAAGTCCAAACATTCAATTTCAAGTTCATTAATAGACGAAGGAAAATACGATATACTTCTTCTAGAAAAAAATAAGATTGCATTAGAGTTAGAAGATAAAAAAATAATATTGAATCGAAAAGATAAAGAAATTGAAGAATACGTCAGTCAAATCCAACAATTGATTGAAAAAAATAAGGAACTGGATAATGAAGTAGAAGAATATGCAGAAATAATTCGTCAACGAGATGCTGAAATTTCAAAATTAGAAGATAAGTTGTATTTTCATTTATCAGAAAATGTGTTTGTTAAAGAGACAGAGGACAAATTAAAAAATCTTAAGGAAGAAAATGAAGAACTTCGTGATCAGATAGAAGCATTTAAAATGAGATTACAAATGGACGTAGAGGACGATGTTAGATTTCAAAATGAAAGTATTATTCGTACCTTAAAAAAGGAAAATTCAGAATTACAAGCAAAACTGAATTATAAAAAAGAAATAGATGGTACTGAACTTGAACAAATACATACGAATCAGTCAGAAAATTTGGATAAAAGTTTAAAGAATAAGTTAGAAGAATCAAGTAATCGTGTTGCAGAACTTGAAGAAAAAAGGAATAGAATAATAAAAGAATTAGAAGCTCATAAATTCTTGTTGAATCAAAAAGATAAAGAAATTGCGGAATATATCAATAAAGTACAAGACTTAACAATGAAAAATGGAGAACTTAATAATGAATTAAAACAATATGTGGAAACCATACGTAAATATAATGCAGAAACTGATATGCAATCAACACGTGATGAAAGAAATGTATTCAAAGGTAGCACAAGAAAACAAGATAGAACTGCAACATCTGATAGTATCCTTCGTGAATACGAAAATAAATATGAACAATTGAAAAAAAAGATTCATGAATTAGAATTGCAGTTAGTATCGAAAAATGGGAAAATTGCAACATTAGAAGTACAAATTCAAAGTGAAAATTTCCCGTATCAAAGAAAATGTAAAGAATTAGAAGAGCTTGTACTTGTGTTTCGTAATAAGGTATATTATATAGCTTAAATATTATTGAAAATTGCCTTCGAGTGTATATCTATTCCAATGAATGACTGTGCATTACATAGTATATTGATATGATGAAAATGCAATTATAATGCTGAAACAGCTATAATTTTCATTGGATACGACAACGTACACTCGGAAACTTTAAATTGTAATAATTATTATAAATATTTAATTTTATATATAGAATGCAGAATTAAACAACGAAGTAAGGCAACTACAAAAATGTTTAAATGATGTTAATGCGTGGGAATGTGATATTTGTAGACGATGGCGTGTTAATAGAAGAGACCAAGGTTGTCAAACAATACCCAATGATTTAGTGCGCTTCTGCAGCACTAACAGTGGAGTTGTTGAAGTAAGAAAAAATATTAATGCATATTATCTTTTAATGAATTTACAGTATTTATATATGAGATTGTAATGTTCATATAGGACTATGTGAAAATTCAAAAATTAGAAAAAGAAAAGATGCTAATGAAAGATTTATGTCGATCGCGATCTCGGCAAATAAAGGAATTACAAGACCGGATAAAAGAATTAGAAGAAGCACAAAGTTAATTTGCCTTGGGACTGAATGAATTGTAAGATAAATCTAATCAATAGAATAGTCATAAGATTTATTAAGTATTTAGATACTGCAAAAAATTAAAAGGCACAAAATACTTTTATTTAATTTATATATGTGCAATGATCGCGTATTTTATTCAATCAGTAAAATTATAACTTCATAATTTCTGTACCATATATTCATGTATTTGTTATAAAGACTGTAAATAATCGCAATCTAATTAAAAATGATATATATTTTTAAATTTGTGATTCAAATTCATGATTTTATTAAGAAATAACTGATTTTTTGACATAATTATAAGGTGAAATTAAATATTTTTAGAATTTTACAATTGTATAATAAAATTAGATTTATTAAATAATATTCTATTCCATACATATACAATTATATTAATTTCCATATTGATCATGATTTGTCAAGTTTCTGTTTTTTTACTTTACATTTAGATATACTCTTAGGCCTTTTCTCACCAACTTTTCTTTCAAATAAATCTAAATAATCAAACAAAAATAAATTAACATATAAATTAAGAATTAATTAATTAGTTAATCGAATCATTTTGACCGCATGAAAGACTAAAATTACCTTTGTCAGGCTCTTCTCCAATTTCATCACGGTAATATTGTATATCATCATCTTCTATATTATTTTCCATAACTGACTCTTTTGCAATTTTCTGTAATAATATTTCATTTTCTTTTTTCTTTTGCATTCCTTTTAAAGATTTTTCTTTATGTTCTTGTTTCTGTAATTCTTTTTTCTTTTTGTTTTCTTCTTGTATCTTCTTTCTTTTTTCCTTCAACTTCCTTTTTGCTTCTCGTTTTTTCTTTATTAATTGTTTTTCTTCTTCGGATTTGTGAATATACTCATGGAAAAGCACTTCACCATCTAAAACTCCATCTTCAACTTTTATCAACTAAAAGTATTTTAAAGAAGAATGTTAATTTCCAATAGTTACACGTTACACAAAATTTATTTAAGAAAAATTAATTATTTCTCACCTCTATTGTTAATCTAGGACCTAATTCAAAGATCTTGATTGCACTTTTATTATTTGCATGATTACCACGTGAGGATAATGTTTGTGGTAATGTAACATGACTTGAAGGATCATCTTCAGCTTCACTTTCAGAGATTGTTCCTTTTGCTAAAAAATCAGAGAAATCTTCACATTTAGACAAGTTTGGAATTTTGGCTTGAATTAATTTTTTAACGCCTTTCGATACATCAATAGGTACTACTTTAATAGCATAATGCCTGATATCAATTGTTTTTGATATAGAATTGTAATTTAAGCTCAGACATCTACGAATTGTACTTAAATTAACCTACAAAAGTATTAAAAAATGATTAAATAAATGAAAAACTATAATATATAATCTAGAATTATTCTGTAAAAAGAAACTTACTGAAGTCAGATTTATTGTTGGAAACATATTTTGAAACATAGAAGCAATAAGCTTCAGTTGCATACCTTCTCCACTGAAATTATTTAGGATTACTAATGGAGAATTTTTAAATAATTCTTCATATACCATTTGCTTTTTTAATAAAGATATCACATCACGCGATAAGGAAAAACTATGTATTTTAAAAGTGAGTGTTGGCCCTCTTGGTAATCTATTACAAATTAAGTTTTTAATTATTTAATGATATTTATCAGGATTAATATTTAAATAATATAATCAAGTTTGATACCTGCATAGTTTGAAATACATTCCTTGTGCTGTTCTTGTAAATATACACATGTGTGTAATATGAAATACACTAGCTACTGATATAAAATCTTTAATTGTATTTTTTTTCCTTTCCTTTAAAGACGTTGCTGTAAAAGGTTCCATAATTTTACGAAAGTCTTTAGTAAGTTCAACAATATGTTCTCCAGTATGTAGTCCACGATGAATAACAAAGGAATGAGGTGCTTTTATTACATCTGGACTTTCTTCTGAATTAATTTGTTTATTTTTTTTCACACAACGACCCTACATAATGTTTATGAAAAGATAAAGGAGGAATTATTTTCTGGGTTTTATACTGCAAATTATATCGTACATTATTAAAAAACATATTTATGTATTCTAATCTATTTAATTCACAATTTATTTTATTATTTGAATATATTGTTATTTATTGTTATTTATTATAATATATTGTATTATTTGAATACTTTATTAATTTGCATATATATTAAGAAACTATTAACCAAAATTATTAATTGATAAATAAAAATATTACCTTTTTACGACGTCCCATGATTACTTCTTTATATTGAGGTTAGGATTTTCATCACGTATAGTATACAACATACCGTTGTATAGAACTAGCAAACCACTAGCAAAGAGGTTAAGCACAACACGGGGACACGATGTTCCATACATCGACAAATAAAAAAAGCACTATAATTTTCTTACTTTATTACTTTTGCTCAATTTCATTAATAATTACTTCAATTCATTAATTGAATATTAAAAATGTAAGTTGTTTATATATATTAAATTGAAATTAATTCTAAATATATTAATTTTGCTTTTAGTAATACTTGCATACAAAATCAGGTACATATTTATAGATAATATGAAAATTAATATACGTTTTCCATGCGTAATTGTGTCTTTAACTAAACAATCAATTCAATATTAATGTACATTTAATAATATAAATTTTTTACAACTTAATGAAAGTTTAGATAGATATAAGATATATCCACGCTAGACATAAAAATTTTTGTACAAATTCATATTCTTATGAATATAATTAAAGAATTAGAATTTAAATAGAGATTTGTTTTATCTATTAAGAATTATAATGAGTTTTATTTATAGTAAAGTATAGTAGAGTGTTTTGTTAAATTCTCTTTCTAAACTTGATGTTACCTATAGCATGTAAAATATTTATTCGATTTATAGAAGTTACTTATTATACAAGTTTTTTTTCTTTATTTTCTTCTCTTCATCTGTCTTACGTTTTATTGTTTTCAAGTTATTAAAGTTTAAAACCATGTACAGAGTACAATAAGAGATCGCGAAACCATCCGCCGACTTCCCTTCTCATTCTATTAAGAATCCTGGAAATGACTACGGTTATTCACCGCGTGGAAGGATTCATTGTTTCGAAGCGCGGGAACTTCGGTGTGACTTGTTAAGCGAAGAAAACTCTTCTCACGGTGCAAAGTTCACGGCCAGCGCGTCGATCTTTATCTACGTAGCCATGTCCGGGGACCCCTCGAGTCGTTACACGTTAAAATTACGTCGCCAATAATGAGGACGTAGTCTTCGAATAATCTTGGTACCACGTCCTTGTATTTCTTTACCTTGCTATTTTCTCAACGTTAAAACATTCGTTATCGATCTTGTATCTTTTATTTATAATATAACGTAACATTAAATATATACACTATATTGGAGAACAAACTACCGTAAGATCCTCATTTATATTCTATCATTCGTATCTGAATTTTATATGATGAAACATATTGCATAATTTGCTGTCCTAATATTGTACGGGTATATTTATAAGTATTTTTTTATATTTTTTTTCGTTCTATTTTACTCTTGATTCCATAAATAATATTGGTAATTATAGGAATCTTATAATAAATTAAGATAATATAATTTTGGGTATAATGATAATTAAAAGAGATAATATTTTAGATACAAAAACTACTAGATATATTGAACTATAGTAGAAGACGTTTACCCTTTACTCTTCAAAGAAAGAAACGAGAGTTCTTTATCATAGTTCCGGCTTGAACCTATAGTAGTACCTACGTTTTGATCGTAGTGATTCGTCAACGGCAACGCGGATAATAGTCGCGGTTGCACCGGCTGTGTCGAGGTAACGTCTGCCATATGCCAAGCTGAAAACCGGCCATGATTTTTGCTAGCATCATTGCCGTAAGGAAATCGAAAAACAGAATGTAAGCTCGTTCTTCTGCTATCTAATAGATGTCATACTTATGTCGGTAAAACTTCGTTTTAAGATGCCTTTTTAAAAATCTTTTTTTCTTTGGTGCGCTAAGCATGGAAATTTAAATACATGTAACTTATAACTTTTGAATCAATTGATCACTAGATTCGAAACTCAAAAAAATTATAGTTTGCCTTTAATTATAGTTTATTATTAAGTACTGCATATTAAAAAATACAAAAGTTTTATAAAAGTGTAACTTATACGTATTTCTTTAAAAATGTATCAACAAACGTGTCTTATAGTTCCATATACTGTCTATTGCCTATTATTTATCCAATGATTGGAAAACTGCAAATAGGGTGAAGCTATATAAAGTATGACAGAATGAATAAAAACATGTATTTTTATATTTCAAGCGAAACAATTCATGTTGATTTAAGACACATATTTTATAATCTTTTATTTTATAACATTTATTCAAATATAAAATTCACAAGTCACAACAAACATTTCATTCTGTTCTTTTTACTGTAAAATTAAGAATTAAAAATACTGTAAAACTAAAAATGCTTACATCAAAAAATCATTTCAGTATTTCATGTTTATTCTTTCTCAGAGATATCCGAAGTAGACGTGCTACTTGTATCAGATGACGTTGAAGAGCTACTACTGTTGCAAGAAGTACTACTTGAATCTGATTCACTCAGATTAATGTGCAAATTTGCATTAAGAATTTCGAAATTATTCGGAATAGCAAGTTGAACATTTTCGTCATCGTGCCACGATGACAAAGTTGTACTGCTATCGCTAAGTCTCGTAATTTTTACTTCAGGCGGAAGTTTTGATTTGACGGAATCATAATTAAGCACTTTACCACACATCTCACCGATAATTTTTGATGATTCCAGTTTCGATTCTTTCAGTTGCGTTTCTTCAAGTTTCTTTGCATTTTCATCTTTTTCTTTTTTTTGCGGTAGGAAACTGGAAGTTACGTTTTGCACATTTAGAGTAGAGATGATCTTATTTTTATTCGGAGATTGTTCGTTTTTTTCTGTATTAAGTATAGATAACTTATGAGAATTTAGTACAATTGACTTATTGAAATGATTGTAAATTTCTTTTTCTTGAAAGCAAAAATCCTGTAACTTTGAATAATTATTTTTTATATGGACATCTTTGGAAATACAGTTCGTATTATCAAAATATTCATTGTTATTGGAATAGTTTATAGCAGTAAGTTTGTAGGGCGAACGCGTAAGAATCTCAGAATTCTTGCAAGTTCCTTTTTTATACATTTTTTTCTTGACCTTCCTTGTTATAACGTGTTTCTTATTGATAACTTTTTTTTGATTCATATAATTGCCGTTCTTTTTTTCATCTTCTGACGACGATATCATTATTGAACTGTTTATATCAGACACGAAATCATTATTGTATGTTTTCTGTAGAAATATATTCTTGCTTTATTTTTTTTATAATAATTGTTCAAATAAATAAAGTTTTAATATTCCTTAATATACTATTCGCGATTAAATACATTTACAAACAAAAGTAACCTATATGTTTTTGCATGGCAGTTACGTTTAATTGATTTTATTTAAGTGACAAAAATAATTCATTCATAGATAATAATTAATAGATCTTTAATACTTTTTTTAAGAAAAAAAATTTTTTACCGGTTTTTTGCTATACTGTTGAAGCTGCACATCTCTTGGCACTGGTCTGGACCATGTGCTTTGACGTGTTCTTAAATTGAAAAAATATACCTTCTCTGGGAAATGTATAGATTTGCATTCGATCCAATTATAAGTCTCTTGAAAATTACCAAATTCACTATTTTGGTCATTATTACAAATCATGTTATGATCACATATTACAAAATTACGAAATATCACAATTAACCTCAATGTCATACACATCCGAGTTTATGGTTATGTGCTTCTCTCCGCTATCGATCATAAGAAATATCGATTACATTCGAGAATCGTAAGAAGTGTATTCTATATTTCACGCATATAATCATAGGCACAGACGAAATGCATATATGAATAGAGCTACTTTTTGGCCTAAGATTTCGGAATTCTAGAATCTCCTTACTATTTTCTCAGCACTACTAGTAATGAGAACATTGATTAATTAGTCAATGATGAGAATTAAAATCAAAAAATATAGATAGCGTTATCACATCTGCTTCGAAAGTTATTTATTGAATTGAACATTATGGTACTTCACCAACGGAGGAATCTAACGATTTAAAATAGCGATTGATGCAAATTGGGATGAAAAATTTATTACATATTTGATTATTTACATCTATTTAAAAGTATTAAAAAAATTGATTGAAATATATTTTTTAATAACATAATAGATGTAAAAATAAATATCTTTGAACGAAACAAACTCGAGACTTTGTTCTATTTTTATTAAACATTGTTCTACAATTTTTTTAATAAAATTATCACAGTTTAAAGTACTAATTTTAATTAATTTTTCATCTAATGTACGAATATTTTCGTTCTTTTTTAAAAATTTCTCACAAATTTTGTGTATTTGATATAGATTACAACTTTTTATTTTTTATTCTTAGTTAACATTTCGTGCAAAATTCGCGCGTATTGGGTTTAAGTTAATTACAGATTACAGCGCTAACGGTGAAATACGCAATAGGCTTCCTATGATTCTCGAACGTAATCGATATTTCTACATAGTCGATTTTTAAGCGGGATGCATGGCGGAATGAAGCACCTCACCTCTAAAGAAGGAAGTGTTTTCCAGAAAAATCATTTAAAAGTTCTGAGGTAAAAATATAAATCAATAGTTGTTAGATTTGTGTTTGTGTCATGAATTTTTAATATAAAACGTGAATTTTTAGTTTCGGATTTAACCAAATAATTCTTACATATAATTTTCAACAATTAAAGATATAGTAGCATATAAACATTTAAACAGAACATATCATGTTAAATTTATTTATAATTTTATATCAAAATTTAATTCTAACTAATGCAAATATTGTGACCTTGTAATATGACTAACTTTTTTATTATATATATATATAAAATATGCTTTTACTTCTATTGTAACATTTTCTACTCATTTGTTGATTCTTTAACCTCATATTACGTGATTCTTAATTCCAATACTAAATTCAACAATAATTTAATAAGGATGTACGTATTTAATAACCTAAATAATAGTTTTACTGCGTAATATAATAAAATTTCTCATGTTTCAGTTTAAAGTATTGATAATTTTTCATCAAGTGTGTCAATATTTTCATTCTTTTTAAAAAACTTCTTATAATTTTTATGTAATCTTTATGTATTTGATTTAGATCAGAGTTTTTTATTTTTTTATTCCAAGTTATCATTTCGTGCAAATCAAGCGATTACAACGCCCCAACGGAGAAATATGCAATATACTTCTTATGATTCTCAAGCATAATCGATATTTCTCACGATCGATTTTTAAACGGCAAACATGGCGGAAAAAAGCACACTACCTCTAAAGAAAGAAGTATTATCCAGAAAAATCATCGAGAAAGAAGTGTCATTCACCAGTTCTCAGGTAAAAATTTAAATCAATAATTAGATTTGTGTTTGTATTATGAATTTTTAATATAAAATGTAGCGTTAATATAAAATTTTTCAAATTCAAGGTAAGATTTAACCAAATAATTATTACATATAATTTTTAACAATTAAAGAAATAATAGCATATAATATTTAAACAGAACATATTATGCTAAAAGTTATTTATAATTTTATACTAAAATTTAATTTCAATTCAGTACAAATAATTTCAATAATCAATACAAATATTGTAATCTTGTAATTTAACCTTGTTAACTAACTCATTGTTTTATACACACATACACACACACACGTATTTTATTATATGCTTTTACACACATACTTTTATTACAACATTTTCTATTTATTTGTTTATTCTTTAACTTCATGCATAATTCTTAACAATTATAATACTAAATTCAACAATAATTTATTATAAATGTATGTATTTAAATAATAGTTAAAATAATAATTTTATTGCGTAATATAATGAAATTGTTCAGTTCTCAAATAAAGTAAGGCGTAAAAAGCTTTGAAATTCGTAGTTCAAAACATCATAAACATAACGCTTACGTGTGTGTGTGTAAGGGTCTTAATGTCGCACCTGTCGAGACTTGTCGCTAACCCAATGTTTATATTCGTCTTAATATCGTGCCTGTCTGTTTAGGATCACCCCACCCTTGAATATTTTCTCAATTAAAGGACGACACGTGCCTCGGAAAGTCATTTGGTCATCGAATTTCGTGACAACACATATTACGCATTAGATTCGTAACTTTTACTAACCTATTGATGGTGTCGCTTCTTCGACACTTTTATTTCCATTTATACCTCATTAATAGTATCATTTAATTAATATGCGTGTGTTTAATTCCTCGAGCATTACGATAACGAAATCGTGTAGTGATTTGAATTTCGCGTTAGTTTTTCTTCAATCATCGATTTCACTTGTACGGTGACCAGCAGATCATCTCGTACGTCTTTTTAATAGAATTTGAAGTTGATTATCGTTCATTTTTACACGTTTGCTTTCATTTAACACATTTGTTCTGACTTTTGGTTTCTCTTTGTGCAGGTTATTCCTTAATTGCAGAAATACCATTGAACGTATAGATGCCACGATCATTAATGGACAATTTGATGAACTTTTATGGAAATTTGGCAACATTTTATTCATTTTGGGTAACATTTGGTATACAATTCATATATATTGAAATACAAAAATGAAAATTGAAAAGATCAATTAATATTTTATTTGAATATAGACTAACTAATATACATAACTATCAAATGGATGTATATTCTTGTATTAGATAATCAAATTCAAAGTTTTCGTATTTTACTATAGTATATATAACATACTTCATTATACTTGCTTTTTTCGAACGCTGACGTGCAATTGAAGCGATTCACACGCGTTTTTCATGATATTGTTTCTTAAATATATTAAAATGCTGTAAAATTTTGGTTTATACAAACATTTTCGAATATTTATAACACATGACGTGATATATTACTAATATGCATACTTCCTACTCTAATAACGAACATTCAGAATACAATTTCAAAATATAATAATCAACTTTCATTTGCAGTATTCAGTATTGAGAAATACTTTATTTACAACAAATATCTTTAATGCATATTCAAATTTCTATATAATCATTTTCTAGAAAAATAGCAGTATTTTCTAAATAAACGTATTTAACCTCCCTCCCTCCCCCCAATTAATTAGCTTCGTTTCCAGAAAATTTTTGTGACCGCGCGCAATGCGATCGGTAGAGTCAGTTGTTTGTTGCGTAATGTATTAATATTTTTCTGAAAGAAATGGCTCTTATTAAATTAAATTAATTCATTTAAACTATAATTCGCGAAATTAGAGTCAGTGAGTCCGCCGAATGTTACTTAATCGCTCGCGTTGATAGTCTTTTATTTTTCTTTTTTCATATTTTCTCTTGTTCAGTATTCGTTTTCGGTACTAGAGTCAGTGCTCAAGAGGATAATGTCTCTCCAGGAGATCAAGATCGTAAGTAGTTCTATATATTGTACTTCAATTTACTCAATTTTTCAAATTTAACAACAAAGCATAATGTTTGACGTTTTGTTACAGACGCTTCACAGCATCAATTTTTTTGTACTTTTTGGGGAATATCCAATGGTGACTAAAGTCAAGAATGTAAGAATCTTTCATTATCTCCTAAGAGATAATTTCATTATTTTGAGATTGTACTTTGCCTGTAAATACACATTCTAACGTGTTATGTTTTGTTACAAATCCTCAGGTGTCTTCTCAGTTCCCCTATCCTCTAACAATCTTACGATGCTTCAAAAGTAAGAATGTAAGTGCTTTAGTACATTGTACTTGAATTAATTCTATTCTATATAATTTTCTTTCCATGGAAATCAAATGTAAAATTATAACTATAAAATAAAAACATTTTAAATTATTAGACTCCCAATTTTTATCATTATGAAAATTTAAATTTTTATAAATAACACTATGTCTTTATGCTTTTAGAAATTTTTCACGGCGTTCACTTCCACCATTGGATTCTCGGGATATCTGCTTGAGGAAAATCTTCACGACGACTTTCCTTGGAGCACTTTCCAGTGCAGCATATTCGTATCTATCGCGTGAGTCGCATGCATTTATGTTCCTCTGGTCACTCAATCATGTCGTAGGATGAAAGGTCCAAATCGGCACGGGTGACTGGTTGTATACGTAGAATTTTTGACGAGCATAATGACCGCGGGTATTTCTTATACCCGTGAGTAGTAACACTTTTTTTCAAGTTTTTTATGTATCAGATCAGGATAGAGCTTCTTGCACATCGCGATTTTAACAGTTATGATATATGTACATGCATTTCCAGTATTTTTACTCATAAAATCAAAATATTATAATATCAGTAAAATATCCATATGAATATCCACATAAATAGATAAATTATAAATATTTATGAATAATTATTATTAAAACTATTTCCTTTGAAGAAATGCATTTCATAGTAGAGAAGACGGGTACCCTCCGAGTTCGTTGCTATGAAAGATACAGTCATTACTTAATACTGTTGATACATTTTATTATAATAATTAATAATTTTCAATTTCATCTTCCCTCTTATAGTAGTATTAAATAATTTAATTAATTGAGTTTTATAATTATTTTAAGTTTACTTTAGTAGAATTTGAAATATAATAGTATATTAGAATTTTTTCCGCAAAAAAATGTCTTATTTATTCCAATGAATATTTATTCATATATTCGAGACCTTACAAATATGCAAGAGAGACCTTTCCAAACAAATGTCAATATGTGTATGTATTACAATACCTAACATTACATAACATTAGAAATATTTATATATTTATTATCACTGATGAAGATATCGATTAATTTATTTAAATATCTATTTTTGTCGCAAGGAAATGTCCATGTTTCGTTTGTTTCATTCGTATAGCTTATTCTTATATCTAAATCACAGATGGAAGTCAGTCTATCTCTCTCGTTGGAAGAGTACCGGGAGTCACGATGAGATCTTTCGAAACACAACCTCCTGTTTAAAATTCATCTCGATTAATTTAGCGTTTCGAGCAGAATAGCTCAAACGTATAGTTACCACTCGCTGATTCGAGAACTGACGTGTAACTAACGTGTCGGAAGTGATTATCATAACGAGAAAATTGTATAATATTAAATATTATACTTGGCCGCCAGGACACGGTGTGCGCGTTTGAATTTGAAATTATTCGATGTGCGCAGACGGGTGTTTCTTGGCATGGATAAGTTTGTTTACAAGCGGGAAAGCTGCATCCGATACTCAAAGGTTTCATACATTCAAATTCGATATCCGACACAGCTGGTAATATGAAAATTCAAAGTATCTGCACGTAGCTGCTATGGACTCGTGAAACGGGCCACGAGGACGGGTCAGCGACGAATAAAACCGCTTCTAAAATTTTTTTTCTACCTTTTCCCGGAAGAAACGTTCAGTGAATGCGTAATGCTATACGAATGCATCTCCGTGAATGTGCATGTTCAAGGCTCGCGAGGTGAACTACCTTGAAAAATTCATAGTATTTTTTTTTTTTCCTTTCTTCTACGATTTTGCACCCAACTGAGTGCTTTTTTTGTGGACCAAATGTTTTCGAATGGTCATTTGTTCTTTTTTTTTAATCTTTTTACGAAATATTAGATAATTCCATCGATATCGAATTTCGTAAGATTCATACAAAGTTTTTGTGAGTATGGAATGTTCTTTTTTCTCGAAATTAACGATAAATGATAGAATTCATTGAAAACTCGCTTCACAAATAATTATGCATAAAGTCTGTTTACATGGAAAATACAGAATAATTTAGTCAGAATAAACAGTCAATTATGATTCCAATTCTGAATCTTATAAATTCACGTAATCATGATTACAAATTATAGTAGGAAAGGGAATCACTACAGCATCAAGTATTCGAGAATGAATAGAAGACGGTGTATGATTAATGAGAGATACATAGATTAAACTTGGATACGTAGATTAAACTTGGATACGTTTACGATCCATTTAAATTGTCTTTGGTCTTATCACGATTAAAAAGATTAAAAAGAGAAGCGTGATAGTTTCTCAGAAGTTTCTCTTCCAAACACTATCTCCTCACTTTAAAATCCTTATGAATTTTCCTTTGGTACGGATAATGTAGAGCGTAGGATACTCTCAGATTAACATTATTCGAAATTAATTGTATGTAATTGCCAACTCGCATATCTACTTAGAATTTTTAGAAGGGGAAGGTCGATTTTTCTACAAGATATTGTCGGTTAGAAAAACGTAATCTGATACTTTCGTTATAATTTGGCATGCACAAATACTGCGTGCCGTGAAGATAATCGATAGCTGATCTCAGTTTCATTGTGAAGGTAGAACAAATTGGTGCACCACCTACAGCGTGAGCAACGCTGAACTCTCGCGTGCATAATCTCTTTGGAAGCTTTCAAGGATGTCCGTAATTTACAACTGCGCAACTGGCCTCGATGTTTCTTCTTTACGTTTCATTGTACACCACCCCTGAGGTAGGTTCTTTGTGTGCTGGCTGGACCATGATGGAAAAGTGTAACAAACGTGTCCTTGCACGAAATAGTATTTTTCTTTTCCATTAGCTAGATCATTTCTTTATCTAAGACTGTAGGCAAGACTAGAAGGAATCACAAAGAGATTATCTAGACTAACGAGCGTGTCTGTCTTCAGACTTCTGATCGTTGAGTTTTCATTTCGAGATAATTGCAATTACGAGATCAAACTATAGTAAGAATCACAGATTCTTACTATAGATATGACATTCTTATGTATTACATAAATCGCTTAACAGATTACACAGACGTATTAATTATATTGGGAAGAATCGTTTCGGTCTATCAGAATAAAACTACACGCGCGGATAATAAATCGTAATTATGTACGTTTGATTTATTGTCATATTATACGATATCGTTTCTTTGAATCGTTCTTGTGAGAAAATTATCGAGGGAAAAAAGACAAACGTTTCTCTTCGGGAGAATTAATGTAATTTGTGCTCGAATGAAAAGAGCTGAAACGAAGACTTTGCAAATACTTCTGACAAACATGGGTTCGTGTCTGTGTACCAGCTCCTAGCAACAAGTTATAAGCTATACTTTGTACGCACTTGTCAGAAACGGCGAGAAAATAAGGCAGAGAGAACAAGAGAGAGAGAGAGAGAGAGAGAGAGAGAACGAGGTAGGGAGAGAGAAAAAAAGAGGAAGAAGCGAAAGGAGAGAAGGTAAAAAGGCGAGGTGGAAAAGAGATGGGGAAAGAAGTCCGGTGGAATGTCTCGGAAAGACCTAAGGATTCTCACCGAGCGGTGCTTTTGCGGCTCGACAAAAACCATTTTTTGCACCTAGTGCCAGGTACGAAGGTGGAAAGAATGAGATCGTAGAATGAACATTAATAGTAGCTAGAATACGCGGTAGGAGGATCGGAGCACGGCTTTCGTAATTTGAGAGTTTTTCGAATCTTTGATCGCGCGGAGGAGTTCCTTTATTTAGATTCATTCCCCGGATGCTGTGGCCCGCAGGTGGTATATATCGTTGCTCTTTCTTAGGGTCGCTCGACGTCAGTTAACGCACGAATATATCCGTATTAACATTACATAAAACTCTACCTTCGATTACGTGAATCAGAGAATAGAAATGTTTATTCGATAATAGTTCAACGAAGTTATGGTAAAAAATTATGTATCGAGCGCGATGCAGCGTATGTCGGAAATCCTAGCGAAAAATCCTATCGTTACGTTGAAGGATTGATTGGGAAGTAAGAAAAAGAAAGGATAAAACAGAAATTAATAACGGTATTTATTTTTTCTTTCTTTATTTCTTTTTCCTTTTTTTTTTTCTTTTTTTTTTTTTTTGAATGGCAATCGTGTACGTCGAAGTCTAACATAATGTAAGATGCATTTGAACGCATCCGGGTAACATCCGCGTGGAGCGAGCTTCGACAGAGAACTAAATAGGAATGTGGTGAAGGATCGAAGCGAGGAGGATGGATCATGACGAACGAAGTGGCTGCAACGATATATTACATTAATAACTCAATTTAGCTATTAGCCTGATACCAGATGGTGCAACGATCCATTTGCCTGTCTGCCTTTTCAATGGAAATTTCAACCATTACGGAACGATTGCAGAAGCACTCAGAGGCGAGAGGAAAGGAAGGTTAAGGTACAAGTTAAAAAGAAGCAAAAACAAGAGATTGAAAGGAAACACGCATTGAAGGAAGACACTTTCCCGAAATGATAGTCGCGAAATCGTCGCGATAATGAGATTTCTTGGTTTGATCGATCGATCGATGTTTTCAGAAGAAAATTTTCAAGTTCAAGCGCGGCGAATATCGTCGCGGCGTGCAACACGTGTTGTGAAAACGTCAAACAGGCAGAAAAGAAGAGAAAAATGAAGACAGAAGGAGTGGAAGAGAAGGAGAAGAAGGATGATGAGGACCATCGAAGTCGATGGTGGCGATGGTGGTGGTGTGGACCGTTAGTTGGCCCCAGCTCCACGGGAGCGTTGTCCGGGCATTCCGCGTTACTATTCTCCGTCTTCCTCTTTTCCCTTCTTTTCCCTCTCTCTGTTTGCTCCTTCTTTTTTTACTTTTGTCCCACTCTCACCCGCTTCGTTCTGCCGTTCGTTACACCGACATATTCTCTCTTCTCTCCCATCATCTTCTACTACCAACATCAACGGATCTCGGTTAGGTATATCGGGACGCATTGCATCCCTGTATTAACTAACGTCAATCGAAAGCAAATCACCTAACGAATTCGTCTTATTTTTGCCATATTTCTTCAACATTGTCCGAACTTTTTATTCCATTGTATTTACACGTTGATCGATCACCTTGGACACGATAGTTCGTTCGTTCTTTTTTTTTTTTTTTCAAAGTAGAAATCCACACTGTGAGAATAATGTTTAATTGAATATTCAACGGTGTCAAGTTCATTTCTAAGACGTCAATTTCAAAGTTCTTCGATTTAATGACGGATCAATAACGTAAAATAAATTTGTTTTTTCGACAATTTATTCAAGTATCACGAACGACTTATCGTTTCATTTGCAAATGAGATATGGACAAAAACAATGGACGAGTTACAAAATTCTAACAAACAGTGTTTCACAGATTGTTGTTAGATACGTACCAAGCAAATCGAATCCACGTAACGCGTTTCAAAAATTGTTCTGCTTTTGTAAAGTCGTGTTTAAGACTCAGTCGATCAGACGTGCAAAGAAACGCGCTAGCGAAACGTTTAAATGATATTTTAGAATCACGTTTATCAAAGGGACCTGATATTCTATCAAAGATAATAACTTGGCAATCACGAAGGTTTGAAACGTTGGTGAAGAAACTAAAGTTTAAATTTCATTTTAATCACCCACTTATAGACAGAGGAACCTTATGAATTCCTCTTTTCAATTCTGATCGATCGTTCAAAAATCACGGCACACGGTTTTTCGAAAAAAAAATTAAGAAAAGAGAACAGTATTTAAATATACAGAAATAATCAAGTGCGAAAGAGATTTTTCGAAAGTGTCGACGAAACGACATTGTTAAGCGAACTGAGAGTCAGGTTGATCGCTGTGCCAGTGGGCCCCCTCATCAGTACATACCTCGGCAAGGATAACAGTTCCATGGGTGTACCGTTTACGCTAACGTTATCCTTACTGTTTTAACTTTGCATCTCAGACATCAGCGCGATCATCGAAAGTGAGAAAGTGAGTGGTCGACCGATGAAAGTATCGAAAGAAGAGCACACGATGTAAAACACGCTGGACACATACGATTTACGCTGTTTTACATACGAACAACATTCTACAACAATTAAGACAAAGATGAAGAATATCTCGTAGTGAATATTTCCGTACATACTGTTTATACATTTAACTCTTTTAATCATCGCGAATAAATCGTCCTTCGTCTCGAAATATGACACGTGTATAGTATAACAATTATTTTACGAGAGTTAAAAAAGTGAAATGTAGTACAAATTTTTTCTTTCAACTCTTTCTTCTTTTAACCTGACAAACGAATTCAGTTTCTTGCTCTTTCATCGATGTATATCGTATGTAGATTGAATTCATCTAGTTATTGACCGAACGAAGGTCAACATGGTATGGACGAAAGAACTAGAACTTTAAACCATCTACTCTTGAATCTTTTATAAATCGTTACGTCATGTTAACCAAATTTCGCTCTAATTTATACATTCGTCGAAGTTTACAACGTAACCTTGTCAAGGAAGTATCATAGCTAATGGGAACAGAAATCGATTTCATAATTGTTCAAATTCATCCTTGAAACGGAAACGTCTATTTTTAATCGATTGAACTCGTTCCCACATACACAGTTGGTACAGTCTAAAATTAGCTCTAGTTCATAATCAATGAGTTTTAATCATCGTCACTCCTTCAATATGCTGATCAATATGCGAGAACGTACTTACAAAATTTATGAAGATAATCTTCTGAGAGAAACAAAGGTTGTACAACGGGACAAAAGGCACACTCTACATTTTCTTATGTTATGTATCGTAAAGTAAAGAGAATGCATAGATTATCATATCAGTATCCTTGGGCGCAAATGTATGCAATATGTTGAATGCTATTACCGAACACACAATTTCTAAGAGATATAAACATAAAAATGTAAATATTGTCCATCAGCCGTGAGGCGAACAAGTTAAAACAAATCGAATATTTACGCTCCTCAGTCGTACAGAAGTTATCGAAAGCGTAACGTTCGTGTGAAATACAGTCAGTTAAGTGCGTGGTAACATTTGTAAAAATGGGTCGTGGGTAGAAGTCTTAAAAAGTCTTAGAAAGTCCAGTTGAAATACACGCGATTACATTGATATTGAACGAAGACCGTTATTCCGTGACAAAAATAGCCAAAACAGTTGACAGAATTCGTAAAGTGACAATAAATTTACCGAAAGATCCCGATAATTATGGAGATAGAAAAAGTTGTGGACGACCACAGTGTCTAACAGCTCGAGATAAACATGCTATAATACGTAGAGCGTCAAATTCGAGCTTGCGAAACAAATTGCAGAAGAAGCTGGAGTTACGACAAATGTTAGGAATGTTCAACGTCTTTTGAAAGAATCGTGAACATCTGAAGCGACGAAAATTGCAAAAAAAGCCTTGGTTAAAGCAAAAGCATAAGCCGTGCTGTTTGCAATTTTCAGAGAAACGTGTTTATATGAATAAGAAATGGCGAAGAATCACATTTATCGATGAAAAGAGGTTCAATTTAGACGAACCTGATGAGCTCCATTATCGTGATTTATGAAAGGAGCAACAACTTCTGAGTGGTCGACTCATGACAAACGGCGGTATGATGATTTGGAGAGGTATTGGTTGCTAAGGTAAAATGGAAATAGAATTTATTACAGCGAAATTAAATAGTAAAAGATATATAAGCGATTGGCAAACAAATTAACACGTATGCGACACGAAAAATAGATACATTTTTACTAATTTAAAGTAGAAGCTTAACAAAACATCTTTCTCTCTCAGAAGATCATTTTGACGAATTTTTTAAGTATCAGTGTAGTATTATAATCTATTTAATCGGTAATCGTAACATCTATTTTTATCTTTCGTGCGTTGAGCGCCCTATGACTTATGAACCTCGACTCACGCATTACGTACGCACCTGTAATTAGATATCTGATCCGCACTTACGCTTGGAATCCTATGTCGTCTGGTTTCGTCGCGTTGTTACGTTAGATACGTGTGCGTAGATCTCGGTGACCTCATATTCAAGAAGATTTACACAACGGTAGAAGGTCGGCCGTTAGTCGGTGATCCACGGCCACGGCAAAAGTGCCGGGAGGCGCTTCTTCTCGCCAACGAAAGTAGTATTACGCTTGATTTTCACTCTCTGTGTTTTCGATTACGTAAGTACCGACCGAACGAAGACGCAGCTTACGGTTTAATAAAACAGTTACGTTTGCCTACTTGCTGCAATGCATCATTGTACGCGCGGTACCGTCGAACGCGTTACGAGCGTATCGACGATCGCGGAGAACGATTAATCTCGTTTTGATTCCTCGTCGAAGATCGTTCTCTTTTTCTCCTCACGTTCCACGGTGCTTACATTTCGTGCTGGTAAACGTGTTTCGTTCGTTTTTCTTTTTTCTTTGTTAAAAAGATAGTTGTTAGATTGCTGGTTTAAAGAAGGTACGGCAACAATTCTTCTGTTCCAATTATTCAACACGAAGTTCGAACTTTAGCGCACCATGAATGGAATGAGTCGATTGTTGGTCAAGGAATTGCGTCACCGAATGCGTAATGCACGCTACGCCATTATATGACCCGTTAACCCGTTAGAGTGACCCTACTGACTCAATTTGCCATTATGGAGCGAACAATTGTGCCTAGTTTGGCTCGAAGAGAAATAAATCGTCGCGCATGGGATTTTAACGACACCATGTGTGCATTGGAGAATGAAAATCAGTGGCGATTTTTAGAATAGCTGCGACAAGGTTGTATTTAATGTTAAAATCTCCAATTTACTTTAGACATCGATGACTGTAGGTTGCTTGAATCTGATAGGAAGTATTGCAAGAAAATGTAGGACAGCTGTTCATAATGTATTATGACTTGTGTTATGACAATTATTAATGCAATATTCAATAGCAAATAGAGGTTTAATAATACCCTAAAATGGTATCGCTCGGTTATAGATGACCAAGTAATTTACGTTAAATTATTGAAACTTAAAATTGATTTTGCTTCGTATTTTATACAAATGGAATTAAATTACAAACTCCAAAATTAGATAATTGAATTCCAAATTGCTATAGTGCCCAATGATCCAATATTACCAATTAAGAATTAATTATTGAAAGGACATCTAACAATCGATCCAACGTAGGTGTAACGTCTTTAATGTTTTTTCACAACAATGTTTGTTCGAGGGTAAGAATATTTCCGGTATAAGTTTAAACGTGGTCTATATTCGAGCAAATATTTGCAGGGAAGCGCGTTTCCTAAATAGACAAGGATACCCGAGAGAGTTTGCCGAGCTCTTTTCGTATGAAGAACCTACCGCGAGCGGCCTTTGTTAGTATTTATAAACGTCTAACGGTTCCCGGGTTTGCCTAAAAAGATTGGACGATTATCTAATGCCGGTTACGCAATCGCGGTTGTGCAACACGTAAACGTAATCCGTAAAAGTGTTACGCCCGTAGAATGGATACCTCTTCATCCTATGTGTGCCCCTACCACGTCTTCCACCATCCCTCCACAGCCATGATTCCTTTGCCCGTCTTTCGCCGTGGTCTCTTTCTTTCGTCAACCGTTGTCCAGAGCAAGACAGAGCAGGACAGATTACTCTTAAACTCTCACCACAACCTTGACCTACTGAACTCTCTGTATCTCGATTCTTAATCTTCCCGAATCTTTCGACTGTTTTTTAAAAGACACAGCTGACCCCTGCTGGGTAGCACCGATCGCACCTGAAGGATGCCCTTAGCAACAGTCTTTCGAATAAATACTCTTGTTTCTTGATTGATCGAGTTGTCACCTGTTCTTATTGGATTACGTCTCGATTTTACTGTAGTTCTAATTTAGGAAATCGTTTGTTCTGCCTCTTTTCGTTTATAAAAATTATTTATTTTAAAAATCTTTTGATGTACACACTTTCCCCATGGTGATATAGAACCTTCTGATTTATACTTGAAAATTATCGTGGTCGCAAAAGGTTAAAGACCTCTGTTCTCCATTATTTATAGAGTTATTCAGTCAATATTGACCAAATTAAACTTGTAAATTACAAAATTCTATTAGAGCGGAGTATCAACGAAATTATCGCTTTTCTACTGATTTTCACTTGTCTCAAAGAAGAGACAAGTTTATTTGCCACTCGTGGAAGCCAAATATCTGCCTAAAAGTAAAAAGAAATTCTTCTCTCATTGATCATCTGCATAACCAACGGTATCCCCATGTTTACATTCAATTGGTAAATCCAGTAGAAGTTCTTCACTATCTTCGACCGTGTTACATCCATTCCGTAGAACGATCTTTTCTTCCGTCTCATGGCCGAGAGTTATAAAGTCGGAGAAAATTGTATTACCGATATTATCTAACGATGGAAAGTAGCGCAAGGCCGCTTTCTTCTTACTCAACCGAGTATTACAGCTGAACAGTGTAACATGCTGACGGAACGCCTCTTTCTCTTTTCGAACCGTCGTCTGTCCACGGAAGCGAGAAATTAATGCGGTCGCCGAAGTATCGTCTTTTCTTTTTCAAGGGGGAAAGAGAAATAGTTTAATAGAGCGGGAGAGCGAACGAGAGAGAGAGAGAGAGAGAGAGGAGAAAAGAAAACACGAACCACGTGGAAAAGTAGCTTTTCACTCTCAAGAATATCTACAATTATATCTACAACGAAACGTTTTCTTTCTCTCGATCGTAAGTTCGACTAATTTTTCTCCGTTATCCAATTATCCAACGAGCAACGCGTGACCAGACGACTTATTTTTAATTAATACATCTCGTTTTTCAGCGACGCATAGAGGTATATTATGATTATTTTGAATACCAATTGGAGATACGCGATATACCGTAACGTAACGTGATTACGATTCCTCGTTAGAGAAATCCGGTTTTTGAACACACGGTTGTCATTTTCTATCCAACCGGATGGATCCAACTGCGTTATGAATAAATCACATATTTTAGTTTAGTTTATACATTTTAGTTTCTTATATTGTATATTATAGTTTATTATATATTTAATATGCAAATTTACCGCTGAGTCAATTCATTCACGAGAGAGGTAATTCTCTTCATCGACGTGTTACTCAGTCGACTGTTCGTTTAAAGATTTGACTTTCGATTTAACTTAAATTTATTAAGCTTCTTCCCAAGTTATTTCAAAGTAGATACGCTTTATTTTTTCCTATCGTTTCTGAAGTGTCTCGGTAATTTATTTTTTTACTGAATTCTGTTAATTGTTCGTCGCTAGGGGTTGACGTTTCTTGCATCCGGCTGAACGAAAAAATGTGACCAGCAAGAAAATACGAAGAGGTGCGTAATATCTTGTTATTATACGTGTCCCTCCTTGGTAACGGGACAGGCAACCAAACCGTCCGACCTACTTATACACGGACGTTCACGTACACGCACGTTCACGCACGTTCACGCACGTTCACGCATAGTCTTGTCCGAAGAAACGCCTTAGGACTTCGCCATGTACTCCGTCCATCGTGCGAAAGGTAAAACAAATTTTAAAGATTCGAGGTCAATCCCAGCACCACCGTGATTTAAATATCGTAAAATTCAACGCGAGAAGATTTATCACGGAAGAATATTCTCGGTATTGTACGTACGAGTCCATTTTACACCCATAAAGCCGTGATTTATTACAGTCGTTATTATCCGATAATTAGCTCCCTGTAAAGGAAGGATTATGTCAGTGATATGATCTAAGTAGAAACAATAAATAGCTTTAAAGCTAAATTCCAACCACAGGACAGGATGGAAGTGAATGGACGTGGCCTTTCTGTTTCTAAATTTGACACGTTGCGAGGGATGAGACGAAACTCGTAACCTGTGCAAATGGAAAATGCTAATAAAAAGCCAGACAAGTCCGTTGGGCATGCCTCGCCTGTTTTCGAGATCTTTTATGGCGATATTTGTGCTTGTTGACGTTGATCTTAGATTTTCCTTATTCATGTGGACGTGCACGAATGCCACGGGCTCGAAGCCAACGAGGAAGAGACGCGGCTGGAATAAGCAGAGGGGCCGGTCCTTTGTATGTGCAAAATCGAACAAGGAGACAAGCAACGTTAGCTTGGCTGCAAAATGAATGTTTCATTTATTTACCGGTATTTATTCATGCCGTTTTGACCAATCACTGCTTTGATTCACCCTGCGGATGAATGACTCGGGACGTCTGGATACTCAGAATTCATCGTCATTTACAACTTTTTAGAATTCTTTTCACTTTTTCACTTCACTTTTTCCATATTTCTTTTAATACACGTTCAAACGACCGTTTCGTCGAATCATTTTCTCTTTCGTTTTTTTTACGAAACTGTATTTTATTATCGAACTTCTGGAGACGTAAGCACGGCTTCTATTACTCGTTTATGAGCGCTCGAACGTCTGTTTTTTGTCGAGACACGTTACACGTATATACCTTTCTTGGTAATGAGTAGCTCGACCCGATCTATGGCGATCTGCAAAAAATCGAACAGGTTGCAATACTCTTCCGTCAGAAGATGAGACACGAGGAAAGACTGTACAAAAATGGACAACAGTTGTTTTTTTATAATGTTCGAAAAAAGCATTAACGATAGTTATTACACGTTCCATCTTGAGAAAAATTATTAACGTCGTTTGAATTTTTTACATCTCGACGATTTTGATATTTTGGAGACAGTTACTTCTTACGATGGAACTCGATGATTTGTTAGAAGCAATGAAAATGTTGAAATACTCTGTACGTCTCATGTATTGTGGTGAGATTTGAGATAGGATTGTGGTTTCAAAAGAAAGGACGGAATGGCTATATCCTTTTTTTTTTTAAATAACTTTATAGCAAGGTCAGTGCACTGGCCTAGTCGTTGAAATTTATGGTCGTAGACTCGCTTGAGATACTTGGGAGAATATCCAGAATGGCCGACAGGTACGCAGAGGAATTTCGCAATTTGTAGAACCGGCAACGTAGCGACTAACAAGAGCGGAGTTACTACGTTCGCTCGTTGGATACCAATTCAATGCTTCTTACCAATTCTAGTAAAATAAAACCTATCAAAGTGGAGGAGTCTATATATAACACACCGCAACGTGGTCAAGAAGAACAAATCTTTGACCGATCTTTAACAGATCTTTCTATCAAAATATTTTTTATTTTATTTCTTGAATATTTTTGCTTTTGATATCTTTGTGATAGGACGTCCAATTCTGATAGAGTAAATCAATATTAATTATTTTAGATGATAATGATCTTGCGTTAGTCGTACTTTAAGATTCGTGGAAACTATTAAAAATTCCTACTCTAAAATAAACTTTATTTATTTAACCTCGTTTCAGAGTTTTTAACTAAACGATTCTAGTCTGATGGGTTTTATCTTGCTAGGCGTAATGCTTAGGACCGTTGTTTCAAGCTTATCCTGGTTCTTACCCAAGAGAAAAGTTCGTCGATGTCGACACTAAATTTTGGTAGCAGGTTTTCGTTTCGTAATCTTGCCACGTGACGCGAACGTGTCGTCCATAGACGTGAACGCATAGTACGTGGGCTGACCATACGTATTACGCGCTCCTGACGTATTCGTTCTATCCACGCGTTCGAATCTCCCACGATATTTTCAGCCGGACGATCGCGCAGCCTCCTCTCTGCGTCGTAAATTCATTCACTTGGACAAAACAATATAAACACGAAATAATTGTGAAAAATTATATATATAAAATTAGCAATGAAAAACCATACATTTCTTGGAATTACGCACGTAAATATCGACATATCGTGATTTTACAATACCGTAGAACTATAGACCACCCAAGAGAGTGATCTTCGTAAATCCTCGATGCGGTAGTTTAAAAGCAGAATCGTGTAATTCTACGGTGCACCGACTTGCTCGGCTCTAACTATGGACTCGCTTTATAAGGTTACAATTATTTTCGTAGTATTTAGTGGTATATAATTAATTTTTTCCTCTTTTCCACGAGTCTTTGACATGCTATTAGTTACGCGTAACTCGCGTTTGCTATCTTGATCGTATTTAATTGTAATTGAAACCGCGACAGTATTTTCTATGTACTCCGAAGTTTCCATTACTTAGAAGCGTGATTAATTAACCATCTAAACTGTCTCAGCCGTGAGAATATTTAAAGAAGCGTGACTGTTTGCTCGTTATATTTACGGATAATATCGACGCGATCGTCGACTGGAATTTTACATAACGCAAAACGAAAGAGACATTCCACGATGTACACGGGCATAGCGTGCCCGTCTATGGAACTCTTGAGACCTTCACCGTGAAGATCTTGCACCGTAGTTGACGCACCGACCGGTACCAACATGGCGGCCGTGGCCGAGGAGCGGACAAGCAAACTCAACGATTGTGTAATGGCGGCTGAAGCCGGCTCTTGCAAGCCCATAGAGGAAAGGTGAACGTCCTGCGACGTCTCCTCCCTTCCCCTCTCTTTCTGCATCGTCTCCTCTTCATTCCCTCTCTGCCACCAGATTCCTTCCTCGTCCCTAGGACGTGCCTCTTTGTCTGCCACTCTGTTTCTTTCTCTCGGTCTTTCTGCTCGAACCAGACGAATACCAGCCTAGTGAGCTAGCGAAGGCTACAACTCCGTTGTCGGGACAAACAAGCTTGCTGCGTGGAACCTCGTTTCGGACAAATGTCATCGCCCTCTCTTGGCTAAACAACGACCATTACGTTTCCTCGTTCCTAATTCTCATTTGTTGCCTTTCTGTCCCTCCTCTTCCTGTGTGCCGCCACAGGCTACCAACATTTGTCTTCTTCTTTGTTTGTCTACCGAGCGTCCCTTATTCCGTACATATATTTGCAATGGCCGGTTTTCTCTTAAAACTTCCATCATTTTCTTCTTCACTCTTTACGAAATGGACAAAGTTAATTTTAGAGCCGTAATTTTCAGTTGCTCTGCTGATTAAGACCAGTCCGAGTACTGGATATTTTACTTAGTTAATTTATATTTCTCGCCACCGACGAGTATTTGTTCAATCTCAACCGATGTATCACGTATTTTTTCTTCGGATCAATAACGCCTGATATTTATATTGAGATATTTATTTAGAGCAGAAATTAAAACTATATCGGTGTCTTATCCAATTATAACTGGCGTTCAGTTAAGCAAATCGTAAACGAGTCGTATTCTATTTTTGTGAATTGCAAGGATAACGAGTTATTCTCGATTTGCTCGTGTCTCCTCGTAAAATAGATACCTCGTGTCAATCTAATCGCGCCAGCAGAAAGTTGATAGTTAACTCGTTTTCTTTTTGACAACGAGTTCTCACAGCAGTTTGAAATTCCTCTTTGAAGTTATCTATAAGTGAGAAATATATCGAGAAGAATTACGGTGAAATATTTTAACTCAACATCTCGATAAGTTTTCTGCAAAGAGATTAAAAAACATGAGAAACCAGGCGGAATTGTGTAATTCGAATCACGGTGAACGAATCGAAAGGAATCTGGGTGGAAGAACGACAGACTCGCGTTGGAGAACAGCGTATACCAAGATGGCGGCCGAGTGCCTCGTGGCATGGAATCTGATATTACCTCACCGTAGCCCTGGCAGTGACAGTGGCCCTCTCTCCTTTGCCCCTTCCTCCTTCTTGTTCCCTCTTTGGCTCGTTGCTTGCCCCGTCTTTCCTCCACCGCGAGTCCTCCTTTCCCTCCTCGCGAACTGCCTCGACCGTCACGTCGCGACTAGGAAACTCTACGGCTGCTAATTATACGCGAACACCAAGTATTTTTCATTCCTTACGATGCGGTAACTTCTTCTGTTAACGTTTGCCTCTGTATATTTTTATATTTATTTAAAAAGTAACTTCAAAAATTCGTCAAATGTTATCACGCGTATTTATTACAGTCGCAGTATGCAATGTGACGTGATAGATACAATATTTCTCAATGTTTGATACCACATTCATTTGATCGTTTTAGTTGTTGGATATTTTTCTTCGTGTTATTACCTTGATAATAATAGGAATATCGGTTACATTAAATTTTAAGAGTGACATTTAGTAGCGAGAAATGATTGACTGCTATCGATGCTTGTGATATGAAAAGAATTCGAACGTCCGACGTCTGAATCGATGAATCACAAGTGTGTCGCACGTGTATTGCAATGTTGATGAAATACTTGGCTCATCCATATTTAAAAGCAATTTTTATTGCAAAAATTATGTTGTGTACGACACAATCGTCGTTATTATTACACTGGCGAAGAAGCATGTTGCATAATTCTGACGAATTTTGTTTGTCGATCGCGATCTGTTTTATCTCTTTTGGGATTTGGTGATAAGTAGATATATGACAATTTCTGACTGCAGCAAAATAATTGCAAAATTATAGAAATATTGTACTTCGACGTATAATTCAACGATGAAATCTAAATTCTCAATATCTATCGATTACGAGGAACTCAATTATGTATTCACGCTTCCTCCTCGATGACGAAACGACGGTCTGATTTCCGTTTATGCTTGATTTCCGGTCGATGACCAAATAAAGAAGCATCGACATTTAGTATGAGCACCACGACCAGTGGTAGTGTGACAAACGCAATTGTCGGAAGGCGATAATGATTTAAAGTGTTATACAGCGACGACTCTCTGAGTTCCATAATAAAGAAGTCCAATACTCGAAACTTCGTTCGTTGATACATTGCCAACTACTCTAACAAAATATATCTCCCTCCAGTTCTCACGATCAACGCGATCTCGTTAATTAATAATAAGAAATAATCTTGTACTCGACATTGCTGAAGCTTCCTGTAATCCGGGTATCCTCGTCCAAGAGCTAGTCGCCTATGATCAAGCTCCGTAGACCGAATCTTATACTTCGTCTCAGTTCCAGTTCAACGAACCGGAAACCCTGACTTTTATCATCTTCAGCAACAAGAACGCGTGGTGTATCGTTCTGTTTTCTGAAGAACAATTGTCCGATCGACCGAAGGAAACAACGAGTCTCGAACGTCTCGAGCGAGCAGTCCCGGTGAATAGAGAAAGCGGTACAAAAGCTCGTTGAATTTATCTTTGGGGGTGGTTGAGCAAGGGCGAGAGGGGCGCAAGAAAAAAAAAATAACCGATATTCAACAAGGACTTTCGAAGGAAGGAAAACGGGATCGGAAGGTCGAAGCTCGAAGGAGCAGAGTCGCTCTTTCTCTCTTGGGTCTCTCGTCTCTCGTCTCTCGTCAAGATCGTTCTACCATTCTCCTTAGGTTATGTTCCTTCTCAGAGCGAGGCTCAACTCAACTCGACTCGGTTCGCCTCGTCCGTCCCTTTCTCCCTCTTTCTGCCTTCTCTTTTCTCCTTTTCCATTGCTTGTTTTTGATCGAGCTCGCTGAACGCATACGGATCCCGCGGGCAAGAGCGGTGCGCGGTGCCTTCTTCGTCGGCCCGCTCCGGCTCACGGTGTCCGGTAGGTGGGTGTGTAGGACATAGCGGACTTGTGCAGTCAAGGACACGTTCCGCTTGCTCACACAATCATGTTTCGCGTCCGCCGTCTAGCGACAGGGACCAATATTCTCTCGCGATTGTGGTCGAGCGCGCGCGTGCGAGCGTGATACATCCATTTCGCGCCAATGGCAATGGCAGCGGTGACGACGACGACGGTTACGACAGTTAGTGAACAAAAGTCAAATAGAACAAACACGTGTTTTCTGCGAATATTGGAGGTGCTAGACTTTGAACTTAGACTCTGCGTCGTACGCATAATTATTAATGCACGATTGTAACGCGCGTCCTGTAATTAGTTTACTCACGTTATTATTGCCGAGCCGGTACATCAAGAGACGTACGTGATTTTTATTCGAACGACACGATCCTTAGGAATTAAGCATCGGCGCTTTTGTTAATGAAGCAACTGAGACGAGATCGAGACGAACAGGATATAGCTTCCTTCTTAATATAGCTGCGTCTTCGACTGCGTACGACCGTAGTCGACGAATAATTATCGCTTGCTCGACCAGAATTATTCCCATCTTTCTCCGTTCCGAGTTGGTTTCGCGTGCAACCAGAGGAGATAGTTATTCCTTGATATTCGTGTTGTCCCTCGAGAACGCGAGCTCGTTGATTCGCACGAAGATTGCTACGTTCCTCATACGCGGCGGCATGTCCCTGGCTGGCCGTTCAATACCACAGCTTGGAAGTCGTCGAAAACATTCGCGAAATTGCCGGCGATCCATGCTCGTTGCTAATCGCACACGATACGAAATATCTCATTGTTTCGGTTCTCTACAATTTCATGGAATAAACGGCCGAACCGTATCGAATCGCTGACAAATTACAAGCCACTTTAAGCTCGCTCCCATTGTTATCATCATCCTGCTATCAACTTAATATTTGCACTCGTACTTTCGCGAGCTTACTTCCACGTGTGACTTAATATGAAATTCAATCGAAACTTTTGTCAGAGATGGTACCACATTTGATTTTGTGTATCACGATGATATCGGAGTCGTAGCGTTTTAAACCAACGTGCATAGAATTTTATTAGAAATATTAGATGAGAGTAGAAATGACGGAATTATAGTTGGAGTTGAAACTGAAATTTTTGATAGTAGATAGATGCATTTTATTTTGTTAGAAATTAGAAAGAATCAGAATTGGCATTTGGTTGAATATTCAACATTAAATATAGAATGTTACGGTTGGATATTTTTTTGCATTTCAAGCGTGAAAACAGCCCTACGGTACGCTTCGGTACCGCTCGTACCGCAAAGTTGCCGCCAAAGATGGCAGTCATACTCAAGGACACATTTATCCTTTATCCTGTTAGCGAGCAAGAATGTCTAGTTCTCGTTGTGAGATTCTCAACTAGCCAGTCCGAACTTCTCGATCCATTAAATGACATAATGGCACACTGCGGACCACTTCATCGAACGTTATTAATTCATAGATATCTTTCTCGCCCTCTATAACGCAAACTGACAAATTCAACGAAGTATAAACTCGGTCATGAAACTGATTTAATTAATAGATCGTGCAAATTCGGGTTTTCATGCAAATTCGTATTTGTGAGAATATAATTAAAAAAACACAACCTTGGTAGGAAATTATTTTACGTACTAAATATTATTGAGAGCACACTACAGGTTCTGTGTAATTTTGCACTTTGAAATTTTCTGTGAATAAATGTTCTTTGCAGTCTATTAATTAGATAATATTTCGATTACTCGTTTTGTATGCGTGTGCGTAATAACATCGTATCATCATACCTACTTATAGGATAGTGCTTCGAAATAATTAACATGCGTGTGCGAATACAATAGTTGTTGCGATCATGAAGAAAGATTCATTAAAATGAAATTGATTAATTTTCAAATGTTTTACATCGTCGTTTTCTGATCGCCAGTAGTATAGCGTATTTCGAAAGATAATAATCAGACTACGGATTTTTATTCAAATTTATATTTTTGAAAAACATAATTTGGAAGAAGCATATCCGTATTTTATACATACTTTGTCATATTACACGCATGGCGTATGCAATTGTGCGCTTTTTAATTTTTTACAAGTACATAAAAATCTGCAGTCTAGTAATAATTATAAGAGGGATAATGTAAGAGGAGGGAGGAACGTGGAAGGATAATCGTGGAGAACCGAATGACGGATCCCGACGATTACGATGTCTTGCGAAAACGTCGCGCGAATAGAATCTGTCGAAGAAAAGACAGAAGAAATCGGTAGAGGTACGTCGTGGGAGAGACAGATAGAAAGAAATAGAGAGAAAGGAGGAGTAACGAAGGAAGAACGAAAGGGGAAAAGATGAAGAGAAGAACGAAGGGGACAGAGGAAGTGAAGTGAATTAGCGAAGGTGTACGACCGAAAAGGAGGCCACGATCGTTCGAGTAAACAAGTGCCTTGGCCGCTCGACCAGTTCCACCTTTCTCATCTCGTTCCGACGTTCTGTCGCCATGGCCTTTAACGTACATAGAGTCGCGATCCTCGTCCAAAAGAACTCGAGTCATAAACTTGCGCGCCAATTTTTACTGGTCGATCTTTCGTCAGTCTGTTTGCCGAGGGTAGTTATTATACATTCTCATTTTTTTAATAACGAAACTTTATAAACAAATTTAAACGTGTCATCAAATATAGTACAAGTACAGTAGATATCATCCTACGTAATTCGTTTATTAATATTTATTTCATACAAAAAGCTCGGAACATATATTTTTTTCTTTTTTCTTTTTTAATAGAATACTAGAAATGCAGGAAATCTCGAGGACGTAGGGATAATTATCTTCTAAATTGCATTCATTCTGAATTTTCCGTTATTTTATTACATTGTCAAAGAATGATTATTACATAACTGTATCAACTGAAGTTACATTCAAAGTTACCTATTACACCTATCTATTAAAGTACAGTGTACAAGTGTATTTAATGTCATGTCATCCATCGTTGCGTCAGTTTAATTATAAACGACAAGTCTAAAATGGGATCGCATCGGTGATTTTATATCGTTTACAATCTTGATAAAAAATATATCTCGCAGATTTACATAGAGATACACATAGGTTGACTCGTGGGAGTATAATTTCGCGGTTTTTGTGTTCACTTTACGTAAACAAGATCTTTATTTTTTGTTTTTCTATTCTTCCTCGTCTTTATGATTTTTTCTCTTTGTCGGTTTTTCTCTCTGTCTGGTGCCTTCAAGATCAAGGTCTTGCATGATTGCTGCACAGGAAAACAATCTAGGTTAGCCGCGGCGCGTGCACTGGACGTGCATAAGGCCGATCGCATGAAAATGCTAATGTCGTGCCTTTGGTAATCGACATCTGGAGTAACGTCCATGTTCTATCTAACTCTCGAGAGTTCTATTTAAACAATTTCTCTCAATAGCAACCATTTATATATATATATATATATATATGTAATAAATTAACTAAGGAAAGAACTATTGATCAGAATATAAGACTCTCATTTTGTTTTTCAAGTAGGCTTGTAGATGAAAGGTAGGTCCAGATAAAGATCTTGGAATAATTGTCTAATTTCATTAGAGACTTATTTCATTTTAGTCCAAAAGATGCAGTAGCCAAAGATACAAAGAGTACATAATTGATTGACTTTACTAACATTCCACATAGAGGAGTGAACGTGTTCTGCACGTGGTTCTAATTCGATGACAGTATAGGTGAAAACACGTGTAAATAGACACGCGTATGAAAAGCAGTTGGGATGGATAAATCGAGCGGTTCGATCGGAGCGATACATGTGAGTCAGTAAGGCATTTGCTCCGCGTGCCACACCCCGAAATGCATTTCGCATTCCGTACCGCGCCGCAATAGCGAACACGAAGCATGCATTCCTCGAAGACCCGCGCCGGCTTTCGCTGCAAGGTGAAACACTTCCGTCTGATAGCGACGTCGACATTAGTCTTCCTCTCTGGAACACGTTACTCTGCCTCCGCAAATTAGCCATTCGTTGCTTCCTTTATTTAACAGCACATTGTCCGTAAGAAGTAATTAAAATGCGGAAAATAAAAGGCAGTTGGGTTTAACGCAACCTTGCGCATCTTCAACCTTTTATTTATCCCGCAATGAGTCATTTCTGCTTATTTCTACCTTCCTCGTTCTACCTTTCGGACGATCAAAGTTCTGGCGTGAAGTTACTATACGTACCGAAGGTTCGCGCTTGGTATCGCAACGACGGCGAACGGTGATCTTGATCGTGAGTACGTGCAGTTGGACGCTCACTCACGTACTCTTCCAGCTATACAGGGTGCTCGAAAAATTTGTGGTAACATCAACTATTCGTTTTCAATAGCATTTCTATCAGAAGTAGATTTACGTTCCTCTAAAGAAATAGATTCTTTAAAATTCTCCAAAGGCAACGTGGAGCGCGAAATTCTACTCGCAAATCTTTTCAAGTAAATCTTTATTTTTGCTGAAAAGCCTTCTGACGATTTCACTAAAAAATTGATTATATAACGTATGTTATAGTAAAGATTTCCTCGAGCAAAATTTGTTTATATTTTTCAAAAGATTGAAAACATGAATGCGCAGTGTTTACCCACGGAACTGATCTAATATTATCCAATCTACGTCAATGGAAATTGAATCTCTTAAATAATGAAGCATTACTGATCGCAGTCATCTTTTGACGTAGAACATGTATGAGTCACCTAAACCTGATGAGATATTCTTCGTACTGTAGTAATCGTACTACAATGTCGGGAAGATTTGAGCAGAACAAACGCGAACACCTTATGTATGAACGCGTGTAACTGTTGGTGTCACACACGGAGAAAACGGTCAAGGCCATCGTACATATAGATGCTCCGCGAGCAGAGCACTAGAAAGCAGCAGCAGCAGTAGTGACCAGTGCGTTTTCCAATCTCCTTAGCTAAACTCGACCTTCGCGAGTTGGCTTTAGTCGAGGAGACGAGCGCAGAGCGTCTCCTAATGGAAACGTTCTCTGCCGGGGGTTGTTGTAGGAAAAAACGCGCGCACTCATCCCCGGACAGTCAAGTTGCGTTGGTTATTACGGTAAATTCATTCGTCGTTGGACAAATTTGATTCGACAATTCTCTTTGATGGTTCAATAATTATATTTACTACATAATTACTATTTACGTGTGTATTTGCTAATTAATTTTGGAGTAGTAATTATCAGGCTTGATCTTCATTTCCTTCGCGAAGAAATTACCTGTTCATTCGTGATCAATACTCGTGAAAGAGTTGTTAGTAATGGGAATTTTAGGTTCATTTTATTTTTTACTTGTAGATCGAGCTTCTAAATTTTAATTCCTAGTATTATAATGATCCATACGTGATTTAACTCTGTCGGATCCGAATTTTTTCTTTGTACTCTGTGAGACAAATTGTGTTTTGTTAGTTACGAATAGCAGAAATGTCGATTTTTTTAATAAATATAGAAACACACTGGTTTTTTGTAGAGATTTAATACATTAAGATTTAAGGTCAGTTATATTTATTGCACAGATAATTATTATATTAACTTATTACAACACTAATTAGACATCGTAAAACTTAAAGTTCATTGTCAGTCGCATTTCGCTACTGATATCCCCGAAAATCGGTAAAGGAATTTTGAAATCCTATCAGAACTATCATCTACGTTTAAAGCCCATTCCCAAGAATTTCGCGTGCAGAGCGATCGGGGACATAAGCGCGACGATGCGTGGCCCCAGCGTGAAGAACCGCAAACGCGAAGCGCGAAAATTCTTCGTGGGATCGCGTGCTCCACGCGCGAAGAACGATTCGTTCTTTAAAACATTAGCTCCGACGTTAATCTTGTCGAAATCTCAGGAGAGATGCGATTAAGCACGTTGAAACCACGAACGAAAAGTAGAAACAGGCTCGAAGAATGAAAAGATTCGAAAGACGGAACTGTTGATGGTAAAGGAGAGGAGGGGAAAGTATGGAAAGGCAGTCGGTCAGAAATATCGGCAAGGAAAGGTAATGAGCCGCGGCGAAGCCCTTGCAGACTCGGTAGAAAACTCGAGTCTTTGGAGGCAGGCGAAGGTGAGCTTGCAGTGCAGGGCCAACCGAGCCGAGCCAAGACGAGGCGAAGCGAACCGAACGAACCGAACGAACCGAGCGAAGCGACGTGGATACAAGAGCGTTGTTAGGTCATTGACTGCCGGTGGCCACCGATCCGCGAGCATCCAAGGACAGCCGCTCCGACGCCTCGCGATCTCCTTCTCTCTCTCTCTCTCTCTCCTTCTCTTCTCTTCTCTTCTCTTTTTCTTTCTTTCTCTCCTACCTTCTTTCCCATCCTCTCTTTCTCTCTTTCCCCCCGTTCGATCTTTATTCCCCGTTCCTCTCGTTGTTTCTGTCCCTTCAGAAAAAGCCTACTGACAAGAGTTACTTCAGGGACAGCTTCATTAATCGGCTTTGGCAGTTTATCATTTTAGAGCCGTCTGGCGTAGCGTTAGCGAGTATGGTAACGTGTGCGAGTGACTCGCGAAGATTGTTCGAAAGCACATATATCGAGAATCCTGGTAGAGATTTGATGCGATGTACTTTTAATTGGTCGATATTAAGGTTTTCTGTGCTTTGTTATTTGTAAAACCTTGTATGTCGTTGTGATGACGAATGAAATATCTGAATACCTCGTTCGAAGTGCATGTTAATGGTGTTTCTCTTATGTAAATCTCTATTTTTGAATATCTTGATATTTGAATCAAAATTATAACTATTGTACCAGGATAGAATGTCTGCTAGTGGTAGATCTTCCTCACTAGCAAACATTCTGCTTGGATAATATAATGTTCGAATATTAAGATTATTCAAAAAATAGAGATTCATATAAGGAAAGCTCTACCGTTTTTCTACATGTCTGAACTAATCAGAATAAATCAGTTCAAAAGCTAATCAATCTTCTATTAAAAATGACTTGTACAGATATATTTTTCTTACCAAAACTTTTAGTCGATGGAACATTTTAATTATAGTATTCTAATAATTATATCATTATGATGATTTCTGAGTCATCCATTTGTAAGAGTCTGTATGAAAACTGTACAAGAAGTTAAGTTACATTTCTTATTTTGTCACAGTTTTGAGATTCAGAACGTCATCAATCAACTTTATATTATCAAAATTGTCTGTATGTTTCATATTGGAGCTGAACACATATTTCTTCACAATACTGAAAATTTCAAACTAACTAAAAGTAAAATCAAAAAGATCAATAAAAATTTACTTATTATTTAGTTTATCTTGCGTGATGTTCATTTGTTTGATTCGTGTGTTTGAACAACAAAACACACGCCCACTGTAACTATAGTTTTACGTATTGCGATAAAAATGATCCTCGATGAATGCTTTGCAAGTGTGGATGAAAATATTCATACGATTCATAAAGGAAGAGTTAGTTCCGCTGTGTTTTGCGCAAGAATTTCAGACGTCGTGAGCAATTTCTTTGGTACACGCGTAGCTTTCTTCAACGTGAAATCATTTCGAAAAAGAGAAAAAAAGCCTGTCCTGACGGCGCGCACCGAGCGAGCGTCAGCTGACTGGATTGCAAACTAACTGTTTACCAAGTATATGTTATACCTCCGTTCTACGTGAACTTGGAACTTTTTTCCCATGTCGACGTGTCGAAAGTTCGCACACTGACGTGCGTGCTTGGAACAAAAAGAGACAAGGAAATTATTCACAAAATTACCTCTATTACATCTAAAAATAAACGACGTTGAATATAAATCGCGTTTAAAACATACAGAATATCGTGGCTACGAAGTACAAACAGCTCCTCCGTATCGGCTCGATGTTCTGCGACTAATTTCGAACGGAGAATGAGAAATGTCAACAGAGGCATGTCTCTGAATATGTACACTGTAATTTGCAAAAGCAACATGTGCCTCTACGTGTATCGGAAAGAATGGACGAAACATGAACGTGAATGCGTTTGCACAATACATTCGGGTCATGGGAAGAAGACCAATACAGAGGAATACGCGGGGATTTCGTAGCCGCCATTCGTTCGTGCCTCACGCATTTCCGTTTTCATGTTTTTCGTATCGTCCGTGCTTTTTCTTTTTCCTCTGTTTTTTTTTTTATCATTCATTACGAAGCTCGGTCCGCGCCACGTGGAAGAGCGAATCGTGACGAATGAATGTCATTCTTTGACCAGGAAGTCCATTGAAACCTAAGAAAATTGAACGGTACCTGCCCCCGGTAATAACTATTCCGATAACCTGGAGATTTCACGTGTATTCGTTTAACTTCTGCCGGCTTAGAAACAACCGGGAAAAGAACAGAAGAATTTGGAATGATGGCGATCATTCCTGCAAGTCACGAGTCGAGGCGGTGTGGTTAATCGTCGACCTCTCGTGGTTAATCAATTCGTTTTTTCGAAAACTCTTTCGCGCCATGTGCGTTGCTCTTTTGATGGAGAGGAAAATCTGGGACGCGACATAAGAACGCTCGTTCACGCCAGGAATTGCTTGAAAGGGGTTTCGCTCGTAGGGTATTTACAGGGTCGAGAAAGGGGGATCGTGAATATTGAATGGGTTCGTTTTCTGTGAATCGTTCAGCCAAGTTTTCAATAGGACCGTAACGTACCGACGTGTATGAGAATCAGATCAGTTTCGTGAGAAAGAAAAATCTTCTCTGACAGATCTCTGTTTACGGGCCATAACAGCTTTTCTCTTTCAAAATGACAATAAATAATTGCATTTAAAACAGTTCCTTAAATCGCGTTGGAGGATTTCTCAGAGTCGTTGAACAAATGATAACAATTAGGACAACATTGTGAGTTGGAGTCGAGTATGCCAAAATATTGGATCAAAACAAACTTCCTCGAAGAATCTTGCAGGATAATCATAATCCTTTACGACGGTGACAATCACCAAATGACTGAGGATGATTTACAATTCGTATTCGTAGGGAACCTTATTTGACAAATTATTAATCAAACACAAGTTAACTAGAAACCTCAATCTCAATAGCCTTTTCCTTTTAGACTTTTAATCCATTAAATCCTAATTTTCTCGATGCTCATTAATACTTGATTATAATATGATAATAAGAGGCTAATCGTCGACACATTGTAGCCTAAGATCTCTCAACATTTGATCTCTCTTTGGACGAACGATTTGAGCTAGTTTTCGTTCGATGAGTCTAATGACCAACTTCTCAAACGAACGACGCTGTTTCTTGATGGTTGTGATAAAGTCGCCTCGAAAAGTTACAGGGTAATTCAGTGAAATTACGTCACATTCTGGTACAAGAAGGTAGTTTCCAGGAATTTATAACGGAACTTGATTTCGTCATTCAGAATTCCGTGGTCGGTTGTGCGCGTTGAGTTTATTTTTAGAAACGCGGCTACGATCATCTTGCCGTGGACATTGGCCAGCACAGGTGAGTCCTCTTCACGCTTCTCCGCGTGATCGAGTGATTCCCTGTTTCACGAAAAACTGCCGGGTAATTAAACGTTTCGTACGCGTAACGTAAATAAAACTCTCGTTCGTGTCGTAAACCCGCATGACTACCGCTGGTTTTTAACGCGAGGTTCGTAAAATAAATTCGAAGAGAGGAGAATCGATGCTTTACGGATTAACAAAGAATAATTTGCAAACAACTTCCATATGTGAAAGCATGTAGCTCGCAGCGTTTATAGCTCGTGACGTTGTCGGCTGTTAATCGGCTGCTTAATGAACAAAGGAAAAGTGAATAGTAATCGAGGATAATTGCGAAATTTAGATTACCGTTTAAAAGGAGTAAATAATTTATTCTAACGCTGTTGTATCGCGCAATTAATGCAAATATTCTATATGGACGGCCACAAAAAATTGAACGAACAATTATACATACAGTGAGATAGAAATTTTGAAAAAAAAAAACCAAATTTCATTTATGTAATAGGTTCTCCTTTTCAAACGAAAATATCGTTCATTCTGCTTTACGATTCGATCTGCTTTTCCAAATTTCTAGAAGTTTACCCCCTCGCAGTAACTTAGTAAGCTTTGGAATAAAGAACATAATTGTGAACCAATAAACACAGGTTTTGGGTAAATCCTTTCTTACCGTCGTTAATATCAGAATATACGGAACAATGAACACGATAAAAACATTTTTAATACTGACAAATACATTGATTCATTTCGACATTTTAAAATTACGTATAGAAAGGCAGGAACATGCTTCAAGTCGACAAACAAAATTTCTTTCGCATTAAAAATCGTTAAATATGTTTTAAAACACGTTTCACGCGCTACGTGTGTATACTGTTTAAAACCATGATTTACTTTGAATTCTATAGTTACTGATCCAAATATGTTCTCGATTATATATGCAAATATATATATGCAAATTTCTTGGCGCCTTTCCGTGGACGAGTTCTAGATCGATCGCGATCCTTTTTTCACCGCATCGGTCGATCGATTGACGAGGAAGCTTTCCCACAAGGTGTGCCCACGGGATATGGAAAAGAAATATCGAATATACGGTAAGGTGCTACTGAAGAGCGCGCAGAATACAGCAGGATAACTGGAACCACCTGTCCCTCTCTCCCACGCTTCTATGCGATCCTACGAACCGATGGATGGATGGATGGCCTCTAATACGAGATCTCGAGCAGGGAAAACGAAAAATAGATCTCTCTGGCCTGCTTCCCCACCTGCGCCCTTTCTTTTCCATTACTCTAGGACAAAGGAGGAAGGAAGTCGCTTCTTCTTTGTCCCTGTTGGGCCGGAATCGATTGAATTTCGATCGGGAAGCGTCTTATGAGAATTTTTCCTCCTATCCTCGTTTCCTTTCTTATTTACATTTAATTTTCGAATTTTGTAAGGTTAGGTTAGGTCTGACATTATCTTGGTATTAATTCGATGGAGGTGATTTTTGAATAGTTTATTAATTCTTTTTATATAACTTGGAGGATAAGAATCGAATAGTTTCCCGAATAGTGAAGTGAATAGTATACTGACACGAAATTTTGTTTGACCGGACAAAATAAAATATCGGGTGACTTTTGCGAGTTCAAATATTTGTTAGAAAGTAGAAGGACGAAGACTAAAATCAAAGATCCATCCTTCAATGATCTAGCCTTCCTCGCTAGCAATTGATCTTGTTTTACGAAAATCATTCTACTAAAATCATCATCTGTACAAGCATTGTATTATTTACAACAACAGCAATTGACGTTAATTTACAATTTCGTATCGTACGTTCCTGTATATTTAATTTGACAAAATCCTTACTTCTGAAAACACAGCTACAAAACAACAATAAATAATAAGACTAAATCCTGTTCCACAATTATTCCAATTCTCAGGCACCTCCTACAGGTATGCGTACCCGTCGTGTTTGTCGGCGTTACGGTCTCTCGCAATTCCCCAATATATATGGGGGGTCATAAACAGCATTTCTCGAAGAAGCCCCACACGACAGGGTCCTAAGAAAAGTAAAAAGATCTTTGGTGGTGGTTTGTCGAAGATCTTTTTAAGCCTTGCCTACTGTCCATAACGGAATCGGTAGCTTTTTTCCACAATGTTTCCCTATAATTAGAAAATACTGCAGTCGCAAGAATCGCAAGAATCTTTTTCTTTATTCTTTTTTTACGAGGGTCAGCATTTTCTAGTGGCCAAACTCGGCTAAAGGAAAATCGCCGTGATGCCGAAACTTTATTGCACGATGTGAACATTCACGTAGTCGTGTCACAGACTGGTCAAACATCCGGAATAACAGGCTTCAAAGTTACAACGTGTTCCTTTTCCTCTTTTTCAGCCTCGACGAATTTACGGAAGAGCCTTTACCTCTTTTTAAGCCTCGACTGTATTTTCTAAATCCTTTATTCGCACTTGCTGGTCTGAGAAATCGGCGTTCGTCATTGGTTCTTGTAGCTGATACAAAAGAGAAAATTGAGACTTTTATTGACGTATGTAATATAATACTCGTATAATATTCATCAAAGTGTATGGAATGTTTTACTGTGGGGAATTTTTTTGTATTTATTTTGTATATTGTGCATTGTGTGTTCTGTAAAACGTTTTGAAATTCCATTATACGTAATAATGAGAATCTTGGTAAAATTTAAAACCGATCTGAAATGAAAATATAGAAATGAAATTGTAAGGTATTTATTGCAGATATGTATTAGTAAAAAATGTACATTTATGTACACAAATATAAAAATTTTGAAATGTTCCATATACTATATACGATATGTATATTCATAAAATATTTTTATGAACATGCTATTAAAATATTTTTCAAAGCCGTTGTATATTTGCATAAATCTTAAAACTTACAATATTAATTAACGATGCAATTTTACAGTGATAGTTGTTGAGTATTTTATAGAAAAGTATTTTGACAGAAATTTATTTTAGTTTTTAAATAAACCTATTTCAGCATTATAATATGAAGTCGGATATTCTTCGAGAGTTATTTTATTCAAAATGTTCAGAAAATTAGCAGGTTTCGTTAACGTGAAGTTTATTAACAGCTAGTTCGACATTATTAGGACAAGTACTATCAATAGTGTCATCGAAAATCCATTAATGAACATGCTTAGTTAAGTCGATTCATAGTAGTATTTCGAATAGGATGCGCCAAAATAAATTCTCTGTACATGAATTACATTAATCATGTAATTAATCTGTACATTAATCTGAGAACGTAACGAGTTACGTATATTGATCGTGATAATTGTCAAGCAAGTTGATCTATTTTTTAATGCCTTAATGGGATAGACATTTAACTGATTTTGAATCAACTTCACCTACTTTCAACTTTTAATTTTAACTTGTTTCGGCTACTGTCCGAATTTGCTCGTCGATCAGCAAACTGAAAGGTTTTCTTTTAGGAGATCAAAAAAATTTACAAGATTTAAACAAAAAAACGTGACTTCGCTTATAACGTACTTAAATTTTGGTTTCCTCACCACGTAAAAACGCGCCCTTCGTGACAAGCTGTAATCTAAACGACAGAAAAAGATTTCGAAAAAAGCGTTGACAGAAAATAAATATGGTCATGGTGTATTTACGAGCAAACTGAAGAAACGTTGGAAAAAAGCTGACTCCTTGTCAATAACTAAAAGGATTAACTTGGACGGGCAATTACAACGGTTTACAACGTGTTTGAAGGGTTGAGTCTAAGAAACTAGAACCCTTTCGCATTTGCGACCCTTACCTCTCATTCTTCTTATTTTCCTTTTTTGCTGAATCGGCAGCAAAAAAAAATTCAAGGATTGGAAAAATTTGTTGACTCGAGAGGAGTCAACAAATTTCGCAGTTACTTCAGAGACTAATAATTTTTCGAATGTCATCACAGACAATAGTAACTGGTAACAATAGATGACAATTTTAAATTCAATTCAAACACGTACTTGATCTGTAGAATTCTTTCTTAAAGACATTTGATTTTCAGTCGAGATACAGCAAACAATGTAATCGAAAGAATTCGAAAGAGTGAGAATTATTCTCATAATATATACAAAAAATACAATAAATATTATCGGACGTATGATGAACAAACGATACTTCGCGTAATGCTAATTCTCTAAAGAATAAAGACAGATCGTTGGCAGATTTAATAAATCTATTGAGATCAAAGATCACATCGTGGATTGTGTAACGAAATTGAAACAAACCAGATTAATATTATCACGTTCACTATCGCGTGCATCATACGTCACGTTCTATGTATTTTATACGAGTCGCTTACGTAGATTACTTAGATCGTTACATAGATTGACTTTCCAAGATAAAAAGATAATGGAAATATTCATAAAATAGTATACATTTTTTTTAAGATTCTTCTTGAAATTTAAACTCAAGAAAACATCGTGGAAGTGTTATTACAAATGTAATTTTCATACAGACATACAAAATGCACGAGATCGTATATTTTATATTCTTGGACTAATTATAATACTTTGGCCTTTGAAATAAATCATTTATTATTCCAAAGAATTGTTTTATCACTTAGCGATATTAAGTCTAATTATGAAGGAATATAATATTTTAAATATACAAAATTGTGCATCAATGATCAAGTTACTTTAGCACTCTGAAAGAATTTTAAAGATTCATTTTAGTAAGTAATACACATATGATGCACGCGTACGACCAGTACTGAATGAGTTTACTGATGTTGATATTAAAATAAGATTAATATAATTTATTAAATGTAATTTAAAAAATCATTGTATTTAGCACAAATTGTAAAATACCCCAAGACCTGAGCGTATTAAAAATAAACGGATCCGGAAGAATCGATGCAAAAAGATCATGCTATATAATGTAGTATTCTTGATAGTTGCCACTCGTTCATCGTCCCGTAGGCCGGTTCAGTGACACCACTATACCGTCAAGGAGTCCGACACTGTCAAGGTCCGTCAGTTCTCCTCAATGTCGCCATCTCCTCAATGGCGTTTATCTGTCACGCAATTTACCTACGATAATTAAGACACCTTACTGCGAAAGACACCTCTACTGTCCTTACGATCTTATAACATAGTTCCTCTGCGTCGTTTCCACGATTTCCTTTCCGCAGAAATTTGTAATTCACAATTTATTAGGAACTCTTGATCAAGCAGAAATAACGTGCACAAGTTACGTAAACGAAATATTATTACATGTGTTGAAGACAGTTATTACTTTGTCAAGATATACATATAAGCCGTTGTACAAAATCGCAGATACAAAAAGGATTTTTATAATTTGGAAAGAGTAGATTTGTCGTAGCTTAGTGATACAAAGTATTTAAGTTTTCGTCAAGTTTCATGAAAAAATATAGATGGAAGAATCGTAGTCATGAAAAAGTAATTGATAGTTAATATTCATAATCACGAAGAGATAGATTCAGTATTTGTTAGCTTCGACTTACGATTATTCAAAGCGTCTGTACAATTTCGTTGGTGTGTACGAAATATCGTCAGGTTAATAAAAGCCTGTTGTTATTAGTAGAGTTGTACGAAGCAAAAGGTAGGAACCGTGGTGAAGAGCAGGCTCGATTTATAGCGTGAGGAGGAGTGTTTTGAAAGGAGTTGATCGAGCATCTGCACGGCACATATGTTACGCCGTCGTGATTCGTGAACCTTCGAAGAATCGATTTATGACCCGGAAATCAAAGCTTGCCAGAGTATTTTTCCCCCATTGGAATTTATCTAGCGAGTGGATTCATCTTCAGGGAACCTTTTTCTTTCTTCTTTTTTTTTTCTTTAGTTAGCAATTTGACCGGCTTCTCTTCTAATTACTCTTGTCCGAGGATGGAATGGTCGAATAACTTCTGGAAATCTTTCCACCCTCATCTTCCATATGGTGCAACCCTTTTTAAATTGAAAAAAAAGCTACCGTAAACGTTCCTTTAACGAAAACACTCGAAAAATCGAAATCTACGATCTGTGATGTTGCGCAACTGACACCTTTAATATTCAATTTATCATTCGTGCGGTTCTACGTGTATGCAATCAATTTACAGTATTTTACGTGTAGTAAAATGAATCTTGATTTCGCGTTTATGATACATGGATATTTCTGTATTTTTGTTATTCGTATATTTCTGCTACACGTTTTTCCGGCGTGTTTAAAATATACACTCCCGCTGAAAAGTTTTAGCAGAAATACGCGTATTTATTCGAAAATTAAAATTTAAAATACTAAATGATGTTTTATTCTATGTTAAGAAAGAATCTGTACAATTGTGTTATAAAACACAAATGCAATTGAAAAATTTGCCACACTAAAAATTATTCATCTGTAACATTCGGGGGTTGTTTAATCTAAAAGACACATAGATATACTAAAGATTGTATAACATATGATGTAATACCTATATAGAGATGTGTACCACACATAAAAAGACACGTAAATGTCAAATTCCTAATTGTTTAATCATTCAAAATTTAATTAGTCGATCTCTGCTATAAAGGGCAGTCGAGTCGAAACAAGACTTCTCGAAGGATCGTGTTATTGGTAGTAAAAGTCACGGTATAAGGAGCGGTTTGGAGGATCGTTCGCTCGCACTTTCTTCGGCGAGCCCTTTCGTACATTCGGTCGGCGACAATAGCGAGCTTTAAATCGTCCCACACGTAGCATGCTATACAATCGGTACCGCAAGTTCCAGAGACACGACTTACTTGGTTCACTTTTGCTGGTTAACGGTAAGTCCGTCAAGAGTCAGTGAGTCAACGAGTCAACGGGGGCGCACCACACTGGTCCCCACGCACTCGCTCGATTGCTCGAGAATCGATCTTCCTACGTGCATGCATGGTTACCTGTACGCGTCCTTTTCTCTTCTTCTTTCTCCCGTCGCGGTGACCGTCTTCTTTTTCGCCTCGTCCCCACCAACGTGACCAATCGTTTTCTCCTTGTTCGTCTTCTTTATCCTTACCTGTGCACTTGTTAGATGACGCAATTTTTACGTGTCCGCCGTATTCTTTTTAGTCGCCTCACTTGTCCTTGTCTCTTTTCTCGTCTTTCCAAGTTTTCATCCGTACCAGGTTTATCACAGTATCGAAACAGGATTACTCACCGTTTATATGATTCCTCCGCCTTCTTTTATTCCTTCGTTTTACTTCTCCTCCGGATGAATCATTTAACTGTACCACCTAAATGTACTTGTAAACTATTTAATTCTTTCTGATAGCAACCAAACGTGAAATTTATCACGACACACATCTGATCGCATCGTTAAAGCACGTAATAATAATGTAACTCTGAAAATTTGAACGTGTGTCGCTCGCTCTCATTGATAGTCTATGAACTTGTACCTAAAACAATGGATAGCATTTTGATCGCTTAAATCGCTTAAATTAAAAATTAGTAATAATTACAGAATATCTCGCTAACTATTATTAGTTATTATCCCATATGTCTATAGTTTTGTTACTCAGCATTCATTCTTTCGAATCGAAAAGTCAGATATTACGCATTATAATATTGGTGTGGTTCGATGGATCCGATTTGAGGCACTGAATGTTGAGGCGAAATAACAAAACGAAAGAATAACAAAACGATACCGGTGAGATTAGAGATTGTACGACTCTGTGATTACAGAGATTACTCTGACGTGAATTCACTACTCTAATGTTCTGTAATTCTGTAATGTTCTTCCGTTGACGGTGGATCACAGTTTTATATAAATTGGCTAGCAAGTTCCACCCAATTATTTTGAAGTATAGGCCATTTGATTATCCTGACGCAGATCAATTAAAAAATGCTGTAATTAAAACATCGATCGAACGACAACTGTTAGCACAACAGGTGCGCAGGCCAGCGGTCGAGAATAACAATAAGTAATTGCGACACAATAGTCGCAATAGAGCGTGAACGTTAGGACTTTTTACCAGCATGAGCAAGTGGGCAGTCGTTATCCTTGGTCATAAATATCCAAAATAAGATAATAAATTTCTTCATGCTGACAGGAAACCTAAATCATCTTTGATTTAAGAATTTCTAGACTAGACTATGTGTACATAATTCGAGTATACCGCCTCGCAATGCATTAGAAAATGGACCGAACAGATTCAAAAATTCAAGCTCACATTTTGATAAGAAAAACTAAAAATATCAAGAAACTAATTATTACAGTATAGAACGACTTTTGTTTCTTATTTTTTTAACAAATATGTTCTTTGCAAGTAAATTTAAGTGGTAGAGTTAAACTCACTCTGTACTCTATATTATACATTTATTCAACATTGCTCGTTTTCGAGGTTGACAACTCGTATATAAATCATCTTTGATTTCATCGTCACGATCATAATGCAGATATTTCATTTGCTTCCTTTTTTTTATGTCTACTGAAGAATCGTGAAGCGTAGATTGAAGCATCTTCGTTCCTTTTTTTCTTCTTTTTTATACCTATTCCGTTACTAACTACGTTCGCATGAAAGAGGATTTTTATAGGCTTGGATTCTCATTCGAAGTGAAGCTAATTAAAGTGCAGGCAAGGATGGAGATAATAGCAGGAAAGATGAAAAGAAGAGCGAGCAACGCGACTGTAGCAAGAACTCACCGAGACCGAGATAACTGTATTCTACCTCCACTGTGTCTTGTCCTTTCTCCCTTCCTCCGTATCCTTTCTTACTTCCTTCTCATTTCGCATCCTTTACATTGAAAATAGAACATCTTCGAATCCTTCTTTTGTTTAGAAAAATCCTATATTTCGATTCTCTTTTTTGTTTTTTTCTTCGTTTATGTAGTCTTACTTCCTTTTTTTCCACATTATAATATTTAATTATAATTATAACATAATATATTTATTATACATAATTAACTATAATACACACTAATTATTATAATAATATTTCATATTATTTAATATTATAATATTAGGCTGCAACGTAATTATTTTGTTGGACTGGTATAGCAAGGTTTCGAGATCAATGAGTTTCAAATCCTTGAGCTAAGAATCGATATTTAGGTTACAAAACAATCGACTGTATAATCGAAACAGGTCAGCTACGCCTCGATTACATAAATCGAAGACCTTGTTTTCGGTGCCCGAAGTATCTCACGTTCACACGGTATGTCGTAAATTCGTAACGATTTTCTAGTTTCTCGAATTATTCAAGCACTCTATTTCAATATAGAAGCTGAAATTTTATACTGTAAAGGGAGATGTAGACTACAACGAACAGTCAAGTTTTAAATTGAATTTTAATCTATGTACTGTTATTTGCTACGTATGGAAGACATCCTTAACTTCTCACTGATTCATTGACTGATGAATCATTTTGTTAGACACATTAGTAGACTACGGTGATTTGTATCCCTAGAATTCTAGAATTCTAGAAGTGGTACTGTACTTGTGTTATTTACCAAGTATCGCAATAAGCACTTTATTTTCGACATTTTATATATTTTTGCATGTTTTTTTGTACTTTTAAGTTTCCCAAATACGCACAAACATCCGCAGTCTATTTATCAGATCCTTCCTGCCCAATAATTAGCATATCTGAGGCGGAAGAATTCCACGTATTCGTGAAATGAAATCATCTTCTGCTTGAAACAAAAGAAACAGTAGATTCGAATTCCTGCAAATATCATTCATTCTCCAAACAGTAAGGCGCATTGGTGCGTCAGGAACGTGAGAAGAGAAAAGAAAAAAAGGAAATGACGCGAATAAGAGGAATCGGCAGATGCCGCGAAATGAATCGGGAACGAGTAGGACGTAACTGGACACTGTCTCGAGCCGACGAGAAATTAACAGCGAATGACGTAAACGATAGGACTCACAGATGAGAGAGTCTGGCGTTTTCCATTTCACTGGTGCGCTCACAGAATTTCCCTCCGGGTTGTTCACTTTTCACCTCGGTCAACGAGTGCATATGCCCCGCATTGACGCGATTATGTCTGCTATCAACACGCGACGCGCGTATGACCAGTACTTTCAATCCCGCGTGTTGATTCCACGCCGATTCTTTGTTATCATCGTCACGAATTAACTGGTAGCTAGCCATGAAAAACATTCAATGAATTTTTTTTTTTTGGAGACGTTTGAACTTTTATAATTATCTAAAGAATAAAACTGTCTTTGGAAACGAATTCAGGACTATCAAAGTAGAAATCTTACGTTTTAAAATGAGAAGTACAATAGATACTGTTGTATAATTTTTTTTCCTCGCGGAGTTGTAACAGTTTAAAATATCTACAATTTTTCATTTCCTTATTAATGGAAAATATTTTTATTATCAACAAGTGTCTTAATATTTATAGCTAGCAATGTGGATCCCTGCTTAAAAATATTAATACACGTATTAGCTGAAACATACGGTATATGTAATACAAATTACAAAATACTAAGAAATAGCATTTATTAGAACGCCTCCAATCAAAAATTCATAATTCACTCCAAACACTAAAATTTAATTAAAAATTCTACGACTTTTGAGATCAACGGTGTGTACACATCCTATCCAGGAAAATTCAACACGAATGCTTATACCCTGTACCAAGCAACTTCCCATCATAAGGTCGGGTCAAAGATCCTAGACAACAAGCTAATTCTTTAGAAACAAGGAGTACATAGTCGGTCGATTAAAAGTCCATCAAACTCGAACGACCTAATTTCCGGATAGTAACCCTTCCCCTCCTCGAACAGTGACGCAACCTGTTAGTGTCCAGGTTTCCTCGTCCCCTCGGCCACTCGGCCCCCACTGGGAGTCCGAGGAACCGGAGGAAAAGCACGGAGCGAGGCTACGAAGCCAGTCGACCGACTGAAATGCTGTCCACGTTGTAGCTGCGACGACGTACACTATACACGCTATACATACATGCATGCATACGTACATACCTATTCGCATGGTAATAATTCGATGACAGGGTTCGGTAGCTTGGGTCGTGGTTGCTCACGCGCGCTCATACGCACACATACGGAGACACACGTACCTGTATGTTATATACCTCTTCCGTGGTCCCCGTTTGCGTGGCTGGCCGCGAATGACGCACACAGACACGTGCAACAGCACGAAACGGACACACAGGCAAGAACGCGTGTTCACCAGGCTACACAGGCCGTGTGCGAGGCTGAGAGTGGGTTCATCGGACGCCAGCGGCCGCGGATTTACCGTTACGTCTTCTTGGCGAAACCCAGAGTCCACACCGACAGGCTGCCTCTTCCTTCTTTCTTCTGCCACGTTCTTCACTCGCAGCCCACCTTTTTCCTCCTTCGTTCTCTCTGCTCCTTCTGTTTCTACGACTGAATTCCAGCGACCGGCGGTCAGCAGTTCCTTCGACAAGAACCGGAAACGCAAATGTCTGCCCCGCCGTCAGGATCTGGTCAAGGAACTGCAAGGTTCGCTGATTTTCCGGGTCACGGAATCGATCATCCTCAAATTTCTGGTTTCGTCAGTCGATTCCGACTTTCTTCGATAGATCTGAATTCCGAGACTGAATCTGTATCTTTCGAAATCGTTCGTCCTCTCGCGTTCTCTTTGCGATCGTAATGAACTCGCATCTGCACGTCGGAAGAATAAAATGTATAGGCTGTCCAGATGTTTAGTTCTCAAGTTTTGCTAGTAAATCCTATAAGTAGAAGTAAGACTGAAATATCACGTAGCAAGAAGACTATAAATGCTTCGTTAAAATGCAACAACAAAAATATAAAACGATCAATTTTAAAAATTAATTACGATCAATGTCAAGAATTGGTCGAGAAGGATCAATCTTCTGGTCCCAATGCAGAAGCATTTATACAAAATGAATTAATTACATATCAATATCAACTTTGCATTGATAAAAAGGAGTGACATTTCGAAATGCACACTTATATTATTTTAACTTTTTAACGAAGCACTCAATAAACATTTTATAGATTTTACAGATGGAAGATACCAATGCAATTTGAACTCTAAATCTCTGTACACCGCGTATAGATTCTTATGAATATGTACATTTGGGTTTTCAAATATTTCATTAATCTATAACATATATTTATGTTGTTATCCTGACATATTCGTTAGAACACGCATCCACTGTGGCCACAGTTTAATCTCCATAAAAGCAAGGTAAGATCGATAGTCGGCTCCGAGGTCCCTGATTTAAAAGTCTAGAAACTGGAGGCGTGGAATTTAAAGATCAAGGAATTTCTAGTGTCAAGGTTTCCTCGCTGCTTCATCGACTGCTTTGTTTCTCAATACACTTGCCGTGTACTCGATTTTTCTCTTCTTCGTTCTTTCAAGAGCGAAATGTGCGCAGCAGATTCTTATCCGACGAAAATGAGAAACGCGATCGGTCGTGAGATGACATCGAGGAAAGTCCCAGGTTTGTAGAATTCGGAGGTCGTTGTCCCCTCTGTTCAAGGTTCTCTGAGTCACGTGTAAGATTCCGGCCACGCTTCGAGCAATCTGACCTGGAGCGTGGCTCGAGTGAATCAATCCGCAACGTTCTCTCGTGGAAAATATCTTGCTCGTTACTTCGAATTAACAATGAATTTCTCAAGACGTTCTTCAATCTATTTCACCGGGCAATTGTGCAAGGAAGGATAAAAGAAATTCTTCAGACAATTCAGATTTTAGTTTCTGTAACGAAAGGATTCGCGTCAGCAATGACGAATGATATTTTTCTTTTTCGAAGGTTCAAGTCGTTTTTTTCTTTATCTACAAAGTTCTGATGAAGCCACGTAGCTACTTAACTAATTTAATACTCAAAATAATCAAAAATAATCCTGTGAAAGAATTCTCTCGAGTCATGGTGATTTATGACCGACATTTTACATTTAATTTTATTTAATGACGAGTTTTTATGAAACATTAATTCTCAGACGACGGTAAATATATTTTTTCCTTTAGTTATCATATATTAAAATAATTTAACAAACTAAAATATTCAATAAGAGAAAGATCTAATATAAGAATTGGTTCCAAACGAGCGAGTATAAAATTACTTGTTATTTAAGAATTAATACATAAAATTACGAATAAACTGCTGATTTTTACCCATTTATGAAAAATTTGGAAATGCAAATAATATGGGAAAATACACAAACCATTGAAAATATAATATTCTTTACAATAATTTTTTATCTAGGTACCATTATTTCAATTAAAAATTTGTTCTTCTAATAAATTACAAAAATGTATCCATTTTTTAATATTGAATCTTTATGAAAGGTTAATATAAGTAGGTAGTTTCTAGTTATTGCTAGATCCAACCTTAAACCTTAAGGAAAAATTCAAAACTTTTTCAACGAATTACTAGATATATGCATATTTGGTTTCACGTCTATTTTCTCTTAAGGAATAGCTGCATAGATTTCGGAGAATTGCCGAGATAAACGAGTTCCGTTGTAGAGCGATCGAGGAACAGACGAGTTCCCGAGACGTGTTTTTCTCTGTGTAAGGCTAAGGCCACCTGTGCAGGGCCCCCAGCCTTCTACTTTACTTTCTTCGCGGTTCCGTTAAATACCCGACACCGAACGCGATCGCAAATCCAGGTGCGGAGGTCAACTTGCGTCAGGTTAGGGTTTCGTGCGTTTCTCCCCGCTATCCGTGCCTCTGTCACGCATGCATGCGTACTCGCACAGGTGCTTTTACATCGGACCGGGTTACTTTTTCCTTGATGTTACGATGAACATGTACGAACATTCATACCAGAAATGACAGAATGCTAATTGTCACTCGCGTGTATTAATTTTGGACTTTGACGATGTTAAATGTGTGATGTTAGACGCAAGAAGATGGTTTTAATTATCCTTTCGTTTTTTATCTTTTAACTAATTAATGTACTTTAATTTTTTTTAATTTTGAAAAATTCTAAAATCTAAATGTATCTATAGGATCCACAAGTATAAATTGATTGAGAAATTATACAACGGTTTCGTTTGTGCAATGTCGGCACTTAATGAATTAAATTAGGGAGAACGATCTCATTTCTAACTGTCAGCCAGAAAAATTAATTTCTAATATCAACGTGGTAGGATCTGGTCGTAGAAAAAGATTTCAATTACTTCTCTTACTATTTATTCTTTAGTCTTTTCATTAAGACTGCATAGACTTATAAATGTAATACCATTTATCATATAATCAAGAGCAATGTTCGAAAGCTTATAGAAATTTCGTACCCTTTTTAAGATTAATTCTCAAGAGGTTCAAACAGATACAAAAAGTACATTTAAAGCAAAATGATACTATTAGATAAGTGTTGTTTTAATCAATATAACACCGTCACCGAATATATTGTAGCAACAAAAACAACAGCAATAATTCTAATCAAATTGACTACATAGTTAAGAATTTCAATTTTTTACGTGTCATACACAAATATGTATGCATCACGCGTATTTATTGACATCCCATCGACGTTCGTGTGTACGTTCTCTCGTTTTCAAGCAACACAAGCAGATGGACACCTCGAAGAACCGTTTCTCGCACACTCGATACCGCTCGTCCGAGAGTGAAACCAGTTGTTCCGATTTCGATCGGACTTTCCTAAGAAGTGTCTTCCTCTCCTCTGTAATCTTCCTTTCATTTTTTTTGCTGCTCTTCCTAAACTGAACCAATAGTACCAAAACTGAAGTCTTCAATATCTGTCTTTTCAATCTTCCCTATATACGAGCATTTTTCATCATTCACACGCTACGTTTACACGGATCTATGAAAAATGAAATATTCTTCTACAAGTTGTTCTCTATATTTCGTGAGATTCAATTTACAGTGGTTCCAAATCTCTTTACGTGTTTCTCTTTACGAAATGTAAACGTTCGAGGATCAAACTACAGCATGTTTATAGGGATTTCATGCCGATTTCACAAACTGCAGAGATAAGAGTTAACGTCGAGGAGAGGATGGAACTGTCTTTGGAATCAGTAACAAAAGCTGTTTTCGAAAAGAATCCTGAATATCTGCGTGGAACTTTACGATCGGATGCAACGGAAAGGCAAATCGAATGTCATCATGCTGGTACCCGCTGACTTCCTAGATGGTGCCTCAACATGCTGGCACTAAAGACCGATAAGCGACGATCAATCGAACGAAACGGGACGACACGTTGCGTCACGCTTCCACAACCGCTCTTTTTTTTATCAAAACCTCGAAATATCAGCAAAGTTTTCTGTGCCAGACGTCACACTTTTCTATGATGGAATATTTTCTATGGAATGGACTATGGATTTTTATGTAGGTGCAAAGCCCAGATATTTAGAGAACTCGTTGCTTTTTAGGTGAAATATATCTTCTTCGTGGATATCGTAGTTGTAAGTTTCGTTTCTGCATACGATTAACTATGATTTCGATTAAATAAATAAAATATTAATATCGTAAATGATATTAATAATATGATATTACAATATTGACAAATTAAAATATTGTTCAAACATTAAAATATTTATATTTACTCAAAAAAAGTCATTATTTCTTTTGAACATGCTCTACATTTTTTAGCAGGAAGTAGATAGGAAATTTAAAGGTGCAAAAATACATAGGACACGCGTGAGTGTTTAAATTCTACTTTTTTAATGTCTATAAAGATTATAAATATCTTGATCATCTATTAATGAATCTGTTTGAAAAATTAATCGCCATAGACCTAAGAAATGTAACTTAATATTTTAAAACATTTTAAAATTAACGAGCTTGTAATAATTTTTATCGGTCAATCGCTGGTTCGTTACTATATGTATATCATAATGAGAAACGATTTCTTTCCTGGATATTAATAATGATCGTTTTTCTTCTATTTCTACGTTAATTGCTTTAATTACGAGCAGTTTCCATTACTAATTGTCTTACTACACGATGATAAAACCTTCTCCAGAAGGAATTCCATGATTATATTTATGTTGCTGTTTCTTACACTGATTTCAAAACTTGGAGAAATTAAAATTTTCAACGACTTGTAAGTTTACTTGAGTATGTGGCTATAAGGAACGCATATTTTAAAAAATTATTATTCTGCTCAATTACAGTGACATGAACGTTTTCATAAGAATCTATATTTGATTCATTGTACATTTTGTATATTTAAATTTATATAATATTTAATTTGTGTATTTAATGTATTCGACAGAATAATAGTTTGTCAGAATATGCCTTTAATTTCAACATTGTAAAGAAATGCAACTACCATGGTTATATAAATAATCTAGAAAACACGTGATATAAAAATTACAAGATATTTTCTGCAAGGATATATTTATTAGTAAATTAATATACAATAAATAATTAGCTGTTTGAACATTTTTACGATCTCTGCGAAATACATAGATACTTGCACTTTTATGTAATTTCAAAAATTCCAAAATGTTTCAGTTCGCGACAAATATTTTTATTGCACAATCATTCAAATAATTCTGAGAGTATCATCATCTACATAGAGATAAAATTCAATATATCGATCAGTAATCATTATTAAAAATTGAAACTTCACGCGCAAATAAAATACATTAGCTACATTCGTACGTTTCGTGAACGAATGGCCATCGTATGCGACCTGCGCAATCGTACCGTTGATGGTGCTCGGGAAATCCGCGGAATTCCGGAAAATCAGTCGCGTCCAAACGTGACGCGTGACGGCGCGCGCCCGCGTAATCGATTATACGGTACCGTGGGCCCGGCATAAAAGAAAAGGAAGAGCGGCGGCCCGGAAACGAGAGACGAACCGACCTAAACACAATGGGACACGGAACGTAGGATGATTCGCACCGCGTCGGAGTAATAACTTTTCCAGCGACAGGAAAATCGTTGCTGAGGTAGAGAGAAGGTGGAGTACGGTCATGGGAAGAGACCATTAGAGGTACTTCCTCCAGCCGTGGTAGTACTCATGGTAGCGTACCCATGGTAGCAAGAAACGAGCAACGTTGGCCGGTTACGGGGGTTTTGCGCTTTGCCGCGCGATTTTGCTCGCGTGTGCGACCGGAGAAGACCAGGTAACAGCGTTCCCGTGTTACCGGTCCGCGGCCACTGTAATTTATTTAATGTAAGCGGCACATCGCGGTTTCGTGCGCACGCGCACGCGCACATACAGTTTGTACTTAGCGATGGGATCAAGTATGCACTAAATATAACTAAATGCGATCCCCTGCATCGAAATGATCGAATCCTCGTGGATTAACTATAACTGAACCTTCTACAGGCACTTTAGTAAGTACCTAGACTCGAATCAAGTTAAGATTACAGGATTCAAGATTACTACTTTTAAGAGATTCGATTAATACATATTCCAGCGAATTGAGTAACTGTACAGCTACTTTTATATAATTGAATATCTTCGAAACCTAACCTAAACCATGAAGTGAAGTTTTTGCATCAGATTTTTGCGACTTTGTTCCGCGAGTACAGTAGAAGTTTATGTGGAACTCCATTTGTTTGACTCAAATATTATATTTTAATCAATGCCCGATTGAATAAACTTCTGTTGATTGAATCCACTTATTACGTGAACTTCACACACACATAATTATCTATATAAACCATCTGTTCCCCGACAAGTTCTACTGGGTATATCGAACTTGATCCCATCACTATCTGTACTCCAGGGCATACTCACACGCGCAACTATTACAGCTGTCTGTTACATAGCCTTCGTCTTACGTAGTAGGTACGTGTACGCCGCGGAAAATCTACTACCGACGTGAGGCTACCGATAAAAGTAAGTCTAACGTCGCGCATAGCTTGTAAAGCTTAGTTAGTACGTTCCAAGTTGTAGTAAATATGGGCTTGGTAAAATTCGAAAACGCCGAGATTTAAGATAACGCCACGAGCAAGGTGGTACGTTCGTTGTTCCTTTTTTGAAGCGGATCAAGAATGCGTTACGACTCTTATGTCTTACGTGCGCTTATGGCTACTTTTCACGGGTCATACTTTTTTCAACATTTATGAACTTCGCTCGATATGATATCGTTCTATTCTTTGAACGCGAGGGTTAGAGAAATGCTCCAACTCTCGAACCTTGTTCTTTGTATGATCTGAAAATGAAAATTATAGAAATTCATTGATGTCATTTCACACTTTCGATGAGCTATTTCAAAATATAAGGAAGTATCTAAAGAGATACAAACATAAAGAAATGAAAAGAACAGTGAAATTAACAGTTATAGTCATCAAATATAGTAAACTGATACTGTAAATTTCACATCTCAAACATCATCATACATGACACAACTGTTGATCTTCCACAAAAGATTGAAAGTGCCTTTTGCATTTGATACCATAAATGCAGAAAACCTTGAGGTTAGAGAAATAATTACTCCGAATTCCTCATCGTCCCATTACACTATCAAACGATCAAACGAATCTCGTTTATAGAGAAAAACAAAAGCATCTATTCGCATGGCGTATTTGGGTAACGTCTGAGCTATTCGAAGAAACGCAGAGGGCGTCGTTTTCGCGCGACAGAGATTCATTCGCAGGTCGGTGCGAATGATTTCTACCTTTCGAACGTACCACACGGAAAAGTATCAAGTTTCAGAAATTTACACGTGTGTCTGAAAGCCTTGTGAAAGAAAGAAAGAGACGCGAGCGAAGAAACGAGGCGAAGAATCGGTGTGAGAATCCTCTCGTTTCTCGTTGCACTCGTACGCCTGTAGCCCTCCTGCTTTTCCTCGCTCTTTCTCTCGTCTCTTCACCCCTCTCTCTTCTTTCTTCCATCGCTTTTTTTCTTCCCTTTCTCGAGTTCTTGAGGTCAGAACCATGATCACGCCTCACCTTCCTTCCCGTTCTTCGGCGTCGTGCATTCATTGGCCTCGCCTCCACACATCCTCTCGAGGTTACACCGCATGCGGCGTTCCCCTGCGAAGTTGCGCGATCATCTCGACCTTCCCTGATATAGCGCTGTATGCTTCTCACTATCATTCGTGCGATGACGTTTTCGAGGAATATTCAAGACTCGTGAAGATTTTAGCAAGCTTGGTCAAAGATAACACTGAATTGATGCGATCATCCAAGAATAGATGAGTAACTTTTAAAATTAAAACGATTCTTATGTTGTAAAGATTGTTAATGCTACAATGACCAGACAGCTTTAGGAATAACTTTGATGTTCAAATTTTGTTAAGATCTATATTACTGAAAGTCGCATAATATCACATTATTTGTTCTTATGGTATTAATGGAAATATAAGGATGTAAATTATAGAAATTCTATATAGAAATATATAAGATAGGAATATATAATAGAAATATAAAAATAGAAAGGTACAGAAATACAGAAATAGAGAATAAAGAAATAGGGGAAAAAGAGACACAAAAATATAGAAATAAACGAATAAAACATTAATACTTAAATGTTAATAATTCTTTCGTACAACAATCCGCCGTGCGCAACAAATTACAAAAATCCTCAAACGTAGAAAGTCGTTAGCGTGATGTATTTTCCAGTGAACGCGTTATTCCTACAGGATGACTTTCCGATGAAAAATGCGCGAACGTCTAAACGAGCTTGACAAGAATGACAGCCGGTGTTTGTCGAGAAATCTCTCTTATCAGAAAAGAGGCAACGAGGAGAGGACGTTGGATATCAAAGTTCTCGGATGATCCGAGGTGGAACGGCTACGGAAAATTACGTTGTTACGAGGGCTGGTTTCGCAGTGGCGTACGCTCGAGCGAACGCAACACATCTACCATTAAGAGCTCTCGACGGAAGAGACCCTTAATTGGTCAAGCCGGGAGGCTACTGCGGGAAGTGTACGGGACCTAAAGACGTGTCTTCGTCGTACTTGCGTGTTACGAGGTGCACGCACGCGCTTCTTTCTGTCATGGTTACACCTGAAACATGCACGCGTCACTTTGACAATCCTTCTCTCCAAAGAACGATATTTTTTTCAATCTCTGCCTGTCTCTCGGAGACGAGATTTTTCTTCGTAACATTTCTCGTATCATTTGATAGTACAAATTTCAATTAATGCCCGATTAAATGAACTTTTTCTGATTGAATTTACTTCTCCCTGAACATTTATGTGAACAAAAAATCATTAGTAGAGGAGGGAATCAGTGGATTCCTACTATTATAACAACCAGTTTAGTCCCACAACCAGTTTAGTTTTACTGTACTATACTTCTGTTACGAAAATGAAATATAGAACCAGATAAAAAGTTGCTTCATTGAAATACAACAGTATGCATGCAAGCATCATTTCTATTCAAATGGGCGTTACTCGTCAGTGTTTAATTTCCAGGAGAGCGTAGGCATTTATCAATCAATTTCTCGGTTTGTTTCTTCAAACAAAGAAAAACCAAAATGCCACGAGAAGTAACATCTACGTACGGAAACCATTCTCCCTGTCTGGTTCATCATTCATGAAACTCCTAACTTGACTCGTGTTAACGGTATAACAACTTGCGACGCAGCTACTCGGAAACGGCGTCTCGACGACGCCGATCTCACCGCGCGGATTCGAATTCCCCAGGTCCGGCCGTTTTTATCTACCGTTCAGACGACAAGGCAGAACCCCTCAGCTTAATTACACCGCACGCCAGCCATTCAAAGTTTAAAAATTATTTACAGTTTTGTGAATTATTCACAGTTCGTAAAACACTTGCTATGTACGCTGGTTTATATAATCTTATGCTGTCGCAGAAATTAACGTTTGCGAGCAGTGGATAGGACTCAAAGACGACGATGGTTGTCTTTTTATTTTTTGGATCGACGATAATTTTGGTGGAGATATTTAAATACGTAGTATTTATTGTATAGTAAACAGTAAAGTATATTAACGTAACAAAATAATATGGAGTAGCATACGATAAGTCGGAAAGCAAAAACCGAGGCGGAAAATGATTCAAATTTTCGCCCGAATCAATTACCTACTCACATTTATAGAACATAATGTGTGAAAGCAATGTGGATAAAAAAAAGTTCTTACTTAGCCTAACAAAATGAATGACGACGTTGTTAGAGTGTATTTAATCACAAGAACTGTTCCGAGGGATCGAGACATTCTCAGGGAGGTAGACTACAATAACGATCAGCCACTCGATCGACGACGTATCCTCCATTAACCACGTTCCCCGCTGAAACGTCATTTGTTACCCGATCAGGCAATCTCGCGGTATTGTACAGCTCGTCAGTAGTATAAAATTAAAGTGATCCGACGCGCGTGTTCGACGAATGCGGCAATAAAGCCTTAACTACAACTCCGGCTGCATGCTGCATGCGAGGTATACACATGTGAGGGGTTAAAGGCCACTTTGGTCGAACGATACGATAAAAACGAAGGATCCCTTTGGTCGAGGCGTGAGAAGCGACGAGGGAGGTCTTCGTTTGACAATCGTATAAGAAACATAAAGAAACACTCAGATAAGAAGATCGTCAAGCAAAGTTCAGGTTCTTTTCAAGTAAAATACGTGTTGGTATTCTGTATTAAAATATCTAATTCAAATACATAACGTTAACGAAACTGTTAAGGCTTGATCTACACTATCGATTTGCATTGAATACGATAAAAATCTTAGTAGTCTCAGACTCTTTTCGAGCCAATTAACATTCTATGCTTAACGTTCGACATAATATCGAATATGGCTCGAACGTTCAAACTGCGAAGGATTAACATTTCTCCCGTGGTATTCCACTAATGTTCAAGATACCTGATCCAGCGGAAATAAACGTTTCACGTTCGATTGCGTTTCAAACCGCACGCAAGTATATATTTTCGTCGCATCTCACTGCCGCGTATCCAGTCAACGCTATCAGTCGGATCATGATGATTATCGTCGGCACGCTCGTGTCCTACGTATCAGCGGACCGATGCCGCTAAAATCCAGCCTGTCATTAGTCACGGAAGGCAGTTCCTCGAGTACGAGTTTCCACGGCAACACGTTTCGACGTCTGCTTCCTCCGGCTCGTCGCTCGGTTCTCCGTCAAGTTCAGTGCCACTGTCCTCGAGAGTTCCGGTCGTTGCTCGTCGCATGCTCGTCCCTTTCATTCTGTGACGAACCGTCACAAACGCGTAGCGTACCTCGCGTTACGTAATCACCGGAACGTACTTAAATTCTTCTCCTACTCTTATCTCTTATCCTAGTCACCGGTCGATGATAATTGTACTGCTGACAATTACAAATTGTTAATTACATTTAGAAATGAAATATTCCTTGGCGAAGTTATCGCAATACTGTTTAAAATTTCATATTTTTTCTTAGGCTATTTGAAAGATATATCTCAAGATATATCTGCCACTTAAAAATCACAGCTTCGATAAATTGGAGAAAAATTTTCATCAATTGATACATCAAAATAAAACAAAATCGTCATGTAGTTATTTATTTTTTTACAATCTTCTATTTCTATGCTGTCACTAAACAACACATGGATTATAAGCTCGTGCCAGGAGATATCACACAAGTTAATTTATATGCGAATAAGAAAGATGGTCCTACTTAGAGAACTTTCTCCAATATGTAATTATAAAATTTAGTAACAGTTAAGCGTTAAAATTGTTTCTAACAGAGGTCGCATAGAAAATACACAGACCGTATTTTTGAAGGATTAAAGAAGTACAAAAGGTACTGGTAATCTGCTAGCAAAAATCATTACTATTTCATCCACTATAAAATTCAACTCGTGTCTCGACTGACATTTTGTTTTCAAGCATTGTCACCTAAATGATAATCGGAAGGTCATGGTAAGATAATGGTGGTCATTCAAACTACTGGGAAAATGAGCGGCAAAAATATGCCATAACAAAACGTCGTTAAATAGCGAATTGAGACCCTATAAATCCAGGTATCCTCCGAATTGTAATGTTTTCTCTATTTGTGTACATAATGGGTACCTGTACGTGCATCTTTGCTAATAGCTTAGTTACCATCAAGTATATAAATATGGACAAGACTTTCGGATCACATTTCGTGTGTGGTAGTCGAAGAGGACACATCGTTGAAGGCGCGCCAATTTGAAATTATATACTAGCTCGCGGACACATATTTTCAAGTTTTTTGTCCAGTATATATTTACTTTTACATAAAAATTTTAACTCCTGTTATCCTGAAGTACATTGTGTAATGTTGTCCGAATTTGGATTTCCGTCGATTCTGGTAAGTGAATGAGCAATTATATTATATTATCCTCGTATACACTTATATAATATATACGAAGTCTCGCGAAACTATAAATTTTAGTCAATAATGATAAAAAATGTAGAGAAAGTACCTGATTTACTTTTGATATTTTTCAAGTTCCTTAATAAACAATTTGTATACATTTTTATAAACCTACTGTTACAAATATTTGATGAAAAACTGATCTGATGCTTTGCACGAGTAAATTACGAAATTATGTTTGTAATGAAATTAGTGTTTTCTACGCGTCTTCTTGTTTGCGGCTAAGGATCGAGACACTTTTTAATAACGTATAGAGAGGTGATAAAGTCTCTGAACAGTATAAAGACACTTTTATTGATTTAATGATTTAGTTATCATTGAACCTCATTTGTAAAAGTTCAAAGATGCAAAAATGCAGAAAACAGTACGCAAAAATATGTTTTATAGACTTTGACTGACGAATTGCCACCAATCAATTTGAAATATGGGCCGTTTGATTGCTCGGATTTAGGTAGCGTTAATTCGAATATTGTTTTGATATGATCCTTTTCTGAACATTCTAAACAAAACAGGTCCGTTGAAATGACAACAGAAGATATTAACCATGAGCGAGCGTGGCGGCCGTTAAGACTTTTTATGAGCATGAAGAAGTGGGCGAACCGTTAGCTTCAATCACAATCAATTTTGGATTCAACGAATAACTTCTTCGTGCTAATAAAAAGTTTTAAATTAGAAGGCTTTGTATATTTGATTACGATTGTTATAATCGCCTCGCGATTCGACGGAGAATGCTTCGACTGCAATTCTTTTTGTTTTTTGAAGCTATCTTGAGCTTCAACACTATCCTTTGATTGAAGATCGTTTGCTATCTTTGGAGAACTTATTCTGCGTTCAGAAAAAGGTGTTCTTCGATGAATTTTATGTTTTTCTAAACAAGCTTTTCATCAATATGTTCATTACCCCGCAAATTCGTACCTTTGTTTGTATAATTCAAATTATAATATATCGTAACGCATCCCTAACTTTCAAATATTTCTCCAACAAATTTCCATCTTTTCAGAAATTTGGAATTATCATTCTTCTATCAGAAAATGTTCAGAAACAGAGTCTCTGTAATTCGTGTCTTCGATATATTTATCGCTTCTAAAAACCAAAACTTTTTCGAAAAGAGTATTTTTTCATTAGAATCCCGTTAGAAAAATGTCGAAAATAATTATATATTCAAAAATATCCAACGTGAATTTTTTATATAAAAATTCGTATATTTCGTATGACACGATCTAATATAATATTTAGTAGCAAATTTAGTAGAAAATTTCTTATTATACTTAGAAGATTTTAGATTTTAGAAAATTAGGTTTTAATTATATATAAAAATATAAAATTGTCCAAAGTATAATTACCACTGCTTAAGTATAATTACCACTACTATTGAGGGTTGAAAAGAAATTCTGCGGAACTGATTGTTTGATCTGGACCTAAAAGCTTAAATGTAAGGACGTTTTTTGACCGAAAATTTCTCTTCCATTGTATATCGTCTATACTTTTACTTCTTTACCTGCCAATACTATTTATTCCCTGTGAGAAAATAATAAACCCAAATATTGTGCGTGTCTAAAACGATTTAAAGGAAGCTATTACATATCAAATAACAGGGTCCATACGATGCGTGCCAACAAATGGACGGATGTCAAAAGGCAAGAGAAATTCTTTAAATTTATTACATGCAATTACAGAATATTTATGCCTTCAGAAACGAGGTATATTTCGTACTAATTTCTTTTTAAGTACTGCCATATTATAATCCCCTCTATACTGAATAGCTTTCGTTAACAAATTTTTTTATATTATTATATAAATTGTTACGTTATGTTAAAATATGTTATATCACTTTCAGTTTTGCTCGTTGTATATTCTGGAAGCTATTTCCCAAAAATTCCTCCGATTGACATAACGCCTTTCTTCATCGCAAACTTTGACCAACGCATACGCGCAGCTCTGAAAAACTTAGATATATATATATTCGACGTTAAAAACCGAACGACCTCGTTACGCGAACACGATACTCCGTCCAAGAGTTATCCTGCCACGGTCCATAAAAACGGATAGGAACGGTGTGTCAAGAAAACGACGTAAAGATTAATTGATCGTCGAACGTGGACGATCGTGGCCGTGTTGAAGAAGAGAAGGTTTATTAGCGCGATGCGGTCGCGTCAGCTTCTCGCGACGTTAAGTTTTCCCGGGAATACGTAACAGTTCTTTCATACCTGTTTGCCGGCGTGGTCGGTCACCGTGCTGCTGTTGCAACCGATCCCCACCATTTTGCCGCGGACACGGTTGCGGCGAACGGTAGACAACAAGAGTTGCATAAGTGTTTCTCTCGCCTCGATCTCGACCTTGACTTTGACTCTTGATTACAACCACGATCACGACCAAGTAACGACGAACGGTTTCGCAAGCCGTGTATAGTTCGAGACCAAGACGTAGCTTTGCTTTTGCTGTTACGTGGTTCTGCGGTATATTCCATCTCTCTTCTCCTCTCCGCTCGGTGACCAATCGACGGAACACCGAGTCAACCTTAAACGGAGAGCTTGTCTAAGCCAGTAACCAGGGATGATACTCGTTTATATTTACCGCGATCATCCGTCCCGTTTGTCCGAAATTGGAACTACCTAATCGTATCGTAGATAGGATATAGGCCACGGCTGACTCGAACGGAATAAGGCGACTTGGATTGATGTTCATTTACGTTTATCACATTGGCTGTAAGGTTTTAATTGGAAATGACAATCTCTATACCGTCGATATTTACGTCGTATATCGACTGGATTGGTGGGATATTTTCAAAAGTTCGAACGTAGTAGGTAGTTCCATGTTTGCTCTAGTTCTTCATTTCTTGTCGTTTAAGAAATACCAGCTAGGAAATATTACAAAACCATTGTTCACTCTATATGTATTTGCTAATTCTTCATCGAGTGCACGTTTGCATGATGAAGAGCTAGTTTTTCGTTTTTTGTAAAATTACTTAGAAATATCAGACAGTGAAATCTCAATTAACCGTCTGGCGATTATCCGTGAGATTAACTCCGTCTCGATTGACTGAGGTCTTCATTATGTAAATTTTTGAATACCCATTATCTTATGTCGGTAATGTATACATTCGATTTATATAATGTATTCAAATTTTCTTTCCCTGATATTACATTGCTTTTTATCGCTGAACAGACGCATGTATAAACAAATTTCGTATAGACAAATATTTTTAGTTATTTCGATTATCTGTTGAACTTTCGTCGAATTTATCCGGACCATTTTTCTGTTACCCCCCGATTACGATGATTGATCGAAGTCTTACTGTAATTAATAATCGGTATGATATTCAAATCATTACATTCAGTTACTGCATTTACAACAGAAAAACTTGCAATTTTTTTTATTAAAAAGTCGAGAAAAAATGCATCTTTTTTATGCACAAATCTTCATATATATATGTACTGATAATAAATATTAACTTCAACTATTAAAGATGATGCAGTTGATCACTTGTCTGATCGTGTATTTACTACTTACTATGTCTACTGTATAATCAGTCGAATACATAGTTACGCAACAATGATCGAGAAGAAACGAAATTCAGATAATAGACAATAAAGATGTAGGTAAATCGAAGGAAACGTGTTAGGAGGAGAAAGTAGGCCCTCTCTCCTTCCGTTGGACTTTTGATGAATTCACGGGTGATCGAGTCGATCGATATCCGTTCGGAGGGCAATAAATCAGCGTTCTTTTAATTAACTCTACCGATGTACGATCGCATTGAAAAAATTAGTGCCTAACGGCGATATTCGCGTATTTGCCAATCTTTGATTAATTATTCGGAACGGTGTGATGCAACGCGACGCGAAGTTAAATTTGCAATACAAAACGTACATATCTCGCTACTTACGTTCGTTCTAAGTATTATTCATTCTTTTGCATAAAGAGAAAATGAAAGAAAAACTGTTGAAAAACAACGATAGGTGCGCTTTCAGAAGATAAACGGCAATGCTCGACGAGTATGCATAATAAATCATCATGTGAATGTGTAGAGTAATGCGTCAATTTATTCGTTCATTTTATTTACAAATGTCCCGTGTTATCCGAGATTTTATTATACGAATTAATTGATCTCATATTCGTACAACGTATATTATTTTTATTAACCTACCGATTTTACGTGATATTATTAAGCACGTATATGTATACAATAAATAAATAGGCAATAGAGCCAATGGCGTCGATGTTTTTATAATAACTTCGCGAAGCAGTTGTAATAACTGGAAATATCAGACTCTGAAATGCAAAGGCGTCACTTGTAACGTGAAGAAAATACAAACGGATGAATAAATCCTCTCGAGTGGATGGTTTATTAATTCCATTGGCCTGTAAATGGGACAGAGACAGACAGATATCATTTTATAACACCTTTGCACTTTACATAATGCTGTCCGATCCAAGAAGAATATGAATCAGTTCTTAAAAAAAAAAGAAAACTATTAACTCGGATAATATGTATAAAAGAAAAAAATTTTACGTAACGATATTGTATAATTTTTCGGTTTGTCTGCTTTTTCACGTATCAATGCGTATAAGTTTTTTTAATCGATACACTTCCAATACGATAGTAGACGATTGAGTCGAGTAGATGAAAAGGAGACACTTTATGCGCTTAACAAAAGGTACAAAGCTGATTTCTTCTTTAGAACGTCTTAACTGCTGTTACCTGCTCTTTACATCTCATTTCAAAAGGACCAACAAACCTTATTCTGCCTCAAACCTTCAGCTGAAAGTCACAGCATGATTCTTTTCAAAAATCTCTTCACCTAGTACCAAACTTTAAAACTTGTCAACACAATTATTTCAATCTACGATTCGTTGCAGTTTTATCATGTAATGATTCTGTAACGAACAGTTTTCGTTATTAAATCGCAATACTTACGAATGAATGTATTACAACGAACGCGGAAAATATAAAAATATCTCATCTTTATAATTTTTTATAAATTTTTATAAATTTACACATACACGAAATATTATTCCAAAGCTTATTGATTAAAAACTCATCGATTCAAACAATTATCAATATCTAACGATTTCTTATAATTTGACATAAGATTAGAAGTTCTTTATTTATTTAAAAAATTTATTTATTTCGAAAAATGATTCGACAATAAGAAGAATTTTTTGGTGAAGTGAATTATTCGCGTTTGAATTTTTCACATTCAAAGGAACTTCCCAATCGAGAGAAAAATCTTCGCGTGGTCCCTTCACGTTGTCCCTTCGCGTTGTCCGAGATTCCATCTTGGGGACGTGTGTCCCCTGTGAAGACGGTCGTAAACGTCCAGATCTCAGCTGGATTTTTCTCGTAATCTTGCGTTTCCTATACGAAATGCGGTGAGATTGGAGGGAATACCTGCCGAATTCGTGCTGTGGCCAAGCACATAATTCACCGTCGACGCTTCTTGGCCTAAATTCGAACAAGTGCTTCTACGCCCAAGTTTGAAAAAGTTTCCACGAAAACCTGTTAGCTTCGAAAGTTTTTCAACTCGAAAGATCAAGATTGCCAAGATTTTAGTGGCTTCCTTTCTTGTCGCATTTCTCTATTTACAAATATAATAAACAACGAATTTTTAAGCGTTTTAAGAATATTAGTTCTACGTCCATAATATTAGAAGTCACATCGCGATGTCTTCGACATCGTCACATTACGGTAACGTTCGTCGTTTTAAACCCACCTGTGAACTGATTCCTTAGATATTTCCGTTGTAAGTCGGCGCCGTAAGAAACAGGAAATGAACTTGTTACGTGAAATCCTGCGACCATAATCGTTAACCTGTGCCACTAGTATAGACGGAAATTCAACACGCGAGCAGACCAGATGAACAAAAGATTTGACGCAATAGTTAGCTGTAATTTTTAACATTACCAAAGTAGTTCAAATAAACCGTGCTACTAAAAATTCATAGAAATTTTCAAAATCTTTTAGATTTGAGTATATTTTTGAAGATTTACCTGTGTTCTTTATTGTAATATAAATCATTATTTTCTCTGTTTCTTATTCAGGCAGTCTCATTTGCCTGATACAAGTTTCATAAATAATTTAGTCATCGGTAGTTCTAATGTTAAATAGTCACAGTTTTTTCTTCAATCGAGCGTTGTTTTTAATGCGAGCGTGTTTTATTATTTTCTACGTTCGATTGAAAACGTTGTATTAATAGCTAGGAATCCAATAATAAATCAGAAACAAGCATGTGTAATATCACACGTGTAATACTCGAACGTGATAAATATGTGTAAATTGTTAACAAGCAATAGCATACTGCTTGTGCAATATCTGTTGAATATTTTTACAGACTGTTTCGAACGTTTCTGTTCCTATTCTGATAATATATATTCGAATCTAAAGAAAACTTTAAAGACTTCTTCGGATTCGTTTTTACGTAATATTAATTTTCTTCCATTTACGTAATGAATCGGGACATGTTTAAAACACCCCGCAAATACGAAGTTACGTGTTAACGTAACTAACAACATAGTTCATATTAAAGCCGCTATGTGCGTACCGCTTGACAACATAACCGACGTTAGTGGTCAGAGACGAGAACTTAGCCTTAATCGTGAATCGAATCCATCATAAACCAGTATACGAACATACTACCTAGGTACATACTACGTTTATTGGAGAACCGCGCGTGCAATTGCAGCGAATCGCACAGGTGGCGTATAACCGAGGAAGTTGTAAGTTTTCTTCGCTGCACACATTTCACGAGTCTAGCGCATCGAAATATTCGTTATTCCTAGTCCGACGTAACGTGTGTTCACGATCTCGAAAGGAATTCGTAATAATACTTCGCTTCTCTCAATATCTCTGATCTTCTCCTACTTTAATAACAAAAAACTCTGGTCTTCTGAGTTTCATAGCAAAAATCGTATAATTAAAAATCTCATTCTCCCGAGATCGTCCATCAAACCGGCTGTCCGCAGGAACGGGGACAATTTTGAAGTACCCGCCGCGCCGCGTGAATGAAAAACTCGACGTTGCGCAGACTCGATCGTATTCGCGCGTTCGCCGCAAAAGGAAAAAAGCGTATACGAAAAATATCAGCCCGTATCCCGGACAGCGAATAAACCGGCTACCGTAAAGACAATGTTCGACCGGCGAGTAAAAGAATAAGAGAAAGAGAATAGGAAGAAGGTAGGAGGAAAAGGAGAGACCGAGACACGGTCAGGATAAAACGCGTCTCCGTTAAAAAGAGACGCGAACGTAAGACGCGGGAGGGAACCGGTGCGAGAAGTGGAGGGGAGAGGGGTCCTCGCACGCTTCAGCACACGTACGATGCTCCGTTACGCGCATGCGCCGTCCCGCGAGCGGTTTCCATCTCCAACAGGCCCCGCGCGCTTGCTAAAGCGACCAAATAATCTGGATGGGCTGTATAGCGTGCCAGTCGCGATCAAGTAGGGGAACGAGGGCCTGTGGGCCGAGCGAAGTGGGGGAGAGATCGATGGTTGGTGGGAGACGGGGCTCGGGGCCCGGCTTAGCGAGGAGACACCGAAGTCTTTCAGTTGTTCACCAGAGGTCGGTCGTTCGTGTGCGTTCAGTTGATCTGCGGCCTCTGTCCAGGATAACTGTAAATCCGTGACAAAGAGAGAGAGAGAGAGGGAGAAAGAGACAATACAGAGAGAAAAAGATAGGCAGTAAGAAAGAAAGAAAGAAAGACAGAGACCTTGGACTGACCGAGAACAGAGAGAGGCTGATCTATCTCTGGACTTCGCGAATGTCATGCATCATCGTTAACAGTGACTATCGAAACACAGTGGTCAGAGAAGAAATTTTCGATTTGCTTAACATTCAATGTTCTTGCAACGAATATTTCTTTTAATGCTTCGAGATGGATATTAATTGGAAATGTGAGCACGTCTAGCTTGCAACTTGGATCGCACTGACATCGCTGTAAACTTGGGATTCTACTTTGCTGCCAAAAGTGATACACACGTTCGCCGTTTGCGGTGTTTTTGAGAACAGACAGTGATTACCTGATTACCATTAGAGGCACATTCGGAGAGACTTAAAGAGTAATCATTGATGCAGTTGATGATTCTAAGGAACGTAACTGCTATCGGTCGTGGGAATGGTGGCGTGAAACTATAGGGTGAAGTGTCACGTTAGCGCGCGTCAACTTCCGTCAGGATGCCGAAAATCTTCCTGATCAAGAACCGGCTACATCAGCAGCAGCTAAGGCTGCTGGAGGCACAACACCTTGGGAAGAGTCCGCCACCTTGTAATGACAAGGGAAGTCCTCTTGACAGTGAATCCGAACCACTTAGTCTTATCGTGAATAAACACCAATGTAAGTTTCAATCAATCATCTTCGCTTAACACTGAAAAATTCTTAAATCTCCGTAGAGAATTTTATGCCACCGTAAAACTTTAACTTGCTTTGACAAATTTCTTGTCGAAAGACACTTGACGCGAAAATCTGTAATAGAAGAGAAAAATTTCAACGATACAATCAAAGTGTCAAATTCGATAATATGTTTCAATAATATGTTTGCGATTGCGAAATATATCTATATCGAATCGAGCATGTTAATTTCTAATATTTCACGAAACATCAATCGTCCGTCTAATTGAAGAAACCGCGAAATGCAAATTTCGAAGGTGGCCACGTGAAGAATTACAACAATTTCTCCATGTCGCAATAAATATCGATCCACCGCGAAGATTGCGAAGCCGGTTTCGGCGGTTCATTAAAATTCTCGGTTTCCTTCGACTCAGTGAGACTACTTTCTTGCACTTGATTGTCCGAAAAGAGAGAGAGAAAAAAAAGGAGAAGTGCGTGCGCGAGAATATTTTGGGCCAGTCCCGCAGGTGCAAACGAGTCGAGCGCGCACAGGTGCCGTTGCAATTTAGGAGTTCCTTTGCAAATTTGATTTGTGGCGCTGTCATTATCTCGTGTTTTGCATAATGCGTTATTGTTCCACGTTCGATTGCATTAACATTCGAAAACTGACACTCTTTTTAAATGATCTTGGTAACTTGTAGGAGAGATAAATTTCATGCTTCCTTACTTAGCAGCGCGTACAGATTGTGATCAAGTTTATATAGCAGAATTCGTGGAAGAATGTGTTACGAAACTTCATCAAAATCAGCTATAATCGTTTCTTTCAGTAATCGTCGTGCAATTTTATGATCAAAACAGCAGTAATCGTTAAGAGTAATTAGTTACGGTTTGCATAGGAGCTGAAACGAAAAAAAAGCGAGCTGTTTCATTATCACGAATTGCGTAACGATCATATTCGTCTCGTCTCGCTTGTCATTGACAACGGATCATTCTTTCTTTGCGGCGGTCATCACCGAACAACGGTATTGTGCGTGAACAACGGCGTGTAAACAATGTTTTCCGCGTACACTACGCCGCGTTATTTCCACGAACAGCAGGATTTGAACAGGAAAATGAATTTGAAAATAGGCGAAACTACGTAGTAATCGAATTGTGATTAAATCGTTCGTAAAGCAATGTCAAATCAATGACGTTAAATATACCATAGGACGAAGAGATGTACGAACAGAGGGAACAAGAGCTTGTGCGTTCCGTGTTTCGAATTTTCAAGTTCGGAATCAAAATTGATGTTCAGTTATGTAATTGATTGGAAGACAGGTTAATTGGGTTTTCAGCCTGGGGCGCTTATTCGGTGGCCATAGCGCGCGATGATAGCCTGACGTGGTTCTTTTACAACGGTATAGTGAGTAGACGGGTAGTCCCGACGAAGTTGATCCTAAACTGGTTTAGAAAAATGACTCGAACCGGTTCCTCTTTTTCGTCGCACCCTTCTTCTTCTTTTTCTTTTTTTTTTTTTTCTTCCCTTTCCGTGCCATACAGACATGGTCGATCGTTTCTAGAGGCTCGATGTCGATGGCCCCGTATCGATTATCACACTCCGCAGGTGCAAATTTTCGGCGATGTTACTCATTAGCCAGCTCTTGTGTCAATTAAACGTACGAAGCCCGGAACGAATAATTTTTCTACTTCCAGAGACAATATAAAACGTGGTTTCGATGGCTGAAAGGGACCGAAAAATTTTACAAGCCATTCTCGTCAACAGGGACGTTCACTGTTCGGCAATTGCCGATTATCGTGCGATAAATCCGATGAAATTGTCCATGCTTATTAACAATGATTGCCACCGTCACGCAGCTGTTTTCGTACTAATACTTCGCCCGATAGTACGAAAGATCAACCAGATCCCTATATAAGATAAACAGATGCATATTTAGTTGAAATTTTCATTAATTCGCCATCGTTTTTCGATAAAAGTTCCCGATAGCAACAGCGATCCATTTCACCTTTAATCCAATCGCTCGGTAATAACTGCATTATAAATGCATTGTAAAGAAAGAAGAGAAAAAAAGAAATTGACTCGGAGATTTATTCTTGATAATTCAGAGCAATTGTTTCAGCTTTATAATCGCATCAGTGTCCCGTTAATAGTCCAAGATAAAGAAACCACTGAATATTAATACGCGCAAAGTCGTCGTACTTTATAGATTTATTGCGTTTATCCGTTAGATGAGATTCAACAATTTATCGCAGCGACAATCTACGCTGGAACAGTCTGACGTGTCCGCGTAACTATGAAAGCGTACATGCATTGCCTATGCAGAACGTATGCAGAGTTTTTTTCTTTAATGCGTACCTTCGTATTACGCGCGTGGAGTCTACGACGTCCGACCAGCCACTTCCACGGTTCGAGCCAGAGACATCGACGCCCGCATACGCGAGACGTCACAATACTTTACACGCGCGCTTCACCGTATCACAATCTAACCGCGTAATTCGTATGCGTACAGCGTCGACATCGTTTCGCTAATTGAATAATATTCATTATACTACATTATACAAAACTCACATCCTCGAAATATAAAATTCAACGTAGATAAATTTCACGTCAAAGTATGATTTATAACAAAATATGACATATAACAAGGTATGAATTCCTTAAGGTTCGCAATATCATCTAAATTTGCGCAAACACGACAGATTGTACGTGTAATTTCTTATATATACTGAAACAGATGTTCTTTTTCGAAAAATGATGATTTTATATTAACATTGAGAGTTAATATAAAATCGACTTACTATGAATTTCATATCGGATTATAAAATGACTCAAGAGTAAAGAGAGCGTTCATTCAGAATGTGGCTTTTTTTTACGAGACGTTACGGTTCAATTTGTTTACGCAAACGTTACACGACGTTGCGCAACGCGTTACAACGCCCGTTACAACAAGAATTTTCAAGTTTCACACGATTCCCGCGCGAATTGCGCAACGACCAAGCAAACACGGGGAACTCGCACGAGCAGATCGTCAATGTCTGTGATGACGGCCAAGGCGAGCTCGACGCTCGCGATGTTAGAATCTCGTACCCGGGATCGAGGAAAGGTGGAAAGGGAATGATAGAAGGACGCCGCCGGTTCGAAGTCGTAAATAGAAAAGCGACCGAGAAGAACCGAGAAGAAGCTCTCACATTTCTCGAGTCGGAATCTTTATCGGACGTTTTTTCTCTTGATTCAGGATTTATCGACAGTTATGGAAATGAGATGAACGATAAGCGAAGTTATGCTCGCGGATATTATAACGTGTAAACGAGCCTTCGAGTATTTAATATTGAGATTCAGTGACTCTCAATTCTTTCGTCGTGCTTTAAAAGGTAGATTGAATGGATCGTCGATTCTCATGCATTTATAGGAATTTTCATGTAGAATGCACGATTAATATTTAAACGATTTGAAATATTTCTATAACGATTGTATTTTTTCGTATTCTCAGAAATGTGAAGTTTCCATGAGAAGTTTCGCATCGTTTAATAATCAACGTGGCAATTTAAATGCTGGGTTAATTTAATTTACATCATGTACGTGATAAGAGTAGATATTACGCTTCATTATTTCTTAGAAATAAAGGGACGCTACGATAAAATGACGAATTCATTCATATATAGCTACTATACCAATTTTAATATCCGCTGTTACGCGTTTAATTACCACTTATAAATTTAATTACAATCAATTGTAATTTAAATTGAATTAACACTTATGAATTTAATTACAATCAATTGTAATTTAAATTGAATTAACACTTATAAATTTAATTACAATCAAGCAAAATTAAAGTCCGCCTCGAGTCACCATGTTAAATATTACTACCGTTTGTTTTTCGTGCAGTTTATGCCGCCCATTCTACTTATATAGTTAGTCGCAAACCGTATTAAAAGGAGATCGTATTGCCGCCGTGCGCCTAGAAATTCAACGAAGACTGACGACAAGTATTACAAAATTTTCTCAATCAAAAGATGTAGATAGTAGATACTGTAAGTTTAATCAGTTATTCACAGTTACGGGTAAGAAAACAGTTTCCCACCGAACGTATGAATTTTCTTGCCAAGTCGAACGAGATTCGCGAAATACCATTTAAAATTGTGTTACTTTCCAAAGCCAGCGTATGCAGGGTATAATGTACGACTAGACGAACGCGTGGCACTAGTCGGAGGCGACGCGACGTTCGGCTGTCGTTGACACGTAGAGGTAATCGCGCACCTGTGCCAAAGACTAGTACACCAGGATGTGCAGTCATTGTGACGAATTACAATGCACCGCTCGCGGTGTTCGTCGTGCGTGCATTTCGAAGCAGGCGCGTGTGCGTGTTGTTTCGCGTGTGTACTGGTATGTGGGTATCAGAGGTACGGGTTTCCTCTAGCGATGGGAATGACAATAACGCGAGAAACCTATCTACGTACTTATATTTTCGACTTCTCGAAATGCTACTTACTCGATAGACCGATTCGCCGCGCAAATTGCGTTGTCGGAATGTCTAAAACGTCTCGTAAATTACGATGGATTGCAGACATTTATGCAGATTTCAGGAAATATATGCAAAGTATAAAATATCCAAGGTAAATAAAAATTTCTTTATCTATGTTGCGCTAAATGCATAAAAATCCTTAGTTCAATCACCGTGAAGAAACGTGACGTGAAAGGATTATCAAAGAACAAGTTAAACAACAATTTCAAGAGAAGGACGTTGCTATTTAATTTATTCCGTTTCTTTAGTTACAGTCCGTAAGAATCAAAAGAATCCATAAAAATCCGCGACTTTATATCACCGTCGTAAATTTTAATTAACTGAAACTAATTAACTGAACGACGAGAGAGCAAAGATTATCAGCGGACAGCTAAACGACGTCTTAAGAAGGCGCACGGCGTCTAGTAAACAGGGTAAATGTCGCGATAGGTACATCGCGGTCGGTTGGCTTTGAAACGACACAGAGCGGTGTGGACCTCTGGCCGCGCGGAGAACAGGTTCAGCCCGTGATCGAAAGCAGCGTAAGCAGGTAGAAGACAGAAACGTGGCTACGTCTGTCCTGGTTGGTACGCACACACGCGACTCACCTGTTCACTGACACGTTGGACGCGCACACGGGGCAACGAGTCCCCGCACAGAAACAGCCGCATTAACGACTGTGCTGTGCCGCGTGCGGAGGCTAATGGCGCAAGAGGGCCGTGACCGAAATTCTTTCGAAGCAAAGGGGCCAAGTGCAGAAAACGCTCGGGCTCGATAAATCTGTTGCGACCGCTGCCGCGCCGTGGAGAGTCCTTGCAAGAACGCCGCCAAGTTTTACCACCTAACGCGTCTCTGCTTTTACTCTTCGAGTCTACTCGCGATCATTCTTTCCGCCATTTAGATAATGTCTAACTTCCTCGGAGCTTTATTTTCTCTTCTTTTTTTTTCTCAAAGCAGATGCACCGTTGCACCTGTGAACCAGCCACTTTCGTTTGTTTCCGATCTCTACGTGCAATGCTGTTTCTAGAGATGGGGACGAGTATCTCACAAGTAGGTTCAAACGCAGTTTTTTAACGCAGGATCCCTATAAACATCAACATTTTCTAAACGTGTCTAATATATGTGCGAAAATTGAAGAAAATCGAATCGCACGTGTTTAAACGAATACAAAAAGTGTATCACTTTGGGCTTCTCCTTCAGATACATACAGATTTCGTAGGCTTCGAAACATATTCTACAACTTTTACTTTTGAATAGATATTATATTCAATTTTACCCATGAAACGAAACTTCAAACTTGACTCGGAAGTGCATGGTTCGACTCGATCCCATCCGTAGCTACCTCTACTTTACCTCATTCGTATCTCTTTTCTTCTTCGTCTTTCGTATAATTCTTCGATTTCAAGAGGTGATACAATCAATGGTTCAGTCTCAGCTCGAATCAAAACGATCATTTCGTGCTAATCAAACACTTGCAAGTCTTTCTGAAATGAGAAGTTACATACGTAACAAGATGTGAAACCGCAAAGGAATAGGCAGGTGTATCATTGGAAAAAAATGCTCAGAGTTTCGGCCCGAACCGAAAAATTCTTTTTCCTCTCTCTGTTCGTTTTTGCCTTACAATTGGAAAAAAAACAAAAAATGTCCATCAGAGAAGAAATATCGGCTTGCATTCGCAACGCGTGTTATTACGCTCGGCGAACACTGTAATTAGGAAGCCGCGGCGCGTCGACTTGGTCGCGATCTGCCGACATCGCGAGCACATCAGCACTCGTGACGTCTTGCTCGAAGATTTTTATTCTTTGTACGAACGAGTAATTATGACGAAACGAATGAAGCAAATAAAAATTGAGTGAAAATTCAAAATTAAATATGCTTCCACTATTTTACTAATTATTCTACTAATTAGTTCAGATAGCTATTTACAAAGGAAAAAACTGAAACGTGTGTCATTAATCATTGTTGCCATTTCAATTGCGGTTAATCTAAATTAGAGATCTAGGTGAATTTGATTACGCGCTCGTCGCGCTGTATGCATCTCTCGGATAAATTTCAACTTCGTATCTCTTTAAATTTTCTCGCGAGATACTGTCGGGTAAGTCGATGTCTATTTTATTCCTCGAAATCGTGTCAAGTGTCATGTACGTCACGACGAATGGAACGTTCTAAAAAAAGATTTGTTTCCCATTGATTTGTAAAGAAGCTATTCACGAAAAGAAGCTGTTGAATCTTTAACGTTAAATCTGTCACGCACGGCGCATGCGCAGTCGCAAGCGTGGCATCGTAGTGATTTCGCTAAAGAGCCACGACCGAGAAGAAAAAAAAAGAAGAGGAGGAGAAAATTTTCCGCTTTAGCGTGTTGAAGCTACGTCCGTTTAATCGCGCGTCAGTATCGTACCGGTTTTTCCTGCGCGTTTCCTGTAAAAGACGTAAAAAAGATGGAACTCTACCGATTACGTTTCTGTATGTGCAACCAATGTCAAGGCTCACTATAGCTCTCGAAAACACGTTCTACGCGTCCGCTACCTGTCCGTGTAGCACAATTGATGAAAATAGCAAGTCTTTAGACTACATATTTGCATTTATCTACGATTTAAAATATCGACTTTTTTAGATTTTTACGTATAAGGACGAACTCTTTTCATCTGCTACACTCATTTGCCATTTTTAATATCTATTAATTTTTAAAATTTATACACGGTAGAATTTCATTTATCTGAACTCATTAAGGCAAAGAGTTCATATGGTACAAGTTCAATTTTCGTGCACGTAGTATCAATGTAATTTATTAATTATATATCGTTCACATAATAAAAGTTCGTGTTTGGATAAAATATTTAATTGAACATTAACTAATATTTTGTTCCAATATAAATGATATTCAAATATATTCAAATAGAATCCTAACGTAACTTCTTAAGTTCATATTATAATAGGAATTCATCGATCAGTCTTACTGCTTATGAAGAGTTCAAATAACTGGATCCAATTATTAGAAATTCATTTAAGAACGGAATCAACTAAGATTCCAATACAATAGAACTTCGTCATGTGAACTTTATTTACTTGAATGAAATTACGATGAAATATGCTCTTGCTTGAATGTACTTGTTCAATTTCTAGTATATATATAAACGAAAAATCCTAGATATTGAAAAGATTCATAATTTCTATGATACAAATTTTAATTATACAAATTGTCTTCCAACAAGTTCATGTAAATAAAGTTTTCTTTTATAAGTAGAATTTTAAACTAACACTAAAACTAACGATAAAATATAAAAGTTGTATCGGGGAAATTAGAGTGCAAGAAATGGAGAAAAAAATTTATAATACGATAAAGAACACGAACTTTTGTTTGTATATTTTAAAAAAATCATTCAAATTTCAAAAAACGGAACGTTGTAAATCCGAATGTAAAACTACTCTAAAAACTTAGAAACGTGTTAAAGTATCGCGTTAAAACATTGCAACTGTTTTTAAAGTTCCTAGAAAATCAGAAGCTCGAGATCAGAGATGCAAATTAAATGAATTGAAAAACAGAATTTAAATTTCATCGAGAACATTCCGACTAGTCGCTAATGTTAGTGAATAGAGTACAGTGTGGAGATCTCTGTCGAAAGAATTCTGCTTGCGTCTAGTGGCAGCCGCTTCTTTCATCGCGACTTTTCACCGAGTGACAAGGTCAACCGCGGAAGATGCCTTGATCTTCCGTTTCACGCGGTTAGAAAGGCGTTATTCGCGAGAGAGGAGAGAGAGAGAGGCTCGAAAGAGAGAGAGAGAGAGAGAGAGAGAGAGAGAGACGTCGCGGTCGAAGAAGAATTAACGGACGACAGGAGGAGGGACAACGCGTCTCCATTACGTAAGGCAACCGTGGTGCCTGCGTGTATAGTGTCACCTTGCTGTTCGCGATGCTTCGACCCACACACGGTACCGCTACGCAAACGCTACGCAGATACCACGCAGCTAGGTTGCGACGCAGCAACACTGACCCTGCTCTTTCGCGATTCTCCCTTTCTCACTCTTTCCCAATCATTTCGGTTACCCTTTCATCGAATTTTATCGCAAAGAGGAATATTCCGCGATTAGGTAAAGCAATAATTTATTCCGCATCAGTAAACGCGACTATCGACTGATTAGAAGTTTTATTAGGTTGTAAACTGTATTTCAACACTCTATTTCAGATATCGGAGTTAAATGCTGTCAGAGTGTTGAGATTGAAACGCAATGAGTTAATACATTAATTGTTAATATAATATATTGATTTATAATATAAAATAATTATTAATTGTATATTAATAGCAGTTGTAAATATATTGGATTGTAGATTCAGTTTCAGCATTGTTTGAAGTATTTAACTTACACTTACGCGTCAAAGTTTACTTTGTTGGGATTTAATTTACAACGTAATATGATCAAAATAATCATTGATATTGTAATTAATAATTAATAATAATTAATAATTATTGGGCATGGATAATTAAAATATGTCATAATAATGATTGATTAATAATTTTATTTTATTAATAATTAATGTAATGCAATTGATGCGATAACAATTGACGTGTTAATATAACATTTCATTTTCAATTTGTTCAATCAATTTATATTGCTTAAGAATTCTGCTTAATTCTAAATTGTGACTATGAAAAATAATTTCAAGGATTCCATGACTATTTTTTCCATTTATTCTACAATTTTAAGAAATTTCTAAAATTTCAAGAAATTTGAGTATTGATTGTACGAAGTACAATCAATATTGTTTGTAATTTTAATATTTCATTATGAACATTAATATAGGATATAGAATATAGCAAATATTTAAATCAAGACAAATTATGAATAATTTGCTAAATTACATATGGTCAGACGTGAATTTCGTTAATATGAGCTTATCGTGCAATTTAAGTCGTGAGGCAAATGGGTTAATAGTATAAGAATTCGTTGAATATATTACCATAAATCCCACATTTTAAATATCATCATACTCTTTTATAGAAATATAAGTGTCTTCTCCCTTAATTTTGATGATATTCTCATCTTCAGACACATTGTCTTACCAATTTCGTAAAAATTAGAAATATTTAATAAGATTGATGTTTTCTAAAAAGTATAGTATAGGCTAATCGATCCAGAGTTATAAAATTATACGTCGATAGAGCAAACAAGCATGACGATGACTTGTACAGTATATCTATTGGATTCATTTCAATTGTATGAGTTTCTGAAACTTTAGACGCCACTCGCTTAGAATTGTTACAACGTGCTTGGCTCATTTTCTCATTCTACGATATACGCACACATATATACAACATTAACAAATAGTTTTTCCAAGCTCGCTAAATTAGATATACGTACATATAAGGCTCATTTATTCATGATGTTTAGATTACAGATTCTTATACATTTAACGCAGGTAATATGTAAAAAATAATAAAGTATAATACTCGTTTGTATTTACTGAATTTTTTAATTCGTGTTCAGAAAAATATGTGAATTTGTATAAAAACTTTCGCATTTTTATAAAAATTCTATTATTAGAGATTTTCCATAGAATTTCTCTTTTACGCAAAATACTTATCAGAAGTAGTTAATAGGATTTTAATGCGCAACGTCGTTTAGTTCTTTAATCTAAAGGTATCTGAAATGCTTTTAGATAGATTCTTCTTTATTATTTACTGTTATTACACTGTAATTAATACCTTATGTACGTTTTTATAAGGCTCATAATTATTCTAAATACGTAATTGCTAAAAAAAAGAGAGATACGTGGATACGATTCGTCTCTAGGTACGATTCGTGTAATAAATAAAAACGATGCACGTGTCAAATGATGATGGTCATCGTGTCGAGCGGTTGTGGCGAATTCAATGCAAGCATCAGAATAATGTCGATCACGCTATCATTTATGGTGTGTATTCTTTTTAGCAGTCACACCTTATTGGTTGTACACGTGTATCGAGTGTAAGATGGCAACCAAGTTACTCTCCTAGATATGAGATTTTTTTCCTTATTTAACCCTCTATAGACTATATTTCATTTTTAAATCTAGCTGACTTTTGTCACTGAGATCCTTGACTGAGAAAAGTATAATTTTACTCGTACCTATATAAGTTTAGTATTTAACTTAGGAATTTTAGGGGGATTTTAGCAAATATTTTAAGATTGTTAGATTTTTTGAGTCCAAAACAATAAAAAGAAAAATCAAGTATAATTGTTTTAAATGTTTCTAATTAAGTATTAAATTTTTCTGAGACAATTTATCATTTGCATTTATCTGGTTGCATCATATCACGAAACTTAATGAGATGCACATTCATATTATACAATTTAAGGTATCTTAAATTTGAATCAACCAGAAACGAATTAACAATCTTTTTGGTGTTAGCTACAAAATTAAAACTTTACTACGCACAAAAATTATTTTCCCCGAAAGGAGGGGTTAAGCAACTCCCTTACTCTGATAATACTCTACATTAACAATCTAACATTTATTACGAAGAGAAATTCGAGCCTTAAATTCGAACTTTAAATTTAAAGACAGATCAGCGAGATAATGGTTTCTTTCGATAGTAATGTAACGTCTGATTCACCGCAAAAATCAGGTTCGTGACTGATAGAACGAATCTGTAGATTGCATCGAACCGATCCACATCGGTTACGAATCTGCAATGGTACCTTTTCGTGGCACAGGTGCGCGAGTTGGTTGAAATCACTGAAAGTATCGAACCTGTGGTGGATGAGATGCAAAGTGTGAAATCAGTCGGTGAGAGAGAACAAAGTCGGCGTATTGTTTGCGTGTCCGTGTGAACGCGAATAAGCGATAAACGGTGGCGGGCAAATTGCGAAGGTTCGTAGCACTGCGGGTAGCCAAAAGGAAAGGAAAGGAAAAACTGGAGAAAAAAAGGATCTGAGGGAGTGGTCGGACGTAAGTAGGTCGGCTAAGCCGAGGCGTTTCGTCCGATCGAGCAGACAACCAACCACGAATGGCTAACGAGTCGAGGCTTCTCCCGCTCGAATGAATATCCAATCTGGCTCTTTCCGTTTGATCATGAACTTTGTCCTCGTATGTTGGTATAATACTATACAAGAGTTCAACGAAGAGTAGTTCATTTTCTCTTAAATCGATTCTTTCCTTCTGTCCTTTTGTAAATACAATTTGCGTAATCAATTGGAATCGTTGATGAGGTGATGTAAACATTTTCGACAGTTGAAGAGACTAGTTGAGTAATTAATTAAAAAAATGAAGTTAGTCAGTTTGACTCAGCCAAATGATTTAAAGATGCAAATTGCAGTCAGAATATCGTATTTTTCACTGCGAAGGCGAAATTCCAACAACTCAAGAAAGACTCGTCGACGAAAGAAAAAAAGCAAACGCGACGTCACCGCGTTCGTCATCGTGGACTCTTCAACCCGTTACTTTTTAACGTCAAGCCCCGTGGGGCTCACAGTCGAACGTTCTCGCTCGCCTTGGACCATATCTTTATAGCGATCGAGTTCGCGGGGCCTCATTTAAAATGGAACTGTCTACGCGGCGCGCCGGTTGCTCAGACCCGAGCATTATTATCGTAGTATCTTTGTCATGTCTTCTGACTTCTGCAACGAGGGAAGCCCTCGTCAACCACGCGACGAAATCACCTGCGAAACGAGAACCGAGAATTTATAGAGGTAGATTAAGCCACGATATCGTAAATCTCCCGGTAAATTCGTTTCTTCAATGTCGCGCGTTCTTCTGGCGGCAAGTTCAATTTTTGTATGATACACTTGTTCTTATCGATATAATAATAGCGACAGTCATTATCGGGTTTTGTGCACGAAATTTTATACATTTGTTCTCTCGTCTTTCTTTGCTATATACGAGTTCCTCTGATAATAGTAACGACAGTCATCATCAAGTTTGCTCGATTTATCCTCGAGGAGTCATTGAATTACAATTTTCTTTATTTTGTTATTCCATACACGGTTTTTTCTGTAGAGTACTATTTTTCGAAAAAGAGCTTAGACTGATTTTACTATTTGCAACTATATAAAATGTAGGAAGAAAAAATAATTGTTATAACTAGATTGGCGAATTAACTCTTGTTAATCCACAACTGATAAAATAAAATACGTACAAAAATCCTAGAAACTTTTCCTTTTGTTGTAATTACTTATACATTACAAGATGTATGTGTATCTCTTTATTGACATGTAAACATTTCTACGTAATCAAATAATCGCCATACGAATTATATTTCAAGTCTAAAGTTGGATATTTGCACAGATTCGTGTGCCTTTATCGTATAAGCGCAGTAGAGGAACGTACAAAGAGAGTTAGTTTAATATAGAACGAACGTTACGGGGGTGTTGCGTACGGTCAAGGCTCGAACAGCTATCAGATCTTTCTCGTTCACCAAGAGACCGTTCGGTCTTTCTTAACCGGTCTCTTCTCTCTCTTCTTCTCTCTCTTCTTCTCTCTCTCTCTCTCTCTCTCTGTCTCTTCCTCTCCCTCCCTTCTTCTGTCTCTGTCTCTTCCTCTCTTCGATTCTCGATTCTCGATAAGGGACTCGAGACGGCTGGATCCTCGGTACAGCTAAATTGCTCGAAAACTCGCAACGCGAGAGAGAATCGAATGGACATCGCTAGTCTCTCGGCAGGGAGCTGCCTCGTCCCTGCTGAAGTGGAGACTCGAAGTACCGGTTCTTGCTTCTTCCTCTCGCTCTCTCGTAGCCTCCCTTTCTCCCTCGCCGTCCAGGCGGAAGAAAAGAAGGCGGAGAAGAAACGAAGAGAGAGAAGGACAGAGAACACTTCCTCCGAGGAGGGAGGAAGCGACTCGACGAAGAAGAAAGATGAAGAAAAAGATCGGTACGCCGATCACGAAGCTTGCGCAGGTATTTATAGCACGGCCCCGGACCTGTTCGAGGGATTTGGTCCGAGAATCTCACGTATACCAGTCGATTCTTTTCTGTTCGAAGGTTGCTCAACCGCGAACAGGGCCCGCCATTTTGGTTCCTCTCCAACGCGGACCCGCTTGTTACCTTCGACTTCGTGGTGTGACGCAACCGCTTGCGTAAAAGTCACGTCGTTAGAAGCGTTCTCGAAAAGCTTGGCCCACTGCTCTCTCTAGTACCGTGAAATCTTCTCTCTCTCTCTCTCTCTCTCTCTCTTTCTCTTTCTCTCTTTTTGATCGTAAAAACGCGTTTTGCCCGAAGGACGTGGCTTTCGCGATTGGCTGTAGCAGCGGGAACGAAGGACGTTTGAAATTCTAATGATCATTGATTTGACAGGTGCCGCGTACTATATCGACGCTTTCAAAGATTGATTAATAGTAATTTCGTAGTATTTATTATTTCGACTGTCCTCGAAGAGGTACGGAATTGAGCAATAATAAGACTGGAACCGAAAGTCAATCGTGAAACACTCGTTAAACACTATTAGAAGATACAATCTTCTATTGACAAAATCATAGTGGATTTAGTCACGAGTTAGCATTTAATCAAGGGTTCATTTCAATTTTTAACTCATGGAGCAACGTGAGCATTCGCAATTTCTTACGATCGAATTTATATCATTTTATTTCTTAATGAATTGATGACGTAAAAATTCACCGATGTCTTCTGTAATTTTATGAAATTCCGAGGAATTGAACTATTTATTATATTGTGCTCTTTAATGAGCTAAACTATTCATCTCGATAAATTTCATTTCATAAATCAAGTTTCTAACAAGTTTGTTCCTCGTCGTGTTACATTTTCATGATATAAAATATAAATAGATTTATACCATTACAACTTTCAAGCCACTAATTGGTCGATAATCGCGACTGAGAAAAAAATTTATTCAGTAGAGCGGACTGTTCGATGAAAACTAACATTGCTCTTGTAATTAGACTACGGATTTTTATGCATTTATAAAAGTACACAAAACATACGAAAATATAAAATTGTGCTCTATTTCTTTAATATTACGTCCGTAGAAACATAAATTCGCCTACAGATACAAAAAAGAAAATAGTAAATTCGCATTATTGCAACTCTCAGCTCTCTAATTAATCACAAGCCAGCAGTTCGTCGGGAGAAGAAATTTATTCACTGTTTAAATTAATGCTCGAAAGCGTGAACAAAGATGAAAACGCGGAGCGGAAAAGGCTTTCCTCGTGACTGGCCCCATAACCGGCGCGCACGTGTCTCGCAAAAAGCGGCGCAGCGCGGCGCGGTGTGTCCTCGCGGCTGGTTTCCTGGTTTCCGCTCGAATAGCTTCGCCGGCCGACGCGATGTCCTCGTGCTCCATTCGCAAAACGCAGTCGGTGTCAAAGTCAAGAGAACGCAGACACGAGCGAGCCCGGCGATAATAGAGAGAAATTACAAACCCGAGCCTATACGGGGCAGATACCTCGAGGCCCGACGCAACTCGATCAAACGATTCGAAACCGCGTGTAATTGCTTCCCAGACTGTCCTTGAAGGATGCTCCTCTTGGTTGCATTTTACCTGTCGTAAATATCATTGTCGAATCATGGAAAGTTGCACACTGAAACGTGTTGCTCGTTTCTACTTGTACGCACAAGGTTATCATTATTTTATATTCAGAGTGTCGTTCGATCGAGTAACGCGCGTAGCTGTACCGCGAGCTTGAACAAAGCGGAGAATGTGAAAAAGATAACCGTAAAGCGAAATACTTTGTGGATGTTGATAAAAATTGGGAAATTTCGGTACGTCGATTTTTGACGTTAATTTCGATTGTTAAGTTTTATGAATTATCGTTTTATGATGACAGCGAGGTATTTCAACATCTTGATGTATCGTACTCCTTTCTTTCTATTAGTTAGGAAGTTTCCTTGAATATTTTTATACCGTTTGAAATTTTCAATATCGAAGTTTATTTATTTTGTTGAAGCATAATTGAAGTTTGTCGAAGCTTGTTAATTGTTGGTTCAGTTATTTTCAATGTTGAAGTTACACAGACTCTTCGGATTTTTAATATATGTATATATGTTTATACTTTACAAACATTTCTTGTATATTTTTGCATGTTACATCGTATATTGTACTTCGTGTGATATAAAGTTATTATTCAACTTTTCGAAACAAAGATGGTATATATGTTCTAAGATGTTTGATTCTTTTACTCTTATTTTAAGTTTCTTAATCGTTCTTTTAAATCGTTGCATTTTTCGAAACTTTCTACACTTTTTTCAAACGAGTATCTGAAACGAGGTGATTTAAACGGTTGATAGAATCTAACGCCCTTCACTGTTTAAGAGAAACGGTTTTTCGAGTGAGTTTTAGTGGAAGTTCAAGTTAGATCGTGCGCGGAACAGCGTCGCTGTTCGAGGACGAATTACGAGACGGTGCGTGAAGGACGCGTGGAAAGAGAGTATAGCATGCGATACGGTACCTACGAACCCCCTCAAGGTTGCTCATAAATTCAACCATCCACGAGGAGAGCCCATATTATAACCGTTTGCTCATTACGTATTCCAGACGCGTCGGACATTGAATTTTCGTCGCCAGTCGTAGCCGAACTAAATTTGTTAATTTTAGTCTTCACTTTGTACAGCTTCGCAACAACAACTGATCTATCCCACTTTAATTTATTAAGAGTACCTATGTGCTCTTCCACTCTTCATAAAAGTACTTTTCAATCGAAAATTTTATAATGCGATTTTACATTTCAAGATTTTCAAGCATCACCGACTTTAGTTCACAATTTAATAATATTCTCCTTGTAATCATAGTGTTGTAAAATTTTTCGACTATCGCAGCACTTTGATGCTTCAAATATATTGCAAACAGTGATATTACAAACACTTGAAATATCTGGTTAGTCGAAATATTTTCCGTAACACAGATTAACCCTCTAGCCATGAACAACGCTCACGTTCCATTTAATTTCGATGGATGACGTTGAGATTTCCTTTTTCTCCATTATATTTTGATTATGTTTTACGCTGCAATTAGCTGAGTTAGTTAAATACTATAATAAATATATAGATATATATATATGTTATAATAAAATGAAGGAAAAGCGTGCTGAATGTATCCTGAAGTATCATAGCAAAATCATTCATTGTTAGTATAAAAGTATTGCATAAACATGAAAAAATGTAATGCTATACGTAGATCGTGAGAAAACGGATGATGATCGAGCGACAACCCCAGAATCGTTACGCAGCAGTAGCCCAATAGCTTCACCACCACCGCAATGGCAATCAACGAACGCACCAACCAACACACCAAACAACACGCCAACAAATGCATCAATCAACACACCAATTAGTACAGCACCGCGGCGATTCATTTCGAGCATCCTTGGCGGGGATATCCCGTATGGAAGTAGAGGACATGTTATGACTAGGGCGGAACGTAAGGAATACAGTAGCCCACCAATTGCACCCTCCTCCAACGATACTACTCAATTTATCGCGAAATCGGAGAAGCTGGTGCTGCCAAGACCGAGCACACCTCCAAAGACACCAAGGGTCGAACCACCGACCAGGGTTTCGGTCATTCAAAGGGTACCTTCACAAAGCCAATCGACTTCCAGAAGGGAAGATAAAATCGAGATACCACAAACTCAAGAACCGGAACAGGTAAACGCTATTCCTTTGTTTATACCAGTTTTCTTCACGCATTTTGACATGTGTTCCCTCTAATGTTTGAATAGCCACTTGTTTGTTCTTTTGCAAGTTCGAGATTTTATTTCAATTTCTTCGATACAAGTTTCTCTTTCAACAGTTGAAAGTATGATAATATAAATTTAGACAATTATAAGTAATTATAAGTACTAATATAATGTATAGTAATAATAGTATGATGATATAGATTATAATTCAGTTTTGGATAGTATAACTTAATAATAATTTTTGAAACAGTATGGCACAGTAGTTTTGGAATAATTGTAGGAATTTTAAATGTATCGTACCATTAGTAGACTACAGATTTTTATGCAAATTCATAATTACAATCAAGAAAGTAGATAGAAAATTATTACATATGAAATGTTATACAGAATACAACATATTTGGATATTTTCCATATGTACATTCTGTGTAATTTTGAACTTTCAACATATAAAAATACAATTTAATCAAAAAATGAACAAAAAAAAAATATATGTATATATACAAGAATTAATTACACGAATGTTTCTCATCTTTCGAATTCTCACATATAATCACAATGGCGCGCAGTTCGCTTCGTTGGTTATTCATAAATTGAGGCTTGACTTGTCTAGCGCGTTCCCCTCGCGTCAACAGTCAACATCATTAGTAGAAAAAATTTTCTGAATACATATTACACGTGTACATATGTTAATGAATAGTGATTGAGCGATGTTCGGAAGCGCGTAACAACTGACATTGGACGTCATCTTTGCAGGAGCAGCCAATTGATTACGCTGTGCCGAAGAGAAAGGAGGAGGATGAAGAACGAGGCCGCGAAAGCGCAAAAGTGTCGCGCGCAATCGGTAACTCGATCGCTAGGCCTCTTTTGAACATGAGACTGTCCGGACCCCAAATAGTCCACGCTGCTGCCGGTCATGGAAGAACGTCAAATTCCGGTAGCAGCGGCAGTTCGGGTTCCAGCGGCGGCTCAAGCAATTCTGGAAGTTCATCTTCGTCAAATTCGGGCGGAAGCGGCAGCTATTGCGGCGGTGGTGCTGTCACAGGTGGAAGCGGAGGTGGAGGTGCTGTTGGCGGCGGCGCAGGAGGCGGTATGAATCCTGGGGGGAACGGCGGTCGTGGAAACTATGGGCCAAGTTCGCCACCTACTGGTTCCTTGCCACCTTTCTACGAGTCACTGAAGGGCGGGAACAATTTAGCAAATTTTACAAATCAGTACAATAGTACACAAGGTATGATAAGATCTTAGAATCATAAACGTAATTAGTAGGTTGTTTTCAAATTTGACTAACGCAATCACGACAGTCACGTCTTATTAAAATGATAATGAAATCTAAAAATGTTCATGCACTTTTATGACTTGGTGTACATGTTGCGTATTTATAATATATTTAAATGTAATTAGTAAACTACGGATTTTGATGCATTTATGAGAAATATGAAGTTGAAAAAATACGCAACATATGTGTGTAATAAATTAATATAAGATGATGTGAAAGAGTGAAATTTTAAAGCAATAATTTAATAAATAGTGTATTGTAGTATCATCAGTTTGCTATTCTTTTGCTATTCTTTTCTTTATAAAGTTGATCAATGTGGCCTTTCAATTGAGATAATTATATAAATCCATATTCCTACAATGAACATGTAAGAAGGAATGATTTCTTATCTTCAATTTTCCAAACGTTACTCATATTTTTATTATCCAAACTAATAGGAAGTGAAAGATGTAGCTACGAGATGCCACCGTAACATGCAATTAATATGTAAAATATCCAAAAATCTATTATCAATTACAACATCTGATAAGTGAAACGAATCATTGTTCAGATCTCATTTCTTCAATCGTGTTCAAATCATACTTGCTTAAATAGCCGCAGTCTATTAATAAAACTCTCTATCGATGGAATACAAATAAAGTAATTGTCTCAGGTAATGGTTACCTGATACCATCGCCGGCAGTAGGGATGGAGTGTGACGCGGGCCAGCAAGATGTGAACTCGCAGCATTCGCAGTACAATGCCCAAGAGGGCAAACAGTACTCCCTGCTGCAGAATGTTTGCGCGTCGTACGGCCTAACATTAAAGGAGGAGGAAGATCTGTCCTCTTACAAGATCCAGGCGAACGATTTACTATCTGGACAATACGGGGCTTACGATGTAACTGATACTGGAATGATGGTGGACATGGTAACCGGCGCTGTTGTAGATCCTCTTCAGTTCACCGCCACTTTAACCTTCAGTTCACCGTCAGATCACACCGCTCTCCTCGAGAGTTTGAGCGACGCTGCTGATTTGTTTCTACCAAGGTTACAGCCTGAGGACGGCAGCAACGATCTCCTCGAGGAATCGTTGCACTCGCCAGCTTCGGCTGCAAGCGGGATCGGTCAGGATGGAGGTCAAATGACAACACCAGTGGAACCTAGTGTCGATCCTTTTCCGGAACACAACATGGCTTTGACGAGGGGTTTCGACACGTCGAGGTAACTGTTCACAAACGATTTCTCGTACTCGAATTGCTTTCGATATTCACGATATGTTTATAAAAGTATTCGATTAGATTTAATTGATGAACAAGAATATACGGAGCAGTAAAATCAAATTAGAAATCCTCATTTCGCGTATAGTCAAATAAAGTTAGATTTCGTCTTCTAGAGAAGTCAAAGTTTTGTTCGGACCAAACGTGTTTAAACTGCGTATTTAAAACTTTTACATGTTTTGATTTGCTTGGACTTCGTTCGGTCACACATTTATACGTTTGTTTTTTTAATTTCGGACAAAGTCCGATGTCTATCATGTAATTACTAGCGCCCCCTACATTGATTGTTTAAAAGTATATTTGAATTTGATTTGTTTCAAGTTCTCAAACTTTCGATATAAGATATCAAATCTCTCTCTCTTTCTCTCTTTCTCTGTAATTTCCCAAACCGAGTAATTCATAATTATTAGTCGGTATAGTCAAATTTAACTCTTCTTATCGTCGAGAAATTAATGAAGACAACCAATTAGACGTTAAACATGAGGTTTTGTGAAGTCTCCAATTGAACTGAATATTAAATCGTGAAAGGAAGCTGTAAAATTCGCATTATCGTCGAGAAATCCTCATGAATTAAATGAAGAATAAAGTCAAAAATTGTTTGCTACCTGTTGTAGAGTAATACAAATGAACGACCATCTCTGTTTAGACACTACACGGCAGCTCCTCAACATTTCAGCACGTCGAAATTAGGATTGAGTTATACCACCGGCGAGTCGAGTTATCAATCTGTTTCCAAGGAACGTCCGGAATTGGCGCTTCATATTAATCAAAGTCATCAACACCAGTCGGAGCCGCAGTTGCAACAGTTGCAGATACAAGTGCAGTTGCAGCAACAGCAACAGCAGCAGCAGCAGCAGCAGCAGCAGCAACAGCATCAGCAGCAACAATCCGCAGCAACCTCTCAACAACAACACCAAGGACTACTCAGTCCGGGATTAAGCTTCACCGGTAGTGGTTAGTGTTTATATCGCTTCTTTTTTGTTTCATTCTTCATGAAACAACTTGCATCGCTGTATTCGATATATTTTTCAAATAAAGAGTTTAAAGCTGTAGTTACAAAAGATATGTACTCTATAAGGAATGAAACATCTGAGGAACGAAATACAAATAGTGATATATATTCAGTATATTTATATGGAGATCACACATGAAAAATATAATGAAGCTCTTTTTATTAATTTTCTAATGCCTTTCCATCGCTTAGTAGCTGGAAAAATACATGATAAAATAGTCGAAGAAAAGAACAATTTGATAGATTTAAAGATATAATTTTAAAACTGAGTGATAAATCAATATTTTGTAAGAAATATATATAATAATAACAATATTAGTTTATTCCTAGCATTAACTAGTTAGTTTAATTTAATACTAGTTTACTAAAGATGTTAAAGTATTTTTAGTAAAGTAGTATTTAATTAAATTAAACTAACATAGGAATAAACTAATATCTGTATTATTTTTTTATACATCAAAAATGTATAGGACAGACATGTATATTTTGAGTGTTTCTCTATGAAGAACGAAAAAATTTGTTTTCCATCTGTGGTCTTCATATATTCAGAAGTTTAGGCGCCATTATAAGTTATGTTGGTGTTATGAGTACTACAGTATACTCAAGAATAAAATTAAACGTTTGATCACGTTGATTTTAGGTCTGGAACTAGATTCGGGTAGCAGTGTGGGCGGAAGTTTACCAAGTCCGGGAGCAGCGAGTTGTTCCTTGGACGCCGCCTCGACCAGCACATCACCATCCTGCGCTCTGATGGAACATGCACCGAGTCCGGTAGCTACGGTTTCTTCCGCGTCGGTGAATACCGTGCAATCGACTGGACCAGTTGGAGAACCGCCACTGTCGCAACGGGTCGGTGTACTTCAGCAAAGGGTAAGCACCCGAGATTGATCCAGGCAAAAGCATATTTTTTATTTATGAACTCGAACACGGCTAAGATAATCTGTATGGCACTGTTGCTCGATCCCGAAAGCTCCCTCTCCTTTCCTTTCCTCTGCTTCTTCTTGAGCTCTTTAGCTTTCTCGACTTTTTTATTTTTGGCGGACAAAATATCAAGACGATGTAAGTCGTCGTCTGTAAGAATTCCTTGTAAAAGATCTATTTCAGCTTTCTCTGCTTGATATACCAGAACGCTTAAACATTGCCATATAGATAAGCAAGATCTCTGAGATGATCATTATTCGTAGAATCATTATATCGCTGTTCCATTCAAAACTCATCGAAACTCGCGCGACTATGCAATGCCAATCAAATTGAGTGCTTCATCCGTCATCGATTAAATTGCAAAAACATGTGATTAATTGACATAAGTGGAATTAACATGCTGGTTTTCTTTTAGCTGGGACTGCCTGGTGATTGTCAGCTGGAGTTCGTAAACGGCGGCCACGGAATTAAAAATCCTCTGGCGATCGAGGGTCAGAGACAGGCTGCGGCTAATCGCGAGGAGGAGAGGGCGGCTCGACCTCCGCCTGGCAAGGTAAACGTCATTCTTTGACGCTTTTCCTCACTATATATCACACGTTTTATTAAACTGTCCGGAGATTTGCATACCTCCAGTTGTAGATTTAGTGCTTTGCACGCCTAGATCCCAGTTTCTGATTACTGTTCCAGTTTTATCATTGTTACATATTTTACGCAATTCTACATACTTGTTAACACGCCAAGAAATATCCGCAGAGGACATTTAATAAGTGAAGAAAAAAAAATTCGTTGATTTTCAGGATGATGATCCGAACCGCTTCACGTGTCATGTGTGTAGTAAGAATTTTAGCTTGCAACGGCTGTTGAATCGTCACATGAAATGTCACAGCGATGTGAAACGTTATTTATGTACGTTTTGCGGCAAAGGTTTTAACGATACGTTCGACTTGAAGAGGCATACCAGGACGCACACCGGCGTTCGACCCTATAAATGTAATCTTTGCGAAAAAAGTTTCACCCAGAGGTGCTCTTTGGAGAGTCACTGTCTTAAGGTTCATGGTGTTCAGCATCAGTATGCGTATAAGGAACGTCGTACAAAGGTGAGGATGAAATGATGGTGAGGATCAATGATGTACAAACTTGTTTTCCAGTCATTTCTGAATCGTGATATTTCTTATACACATTTCTATTTAATATTTAAAAAAATATTAAAAATAAATTTAATTAAGTAAAGGTAATAATTTCTAATACATAGTGAGAAGATAAAAACAATTCATAACGAAAGTCTCAGATAATAGCGAATTGCTGATAATATTTATCAAAACCGTAGCCAACTTGCAAATACATAAGATTGCAGCTATAGATGAAAATTAATCAATGCCTCTTATTTCTGTTTATTTCATTCAGGTATACGTATGCGAAGAATGCGGTCACACGACTCAGGAGCCGGAGGTTCATTACCTACACTTAAAAGATAAGCACCCATACAGCCCAGCTTTGTTGAAGTTCTATGATAAGCGACATTTCAAGTTCACCAACAGCAATTTTGCCAACATGTTGCTCCAGGTGCGCACATAGACTCTGATTAGAGTATGAAATAGAGTGTTTAAAATGTCGTCATATAAGTAACAAAAAAAAAAATATATGAAAAGTAATAAGAGGTAATGCGATCAATGATCATGAAAAATTCGAAATGTATGTTTCTCCGTTCCTTGACAGACACGAAAAAAGTAAAGGAAATAACGAAGCTAGATCAATAGGGAGGGGGGGAGGGAGAAACGTAAAGAGACAAGAAAAAAAGAAATCTGATATTCGAACAAAAAGAATAGCAGAAGAAAGACACGAAATTGTAACTGTTCAGGGTGGCTTGTTGCAACGGGACTCACGGAATACGGACAGCTGCGTAAAGTCAGTCTCGAAAAGCCTCGAAGCACCTCTTCAACGTGCCACAACATTGCTGCATTTGGGTCGAACTTCCAGTTTCTGATGAGCAATCGCGATGGCATCATGTAAGAGGATAAATAGAAGAAAGGAAGAAGGTGAGAAGATGAAGGAGAGAAGAACGAGGAAGGTTGACTTCGATTTTTTAGCTACTTGACTGGAACGCCATCGAACGCATCCCGTAGTACGAATTGTCGCGCGAATAGTACCTGCAGATGGCTCCCTTTAATCAATGATGCACGACGGTATTGAGAGCCGATAACGATCGGATTTACTGTGAGACTATTATTTCTGTGTAATGATAACCTAAATTACAAAAAAAGAAAATTACACCCGAAGACTCGGATCGAACGTTTCAGGAATGACGATCATTTCTTCTCTTCATGACGAGAGATGAGGATTAATGTGATTCCTTCGAACGACTTTTTTTTTTTCTTTCAGCGATGTATGGCAAGTTACGTTACTTTCCGACTCAGAGGGTGAGAAATTACGCAGAAATATTTCTCAGATTTTCGTTACGCCGAAATAACAATACATATTTCGGAAAGAACGAATACAAAAAGAAATTGTTGTTGAATTTCTTTCCCTTTTTTTAATTAATAGATGCCTATCGGTACGCACTTTGGGAAATCTGTGATATAGTAAAACATTTTACTCACTCCTCTTGTACAAGATTTCGCTTCTCGCACTGGTTTCTTCGTGGGGTACGCACCGATATGTGGAGTAAGATTTACACGTATATATACACACACATACATACACACATACATATATAATTATATAAAGTGCCACATATAATTATATAAAGTGGAAAAGTATGTATATACGTATGTCGACACTTTATATATATATACATACATATATACACACTATACAGAAATATACTAAACATATACGTGTGTCGTGTAAATCTCATTTCACTATATCGGTGTTTTTTACGAATATTGTTTTATTGCTAATATTTTATTATTATTATTATTAGTAGTAGTAGTATCGTTATTTCTATTATGATTATTTAATTTACATCCAGTATTGTCAGCAACAATAGTGCATAGATATTTCTATTATCATTATTAATACGAATTATTATCATTATTAATATGTTTTTCGCACGACTATACTGTGTATATCGCATTTTCACGGATTTGAAAATGTCAAGCAAAATATCGATCTTGGCTCTCAATCCGTTCATCATTCATTGATAATCGTAATGACATGCAAATACGCGCTATCTGTATATAAAGATTGAAATATAATAAAATTAATATTATACGTACGCGCATTAATTACTCCGGTGTCTATACTTTTGATATCTTATATCTGTAGCTGCAAGGGAAAATGTCGCATATCACAATTTTAAAAATTGAGATATACATATTTAATTGATTGAATTATATATTATATATATTTACAAGGAAAAAAATATATGAAAAATATAGATTTATATCGTTAAAAGAAAACATTGGAAGATATTGCTAGTAAACTAGTGTTATAAGAAAAATATAAAATGAGATGATAACATCTCAAAAGTGAAAACTGATGACATGCGGCATTTTTCCACATAAATATACAAAATGACTGAAGAGGATGATTGTAGGTACTAAGAAAGTACATCATTTACATAAATATACGTGTATATGTGTATATATATATACACACGTGTATATGGAATATATATATATATATATATATATATTCCATATATATATATATATGGAATTGCATATTTTTGATACTTATACAGTTGCTCATTAGTTGCATTAATATAATACAATCTATGAGTCATGCGATTCTTCCAGTCACCAGTCTCCTTACAGCAAAATGTAGCCAATGCTTCTTTATAGAGGGATTTTTAATGGAAGAAATATCAGTGATGATATAAGGAACTCGTCGGTCGCACAGATGTTCATCCAGCAAACTTGCGTTCCAATGAGCTCGCAAGGCTGCAATATCAAAATGATAAGAGACAGAGAGAGCTACTGCTACGGTTAAACTACTACTCCAGGATGTGTTTTATCTGCAACAGAGAATGATGCCGGTGTGTGATGATTCCTCGACAGGGATGCAACATACGAGTGTGCACACGGTGGGTCAAAATTACTGGATGGTCGTTTGTCGGCGGTCCGCTCGACTCCGACTCTGCGGGATCGGTGTTTATTCGTCGGTCACCGCTGTTTAGCTCGATAAACGCGCAAAGAAATCGATCTTTTAAGGACGATTTCATGACGCTATTGTCTCCTCCTCGAGCTTCATCAGTGATAACGTACACTGGTTTTTACTCACTACTGATTACGGAGCAGAACGGCATGTATCTGGGCTTCGCAGGTACCTTCGGCACATCCTTTCGACCTCTCGGTGATTTCTCCTCGTTGAGAAGACGTTTCACCTACGATTAATTGTTTTACTTCAACAATAACCTTAAATTTTGTTTTTAATTAGACACTTCACGTTCTGATATTACCAACCTGTTCGTCGATTGCATTAAATTGCCATTTCCACGTATGATTATACAAGAAAGGTCGATGATCGAATCTGTTGTCGTCGGGACTATAAGTCTCCGCGTGACAAGATGGTGTTAAGATAGTCATTTTATGTCGATTTATCGCGTAACACCTATAAAAGTGTTTCACCTTATCCGCCACCTATAAACGAATTTAAATTTAAAGATATCTACAACAACAAAGATTGAAGCTAATTATAACTACATTTACTTCTTTTGAGCTACATTTATCCCACATGTGGACGAGTCTGCAGAACATAGTGAACGGGCCAGCACAATCCTGCTTTCTTAAACGTCCGAAAGTACCAAGCTCCTTATATGTCATACCCATATCGACTTCATCAAGTTGAGCGAGCTGTCCTCCTTGAAGAGGTTCCAATTCTGCAGTAGCAGGAGCATCCAAGATTTTATCTAAAGCTGTTATTCCATGTTTCTTCCTAAAACAGATCTAGCAATTGTTCGTACATCTGTTGAAGAACACATCTTAAAAAGATACCAGTTTAAATATTGACCTAAAGTAAGAAAGGAATAGTTTTAAATCGTTCTTTGCAATCCCACCGATAGGATTGATGTCGGCGCTGCTGCAATCATATTTAGTGAAGTATCCTCGAAGCGCTTCGTCCACATTACTACTTCCTAGTACCAAAAGACCACCCGGTCGTCCTCTGACCCACAGCATTAATTGTGCGAATAAATAAGCTATCACCATTCTCAACCGGGCCTTAAAAAATTTTAAATAATTAAAAACTTATTCATTTCTTACATATAAGAATATACCAACTTGTATATTTTGCAGAGCTAAATTTTCTCTAGGAGATCCTCCTTGCACTTTAAATCTCGGTGTTAATTTAGTGACTTGTTGGAAAATCGTTAGAATAGCAGACACAGCAACATCAATTACTATACTATGATGATAAGAGCCAATCTGGCTAGCGAGTTCAGTTGCTCGCGCCTTTGTTTCGGAGGATGAATTTTCAGTACCCATGTAGCACGTGACAAGGAGAGTATTGCACAACTGTTTTGGATCAGTCGGTACGTATTCGCAATCTCCGACTATTTTTCTGATGTCAGACAATACCTGTGTGTCTAATTGGGAACACTTATTAAATATATCTTCTAATCGTCATAAAAATAATAACACGTACCTCCTTTGTTAACCGAATCCACGATCATATCGCACATGGAATAAACCATACACGCTGACGATGCAGAATCAACACCACCACTTAAAGGTAAAAAGAATCCACCTTGGCAAGAACGCCTTTTGGAGAAACGACAACGCAAAGTTAAAACAATTAAATCAAGCTAACAATCAACTTAGAATAAAACAATAAACCTCAAATAATCCCACAGCCAACAAGCAGGGGCCATTGAAATTTCTTCGTCTGGTGTATGATATACAAGTTTTCCTGTCGTATTTTCGTTTTCATAAGGACCTAAATCCACATCGATCGGTCGGTTTGGAGGAGTTGAAATCAAATTATCAGAAGTCAGAGCAAAATCCACCTTCACACGCGGATAACTTGGTTGTCTGGCAGCTACATGAGATCTTGATCTAATATTATTTCTATAACTCCTGTGGAAGAAGAAGACGATCAGATTGAATTCAATTCAATTCAACTTGAACGAATACTACGAACCTTATATCCTCCAGATCAAAGGTTGCTACAATGACCTCGACTTCATCCAGTGCAAACTGCTTACCACGATTTAAAATTTGACCATTTAAAGTAATAGAGGATCCTCCGTTAAAGTACAGTCTAGACCCATCACAGCCCCTTAAATTACTGAACATGTAACAACCACCCGATTTAAATGTAGCCGACTTGACTAAGTCTACGGTAACGTATGCTTTCCGTAGTTCGAAATATGAACCGCTACCTTCAAAAAAAAACAATAACAAATAAATATACAGTACGGTACGCGAAAGGATCCAACCGGATAAGTTTTTCACTTTATATTTTAAAAGAGATATATTCATATGTAAACACATAAAAAAAACAGTATAACAAATGAATGCTATTACATAATATTAACTATTCAAAATTATTTAATTTCACATCATTAAAATCTAAGAATTTTACATAATTAAAATACTATTTTTAAGATATAAAGTATAAAATCCACCTGGCTGAAAGCTTTTACACAACACTGTGTAAATAAATAAATATATATTATTTATATCATCTATATATCTTACCATTTGCAATGATTTCAACGCCATCCAAGCACATTGGAATATGATTGCTCATCGGGTTCCAGAGTTCTTCGCAAATTTCGAAACCCACACACGTGTCTCTGGTCGATATAACAGCATCGCCAAACGGCACCACTGTCTGGTTGGTAATCTGAGATATCATTCTAGGCAGAAAGTAGTCTTCCACTGTGCGTTCCTGCATAAACAATTAACATTTGTAGCCAGACGGCAAGTCTAAAATCAGAAGGTCGGCAACTATTCTGATTTCTCATGCATCACGCGTGCAATCTGAAAGAATAACCTTGGTCCACGGCGAGAACCATCTGGATTCTCTATAATTGCCATCCTCGCACATCTGCATCTTGGGTCTGATAAGCAGAATTCGTCGATTCAGAAAGGCTACACGGCAATTGTACGTCACATTCTTGTGCATGACCGGCATACCAACGTCTATCAGCATATCCTCGGTTACAGGTGACTTGAGAATCGTTGCGAGTACTTCCCAACTGTGAAGTAACGTATCTGACTCGTAGAAATGGTCTTCGCAACTGTAACTGCTATTTTGAAAGAAATAATAATTCTTAATTTCAATTTTAATTATTCAAAGAAAAGGAGATTTTTAGTATCTTAATATAATAAGAATAATACTACAGATTTCTGTGCAAATTCATATTTTGTGCAATTCATATTCAAATGTACAACTAAAAAGATCGTATCTGAAAAAAAGGATATTGATATTTTAGATATATTTGCATATCACATGTATTTTGTGCATTCTTGCTTTAAATAGTTCACAGATTCCTTTAAAAAGAAAATTTTACCTAATTTCTAGCTCTGGACCGCTTCTATAAGTAGCGCCAGCATCTTTAGCTTCCTGAATACTTTGCAAGATTCTCCTGGAATTTCCCTCGAAGTCCAATGCCCACTGATTCAACGAGCAAACAGCTACCGTCACTGTACGACCCATCTTTGAAGAATTTTTCCTTTCTTCGAGTCTCCGCCTTCAAAGAAACTAAAACTTAACAGAAACTATCTGTAAGAAAAATAGAAACAGACGTTATTAATAATAAGTTGCTAAAAAATTGTAAGATATATATTTGGCATATACAGAATAATAGCTAGTAAACAGAGAGTAATATCTAGTGGATTCCGACCTATCAATTGAAAGCTCATTGATCGAGGGGGAAGAATGTTTGCCGACAAAATAGCAGCACATCCATCCTCCAGTCCGACAAACGTTGATTGATCAATAATTTTCAGAAGCGTGCAAGGAGAGGGAGATGTAAATTGCTTGGCTGTTTCGTGCGACTTAAGCGGAAGAATGTCTGAGAAAACTCCGGAGACGCTGCCTGACGAATTCCTCAAAATTAATACAACTTTCTTGGCGAATTGCCTTGTCACGATCAATCTGTGATGGAATGTAGATATATTTCAAAGATCCACACTTTGCAAACTTCAAAATATGACAAGAATCCATCCAGACATCCGGATATTCAATTATAAGGATTCAATTTTCAAGTTTAAAAAGTTTTGAAATATCTTTGGATAATAGACAAGCAATGATGTGTTTTATTTTCTGCAAGTTTACTGATATTACTTGAATATCAGAAGACAAAAAAAAAAAGAAGGAAAGAAACATCAAATCTATTAAAATTCAACGAACAAGATGAAAAAAAATCGCGTTTTTCATAAATTTCATCTTACATGCGTCTTCTTGTAAGAAAGAGAAAACTTCTTAGAGAAATATTAAAAGCTAGATTTCGATCGTGAAAGGAACGCGGAGGTGCGTGCGAAAAAATCGATAAAGAAACACAGCGGTTCGCGATGAGCCAGGATCGATTCCATACAGATGTTCCATCGAAGCAGAGCGACGAACCTCGAGGAACGAGAAAGGGCTTCGAACAATCATAGGACTACTAGCTCCGCCCCTGTTTCCGCCGTTGTCAGGCAATCGACGGAGCCAGGTTTTACGAAGTTCCTCTTCCCTGAGGGGCAAAGTAAGTTCCTACTCGCAGTTCACGCGGTAAATTCGTTCGAAGAACACGTTGCTTGCTCGAGGCATCGTTTAAAATCGCCACTGTTGAGTGAACTTCGATGAATTTTTAAAAAATGCATTCAAAGACAAATTTAGGGAATGATCAGGAGTTTCATTCGACAGATAACGAGGAAAGTTTCACTTTCTTTCAGTAACGAGGAATAAAGGATTAAAACGCTTGAAGAAGATGAGCGCGATAACAAAATGTTTAGCGGATGAAAGAATCCTGTGGATCGTTGACTGCGCTTCGAGGCAAAGTAAGTGTGAGAGTCCTGAGAGAAAAGAGGCGACAACGTTGAACAATGAAGAGGTCGACGGATCAGATGAAGATGACGAGACCGATGGAAGATAACGAAAAATGAAAGATCTTTTAACCGATAGCAAGGTGAAGGAACTTCAAGCTATGCTTTTCCCAGTTCAGCCGATTCCTGGTAAATCAAAGTGGTAGCAGTGCGTCTACTATGAACAAGTAGCATGAAAATATTTGTTTGTTGTCAATACAGGCGGAGCGCTGGCAAACTTAAATAAACTTCAGGAGTTGCAATTGCTGCAGCTGGGACGATGCGATCTATCGCGGAGGGGAACGGAGTTGTCGTTGCTCTCTATGCCTTTTGGAACTAGGGATGATCAGTCGCAAGAAACTCTTCGAAGCATATTGGACACTCACTGTACGATAGATGGAATCATCCAGGAGACTGCTAGATGGCCTACGGAGTGCCAAGTATACACTGTCGACACTCTGAAACACTCTATGTATAAAAAGAAAGGGGAACAATGTTTTTCGAATAAACAATATTTCAGGTACTTCCTGAAAAAATCAGGCATATAGAATACGCTCCGTCCGTTCCAGAACCGTTCTACGTGCCAACCGGAAAGGAACCAAGACCAAAGCCAATAGGAGACGAGTTTGGAACTGTGATATTTCGATACCATCCAACCAGCGTCACCAGTTATGTGAGTCTGTAATATATTCGTGTCGATCATAGCGATCAGAATTCGAAGGGAGATTTTATTTATTTATTCCATGATCAACAGTTTAGTAGATCTTGCGTAGGCGGTAGCACGGTCGCGCCGTTTCCAGCGCAATTTCCAGCCGATTCAAATGGAAATGAATCGAAGAACGTCGAGGCTAGTAGTAATGTGTTCTTAGTAACCAAAGTGTCCGACCTGATGGACACTAACAGCGATTTACACTTTGAATCCCGTTTCGAATCGGGAAACCTTTGCAAAGTCGTAAAGATCACTGACACGTATTATCAATTGTATCTTAGAAAGGATCTTTATACTCAAAGACATACCCAGTGGTATTATTTCAGGATATCAAATACAAGGAGCAGGACAAATTATAGGTGATCATTCAACTTTGGAATTTAACTCCTAACTGAAATAAATTAACTTTTATAGAAATATTATTGGATTATTACAATTTAATTATTATTACACTTTATGTAACTGTTTCTAGTAGAACATAAAATCTGATTATAAGTAGAATTACACTAATCTATCTATCTCACTTTAGAAATTATAATTAATCTATACTTTTTTCAACTTAAATGCAAATTATTGTATAAATCTGATCTTTATAGAGGTAACTAAAGTAATGAAAACCAGATAAAAATTTGCTCTACCCTCTTAATTTTATAATGAGGTCTTTGTATTTTGTATATTTTCACAAAATTTTCAAATTTTTAATAACAGTATACAAATATATTTAGTATATTTGTCACAAATATTTATTAATGTGAAAAAATTGAAAATAATTTTAGATTATCTATCGTGAACCTTTGCAAAGAGGAAAGTCTATACAACGAAGGTCTTCGACCACTTTTGTACTCGATCGAAGACGCCAAAACGCGAGCCGTTGGTTGGAGAAGATGCGGTGAAAATATCGCTTATTACAGGAACGATTCATCGTACGTTATCATACTTCCTAATACTATCATAATTTTTATTATATTTACCTTCCTTCTCAGAAATGACGAAGAAAAAGAAAAGCACACATTAACGTTCAATGTCTCTTTCCCTCATGACAGAGACACTGTCTATTTAGCACATTGTTATCCATATACATATACCGATTTACAGGTAATAATAATAATAATAATAATAGTACAAATACCATCCTTATTTCTTTTCATTAATAGTCTGTGAATAATAATTTCTTGAAGCTTAAGTGAATTATTAGAAACATAGTGGAAATGATTTTAAATCAGACATATAATGAAAAATATATGGACAATGACAATTTAGCAATACCTTTTAGGAATATCTTGCCAAATTAGTCGCGGATCCTATAAAATCCAGATATACTAAGTTACGATTGCTGTGTCGTACGTTGGCTGGAAACAGAGTTTATTACTTAACAATCACTGCGCCTACTTACGATGAAGAAGTACGAAGAAAAAAAGGCATCGTTATCACGGCGCGAGTTCATCCCGGAGAAACTCCATCTAGCTGGACGATGAAAGGGATTATTGATTTTCTAACCGGAGAATCGAATCAAGCCAGAGTACGTGTCAATATTCAAAATGATCTTAATTTTGATTTCTTTTCACTTTTTAACGAGAGTTCGACAACACAGGTACTGCGAGAAAGATTTGTATTCAAACTAGTCCCTATGCTAAACCCGGATGGCGTTATTGTTGGCAACAATCGTTGCTCGCTTTCGGGGAAAGATCTGAATAGACAATATAGGACTGTGATGAGAGAAAGCTACCCCTCGGTCTGGCATACAAAGTTAATGATTCGACGATTACTGGAAGAGTGCGGAGTGGCCATTTATTGTGATCTACACGCTCACTCTAGGAAACACAATATATTCGTTTATGGCTGCGAAAGCAAAAGAACCGCGTCGCAGACAAAACTCTCTGAACAAGTGTTTCCACTGATGCTACACAAGAACGCAGCTGACAAAGTAAACGGTTCAATACAGATCATACATTGTTTTCCTTTTATTTGTTTTCTTCTTTTTTTTTTTAATTAAATCCAAATAGGTATAAGAAGTAGTCAATTTTTAGTTCTCTTTTGAAAACTGCAAATTTCACGTGGAAAAGGGTAAAGAAGGTACGGGAAGGGTTGTAGTGTGGTCCATGGGAGTGCAAAATAGTTACACGATGGAAGCGTCGATGGGAGGGACGAAAATAGGATCCAGATCTGGGACCCATTTTTCTACTCAAGATTACGAGCAAATTGGGAAAGTATTCTGTGAAACTCTGTTGGATTTCTTTGATCCAGATCCTATGAAGGTAAACCATGATACTTATATCGATGTATTATAACAACAGAAGATCTTCTTAACATTTCCTGTTGCTTTGTATATTTTCATTTGATTAAATAATGATAAATTACGCACTGGAAGGAGAAGCTTCGGAGCAAAATAATTACTAGGCTAATGAAGGGTGGTTCCAATGCCGAAGAACCGACGAACATCGACTTAACCGATTATTCCAGGTATTTTTCAACGTTGAAGGATGGATTAACTGAAGCGTAATTCAATTTTTTTAATTGATTGTGTGTATATCTTCGCTAGTGATGAAGGGGATAGTTCGGATAGTTCAATCTCAGAGAAGGATGAAATAGAATTTCTAGAAGGCACATGGAACTATACTTTGAAGGAGCCGCCTGTTTCTCCGCAATATTTATGTGCACCACCACCTACACCAACATTTATTCAACCTCGAAGTTTAGAATTAGCGAGAAGAAGAAGCAAAAAGGGAACCGCCGCCAACAGAGGTTATCTTCGACGGAAAAGGATGCTGGTAAAATATCTTTGATATCTTCCTTCCGCGAGTAAAACACGCTTATTTGAAATGAATACTTACTGATTAGTCGGTTGATATTTAGACTAGAAGAGCAGTGATGGATTTGCCAACTCTGGACCCGGGCAGCGATTTGTGCGACTATATTGATTCAGCGGATGAAGGACTGCCGGGGCCAGAACGTGAGAACGCACCATTGAAATGTTATTAAAAATAAACTGAAAGGTATAGGTAAAATTATATTTAGGTTTCTCAGAAAGAATTCAAAAAAATTGCAAGGAAGAAGTTATTCGATTTATGAACAAAGAAACAGAAGAAATCACTAGCGACGGACTGATTTTACCGGAAATAGTGAGATCTCATAGTATGTCTTTAAATGAGAATTTCAGCGTCGATAAGGAAGACTCGAAGGCGAATAGACGATCCCATTGTCTTCGCTTGGTTAGGTAAAAAAGTGTTAAAACAAAGTGTTTTGATGAAAATAGATTTAAAACAAGAAGGAACTTTTTTCTTTAAATCTTGATTTTGATACAGGAGTTTAAGACATCGTTCACCTGTTCCATTAAAAAGTCAAGATATACAAATTAAGCTCAGTTCATTGCGACAACAAATATGGATGGGAGTTCCACTTGATGCCACAGAAAATATCGATAAAAGTATCGAGCATCCTATTGTAAAGGGACCATTAAGCTGGGGAATATCCAATATGGCATTAACCCAGGATAAAATAAATAATAAAATATTACTGAAGTATGTGAAGTTTTTCTTATATTACTGACGAATATTTCGAGTTATTTCTATTTCAGGAGCACCAAGAAATTACAATTTCTCAAATACATCGATAAGGAAAACAACACGAAAGAAGCACAAAATAAATATAAACGTAAAGATACGATACGTTCAAAGGAGAACAATTTAGACGCGGAACCTCAGGATACCGAGCGAAAACCGAAGAAAAAAAAGTCTCCTTTCAAATGGCAGAAGATAATCAATCTAAATTCTAAAGTAGAAGAAGTGCGCCATCGCAAAACGTCCTTTTTAACGATCAAAGCTGACACTTTGAAACTGGTCACGCTTGAGGTACCTTCCAAAGTACAAACGCAGCAGCACAAAATTGAATCCCGGAAGCATCAAAAAGGTTGCGCCACTCGTACCGTTTCTAACGGTGGAAAAACATCGAGCATCGCGAAATCTCAAATGCGCTTGCAACCACACTCACGCTCTCACGTACATTTGCAACCCTTGATCGTTCCTTTATGCGACAGTTTTTCATCAGACAATGAGTCAACCGATTCTCACAAGCAGAGAATCTCGAAGAAAAAATACAAGAAGAAGCAACTGAAGAAAACGAAGCCGACTGTCGCGACGGGAAAGAAAAAGCGTGCTACTAGCGCGAGTGCATTACGAAATCCCTGAAAGATGTTCAAGCTTTTTTTTCGTATATTTTTAAATGTATTTTGTAAGTACATATTTATTACATCTAATAAAACTGGTGTAGCCCATGATGTTTTTTACACACTATTAATACTAAGTATTAATATAAAGTGAACTTCACCCAGCTTTTGGACATAATGCACATTAATACCACGTATTGATGCGCTGAATACGAATTACATTCGTATGACGGAATTGAGAAAAACTTACGCAAATGGATTGACGTATAAATGTATGCTGAAAGCTAAAAGAAAAGAGGGGATAAAGTTCTACCCATGACTATACAATGATTTATCGCTCAATTAAAAACATGGCGTTATTATGTAACAAACTTTACCCGCGAGATAAAACAAGTACAGAGAGATAATTAACCAACGTACTTACAATTTTTCGTTGATCCAAATAGGAAAAAAAGAATTGTCTAAGGTTGTATTTAAATGTGACAGGCGCGTTATTTGAATGACATATACAGACGTTTGAATGACATATATAGACGTTTCCTGCATGCGTTTCTTTATCGAATATCAGTAAATCTTCGATTAAACGAAAACATAACCTCAACAAATTGTTGCAATATCTTATTTCGGTTGGAACAATTCATTGCCGTTAAATTCTATATGACTTCTAGGAAGTATATCTTAACACGGGATTTTATTCAGCGGAAAACATTTTCAACATATAAGCTATTGATAGTCTTAATTCTAACGTGACACTTTCTAATTTGTTATACTTTCAACAATAATTTCGTTTCATGCAGTTACAGAAAAACATGATACTACTTACAAGACACTGCACGATATTTGTCTCGTTAATGCAAACTTAAAAAGGAAACTTCAATCACAAATTTAAGTATTACCGTAAAAACAATTAGTATATTTAACGAAGTGCTGCCACCTGGTGGAGCTACAACGAGTATATGTACTACTATAGATAATCGTATGTTCGAAAACTTTTTATATAACATACTAAAGTACATACATACGTTAAATAAAACGAATAAAATGAAAAATTAAGAATTTTAAAAATATTTTTGAATACTGAATAGCTTCAAAAAATGATTTAAAATATCAAATATCTCGACAGAAAAGACTAAAACAAAGCGATAAGTGTAGAAATATTAAATATAACACATATATACCATGAACTAATTTTTTTTTTTTTTAATATGTATCCAGTATCGAAAAGTATATTTTACTTATAAAAGTTATTTTGTTAATAACTTTTTAACAAACAACGACGGTTAAAACCTTTTGAAAATTACTCAAAAGGATGATCTATGAGGAGATTATTGGGGGTAGATTCCCTAAACACAAATGTATTTCTCCATCTTTATTATATTTTGCATAAATAACAGCAATAAAAATCTTTAATACTAAAAAAAACTTACTCAAACTTATTTGGAACATTAATACATGTTTAAATAATATCAATTTCACTGATTATCGTCTCATTTTTATCATTATCATATTCTCTTGATAATTTTTTTTATGTGTAAAATCCTGTAAGAAAAAAATATTATGTTATCATGTAATATTTTTTAGTATACGTACTTATATTTTCTCCATGAAACGAATAAATTATAATAAATAACATATTTGTTTAACATAAATTAATTAACAGTAATTAATATTATATTTAACATATAACACTTAACATGATTAATTTTCAATATAATTTTTAAATCGTATAACTTCGTTCTAACAGTATACTTTCAACAATAATTTCGTTTTACGCAGTTACAGAAAAAGTATTAACATATGCATTAAGCCAGTTAGTATCGTGCGTATTCGAGTCAGAAAGTCGTGTCATTTTGCATTGACCCGGATATCCGGCGATTGTACGCTGATCAACCAGAAGTTTTTCCCATCGAAACTGAATTTTCCTGAAATTATAGATAATTTATAATTTTCTTTAAATCCAATTTTTAATATAAAACCTCCTTAAAGATCATCCAACATATAAGATAAAGTATTCTTAAAATATAATATTATAAAATTTTCATAGAAATTTTTTAAATATTCAAAGAAAATTACCATTTTTTATTTGACTGATTGATAAATCAATAGCTGATATTAAAATTCATTCAGATTTTATGAAAGAAATTCTTCTAAAAAGAAAAAAAAAGTTTTGCTTTATTTTTATTAATAATATAATTTTTAAGACATCGTAACAAAGTGTCAAGAGGGTGTGTTTGTTTATATTTAATCATTCTTAAATAAATTAATCGATACTTTATGACAAAGTTTCTTCAAGTGTGGCAATACTATATAACACAAATTATAAAAATGAAATTCAATTTCTGCGCAATCAAACAAAGAGAAAGGAAAAAGCATTGTTTGTAAATCATGAAACTGCTGACAAGTGATAGGGGAGTAGGTCAAGGCGGAAATACTCTCTACGTCTTTGATGACTTGACGTATTCTTTTCTTTCATTATTCAATTTGATTATGAGAATGTTATCATCATCGATGTAAAAAAAAAAAAAAAAAATGTAAAGGTAAGAAATTATTCCTACTATGAATTTCTTTTAACTATATTTGTTTCTAACGGAAATCAATATTATATTACGCATAGTGAATCAGAGAAATTTCTCCCTTTGCAATTTTCTTTTTACGCATCAAAGAATAATAATAATAATAATACCAATTATTATTTAAAATGATATAATTTTTTATAAAGTCTATTATTTGCTTTTCTTTGAAAAATAATTGTAGGATTTTGCAACTAAAATTAAATTATGTTCAGTTAATGGTGCAATAGTTAATCTTTTGTAATATAAAGATTTGTATTGTCCAAAATGATGATTAATTGATTTTATTTTATTCAACATATGTACTTTACAAAGTTTCTGATATAAAAATGGAAAAATGTAGTAAATATATAATAATGAATTATAAACGAACAATAAGATTAATTGGATATAAATGTTCTGTTTCATTTTATATATTCCTCTGATTTATTTTCGATTGATTTTCACTTTTTCTGTTTATTTTTTCCCGATGATTTAAAAAAAAAACATGCTTTAAAAGAGGATATTTGACACTGTTTTTTTTTCTTTCTTAGAATTGCTGTATACTCTTGTCAAAAGAAGTATATTAAATATTGTGGGAGTTATTTTAAATAAAAATATTTGATTATATCAAAATTATTGTTTATTTCAGAAGAGTTATTCTTTTGGGAATGTTCAGCATGAAACAGCGAAAACTTTCAAAATATTAAAATTTAAAATGTTTTAATTAAAAAATTGCATGGTCATGATGAATAGTGTTATGACCAACTGAAACCACATTAGTAGTCAAATGGATCTAAATATTAATTCCAATATATGACATAGCTACTATTGACGTTGCGAATCTTTACCTAAGTAGGGGTGACCCGTAGAAAGGCCCGGTTATAAAAGAGATCGCACGAAGTTGGAAAACCAGTTCGGTGATGGTTCATCGACAAGGATTCATCAAGTACAAGCGTTAGGTGGGTAGCGATATTTTCTTTCCCTCATACATCATGAAGATACAAGTGTAATACCGATATTCAACATTTTTCATCATTGAACTTGAAAATGTCGTGAAACTCGAGTGATCATGTTCGATATGTCAACGTGATTCGTTTCCTGAATCATTTCTATCACGATTTATTCAGTGACAAAAAAAAAAGAAGCAATACAATTACAAATCCAATCTCATTTCAGATGGTATAACCATGTCTACAGCTGGACCGCAAATAGTAGCTGCATCAACGGCAGCCGCTTCGGCTTCCGGGTTCTCGGCAACTACTGTGTTCTTATCACTTTTCATCCCAGCAGTCGTTCTCTACATTATTTATTTCCGACTCTCTAGACGTCATATGCTCAAACTTGCCGAAAAAATACCTGGCCCACCATCTTTGCCTCTAATCGGAAATGCCTTGGAATTCCTTGGAAGTTCCAACGGTAAGTAAATATTCAAATAAAAATAAAGTATTTTATACAGACTTAAACAGAATAATAACATTGATGCGATTCGCATTAACTTTCGAATTTATCTTATATAACTTGAGTTCCGTGATCCTTAGATCCGCTAGGAATCAGGAAAGTAAACAATTTTATTTCCATATTATAGCCATCTTCCAGAATATACTGAAAAAATCAGAGGAATACAAGGATGTAGTCAAATTATGGATCGGTCCCAAATTAATTGTTTTCTTGATCGATCCACGTGACGTTGAAATAATTCTATCTAGTCACGTGTACATCGACAAATCTTCGGAATATAGATTCTTTCAACCGTGGCTTGGCGATGGTCTTCTCATCTCTACTGGTAAGTTTTCGTTGCAAAGTTCCTTTTTTTCCTTTTTTTTTTTTTTTTTTTGGTACTGTATAGCAAACCGTTTAATTAAAGCTTATGAAGACTTTCTTCATAACAATACATTTTTAGTATTACTTGCACTTTAGTTCGAATTTTGAAAATTTTCATCACTACGAAAAATTAATTCATGAAGACGAATGTTCTTTGACTTTTTCGTACACGTATGTGAAGAGAAAATTCCGATCGATTATTATGATCGATTATTGCGATAATTAAATAGAAGCAATGGAACATAAGTAAACAGGGTAAAATATTATAAATAGAGAAAAAATTTTCCCTGAGTGATAGCGAAAGCAATAACTGCGGCTTCGTAAGTCGGTGAAACAAGCGAGATGCAGTTTCACGATTGAGTGCAGTTATTTAAACGTAACTTTCTCGTTGTCCAGATAGTCTTTTTCTTCCTGTAACGAAACTCCTTCGACCATTTATTCGCCCACGTAACAGGGCTTGACACGTGTGCACGTAACAGCTTCCCCTGCAATTGCCTCATACGATCGGCGCGTATACAGTAAAATAAAACTTTTTTCGCACCCTTCACTACTTCCTCCAAACAGGCAAAACTTTTATGTCATAAACGACCGAAAGTACAAAAAGAAAGCGATATAACTAATTTTTGTAATGTATAATGCCATTGCTGCAATATACAGGGTAATTAAGAAACATCTGATTTCATGTCTGTTATGTCATCGATCGTATCAATTATCAAGTTAAATTGTACACCTATGGAAAATATACGTAACACCAATACGATGCAATTATTTTTCATTGCTCGAATATAATTCACAGGTATTGGAATGTGTTTGCGTGAGACAGATACAAGCAGAAAGAGAATTTGTCGATGTCATTTATTGTTTAGTATTTCTCTTTGTCTGTATCTGTTACTACTGTTACTATTTCTTCGAGCTACGCTTTTTCTCCGAGAGATCGTGGTTCTTTTTCAAAGTTGTTTCCCTCATTAATCGATGCACAACTAAAAATTCTTCCGAAACTTTTGTACTCGCTGACAACGAGTTATAAACGTAGCAGATAACTGAATTAAAAATAATTCGAATATAGGTCAAAAATGGCGTAATCACCGTAAACTGATAGCCCCAACCTTCCACTTGAACGTATTGAAGAGTTTCATCGACCTGTTCAACGCAAACGCCCGCGCTGTCGTCGAGAAAATGCGCAAAGAAGGCAACAAAGAGTTCGATTGCCACGATTACATGTCCGAACTCACCGTCGAAATTCTTTTGGAAACTGCCATGGGTGTTTCCAAGAGTACCCAATCCAGCGGATTCGAATACGCCATGGCTGTAATGAAGTACGTATTTATTTTTCCGCCCCTCTTACGCAAACGTTTTCTTCCTTCGGAGAAAGTTCGCCGATATTCCAAGGTGCATGTTTGGTATGAGTTGTAACCGGTGTTGCGTAACTACTGGAAAACGGATGCATTTCTATAAAAGATAAACAATCGCGTATTACGCACATATATTACAGCTGATAATTCACTTGCAGGATGTGCGACATCTTGCATCTCCGTCACACCAAAGTATGGCTTAGACCTGACTGGCTATTCAACCTGACCAAATACGGAAAGAATCAGATAAAATTGCTCGAGATCATTCACGGATTGACCAAGAAAGTCATCGCGCGCAAGAAGGAGGAGTACAAGAGTGGAAAGCGTAATGTCATTGACACTAGCGCGCAAAAGAACGAAAAGGTGAGGCTCAAAATCGAGCTATATATATATCATACGATACTTAATTTTTGACATATAATAAATGACATATCAATGTGATATTTTCATAAATTTCAGTCTGGCAATACCACCGTCGTAGAGGGTGTTTCATTTGGTCAATCGGTCGGCCTTAAGGACGATTTGGACGTTGATGATGACGTCGGTGAAAAGAAAAGACAAGCTTTCCTCGATCTCTTGATTGAAGCTGGTCAAGACGGTGTTCTTCTTTCTGACAAAGAAGTGAAAGAACAAGTAGACACCATTATGTTCGAGGTGAGATTTCAAAGATTTATTATTCGGAATAAATTTGTTCTTACAATAAAAGGACAATGAAACGACGTGTTTTAAAGGGACACGATACGACTGCCGCTGGATCCAGTTTCTTCCTCGCAATGATGGGTTGCCATCCTGATATTCAAGAAAAAGTTATTGAGGAACTCGATGAGATCTTTGGTGACAGTGATAGACCAGCTACTTTCCAAGACACTTTGGAGATGAAGTACCTCGAGCGCTGCCTCTTGGAAACTCTTCGAATGTATCCACCTGTACCTATTATCGCTCGTGAGATCAAAACAGATCTAAAATGCGGTTGGTATTCATATTTTATATTTTATAAGTACCTTCATATTTTTTCTTTTATTTTTTTTTTTGCCAAGGATACGATATTCACAATGTTGATAAAAATTTTTAGTGAGCGGAGACTATACCATACCAGCTGGCTGCACAGTTGTCATTGGTACCTACAAGTTGCACCGACAACCAGACATCTACCCTAACCCTGACGTCTTCAACCCTGACAACTTCTTGCCGGAGAACACCGCGAATCGTCACTACTATGCGTTCGTACCATTCTCTGCCGGGCCACGATCCTGTGTAGGAAGGAAATACGCAATGCTGAAATTGAAAATCGTCCTGTCGACGATCCTCAGAAACTTCCGCGTCAAATCTGACGTGAAAGAATCCGATTTCAAACTACAAGCCGACATCATCTTGAAGAGAGCCGATGGTTTCAAGATCAAGCTCGAACCAAGGAAAACGGTAGCTGCTACCGCATAAACCTGCTAAAAGACGAGCTAATACAAAAGAATTTTCATTACAAACGAAAATTACAATTTGCGGCAAGTTTCTCACGCAACCGGTAGGTACTATTTCATCGCATGTACAAAAACGCAACTCGTTGAAAACCATTGCGCGTGCGCGGGAAGCTCTCCCTTCAGATTTTACGTTGTATAAATGTGTGTATATTTTTGTCAACCGTGTATGAGCGGTATTTATCCTTTACGTTAATATTTATCTTATGCAATAAATTATGCAGCCGTAGCGTTGCGAAACCCGAGAATACGGTTATTATTATATTTTCCACTTTTTCTTCATTTCACTTTCCCGGCCGTATATTTTCATCTTTGAAAGCAAACGCTCGAGGCAATGGCTGGAAAATTCGAGCGCGAGGAAAGACACGATGTCGTAGAATTCTTGAAGGAGAAGAATTGCACTGAATGGTCAAATAGCTCGGCTAGTAAACTTGCCGAACACATTGTAAATCCACCGACGAAATTAAAAACTTTGCCGCAAGCTCAAGGGACAGAAATAAATAAGGTTATTGACGACATAAAAGCCGCATTACCGTACATAAGTCCTAAGGAAGTGAGAAGGTTCTTATTATCGTATATTTGAAATATAGAAGTAAAAGTAATACGAACGTATTTATAAAATTATTATTTTCTTAACTACGATATCCAAACAGATTTCATATGCCGTATCACGAGGCGATTCTTCTCGAATTTAAAGAGGAGGGATATCGAGAATCATTCGATTACTTGACGGAACTTTTAGATTTCGATGAAAAAATTACAAAAAAGATGCTTGTATCGTTGTCGTGGAAAAAGCCATCTTTGAAAGATCAACGAGATATTATAACATGTCTAAAAAATGGATTAGTCGCAGCCGAAATTAGTAAGAGTAAAGGTATGAAAGAATATGATTCCACTAAATCTCTTCATAGATACTATATGCAATTTCACCGATGAAAATAATTTACTTAGGTGACTATCTTGCACAAGCAACGACACTTTTAGACATGGCCCTGTTCTTTCAATCGAAAACGTGGGAATGGTGGTGGTTAGCCGAACGTCTCTATCAATCTGCCCTTTTAGCTGCGAAGTTAATAGACGATGACGATGCTGAAACGATCACGTTTATACGTTACTTATACGGTCGATTTCTTTTTTACCAATGTTAGTAACAGATCTCAATCTTTTCGTACTTTAAACTCTCAAGAAATTATGCTTTCGATCATACGTATAAACAGTACAGAATCCTACAGAAGCTCTAGATTATCTAAACAAGGCGCGAGAAGATTCAGAAAATAAGATATGGAACGCGTCGATGAAATTGGGAATAAAGCAAAACTGCATTTTTAAAGAATGCAACATCCTCTTATATAAAGCTCTGTTGATTTTCGTTCGCAAGGAACGTCTCCAAAATCCCGATACAGCTTTGAAAGTCTGCAATGAGGCTGTAACGAGAGCAACTGATAGTAAATTTCATTAATTTCTATTCGCTTTATAGTGAATACAAAGCAAAATATAAAGATTATTTAAAGTTATTAAAATTAACGGAAATAAAATTAAAAACAGTTGGCATCGCTGAATATGTAAATGAAGCTTTTCACGAGCTCGGGAAATGTTACATCGCTGTGAACGATATTAAAAATGCGTTAAAAAGTTTTTCGAAATTATTAGCTCTTACCAAGAAAATTTCGGATGTCGAGGGTATTTGTAACGCACACATGGAACTAGCTTTTGCGCACAAAGTAATCCTTCCTTTTGTTTTTAAGCGCAATGTCGTCTTTCTTAAAATGTAAACGATACTTGTTTTGTCTTACGTATTAGCAATTAAATAATAATGACTACACGGAAAAACATTTGCGAATGTGTCGAGAAAACGCAGAAAATTTCGGCCTCCTCGATAAACTTGCCAATGCACATTATTATACGGGCGAACACTATTTAAGTCAGGTAAAGGAATAAAATAAAAAGATTATAATAAAAAGTGCTTTGTCATTTAAATTGAAACAACTCATACAACACAGAAAACGTTAAATCAAATGAAAAAAAAAAAGATTTTTCGTGCAGGGAAAATTACATGTATCGACCAGTCATTTGGAAACGGCACTAAACTTATACAGCAGACTTAACTTGGCTAACGAAGCTGATCGAGCGAGATGTATTGCAGGAATTTCTAAAGGTTGTCCTACTTTTTAAAAAATTATATGTCAATACAGTACATAAACTTACTAATTGGTATGTCTATTTGTTCATTTCGATAAAAAGAAAACATCAGTATTCGTATGTTGTACTTGTTTGATTACTTCAAATCTTTATTGAAGTATATAGAAATACAGCTACTATTTGTTTTATGCTACATAATTTAACAACTTATATAAGTATTTATATAACATAAATCGTATCATAATGTTGAATGTTTAATTACAGATTATTACTAATTTTAAGTTCGATAAAAATTTTTAATCTCCCCAGTATTTACGTATACGTAATGATAGTATCTCTTTTAAGGTCAAGAGAAAATCGAGAAATATATCGATTTGTTATTACAAAGCGATGAATACGATGAAAACGCAACGTTGAAACTCTGTCGATGGAAAAGTTATAGAGAAATCTTTTGGACCGAACAGATACACGGTAACTAAAATTCAAATTTGAATTAATTCTCTTTTTACCTGTGTATTAGAAATTTCTTAGACAATTATCAAAATTGAGATTAAGAGGGACGTATATTGATACATAGTATCAATCTGTGGCGAAATTAGATACGATGTTTACAAATTGTTGGAACATTTTTTCAATTTTGATAATTGTATATTTATACTATATACATACTTCTTCTTAAATTTCTCATTAAATATATTATATGTTTTTTATTACGTTAATATACTGACTATCGTGTTGGCCGACGATGGCCACTATGCTTTTTTTTTTTAAATTGTACACAATTTATATTTACTTAAAATAGTACATAAAATCTCCGCTAGAAACGCATTGACTTAATTTTTAATTTTATAAATTTATCCTTTTTTTTATTCGTGAAAAATCTCAACTGTCTTAATGCTTGATTTTCCCAAACTCGATTGAATCAACGTCACATAAATGTAACGTTTTATTGAAAATTATTCTATTATAATATTGTACATTTAATATTTCAGATGCAACATCAGACTTGGAAATTCAGTATGAAAACTCGGACATTTCATCATTGCTGTCTTTCACAATTTAATTTTATAGGCTGTAAAAAAAGCAACGTCGCAACTTCAAACATCCGTATGTTACAATTACGTCTAATAAAATTTATTATTATTAGATATAGATTTATTATTATTGTATATAGATTATATACAGTTAGCATCTCTTTTTTTGTTTCATTCATACTATAATCGTTCAATTTCATTCGAGTTTCATCTAAATTTCTTGTTTCACACAGTAATTACAATGAAATAACTTTAATTAATATGCTCATACATATTTAAATAATTACACAGTTATAAAGCAATTAATTATAAGAATGAAATTGAAAGAAAAGCAATGATATATGGCGATTACATCATTAAACAATTTTTTACAGTTAAATTAATTTAATTCATTTCACATTTACATTTAATTTTTAGCGATTATAAATGTGTAAGATAGAAAACTTTAAAAACTATCAAACATATAGTAAAAAATAATTGAAATGGTGAAATCTTGTGATTCCATTGCACATGATAGTTCAATTTTTACTTCTTGAAAATACATAATATGTTTAATATTTGTCTCTAGAAATTTTTGTTAGTATTAAAATATAAATAAAATTTTTATTAATATTAAAATAATTATATTACAATTTAATTTAAATTAAAGTACTTTCATATGGTATTCACTTATTAAAGACAATTTAATTATGTATAACTAATATGTATAACAAACATTATGTGTAACTAATATGTATAACAAACATTATGTGTAACTAATATGTATCAATTTTTAAAAATACACAAATTTTTAAATGATATAAAAAAATTATTCATAAAAATATTTTATAGATATCAATCGATAAAATTTTTAAGTCTTTGAAAAACACTTCAATAGTAATCAAAAATTAATATCCATATTTCAAATTAACAAGTAAAGATAAATTGATTTAAATCTTTTGGTGTATAAAATATTTCTTATTTATTTCACTGGGAAAAAATAAAATTTATAGCATTAATCACTTGTCCATAATGAGAAAGAATCATTTACACAACCAAAAATATTTGAGAAATTAAATATCATATATAGATATCATGCATTATTATTATTATAACAAGAAATGTTTCCAGAAATAATGACATAATGAATTATGAATAATACAAAATTATAGGCATGTATATATAATTCAATAAAAATATTTTCAAGTAATTCTTGTGTCAATATAAACTATATAAAGAGCCAATATTAATATTATCAAAACTACAGTTGTGCAGTTTAACTCTTAAATTTAAAATAATTGTAATTAAATAATTGTTTCATTTTATGTAAATATGAATTAATAATACAGCAGATCTTTTAAATAATAAAAACAAAAAACTTTATTTTTAAACTGTATAAAAATTATATTCAATTTTATAGAAAAGTGATCAATATGTATATATATATATATATATTAATATACTTATGAAAGTTATTTTACTTTCACTTTCGACATTGTCTGCATTTTAAGAAGTTACATATCAACAGTGTTTTGTATTTCACGTGATATGTTTTCCAAAGTCTCAATTGCTGTAGAATCAATATTGGTAGAAATATCTATAAGAACTTCTTGTCGTTTTCCAACTGTTGCGCTTGCTAAATCAAGTACTTCCTGCAATATTTCCGCTGCTGCAGTTATAGAATCACTCATTGACTCTTCTTCTTTTAAAGAATTTGATTTCAGAATTTCCACATCATTTACACTAACATGTTTCTTACCAGTTGTACTATCTTCTTTTAATAATACATTTTCCTCCAAAACTTCTGATTTTTTAAAATCAGAATCATTTATTTTTGTTTGTATTTTATTTTTGTAAAAGGATTTTCTTTTCTGTGTTAACTTAGGCGATTTTTGTTCGGTAGATATTGTTATATCGTCTTTACCATCGACTCCTACTTTTGTTTCATTTGTCGTTCTATCGTGTTCAGTATTACTTTGAACATCAGTTACAAAATCTTTATCAATTTTATTTGAACTTTCCTGATTAACTATTTGAGACTGTTGTTCATTGCATACTACTTCGTCTTGTTTATTTTCTTCTTTTTTATTATCTTCTGCATTTATATGTTTCTCTCCATCTTTTTCTGTTTCTCTTTCTTCAGATACTTCAATTTCAATTTGTTTTTCTTCTACTTTGGTTTCATTGTCTTCTTGCTTATCTTTTACTATTTGTTTATCGTTTTCTTTATGTTCTTCTTGTTCATCTTCAGAATCATTACTATTCAAAATTTTTATTATTTGTTCTGAATTCAGACAGTCTACAAATCTATGAATGCGTTCACCAATTTTGAAATTATTTTTATTTTCTTTATTCTTGTCTTCTTTAATTTCATTTTCATTTTGCACTGACCAATCTGCGGTATTTTTTTCTAAAACTTCATGTAAATCTTCTGTTTTTTTCTCTTCTATTTGTAAATTTTCTATTTCTTTTTCAGTTTCTTGTAAATTTTCTGTTACTTCTTGTGAATGTTCTGTTTCTTCTTTACTTTCTCTTTGTAAATCTTCTGTTTCTTTCTCGATTTGTTTTTGTAAATCTTCTGCTTCTTTTTGTAAATCTTCTGTTTCTTTTTGTAAATCTTCTACTTCTTTTTGTAAATCTTCTGTTTCTTTTTGTAAATCTTCTGCTTCTTTTTGTAAATCTTCTGTGTCTCTCTCGGTTTCTTTTTGCAAATCTTCTGTGTCTTTCTCGGTTTCTTTTTGTAAATCTTCTGTTTCTTTCTTGGTTTCTTTTTGTAAATCTTTTTCCTCAATTTTATAATCGTCATCAAATTCTTTCATAACAAGTTTTACATCAACAACATCTTCTACTGCTTCCTTTTTGGTAAAATCAATTTTATTTTCTATGCCAGAATTTGTATCTGCATGATTATTTATGTTCAAATCTATTTCATTTTCCAACAATTCTTCCTCATCATCTTCTACCGTAATTGCTATTGTTTCAGACAAATCGTCTGACTGATCATCCATTACTTTGCTTAGTCCTAATATTTTTTTTGTCAAAATTTCAGTATCTAATTTCTGTAATTTTAATTCTGGTTGTTTATAGTGAGTCAATTTATGCGTTAATTCTGTAAGTTTATTTTCATAACTGGCACCACAATCATCACATACATATGTTTGAGTCTCAAATATATTTTCAGAACTTAAGGATTGTAATTCTTGAGAAGTTGTAACTGCAGGAGATTTTATGAGTCTCTTAATATTAGTTTTTTTTCTTCGTACATTCTTTTCAAGATCTTTCTGATTTGTAAAGTCATCAGATATTTCTATAGTAGATGAAGTACTTGTATATCTAGGTCGCTTTTTCCTTAATATTACACCTTCGTTTGATGATGATTCATCACTTACATCTAAGCTTTTCATTATAGGAATACCACTTAAAATAGTTTTTAATCTCTTACGATCATGTTTATTGTCGACATCTGCGTCGGATAAGGATGAACCAGTTGCTCGTTTATGTTTTGTTAAAGTTCTTTCTTGTCTTCTTGTAACACAAGAATCTGTATCACATGTATCTCTCTTCTGTGCAATTTTTGTATGTTGTGTTATTGGTGTCTGTTGCTGTTGAATATTTGTATTCAAATTAGTTTTACTTACTTCTTTGGCATCAGACTTGTATTTCTTATTAGGTACATCTTTATTACTTGTGTCCTCATCTACAGTCTTTAAACTTTTAACAGAACGTTTTTGATTCTGTTTTCCTACATTATTTCCTATGTTATTGATTGTTTTATTAGATTTATTTTCATTTCCTAAATTTTTGTCTGTTACAATATATGTTTTATTACCTTCATCATCCTCATCAATCCTATAGAGTTTTTTCTCTCTATCAGTATTTTTTAATACATCTTTTAGAAAAACTGTACAAAGTTTGATTTCAGTGGAATTTTGTTGTACTTGTTTTTCAGTTTTATGAATGTTCTCATTTTTCCAACAACTTTTACATGCAATATTTCCAGTTTTCTGATTCTTGTACATGTCATCGTCAGTTTTAATAGAACTATGACATTTATTGCAAATTTGTAATTTTGTTTTTTCGTTTAATTTGTTATTTCTATATCGTGTACGAGTCATTTCATCAAAATTACTCTTTGATTCCTGCAATGTATGTAAATTTATTCTAGCAGAATCAGTAGTGGTAGTTTTGCGGCTTACAACGGCTGTTTTTATCTTTAACAAAAAAATAATTTTAGTAGGGATTATATAATATAATCAATATAATATTATATAATATTACCTTTGGGAAAATTAATTGATCAATTTTGTTCAAATTTGTTTTCTTATTGGCTATATCATCCAATCTAATTGCAGTTTCTTCACATATATTCTTTAAATCTATCAATACATCTATTAGATATCGACAAGGTAAACATATGAATTTGTTTTTCTGAATGTTTCCAATTTGCTTAAAAATATAAAAGTCATGTTACTCATCTAATAATTTTAAATGCAATTAATAAACTATATAAAGTATATCATACCTCTTTATTAAAAATTTCTTGTATTTTATGAAATGGGTTATATTGCAACTTCTCTTTACTAAGATCAAAGATGAATTCGTTTTTTGCTGGTTCACAACATAAACCACAACAACGTCTGCGAACATTTGGTTTCTGCTTCTTTTTAACCTTTATATACTTTTGTACAAAAGAGCTGCATTGATTCAATTCGTATGCACATTTGTGACAAATTTTAGTTGGCAATTGGTCTGTTCTTAATATCTATATAAATAATAACGATTAATGAAAATATATAGAAATAACATAAAGATCAATAAGTATAAAAAGAACAATATAATAAAACACAAAGATTGACACATATAACAGATTATAAATATCTCATGACTTTATATGATTGATTATTGATAATTCAATTATCTTATGAAATTATAGTATATTTACTATATTTAATTTTATGAAGGAGAAAATGGGAAATAAATAAATTTGTCATAAAATGAATATTATTTAAACCAATTACACAAATATATTTAATACATATATTTAATATAAGTGTATTTGAAAATAAAATTGAATATCAATATACTATTAACATATTATCGATAAAAGCAATATTGCTAAGTTTAACTGTTAAATTTAACTCATAAATTATCATAAAGTATGGAATCATTGTATAATATCTTGTTAAATAGTAGAACCATGATCTTTTGAACACTGCAAAATAGTATTAATCTTGCATCATTAAAATTTCTGTATGCAACATTAACCAAATAGTTCTGTGTAATATACAATGTCTCCGAATTAATGATTTAATAAAATATATATTAGTTGTTTACAATGTACTAATCATTATTATAATATTATCACACTAATAAATCTGTTTCTTATACTTAAACGTAATTATAATGAAATGAGTGTGAGCACTTTGTTCGAATATTTATGTTATTCCATGTACACAAATATAACGCTCGCTCAGACGTGAATTAGCAAATTTAACTGGGTTCTCTCAATAAATTGTTTCAAGCACGCAGTTTTTCTTTAGAAAATTACCTTAATAAATGAACAAATCTCAAATTGGTCATAATATTGTTGTTTATTGTCCGTCGTAATATCCAAGAAAACACCTTCATCGCTTGCACAAAGAAAACACTGTCTCGACATATTGATGTACAGAACTTGAAGATCAAAAATTGGTTATTATAAATAAATTAATCAAACATTTGGAGATGTCAAATATAAATCTGATAACAAACTTACTTACATTAAGTAACAAAATTCAGTAAAACGTAATGGCTTGGCGGTATTCGAACTAAGATGGCGCACAACATACTATATCTTATGTACCGACATGTCGATACGCCAAAAGCACATATATTATTTCAATCGTTACATTTAAAATTTTGAATGTCACTTATTAGCAATGAAATTTTACTTATTAGCAATGAAATAAGAGAAGTTATTGTAGAAGGTAAATAATAATTATTTTCTCTCCAGATTTTCTTTATTAAAGTAATTTTACGATATTAAATATTCATAACGTTTTTATTTCATCAAGAATGTGCAAACTTAAATATTTTGGTCAATTTATATATATTAAAAACATGTACATATCTATCAAAAAACATCGATATTTCCACTTTATATTTATTGTTCACGTTGAGATAAATGTGACATGATGTATTCCTGATATTGTTGTATGGAAACTGTTAAATCATTTCCTATTGACCTGAGAAATAAAAATATTCAGTATTTTATTCATTGTAATGAGAGAATTTTAATAAATCAATCACCTGATAAATTCTGTCATATTTTTAGAGAATTCGAAAAAATCTTGCATATAGATATTTGTAAAATCCATGAAAGTCTTTTTTATAATACCATTCGTTTGTTCATTTTTTGGTTTTGTTTCTTCCAGCTTTGGTTGTTCAGTCGGATCTTTAATGCCGGTCATTATACTTAATTGCTAAACAGGGAAAACTTGAGTGAAAAAAATGACTAATTCATTTGTTGTCAAAAAAATATATCATAATACAGTCGAGGCAGAATATTCCTCTCTTAAAAATCTTGCGATGATTTATGACGGTAAGTTTCACTTTAACAAATTCAAAAATCACGCGCGAAACGATGTGAAGACATGAATACACGTGGGTGGCATGACACAAGAGTCAGACATATTGAGTATTTACAACGAGTATAATATATGTTAGTATAACATATACACGTTATATTTTTAAAAATATTTAGGAACAGTTGTATTTGCATATAAATTCAATCCTCGTGATGCATTATGTAATATGAATAAATTATAAACGGTGTTAAAAGGTTTATAATAATAAAAGATTATATACTTGTGTAATTACAATGAATCGTTATTTTAATGAGAAGATTGCTTCTAGAGAAATTTGTTCAATATTCAATATCATTCCTCAACTTCAAATGATCACATGACTAAAATTTTTCTAATAGAAAACTGCCAAATAAGAGCACCGTTGCGATTCTATCTTCATACAGAGGATTTATTACGAGGATTTAATACGCACACGATATGCAATACACACAATAGCCGACGGTCGGTCGATTCTATTTTGCATGATCTGGACGAGAATTATCACCGATTTAACAAAGGTAGAGGTCACTATAAAAGCCGACAACGAACGCAGAACAATGTTCCTTGTCCTGCTTCGCGCGGTACTATAATTTCTAAATTTAGTGATTGCTCGTCTACGAATTATTGTTTTCGTCGATCTGGTCAGTCCAACCTAATGGACTACTGATCGAACTCAGGGTTAGCAGTTTCTGCGCGCTCGCGGTTCTATGTATCGACGCGCGCATCTACGCGGGTAAAATTTTTAAGTTTAAATAAAAAAGCGTGTCATATCGAACATTACAAGGACATATTTCAAAAACATTAGACAATTAAAATATGAATCTTGCTTTTCAGACACTCGATTCATAAAAAACAATTTGTACTATTTGTTTTTTCTTCGGCTGGGTATTATTAGCGTTCGCAGCAATGTCACGAAGCACAGCTTCTACGGCTTCCTCCCATTCTTGATCTTTTGAATCTTCTCGATTGAAAGAAGTTGACCACTTTAAGCGTGGCATTGATATTACTGTCAAAACTTTTCTAAAATTGGCAATAATATAACAATTTTTCAAGTGTTATAATTATAAACCGTGCAACTCATCAAGTAATAATTACCTGAGATCTGAATGTAGCGCAGACATATCTCCACCAGCTTGTTCACCTAGTCTACGAATAGTTTCTGCCAGTGGTCCGCTAAGTCTCTGCAATCTTCGCCACGATTGAGCATACTGACGTCTCACAAGCTCAATAATGGTACTTGTTAATGCCAAACCAACCAAGATATAAAGAGTACATAATAACGTGTACTTCGGTTTTTCTGCATAAAAATGATAATAGGAGTTACACGTACAAATAACAAAATATTCTCCTATGCGTCGCGGGTTTACGCGACCCTTTGAAATTTCTTTTAACTGTAACCAACACATGTGTCAATATTTACTAGGTACTAAATCACCGAATCCTATCGTAGTCATTGTGACAAAACAAAAATAAAATCCATCGAAAAAATTCCAATCATCTTCCCATAACATGAACATGCCTGCACCGCAAGCAAGATACAGAAAAAGTAAAATAATCGCTGCAAATGCTCCTGTAAAATATATATATATAATATTTTCTTTTTATATAAAAATTTATAAATTATTTTATATAAAAAATATTTAAGAAAACAATGTAATTATATCGAATACATAGTTAATTGTTATTTTGATCTTTCCATTGTATCGAACAATTCAAATGGATTAATCGAACTTACCAAGTGATCGTCTTCCGGCTAGATTTGTCGGAATGCAGGAAAAAGAAAAGGAAAACGGAAGTTTCGATTTTAGAGTTAAACCGATTTTAACTACACCTCCGGCGAATAGTTTTCCCCAATCAGCTATTACTATCAGCGTCAAAGGTATACCAACGAATGCGAATAAGATGCAGAACATCCTTCCCCCGTTAGTAGATGGCACAACGTTCCCATATCCTTAAAACGGTAAAAAAAAAAGAAGAAAAAAGAGGGGAAGAACAACCAAACAAACAAAACCATAAAATTTATTATGACTTATGAATTTTGAATATTTAAAATTATGTATGATGAGAGAAACTGTAGAGAAACAATACAGATTGTTTGATGTGAATTTAAATTTCAATTACACGTTTCGTTATTCAATTGTTATTCATTACCAATTGTAGTAAGAACAGTGCTTGCAAAAAATACGGCTTGAAGAACACTCCATCTTTCAGTTACGATTGGTGGTAAATCTGCCACATCTCGATTTTCTTGGTCTATAGTATCTGTCACGAAAGAAATCAAAAAACCACCTTGTGCTGCTTCCTGAACTGCCTCTTCGTAAGCACGTAATTTCACGCTGACCTGTCAATAATTTTTGTCTCTCATGCTTTCTAACTATTCAAAAACTATTCGCACATTTTAAAAATATTAATTCGAGTTTAACAATGATTTGTAAAATGAATAATATTACGAATCGAAATTTCGAAATGTATCGTCAATGATGAAAATATCGACTTACTAATGTACGCAAATTTGACACATCGGTATTGTTGGAAACGGCATTAATAAATGAATATCTTTCAGCGTGTAAATTGGCGCGCAAAACTTCCAAACGCGTTAACTCTGCCGGAAGTTCGATATGCCGAAAGACCTGTCAATAAAAATTATAATAATAAACAAACTTCTACGGAGTTGGTATGTAATTGATATATTTCAGTAATGTCTTAAAATTGCACAGCTCTAATACAAGAAATTAACGTTATTTACAAATGACATTTAATATACTTGTTTGTTAACGTCTTGACTCTTAGTGATTGGTTGTTCAGTATCATTTTACATACTTCAAATGCATGTTCGGTTTGCATTTTGATAATGTCGTTCGTTATTTTATTTTACGAGGGAAGATATTCCGAATTATTTCTAATATTATCAGATAATATTTTTGCAAAAATATATGATATATGATACATTAGTTTTTGAAGAATAACAAACTAAAATAGGAACAATATATACAAATATTTAACAAAGGAGGTTAGTATTAATCGCATCGAGTCATGCGATTGGTCCATTGCTAAAAATAAAGATACCAATTGGAAATCCAGCTCTGCGTTGTTATTTCTGTAAACATTCTATAAACTTACGTAAATAGTTAAAGAAGTTTGAACATACTTTGGTACATTTAAAGAGATGCAGTCGAATCATTTATCATTAAAATTTTCTGTGGACTTTTAGATGATTCTTTCAATACTTATAACTAATGATTTATAAAAGACTATTTCTTTAAATATTTAACTTTTTATATAATCAATTTAAAAAAAAAATAGAATAACGTTAATTGTATAGTTTTCTTTTCTTGTGCATATATTTAAAGCTTTGACTTACCAAACCACCAATTGCTGTGTAAAGCATTAAAGCAATCAACAATCCTACGTGACCAGCGATCGACTTGATTTTTTGTATATATATTTTTTGGAAAAATCTTTCTTCCGTAGTTTGTTCGGTATTTTCTTGGACAAATTCCACGGATAAATTCGACTTTTTAATCGACATTTTAGACACAGGAGTTTTAAAGAGCATGCAACTGCTTCCTATACTCGAGGAAGACTGATTTGGTTCGCCCGAAACTTCTACAATCACTTCGGTTATTTTCGTATAGAAGAGCAAATGAACTGCGGTCATAAAATTTTGTCCAGAATTTAAATTTGTCAGGCATCTTTGAGGAACACGATTAGTATTAAATTTTCATACGTGGCGCCTGTGGCTTGATCATTATTGTATCTATTCTTGTTATATTTTATTTATTAAATTCAATCTGATTTAGTATAAGTTTCCTAAATGTTTAGTTTTTAAAATATATTCTATAGAAAGATATTTTAATTAACAATTTAATTGTTAAAATTTTTAGTTTTTCCAACCACAATCATAATAAAATTTATTGTGAATATAATTACGAATCACTTCAGATTTGAAATTGTAATTAAATTGTAATTTAAATTGACTATAATAGAACATCCTTTCCAAAACAGAAATAAATAAAAAGAACAGGTATAAGCACAAACGAAATATATTCCTATACATCTGTGAAATAAGCATTGACTAAGGATAGGATAGACCAGATATTAAATAAAATTCGCGTTTCGGAGTCTGAAATACCGACCAAAAAGAAATCACTGATTGTTTAGCGTACCGTACGCTCAAACAACTGGAGAACTATAGAACAAATATAATACAAACAGGGAAGGAGTATAGTAGAAATTAAACTTGTTCAATACTTATAAACAAGCTAAAATAGAAATATAGAAAACCGCTTCATTGTCATAAATGAATTATTGAAACTATGAAATAAGCTTCAGATTCAAGTTAGAGCTTAAATATGGAACATCTGTTTCCTTTTTCAAAAACCCTGAGTCAAGAGCTCGATATTCTTCAATTAAATACGGAGACATACACTTAATTGGAGCAATGGCCGGGACTCGTAATCACCTCTTCGTTGTGAGACCTGATAATAGATACCATTTTTCAAAAGTAAAATTTTAAGAAACGATATCAAGCTGAGAACTATGCAGCATACAGTCCACTCAACATACCGCAAAATTCTATCATTTAAACCAGTAAACAGGACTGTAAGAATAACTACTTGATAAATAAAATGCTGAAAAAGAAGAATCGAATTTCCATCGACGTATATCTACTAACATCCCAGACAAAAAAATTTATAAAAACAACCGTACGAAACCAACCGCTCAACGACAGGATTTAATATGCTTCCTTAAGCCTCATGTTCTTCTGATAGGAAACTAGTATTATCAGTCGGAAATTCCTTATTCAAGAGTTATTTCAGTTCAAATATATATCGAAAAACCACTGTACCAAGAAAAGAAGCCTATTACATCCGTTGCCGTTCTACTTCCGTCCTACCTCCTCGAGCCTCATATTCTCATCATACAAAATTAGAATTTCAGCCAGAAATACCTTCTCGTTCACGAGATATTCCCGCGCAAACGTTTTGTAGAAAAACCTCTGTATCAGGAGAACCGCTTGCCGCCGGAATTCGTCGTGCCACCTCCTTGACTCGCATGTTCTCCTGATACAAAACTGGAAATTTCGTCGAGAAATACCTTCTTGTCCACGAGAAATTCTCGGGCAAACGTTTTGAAGAAGAACCTCTGTATCAGGAGAACCGCTTGCCGCCGGAATTCGTCATGCCACCTCTTTGACTCTCATGTCCTCCTGATACAAACCTAGAATTTTCATCCAGAAATACCTTCTCGTTCACGAGAAATTCCCGCGCAAAAGTTTTGAAAAAGAACCTCTGTATCAAGAGAACCGCTTGCCGCCCGAATTCGTCATGCCACCTCTTTGACTCTCATGTCCTCCTGATACAAACCTAGAATTTTCATCCAGAAATACTTTCTCGTTCACGAGAAATTCCCGCACAAACGTTTTGAAAAAGAACCTCTGTATCAGGAGAACCGCTTGCCGCCGGAATTCGTCGTGCCACCTCCTTGACTCGCATGTTCTCCTGATACAAAACTGGAAATTTCGTCGAGAAATACCTTCTTGTCCACGAGAAATTCTCGCGCAAACGTTTTGAAGAAGAACCTCTGTATCAGGAGAACCGCGTGCCGCCGGAATTCGTCGTGCCACCTCTTTGACTCTCATGTCATCCTGATACAAACCTAGAATTTTCGTCCAGAAATATCTTCTCGTTCAAGAAATATTCCCGCTTTTTCCTTTTGTAGAAAAACCTCTGTATCAGGAGAACCGCTTGCCGCCGGAATTCGTCGTGCCACCTCCTTGACTCGCATGTTCTCCTGATACAAAACTGGAAATTTCGTCGAGAAATACCTTCTTGTCCACGAGAAATTCTCGCGCAAACGTTTTGAAGAAGAACCTCTGTATCAGGAGAACCGCTTGCCGCCGGAATTCGTCATGCCACCTCTTTGACTCTCATGTCCTCCTGATACAAACCTAGAATTTTCATCCAGAAATACTTTCTCGTTCACGAGAAATTCCCGTGCAAACGTTTTGAAAAAGAACCTCTGTATCAGGAGAACCGCTTGCCGCCGGAATTCGTCATGCCACCTCTTTGACTCTCATGTCCTCCTGATACAAACCTAGAATTTTCATCCAGAAATACTTTCTCGTTCACGAGAAATTCCCGCACAAACGTTTTGAAAAAGAACCTCTGTATCAGGAGAACCGCTTGCCGCCGGAATTCGTCGTGCCACCTCTTTGACTCTCATGTCATCCTGATACAAACCTAGAATTTTCGTCCAGAAATATCTTCTCGTTCAAGAAATATTCCCGCTTTTTCCTTTTGTAGAAAAACCTCTGTATCAGGAGAACCGCTTGCCGCCGGAATTCGTCGTGCCACCTCCTTGACTCGCATGTCATCCTGATACAAACCTAGAATTTTCGTCCAGAAATATCTTCTCGTTCAAGAAATATTCCCGCTTTTTCCTTTTGTAGAAAAACCTCTGTATCAGGAGAACCGCTTGCCGCCGGAATTCGTCGTGCCACCTCCTTGACTCGCATGTTCTCCTGATACAAAACTGGAAATTTCGTCGAGAAATACCTTCTTGTCCACGAGAAATTCTCGGGCAAACGTTTTGAAGAAGAACCTCTGTATCAGGAGAACCGCTTGCCGCCGGAATTCGTCATGCCACCTCTTTGACTCTCATGTCCTCCTGATACAAACCTAGAATTTTCATCCAGAAATACTTTCTCGTTCACGAGAAATTCCCGTGCAAACGTTTTGAAAAAGAACCTCTGTATCAGGAGAACCGCTTGCCGCCGGAATTCGTCATGCCACCTCTTTGACTCTCATGTCCTCCTGATACAAACCTAGAATTTTCATCCAGAAATACTTTCTCGTTCACGAGAAATTCCCGCACAAACGTTTTGAAAAAGAACCTCTGTATCAGGAGAACCGCGTGCCGCCGGAATTCGTCGTGCCACCTCTTTGACTCTCATGTCATCCTGATACAAACCTAGAATTTTCGTCCAGAAATATCTTCTCGTTCAAGAAATATTCCCGCTTTTTCCTTTTGTAGAAAAACCTCTGTATCAGGAGAACCGCTTGCCGCCGGAATTCGTCGTGCCACCTCCTTGACTCGCATGTTCTCCTGATACAAAACTGGAAATTTCGTCGAGAAATACCTTCTTGTCCACGAGAAATTCTCGGGCAAACGTTTTGAAGAAGAACCTCTGTATCAGGAGAACCGCTTGCCGCCGGAATTCGTCATGCCACCTCTTTGACTCTCATGTCCTCCTGATACAAACCTAGAATTTTCATCCAGAAATATCTTCTCGTTCAAGAAATATTCCCGCTTTTTCCTTTTGTAGAAAAACCTCTGTATCAGGAGAACCGCTTGCCGCCGGAATTCGTCGTGCCACCTCCTTGACTCGCATGTTCTCCTGATACAAACCTAGAATTTTCGTCCAGAAATATCTTCTCGTTGTAGAAATATTCCCGCTTTTTCCTTTTGTAGAAAAACCTCTGTATCAGGAGAACCGCTTGCCGCCGGAATTCGTCGTGCCACCTCTTTGACTCGCATGTTCTCCTGATACAAAACTGGAAATTTCGTCGAGAAATACCTTCTTGTCCACGAGAAATTCTCGCGCAAACGTTTTGAAGAAGAACCTCTGTATGAGGAGAACCGCTTGCCGCCGGAATTCGTCATGCCACCTCTTTGACTCTCATGTCCTCCTGATACAAACCTAGAATTTTCGTCCAGAAATATCTTCTCGTTCAAGAAATATTCCCGCTTTTTCCTTTTGTAGAAAAACCTCTCTATCAGGAGAACCGCTTGCCGCCGGAATTCGTCATGCCACCTCTTTGACTCTCATGTTCTCCTGATACAAAACTGGAAATTTCACCGAGAAATACCTTCTTGTTCACGAGAAATTCTCGCGCAAACGTTTTGAAGAAGCACCTCTGTATCAGGAGAACCGCTTGCCGCCGGAATTCGTCATGCCACCTCTTTTGACTCTCATGTCCTCCTGATATAAACCTAGAATTTTCGTCCAGAAATATCTTCTCGTTCAAGAAATATTCCCGCTTTTTTCCTTTTGTAGAAAAACCTCTGTATCAGGAGAACCGCTTGCCGCCGGAATTCGTCGTGCCACCTCTTTGACTCTCATGTCCTCCTGATACAAACCTAGAATTTTCGTCCAGAAATATCTTCTCGTTCAAGAAATATTCCCGCTTTTTCCTTTTGTAGAAAAACCTCTGTATCAGGAGAACCGCTTGCCGCCGGAATTCGTCGTGCCACCTCCTTGACTCGCATGTTCTCCTGATACAAAACTGGAAATTTCGTCGAGAAATACCTTCTTGTCCACGAGAAATTCTCGCGCAAACGTTTTGAAGAAGAACCTCTCTATCAGGAGAACCGCTCGCCGCCGGAATTCGTCGTGCCACCTCAATCAGGCTCATGTTCTCCTGATAAAAATCTAGAATTTTCATCCAGAAATACTTTCTCGTTCACGAGAAATTCCCGTGCAAACGTTTTGAAAAAGAACCTCTGTATCAGGAGAACCGCTTGCCGCCGGAATTCGTCGTGCCACCTCCTTGACTCGCATGTTCTCCTGATACAAACCTAGAATTTTCGTCCAGAAATATCTTCTCGTTGTAGAAATATTCCCGCTTTTTCCTTTTGTAGAAAAACCTCTGTATCAGGAGAACCGCTTGCCGCCGGAATTCGTCGTGCCACCTCCTTGACTCGCATGTTGTCCTGATACAAAACTGGAAATTTCGTCGAGAAATACCTTCTTGTCCACGAGAAATTCTCGCGCAAACGTTTTGAAGAAGAACCTCTCTATCAGGAGAACCGCTCGCCGCCGGAATTCGTCGTGCCACCTCAATCAGGCTCATGTTCTCCTGATAAAAATCTAGAATTTTCATCCAGAAATACTTTCTCGTTCACGAGAAATTCCCGTGCAAACGTTTTGAAGAAGCACCTCTGTATCAGGAGAACCGCGTGCCGCCGGAATTCGTCGTGCCACCTCTTTGACTCTCATGTCATCCTGATACAAACCTAGAATTTTCGTCCAGAAATATCTTCTCGTTCAAGAAATATTCCCGCTTTTTCCTTTTGTAGAAAAACCTCTGTATCAGGAGAACCGCTTGCCGCCGGAATTCGTCGTGCCACCTCCTTGACTCGCATGTTCTCCTGATACAAAACTGGAAATTTCGTCGAGAAATACCTTCTTGTCCACGAGAAATTCTCGGGCAAACGTTTTGAAGAAGAACCTCTGTATCAGGAGAACCGCTTGCCGCCGGAATTCGTCATGCCACCTCTTTGACTCTCATGTCCTCCTGATACAAACCTAGAATTTTCATCCAGAAATATCTTCTCGTTCAAGAAATATTCCCGCTTTTTCCTTTTGTAGAAAAACCTCTGTATCAGGAGAACCGCTTGCCGCCGGAATTCGTCGTGCCACCTCCTTGACTCGCATGTTCTCCTGATACAAACCTAGAATTTTCGTCCAGAAATATCTTCTCGTTGTAGAAATATTCCCGCTTTTTCCTTTTGTAGAAAAACCTCTGTATCAGGAGAACCGCTTGCCGCCGGAATTCGTCGTGCCACCTCTTTGACTCGCATGTTCTCCTGATACAAAACTGGAAATTTCGTCGAGAAATACCTTCTTGTCCACGAGAAATTCTCGCGCAAACGTTTTGAAGAAGAACCTCTGTATGAGGAGAACCGCTTGCCGCCGGAATTCGTCATGCCACCTCTTTGACTCTCATGTCCTCCTGATAGAAACCTAGTATTTTCGTCCAGAAATATCTTCTCGTTCAAGAAATATTCCCGCTTTTTCCTTTTGTAGAAAAACCTCTCTATCAGGAGAACCGCTTGCCGCCGGAATTCGTCATGCCACCTCTTTGACTCTCATGTTCTCCTGATACAAAACTGGAAATTTCACCGAGAAATACCTTCTTGTTCACGAGAAATTCTCGCGCAAACGTTTTGAAGAAGCACCTCTGTATCAGGAGAACCGCTTGCCGCCGGAATTCGTCATGCCACCTCTTTGACTCTCATGTCCTCCTGATATAAACCTAGAATTTTCGTCCAGAAATATCTTCTCGTTCAAGAAATATTCCCGCTTTTTCCTTTTGTAGAAAAACCTCTGTATCAGGAGAACCGCTTGCCGCCGGAATTCGTCGTGCCACCTCTTTGACTCTCATGTCCTCCTGATACAAACCTAGAATTTTCGTCCAGAAATATCTTCTCGTTCAAGAAATATTCCCGCTTTTTCCTTTTGTAGAAAAACCTCTGTATCAGGAGAACCGCTTGCCGACGGAATTCGTCGTGCCACCTCCTTTGACTCTCATGTTGTCCTGATACAAAACTGGAAATTTCACGAGAAATACCTTCTTGTTCACGAGAAATTCCCGCGCAAACGTTTTGAAAAAGAACCTCTGTATCAGGAGAACCGCTTGCCGCCGGAATTCGTCATGCCACCTCTTTGACTCTCATGTCCTCCTGATACAAACCTAGAATTTTCGTCCAGAAATATCTTCTCGTTCAAGAAATATTCCCGCTTTTTCCTTTTGTAGAAAAACCTCTGTATCAGGAGAACTGCTTGCCGCCGGAATTCGTCGTGCCACCTCCTTGACTCGCATGTTCTCCTGATACAAAACTGGAAATTTCGTCGAGAAATACCTTCTTGTCCACGAGAAATTCCCGCGCAAACATTTTGAAGAAGAATCTCTGTATCAGGAGAACCGCTTGCCGCCGGAATTCGTCGTGCCACTTCTTTATGGGTCATGTTCTCCTGATATAAAGCTAGAATTTTGAGCCAGATTTTGGGCTTTGTTGTTCTACCTGTTCGGGACTCATGTTCCCGTCAATGTGTTTTCGAAAAATTTTTGAGTGGGAGTTGCTTAAGAATTATGAGATATTTTTTAATGAAGGTTCGAATTTTTTTTTTTCGGTAATTATTCGTCAAATAATTGTTATTAAGTAAGCGTGACTGATGTTCCATATTTCAAACTCGAACTTAAATCCGATGCTTTCTTCATAATTTCAATAATTCATTAATTTCTATTATATTATTTTCTGTATTTCTGATGTTTATTCGACAATTATTTAGATTGTTTGTAACATTTAGAGTTTAATTTCTTCTACACTTCTCGTCTTGGCCTGTATCGTTTTATTTAGTGTAGTTTTCCAATTTATTGTTGCTTTAACCACAATTGTTGTGTTTGATCATATACTTTGTCTGCATCGTAGCGCTGAAAAATCAGTGACTTTTTTCCTAATCGATATGTCAGACTGTGTTATAGAAAATCCAATCTCATGTCTAGTCTATTCTGTCGTTGGCCAATGGTAGAATTGTATATACATGTGTTCTGTAGAAAATATGCGCTCTCTGTACAGTCGGTAATGAAGTATTATGGAAGTATTGCTAATGTCATACTCAAAAGAAATTTTCAATAACGAAAGAGAATAAACATTCAAACAGAAATAGCAACGATTCGTTAGTTAATTGAAGTAATATTCGTGATGTTTTTTAAGAACTATTTTGACAATAAAATTTAATGACTAATTTTTGTGAGTATGGCTTATATATTATATTATGTGACAGGTTAGAAAACACATTAGTGTGACAGGTAGTTAGATAAATAAGAATAAATCAAGTATCAAGTAGAAAAATAACAAAATATATAGAATTTAATATTGTATTATAATATAATAAAAATTTGTAATTAAAATTTATTAGGTTGTTTAATCAATATATATAATTGTTGTATTTAATTTTTTAATAAATATTTCAGTAATTATATTATCTATTATTTCACTCAGTATCTATAAGATTATGTTATATTAATATTTATCATTATTCACATTAACTATTTATATTTTTTAAAATAGTTACTATGTAAATTTTCTAATATATATGAATGTAATGTGATGTATTATTAATATATAATTTTAGATCATGACTGCAGTGAAAGTTCATGGTGGAATTGACATTTTAAGACTTCCTGTTAATCAAGAAGAACATGTGTTTCATCCGTGGCACATTAAATACACACAGTCGCATATACTTCATTCTAAATGTTCTAAAAGTGAAAATGGCTGTGGCAATAAGGATGCTGATGCCTGCCAATTTTGCATGTATATCAGATAACTTTGATTATATATAAAACTATGGTAGATATATCATGTAAATAATTTGTAGTTTCAGCCAAACTTTAGAATTGCCACACATGCCAGATATGGTATTCCCAAATAATATATTAACTTTAAAACATCAGGATGGAGCATTCATACAATTTAATGCATTAGATGCTTTGAAAACTGTATCAAATGGAAAAATTAACGTTCAGTTAGCATGCGCAGAAGCTTGGAAAGAATCCAGGTAGAGATATATATTTTCTTGTTTATCAATATATTTTTTAATAGTATATATTTTATAGATATATGTTTTATACCTATATATTTTACAGATCAGAAAGCAGTGAATATTTAGAAGAAAAAGTAAAACCGTTTGATTGGACATTCACCACTACTTATACTGGGACAATATCCAATTTTGAGATTCAAGAAACTAATGAACGGATTGATGTGGATAAATTAAAGAGAAGGGAAAAGATTCTTTTCTACCATGATTTGACATTGTTTGAAGATGAACTTCATGACAATGGCATTGCAGTTTGTTCTGTAAAAATTGTAAGTGTATGTGAATACATTTACTCTTAAAAGGAAAAAATATAGCTAAGTTTACTCTGTTATTATCTTTAATAGCGTGTTATGCCGAGTAGTTTTTTCATTTTATTACGATACTTCCTGAGGATTGATGGTGTAATGTTGAGGATAAATGATACACGATTATATCATGAATTTGGTCAAGATTACATATTGAGAGAGTACACATCGAGAGAAGCCAAGGTTGAAGAAATACGTGTAAGATATTATTTAATACATATTTTTAATATCCGATGAAGTTATTATAACTTAAGGACCACCTTATTGTACCTAATGATTATTATTGATTATGATATGCTTTTAAGATTGCACCTCCGTATCGATGAAATAACATGTGCATTTTTGCACAGTATCCTTTTCACAGCCCCATTGTTGATAAAATATACTATGTTTGCTGTTCGTTCATATTTCTTCAGTTATAGAATTTTTGCATAAACGAGATAAATATTCTGATCCAACATTTTACTTTTAGGCTCCACCATCATTGTTTGTTGAACCAAGTGAAATCGCATCATATTTGCCTTTAACTAGATGTCACTATCATAAACTGATAATGATGTTAAATAAAACAGAATCAATCACGAACGATGAATTGACCAATGAAATAGCAACTGATAATGAAGCGGCTAGTGCAAATACAAGTGAAACAAACAGTTTTGTTACTTAAAATTTACAGTTATATATAAATATATTACTGTCAAAAATAACCAAGAATCGTGCGTTTATTGAAAAAAGAAAATCCTTATACTTTCAATATGACATAATAATACAAAAATTGGCATGAAATCTCCATTTTTAAATTTGATATATAATGTTCAACATATGAATAATGCATCTACAACAGTGTTTCAATAATAAATATGTCTAATATCACAATAATTCCGCGTTACCTCGTTATTTAAGAATTGTATAGAAAATGTCACATTCTTATATAAAAATTCATTAATAAATTCATTTTAATTTCTATGTTTTGAAAGAAGAAGTTGATTCATTCAAATTTTTATCATATCTTCGAACAATTGTACTTATATGAATAATTTTATTTATAAAAAAATTTAGTTTTGCATTAAATAAATTTTCAAATATTTTGTCTTCCTTTGGTTTTTTCTATACATAAAATCAAATATACTGTATCTATTGCACGTTTTATTATTGTTTAGTATTTAATGTTACTGGCTGCACGTTTAAAATGCATCTATATCTAATAAATATAATATTTGTATGATACTTTTTTATCAAAGCTTTAACAAAAATTAATGGCAGGAAGAAGTTTGTTACCAATAGAAAAACATTCGAGAAATTCTTTATTTTAAGCTATAATGAATTTCGACGTTCGGCACTAGGGTGCGCTGTCAGGTCAATTTTAAAATTATAATTTCAGCGCTGATTCAATTTTGAAATGTATCAAACAATTACAAGCACTAATTTGAAAAGATAGAATATAAAGCAGACTGAAGTGAAAAAATTAATTATCTAAATTTTTGTTAAACATTATAAATGTAAATAAAATGAAAGCAAATAAAAACTGAAACCTCGAACATCAGTTTGTAATCAAATAAACATACACAACTTAAATCTTTTACTAAACTCATATTTACATACATGGAGTTAACACTTATGCACTGTGTATCATTATAAATAAAATAACTAGAAGAGATATGAGAACGTTTTAGTATAAAACTACAAATACTTTTGATATTTAAATTACGTTGTTAAAAAATTATTATTTTATTGTTGTGAAAATGTGTAATTTGCATTGATTGAACATTTTTGAATGATAATAATAATCGACATCAACAGTGTTTGCATTTATGAATAGCTGAATGATCAAAGGAACAGGCACGCAGTGTTTTCTTCGGTTGAAACCGTAATTGCTGTTACCAGTCGTATTGTATCGCAGTAGACTACCACGGCTGAAGTCCCGTGTGCATTGTTCCTTTGCACACCGTCTGACCTTGGGAAGGTCACGCCTGTTACACGCACCTCGCATTCCTCGAATCCCCCGCGTTCCATTCTTCGCGGAGGCAAGCTTATTTCGATAAGCAATAACGTCTCATTCCATGCAGAATAACATTCATATTTTTCGTAAATTATACAGCAGACGCCACATTTCTTTTTAATTTTCTATAAGTTAAATATAAAACAGAAGTCTAATATTGTTATAAAAAATAAATTACACCTTTTTGAAACTGTTTCCTGTTTTCAGATAATACGAACGATTTTCAATAAAATAGATTATTTTTTAAAAAATTAGCAATTTGTATCTATAGTATTTCACGTGCATGTTTTAATAAACATTTCAGTACTGATACACGATGTACGATATCGTAGAAAATCAAGTAAACACTACGATAAGATCGTAGATAATTCATTGGAAGTTTCCTATAGGTTAATTTGAAAAAATTTATTATGGTGGATCCCATAATTTTGAAATATATTTGATGTTCATCTTTATGTAAGTAAAAGAGTCGTACACTCTTTATCCTTTTAATTTCTATCTAAAACATTAGAAATAAAAATATCGTCTCCCTTCCAGCTCGGTAAGTGTTCGGCGTAGATGGCGCCATGATTAATCTTTCGGCCCGCGAAAAATTCAAAACACTTTAAAGTTTTAATTTCGAAATTTTGTATATGAAAGTATATAATAAGGAAAAAGATAAAGTATAAATTTTTTTGATATTGAATCTTTATCGATTGAGAGGAACATAAAAATTTCTAAACGCGACAAGGATGCACGGGCAGATTATAGTGGCAAGAAAACAGCCTTTTTTGGTTGATCTATCGAAATGAAAAAGTAAGGGAAGGAAAAGCGAAGCGAATCAATCGTTGATCGACCGACATTGTGACATCGTATCTGTGCCTGTAAAGAAACTTGTGCAAAAACTATCGAGCTTTGTGACAACTAAAGAAAAAACCCAAGACAAGATTTGGCGACAGCGTAGAGATTCTTTGAAATCAATGACTCTTATATGTAACGTAGAATAAGTAATGAAGGATTTAAATAAAATTATTATTTTATTTTTAACTTCATCTTCATTTATACACTAAATTTTTCTTTGTAATTATTTCAATAATATATCATTAGTGTTCGATACTCGTTTTTTATTTTATTCATTTATTTTCTTTTTAATATGAAACTTAATTTTAGAATAGCGTGTTCGTATATATATATATAAATTGTATCTGCTACTTGTGTTAACAAATTATATAAGATAACGTTTGTTTTTTCTTCTTGTTATACCCATTACTGACAAAATTACCAAGAACGGAAGCGAGTTCTTCTTCTATCTATGTAGCTTGTCTACTTCTCATTAACGATGAACCAACATCCGTTTGCAGTGCTCATTATAGCATTTATTACAAATTCAATATCACGCTACTATTAACTCACAAATATCAATATTACATTTCTGTGAACAGGATTGCAAATAATTAGCAGTACACATCGGAACAATATCTTTACATTGAATTCTTGAATTCTTTTCAAAGAAAAGATTCTGAATAGATCGTGTCGCTATTTCATAGATCAGTGATGTACTCGAAACGCGACGAGAATCTCCGTGAACAAGATTTGAAGTTTTGCATAATTTCCTGATACGTTTAAAATAAATAGAAAGTTATAAATGAACTTTAATACCTTTGTAAGATATTTGTTCAGTTTTAAAATGATTGTCAGTATGTGAACAATAAGTATTATATGTTTAATAAGTCGATAATAGTGTTATTTGCAAAATAAACAAAATAAGACATACCTGATATTTTCTTTACCACTGAAAATTGATCGTAGACATAATTGCAATATATAAATAAACAGAAGTAAATTTACAATTTACATTTACATTCTGTCATAAGATTTCGAATGCACTGTCTGCATTGTAACGGTGCATTGCAAACTATTAGAATCAACGTTACTAAAAAGTTATTAAAATAGGGATTAAAAGAAAAATTTCTCTAGAGGAGAGAGAGCTATAGCATCTTTAATTGCAATACTTGTCAATAATTGTCAAAAATTTAACGTATGGATCGTTTTAATACACGATACAAGCCCTATTTTTGAACGCAAACTTTTCGTCTATTAACAGGATGCAAGAGGAAGTTTCACGAGGTGTTCGTTCCCATCGCTGAGCATCGCTATCTCGCACACTGCCATGATGCGTAGGTGTTTCCGGCCGGCTGAAGCACGAGCGTCTGCCCGAGCGTCTTTCGCGCGCGCAAGAGCGAAGAAAGAGTAAAAGAAAGAGAAGGGAAAGAAGAAGGAAAAGGAGAGGCAGAGGAGAAAGAGAAAAAGAGAGTAAAGAGCAAGAGAGAGGAAAGAGCAACACGAAGCGAGAAAAAGAAAGAAACAGAGAGAGAGAGAGAGGAGAACGAGCTGGCGAATAAGGGAGCTAGCGAGCAAAGAGAGAAAAATAGTTTACCAGCGGGTGAGTGAGTAGAAAAGCAGGATGCGAGTGGAAGGACGCTGGCCGTGGAGAGAGCGACTGAGAGAGAGAGAGAAAGAGAGAGAAAGAGAGAGAGAAAGAGGGAGGACATGCTCGGCCGGAAGCAGTTACTCGTGCGATGTAACGAAAATATCAGCCGTCCGTTTCGCAATCGGCCTACCCGCGTTCGCCGAGTTTAATATAGAACACTCGCACGCCCTGTCGCGAAAACATCACGCTAACCTCGCTAACCGCACGCTGCTATCGTATTTATCGCGTCATATCGAGAGAAAGAAAAAAGAAAAAACTTTGTTTCTCTCCGTCTGTACGATTCGATCGGAGCTGCGTCAACGAAAAGGAAACGTCCCGCAGAGTGCTCAGGTACTTTGGCGCATGCCAACGCACCAAATGCATTTGGAACCTCCGTGCGCTTCCTCCAGCATGTATCGTGCCTTTGATATCTCTTCACGACGTATCGATAAAATTCGATAAACAAAGACGATCGCAACTTGCGGATTTTTCTATCCTTCGCAATCTTGACCAAACGAAGAATTTATGAATTTATCATTGGGATATATTTTTTGGAGGGAATGAAATATGTCGATCGTTTTAAATATACGCTTCCTTTCAATTCGATCGCGGATAACGTTCCGTGACCTCCGTCATCGCTTTAATCTCTCTCTCTCTCTCTCTCTCTCTCTCTCTCTCTCTCTCACGCTAATAAATTTCACATCGGTACAGTGTTAATCTGCCTTCAAATCATAAATCATATTTGTGCAACCGATGGGTCGTAGATCGATTCTTCCTTCTTCCCTCCTTCTCTTTCTCTCCCCGTGACCTTGGTGCTTCCACTATCCTGACGCGATAATAAACTCTTACGGCGGATCCCTATATAAAATCGTCCGCGTTTGCAGCTCCGGCGTTGTTTCCTTCTCTTCGTTTCGTCGCCGGATGCTTCGCTTTTAATTCCCCCGCCCGATAAACCTGATCGACCGTAAAAGCGTCCGACTGGTTCAGATATCACGTGAGTTCGTTCGAGTCGTTCAGAATTTCTCGAAACTCTCTTCTCTTTCCCGTTTTCTTGATTCGTTTCGTTTTCGTGAAAAGTTTATCGGCAATTGGCGCGCGCGAACGCGGGCTGCGATAGCTCGTTCGATCCTCCGTTGCCACCTACCACATGCACGATCAATATGACGTTCGTAGAACGACACTAGAAATATCACACGGTTCTCGGAATATCGCGAGCATTCCGCGAACACCTCTCTATCAGTCTCGATTCTTTTCCCGACCGCATTATTTGCACCGGATTTTTGCTGTTTCCGGGGCGATGCGCTTCGAACGCGCGCGTACAATGGTCGCTTCTATTTGATTCTTCCATCCCGTCGAGTAGCGCCCGTTCGATCGCCTCTGCCTCCTCTGGTTTCGATGCAACATTTCCGAGTTACAAGCGCGAGAAGAACGAGCCGTCGTACGTCGAGCTATCGTACGACGATTCAAATTTGTTTGGACTTTCGTACGAACGATCGATCTTTTAGGTTAGGATTCTAATGGACATCTTTTAATCTTCTAATTTTCACCGCTAACATTTTCATCATACCACCCATATCACTAATCTTCATCTCTTAATCCTCAACTTTCGCTCAACTTATATTTTTATTCCATATCGCATATTCCCTACCTCTTGTCCACATCCAGTGGATTTCTAACAGATATCCTAAATTTCATTCCCAAGTTTCATCCTAAATTCCATTACTAACGTTTTCGCGTCTAGTATCTCTGACAGACATCTTTTATCCTATTCTTCGTTGCTAACATCGCCACACATTCCCTATTTTTGATATATCTTCCTTAATATCTTACAACCCAAATCTCACATTACTCATTTACATTCCATTCTTACATTCCCCGTCCCATTTTCTTTAGTCTACAAAACGTTTACCACATGCTGTCTCCGACGTTCCCTGTATTACACTCTACATCCCATATTTTACACGCTGTTTCCTTTCCTCACATTCCTAATGATTCCTTTGTACTTTTAGGTTAGGTTTAAGAGAATGCAGCCCATAAATTTCTCATAAAAAACGGTCAGACAAAATAAATTTCGTTGCTGATAAAGTTCCAACGAAAAGGAAGAAATTTGTCGTCTGAACTTTTCTGTCTGGATTCGCGATCCACAATTTTCCCACCGAGCTAATTCGTGTTCCTAAAAATTCCGAATTTTTCCGTAGCATTTCCGTTTCATCCCTCCCGCCTCGTCCTATTTAATTATTTTGACACACCTGTCAAAAGTTCAGTCAAAACACGCATCCGCTGTAATCGAAACAGAGGTAACCTCTTATCGTTTAAAATTACATTACTGCGAACGAGTTACCACGTCCTGCAACAAGTTGTACTCCGTTTATTTCGCTGTATCGTATCGAGTCACCGATTTTATCGCCCCACTTTCACTGCTACCATTTCAATGCTCTTCCATTGACGATTGCGTTATCGTCGGAGTGCATCGAGAATCGGACATATACCAGATAGACACCGCCTTTCGCGTGCATCGGTAGAATTGGAAACGCTCTCTCGGCGTGTTGCACCTTTGTCTCTTCCCTCCTCGCGTCTTGTACATAAAGCGACGCGATAAACACCACGTATATCATATCGTACAATATCTTCACGTCGGCCGGTACCGTGAAATTATCGTGTCACGTACGCGTATACGTGCTTATCCTTAATACAATATGTACCAAAGGATGAAACTAGTTTCGTGAGGCGGGTTGGAGGGGGAAGGGGTTAAAGGACGTCTCCGGTAGCTTTGACTTCTTCGAATGTGGTTGAACGAGTTGTCAAGGTAAGGCAAAGCGAGGCAAAAGCGAGCCAGGCCGATCTTCCCTCTCGTTGATGCGTTCGTTCGTGCGGAGAGGGAAGGGATAAGTAACCGGAGATAGCGATGGACTCGCCGCGCGTTCCGAATCGCTTCGTACCGTTGACAAAACTTCCATCGCGTTGAACGGTCGGTCAAACGTTGCCTTCACCAGGATCTATGAAACTGAAAATTTCAGCCTGAAAAAAATACATAAATCGAATCCCGAAGAAGGAACTTGGAAAAGTTGACGCCTCAGATTTCGATCCCTGTTGTCAGCAATAGTTCGCAAAAGTACTTACAATTTAAAATACTATCGTTTCTTCGTCAAGTTTTCAAATTGTTGCAATCATAGAAAAATTAATCATTAAAATCATTAAAGTGATACGAAATATCACGCTTAGATCTGATTAATGTTGCAACAAATTCACCGTGAGTACGTAACTTCAAACTCGTAGAATAGAATCGAGATCGAAGGAATAGCAACGAAAGAAGAATTTTTGAAACTCCCCGTCGTAATCGAAATATCGAGTAAGAGACAGAATTTGAGGATCGATCGAGTCGATTGGAACGTTGCCCTTAACAACTGAATGCTCCACGGAGTTCGAAACGTTTTGCGCGATAACGCGGCGCTCTCGCAGCGTTTGCAAACGGTCTAATTAATATTCCAAGAAATATATTTGCGAGCCTATCGATACTAAATATATTGCTCCCGTCTCTCGCGAATTTATTGGAAACGCCGCTCATTCATTACCGACCGTTAAAGCGAAACAATTATCCGAGTTCTTCGTGCGACCGAATCGTTCGAAAACTTGCAACGGACGGAATTTAATGCCCATCGCTAACCGGATGAAGTCGAAGGAAGGAGGAAGGGCGGGAGGTAGAGGGAGATCGCGTACAGGTCTCGACATCGAAGGTGGAGTTGAAGGGGTGGGGAAGAGGCCACTTCCGGTCACGTGACAACACTGGACCAGCCAGCCTGCCACTTTGCTCTCTTCTTATTTTCGACTTGTCAGACCCTCCTCCCTCTTCGTCTCCCAACTTTCCCTTCCGTAGCCCCTCAATGGCGTCATCTTCTTCTTCTTCTCCTTCTTCTTCTTCTTCTTCTTCTTCTTCTTCTTCTTGATTAACTCAAACTGTCACGAATCGGTCAGGAACAAGCGAAACAGATGGCGGTGAACGTATTTCTCTTTTTATTCTCGCTACCGAGCGTAAAATTTTCAGTGTGCAACCGCTCCTTCTCCATTCATGGTTCATCCTCGTGATCTCTGTCGTAAGAAGAAGCGTCGAAGAATTTAATTATAAACGCGTAGATCAGCTCGCAGAGACAGTACCATTTACGTGTACTATAAATTCGCAATATAACACGATGGAATAACCAACGTTTTACCTTTGAACGTAGAACCTTTGCTTTTCTTCTCGCTGTGTAGCTCAAATTTAAGTATTCGAGCTCATTGCCACTAGAAATCTGTGAAATCTAGTACACGAGTAGTAATATCTAGAAAACCTTGGACTGTCCAATGCATCGTTCGCGCACTCTTTCGCGAGTAAGCCAAGTGTACAAAGGACGAGAAGAAATAACGAAACAACGAAAAAGGACGGTATTTGCTTACCAGCTTTATTAACAATTGCGGGTATAAACTTAAATCTACTAACAATTAGATAACAACGTGTGTGCGTCAACGCATTCTTAATGGACGCAACGAATTCGCATCGGAATTCGGAAATAAATTGGAATCTGTTCTTTCGTCTCTTTTAATTACTTTTCTTTGCTTTATTAGCCGTTGCAACATATAACGTGACATCAGTGATAAAAAGATTCGGTTTGAGGCGAATTTGTATCGATGAGGGGGAGGGAGGGGAGAGGAAGAGCAAAGGGATTGATACACCAAATTGGTACACGTTTCTCGAATTTTCTTTTTCTTTTTTTTGCCTTTTTTTCCCTTAACACTGTCCTACGTCCATATACGTAAGATATATATCGTACATGTGTCGATGTTAACCGCGATGTCTGCGATTACAGTGTCCTGAAGGATCGAAGCTTTGCGAGGAGATCACACGGTAACGATCCTGATGCGACGAGGGAATCCTTGTTCACCGTATGAGATACCGATCGAACCTTCGATTACCTCGGTTCATCCGTTGTTTTCCCTTTTCTCTTCTTTTCCTCGAACAACATTGGTCCTGATCCTGCAACAGGCTAGTGCGCCGTGTTCTCGTCTTGTGTTCCGTCCCGATCGTTTTTGTATCTTTTCATCGAGCAGTACAAACGTGTGCAGCACTGTTGCAAATTTCATCTCTCTTCACTTTTGTCATGCCAGTTTCTCAAACTTCTGTCTCTTCGTCGCATTGAGATAATTGTTTTCTTCCTCTCTGGAACTGTCAATATATTTCGAGAGCTAAGTACGATGCAACGAAACCGTCGAAAGAAAGATCGGCACGGGAAAAAAAGAGAAAGCACACACGAAGGGAAATAGAAAGGAATCGCGTGATGACAGCCTTTGCATTTGACAAACAATGTCGCGAAAAACGACAGAACGCGTAATATAACAAGTGTGACACAACACTAATGCACAAGCATATACAAAACGCGCGTCAGTAACGCACAGTACTTCCTGATCAACAGTTTCATCGATCTTCTCTGCGTCAGGGCCTCGTATTTCCGAACGATGTCGATCGTTCAAGTCGAATTTCAACGAACACCCGTGTCCAGTTCAGATTAGGATTCGAAAATCTTTTCAGACGCCCACGATCGTGCGTCAGATTTGACGAAAAGAATTATTTGTCGTCGAAAAAAAAAGTCAGAGGGAAGTAAAAAACGATCTCGTTGCATCTTTCGTTTCAGCGTCACGCCAGTCGTTTTCTCGTCCCGATCGACGCGTCTGAAAAGTTACCAATTACCATCGATCTCCGGCTCGTTCTACGTGTTCGCGACTCGGCAGGGCAAACCTACGAGAGGGGATTGTGATTCGTCGGGATATCGTTCGATCGTTTTATCGGGATATTCGACGAAGCCCTTGCGAAGCGAAACGACTCTGACAAAGGGACGACTTCTTTTGTTTAGATTTCCTCTCGCTCGAAGCTGGAACGAACAATCGGAAGAAGAATCGAGGAATCGCTCTCTCCCCTTACCTGCTCCCGCTTGTACTTCGCAAACCTCCGAGATCTGGTTTCTTCTCGCGTCTGAGAACAAATTTCCTTAAACAAATTAGCAAGATCGCTCTTGTGAATTTCGACAACATCGATGACGAGACGACACCCGACTGGTGTTGGTTGGTTTTTGACGATTTCGACGAGGAAAGGATCGACCGCGAGCAGCGACTGGAAGGATGATGGTGTCCCATTGAACGTCGACAGCGTGCACGTACATTCTTCAACGATCAAGCCGCTCGAGCAAGAATGGAAAGTTAACACACCTTAGTTCGGTGAATTCCGTCCGCGTGGGAAGCGCTGTTACCGTGCAATTAAACGCCGCTCCGGACTGCAACACGGCGGCTCTCGATTCCCCGCGATATCGGCGAGTCTCGAAGGCGTTCGTTATTTCAAAATAAGTTGGAGAAGCAGAGTCGAGCTAACGAGCAAAGCGATTATCCTTATCTACAAGGATTATATTATATTATATATATAAGAGTTATGTATATAATACAACACGTATATTAATATACACATTAAATCAGTGTTTGTTAAAGTGAAAAAGAAGAGAGAAAAAAAAAACTTTTCTTCGTCCGATATCCACTCTCACGCGTGTATGGAAGCGCAGAGTGACACCTGGCACGCGTTTATCGCTTTATTATCTCCCGCTTCCTCGCGCAACAATGTGTAATTAAACTCGCACGACTAGATAATACTGGAAAAAAGTAAAAAATTAAAGAAAATAAAAAATTAAAAAAGAAAAGAAAAATAAAAAAATGACACCCGAGAACTTGCGCGTGTACAAATACCGTATGCGTACAAATACGTATGGAGATTTCAGACCCCCTCCCCCCTCCTTCTTTCCACCGATCACCGTTCCCCGTTCTGTACCGTACTACGCTCTGTTCTCTTCTCCTCGCGCGTGTGCCCCCACGCAATTGTCCTTTTTCCATCTGCCCGCATTCTCGTCGTCCCCCCGGAGCACACCCATGCACACGCGCGCATACGCGACACGTACGCGACACGTAGGCACGTATAGATGCGACCGTTCATTCTTGCAGGCTCCTACTCGCGTAGCTCTCTCGCTCTCACGCAGCCCGAACGCGTGCATTATCTCGATCTCGTACCGCTCTCTCTAAAGCTCTGTCCTCACTGAGGCGATATCAAGCTGATTTGCGGTAGATGCTGCCTGTATGACGAGTGAGTCGTTGCAGTGGTGCCCGAGAGCGGACGCTTAACCGGGGAGGTGTATTCGGCGAATTATGCCGGTATCACGGCAGGTCGCGCGATAAGGCAGTGTAGAGAGAGAGATAATTCTCTAAGAATTGGTGGGCATTATTGTACTTGTCGAACTAACTTGTTGTACCATCTCCAAGCTTTTATGGAACAAACATCACAAATGGAAACACGTGGCAATCATCGTTCGACATTTAGTCACTCCGTTGCACTGTCGTCGTCGAGATGCAATTTCGTAACAAAATGTTTGTTAACACATTGCTGTACCAGTGCGTTTTTCGTGGATTGTTGGTAATCTGTTTTCTTTTAGCAAATTGATATGAGACTATGTAAAGTAACGTTTGTAGATTATTCCTTTTTGAAAATTTGCAAATGTTTGCAAGTCTAGCCAAGAAACTTTAGAGTCCACAATGCATTGAAAATTATAAAACACGGAATTCTAGTGCGAGTGCTATGTGAAAGTGTTCACGGACGTGATTTTGAGATTTACTGTGCTCACAGGGGGGTTGAAATTAATCGAAACTGTCACGTTTCTGTTGCATTATTTTGTTTCAAATTAATACGTTTTACGTCGCTATATAATAATTTGGTATTTAGTATTGTTTTATGAACCAGAATAAGATAGTTTATAAAAGCTTTATCTTTTCTTTTTTTTATAGTAAGAAATGATCGAGGAAACGGTTCACGGCGAGGAATTAAAAAAGAAGAAATAAATGTTCGCGATATCGGTAATCAGCAATTAGAGCGATTTTTTAACATCCTCTTTCGAAGATATCGAATCGCTAAGCCCGCTCGACACAACTCCAGCGTATAACAAGTACAAAAGCGCATGCATCGTGTACCGAGCCGAAGGAAAACGCTCGGACAATGCTTCTTTTCAGAGTTTTCTTTCTTCGTCTCTCTCTCCCTTTCCTCTCGTCGCTCTCTTTCCTTCTTCCTCCCCATTACTACTTATTCCTTCTTTTCTTGATTCCTCGTACGCCCGTTTTTCTTTCTTTCTTTCTTTTTTTTTTCTCATTTTTTAATTTTATTTTTACCATGGGATACAAGCGACTGGAACCACGGTTTCGGAAAAAAAAAAAAAAATAATCGAGTCGATATCGATACCAGTATTACTACGTCCTCTGAATCTTCTCAACGGCCTTCAAACATGCTGATCAAACATCTCTCTCGCCCCCTCCCCCCTCCCCGCCCCGAACCCCTTTCTTCTCTATCTGCGAACTCTTTCTTCTACTACGAAAACTCCATGTCTGTGAACTTGGCCAATGCGTAGCCACGAATAAATTAACCATAGAAAAAATTTCTTCTTTATACAAATGTAATATACAATATACATAGCTATAATCTAGGCGTGAGACGCGTGCAACTTGCAACGCGCTTCGAACGAAATAACAGCAAGGAACGCGTGTACACGCGCGTACACGTGCTCGCATTCAATATACTTTTAATGGTACGTCTATTTGCTTTCACGCTTTTTCTCCTATCTTTCTTCTCTCTCGCTCGCACACTCTCGCTCTTACGTTCCACGCATTCGCTCTCTCTCTCTCTCTCTCTCTCTCTTTCTCGATCACGCTCGCAGTTACTTTCTGTGTGTGCGCGTACTATTTATATATTTTATCGTGTATAGACCTATCTATACGTAAGTGTAATATCTCTCTGCATTTAATACGCACGCTTGCGCAGTAGTACATTGTCATCTTTCTCGCCCTTTCTTCGCTATCGTTCACTCGCGCTTTCTTCTCTAAATCCATCAGGGCCTTGTTCCGTCTCTCCCCTCTCCTTTGACTATCTTCACACTGCATCCTTCTTTTTTTCTTTCTTCCTTCCTTCCTTCCTTCCTTCCTTTCTTCTTTCCTTCCTTCCTTTCTTCTGTTCCCTATTCTACTATACCATTCTCGCATTCTTTCATTCGTACATGTTTCTTATACTCTCTCAAAACTCTCTCTCTCTCTCTCACGCTCGCTTCGCACTTTCGCGCGCGCATGGAAGAATAATAAATAAAACATTCGCGACGCCAGATGTACAAACTCGTCAGAATTCTTCGATATCGGTTTTACTTTTCTTTTTTCTCGGCCTAAATGCAACTCTTGTACTTAATGCAATTTTTCATCTCGCTCCTTCTCGATAAGAGCGTTGAAAGAAGAGCGTTGACGCACGTCTCTCCTCGCGGCGGAACAAGAAAACGCGACGGTCGTCGACGTGTACGATTCGACGAGAGTCGTCGTCGTCGTCGTCGTCGTCGGTGGCGCACCGAACGCACGTCGCTCGCTTCCTGCGTTAGAGTTCCGGTGTGACCGGGTCGAGCAACCTCTTCTCCGGATCCCTCGAGTCCCCGATATCGTTGGCGATCGGATGATGCCTGTTCCCGGCGTTTCCGATCGTGTTCGGGTTGCATCTGCAACCCTGGGCGGCGTGCCGCGCGTAACACACCTCGCACAACGCGACGCAGCCCTTGAACGGCCAATAGCACAACAAGCAAGGCATGACGAGGGTGAGCGCGCCGAGGCAGGCCCACCTGGAGGCCCTCCTGTTCCCCGTGCAGGAGCACGGCTCGTCCGCGCAGCTGCCGGCTGCCTCGCCGATACCGCCGCCACCGCCACCGCCGCCGCCGCCGCCGCCGCCGTTCCCGTCCACGCAGTGATAAAACAGTCCCTTCACGCAGCACAGGCAAGAAGCGTAATCGAGAATCGTCTCGGCGGAGCAGAAGCACTTGTTGTCGCACAGCCACTTGCTGGGCAACGGGGGCGGCTCTCGGCAAGACTCGCAACGACATCGACCGCAGAAATTGCACATTATCGACAAACCGGCCGGATCGTAAGTCCTGGAGGCGAGGCTGTTGGCCGGTTCCTTGGTAAACGAGACCGGCTGTTTGGTCACGGCGTTCGGGACCGCGGTGTTCGCCGCGATCGAGCCGGCGGACGCGGTCGGGTTCGTCCCGCTGGCTATTAAACCGCGAAACGCTTGAGTCCTGCTCGCGTGCAACCGATGAGTCGCCGCGATCGACGCGTCCGCCACACCAACACCACCGACACCACCACCACCACTACCACTCTTCTGACGATGCCTCCGGTCGATCTTTGGGCAATCGGCGCCGATCCCGCGCTTGTTGTCATCGTCGATGACCCGTCGCTCCTGCTGATTCGCCCCGTGTTTGAACGGTGCCTCGACGTATTCGTTGATGGCTCTCTCGCCGTCCGGTCGCGGCACCGTGAGGCTCACCTCGCTTATCGGACTCCTCGGCGGCGTGTCGTTCGCGACAAGCAGTCCGCGGGCGTTCGTCGTCGTCGTCGTCGTCGTCGTCGTCGTCGTCTCCGTCGAGGTGTCGATGTTTCTCGGTCTGCTGCGGAACGTGCTCGAGAGAGGGCTGAGCGGAGCAGTGGTGACCAACGCTCTCGACGGTTGGCTCGATTGGTTGGCTGCGAGAGTCGCGGTGGCGGCGGCGACGGCGGCGGTGGTGGTCAAGGAGGATGCGGTCGGCACGTGCACGATGGGCAATCTCGGTGGAGGGAACGGCCGATTGTGATCGTGAACGCGACCACCACCGGTTACGTTGCGCTGCTGTTGAACGGAATGCTGCGCGTCTCCGTCGTCGGCGTTGACTACTGTACTGTTATCGTGGCTGGTCGCGGTGGCTGTACTACTAGCGGCGGTACTAGTATCGAGGTTGGTCGAGGCGTTCGTTGGCGAGGAGGGTAGCCGCGAGAGCGGCGTGATCGCATTGTTCTGCGACATCGGCCGACCTCTCAGTTCAAGATGCTCGGCTTGGCAACGCGCCGCTGCGTCCACGCAACGCTTCCGGTGCTCCTCCTTCTTCTTCGCCTCCAGCTCTTGTTCCTCCTGCCAGTGATTCGCGAAATGGATACCGTTACCGAACTCAGCGCCTCTTTCTGCTCCTGCTTCTCTTCCGCCGCTTCCACCACTTCCACTTCCTCCCCCTTCCCCTTCCCCTTCTTCTCCTCCTTCTCCTCCTCCTCCTCCTCCTCCTCCTCCTCCTCTTCCTCCTGCTCTTCCGCCTCCGCCTCCCAGCCTAACGCGACTCGACGACGGGACGATCCTTCTCGACGATCCTGTTGTTGCCGGTCTCCTTGCTGTTTCTGGCGAGGGTGGTGATGTGGAACGACGAACCGACAAAGCCGACAACGCTGCCCGTTCGCTAGCCCATTGTTCGACGGCTCTCGGTGATCCTGGAGTTGGAGTAGCGCGCTGCTGATGCTGTTGCTGTTGATAATGAGCTGACTGACTCGGGGTAGTGAGTGTCGCCTCGTTGATCCGCACTGCCCAGCCCGCGCGAGGTGGTGACACTCTCGACAAGGGCGTTCCATTAGCGAGGATGAGGCTCGGTAAAACTCCGCGTCCGCTTCCTCTCGCCCTCGCGACACGCGCTTCATCCCCACCTGAAACGATCAAACATCCGTTACTCTCCTCTCCTCTCCTCTCCTCTTCTCTTCTCTTTCTCTCTCTCTCTCTCTCTAACACACACACACTCTGCTCAATTTTAATTTTTTAATTAACACTCTTTAATTCCAGCTGTAATTGTTGCTTCTTCTTGTCTGTACTTTGTCGACAATTTTTACAAACTTTCGACGTTCGACGTTCCATCGAAATTTCTACAATAACGTACAACTCGAACGTTACGTTGCAATTTCCAAGTAATTGTTACTTTATACTTTGTTACGCGTATAAATTGCTACGAATTGTAATCCCTTGTTATTCCGTTGAGATCCGACATATACCTGCTCTATTCGTGCGCGTGTGTTACACTCGGTTACGAGTATCCTACTCGAGAAGGGAATCCTTTCTGTGAGAACGAGAGATGGGATCTGAATGAACAAAGTCGAAAGCGATATTCGGATCACACCTCGACAGACACGAAGAATTCCGTGTACGTGGTACGCTACCTACGTGGCTTCGAGGTAGGTTTGGTCCCGGTACGTGGGCGAGCGCGGCGCGAGTGGGCGCCTCGCGCGGCCCGTGTGTGCACCGGGGTTCTTGATTCAGTGGTCACCGGCCCACTCGAAGCGCCTACAGTTGTGGAAGAATCGAGTATTTTGCTCAGCCAAGACCGATCGTGCCCTCCACGCGTCTGCATCGTGTGACGGGCTTACATCAACGACCGGACGATTAATTATTTCTACGAGGACTTTTCGGAGAAATTCAACCCTGGCGTGCGTCATTGGAGTTGGATTATTAAAATTTAATTTTATTCTGCATTTTACGCTTACAGAAAATAAATAAAGTAAATTAGAAAAAAAAAGAAAGAAGTAAAGTATTTAAAATTAATTTAAATTAAGTTGCGAGTGTTTCAAATCGAGTAACTTAATTACGCGTCGTTGTGACGATACCGACTGAAGGTAAGCAAAATTTTGATCGTCTCTGTTGTTCGTCTACGACGAATGTTTTTGCGAAGGGGAGTAACAGGGGAAAATTACAAAGAATATTGTGCCGAGCGAAATGAGAATGCTTCGTTCACGAAGGACAAACGGAATAATATTTAGAAAGCAGGGAAGAACGCGCAGAAACCAGATGACGTTAAATCTGACTGATAATTCGTTTCAACGCGCCTCGACCCACTCTCGGAGGAACCTGCGGAACTGGAAGAAACGACAATCGCTAGCACAAGACCAACCCCGCGTCCTACACGCATCCGCCGTGCAGGAACACATCGATATCTCGCAACGAGGATTTTCAACTTCCTTTATTCTACTACTCAGCAAAACTAACCTACAAATTGAAACGACAAATTCGAAAATGTTACCTTAGCAGACGAAAATATCAACTAGTAACAAATGATGTTTCAATTATTATCGTTTTAGTCTGACAATATAATTGTCCGACTAATCTGACAATATAATCGTTTGAATATTAAAATATTTAAACAGTAGAGAGGAGGAGGATGATTCTGCTTTAATTGCACTCTCAGAAGTATAAATTTTGCGAATCTCACTGTTTCAACGTATTCGTTGGTAATTCATCAGAAAACGCATTCACTGTGACCGTAGCGTTCCATATTCACGCGGTCTGAACACGTGTGAACCTAAGCCAGGCGTAGAAGCGCACGGAACGTAATCCTGGGCGATACGGTGGTGTTCTTGAAGAAACGTCCAAGGGCCATTCAGCAGAAGTGTGCGAATACTCGATGTACGTATTTCAGGCTCGGGTCGGATCGGGTAAAGTCGATCGAACTCGTGCAGACACTCGAGATATACGAGGAGTCGAACAGTCTCGATCGGCTATCAGCTCAAATCGGAAGCAGTCGGCCGAGTTTCCAAGATTTAATTCAGCGTAGAATTTTTAATCTGTTGTACTAACGTATTCATACGCTTCTTATTTCATAAACATCCGAAAAACTAAATCAATCTATTCGCAGCATTAATAGGACACGTTATAAAATTCTGAACAAGTAAAACTGCAAACTTATACATTTTATTAAAATTAAAATTTAGGAAAAATCTAGGGAAATTAAATTTAAGTCACAAGTTAAAAATCTAGGGAAATTAAATTTAAGTTGCAAGTTGAAAATCTAGGGAAATTAAATTTAGGATATAGGCGGGAAGTAGTCCGGAAATAAATATCGGGCCACTACCCGACTTTTTCGAACACGGCTAGCTGAAAAAAAATCGGACTATCTGAACATTTCCTATGTGCTCGGGTACCCGCTTGACGTTTCCTGCCGGATAAATTTCGAGAGCACTCGGCTACCTACCGTTCAGAGAAAATGCACTTGGGAAGAGGAACGCGCGGTGCTTATCACCGACTGTCATAGGTCAGAGCTTTTAGTCGCTCCATATGACAGATAAGAAAAACGCGTTCTCCCTATGTTCGGACCAACTCGGACTAATTCTCTCTCTCCCTCGCCTCTTCTCCTAAATCAATCGACAAAAAACGAAGAAGACGTTTATTTGGCTTTTCTCGCTGCGTGTAACATATGCAAATCGAAATCGTGATATATGTAGGCGCCTTTGGTAGTGATTTCACGTTCGAAAATAAGCTAATGAAATAGAAATTCTTTCGTTCGAGGCTCAGTTTTCAAGGGGATCGAATTTGAAAATTTATTCACCTGCTGTCTGTTACTTGAATTTTATGAAATAAATAATAAACAGGGATAAATAATGGATAGGTGGGGAAACAATTTTTTCCTAGGAAAAAATATTCAAACTTTATTTTCTTTAAAATGAAAATTCTTGAAAATTGTACAATTATATAAGCGTTATTTGCTCCGGTCGAGAATTAACCAAATTCGATCAATTTTCAAATGTTGATTTAAAAAAAAAAAAAAAAAACAAAGATTTTATCTCGACTCATTTTTCCCATGCAGGATTATCCCTCGGGCCGTCATTTCAGGGACACCCCGTAGAACGGCCGCTGTCAACGGATAGAAACTCATCCATCGGCTAATGGGTTTCTGGAAGCCGGACTTCCACTGTCGTGGAACGATAAACGCGAGGCGAATTTTCATTGAAAAGCAGACAGCTGCACGGTGAAAGGAAGGCTCGTCCACGCGAGGAATTTCGTTTTGTCACGGTACGGAGAGATACTCACACTGTGACACGTAGGTCAACCGGTGAATAACTTGTGTATATACTTGTGTATTTTCCAAGTAACGATAAGGTAAGTCACGAATCAATTATGAATCACGCCGGCGGTATTACAGAACGGGAGGGCTTTCGCAGAAGATTGCCAATCACGTAATTGTGACACGATGATTGTTCCGCCAATATCCGCGCTCGATCGCCGCGATTACGATAATGACGATGATACGTCGAATATTTAGCCAACTATCTCACGTTCCTCCGATATAATCCATTCTGTGGCCGTTGTGTCGCGTGCGGAACGATAATTGAAGTCGTTTGTGAATCGAATCTGCCACGTACTGCGGACGAGAAACAGAGATAGGAACAACAACTTGTGATGTGGTTTTACGTTCCAACGCGAACACGTTGAAAAAGTTGGTATGAAAAGAGAGAGACAGAGAGAGAAGAGGAGATAAGTTATGTTAAACAGTGATAAGCGCGGCGGTATTCGCGTCGAACGAAATGGAGATACGTGAGCGGCACAAAAGTTTAGAGTGACAGAATATTGGACGTATTGAGCTATGATGAACATTTAAATATGTCACACGGTATATATAAATACGTATAATAATATAACGTATTCATTGGAAAATCCTCGAATCTAAATATCTTGGAAAAAGTGATTTGCGAGAAAAAGGTCGAATACAAAAGTTTCGCGATTATTTCTTATTTAAATTTAAAAGTTAGCTTAATCTTTTAAAAACGATATCTAATAAAATGAAAACTGATTTGCTGCTACTACGAAAATAATTAATAAACATATTACAAATAGACTGCATGTATTTCTCAAATTCATTTTTAAATTTGAGAATAAGGATAATAATAAAAATAATAGGTACATACCCAAGTGGAAAATTGTCTCTTTTACGTAAAATTGTAATTGATACTCTTCGTTGAATATTTTACACGTTTCTGCTTCAAATTTTTCGCAAATACACAAAAATTCGCAGTCTAATTATAATTATTTGAGTGATAAGTGTAATGAAAATGAATTACACGCGAATTAATAATAATATGGATTAAAATTTTCTTTTCATTTTCACAGTGGTCGATAGATTAATTTTTTCATGAAAAAAAAAAATTCCACGCTTTCAGTAACTCCAGGAACAAAAATGTTCCATTTCGCTAGCTCTGGAATTAAATGGTGCAATTTAAGTTGCGAGGCATTTGTATCTTTGACAGGATGTTAGAAATGAGGTTCGTGTAACTGTCGTCCGTAAAAAAACGCAATTTTTAAACGACGTTCCGGTCCAGATACGTTTTAATAACGCGCCGGAAATGTTGGCGATAAGATCGGACGTGCTTCCTGGCCACGCACGTATTTCCGTCCAATAAAATTATCTGGTGCCGCGGCCAGCGCGATATCGTGCGTTAAACGGCAAGTTCTTTGAACGATATTGTGCCACGAAATGATTTTAAAATACACGACCATTATAATTCTCTTGTATTCATCGTAAACGAAATAAACGTCCAATCTGTATGAACAGTTTCTTTTTCATTCAACACTAAGAACTATAAAAAAAAATACGCTTTTCAATTTCAGAGTTATTAAAAGCATAAGTGCGTGTGTCTTTTAATTAACATGAAATGAATATTTCATCGCATTACGTTCGATCCGATAGTAATGGATAAACGAAAAAGTCGATGTATAACTTTCTATTCTGTAAATTTTTTCTTACGTATACGTACTAATCGTCATACACGATTGTCCCTTGGATCGTCGTAACGATCGTCGAGAAAGTCGGATGGAAAAGTCAGAGACGAGCAACGAGAAACGAAGAGATTGATCTGTCTGAAACTTACTGAAAATTCATGGGACCAGCGAAAATCCAGAAAAGAACGTGGGCTCGCCCACGCCGGGGCCGATGGAATCCTTCGGAGGCGTGTCTGCTGATTACAGCGCACGCACGCGCACCAACAAGACACGACACACCGACAGCCTCACGGGGAACGACGAAGATTCCGTTCGAACGGTTGTGAACGGGGACCTAGGAACGTCCTCCAAATTCCAACCGCGCGGACGAGCACAGGCAGCTGCTTGTCACCCTCTCATCGGTCACGTCCCGCCGTTCTCATTTCCCGGCTTGTTAATGCCTCCACCACGAGTCTCTCTCCCTGAGTCGACGGCGTTCAGCGCCGGGGTGGAGGGGGGGGGGGGAGGGAACCGGGGCACACCAACGTCACAACCGCCAAACAAATATTCGAGCCCGACTTTCAGAGAGCTCCTTGGTTCAACCTCCTTATTTACATTTCCGCCGAACGCCTTTCACTCAACGCACGGGAATTTACCTTTCCGCGTAAACGGCGAGGTTTCACCTGTAGGAGGAGAAACGTTTCGCGGACTTCCTCCGCGGAGTTTCACGGAGAGAGAAAAGAGAGCGTTTAAACCAACCGGCGTGGACGACTCGCCGTGGACGTGTATACACCCGAGATTTATATAATCGACGTTCGTTCTCGACGACGACAACGACTAGTAGCGATTAGTAGCGACTTGGTGGCAACTAACTCTGTTCGTGGACACGAGACTAGGATGAATGGATGTAAAGTTGACACGGAGGCGAGAGAGAAAGAAACGTCGATGAAACGTCAAAAGAGGGGGACACTGACGCGGCAACTGCTGGCGGACGACTGACAATGAGCTCGCCGTGAGTGAGTCGAGTTGGCTAGCTAACGGGGGAGGGGAAGGGGCAGCGCGTTAGCGATTGGGCGCAGCGTGAGGGGGGAGGCCGCGGGGAAGGGGGCAGGCGAGTCAGAGGAACGACGGATGAAAGAAAGAGGGAGAGAGACGGAGATAGTGAAAGACAGAGTAGGACCGAGCGGACGGAAGAGGGGCGAGGAGGACGCGAGCAAGAGGCAGTAGGACGAAACGGCCGGGGAGGGGGAGGGGAAGCAGGAAGGGAGAAGGTGGGAAGGAAGCCATGAATGGCGACAACCGGGCGAGGGGACGGAGGAGACAAAAGCAGAGAGAAACGGAGAGATAGAAAGAGCGAGACAGAGACGGAGGAGGTTGACAGAGTGTATGTGGGTACGTGTGTGCGTGAGTGAGTGAGTGAGTGAGTGAGTGAGTGAGTGAGTGAAAGAGAGAGAGAGAGAGAGAAACGAGGGCCGGTCGAGTTCCGTGCACGGTATGCCATCTGGCGATATCGTGGCCAACGACTCGTTCGCAACACGAAGCTTTTTATGAATGGGCGGAAGCTATCATTGAAGCTTTAGATTGAATGAAAACATTACCTATGTCGTCACCGTGTATACCACCGACAGCGTCGGCGCGGCGACAGTGACGGTCGTCGGTCGCCACGCTGGAGGTGGCAATGCTTGCGCGGTGATTTTTTTTTTTCTCTCGTCCCTGTCAAACGTGCTCTCTACACGCTTGTACACGCCTCCTCTTCCACGCTGTGGGAAATTTTTTTTTTATCCGACCACACCGCACCGCCAACCGGGGGTTCGATGTGCCGTTCCGCGCGTTATCGATCGAATTTAAAGCGTACCTCTCCCGAGCGTTTACTCGACACCCAAGAGTCTCCGGTCACACCGGATAAAGGATTCTAGCCGCGTCACTTTACATCGTTCATCGTCATCCTGCGTCGTTTTTCTCTTTCTTTTTTTTTTTTTCTTTTTCTTCTTTTTTTTTTTTTTTTTTTTTTTTTTTTTTTTGGTGCTTTACGCACATGCGTTTCCGATCGACTTCCGACGGACTTTCGATTCGAACGCGACTGTTGTTACCGAGGAATAAGATGGCAAACTGAAAGAACGAAACCGGGTACTACCGTTACGTTTTAACAACGATGCCATTCTCGAACCGGAAGAATCTCTAAGGCTTATTAAGTAATCGGATCGCATCTCTCGACGAGTTTATTTAATCACCTGACCACGTGCCTGCCCGCGCCAGTTCGATCTTTCGCTCGAACATTTACGGTATCTGTCCCATTATTTCCAACACTGCTCTCGTTAATATTAATTGTTCGTGGCGATAAATAAATCGCGACGGATGTTCCCGTTAGGATCAACGTTGAAAGTCGCTGTATTTGCACCGATCGTAACGCAATCAGTAAAAGTGGCGATCTAGAAGCCGTTAACGGTACTTTTCACGCACAAAAACGAATCCCGAACTACTTTGTACCTTTCATTTCACTTATATTCCGTCTTTGAATTTCATAACGATATCCACGAGAGTCGACTTTGCAAGAGCGAAACTTTTCAGCAAAACCACGGCTAAAGAAATTCTTTACCACGAGAAACCATTTCAAACATAGAAAAGTATAAAACGGATCAATCACGTGAAAACTTTTGATTCGACTCGACAACAAAGATGATAACACATCGTCCAACTCTAGTGTGTGTGTGTGTGTGAACCTAACCTAAAAATAAAAAAACTGCCCTAGCCACTTGGATACCCAAGAATCGAACGAACGACAGATTAAAAGATCACGGACGACAATATCTATCGGGTCGAGTGTATCATGGCTGAATGAATTTCAAGCTAGCGTTCGCGCTATTGCGTTGATTCAGTGTAATAATAGCACCGTGCGCGTAAAGAGTGGATTGGGTAGTACGAGGAAGAATCTTTTCGTTTCATTTGGTTCGGTGTGTTGTATCGGAGGTTCGTTCGCAGCGAGTAAGTCCTTCGATCACGCTTGTACGCGGGACGAGAAGAGAGAGAGAGAGAGAGAGAGAGAGAGAGAGAGAGAGAAAAGTCGGAGGAACGAGTCGAGCCGACCAACCAACCAACCAACCAACCAACTCAGCGAGTCGAACATCAACGGACGAGAGAGGGCGCAGATGGAGAACGGAAGAAGAGGAGAAGATAGGCGGTCTCGTTCTACCGCGTTACACGCTTCTATATTTATCCCACTCATTAATTCTATCCTCGTCGTGCACCGTTCATTCATTCGAACATCTGTCTCGCTCTATCTCACCCTACCGCGCCGCCCGTCGTTGTCGCGTCTCTCTCTCTTTCTGCCGCGTACGCACGTTCATTCATCTCCTCTTTGTCCTTCCCGCTGCCCGTGTACTTTCCACTACCCGTTGCTTCCCGTCTCGCTCGACGCGGTCGGCCACTCTCTCGCTCTCTCCTTCCTGCGCGCGGGACGTCTTGTCCCTTTTCCTTCGCCGTCCTTCTCTGGCCTTCGTCCTCCTAGCTCTGGTTCGTTCACTCAGTCGCGCAACTAGCCACGTCGCTCCCACTCACTCGTACCCCCACCAACGACACACATCCGCACGACAGATACCAATAGCGTAACTACAAAATCCGCCTGGTTACGCGCATCGCGCGTAAATCCGCAAGTCTCGTTCTCAATTAATATCCCGAGTTGTTCCATTTACTTACAATGCTAATATTTGCATTGAAACGACGTTTCAATTATTCGAATTATATCACTTCCTTCTGTCTCGAATTTTTTTTAGTAATCGCAGAGCAGTCGATATGCAAATATACGAGTGTGAATAGATAATTAGAATAGAAAATATATACTCTTTTTTATAGCTGAAGATGTTGGAAAATTTACACCAAAATTTTCTCCGTGATTTCAGCGTTGCACGTTCGCGCTATCTTTTAGCAAAAATTACACCGGGTATTATCTGTCCGTGGCGCGAACCTGCCGATCGTGTGTCAACGTAGATCCTAGTTGCGTAACAGCGTATTTCCGGGTCGCGCGGTCCTTACAGCGCCGCGCGAAAACTAAATAACGCAGATAAAACGATATCGTGTTCGACGTGTAATGTTTCTTCGGTGTGTATATGCGTGTCTCGAGTGTCGAGCCGAGGCAACGATACTACCGCGCCAAACTACACGCGATATTACGAGCTTATCGTTCACCGAAGCACACGCCGACGGCATTTTCCAACCGCTGGCAGTTTCTCCCCGAGAAAGAATCGCAGATTGAAATCACGATCGAGAGAGTTTAAAGCCGAAAGGAAAAGGACACACTCGGGCGAGAGAGTCGTCATCGTCGCGCCAAGCTCGAAACTCGATCTTCCACGGGGCGCCGCGAATTCGACGATACGCTACTGAAGTGTAGAAAGACAAGCGCAGGAACGTTAAGCGAAGCGGGCGAACAGCGAGCGAGCGAACAGCCAAGTAAACTTTGACGAGGGCTTGGCTCGCCTCCGAGCAAACATCTCCGTGCTCTAAGAAATTTCTATATAAAATAAATTCCAATCCCGATCCCCTTGCCACCGATCGCAAACCGATCGACCGATCAGAAGGCACTCGAACCTCCGAATTAATCACACCGCTAATTGGCAGATCCAATTTATTCTTCCCACTGCATGACAGCATTGACTATTTATAACATTTAGTATTCTACGATTGTAAATTGTAAATGATTGTATCTCTGATAAAATTGATAATAAACGCAAGTGCTAAACGTAAGTCCTATTGTACTTACGAAACGTACATCATTCTTTTGTTTTTTTTTTTTCTCTTGAAAATAATACAAAATTTTGCAAAATTTGACTTGCAATTGACTTTTTTTTCTTTTTGCTCCTTCCCCTCCGTCAGAGATATAGAAAAGTCCGCTGTTAGAAATACGCGCATATGTATCCAAGTAGCTACGTCAATAACGAAGAAACGTGCACACACACGGTCGACTAACGAAGAAGAAGAAGAAGAAGAAGAAGAAGAAGAAAACACTCTGTGGAACGAAATAGCGTGCAATGGGCGCGCGGAGCAAAGTTAGCGAGAGCGTCAAAGCAGCCAGTTTATTTCGAGCGTTTCCGATTTCGCGGAGGCAGACTCGCGTGCCACTGGCGAAGCCAATTACACAATGGTTCATAAAGGAGCTTCGTATGAATTCCAACTGAAAGACGCAGTGGTTGCGAACGTGGTCCGGGGCTTGTACGTTTCTTTTTTTCTTTTTTTTTCTTTTTTTTTCCGCCTGGCGTGCGTCTCGGAACGAAGCACGAAGAATTGGGTAAAAAGTCTCTGTTCCACTGATACTCGAATAATGGACGGGCACACGGGCGTAATTAATAATTAACGTATCCGCGTTTCAATCCGTGTAATTTTCAGTACAGATCTTTCGGTCTAGATAGCCGGACGAACATGAATATTTCATACACGGTCGATACAAGGCCCCTACTTCACGGACTTCTTGTTCACGAGAGTTTTCCAACTTTCGCGAGTGCAGATAGATTTTATCGTATCGTTTTTTTAATTCGTCAAGTTGCTTATCAGATAACAATAATGAGCAACGAATAAAGATGTACAAGGAATCCGAACAAGTACAAGAAATGCTAGAAACCCCGGTTTCGAAAACGTGTACACGTCTGCGTGTGTGTGTGTTCGTCGCTTGCACGAAATCCCATCTTAATCGTGATCTGACACGGAACTTACATATTTAAGTACGCGAAACACGTGTAATAGAAAAAACTGCACGACTTGCACCCCCCAGTACGATTCGTCTCACTGAAAGGCCCAGAAGCTATAAAATTTTATCGCAAATTGATACGCAAACATTTGAATCGATAGAAAACAAATTACAGGCGCGATTACATTGCTCGGTACCAAACAACGCCACTTCTACTCGAGGTCTACCCGACGCCCCCTCGCGAGTCACGTGACCCAAATCGACCAATCGCTAATTTTCGTTGCATCAGCGTTGCACCTGAAGAGGCACCCACGATTTTCTGGGTTAGCCCCGCTAAAATCACTTTCAGCGATAATATCAAAACGGTTGCGTTAAAAATTACGTAGAGATCGAGATTCGAATTTTGTGCTTTCGCGTGTGTTTAAATACGCACCTTTCTACCTCTGTATATAAGCATCGCGTACGTCAGATTTACCAGCGAATTTTTCATTCGCTCAATACGCGTTACAATACGCGTGTCTAAAGTGGTAAAAGTGAAACAGAGCAACGCCGGGTGGTAGCGGTGGAGTTGACGATGATCCAAAATATTTTTCTTTCAACGGGCTGTGTCACGGTACGTCCGTTCACAACGGGCTGACAAAATTAGAGCCGCACCGTCGAGTTATTTTAATGAGAATTCTGCTTCTCTCGGTGTGTCAAGATCGCGGGCGATTCAAGCAACCCGTTTGGCGCTATAACCGTCGACAAAGCTGCCGTGTCTCTGCTCTGTCTATGCACCGAACTCTGTCTTTTAAACCGAAATTCTAGTCCTCGCGAGGAAAGTCAAGGTTCTGGCAAGTGTAACAAATCCCGGGGAAGGGGATTTCCCGACACCTGGAAAAATATATACACGTATTCGACCACTCGAACGTGGCACGATCGTGTTTGACGAAACAACACCGTGACGACCACCGATCGATTCTTATCGGTTGCGCGTGTCTTTGCAGAGATCGCAACTTGGACAAGTTATCCGATAAAAATTGCATTCCCAAATAAAACAAGCTGAATCGCTGCGTATCGCTGAATTTTGTTAAAATCTCTGGCAGCTTTTGAGAATAGTTGCCACTAAACGTGAAATCTTTAGATCAGTTTATAACTTTCATTTTTCTACATTAACAATTTACATTAGAAATCACGGTACATAGTTATCATTATATTTACACTGCCAAACCGGTCAATATGAGCGAGACAGCCTGTTCTTTTGATTTTATTAAATGCGATTAACCTATTTGAAAGTGGAAAATTACGACGAGAAAAGTGACGAAAAAATGTACTATTCAGAAAGTATAATTTTGCTCGTCAGGAGTGCTTCGATAGAAAGGAAACTGTAGGACTTCGCTTCGATAAAGGAAATACACAGACAGCGAAACGTTCCCTGCCTCTGCACGAGACAATAAATTGGCAATGTCAGAAACATCCCTCGAGTACCAAGAACTTCTCGGTTTCACGTCCTTTCAACTCACTGGGAACAGAAGACGAAACTGTCTGCCGTTTGGAATGACGATCATCCGGGTGAGGGTTCGTGACGCGTTTCCAGGTAATATTCTCCTACCGAGAGAGCTCCGACTCACCGTGAAAACTTGGTTTCGTTGCTCCATTCGCAATGACGCTCAAGACAGTCTTCCACGACTTTGACGAAAATCGAAAGCTTCCCAAAATACCAACTCACCTACATTCTTCGAATTGGCAAAAGTTGCAACATCTACACGGTATTGTTCAAGCTGGAAGAACATTCCAATACTGTTGGCTGGGTACCTGGATTTTCCCCATTCGAAAGCTTGAGCGATAACTCTGGAAATATCTGAAAGGAGCAACACCCAATGTTGTTCTTGGAATTGGTCGCTTTCGTAAAAGTGACGTAATAAAAATATATTAAAATATCTACAAACTGACGATCACACGCGTCTACTAATTATTTTTCAACGTTTCACGCTGCTGTTTTAAATGATTAAACATTCGGGGATCGAGAGTCGACAGTCCTCTCGCGTTATAATTGGCACGGCGACGTTTGTAATTACGAAAAGTATCGAAAAATATCGCGATTCAGAAGAATGGAAGAATCGATCGTGCAAGTTTTTTCTTGGGAGGGAATAGAGAAACAGAGCGCAACCACGGTTTAAGGCGACAGCGAAATAACAAACAGCAGGGACAATAAGGAAATAAAGAAGCATACTTGCACCGTCGTTTTCCAGGATGTTGCAGCTTTTTGTCATAACTGACAGGGAACGCGCGCCCCATGCAGCGAAGACGTTACGACAGATGTTTGCCGGCCTCTGTTCAACGTTCCCTTCGAGCGAGCGAGCGAGCCGAAGAGAAGCTGCTCGTCGGAAGCTGTTTTGACTTTGCATGCAAAGCAGCCGCGCGCAGCCTCCTCGCTAACGTAGGAATTAATCGTTATATAGTACCTTAATACGCTCGTAAATCTCGAATAACGAATCGGCCATAAATCGACCGTCGCTATAAATTCCTATCGACGACAGCCTCGCTGGATTATTAAATTTTAATTTCGCGCTCCGCTCGTTTTTGACTCTCGCGCGCAATAAATATATATATATATATATATATATATATATATATATATATATATAGAGGAGATATCTAGAAGAACCACAACTCGGGAAGAAGCAGATAGTTTCTACGATTCTTTGCTTCCAAATGTTTTTTTTTTTTCTATTTTCTCTCTTCTTTACTTTTTTCTTTTTCTTTTCTTTCTCAAGATAAATACAGATAATGATTCGCTGCGGATTCGAGGTCAGATTGCTCTCCACTTTTAAATGTCTTTTCTAATTGTTGTTCCTTTCTTCCTTTTTTTTTATTTTTTTTTCTCTGGAAGATAATTCCGACAAAATCGATTTCGTCGAGATGCGTGGTGTAATTAGTTTGGGTTGTTTACTTCCGAATGTTTTTTTTTTTTTTGTAACGGCTCCTCTCTCGAGAGATAGTGATAACCGATGAAATAGGATTCTCCGAAAAGCGCGTGTGTAATTAGTAGACCGTTGATTCAGATTAGGTCAAGTTGTTTTTTTTCCCGAGATAATGATTCCAATGAAATTCGTTCCCCCGGGAGACAAGACGAAAAAATTTGTTGGATCAATAACTAAGAGCGATAAGGGTGTTCCAGCTACTACTGTTCCACGCACGAAATAACAACGACCTCGAACGAAATCCATTTTTCGTCGCGAACGAAAACCTTCTTCGACCTTCGTCAACCGAGTGCGACACAGTTAGCAAACGATTGAGGCGTTTTAAAGAAGGGCGAACGATCGAGTGAGATCGGTAATAAAGGTGAGGGAGAAAAAAAGAAACAGAGAGAGAGAGAGAGAGAGGGAGAAAGGAACGAGCAAGAGCAACACCGGATATCCTTCAGACTGCGCCCACGCAACGTGCATGCACGCACGCGCGCATACACACTCGTATATTCAAGATGCACCAGAGCATCTCTCCGCGATTCAGTGCTGGCATATTTTTAAGCGTCGCCCGGCAAACTCGCCGTATCCGATTATTTATTCCCCCTGGTGGCATTCCCGCTCTCGGTTATCTCCGATCTTTGCCCACGGGACGCGTCGAACAACCGCTTTCGAAAATTGATTACGAAAGGAAATAGCCTGGGTTTTTCTTCACGCAAGGATTTCGAAGACGACGACGACGACCGCAGAGAGACAGATGCATCCGGTTTTCGTTGAAACCTACGTGACTTGCTCTAAAATCTACCCCCTAAAATCTCCGCAGGCTTCCCGAGTTTTCCAAATTCGAAGAAACTGGAATACGGTCTCTCCCTTTCCATGGATCTTTTCATCTTTGTGCTCTTGCCAATTTAATACGTATATATATATATATATATATATATATATATATATTTTGTTGCGCAAGTTTTTTTATTCCAACGTGATGTAAACTTTTAAATTGGGTTCTTTCAATTATTATATTTCTTAACGTAAATATGTTGCTATTACATAATTCAATCAATAATTATTATTATTATATATATAATATAACAAAATGTTATATATTTATATATAATACATAAAATATTACATATATATATATTATTATTATTATATTATAGTTTTTGTTATCGCATTATGATTATCGTTTAAACACAAAACATGCCTCATAACAAATCCCGATCTTTGTCTATTTTAATTTTCAACGTTCCAAAAGTAACTGGTCGAGATCGTTTGTGAAAAGGACAATTTTCTACATCTTCGACTCTCGTAAGAAATCCCTTAATTTCATCGGCTCTCTATCGACACTTTGATCCTCGCAAAATACTCTGATAAATAATTGGAGAGTAAGTTTAAAAAAAAAGGACACTTTGCAAGCGCAGTTTTTCCCGACCCGGTCGATCGCCGTATCGGCACTCGATCTTTGGCGAGGCGAAAATAATTTCAAACCATTGTGCCCGTAACAATACGGCAAACCTCGAAATTCCCAAGCAGAAATTCTAAAGCGAGACTCCTCTGGAGACCTACGCTCGACAGAATAGAGGAAGGATACCGATCCTAATGAATGAAACAATCGATCTTGGCTAACGCCGGTCCCTGTAAGCGATTCGTAATAGGTTTTTGTGCTGGAAAGTCCCTCCTTCGTCCCGGGGAAGGTATACACCCGGGGGTCCGCTTACGTGGTGACACCACGTTGCAGAAAGAAATTTCGGGGAACCCGAAGGGACGAGTCATTTTCTTACAAAGCCAGGAACGAACGATGGGCGAAAAGGAAGTAGGAGAGTGAGAGAGAGAAGAGAGAAGAGAGAAGAGAAAAGAAGAAGAAGGGACGAGAAGGGGCAAGGGAAGAGAAGGGAAGACAATGGATCGCTACGATCCCTTCTTCCCGTCCTTTGCTTTTCTGCCACCTTGCGTTACCTGTTCCCTCCGAGGCGCGGCTATATATATATACCTGCAACGCACCAGCCCCCCAGGTCTGCGTTACATTTATCCGGCATCGGTTTCAAATTTAAAGCGCAATAAAATCATTCACGGGAAGTATCGCGTTTAAAAAAACAACAAAAAAAAAAAGAAAAAGAAAAAGAAAAAGAAAAAGAGAAGAAAAGGCACCAGCTCGTATGATTTAGAGACGGTGATTAACCCACCGAATACCTCCGATAGCTAGAGAAAGACGATCAATCACCTGCTCGAGCATAAAGCGCTCCTCGCTACCGAGCGTTGAATTATCGTCGTTCCTCTCATCCTCATTTGCGTAACCTTCGCGTATTTTCTCCGATTTTAGGATACCCCTCGATCGTTAATTAGAATACGCCGGAGGAAAGTCGTCGAAGATTATTGACGTTGAATTTACAACGGGCACGGTGTAATTACAATTTATAATACCTCCGATGATTTATTGAGCCTTCGAGTGGTGTATCGTAGAGTCGCAGCCCGGCGATAGTAATTTGTATCGCGTTACAAAAATTCGAGGCGTTAAATTTTATTCTACCCGACGGAGCGAAATTCTTGTGTTTCTCAATCGAAATTATTAGCAATAATTTACGAGATGTAAGACAAATTTAACATACCGGCCGCCGATGCGGTAAAATTAGTTTTATGCAAATTGGCGTTACACGGCTGGCGGAATAAAATTACGATTCAGACTTGAATAAAAGGTCTTCGATAAAATGGAATTTCATCGATTGCGATGAATATCCCGTTATTTACAATGCAGATCGACTGTCAATGTGTTTCGTGTCTGAATGAAACTCGTCGATCGATACAAACGCTTGATTATCAAAGATAACGATTATAACGATTATCAAAGACAACGATTCATTGCCCGGTATTCATTTTCAAGTACGTGTCGTAAATTTTATCGACGTCGCTTCTTTTATATCAGTGTTGAATGAATCGCGATAATTCAATTCAGAAGTCGGCCGAGAAGAGGAGAGCAATTCAACAATTGTGCTCGAACGTTTTGAAATTTCATTACTAATTTGAATAAAGAAAGTCTCGTTACTGATTTCTTTAATAAGGAGATTTAAAACTGGTCTGAGAATTTATACAGAAGTAATAAAATATTGATAATAAACATAAACTGAAGACAGTTCCATGGAATGTTACGGCTTACCAATATAACGAACGAGTTATCGTTTAAATTTTATTACTATGATCTTCGTGAAATATATCTCCGTGTTAAATATCTCGTCTTGTCTTGTATCTCTGCATATTGATTTAAAAAAACTTTACTAATAAACTGTTAACAAAAAATTCACGGCTTCTCGATTAAATCATTCTTAACGCTACTTACAACTGCTTCAAACAACCTGATACGTGCTACAACTTTCTAAAAGCATCCAACTCTCTACAGCATCAAACGATGAGATACTTTCGTCGACCGCAACAGTTGAATTGTTTTCGAAAGACTCGGCGGGAAGAGCAAAAAGAAGCGGATTAATGCGAAAAGCAGAGATGCTTTTTCCATCAAAGACGTAGAATTAGAGACGTCCGCGAGGCAGGAGGTTAACTGACTGTTGGCAGAACCGAGAGAGAGGAAACACGCAGCTATCGCCGGCTCACGAGAAATGGAATGTGGACACCATATGGCCGGGATCTTTGGCCAACCAACCACCCACTCGCCGTCGTCGTCGTCGTCGTCTTCGTCGTCGTCTTCGTCTTCGTCTTCGTCTTCGTCTTCGTCGTCGTTGTCGTGGTGCCTTGATTCCCTGGCTCTCGCCACGTTACGCGCGCATTTATACTAGAGATGGGATCAAGTCCAATGCGAGCTTATAAATTCGAATCTAAAGTCTGATATCGAAGTTTCGTTTCGAAAGTAAAACGAGTACACTACTCGCGATGTATTCCTTCTTGGAAATCCTCTCGCTTGCTAAAAGACCCAATTGTGTTTTTTAATATTGACGACGATCAAAGCGTAAGAAAAAGTAATAAAATGGAGAAGATGTATGATACGATGAATTACGCAAGCTCTTATTTAGACGTTTTTCGAAGAATCACTCAAATTTTTAAAAATACGTTATTTCACGTCTATAAAATTTCTAAATTATACAAAAATTATAAATTGGTCATGTTGACCACTTTGGTAGTTCTAGCGTTAATTGCTCGTTTATCATTAGTATAAAGATGACATCAAACATCGACGCGATGAGCCCACGCCTGACGCGAATTTTAACATCAATTCCAAAACAGGAACGCGTCGTCGTCCAATCAAAAATCTCTGACACACGGGATTGATCCCCCTTTAAGAGCCTCGAGCCTGCTTGTGAGGGGCTCGATCCCATCTCTAATCTACACCTCTAGCCAACTCCGAGAAAAGTTCGTTAGCGATTCCAGCAGTAATTGCACGGCTCGCGGAATGGAAATTTATAGCCGGTATTACCACATTCGCGTTACGTGAAATCACTCGCCAGCCGGGAATTCTGATTGTGCGTTTCTGTTTGCGGAGTCGTGTCGTCAACCACCATTTTATACCGCGTCGCTCGTTCGCCGGCTGCCTACCAATGTTTCCTTCGATTTCTCGCCTCGACTTTCGATTCGGTACCGAGCAGCCTACGCGCTACTTGCAAAGTAATTTTCGCGATACGCCGAAATGTTAACATCGGTGCTTCTTGCTCCTTCAATTAATAACCCGTCAAAGTACAACGTCGCGTAAATTGAATCAATAAGTTGACACGAGAAAAAAAGAAGTTGTCTATGTCTACGTTGTGAGAGAACACTTTCTTTTCTTTTGCGTTCGATACGAAAAATACGAGGAAGGCGGCGAATGTTTTCCAGTGAAAACGATCGGGCCGATTACTCAACAAAGTCGAAGAAAAATCCGGATATCAAACGCGCGGTTACGCGCGCGTGTGAATTTATGTATTCGCGTGTCGTGCGTGTACGTACGTATAAATACGAGCTCGTGCAATGGCGACTCATACTCCACCACATGTCGTGAAACGCCGACCCTCGTGTCTGTTGAAAAACTATTTTCGACGTGAGCATTGTGTATACGCGCGGACTCCGCCGGAAACCTCTGTTTTACGTATGTAAACATATTGCCGCGGCCTACATGCGTCTCTCGATATTTATCCAACCGGCAGGAATTCCTCTCGTTAAGGGAGCCAGTGCAGCTCGACCGCATCTCGCCGATCTTGTTATCGTTTCTGTCAAATATCGAGGCGTTTCGTTACGCAAAATCCGTAAGAAACGTCGTTCGACGAGCTTCTTCCCCCCCCTCGGTTGCTACAGTGCTCGAAATCTTTCGATTGCAAAGGATGAAGCTACTGTATCTTACCAGCGAACCTCGGATTTTTACAAATGACGCTTTTTTCGAGCGATTCTTGCTTCACGAGTAAACTACTAGTATGCTTTTATCGCTGAAGGTGATTTTAGCGAGGGTAACCCAGAAAATCGGGCCACTTCAGGTGCAACGCTGATGCAACGAAAATTAGCGGTTGGTTGATTTGGGTCACGTGATTCGCGTGGGGGCGTGGGCTAGACCTCGAGTAGGAGTGGCGCTGTACTGCAATTTGTTTTCTATCGATTCAAATATTTGCATATCGATAAAATTTTATAGCTTCTGGGCCTTTCAGTGAGACGAAACTTTCAGTCGTGCAGTTTTTTATTTTTTTTTAAAGACAAAAATTAATATTTTAACGTCAAGTATCATAAAATTTGTACATATTTTCGTATTTGACTTTTAAATTTGCGTAAATACCAGCAGAACAGTTACCAGGTGTTGCACAATGATACAAGCATATGCGTATTCGCAGGTTGTAAATTCCTTTTTCGTGAAACGATGAAACAAAATGCTCGCAGACGTTTAAATGTCCAAATAGGAAACCCACGCCGTGTCCAAAATTCCATTCATCTTGCTGTTGACGACGCAGGAAGCAACAAACTGCTATTCCGAGCGGACCGAATCAAAGACACGATAAAAACACGACCTCGCGTGGGTACACCACGAGAACCGAACAACGTTCACGATCGTTTCGATTACACGGGCTCGTGTATCCGAGATGACAGCTAGCACCGTGTCTGGCTTATCGATAGCCGATTAATATCGAATCGAGTGTGTTTTCTCCGCACGGTGCAGGAATTATTCGTGTCACGCTGATGTCCACGTAGTCGGCGAGGCTACCTAGGGAACGGTGCACTGAAAGAATCGGAGGAAGAGGAAGAAAAAAAAAAAGAAGAGGGGGGAAAAAAGACAGGGAAGAGAGGCCGGGGTTCAACAGTGTTGGTGTTGTTCCCTGTTCTGCAACATCATTCCTCATCCAGTATATATCAACGTCGATCTTGCTGGCATCGCATTCTGAATGAAACCACGTTCAGGACGAACGTACGTACGAACGAACCAACTGGTGGACGGACAGATGGACGTTCTCGCGAGGGTCAACGTTCCCTTCCCTTCAAGGACGGCCAGAGAAAAGTCAAAGAACAGTCCGTAGAGCGTAGGAGCGAGACCTAACCGCAGGAGCACGGTGCGAAAGAGGGACGGACAGAGAGAGAAAGGATGGCATTTATTTCGGGAGGATGAATTTTCGCGGAACTAATAATAGCTCGTAAAGTGGAATAGATCGGCCTAAATGTCTCGCGATGTCCGGTTTTAGAAGCGCGGCGCTGCTCGAATTCGCGCTTGTTGGAATTTTATAGACGCTCGAGGGGTGAACACTTGTTGCTTGCGAAAAATTTTCTTCGAGACAGTTTCGAACTCGCCTTCTTGATGTTCTTTGGTTTGTCAAGTCTCCTACGTTCTCTGACAACGCAAAGAAAACGACAGAACTTTGGTTTCGTTTTCGATTTCAGATTGTTTCAACCAGAGAGAGGGTGGTGGATCTAACCTATCATTCGATGACATAACCTCTTCGCGTAGAATTCAAATTTGATTGAATAACGCGCAACGTAACACGCTTGCCGAGTAGTTTCACGGATCCTTCTTTCGACATGTTTACCCTCTTTCCCAATCTCGTCGAGTGCATAATAGAAGAATCTGGTAGTACTTATATTTCCATGTTTCTATCCCCCGTCTTATTAGTCGGATCGCTTGACATCGAGTAGCTCGATTTCAAGCACCTGGTTAATTTAAACGAAGCCTGACGAAAGACGATAATTCGCAGATCCTCGAACGGAGGAACGTGGAGCTTCAAAGAAACCAGCACTGCCCGGTAATATATATATATATTTTACGTATATATATGTATAGTGTCTATAGTGTGTGTGTGTGTAGTGTTATATATATATAGTATCTATAGCGTTATATATATATATATATATAGTGTCTATAGTGCGTGTGGTGTTATATATATATATATATAGTGTCTATAGTGCGTGTGGTGTTATATATATATAGTGTCTATAGTGTGTGTGTGTGTAGTGTGTAGTGTTATATATATATAGTGTCTATAGTGTGTGTGTGTGTAGTGTGTAGTGTTATATATATAGTGTCTATAGTGTGTGTGTGTGTGTGTGTAATGTTATATATATATATAGTATCTATAGTGTTATATATATAGTGTCTATAGTGTATATATATAGTATCTATAGTGTATATTTTATATATATATATATATACACACATATATTACGTAAAAATACACACACACACTCTATAGACACTATATATATATATGTAGTGTCGAGATAAATGCGAACAAAATAGTAATAAATAAACGAAGCTGATCAAAAGTGCGGATATCATTTTATTACTCGTGCCCTGAAGAATGCTCATGAACCGAAAAGATAGATGTACCTAAACACAAAGTTACGATGATACATCAACATCCCTGCGTATGCAAAGTCGAAAACGAGGGAAAAACTATAAAACAAAGCGCAAAGTGTTAGAGGTTAATTTACGTGTAAATTCGCGAGTGGGAGGGTGGAGGAGGAGACTGGTTGAGTGAAAACACTGAAACGCTGCTTGCCTCTCGATCCTAACTCGGCAGAGGTCGCGTCTCGATCACCAGCTCGTACACGACTGTTATAATGGCCTGCCTTTATCGTGCTAATTCGTAAAAGTGTCTTCGAGATAAGGGCACGTCGTTGCTCGCGATAGAGGGACGCCAACCTCTATATGGATCAGACCGGACGCGACCCGTGAAGTGCAGACCGCGGGAAGACTCTTTCGAAATCCCGATTTCTTTCCAAACGTCTCGAGCCAGAGAACGTGCACGAACGGGAGATTTATCGTCGGTCCAATTGAACGATAATGAAAACGTAGTTGCACGTAGTTGTACAAAACACGATGTGGAGGTTTGAATTGGAGTTTGATCGAGTTTGGCAGCCGGTAGACTGCGGATGATTCGTGCATTTATTAGAAATTTGAATGGCGCAAAGATTCACCGAGCGTGTATGAATACACGCACGAGTAATTTCGAATATTTACACGTACATCCTGCACGATGTACATCCTGAAATTTCCAACAAATTCACCGAACCGATCTACCGATCTCGATCGATCCAACATCCACGTACGGCGTAACATTTACTCGAATAGAATAGAAATCTCCTTCTCGCTGAACTCTGCTTTGCACTCTGTACGCGCGTATTTTTGCATCTTTCCGATTCTACAGTTTCCACTAGGAAGCGTAACTGGAAATTCCTTTTCGACCAGCGAGACTGCACGAACGCTTCGCAGCCCGATGTATCGTTAAAGGATAATGACGTCGTTAACGTAACGCGAGCTACCAATATATTATCTGTGGCGAACTTTATATTTGCTCGACGGTTTTGCTTAATGAATTTTAAACACGTCCAGCCGAGGGGGGAAGAGGATCGTGATGCACGTTCCTAAGCCAACACGAGCCTCGCGCGCGTTCGCGCGTATTTATGCGCAAATACACGCGGCGAATAACATCCGTACGGTGTAGAAAATCGGTATCGCAGATAGGAAATTGACGAGCCGTAAAACGTTGTTTTATCGCGGTATTATGTAACCGATCGTTTACGGTTCGTTTACGGCGCGTATAATCTTCGCGGTCGCAATAAAAGTCCGCGCATTCGTGTATGTCATAACGCGTTGGCCCCTCGCGACAGTGGCGATAAATTAATTCGCCGAGGAGAGGCCAATTCGTTGAACCCTGAACCGAATCGAACGCTCTTAGTCGCCAATTAAAGGCGGCAGCCTGCCTCGTATCTTCGTCCCTGCGACTTCCGGTCAATCTCCGCGAGCCGATCGCGACACACGATACCTTCGTGGCGATAAACAGCGCTCGGCCCTCCCCCTTGCAACCACTCCGGCCACTGTAATTTTCGATATACGAGGGAAACAGGGGACGTTCAACCTCGCCAATAACGAACACGGTGGGAACGTCAACTGGTTCCCTCCATTCGTGGATCGTCGCACGTCGATCAAACGTTGTTTCGCCAAAACTACGATATTTTTCCTCTTTTGGCTTTTCTAAAAATTATTATTCCATTTTTAATTTAGCACGAAGCCGGATAGTAAACGTAGATCGGCAAAATCAGATATTCCGTGTCCTTAATTTAGGACTGCTCTGTCCCAAAATCAGACTGAGGCTACGCAATTTGTATGAGGCCACTATTAGGTATGTACGTCAGTTTTTGCTGTCAGTGTGTTTTTCAACTTTCAGAGAAGATTGCAAAGGAGGATCTTAAAAGCAGCAAGCCTTGATCTAAATGAACGTGAATATTTAATTCCAAAATTCCCTCGTCCTCTAGATAAAATTCCAAAATTCATTCGGGGTATTCAGAGTATAACTGAGCCTGTTAACGCTAGAACTAATCGCCAGAAACTACTAAATACAAGCTTTCGTTCTAATTTCTTACGTACAACGCATTCAAATTACCAGTAGTTTCAATGTTTAACAAAGAGGGAGAATCGAATGTTCGTTGGAAGGAACGGACGTGCAAGATAGGCCTGGAGAACCGGCGACCCAACGAGAAGACCGAAAAGAGGAGCAATAAGAACAGCGAACGGGGAGAAGGCGAGCGATCAGCCAGACCGGATATGACGCGACAGCACATAACGATGATCGTAGATTGCGTTCAGTGCTTGTGCAAAAGCAGGCGAGCAGGAGCGGGTTGATGAAACGATGACGAACAGGGAGGGTAGAGTAGCAACGAGAGAGAGAGAGAGAGAGAGAGAGAGAGAGAGAGAGAGAGAGGGAAAAGAATGACGGATAAGAGAGAAGAGGAAATGAAAGAGCGACACGAGAGAGCGGGAAAGGAGATCAAAGACTGAGGAACGAGAGATAACGGGGTTGGCAAACACGAAGATAGCGGCGGTGTTCTTGTGTTACGAACAGAGAGGGAGAGGAGAGAATCTTACTTCGGTGAAGAGACGCGACCCGAGCATTCAGCGCCCCGAAGATCGAAAGAAACGCGCGCTTTCGCGGATGACGAGATCGCGTCGAACAGTTTCACCTTGCCACGCGTTGCTACGTTCTTCAAATCTTTTATCGAAAGAACGTTTTCCGAGAATTTTCTCGGAAAATCTGCAGGCAATCCTTTCCGCGTCTAGACAGCATTTCTTCTAGAAAAGACTCGAGCCAGCCTTCTTAAACGTTTGAACCCGTGATACCCTTTGTTAAAGATGCAGGAGTCTACGATCTAGAGTCTAAAAAGTGTAGACCATTGTAACAGCGAAATAGACCGACGGGCTCGACGACTGTTGCGCACTGAGAAACGTATACATTCTCGATCGTTCGGCGTGTTATGAAATATCACGCGTGATGCCAGTCGAACAAAGCACGACGGAAACAAACGCCCTGTTTGCGGAATCGATTTTGATTTCGCTGCGACGCTGCATGCAAATACGTGTCGCGTTGCGTGGATGCGCAATCGGCGGGAACTTTGCAGGCGCGATTTGCTTGGAAGTTCACGCGCCGATTTGTCACGGAACGGCGTCGAAACGCGTGGAATGCAGCAAACATCGTCGACGACGTTACGCGGAACCGGTGGCTTTGGAATGGAAACTTTCGCAACGTTCGTCCCGTGTCTGGCGCGAAACTTATCCGCGTGCGTTCTTTTTTTTTTTTTTTTTTTTCTCTCTCTGCTATACAACCGTAATATGCATAACTCGAATCTCCTTTTTAACGTGTTTCCCCTCAGCCTCTTGCTCTTACGTAAAACCGGAAGTCGCAACAGTCGTACGATTTTCAATGTCGAATGAATTTTCTCACCGATCGCGATTCCCCGATCGGCGCATCGTCGATGACGAACGTTTCGCCCGACGTCGAGAGGATCGAAGGATACGACCGGCGCATAATTTAAATGGCCTGGTTGACGAGTTAAAAGACGTTGCACGTGCGAGCGCGCACGAGAACGTGCAACGCCGGCCACTCCTTTTATGACTTTGTTCATATTCCATCGATTCATTATTCCGGGCACATGTCGCTCAAGGACATGGTGCTCTGCGCGAAGATCATCAAGCGCATTTGCAAACGTGTTACCACACCGCGTTTATCGCGGCGTTGCGCCACGTTACGTAAGAAACAGTGGCTCGAAAACGCATCTTCGCTGATCGTGGGTTCAAAAGCTCTCTATAGAACGCGATCGAACGTGAAAACAGACACTGGAAAACAAATGTCAATACCATATCTCGCGCGCGTACGTAACGACGCGATATACATACCGTAAATACCAGTGTATCGAGAGTCGGAAAGAACAAGAATTTCCTTTGACTTCGTCGCGAAACTGGCTCAGATTGGCTTCAAAGTGCGATCGATTGTCTTTTAATATTAAATTCTTGCGATTCAAATCACCGAAAGTTAATCCTACGTTAATGTAATATTTCATTTGGAAATTCTTTCCATATATATATATAAAAGAGCGTTCCACGAATTCGTTTAATATTTTTCTTCCTTTCTTTCTTTTTTTTTTTTAATTGCTTCATTCGATTTTATCAAAATTTCAAAAGAAACTCAAGTGCTCGAAAGAAACTCAATTGTCGTTCGCCTGAGTTAAGCAAACTCACGGACTGGTGGTTCGTTTAACTTGCAATTAGTTCCCGGAGATAGAACCCTGAGCTTCGATGTTTTCTAACAGCGAGCAACATTTTCGAGATACGATGAATATCTTCGTCGCGTATCTCGAACGTACCTCGAATTATTCAGCGAGCGAGGCGCGCGGTGGTTCGAGAATATTGGAAAATCACGTTCCGGCGTGGCGTTTTGCGTCATCGGATTCGTCTCGTCTCCCTTTCGAGGGAATGACACACGCGGGTGGAATAACGATGGGGCCCTTCGCGCTCCAACGTTGGAAAACAGTGGCCGAACGCCAGAGGATCCAATTTTCCATCGAACGATCGCGATTAATCGCGAGGATGTCGAACAACAACTCGGAGCAACGTCGCAAGATTAATAAATCAACGGAAAGTTTATTTAATAATAATAATTAATTATAACAGGAAGAAAACAGCGAGAAAACGTGCAAACACGCTCGTTTCTATATAAAACGGAAGTTAAACGCGACCGAGGGGCACATCTCCGCAGGTTGTTACGACACTGTACGTTTTACTACACGGTTGTCATTCAAAAAGAGTTGCTGAATGAGAAACCTTATCGATTCGCAATCGGCTGAATGAAAACGAGAAACGAAAGCAAAACGGGACGAAATTAGTTTCTATATCTCTTGTCGCAGATACAGCGTATTAATCTTTCTCATCGATGAGTCTCGAGTGTAGCGCCAGACGAGAGTCAGCTACCTATGCGCCATGCGTGGAAATCATGGTTTCATTCATGCCAGACCGACACTGCCCGCGTGTGTGTGTGTGTGTGTGTGTGTGTATGCACGCTACGTGTACGTACATTGGCAAACGTGTGTATCTGTGTCACGATGCGCGTGAGCGTGCCGATATCTTGCCTCGCAAGTCCTCGTGCAAACTGCCTCTACAAGTTGGCCTGAAAGTCTAGCCGCGCATCTTTATCTCTGTGTAAGCTACTTATTGTTAGCGCGAGCTCAATAAGTAAAAGCAAAAAAAAATCACGCTGAAATCAGACAGATGACAGACTACTTGTTCATCGATTCTCCGTCATCGATACACTCCCGCGATCGATACGCCCCGACTTGGAAAACTTTCGACAGATTAGCCAAACTCGCTGGCCTCGCTTGCGACCACGGATTTCGAAGTGAAATCACACTGGCCACATATATATATATATAGTAGATATCTAATCTACAATCGATATATCGAATGTTACGCGTCATCTCGAGCTCGATTCGCTAGTTCGAGGTACGCCTGAATGATTAAATGCTCGCGTTTCGCTAATTTCTTAGAGAGGGGGGGGGGGGGAGGGATGCGAGTGACCAAGTACAATTTAGCAATGTACACATTATTACGCGAGAATTTCTCGAACACCCGATAAACCGGCGTATTTATACGCGAGGAAACTTACGTGAAACACACGTCGACGCAAACACGCGGGCGCATGCGCGCCAGATCATTAGGTACGTCAAACCGAGTGGCATTCATTCCTATTGCCATTCGAAGCGAATTACGCGGCTGCGTTTGTGTGAATGCGCGGCGCTGCGCATGCGCTCGTACTCCGATCGTATTCCGCACGAAGAGAGAGGAAACTGGCAATGAGACTAATTCAATTACAGCCTCCGAGTTTTCAATCGGCCACTGGCTTTGATAAATCCTCCGCACGCCGTTTGTCAACCAAATAAAATAAATTTGCAAGAAAAGAGAAAGAGAGAGTAGATCGTAGCTCGCTGAGGTGTGTAGTAATCAAAAGAGAAGATAAAGAATATCCAGTTAACATAGGTCCGCGAGTCGACTCCGATAGAGATAACGTGAGATAAAGGCCGATGTGTTTACTTCGAGTCAGATTTTTATTTTGGCATTCAACACGAGTCACTCGATATAAGCGACTATCTTCCCTTTCGACGTTTCATTATATACCAGTCCATCCGAGAAGAATGGCATATCGACTCACCAGAGAACGCGAGAACAATCGGCCGCGCTTGATTCAGCTCGGTGAATTTCATCTACGAATACCATACACGCCCAATGCATTCACAGGAACGGTTCGAACAAGCGAATACTTTCCACGAAAGCGCACACGATCCGCCTACGAGGTCGGCATTCCCATCGGGGGGCGTACGAAGCTGAATGCTCGCGGAGGAAACGCAGCTACGTAAAATGTGTCGAGCGTTACGGACGGAAAGGTGGCGGGCGACTTTCTCGCAAACTTTCTACACCAGTAAATTTCATTCACTACTCGGGCCCGTGGCTTCTGGCTGGCCTCTATGAAAGCGTAATGTGACTCAATCCGCGGCGAGTCACGCTTGCTCGCTCCGACCGTCGATGAAACTGCCGCGAAGAAATCGCGCAACTGCTCGCCTGCTCTCGATCGTACAGAGCGTATCAGCGAACTGTGAATGGCAAATTTTCTAAACGAACGTCGAATTCGATCGTCACAGGTATAGACAGGTATCACACATCGTACATTCGCACGAATAGATCTGCTTGTGTATTATTCGAAGCGTTCTTTTCAATGAAAAAAAAGAAACGAGTCGTAATATCTAAAATTCCCCCGATAAAATAAGATCGATTCCTTCCGATTAACGAGAAAATTGTACACGCTTACTGTTCGAACAATCGAGGTTATCCCTATTCGTCCAGAGATCTCTTACGAGATTAAAACTCGGTTACAATCGTTAGCAAAGATTCGCGTGGTAGACGACGTAGAAACGGTAGAAAAAAAGAAATTGCAGTTTCAATTGGATGTTCATTGACTCACCGTTTCGACTAGGGGGCCGTGGAGGCGCAGGATATTGGGGCGGCGTCAAGGGTGGCGGCTGCGGCGACACTCGCGCAGGCGAGGAGGTCGTTGAGCCTTGGATGGAGGGCACCGCTGGTATTAGCGTCGTCGTCAGCGGCGTCGTCAGTGGCGTCGTCGACGTGATAGTCGTCGTAGCCGCCGTCGGTGTCAACGGGGACGTTGTGGTGGTGGCGATGATGGTGGTGCGCTGCCCGATGTACCTCGAGGCGGTGCTGCTCGGGCTGTTGTTGAACGGCCAGGGCGGGCGCCGCGGTGGCAGCACCGGGGGCGGCTCGTAGTCCAAGGTATCCACACTTCGCCACTATTTTTTCACCTGTATCCTTCACCGAACCGCAAAATCACCATTTTAGATTTATTCCTTCGCTCCAGTTTCCGCGGCACGAGCACCAACTTACTGGGAGGAACGAGCCGCGATCTTTCTCTCTTTCTCTCTCTCTCTCTCTCTCTCTTTACTCTTTTTTTCTTTATTCGTTTGATTTGAAATTTACGGAGCAACACAACACGTGGTCTGCGTACGAAAGCGAGGGACAGGCAGGAAACGAGAAAGAAAGACGGAGCAACGGTGAATGCGCGCACCGTGAATTTTCGAAAACGAAATATCTGTTGGTTACTCTTCTATTATCTCTCTATTCTCATTCTCTCTCTCTCTCTCTCTCTCCCGTTTACTCTCTCTATAATTCTATCTCTTCACTTGTCTTCTTTCACACTACGTCACGTCACAACACGTAAACACGCGCTCCGGCGTACGGGGTTACTACAAACGCAATGGCATAGCGTGGTAAAACAACGTAAGAGAGGAACAAGAAACTCGCGTAAAAGCGACGGATTCTATCGGTTGATTTCCGGGGTTAGGAGGAACGAAAGCGACGAACGCAGGGCATCGTGGCTTCAGCGTAAGAGTTCTGTCGAGAAAAACACAAGCACGGGAAGAGGAGACGAGAGAACAGAGTCGAGTCGAGCCGAGTCGAGTCGAATCGAGTCGAGTCGAGTCGAGTCGAGTCGAATCGAGTCGTGGCACGGCAAGACGAAGTGAGACCGGGGGTAAGACAAGCCTACAGGAGGCGAGGCGAGGCGAAGCATGGCAAAGCGAGGCAAGACGCGTGGTGAGGCGAGGTACGGCGTGGAGGGGCGAGACGAGGTGGGACGAGGCGAGGCGAGGTGAGGCGAGGCGAGGCGAGGTGAGGCGAGGTGAGGTGAGGCGAGGTGAGGCGAGGTTACGACTACGCGAAGAGAAAAGAGCAGAGAAGAATACGAGGAGAGGAGGCCGAAGCGAGACAAAGAGAGGCAGAGGGCGGGGAGTCAAGGGAGTACCAAGGTGTGCTACGAGGTGAAGCGAGGTGAGGAGAGGAGAGGTATAACGAGGTGTGGTGCGGTGAGGAGAGGGGATGGCGAGACGAGTCGAGAGGGGGAAGAGGCGAGACAGAAGGACAAGACCGGTGAATACACTGCGGGTTCTTCTCGCGCACCAGGAACACACACAAGCTCTCTCTCAAGCAACGATGCGCGCTCTTCTCCGTCTCTCTTTCTCTCTCTCTCTCTCTCTCTCTCTCTCTCTCTGTTTCTTTCTTTCTTTCTTTCTTTTTCCCTTTCTCTTTCCGCTACGGGACGGTTGTCGGTCGAGCGAGAGCGAAAACCAGAGAGAAAGAAGGCGAACGAGGGAACGACGAGTGTGCGCGGTCGAGAAAGAGAAAGAGAAAGAGAAAGAAAGAGAGAGAGAGAGAGAGAGAGAGAGAAAGAGAGCCGACGACTGAATCTCGCGTAGACCGTCTGCCAGTAAACAGGCTCCTTCATTCACTGCTTATTTTATACGGGCGGCCCCCTATGCTCCACAGAAATAGCCACTTCGCTCTATCCTTGTCGCGCGCACACGCTACGGCCGGATATGCCTTTGCTCTTCCTCTCTCTCTCTCTCCTCATCGTTCCTGCCTCTCCTTTCTCTCGCACTCTCGCATTCGTGTCACGCGGCTCGCACCTCGAACAACAGTACTGCTGCTCGCCGTGGAAAAGCAACGAGTAGGACCTCCTCACCGACGTACTCCTTCTCGCGCATCCTTCTTTCCTCCTCTGCGGAACGTTAATTTTTCCTGCTTAAAATGCGTGCTTTTCTTTTCTTCTTTTTCTTCTTCTTCTTCTTCTTCTTCTTCGTCGTCTTCTTCTTCCTATCTCTTTCTCTCTTTTTCTCGCATACGTTTTCTCGTGCGTAAGCTTGCAGCAAGTTGGGATGGATACCTGCTCTCCGTTACTGTTCCATCTCCTCCTGCTGCCGCACGAGACACTACCACCGCTCTCTCTGTCTCTGCCACTGCCAGCAAGCACCCCGACGACGACGATGCCGACAGGTGCGTCACGATCAATCGCGTCGCCCCGTCCTTCCGCGAACCAACTGACACTGCTGCCGGAGATTTCACCGGAGATTTCCCGGCGAGACCCGAAAAAAATTGTCACTGACTATTTCCTCGCGTCTCCTTACAGTCGGAGACGTGCGCAACTTTCGATTGCGACTGACTCGAGAGGTCTCTGCATTTGAACGACGGTCACTACCGGATATCGACGTACGCACTTCCTCCACTTCGTTCGTCGTGGCTGATACCGATACTACAGATACTTCCGGCGATCGACGCGAAATGAAATCGACGTTCGTCGACGTTTGGTCGAGCGGAGACCTTTTCCCCGTGGAATCACACACGATTCTACGCGACGCGTCGACGTTAACGGGCTTAACCCCGTCGTGGACCCACCGTTAAAGCGACAAGTGCAACGCGTGCGTCTGCAACGTACCAGTGGCCAGTGTGAAGCGTTCGCTCGCGTTCCCCGATTCTTTGAAGTGACAAACCTCCGCTCGATTTCCCCGCGATGGCTGGCGAATTGCGCGCACACACGAGCGACGCGTATACGGGGGAGCCTGGGTATTCGCGGCGCACGGTCCTCTCTTGCATTAAGCGAGCAACGAGAGAGAGAGAAGGAGAGTCGGAACGAGCCGGATGGGAAGGAGAGAGAAAGAGAAAGAGAGAGAGAGTGAGTGAGAGAGAGAGAGAGAGTTAGTGAGAGAGAGAGAGAGAGAGAGAAACGAGGCAGGAAAGGAGGGAGGGAGGAAGAAGCATAAAGTGGGTTGCAACGATCGTCGGTGCAAGAGAGAGAAGAAAAAGTTCAGCTGGCCTCGGCGGCCATGCCGGTGTAGATCGTGCGAGTGCAGCCCAGGCACGTACTGTCCGGCCCGCAGGCCCACCACTCAACACCTTCTCTCTATTTCTCTCGCCTTTTCCCTCTTACTCCCTCCCCTCTTCTTTTATTCTCTCTTTCCTCCGCACTTCTTTCCTTTTTTTCGCCTCGACCGTGTATTCCTCCAGGCTTCGCTCGATCACGTACACGGGCACGATCTCTCTCCTTCTCCTTTTGTCGTCTTTCCTAACCTCTCTTCCCTCCCTTCCGACGTTTTTTTTTTTTTTTCTTTTTTTCACGTTCGTTCACGTTGTTGCCGCGCCGGTCGACGATCGATTCGATCCCCCGAGTCTCCGAGTATCCATCGGGTCTTTCACGTTCTTCCACTATTCTACGATTTAAAGCGTACGACACGTTTTACGTTCCCTCGCGTACGAAACGCGACCCGATCGATCACGGGGATGATCACGTACGTATTACAACGAATTGTCAAGCAACGAAAACTCTTCTCTCGCTTGTCACGGGGGCAGCATCGTTCGATTTCGTTAAAGAGCGTGAAAGAGCGAGATGTTACAACACGCATGCGTACATTCGCATGCGATTTACTCTTACTCTTCTCTTTTCCTTTTTCTTTCTTTTTTTTTCCCTCTGCTCTTTCGAAGTCGAGTAGTATATCGTTTGTTCTCCTCAACGCCCCCCCCCCCCCGCCATGTACCTCGTATACACCGTACGTTTTCACACGTAAGGGTACAATCGTACGTTTCGTTTAAAAGCCGAGGCGGCCGGTTGCTGGTATGGCGTTCTAAACTCTTTGCTTGTTGCAAACAGCGGAGCAGCGGCCGCTGTCTGTCCGTGGGTGAGGTGCGCGCGATGCGCATGCGCACTCGATCATACCGAAAGTTGCATACGCGCGCGTCCACTCATACGCGCGCGCGACCGTTTACACGTAAACGAGCATACACGCCGCGGCAACCACACCGCCACGGAAAGCACCGTGACGCCTGCCACCTCCCCTCCACGCTTTAGCCTGCTTCGTTCGAGTATACCGTACCCCGCGAGCCAGACGCCGATACTTCATTCATGCTCGTATTGTGCGACCAGGGCTGCTTCTGTTCGACCAGGTTCCACGTACTTTTCGCCAACTTTCGTACACGTGTACCGCGTTTAATTTACCATGCTCGCTCTCCGTTCCCTCCGCTCTGTTACATTCATTCACGTCGCGCCAATGGCGAAAATCTATCTCCCGCTTGCTCGTTGAACGATCCAACTTCCTCTCGGAGATTACGCTACGCACGTGCAATTAATCCGGATGTAGGTACGAGAAAAAAAGCATGTAATTTTGTAAATTACAAATAGCAAGCGAGGTGAAGAAAGTAAGAGAGAGAGAGAGAGAGAGAGAGAGAGAGAGATTCACGGTCGCGTGAATTTTCGCGAACGCGGTGAATTGCCAAAGAGAAATGACGAGAGAGCGAGAACGCGGTCAGGGAGGACGGATTCATTGAAGGATATCGAAGCGGGAAACGATTTCGCCTCGCCTCGTATTCTCTCTTTGCTCCGGCGGTGCTTGAAAAATCCTCGTCGTTCACAGTCGTTCAGGTGATCGAACGTCGTAAAACCGATACCCCTCTGTGTACTACGGGTCTCTCCCACATGTCGGGGATACTCGGCTCTCTTCGTAAATGTCCGCCGACTACATCCTCTTTCGTCTTCGTCGTTCTTCCCCCGCAGCCCGTACGATCGTCCTCGTTCACCATGCGTTCGTCTCACTCTGTCCGTTTGCACGTAAGTCGCACCGTACACTCTGTGCCTGTGCCACGTTATTTATGCGGCCGTGTGTGCGTGTTCCTCCTCCCACTCCCTGTTGTAAGGCAGACAGTGAGCATAAACCAGGCTGTCCTCGTCGCTTCCAGCTTGGCTGTCTCCGTTTCGCGCAGCCGGGACACCAGGCAGCGCAACAATTCGGGTATTAATCGGACACGCAAGTTTCGAATCACGAGCGCGGAATATCCTCGTGATAAATCGACCAAACTTCTGCAAATAAAATTACCATAAATACACCGAGTTGCATCATGCCTCGCGCTCTTTCCTCTCTCGCGCGAGCCTCCTTCACGCGTATCGCACGCTTTTTATCCTCCAGAATTCGCCACGAATGTTCGTCACACACTTTATTGTATCTCGAGTTTATTTATCTCGACGTTGTTGACAGATCGACGAACAAAATGTCGAAATATGCCGATTTGACAAGTGTCCGCTCGCACGTAACGATCGTGGCAGGAAAACACGATAAGCACATTTTCGTTTCGATTTCTCGATTGCGACGATGTAATTAAAAAAAAATGATAACGACCTGTTGGATCGACGAAAAATCCAAGTTTTTAAAGCAGTCTTAAAAACTAGTAAATACGTCTGCTTGTCGAGTCGAGCGATAGTTTTAAAATTCTTAAATAAACGAAAAAACCCTGACGTCAAATAGAAGAGTAACTTTTCTCAAACTGCTTCTCCGCAGTTGAAAGATAGAAACTCGCGACGTACGTCACGTTCCTCCCCTGTAATCGTTCGCCTCGTGCGAACTTGAGGAATGTAAAAATATAATCCGATCGTTGGTAAATGCGGTCCACTTGTATGCAGGGGTTGGAGCGGTTTTACGAAACGCATCGACACGTCGCGACGGTGAGGACTTTTAGTGCTCGGGCAATAAATACGGTGAACCGGTTCCCCAGCAAAAATGCCACTGTTCTAATCTCGAATGCGCGAAGCGGGCGTATTAAACGTGTGATTGATTTGCAAATCGCATTTTTTAAAAGGCCTCGAGGTTTACGATCGGGGATCGGACGAGTGGAAGGCGATGCCCGAGAGTGGAGAAAACGGAAAAGAAGCTGACGACATTGAAGAAAGCAATGAAACGTAATCTAGAAACGCGACCGGCCAGACCTCGTCTAATAACGCGGCAGCGACGTTACTGCAAATCATTCCACGCGTTGCATGAATGCAAACTGCCAGCTGAGGAGAACGTAAAGGATGTTGAACGTAAATGTTTTTCACGAAACACGTTCGCTCGCGAGAACTCACCTGATCCATTAGCTCGCGGAACCTGTCGTCAGGAACAACGAGTCGGCCGAGAACAAATGTTAATTTTGTCCTCGAGTTCAACGTGTTAATTTTCCAAGGAGTTCCATAGACACGGGTAATCCAAATGGAAAAAGTATTTGTAATATTTTAAAATCGCAATCGCGAAAGGTGCGTGCCGATTGCTACATCACGTATCTTGCGCGAAATGTACCTCTCTGCGACAGGTACACCCTTTGTTTATCGTTGCAACAGTAAAAATTGCGAGTAAACGAGCAAGAATAAAAAAAAGAAATAAAAAAGAAGTTACAAGTGCAGATGTAAGATCAAGCGTCAAAAGTTGATAACTAAATAATAGTACTTGTAAGACACACAGCCACTGATGATCTGCCAATGATTTTGGATCATTGCTGTTGAAGACCACGCTGGCTCGTAATTAACGGCCGACACGCCGAGAACTTGGACCACGCGGCTAAAGATGCTACCATGTAGTTAAAGCGATCGATATCCGATAGCTGCTCCGCGTTGTGTACTAAGCTGAACGACTGTTTAAGGCGGAGCCACTACCGAAATTGTGATGATAAATTCTACAATTTATCCGCGGGAGATAAGACCATGGAAATAGTCTTCGAAAGGCTCGTGCTCCTGCAAATGTATATCTCCTCATTCGCGGTATCGATGACTATCGCCTCTATCTTATTGCTAGCTTGAACCTCATCGAATTCGCAACGATCGATCGTGTTTAAATACGATTCTCGATCCGAATCGGCTACGGCGAATTTCTCGAGCGTCACAGCGCTAGTCTAGCCTTGACGGAGCCGCGATCGGCCACTAACGCAACGGATTAACGTGAGGGGACAATGATAATCAACTCACGCTATGTGGAGGTTGACGCAACCGCTTCCTCTAGACTCCTTTCGTCGTTCGTTGGTGTTCTTCGTTAGTGGCTCCTTTCAGTTTCAGGGGACTACGAACTCCAGACTGACCTCTGCTTCGCACGGCCGCGTTCTGAATGCTGATCAATGAAGATGTGACTCCTGAGGAGGTCCTCGGGCGAATTTCAATGTCCTGAATTGCATTGACGCACTCCTGGCTGTAGCAATGGGGAAGCTAGCTCCAGAGGGAATTGTCCGATGATAGACTCCCACTCCAATTAACTTCTAGGTTCATCACGTCCAGGGGTTGCAGAGTTCCAAATGTCCTTGGCTTATATCGGCGCGCTCCCAGATGTACTAGTAGAGATTCCACCCCCAACGCGACTGTGATTGGCTCAGTATCCGGCTCGAAGGACCAAAAAGTGTCACTATTCATACAGTCGAATTTGACTTGGAACAAATGAGCACTATACTTTAACAGCACTGGACTGTATACTCTTGTCTAATCGCGTCCTGATAAATTTCACTTGTTTAACGAGACTACTTTTGAGAGTCTAACGCTTGGCGTTAGCCTAACAACATATGAGCCTGTTTTGTGCGAAATGGTTCGTTCGTCCTAATGACATTTCGTCCTGACAACACCAAAAAGGTTTCTAGAACGTCTTGCATAATATTGAAAAACAAGCTGGTGACCCGTGTCCTGACAAACACACACGCGCGCTTCGGAGTCTTTATTCTAGTAAACAACGTTCGAAATTGTCAAAAAAAGAAACGAGGAAAAGAAATATAAACTGGACCATGACTCATGCCCAACATTCTTGCAATAGCTGACAACAACTTATATTATTTTGACCAAAATACGACTTGTGCTTTTTTACTCTTTTACGCTCGTCAGGTAATTGAAATGTCAAGGATGAAACGCTCTTACGCTAATTATCGAGTTCCACGAAATCGTTTCTTCTATTACAGTGGCTCATCGAGTGGCACATCTGTATTCTGCTTCGAAAGTCCGAAACAAATTTAAAAATGTAGTACAAAAGTTACTTTTAATACTACAGTAATAATAAAATTTCGAAATGTTTCGTGTAACAGATGCGTTAATTTTCCGGAAGAGTTTGATCATTTTCGTTCAGCCTCCGACTGAAATGAAATGAAATCTTTGCGACAAACGCCGAGATAAAATCGGGACGGACCCCATCTCGACACTGACATTTCTCTCCTCTCGACTTTTTCGTAATAGTGACGCGATTAATTTAATCAGAGCAGATATAACAAAGTATAAAGTATAAAGAAATCGTAGTTAATGAGACGTAAAAGACCGGTCTAATTAACGCAACATTCGCGGATTCTTCCGTGCTCGTTACTTGTTTGTATGTGGTAGAATTTGTAACGATATAATGATAATTATTTATTATAATAGTAATAATAATAGTAGTAGTAGTAGTAGTAGTAGTAGTAGTAGTAATAATAATAATAAGATAAATACACATTCTGCATGTCGGGCGTGGCGATGCGAATCGCGTGCACCACTTCCCCCGGGAGGATATCCGGTGTGGAAACGCTTCGTCCTACCTCTCCCTTCTTCTCGTTCCGACCGGCGAGGCCCCTCTCTTCCCTCTTACGTTCGATGATCACCTTTCCTAGCGTGGTAATAACACGTCCTGACGTGCTCCCAACCGGCGAACGGAGACACGTTCGTCTCGTAATTTTCGCCACCTCGTGCACTACCTCGTTGAAAAGCTTCTTTAACTCAAAACGTCGCCAGCGCGAACATATTGGGTTGTCCGGAAAGTTCGTGCCGATTTAATATAAATTAAATTTATATACTTGATAAATTTTATATTTAATTTATGCTTGATATATTTATATTTAATAGATTTTAGTATACATTTAATAAATGTTTCAATTTTCCTTCAAAATCGGCACGACTTTAACATTTCAATACTCGAGACTCTTATAGGAAAGGAACATAACGAGTATATACGTTCTTTCTAATTTTTTAATACGTCTTTTTATTATTATTAAAACGAAAACTAACTACCGAAAAGTAAATTTCGTAACGAGAGATCAATCGACAGGAAATGAATTATTGAGTTTAAAAAATGCTTGCTTGTAAAGAACGGGAAATTTTATTATTACCGTGGTATTGAAAATAACTTATATATTCTTATATATTTTATATATATATATAAAACTTATATATTCTTGTATAACTTATATATATATATATATAACTTATATATACTTAACCTATTGTATATTCTTCCCTTGTGGAATCTTCGAACTATAAAATTCTCCACCGTTGGCTAAAATATCGTTGACGCGAAACCTCGTTGGAGATTTCTTAGAAAATGCGGCTAACTTCGCGTCGAAAGACAACTGCCAGTTTCCTGTACGTACAAACCCGATTCAGGACTCGAGGACAAATTAAGAGAACAGTGACATTTTCGCGTAACTCCGGCTGACCGTTTTCTGCGCCATCGGTTTCAACGGGGTTTGCGAGGGTTAATTGTCTAATTAAGTAAGGCGTTCGCGCGACGTGAAGCGAGCTGCACGCCTGAAAACAATGACGGCGAAAGTTATCCTCGTTTTCGCAACTTTACGTGCATCTCTGTTTCCTCCTCGCTGCTCCGCTCTTCACCAGCCATTTGCTCGCATTCTCTTTGTCGATAATTTTATTGCGACTCGCGCAAGTCGCAACGAACGAAGGAATATTAGCGTCGAGAGATTTCTTCCTCCGCGAAACCACGAAATCTACATCGGTTAATGCCTCTATCGATTAACCGCTGACGAGTTGGATCAGAGTTCAATCGATCGTAACCAACATCTGCGTTCAATAAATGCCGGCCATATTTTTAACATCATTTTTTATACCTAGAATTTTGTTTGACGATCGTCCAAATTTTGTCTTTTTTTTTATAGGCTGGATACGTAAAATGTGCTATGATAGACAAGTATCCACATTTGCCTTCTTGTTCATTTTCAACGACGAACACTTGCAAACTGAAAGAATTCCACCGGAAAAATTAAAAACTGCAGTCTTCATAAATTTGAGTAAAACAGAAACCAACTTTATGTTAAAAATCAAGTACTAATATTCTTGGTCATGAAACCAATTTTATGTTAAAAATCAAGTACTAATATTCTTATACATAAAACCAATTTCATGTCAAAAATCAAGTACCAATATTCTTATACATAAAACCAATTTTATGTTAAAAATCAAGTACTAATATTCTTGGTCATAAACTCCTCTCCTATAAAATATGGGACCTAATAACCTATAAAAGGAAATAACCTATAAATATACTTGTTGGATATCTCAAACATATTTTTCCGTATAACGAATATTCTGACTCTTTTTTTACAAATCTACACGCGCGTGCAACGTATAAAATAAACGAGCGTAATGAATTAAATTTACAGTACACGTACGCGTACGTGTACTTTAACGAACAAGATCAATTGCTCGTCCTCGCAGGATAACCCGGCTGCGATTTAAAAATATCGGAGGCTGCCGCCAACTCTCACCGCAGATCGTTCGATCGTCGTAATTCGAGGAAGCATCGAGACAAAAGCGTAGCTTCCACCGTGCTCGAATGGAAGAAGAAGAGCAGAGATATCAAAGTAATCGCTCGGCGAGCTACTTGCGAGTTCGTCGCGTGGAGGGTCGCGCGTTTCGTTCTCACGATATCACTTACAGAGCGAGCATCAGCGAGATACGTGCGTACAGCGGCGACGCGAGAGAAGTCTCTTGGACCTTCGAACGGGCTGCTCCAACAATTACAACCAGCAGGCTGAGAGACACTGGTTTAGCCTATATTTAAACGGCGGCACGCCGCGTATCTTAGCGCGTTCATTAATGCGCTTAAGTGTGTACGCCCGTTTAACCTTACGCCTGTTTACTCGTTCCCTCGGCCTGCACGATTTGTAACCTACGACACGCTAACGCAACGCACATTTCTGTCTTTTCCTTCTCCTCTCTTGTCACGCTTCTCTCGCCGACCTTGATCGAGTTCTGCCTACGAAAGAACGCCGCCTATTGAAAGCGCAGCGGCGACGTATAATTCGTGGCGAATTTCATCGAATCGGTCGCGCGAGATCCGGAACGGACGACGAGTTTTTCTCGAACGCTAAGAAGCTCCGGATAATTGAAATTCGAAGATATCGCTGGAGCACGATAAATCGTATCTCTCACCTTTTTTTCTTTTTCTTAATAATCTCAGAATGTAGGATGTCGTCGATTAATAACGGGAAATTAATAACGTTATCGAACAATGTCCGTTTAATTTGTGTCCCCTTGAAAATTAGAAAATATTCCTCGTCCCAATGATCAATGGGCATCTCTGCCCACCAGAGAAAGACGATTCGTCGATTCATCCAACTTTAGTTTCGATCAATTTCCGCGCGCGTGTCTCAGAATTTGAAACTTGCACGATCGAATCGCATCCGGTGTATCGACAAGAAACGAGCCGAGAAATTCGCTTAGGCGAATCTGTAGTTAGCGTAAAGCGGAAAGAACCCGGAGTTCTTCAAAGACACGATCGAAGAAGAGGGGATGGAGGCGAGATAAACGATAACGATACGCCGTTTTTCTGGCTGTACAACTATCTAGGCAATCTTTCGTGACCTAAGCTGTGAGAACGAATATACACTAGCGAGTGGCACAACCGCTCCGCCACGTCTAATTGCAAGAACAGAGCTACCATATGCAAAACGACGTTTCACGAATGGCATCGCGATTCGACTCGAGAAAAATTTTTTGTCCATCGTTGAAAAGATACCGGTTACTTTCGCCGAGGAGGAATCGCCAATAAAACGATCTTTATCGCGACGATCGTATTTTTACGCGCGGAGATAAACGCTCGATCGAGACGCCGAAGGTAGCCTTGAAATCGCTGGAGCGAAGGCTAGAAGAGGCACGGCTCTATCGATTCATACTTTTTATCCGAGAGTATCTCTCTCGGATAATCGTTTGAAATGAATATTTATGAAGCGAAAAAGAGGGGAAAAAAGAGGAGACGAAAAAACCCAGTAGATTGTCAACGAGAAAACGGATAAACAAACGGCTGATTATACGGCAGAAATCGAGTTCGTTGAGGTTTATAAATATGCGAGTGACAAATTCGTGGAAAACAAATTATATAACACTTTCCACAGACGATACGTAACACATCAGTGTATTACACATTCAGTGTAATACAACAGTCATCCATAAACACGAGTAGTAACGCGGTTGTATCGATTAGAAGTCCTTACATCACGCGTACACGTGTAGTAAACGTATCCGGATTTCGATCAAGCGTAATTCATGATATATATCCCTGTATTTCTGTTTTTTCGCGTACAGTCCCGCGCAAAAGTCTTCGGAAATATGCGAACACTATACTTGTTTTTCGAAACTAGACATACTGAACGATACTTTGCAGAAAAGCTGTGAACCTGTAAAAAGTGTCAATGTGCGGAGAACTATGATATCCTAAAAATTTTATCACCTACAGTAAATTGAATATTAAAAAGTTTTTCGGTTTCCAAAACTCAAAGATGTATTAGGAATAAAATAATTGCGTTTTTCTCTGTATATGAATGAACATGTACGTATATATTAAAACGTAACTAACTTCATTTTAAACTAAACTACGAATTCATCGTGCAATCTGATAGCTGATTGTTCAAACCTATTCGAGAAAGAGAAAACGCACGATCTCGTTGACAATTGCTTCCTCTCAATCAGAGAGGAACATTTTTTCTTCGTTTTCTTTCGACGAAGAGAAAAAAGAAAGAATTATCTAATATAGAGTACAGCGAAAGAGCTACGGCAGTGTCAGAATTGGTTCGCTAACAATAAGTTTCTTGGAATTCGTTTTTCATTGAAAAAAATCAACCTTTTTTGAACGTGCAATCAAAACAACAAAATGAACAGTACATCGTCTAACGAAACTTTTGTTTCTCATGGAAAAACTCGCCTTTCGTTTGCACACGCATATAAAAAAGAAAAAAAAAAAATACAGTTACTTTTACATCAAAGATTACACGTGTGTTAAGAACACCGATCTTCGATTCTTCGATTCTTCGTTTCACGTGCCACGTGTACGCGCGTTTTACTATACGCGATCTCTAGCATCGGCCAAGATAATTCACGTCTCGGAAGTTTTTCCTCGGCCGTCGTTCGATAATTGCGACGTTTATTCGCGGACGGTGCTCGAGCGCGGACGAACCAACACTTTCCGCGAAAGCGTCGATACATCGGCCGCGAGGTCATCATTCCCCCATCGCTAACGCACACGCAGCCACGTGTGTTGCGTATAGACGCAGGCGAGGACAACCTGCAGATGCATGAATGACTCGAAATGACGTGCGTTCATTGAGTGCCGCTTGGCGTGCCGACTTGGTGCTCTCGGTTGCTCCCAGCAAGGACACGACATATTTTCTGACTTGCGTAGGAAAAGATTCGAACCGACCGATTCCGATCGTTTCCTCGCCGCGTTCTTCCTCTATTGCGATACTATCCGAGAGAATGAGAGAATTGTTAAATCTCGTTTAAATCAAGTTACGCGACTTCGATTTGACTCGAGTTGACTCGGGAGTCTTATTGATCAACTCCAACTTTTGCCAAGGTTTTTTTTTTAATTTGTACACAAGTGTGCATACTATAGCCATGAGGTATCATAGACGTTTCAACTCTAAATGAAAAAAAACCGCTTATTTTTGCATGTTATAGATAATTAAAGGAGATTTAGAGTATAAAGTGGGCTATAATTGAAGCTGAAACTAATCCTCTGATGATGAGGATAAAACAAAGTTCAGATTCTGAGACTCTAACTAAACTAAACTAATTCTTCACAATATATGATCATCAATCGATTTTATTGTCGCAAACGATAGAAGAAGCTATACCACTATACTACAGTTACATTAAGACTTCTATAAAAAGTAGCACTGTTATAAAATTTTCGCAATTAAGGCCATTTTGGCTATTTTTCTACTATTTTACTACCATTCTCGCCATTTCTCTACTATTTCACCTTTTGCAAGTCTGTCATTTTCCCAGCTGCTCGTGAATCAAGCAACTGTTTATCTAGAAACCCGTTGCGATTAACAAGGATCTCGTTTCCCGACATTTTCCGCCACTCTTAATTTGTTCGTGCCGAAGGCTCGTTCGTATCCTCCGACAACCGTAACAGGCGGTATCGATGACTCGGGAGCGCGGTGGTATCGGCGAGGAGGCGACAAGGTGGGCAGAGGCAAGAGTATGAAGCTGTTGGAACACGAGGGAAAGAGAGAGAGAGGAGGAAATGAGCGCGCACACTCACGCTCACGCGGTACACGAGAGCGTGAGCATGTAGCGAGTGCGTGTAGAGGAGGCGACCGCATCGGTAAACCGATTAAACGACTTACATAAGTTCCAGTTGGCAGAGCCTCGAAGACACGTAGGATTCGATGAAAAGAGGGTCTCCAGCGGGTTCGTGAAGAAGAGGAGCTCTCGGACACATAATGCGAGAGAGGAGGTGGGGAGGGGGGAGAGGATGAGCGAGAGACTCCGATGTTCAGAGTGGAATCGATGATACGGACGAGCTGGAACGGAAGAAAAGGAACGTGAGTGCATTGCGCCCCGGCGTTCGCCACGGATGCATTTCCTGTGTATGCACCGTGCACAAAACGACGATAGCCTCGTTTCGAGTTCCTCCGCTAATTATGTTTCAAATTTACCGATCTACCCGAAGCGAAGGAGGAAGCGGAACAGTTATACCTACCATTAAAAAGTTAACGAGTCATGGTGTATCCCCGGGGAATTTTAAGTATTCCAGTATTCGGCGGTCGTACATCGCTTGCCTTCCGGTGTGTTTGATCGTCCGCCTCCCCCGTCGTGAATCAGCAACGTTCAAAGCCGACAACCAACCAAGCTTTCGCGTTCCATCTCGAAATGCACGATGATTCTGCGTGGAAAAATGAAGCTTTTAACCCTTTCGATACTAACGATGAAACTATAGTCACTGATCAGAGCACAGCTGTTATCTTCTTGGTCGCGAGAGTTCAGATGTTTCGTCTTCAATAGTCGTACACGATTTGGCATAGCTCCCTGAGTTGGCACAGCATTACGCGTGGTACATACTCGTGGTTTCGATCTTGACAATGACAGTTTCGAAATTTCCGACGTAGATTCACGCGTGTCTAGCCCTGTTTTGAAATATTACATGCAAAATTAATTACATTATTAGACAATTTTTGTAAAGTGTTGTTACTACTCTAAAAGTACGATCTCTTCCCACCAATTCGTTACATTGCTTCTTATCTGGTGAAGTGGCGTGTCACCGACAGCTTACTCGCGATTAAACTGTTCCTGTTCAACGTAGTGGCGTAGTGGCCAAAGATAAAGTCGTATCGAAAGGGTTAAGCACGAGCTTGAAAGTTCAAACTTGCATGTACGACGTAGAAAATTCTTCTTCACTCTTGTATCGTATAAGTAGAAGATGCGTTCTCCTCTTGTGCGATAGAGGTGAACGTGAAAGACGCGTGGAAGAACAGGATGGTGGATCGTGCAGCTTCTTCCCTGGACACCTCGTGACACCACGATGGCGTCCGAAAGGCGAAAAACAAAAACAGAAAGAAGGTTATACGCCGACACACTCGGGCGCGTATCGTTGGATCGATCGTGCTTTTCTTGTGAAACTTGTGATCTTTATTTTTATCGCGATAATTCGCTCGATTATCTTATACAAAGTGAGTACATATACAAAACACGTGAGGTTCTCGTATATCATTCCCTTTTTCTCTTCCTCTAACGCAACGTCGTTCTACCTTCCTTCTGCTTCTCTGTCTCTCTCTTTGTCTCATGCACACGCGCTACTTCTCTTTCAGTCACTCATTCATTCGCTGTCTCTCTCTTCGACTCGCGGCATCTATACACCTACTCCTCGTTCTGTCTCTCTTCCTTCTCCTCCTCGCGCGCGCGCGCGCGCGACGAAACCGGAAACACGTCGGGAACCGTATGCGAGACACGCTTCTGCTTCCACGAATCGATCGTGAGCACCGACACTCGCTCTGACGAGTTCGCCACTCGTGACAAAATTCGTCGCTGTAATTATTATTGCCGTAATAATTAATCTCGCTACGCCTGATCTTCTCAACTCCTACGATCCGCAACGCGTTTTCAATTCACGTCAATAGAAAAATTCCCCGTGTTCTTCGCTCGAAGAGACTTTATACTGCCACTATACTAGTATTGCACTAACGCAAGTCTCACAGCTAAACCACAGATCTTTATGCGAATGTAAAATACGCGTTAAAATACACGTCAGATAAACCTATGTCCATTTTACATCCATTTGCTACATTTTTTGGATTCTCAAACCTCTTCGATCAACATACACAAAACATTCGCTGTTGAAATTAAATTGGCCAAAAATGTTTAGCCAAACGTAAAGCCAAATAAAGAAATTGGAGCAAACGACAGTTAGACCGAAAGACAGTCAGACGTGGTTAAATTTCCGAGTCTGAAAAAGACACGGGACGCGGAGCGGAGCGGAGTGGCTCGTCGCGAGAGCGAGGAAACCGGAGCGTGTGACGTAAGAGCGATCTCGCAAAAAACGAGAGGAATCGTTGCGGTCGAATCGTCGATGGAAGAGGAGAAAGAGAGAAGACGGAAGTCCCTTTTTCGTTTCGAACAGCCACTGCCTTGTTCGCCTCGCGCGGCCGCATGCGAGGTAGTATCGGACGAAACTCGTTCACTCGTTCGACGGCTAGTTCGACGGGGGGAGGGGCGGGGGGGAGAGATCTGAGCGAGACCGGAAACTAGAAAACTGCTAAAGGACTGCTTTCTTCGCTTCTCTTCCCTCTTCAGGATTAAGCGTGAGCACGGCTATTTATTTCCTTCCTCGAACACGTCATCGACGTTAATTAAAATTGTTTCCAAGGCATCTCTTTTCCTGCTTGCTCTACCAACGCCCAACATCGGGATAAATCAGTTTCGATTTTTACGTTTTCGCAGACTCTTGGATCGGCGCAACGTAATTCTATTCGGCTTGTAACTCGTGAATTATTTCCCTTTTCAGCCTTCTCGTTTCAAAGCCTAATTTCAAAAAAATATCTCCATTATTATTACTTACTCTTACACGCGAATCTCATTTTCAACTATTTGCCATTTGTTCTTTCTCGGCTGCGACGCCAATCGCGACGTCTCAAAGCCTCGCTTTGTGGGCGGCGGTTCGATTCAGCGACGATCGAGAAATTACGTCCGGTTTTGCTAAGACACGGTTTGCTAAGACACGGTTTGCTAACGACATCCAACAACTGCACGCGCCCGAACGATTCAAATTGTTCGGACGTGGTTTCCTGTTGTTCGCGTGTTTGTTGCGCGACAGCGTGAAGTCGGATGATTAAGTACTGCGAAGCTCTTGGATCTGGTTTGCGTTTCGTCGCGGAAAGTTTTCGGGCAGAACCGAGCGGCCTCCTTTCGAACGTGACAGACACATTGTGGGACAGCGTCAAACGTGTCGCAAAATTTGTTGTTATTATTATTATTAAAAATTAACAAAAATAATCCTCCATGCTACATGATTAGGTTTCAACTTTTTGATTTCGTATCTGGTGCTTGCGTCTGGTAGTATTGTACACGGTTCACAAAAATATCGACCACTATTTTTTTTCTTTTTCCTTTTTTTCTTTTTCTCAGTAGAACGAATACGTCAATCTTCGGTGTGTTCATCTTCTGTTCGCGTCAGAAAGATTTTCGTAAAAAAAGGAAAAAAAAAAAGAAAACACGTTTGAATATGCGTTCAACGATTTCCAGGTTTGTTTCTCAGTAGAGGGGTCACGTGCGGGGAAACCCGAAGAATGTTCCGAGGGATCACAGGATGAAGCAAGGCGTGTGGCCAATTATTTGCGTATATCAAAGACAACGACACAAAGAACGGGAAATTCGACGTGTATATTACAAATTCGGAGAACGATCGACAACGATCAAAAACGGATTCAAGATGGTTTGCGTGCTTCTCCTCGTTGATCGTGGTCCTCGTTTCTGTGCTCGCTAGCCGGTGAAACCGTCGTTGGAACGTCAACGTTCTCGCCCAGTCTAGCATGTCCTAGAGTATCTGGAAGAGCTTTTTCAGTTCGACCATCAGCTGCCAGTCTGTCTTCACCAAATCGTCCCTGAAGTATTCCTTGCAAGCGTCTATACTCTGTCTGCTTATCTGTAACAGAGACCAGGGGAGACCCTTTATATCTTTTCACATTTCTCAACTTTATCCTTAAAATATATTAATAATTAGTTATTTGATTAACTTGTATTTTCTCGAAAAACAATATGAATTTGTCTATCGTGAGTTAGTATATTTTTGATAGTAGTATTTCATTTATTAATATATTATTTATTTATAAATTCTAGTAGTTATAGTACTAGAAATTTGAGTACATATTCTGTGTGTAAAACAGATTTTCTAATATCAATAGTGATATATACAAATATATTGTATTTTATAAAACTGTACCGAAACTTCTGGCCAATGCTATATATAATCCTAAGTTGGACGAATTAAGATGAATTTTACAAAAGAATATATATATATACAACGTCGTTTTATAAGTTACTCCACTTTCCGATAACCTTGAATTAACTCGAAATCAATCGAAATCCAAATTGACTTCCAAAGTCGCCGTAAGAAAATTCAAAAGTTCCCTTCACTCTCGATAAATACGAGATGGTTACTTCTCATTACTGTAAACTCTTGGAATCGTTGGTCGAACAGGTTAGTGAGAAGTAGAAAGACCGTTCTAAATGGCGCTCTGCTCGTCTAGGAATAATTTCCTTGAATCGGTTTTCGCGAGGACAGGCGTATGCTCGCGCACACAGTCCATTCACTAACGTAACGCTTTACAACTGTTTCCGCCCCCACTCCCGGCCGGAAGTCCCGTTTCATTCATGGATCGGTCACAATGGTGGTTTTACGCGGCTATTGAGGACGCCTGCCTCCCGCCACGCCCCAGCTACTTCTCCCTCTCCGTCTCATTCTCACTCCCTCCCACCCCTTTCATTCCCTTGCCGTTCCTTTTCCTTTTCTCTCTCGCTCGCTCTCTCACACACACACACACACACACACACACACTCTCTCTCTCTCTCTCTCTCGGTTTTTAGTTCTCCCTTCCCCCTGCGCGCACACGCACCACAGCTCTCGTCCACCGTAGAATTCTTTGCCTCTCTTTCTCTGTCCCGTTTCCGTTTCGTAGTTTCGTCTTCGTCTTCTCGCCGACTCGTTCCCTTGCCCTCCCGCCACCCTTTGTCGCTAACCGTGCAACGTTGCACGAACAGCAAAGGGTCCTCTCCACCCGTGAAACCTTTGCGCACACGTTTTCCTATATAGCCAGACGCGCGATCGACCACTCGGGTTCTCGATATCTCGAGAAGTAGAGTGTACCCACGAGGTACACTCAACGCTACGCAGGCCGGCTGTACTTTCTGTGAAAGTAGCGTAGAACGAGGATAGAAATGAAATTAATTCGACTTTGTTATATTACCACGAAGAGGTTCTAAAAATTTGTACGCTGAAAGAATTGTAAATAACAATCGCAAATGACGCAAAAGTTCGTCATCGGTTGCTAATAATCACTATTTTGCAAATGACGCACAATCGCGATATCCGGCCTTGTATATAGCGTTAGGAGAAACTTGAACCTTCTCTGTTCTCCTCTCTATTAAACTCTTGCGCTGGAATTTTCTCAGTTTTAAGTATATTTAAGTATAACTTGGGCAAAAGAAATAATAAATTTATTACTTGTCAATAATTTCTATCCAGTGATATCATACCAACGAGTTCAAAAAGAAAGCGACGAATTATTGTATACGGTTTGGTCGCTCGTTATGGTCCGCAATCAGTTGCCAGCGCAAGTGGTTAATCAAAATTCTGTCCCGTCTCTGATCGACTTTTCGATCCCCGAGTACTCCTCGATGATGATTTTATTCCACGTACACGAGCTGGAATGGTTTAGAATTGAGCTTCCCGCCGGGAAGGCGGAAGTCGGGGCGTATAATTTGAGAGGTTAAGAAGACGAACCACCGAAGGAGGAGGGGGAAAGCGAGAATTCCGGCGTTGCTAAGGAACGAAAAGGAGCAAAATCGTCGCTTGACAAATCATCGTGGGAACAAGGTGATTCCGGGGAATCGATTCTACGAAGCAAACGGTAACGACGACTTCCGCTCGCCTTGAGAGCCACACAAAGATGCCGAAGCCAGACCGGGCTGTGCACATACAAGTGCCCGCACGGCTGTTGAGTGAGCGCGTGCACAACCGGAAAACGCGGATAGAGCTAGAGGAAACGGAGTTGACGCTATTGAACACGGAATTCCGTACCGTGCTTCGTCTCCTCCCGGTGAAACAAATTTCCAAGTTTCGCGTGATGTAATATAAATTTTTAAATTTCACGCGCATAGAATGGAAACCAAGGAACCGTGGATGTTTGTGCATTCGTCGAAGATTTGTATAAATAAATACACACACACACACACACACGCGCATATGTATTGTAATATACATATGCAAACGAATTTGTTGCAATTTAATAAATTCAGTTATGTCCACAAAAATATCAAAGAATTACACTCTAAATATTGGAGAAAGAAATTCAGATTTTGCCAATTCGTATAATCAAAGTGTCGATGAATTCATATTTTCGCGAATGTAATTGAAAAAATAAATGTAGGTAAATAAATATCGCAACGATTAAAACATTGCATCTTAGACATTTATAATTGTTCGCGTGTAAATTTTCTACAAATGCAAATTAAAAATCCACGTAAGAATAATAAGACTTTCTCGGAAAATCACTTTCACTTTGATGCTCTGAAATTTCATCGCTCAAGTACGCACGCAATTGAGACTAAAAAAAAAAAAAAAAGGAATACTTAAGAAGAATTAATACTCGACGAAAAGGAGGACTCGTCTCGTCATTTCATAGTACGAATAATTATCACGCCTCTTTGTATTTTTAATTTAATTACGGTTGACGAGCTTTCGAGCGTGTCGTACGACCAATTAATTCGAATTTAATTCGAACGAAACACGCGTATCGCGTACGCGATATCTCGCTTCCATTAAGGTAGTAGGGGTCGATCGATTTGCAGTCGATATCCAAAGCGGAAGACGGAAAAGAAAGAGGCGAGGCGGCGGGGAGGGAAGGAGGGGGGAGAGAGCGAGGCGGAATGGAAGTTCTGCGAAGGCCGGAAGTCGATGGGTGGACGCCTGATCGCAGCCGGATGTGCATCTTCCTTTTTCGACCAAAGTCTTGCATACTAATAAGGATCGTTTCCGTCTCGCTTGCCTCTGATTTCGATGAAATTGCAAAGCTATGCGAATCGGCTCGGCCAACGGTTGGAAAAAAAAAAAAGGAAAGAAGAGAAAAAGAGGAGAAAAAGAAGAAAGAAAAAAAAAAGCGAAAACGTATACTCGGTTCTCTCTCTCGCAGCGGAATTTCATCAACGGCCGGGACCACCTGTCGATCGAATTCTTTCGAAGCAGCTGCTTCTCGAAACGCTGAAACGTTCACCTTGGTAATCGTTCCTTCTTTCCTTCGTAACCACGCCACCGTAAACCTCACCGTGCGCCTGTGTGCCACAGTTTAACCCTTCGCACTCCATAAGCGCCGCTACGGGTGTGCTCGCTGAAATACCGCTCAAAAGTATATGGGCACTTACGCGTAGGATGTATTTTCAATAACGCTTGGCATGCAAACTATTTCTTTAATCGCGTTCTCGGAGACTGTGAACTTGCATAAAAATCGGCAACTTGATAATATATATGATGATATATATAATATATATATACATATACATATACATATCTACATATATATATATATTTCTAAATATAATATTTCTAAATAGAAATACATATATATATATATATATATATATATATATACACTCATTGGAGAACGATGTTTGTCGATAAATTCTTTTAGAAATATATTATATTTAGAAATATATTATAATTAGAAACATGTGCTAATACTAAAATAAATTATACGATGGATCTTATAAAAATAAAAAGAATTACTTTTTTCAACGATTCAAAAAATAGTCGTTTATATATACGATTAAGATGTATTTAGACTTGTGTGACTTAAATTCGACACGAAGGATTAACGTTCGCGAGAAATGCCTCGGAGCTGCTGGTAGATCGTACAACAAAATTAACCGGAGTGCAAAGGGTTAAACGTACGGTCGCTTTATTATTTCAGGGGCAATCGAATTCACTAAGCGAGCTATTCACTTTTAAAGAGAGAAATCGGAACGTGAAATTACCCGCCCGTTTTTTCCCCGCGATAACGATTACCGATAACGAAACGCTGCTTTTTTTTCGAACTGTGCTTACGTGTACTGTCGGTGTGTTTGGTTTTTTTATTACACGGTCCAGAATGATATTAAAGTAGGGCACGAAACGACCAACGAAAGTGCGATAAGCATCGTTACAAGCATCGACGATGAATACGGAATAACGTTTTCTGAATTGAGCAATTGCCCATAATGCTCACGATAATGTCTTGTAAATCGTTGCTTAACTCGTTCGCGTGGACGAATTATAAAGTTAAAGCTGCCTACCTTGCTCACGACGAAGTCCTTCTCGTCGAAATGACGACCGAACATTTTGGGCGCCTCGCCCGGTATCGGCTCGATTTTCACACAGACTTCTTGACCCTTTCTCGCGGACTCCACGGGCTTGTGATTATATTCTATACTCGTCACCACACCCAACTCCACAAACTGTAAAGTGAAACGAAAACATCTTTTGTCAATAATGTTTCTTAATGGATCATGCAATTGTTTCACGAGAATTTACAGGCTACAATATAAAATATCTTTATTTCGTAACGAAGCGTTTCTTTTTTCTCAGATTTGATACATTTCATTTTTATAATTATACAAATGTAGCGAAAGGTAATGAAATTGCAAAGTATTGCTAAATGACACGAAATTTAGTATGTACTTGGATCGAATTAATTGACGTTATAATAAATAAAATGAAGAGCAATATTTTGTTACACATATATTTGTTAAATATGTGCGTTATTCATTTACTAATTTTGTGAAGTGTTTTTAATCAGGTTCTACATTTCATTTTCATAGAATGTGAACCAAAGTGTCAGTAAATGAATATCTATAAAAATGACGCAATAAATAAAATATATTTTGTAGCCACTGTATATACTCGAATCTAATTAATCAACGTATAAATATCATAATAAAACACATCTCGCAGCTACTTTATATTCACTCAAAAGCGCTGCACGTTACATATTTATTTTCCAATTTCCAACGTCCTAAGTGAACGCATCCAACATCTCTGAATTCATCGAGACGCTTCTCGAACGATCGAATAATCGATTCGTAGCGACAAGCATGAACGCGAGATAAAAAGATCTCCAGAAAAGAAGGAAAAGAAGAAGAAAAAATACGGAGAATTTTTCACGCAGACGCAGGCTGTTTCGCAGCTTGTCACCGTGTCTTTTATCCATCCACGATCGGCGTGTGTCTCCTTTTGCGTGGGTATAGCTCCGCCTATGCATTCCTTTCTGCGACCGGAAGTCGAGAGAAAACCGAGTACCTGAGCATTGCGCGTCGTCAGGGCCGACTCGGACGTAGGTACGGTTTTCGCCGTGAATACCGGCGAAGGATCGGTGAACCGAGTAGGCAGATACGCGGACACGTAGGTTGCTGGATCCTGTGGGCCGTCGTACACGCGGTGATCCTCGGGTTTTTCACGAAATTTTATCTTCACTCGCCGTTGCGAAATTACACGCGGACGGAACGCTCGTGTGACCTGACTCAGCCAGACGCGCGTCCAAATCTCTTTCGAGCAAACGTTTCGAGGAAGATCGAGAGGGAAGACGGGAGGAACGAATTTTAACAAGTGGCAGCGCGTTAGCGGGATTCAAGAGCACCCTATAGAGCAGCGTATGGTGGCAAGAAAGCTCGAGCACGTCGTTCAGAATCGCGTTATTGCCGTAACACACCTGCAGCTGCAAGAGCGCCAAGTGGGCGATAAACCCGGACGCAACTTCGCTTGGGGACACGCACAGATTACCGCTTATCCTTTTCAAAGAATTGCCTATAATTACGACTAATTAACCGTTGTCTTCTCCGAGGACTCGCCATTCAAACGTTCCCTCGATGAGACCGTGCGTATAATATCTAACTAGTGTCGGTACACTCATTTGAACAATGTTGAAAATATCGTTTGTGGATAGTCTTATATCTAAGAATCTGTCGCAAGACACTGTTATTTCCTACTGCATTAACAATAAGAAACAAAGAGAAAAACTCGCGGGAGGTTCGAGAAATTATTTCAGAAATAACGAAACGCAGAGGGGCAAGTTTTATTGTTTGAAATGAATTTATGGCAGTATGAAGTTGCTCCACTTTGTGAAGTCACTGTGCAATTGATTCCTATTTTATCACTGAAAGTGACTTTAGCGGGAGTAACCCAGAAAATCGGGCATCTTCAGGTGCAACGCTGATGCAACGAAAATTAGCGATTGGTTGATTTGGGTCACGTGATTCGCGAGGGGGCGTGGGATAGACCTCGAGTAGGAGTGGCGTTGTCTCGCGCCTGTAATTTGTTTTGTATCGATTCAAATGTTGCGTATCAATAAAATTTTATAGCAAAAAAAGTCGTCTTCATTTCCTAGTCAGAACAGTCGTACAAGTCGTGCAGTTTTTACATCTCCTGCATTATTTTATACTTCTGTTTGACATTTCTCAACACGTTTGTTATCGTTCAATTACACTTAAGGAGTTATTCGACGCTTGTACGTTGCATAATAACGCGATAAATATTAGCAGTACATGGAGTTTAGCTGTTATATAATTTTCAATGTCTACTTAAGCCTCAACACCTAACTGTTCACGACAATTAATGAATTAATTTCAAATTGGAATAGTGGAACAATAAATATTTAATTAATCAACGATCTCTTCTCTGAATAAACGGAATCCTGGTTGTGCGAGTTTAAATTGGAAATAAAAGAAGAGATGAAGGGCGAGAGGTCGAAGAAAGCAGAAGCACAGTATCAATCGATGGACAATGACCGGTCGGATATGATGGACAGCGATCGGCCGTGTATTTCGAAACCCACGCCGAAAGAGCAACATGCCCACACGCGCGAGCTCGTAGTCGGCTCGAGTCCCTTTTGGTCTTCTCTCTCTCTTGGTGTCTCCCATATTCATCCCGTTCCTCCGTTCCCGGTTACTTTTATGGTGTTGGGCGATCGTCCGATTTTCGACACTCTCCGTGCCCTATCGTACGCATTACCATATACACATAATTGCAAGCGTGTATCCCGAGAAAGTACGCGTCCGTGTTCGGTGTGCTCGCCCGTCCCTCTGTCGTTTTCCTCCTTTTTTTCTTCTTCTTTTCTTGCATCTCTTGCTCTCTCTTCGTGTACCAAAGAATTCGTGCAGGAGGAGCTTTATAGTCGACAATGCTATTTGGTTTTGAATGATTAACAAAGTAAAATTTATTCAATACTTTACGTTTATTGCAGAATTTTCATCAACTTTCGGTATTTATTAATCTCCAAATTTTTCTTCGTTTACAGATAAAATGATTGAATCATCAAAATAGATATATTTTTCTGCAAATAAATTCACGATTGAAACGTAGAAAAATATTTATATCGCGCGTTCACCTCGCAGAATGTAATTTGGAGATATTCATAACCGTTGTACGACAATTATTTTATTATAAATCTGTGACTGTGGCGAACGAATCGTAATTTAATTTGCAAGAAAATTCGACAAAGGACACTCGACCTGAAAATCGGTGTCCTCGCCGACAGTGCGCGTTCGAACGCTTTGTTTTTCACGATGGAAGAGCGGCGTGTTAATTCGCGCGACACCATCGCGATCTCCGTTCTCCGTTAGCAATGCGACTGGAAGAAGTAAACAGGTTTGGCCAATTGTTTTTTCGAGTTCGACTGGGAAAATTGTCGAGCGTCTCGTTTCGAGTAGAAGGGGGGAGGAGAAAGAAGATGGGAACGCGTTTGGCGAGGATTCGCGACGCGACGTCGTCCTGCTTCGGTCGTTTTCGCGTGGGTTACACACCGTGGATTCTTTTTCCTCTCGAAGCGCGTTTCAGGCCCCGTGGGACACGTGGGAAGCAAGCCACGGGAAAACAAGAATTTCATTTAAAAGAAATTTATTTTCTTCTTACCTCCAACTGGAATTTAATTTAGTATGTTAACAGCGTCATATTTTGAAAGCAATCCGTTTCGTCCGTTTGCTCAGCGTCCCACGTCGTTCGTTCTCTTTCGCTCTCCGCGTGTAGGACACGTGTAACAGCGATCTTTTACCGTAACGCGTAATTCTACGCGCGGAAAAAAGAAATAAGTCGAAAAGAACGAACGATACTTTAAACGTTCGTTGAAATGAAATTTATCAAATTCGATAATTTATGATAAAAATGAATGATCGAATTAGGAGGATCATTCCATCTGCGAAGATAAGTCAGAAGCGCAGAACACGATTTTTTCACAGTCAAATTTGAAATCTTATTGTTACTCTTCGACTTGCTTTTTTCGTGCAAAATTACACATTCATAGTAGACACAGTTTCGTCGCTTCGTTATCTCTGTTCCACACGATGGTGTATCGTGCAGCGATACGCGGATATCAGATACTTGGTACCGGTAACAAACTGCGTCACTAATTAATACCGACGTTTGTCGCCCGATCTATCCGGTAATTAACGTCACTCTACTCTTCCCGCCCGGAAACAACCACTCGTGGCCGACTTCGAAATATTTGCTTGCCGTACTAATTAGCCTCTCTTACGACACCGAAGAAATTACCGTGAGAGAATACTTGTACAGAGTAATAAAGCAGAATGCTCGTTACGATATTTATTAATGGAAAGGAACTTCCATCCACTCGAGCTTTTTCTTCAATTGTACTCAAAAAAAAGAAAAAAAAGAAAAGAAAAGAAAGAAAATGAGATCGCGCGAATGATCGTCAATTACGCGCTTCTCAAATCGATCGCTTTTGACAATAAATTACGTTACAGACACGGGACAGCGTCGGCCAGGATTATTTTTCCTTTCATTCAGCCTCGTTTCCTTTCTCGCAGCCTGACTCCCTTTCCTTGTTTACGGACGCGCCGTGAAACGTGCCGCGGCATGACACGATACGGCCCCCGGTCCGTGGACACCCGATTCGAAAGCCGGCCATTCTGAATGAGTCTAAGTTTAGTAAACCGACCAACGGGGCCAAAACGTGGCACCAACGCGCGATACACGCCGGGAGGACAGAAGCGGGAATCGACAGACGATCGTGCGAGGAAACCTGCGAAAATTTATGTTACCGGATGAGCGGATTTAATTGAGCGGTAATTATCGACGATCGTTTCCTCTCCCTTTGGTGTGACAAACAAAGTATAGATCGTCGTCACGAAAGCGGACGAGCGACGATAACACCTCTGGTTAGTCCGCCAGTGCTACTCGAACGAGTTTATCCTTCGTCCGATTGATATGATCGATCACCTAGATACAAAAAACTGACTGCCTGCGTTGAACGGAGTTTCAGAGCACGAGCTTCGTTAGGTCTATGATACGTCGCGCGAGATGTCGTTTCCATTTTTCTTGCATTTTTCCAACTGTCTAGTTTTTGTCTAGTCTTTTTTCGTTCTCTTTCCCTTGATTAATGACGGAAAACGGTGCGCTGGATAAAAATGAGAAACTGGTCGATTGCAACGAGAGATCTACGAAAGATGACGTCTGTGTGCCGGTGGAAGGTCTTTAGTAGATACACGTATCGTGTAAAGATCAATTTAAATTTCACTAAATCATAGAATCTAGGTGTAGTCGTGTATTATTATTATATTAATTACTATATTATACTATACTTATATTATATTATATTTATATTATATTAATTATTATATTAATTATCAAGCATCGTGTATTATTACATCAAGTACCATAGTACCAATATTAAAAAACAGAATTTCAAAATGTTGCAAAATGTTTTATACAACGCACAGAGTATACCCACGCACGAAAGTTTCCTGCGACAAATACTCAAATGCGTGCAGATATACATCTATGTTGCAAATAGAGGAAACGAGATTGATCGATTAAAATGGAGCGAGGAAATGACTATATATATATGAATATTTGAAATGTCACATGCTCTGGGGCTCGACTGCTTAACAACGAAAGTGCAAGATCAACGTCTACGATATGTCTCATTTGTATTTCTACAAAAGACGAGACGCAAGCAACGTTAAAGTCTGGTTAAATTCTTCGAACGTTTGTCCATTCAATTGGATGGAGCTTCGAGTGAAAGAAAAACAATACAATGCTCGGAGAGAGTTTCAATCTTCACGGTTCCCTCCGGTCGAGGATGAATTTCCGTGAAAGACGGACGAAAAGAAGGGGAGGAAAAGGGAAAACGAAAGACGGTGAGAGAAAAACGAAGCGAAACGAAACGAAACGGGACGAGAGGAGGGGGGAGGTTTCGGTGTTGGCATCCTCCGGAGCAGACACGGCGCAGCGAGCGAACGCGTGAGACGGGAACCGGAAGTCTATTTTCGTGAGCCGCACCGATTTAGAAAGCTTTATAGTTTGTACGAGCCTGAGCGGCTAACAGCCAACCCGTCGTTGGTGTGACTCGCTTCTTTGAGTGCATGCACAAATTGAGATTTGTGCGGCGATCTTTCTTCATCGCTTCTCCTCGTGTGTTCGAATCTACACCCTCCTCTCCCCGCCGCCCGAAAGTCCTTGAACAAATACCGCGTTTCCCCCCCCCCCCCAAAATTTTGCACGCGAAAGAATATTTAAAGCGCTCGCGAATTGACAATTGCGCCATGAAACGTGGGTGCGACTTTTTGAAATTTTATCACCTGCGGTAAATGTTGTACGCGAGGATGTGTAGCATTCGAGTCTCCAATTTGTTAGGAACAAAAATCTCTGTACAGATACAACGGATACAATATCCCTGATTTTCTACACGAATGAGAATCGAGTACAGAAAAATCGGAGTTCCTCGAGTGAAATCTCAGACGCGAACTAGGAATCGTTCGAGAATTCTCTGAATTAATCTCTTGACATGCGAATTGAAATTGAAATTCGACGTGACAAAGGACCGATATTTATTTCTCATTTTAACATTTGCGTAAATTTAAAACAAAAATCATTTTTACACTCTTGCCACATCAAGCGTGCAGAGACGTCGATTGTCGACTTTAGATTAGAAAACGCATGACGTCTTCCGGACACGTCATTGTATGTCAACAGATTAAAAAACATATACCGAGGAATACATTAGAAGACCTGTGTTGCGTAATGAAAAAGGCGCGTGATACTGAAAATCTCTACATCGTGTATTAAGAACGTGTACGAACGTATTAATACACGTGAATTTTAGTACACGATCTTCATTTCAAATTTTATACTATACCATGCTTTCGAACGTATTCTTACTCCTTGCTTGATACATTCGGCAAAAAAGAATTTCTCAAATTATATTAAAAAGAAGTCACCAGACAACGAAACGTATCGCGCTTGTTATCGCGTGCAGTTGTCTTATCGCGAAATACATACGAAATACATGCGATAAGTTCGGCGAGTATGTTTCAATGGACGGCTAATCAGTTATAAACATTGGCCACGTGTGCGATACACTTTTGATCTATCGGCTGCTTAATGAGTCGGACGGATGCGCCGATGAATGAAATCCCCACCACCAGCGTCAATGTCCTTCCTTCGTACGCGACCAATGTCATTCAACGAGCAATCGTTTCTAAAAAAAAAAAAAAAAGACCTCGACTATGTGTTTACTCGTTGCGTTCCGTACATCCGATAATCTATCAGTTTACGTCGCTAAATCCTATCGTTCTTACATCGCCGTTGCGAGAGTACATGGAAATTAAATTGATTGATGAAACGGTGACCACGACAACTTTTCCCCGAACAACATCGAGCGGAGAGAATCAGGTTTGCCGGTTGCACGTGTGTCGTTATCGATTCGTCCCGACGAAAGCGTTTACGCCCCTTTCTCTCCCCCCTTCGCGTCTCGTCACCCGTTTCACGAAGTAAAGTTAAAGTATGTACCAACGAAAATCTCACGATTCTCACACAGAAACAACATAGCATTAAGAATGACAACTCGCATCGACTTAATTTGGCATTTGTACTCATATTTTTATTTCCACGTTGGTAGAAAAATAAAAGTAGATAATTGCAACGAGGTGACATAGTAATTGCGAAGTCGCAAAGTGTGTGAAGGTCCCAACGAAGTGTCTCGAGTGAAAAAAGGATCAGACGCGAGAGAAATCCGAGAGAGAGAGAGCAAAGACGCGTTGTCTGAAAATAATGATCGATAAAAACGATCGATATACTGTTCCATAAAAATCCCATTTTTTAATTGTTGATTCCTTCGTTCGTTTTTTTAATTTTTACAACGCCAACGAAGGAAAGTGACGGACGACCGGGGGCATTTAAATTCGATGCATCGAGAAAGAATCCGGACGTCGAAAGTGGCACGGTAAGCGTATTCCGTTCTGAACGAGGAACTCGACGAGATCCGCTCTGTTTCGCCGACGAGGCGATTATCGTCCGTATTCGTCGTTAGCAAAATTAATCGCGAGCCCGGGTAAAATGATCTACTCGACATTGGAAACTCGACATCCGGCCAGCCGCGTTTCTCTCTCTCTGCCTCCCTCCCTCCCTCCTCGCCTTTCCACCGTCCTCTTTATCTCTCTTCCTCTCGCGTCTCTCTTTCCGAAGCTATTTCTCTCCTTTTTTTTTTCCCTTCTTCCTCCGTTCGCTACGATAGCAACGTTAACCAGCTGCCTACTTACTTAGAGAAACACGACGGAAAGAGAGAGAGAGAGAGAGAGAGAGAGAGACTCGACGGAAGAAGAACGAGAAAGTGAGAAACGAGCAAACGACGGGGAGGGGAGAGAGAGAGAGAGAGAGAGAGAGAAAAGTTGGAATGAGGCAGAATACGCGCATACTAACGCATCGATGCCACTTACTCACCAACCACATCCCGTCTTTCGGCCTTCCGGCTTGTCTGTAACTTTCGTGGAAACGCCTCTGGCTTCCTTCCGGTCGTTTATCACTCGGTAGACGCTCTAAACGTAGATACGCTTGTCCCACGTATGTTCGTTTCATCCCCACCCTCGAACCTCGTGTCTCGTCATTCTTTCCGGTCTCTTCTCGTCTAATCTTTTTTTTTCTTTTTTTGTTTAAGAATTATTTTTTTTTTTTTCATTCATTTCTCGTCGAGTGGCAGCATCCTACATGCCCTTCGTCATCTGTACATTTCGACCTTCTTTCTTTTTTTTTTTTTCTTTTTTTTTTCCTAATATTAGCCGGCACGTTTTCCCTTTTCGCGCGCTCGACCGAATGTTCTCCTCACCGGGCGTTCGCGAAAATAAATCCGCGAACGGTCTGTTTGTCGTCTGTTCGCCGATGCGTTCGCGAAGCATGTGGCTCACGAAAGTATTCGGATACTCGTAGAAACCTCCAGCGGATGTTTGCTTGAAATTGGAGGATCGTTCAACAACAGTTCGTTATCGTTGTCCGTCCGTTCTGTTTGTTATCTGTTTGCCTACTGTTCGTTTACGAAACATGTAGCGGCACGTACGAAAGCGTTCGAACCTACCGAACGCGAACGCACCGCGTGTATTATATAAAACGTTTCCAAGTTTCGTCAACAACGCGAGTGTAACAGTATAAAAGAAAAATCCACGAAGAACGAATACGATAATCCGATTTTCTTCTTACGCGTGGAAAATAGAATCGCTTTCTAGTTGGTTGACCAGTTGTCAGAAATTTCTACAAGTGTATTGCACGCATATTCCTCGAAAGAAACGCGAGGAGATCCTCCTCCGATCTTCCTCCAATGTCTCCATCTCCAGCGCGAAGTCGAAAAAAGCTGTACAGCTCGCGTACCGCGTTCGATAATGAAACACGTTTAGTATTCCGTTCGCGTGCACGTTAATTAGTTTCCCTCGCGGTCCCGCTCGGCCAATCCGCTCCGACGTGTTAATTTTCTACTCGCAATCAGTAAATTTACAAATATATTCTGGTACCTGCTACCGGACGAGAAGGAAAACGAGGGGGAGATCGAGCGTAGAGAGAGACAGAGAGAGAGAAAGAAAAGAGGAAGAGAGAGAGACGGGAGAGAAAGGAAGAACGTTACGAGCGGCCTTCCGCCGGAAGGGGACTCACACACCACGGAGTTTCTAGTTCCTGTCACTCCGGGACGGGAATATAATTCGTGGTGGCTCGAAAATCTTCTTCGAACGTTTCCTTGATATAATTATCGTCGAACGTCGAACCACCGACCGGACAGGAAGTCGCGTTTAAATTCATAACGCCGTTCCGCTAATTATGCCCCGAGCTGTTACGGCATTAAAAAATCATAGTTACAACGCGTTGCAACCAGCGCTACAACATTTCTCCTTCGAACGAACGAATTCGAACGATATCTCTGACTGAACATCGTTTCGGGGCACACCAAATATTTGACTCCGTTTTGTAACGTGCGATAAGTAGTCTCTTTTTTTTCCCTTCTCTACGAGCAGAGTGTCTAGAAGTTTATCTACGAGTTTCAAGGCGAGAAGATCAAGGTCGAATGTGTTTTACATTGGCAAGTAGCATCGTTCGATCATCTCCGCTTCGATGATCAGTGATACAAAGACGATATAAAACGATTGTAGCAAGTTACGTTAGATTGTTGAAATATTGAATTTTACATTCTGTAAAATTATCTTACCGTCTCTCTCTAGACAGAAATTGAATTAAAAGTTTCAAAATTAAGCAACCGAGCTGTAATGACGAACGAAATTAATTGCAGGTATATTTTAATCATACACCATGTGCGTGATAAAGTGATAATCACCGTGTCTTGGAACTGATCTTCTTAGTTTCCATTCGTCGAAATATACATCATATTATATAAAATAAACAAGTTAAAAATTCAATATTTACAGGTAAAGCGCGAATTTTATCAAGATGATCTCAAAATAAAGAAGGAGGGAAAGGAAATTTGTTATGTACCATCTCGCGTCGCTCGAAGACTAACGACAAATACCCGATTCAGTTTAACGAAACGAGAGAATATTCTCAATCTTCCGTGTGCGAAGAGTACGTGGAATCAAGGCGAGGATCTTTTTATGCTTTTAAACTTTAACGGTGGACTTTCACGCGCGATACCTTCACGGGGAGATAGCGCGTTGTTGAAGCTGCGACGATAAAAGAGCCTTTTTCGTCTCTCGAGACCTTTTGCCTAGACGGCCTCTTTTTCACCGGCTACTCGTCCAACGCTGTTCGAATTTCCAGCTGTCGTGACACGACTTCGTGAAAGGGACTGAAGCATCGTCGACAAGGGGAGCGTGCTTTAACGAGACACGATCGATCTACCCTCGCCCGTATCGGTCTATTCAGCCGCAGCAGAGGGAAGAAAAAAAATACGATTCCAGGTAGACAGAAAGTTACCAGATAAGCGTAACGTTCTGTCCCTACCTTTTGTCGTGCAATCGATATCTTTTCTTTCTTTTTCTTTTTTTGTTTCTTTCTCAAGACTGATTTCTCGTTCTCTTCCAATCGTTATCGACGCTCTCTCATTTGTCTTTTGTCTTTTTTATCGAATCGAATCGAAGCATGGTTTAAAAGTATTTTTAAAGACATTCCATTTCTTTGATTATTACTTCCAGCATGGTACAATGTCGTAGATTTGCGTTCCTCCGAGGAAGTTTGATCATTTTCGTTCTTATCGTCGCGATATAGATAAATAGCTCTTGACGTGCGTCACAGTTCAGGTTGTCTACGAGGAAACTTGTTACGTTATAGCAAGTATAGTACGTAGCTGGTATATTTTGAAGTTTTCGTCTATAACGCGTGTTTGTATCGTCTTTGTATCACTGATCATCGAAGCGGAGATGATCGAACGTGGAGAAATCTGTCGAGGATAGCGAACAGATCGCGAACACGTACGCAAGTTCGGGTCGTCGAGCGACGAGCAAGAACACCAGCAGACGGCTAGAGAAGGAGGAGAAAAAGGGACAAGACGAATAAAAGGAATAGCGGAACGGCAAGAAAACGGCAGGCTAAAAGAATCCGCCGGATTTCCGCTCGACGTTAAAGCGCCTATCGAGGCCGTTGCGCAACGCGCGTATACGCCCGATAACGATGGAAGCCGTGGAAATGACTCCGACGTTGTTCGTAGATATTATCTTTGGAAACCAATCGGATTTTCCGTCGAATCCGAAACTCATTTCCTGCTCGTTAATTCGTCATTCTCATCGAGACCACTTTTTTTTTCTCTCTCTTTTTCTTCCCATCTTTTTTGTTTTTTTTTTTTTTCTTAAAGAAATTTCAATCTTAACGACTTCTTAATTACTGTAATTTCACCGGCAGCGCGTAAGCTAACACTTAAAATTGTGCAACAAAATTCCACGTACGAAATGAGCAGAGAACGCGAACAATTCACGTCGATCGAGACAGCGAGACATTTTTGCTTTTCAAGAATATCATTACGGGCGTGGTCTTTTCTTTTTTTCTTTCTCTTTTTTTTTATGTGGATAAACGCAAAAATTGCAGGTCAAACAGAGTTTTCGCTTTACACGCCAAAAAGAGAAACTCCAACTAAAATTGCGAACAAGGCTGTGGCAGATAAAAGAAAATAACACAATAAAGAAACGCACAGTTACGTAATTATACATTTAACACGTGAAATACGAAGATGAGGAAATTCGCGTAATAAGCGAAAATAAAATATTCGCAAAGTAGAGTGCGTACTCTTTATAACAGTCAACAGATAAGGCAGTTGTCTATCTGCGTTTTATCATTTGTTTTTCAATTATTTTTTGATATAAATACGAACGAACGCGAATACGCCTAGTCCACAAGTTAGAGTATCGTTTTTCGGTGTAAAAAGTGAAACCTCTTGCACACCGTCCATGAAAAATATCTGCGCGAATAGTAGATATTTATTATAAATCTATTCATTGTAACACTCATATGCTAATCAGTTAGAATATATTGAATGTTCTTTTCATACTGTAACTATATGAAAAAATACTTTCACAAACGAAATGAAACAAATATATACATTTTCATTTTATTACATGTTCGACAAATATTATATTATATCACACGTTCATTGTATTTCTATTACGTGTATTATATTCGTTGTATCATATTACACGAAATGATAATTTTTCGCGAATATCGGGAGAAACCTCGATCGAGTTAGTAGTTTCGTCGGTTATCGATGCCTCTGAAGATATTCTTTAGCGCGTTTCTGAGACAGTTTGACGATCGACAGCCCACGGAAACGGATCGAAATTCGCGCGATGCTTGCGGAATCACGTAGAAAGGCGTGTCTTCTTTTACCAAACGAGCCAACGTACGTTCCTTTCACGGCGTGCCTCTCGCTCGCGAATACAGATCTGTTGCAGATTCGACACGGCGACTTCAGAACTGACCTAGCCTGACCCTGCTTACCAACAAGCAATCGTGATACTCGACATCCGGTCTGGATCATCGTTTGCCAATAAAAAGCACCGCGACAATCAGAAATACCCAAACAGATCTATTCACTATCGTTCGCATGCGTCCGATATCAACTGTGCCCCTTCTTACGCAATTGTGTACGCGCGTCAAAATCGACAAAAATACGAGTATTTTTTTCTTTCTTTTTTCTTTTTTTTTATCTATTAGGAACGAAACAAAATGGGTCGATTCATCTTGTACGATAAGGGGAGCTTAATTCGTGCAAATATAATTCAACGAAGCGCGTTTCTGTTACATGCTCGATGAACTATATATGAAATAACAATTTCGGATGTGTAATATCGTTTCCAATCATAGTAACATTGATATTTCTTTAAGAACGAATAATACTGTTATAATAATATCGATAAATTGAAAAGAAGAGAGAAGCAACGATCTTCTTCTTCTAAGCGATAAATAAATACGCAAAATTAAGTTATTCGTTGTTGAAGAAATTCAAAATGAATTAATTACTGCTTTGAAAAAGTACGAAAGCGCAAAGTTAATTGGTTCGCGTCAAATGACTCATTCGGAGATCGCATCGATCGATTCCACAAATTAGAAAATACAAAAGAAAACCGATGACAGTGCGAGCGATCTTAGAACTCACGATCAATCGCGACGAATGATCCAACAGAGGTGGATCATTCGTTTCTTGAGAATCCTGAGCGTTAATCATACCCTTGTGACGTCATCCGTACATTTGTCATCTTCGTGCAATGAGCGAACTGGTTTCCCGAACGAGAATCGATTGTTATAGCGATTACGCAATGGAAGGAAGAAATGAATGGAAAAATTGAAGTTGATCGATCCAACTTCCGACGAGTTAGCGCGTCTATCATCGCTACGCAACGTCGCGATATCCACTGTATCTCCAGCAATGAAATTTCAGTCAAGCCGAAAGAAAGACGAAAATTCAGGGCAACGAAAGGAAGAAAAAGAAATCAGGGTAGGGCCGAAAGAAGCGTATTTGGAGTGGAGGACGCGTGGGCCAGCAACGTGGTCGGAGACTGCTTTCTACGCGCGGGCGAGAAATATGTACTCGTTGCACGGGGTTATACAATGTGCGCGCGACGTGTTCGCCGCGAATTTTACGCGTCGCTATCACCCACATACGCTTCGATATTATTGAATCGAATAATTTATGCCCGCATTTGCATCTGAAACGTAACCGCCAAACCGAAAAGCGCCGAGCGGCCAGCCAACCAGGCCAGGCTTCGTCGCCTGTCACCTCTTATACGCGTTTCTTCTCTCCCCCTCCCCCACAAGGGAGATTCTTTTCCCTCGCGAACACGATCGTTTATTAAACGCAGAGATTTAACGCCGCGAGGGATATATCTCGCCGTCGATTGTTCGTCGCGGCCGGGAGAAATATTGGAAAACGATGAAGGTGAGATCGAACAATTTTCAACGCTTGTCGTCGAGCCACGCTCGTTGTTAAACGATCGTGCGGTATCGTAAGTTTACGCGTGTCAAATGACAGCCGTTATTCACCATTCACCGTGGCGCATAAAGAAACACAGAGATTTCTCTATTCGAGTTCTGCTTCCTCGAATCAATCTCTCTCGCGGTTGTATCGGGCACGTATTAATTTTCACTGAACGAACACGCTGATAATATAGGGAGAGGAAATGCCCGGAGAGTTGAAACGAAATTCGTTATCGCTACTTTTATAGTAGCATATACTGTCTGCTATTTTCCATAATCAGAGGGAATTGTTCAGCAGAGTGTTGTACCATTGTTGTACTTGCGAGAGAGGAAAAAAAGACTGATTAATTGCAAACTAGGAATATTGACGTAATTGTCACAATATTTTCGTATCGGTAAAATATCGCTTATTAAATATTTTAAATTTGTCAAGTCTAAAGTTATAATTAACACTTATTGTTTCTGAAAGTTATTCCGCTTTTTATTTTATTAATGTTTACACAGCATCTCCCCTGAGTCTGAGACAATTCCATCATACGATCGTTCGAATCATTTTCATCTTGACTAGCAAATTTTAATTCCAAACGAAATCAAAGCACCCTCGCCTTGCTGTGCGTGAAAAATGATCAAACAGTCCAAACGATAAGAACAACCTTGCGAGAGAAAGAAGAGCCATCACTTATCATAGAGTGAAAATCGACGTTCGCGTTTGACGAAATAATTGAATGTTGTCAGGCCAATAATTGAATGTTCGTTAAACGAGCAGCAGGGATACATATGTCCAGATAAATCAAGCAGTATTTCCCACGCAGGAAAATTCGAAACGATGTTGCGCAAAAGGAACGCGACTATTCGGAGGCGAGCATACCGTTTGCCTAGTAAATCATTTCGGTCGGCGGCGCGCACGGCCAGCCGTGTGGGTGTGCCTCGCGAGAATATACTTGGAATTTTTGTTTACGGGAATTTGCAGGCTGCTAATGGCATCGCGACGCCTACGAATCCGAGGCTAGGCAACCTGTAATGTTCGCGTGCTACCGCGTATGGCGAGACAGCAAAGAACGGCTACCCACCAATTTACTCCTACGAGCAGCAAAGAGAGAGAGAAAAGGAACTCGATCGTCCATGGGACCCGGGGTTTGATCTCCTCGAATTTTCCAAGCGAATTTTCCTTTCTCGCGATTCGAAACCTTCCTTCTTCGTCCTCTTCGGATCTTTTCATTTAGTACGTACAAACGTAAATTATTCGTTGTTACAGTGGTTACTTTCTTTTTAATCCAATGTTTGCCAAGGGAACAGAAAATCGAGATAACAGATTTCGACATAAAGCAGTCGATAATCGTCAGTTCAGTATCGAAAACTAGCTTCACGACACGTGTTTCGTCAAATCTATATTTACCAATATAGAGCGAAGCAAATAAGTAATTTGTACGGTGGTCATTTTCTGACGCAGACAAAAATTTTATAAAAGATGGCAGTCGTGATTTCCTATTGATTCCGTTGTATTCGATGTGCTCTTTAAAGAATCACCTCTTTAAGGTGTGTCAAGTTGCTTTTGATCACATTTCCGCGTTGTACACTGGGCGATTAAAGTGTAAAACTAAGTTGTATTAGGAAATCATATAAACATAATAACAGGAAAAGGTTTGTAACACCATTTAAATCTTTAAAAATACTCTTTTATAAATAGACCGCGAATTCTTATGCACTTGTGGGAAACTCAAAGATGTAAAAATATAAAGAATACACAAGATGTGCAAAAACCTTGCACTTGTTACAATATTTTCTACTTGGACTTTGTTTCGTTAATCTTTGGACAAAACGTTAGCGTAGAAGATTTTCCTATTACATCTCGCATCAATGAGATAAAACACACCGAAAATATTTGCTCTTGATTTCTCTATACTCCCAGATCGCAAAAGATAATGAAGAGCGCCGTTAGTGGTCAACGATCGAAGGAGGAGCGACATTTTATGGGAGGAAAAAATCACAAAGCTGGAGGATATCGGTCCCGCTTGACACGAGTCACACCTACCCTACCAGGGAAAAAAGAGAGAAACTGGAGGAAACCGGTGAGGTTCGTTTATGCGTTTGATCGAAACGATCGATCGAACAACTGGACCGGCGTATTTCCCTCGAACGAGTTCACCTACGCGCGTTGGCAAAGAGAGCTCGCGCTCGCTCGCTCCGCGGGGCTCGAGCCTGCAGAGAGAGCCCCTTAAGGATCCGACTGAAATTCGCTTGATAATCGTATTCACAGTCAACGAGGGGAAAAAAGACGCGCGGCTACCGTGACGAGAGTTTCGATTAAATCTTCGACCAGAGATCTTTCTTTCTTTCTTTTTTTTTTTTTTTTTTTCACCGTGCAATTACAGTCGACAGAACTTTCCTTGATAAAAGAGAGTCGTATATTTCCTACGTTACCAATGGCTACAGAGTCATTCCTGACAAATAAATTTATGCGTTTTGAAACTTGTATATTCTACGAAGGTGTTGTGAGAAAAATTTATTTCATTTAGACGTAACAAACAATTTTCCTCATTAAATCGAAACACAAGTACAACGATGAGAGTTGTACCCTCTCTTCTCGCTCCTAATTTAACTTTTTATAAATTCACGTGCGTGTAAAATTTAAATATAATAAATCCGACAAATTTTAATTCCATACCATGTAAACGTGATATTTAACATTTAAATGAATTAAATGAAATTAAGTTTATGAATGCCAAGTGGCTATTCTCAAACACGTGTGCATGCAACAGCAAACAAATGTTGCAACAAAATCTTCAAACGAACGTGAGTTAACCCGCTATATTTCATTGTATTTCACTTTATTTTGTGTATTTTATCATAAAATCCCACAGTCTGCTGATAACGTGCAACGCGTTTCCAAAGAAATCGTAACCAGACGGGCAAATAGGAAAACAAAAGTGAAATACTCACGTCTTTGCTGGGCACGCAAAGCGGTGTGCCTTCCTTCACGATCCCGGCTTCCACCATCACGCCCATTACGATAGGATCTCGAGAGTTGAAGATGTACTGAAACAAAAACGAAGACGTCCGTTTTGGCAAGGAAATTCTACGTCACAGCTCGAATGTGACGACAGTTTCTTCACCCCCGAGTTTCAGATTTTACGTATCTGATGCAAAGACGGGCAAAAGATGAGAAACTTTTACGGTACGTACCTGCGGTAAGATGCGAAGCTTGCAAGGGAATACGGCGATATGCTTGTTCTCGTCTCGTTTGCGCTGCTTCAGTTCTTCTCTGTACGCGGTGAATTTGTCAAAGAGGTGATAGATGATGTCTGCCTGGAAGATTTTAACCCCCAACGAGTCGGCTAATTCCTGAGCGTCTCTCTCGATCTTCACGTCAAACGCGAGGATCGTGGCGTACCTGCAAACGTATTAGCATCGATCAGCTGGAATTCGATGTTAGAAAAAATAATTCATCGAAACGAGCTACGAGCTACGAGCTACTCACTGACTATCGTGTTCCAACATGATAGAAGCCTTCATGACATCCTTCTTAACTACAGGACCGATACGAATTCCAGCATACTGCAATGAGAAACAAACGATTAATTAATACGTTTATAACATAGTGAAGAATATAACTGAATCAATGACGACGAAGAATTGTCGATATTTTTTAAATTGTAAATGACTGCTGTTTTACACTGTTTTAAACTGCGATTCAAAGGTCTCTGAAAGCATCGATCTAATGTTTCTCACGATTAGATCCACCGTGGGTGGTCTTGAAGATCGAAGTTTCTCCTTTTCAAAGATCAGTCAACATTTACTGTACGATTTCTTTTCGTCATGTTACTGAACTTTGAGCATTACGATTGAACGACAGCAATGTTTGAAAGGGGAAATTTCAACCTTCAAGATTATGGTGGAAGAAACTTTTCAATGTTTTTAGAGGCGCCTGGAAATTTTTGCAATTTTTGAGAATAAAAGTATCCGTACTTTGAGAAACACGAATGCAGAACGGTCAAGGTAGAGACGTTTTACGTTTTAAAGTACCGTCAAGTGGCTTGTTACGAGATTTTTATTTTCATTTCCAATTACGCTCTTCGCTGCGAATTAAGATTGACAAAGCGTACTCGCTGTCCTCCGTGCTGAAACGAGAGGAGAGCAATCTCAATTCGGTCGCGCGCACAACCAACCAGGAGTTCCGTACTTGGAAGAAAAACAAAATATTAAGGTAAAGCATAAACCACTGTCACCGTAACATAAATACGGTGGAATGCTGTGTGAGTAAGCGTGTGTCTGTTTGACCGCAAAAATAACTAGTGACGCATGCTGTCCGGATTCGGCTTCGCCGATGCGGCGAGACACGACGACAACGTAGAAATAAATGCACCGACGCGTCTACAAACAAGCTGTTTCGCGGATGCGAGGTCTAATTATCGTCCGATCGAAGCAATTCCTCAGGATGTGTGTCGTGCAACAAAAATTAGCGGAGAACGTTAAAAATGTTGGTCGAAAGGTGAAACAAGTTGTGTTTTACTGTTTTAGAGCAACATACACCGCTTGATTCCATCAAAGCCCTTTTATGCACCTGAATGAATTGTTACAAGTTGCGTCAGTAATATGCTATAAATTCTGTTAAACAACAGCAGCAAGTTTGGTAATTAAGTAAATAAAGTTGTACGAGTAAATTTTATAAATTACTATTCAATTGATAGTTCTACCCGACACAAAAATTAATCAATTTATTAATACAGATTCTAGATGAAAGAAGCGTACAATTTGCAACTTAATTGTAATTTCTCAATTCATCAATGTCGTTATTTAATAAATTATTATGCAAGAAGATCTGGATACACGAAAATTTAAAAACCGCCGCACCGTTCTATTTTAAAGCAGTGTTTGCGAAATTTGCTTCGTGAATGAAATTTGCAAATTTCCATGCTTCTACTGTACAACGATAAAATGTTAGATTCACAGATAAAAAGTTCCAATAAATACGAAAGCTCAAAAATTAGCGTCCTTCTATTCAACAACAGCTATTCACAAACTTTGATAAAAGGTTCCGATAGACACGAAAGTGCAGCTAGATTCGAACAACAAAAGTGTCGGCGAACGTGACGGACGTCATACTTAAGGTATTCCCTGCCATTAAGATACCAGAACTTTCCGACGATAATGTCAGACTAATTGCCAGTGGATAAAGCTAGTATCTACATTTACGAGTTAATTTTCGAGCTTGGACGAGCAACGGGCTGATAATCATTCATCGAAAACAGACAGCAAACGAGGAGGAGCGAGGCGGGGAAAACAGGATGAGTAGGAAATGATAGGTTGCCGAGAATTTTTTGAAGATAAGACAGCTTTTTTAAGACTTCCGGTGCATTCCGATATTAGAACGAGATACTACGGGCTACTCGTTTTCGTGAACTGCCGCAACGAAAGTTCTCTTTGACAAAAACTATTGTCAAATATTTCGACGAACAAGATTAACTGAATAAATATGTCGTATAATTTGATTTGAAATCACAGAAATATTTGAAAATATCTCAAAATTTCATTTTTATTGCTTTCGTCGACATTACGAATGGAGCAAGATAATTAAATACCATATTGATAATTGATAATTAAAATTAACCTGATTACGTGGTACTTATTGCAAATTACACTTAGTAAAAGATCATTACACAACATGGATAGTTATAGTTATAATTGTTAAAAATAACCCAGTTAAATATTGACGTGAATTTGTGATCTCTGACATATATTAAATATCTTCTGATTTTTATATATGTTTGCAGATTTTCTTCAATCTGTTGTGAAGATCATTACACAACATGGATAGTTATAATTGTTAAAAATGACCCAGTTAAATATTGACGTGAATTTGTGATCTCTGACATATATTAAATATCTTCTGATTTTTATATATGTTTGCAGATTTTCTTCAATCTGTTGTGAAGATCATTACACAACATGAATAGTTGTAATTGTAATTGTTAAAACTGACCCAGTTAAATATTGACATGAATTTGTGATCTCTGACATATATTAAATATCTTCTGATTTTTATATATGTTTGCAGATTTTCTTCAATCTGTTGTGAAGATCATTACACAACATGGATAGTTGTAATTGTAATTGTTAAAACTGACCCAGTTAAATATTGACATGAATTTGTGATCTCTGACATATATTAAATATCTTCTAATTTTTATATATGTTTGCAGATTTTCTTCAATCTGTTGTGAAGATCATTACACAACATGGACAGTTGTAATTGTAATTGTTAAAATGACCTCGTTAAATATTGACATGAATTTGTGATCTCTGACATATATTAAATATCTTCTAATTTTTATATATGTTTGCAGATTTGCTTCAGTCTGTTATGTAATAAAATTCGCGATGTACACATAAACTGTTTTGTTTCTACCGAGTGCTTAAATACTTTCACGTTTAGATACTACTGTATATTTTCATATAAAGATGAAGCTCGACATACAGACAGACATAAGTAATAATTAGGTATAATTTTATAAATTACACACTTAATTACTGAAAAGATCTGTATAATATAAACTCTCAAATATTACCACCAAGTACATAAAATTTTACGTTTGTAACGGTGCAAGTTTCAGAGATTCGTATGATACTATTTTACAAACTCTCTTTTTCTACTTCTTGCACTTTTCATTCCTCCAATACGAATTTTCCGCTCTAGTCGTTTAGCTTAAATGTTGTTAAACGACAATGGAGACAAATTAAGTGTGAACAGAAAATGTGATCCTTAACGGGACATTCGAGGGGGCAAAGGAAATCGTTATGAATGGCCCTTTAAAGTTGGCAGCAGCGGCGCAGCAGCAAACTTGGTGAAACCCGTGACCTTTACGTAATGAATGAACCGACGGCGATGAACGGGAGGGAGGGAAAAAGAAAGAAAAACGCGGGCCAATTAGAAGGCACTGCCGCTCGATAAATGAGCCCACTCACCGAAACACCGAGAGCTAGTCATGTTTCATTGATGAACGGTGAATTGTGATACCATCCGGTGGAATAAGGTAAAAGGACCGAGTAGCGAACGAATGAATGGAGGGAGGGGAGAAAAGAAAAAAAGGTATAGCGTGGGAGGTGGAAAGAGAGAATCGGGAGAGCCATCGCTGGTCAGGAATGCAATTAATGACGTGTCGAATATCCGTGTGCGTTCCGCGCGTTAAAATAAGAACGAAGTAAGAGCAAAAGAAGCCAGAGGTTCTAAAAATACTTAGTACGTAAAAAAAAAAAAAAAAGAAAGGAACGTACGCGTTGAAATTCGAATAGGTTCAAGGAAACACGTTACGCTTTCCGCGAAATGTTTAACAATAATAATCGTCGTGTTACGAATGGTTCCTCGAAACCAGTGGTGTATTCTTGAAAACCGTTTGTTTTGAATACGGGGATAATGCTAAACGAAAATCGATCAATGAAAAACGAATATTTCCTGCTCGCCGAGAGCTTGCGGAAACTGGAATCCCCGTTCGGAGAAAAATACACGTTAGAATTTGACGAACTTTGAGGCCAGAACTGCCAACGATTAATGTGTGAAACTCGCAAGGAACGAGAAAAATATTACAAACTGAACAAGCGTTGCATTTGTTTACTTTGCGATACGGAATAATCTCTAAAATGTTAGCATATTAACAATTGTGTCATAAAATACACGTGTAATTTGAAGATTCTATCTATCCGCGATAAATACTGAATGTTCAAAATGAGAAGTGTTTTAAAGACTTTGTACATTTTACGAAAAATCACTTTATAAATGTGTAAAAATTAATTTTGGTAGCGTCGAGTCGGCGTTTTCCCGAAGGAAATACCGAACGAACATCGGAGGAGAGAAATATAGGAGCGAGCATCGAACTCGTCAGAATTCGCAAATAGCCTCGATTTGGCAATAGGCTCGTCCAAGCGGAACAGATGCGCTATCGAAGAAAGACGCGAAGGGAGAGAGAGAGAGAGAGAGAAATAGAAGAGAACAAAAAAAAGGGGAGAAAAAGGCGGTGAATAAAAGGGAGAGGAAGGTAGGGAAAAAGGGAAAAGAGAAAGCGGAGGGAAAGAGACAGAGTTAAGAGAGAAAAGACGGACGACAGATGTTGCCAGCGAAAGAAATGCTGGTACAAACCGGGAGGAAGTTGAGAGCAAGTCGAGAGGAAGAGAGAGAGAGAGAAACAGAGGGGCCTGAAGGAGAAAGAGGGACGCTTCCGGCATTAAAAACCGGCCGGCAGGGCACGGATCCTCTTCAACCTCTTGTCATAACCGCGGAACGTTTCCCGAACGAGGAAACTCTAATTTATTAAACCTACGCCTCCGTTTAAACTAGAGGTCCCTGCTTCACGCGCAGAGAAGAGAATCCGTATCCACGTGTATTTAAACACACACCTCCGCTTGACGAGTGGACAAGTATTACATAGTATTAGTATCATGTGATATACTAGTTGTGAGATTGTAGCTTCAAAACTGGAAATGTCGGATGATACAAAAATGAATTCGTAAAATGCATTGTACATGCACGCACAACAATTGCTTGAAAATTTTATTAACCACGATAATCATTGAATATTAAAAGCAAAAAGTATCCTCGGACTCTTAAACGAGAGTTCAAAAATTATCTACTCGGGAATTCCCTGAACTAAAGAGATGTGTTACTTTTATTCATAATGATTGACGTTGAAAGTCCATTTGTATCATGGATTAGAATATTTATGTGAATATAGGAAAATCTTGTAAAATGTGGATGATCAAATATTCACGGACAATAAAAACTATGATAAAAAAATAAAAATAAGTCGTGGATATTAAAAACTATAATATAAAAAAGGCGCATAATAGATAAAGATATCTACACGTGCATTAAGAACACGGATCTTTAAATTCTTCAATACAAGTTTTACGTGTCAAGACCGCCTGATACGTGTCTCCAGGAAAAAAGAGAGAGAAGAATTGATTGATGCGTAAATTCGAGCCGGGGAAAACGACACGCGGACGCGCGAGTAATTGCCGGTTACATAGAATAATATGGAATAATTTTCTACCTTCGTACAATTAAATCGCGGTTAATCGCGGTGGAAGCGAAATTCGATAACCATCTAACCACACACCCGCAACAAAATCGACATTGCTTCCCATCAAAAAACCAACAACCTTCGCTTTTCTTTCTCCCTCTTCACTTCTTTCGACTCGTATCCTACCTGTTGTTATCGATCACGACTGTAATTCGACGACTCGTTCGCTTCGTCGCTTCTTGTTTTACGTCTTACCCTGCAGAACGAGGGAGGCGAGTTAAGTCGACTGTAAAGTCCGCGAAACGAACGCGAAACATCGAGACAATCTCGCCCGCAGTGATCGCAAAGCAGTGACGAGAGGCTGCTCTCGTTCGCTTCAATTTTCTTGCCTCTCGTTTTTCCGATCTTTCAGGGCAAAACGAGAGGGGGAGAGCAGAGGAAAAACGGGGAGAAAGGCGGGGGAAAGGGGGTACGAGACACGGCCACGGTACCAGCACGTTGACAGAAAACAACTAAACGCTATCGTTAATCAGTTTCCGTTAAGATTTCGAGATTACCGGTCAACGTCGTCTATTTCTCTCCTTTTCAGAGGCCGGTAATCTTTTGAGCGGCTTCTCTCATCGTGAAAACTCGTACATCGGTAGGATGCCGGCACACGGCCGACAGAGCGTGCACTCGCGTGTCCGCGCTCCGCATATCCGCTCCCATGTCCCGGTATAGCTGCTTATATACCGCGGTTAAAAACAATGCGAGGAAACGAGCCATCTTTTCCTGCTGCCGAGAGAAGAGGAGCGGAGCTGTACCTCCGTCCGTTCGTCCGCTCGTCACGAGTTCCACCGTGCAACGGAACCGACGCTAATGCCACCCAGACTCCACTCCGACACGTGAAAAATTCACGCGTTCTACTTTTTCATATATTTCCAGGGATTGGGCCAGTCAAGACCAACGCAATTCGATCGATTTACATCGTCAAATTGTATTCTCCAGTGTTGGGACTGTGAAAGAAAGTTTCTAAAGATCTCTCTCTCTCTCTCGTCTTCTAATCTTAGATTCGGTAAAATTTTGTAAAATTCGGAAGGAAATTAAAGTATTTGAAATAGTACGAAAGGTTGTTATTTGGTCCAAGCAAACTCGAGATTCATGGGTGATACGTAGATCCTCTTACACAATAATTTATCCAGTAATATTATCGAATTAACGAGAGAGATTTTAGCTTCAGAGATCTCCGTTATATATAATTTTCTGACTTTGTGTCGAGTCAGGACGATCAGAACAAGCTTGTAATTGAATCAAATTAGTTCAACTCTGTTTCGACCAACCTTCAAACCTCGATAAACCTTTAAAAATGACTACGAGCGTGGTGACTCCGGCATCCAAAAAATTTGAACGAGGTTTTCTTTTCTGAAAAACTCCTTTCGTTTCGTTCGAGGATTAAAACGTTAATTTCTACGTGCTTGTTTTACAAACGAGGCAGATAATTATTAATCGATACGCGTGGCGCCGACTCGTTCCAAGAAGAATAGCGCGTGTCCCGGTTAAACTATTTATTTCGATCCTGCTCGTCTAAACAGGACGAGGACAGGAAGGTACTTGGCAAGAATCCTCAATTCGCCAACGCCGTCATAATCGGGCGGATATGTGTACGTACGCGTTCGAAGTTGACTTCGTAAATATTAAGCACTCCGTTTCGATACAAGATCGAACCGCGTCAAACTCAACGTCGACAGCCGTTCGATTCATTCGTGACAAATCGCTCCTTGATCATTACGCATGGATCGCTCGATAAAACTAAAACTCGAAACTACTTTTCAAAACGGATCTCCGCGTACGGCGATTCAAACGCATATGTTTCATTCATCGAACGTGATCGAAACATCGATCTCTGAAACAGTACATCCACGTGCCAATGGGAGGAGACAAGAAGAAGAAAAAGAAGAAGAAGAAGAAGAAGAAGGAGAAGAAGAAAACTAATATTCACGTCGATGGACTATTCTCTGCACGCGGTACGCGATATTCGTGTCTCATCTCTAGCGTAATATGCGCCTTATAAATCGACAGAGAGGGCCACGATTCGAGTCGTACGTCCGCCCGTTCGTCGATCCGTCCACCCACGGTGCTTTTGCTCCGAGTGTGGGCAGTTTCCTGTACGTTGGTCACGTATTCTTTTTTCCAGCCCACACGCGTCCGTGTCTCTGTGTGTTGGCAGAAGAGAAGCCTTCTCAGAGAATCTCTATATACTGCAAGTGAGTTTAGCTCGGCAACCTCACGATTTCTCCTTCTCGTTGAGAGAGAGTCTCGTGGATCGAGAAAACGGCGCAGGTCGGACAAAGACGGGAAGAGAGGAAGAAGAAAGAGCAAACAGGAGGGAAGAGGTGAGAAGAAGAGAGAGAGAGAGAGAGGGACGGCGGCTGATCTCTATTCCCCGCTCAGTGTGTCTACTCCCTCCTGCGTGCCATATGTAAAAGCATACCCGCATTGCCCCGGTAGAGTGACGGACCGTACTTACGACTGGTTGCGTGCGTATGTGTTGCGTATGCCTGCGATAAAACCTGACGTCACGAGCCACGTGATCGTACGATACGGTGGGGGCAGCCCATTCATAATCCGAGGAAGGACAGGCTTAAGGCCGTTTCGGACGTTACCTCGAACCAAACCATCGTAGTAGCTTTTTCTTTTTCTTTTTCTTTTTTTTCTTCCTTTTTTTTTTTTTTTTTTTTTTTTTTTTTTTTCTTTTCTTTATCGTGCGAACGTTGATGCCTTGATGAACTACGTCGAACGAATCATCGTGACAATGATAATGACTCGAGCTACACAACAAACATATCTCATTCATGCGCTTCGACAGCTGAAACGACTTCTTTCGTTTGGCGTATCGAGGATCGTTTCTTTAAATATTTTCCTTTTTTTTTTTCATATTTCTTTGAATTATAATCAACATCAACTCGCCGTTAGTTTTAGAAGAGAAACGAGCAATATCGTACGATGTTTCAATTCCCTGCTATTTTATTATAACCGAAGGTGAATTTTCATTTCAAGTAGATATTTTTGTCGGCCGATAATAGACGTTTTGTCGTCAGTTTCGTGATGAAAAATCGTGAAACATGCAAGACACCCTGTGGAAACCTATAAGGCGTGCTCACGGATGCACAACACGGCTGATGGCACGATGGATCACAACTACAAGCACCATATGCGACCAATGAGTCGTATCCTGCTAAACTGTTAAGAAGGAAGTGGTTCGTTGTTGCTGTTCTCTCTCTTTCTCTCTTCCTTTCCATCTCGCTTCTCCCTTCACGAATCTTTTTCCCTCCCATTCATTTACTTTCAGTCTCTCTGCCCGCTTTACCGTCGATCTTTCTGCTGGTTACACAGTTTGCTTTTGTTTTTACACTTTCAACGCAGCTTCCCGATTTCTCGTTGAATGTAAAAACTTGACGAAAACTTACCAAACAAAATATCGTAACCGCGGGAACGAATCTCTAACGCCGCTAGAGATTTCTAATTTTTTACGTAATTACATTCGAACCTTTTTTACTTTAACTTGCGGTTCGTTTATACCAATGGCTACGCCATTTATCCATATATTTCGCTTTGTTAGCATCGTTTACTGACGTAATAAAATAGTAAATGATCTGGCAATATCGCACGTGTAATATAAATAAAACTTACCGGTATCTTGCTGCTTTTGAGAAAGTCCAACAACGCCTCGAGGGCACCCAGTGTTGACGCCTGCACGTAAACACCACGTTCCGCGAGTCGAATGTTACCGAGAGCACTAGACAACTCTTTCGCAATTTCTTCTTTCAAAACATCCACTTCATCCGATTTTTGAGCCACTTGGAGATTCAATCCTGTTTGCACAAATACAAAATCATGGTTTATTTCTTTCGTAATAAAAATTAATGTTACTAGTGTAGCAATCTTGCGACGCATATGCACAAATTTAGTAAATCACTTACCTGCAATCGCTTTTTCTAAATCCTTTGCAGCAATTTTTACTCCTTGTGCGGCTTTCACCTCGCGATGTTCAATATACGCATTCTGCAATTTATCAAATAAAGAAAATATATTGCTATCGCATTTTCACGCGTAGGACAACTTTGTCAATGCAGTTAATTATAAATGAAACAGTGTATATTTACTTTAACTCTTAATTCCTTCAACGGTTGTGGCATAAGAAGCGAACGTATTTGAGTTACTATAGGACCATCGGTACCCGCTACTATCATTGTTTCACCTTCTTTCAACATTCCATTGACTAGAATACAATCTATTGTAGTTCCAAGACCTGGTAATGCTTTCACTTCTAAAACAGTAGCTTGAAGCTCTTCACTATACATGAGTCTCTTGGCTAATGGACCTTGACAGGCATCTACTATTAACGATAGCAGATTACCCATACCTTCACCTGTACAAAAAGCGATAATTTTTAGTATTTAAAGTATTTTAAAACAGTTTTAAATATATTTAAAAAAGAAAAAAAATGCAACATCAATTTACCTGTGATAGCACTAGTAGGTACAAGGGAAACGTAACTTCTAGGATCTGGATTTTCGTAAAATAATGCAGCATTCAGGCCTTGTTCCGCAAATTGCACAATAACATCCTTTGAACGTTTTTCAAATTCACGCTGTGTATTAATAGCTTGGCTTTTTACAATATCCTGAATATCTTTTCGATTCATAGTTTGCCAATCGTACAATCTGTAGAAATTACAAATTATTATTACATTGCTAATATTTAATTTACATATTATCATAACGACTGATTTCGTCGTACCTGTCAATTTTATTTAAAGCTACAATGAAAGGACATTTCTTCGACTTCAGCAAATTAATGCTTTCGATGGTTTGCGGTTCTAAACCATGCATAATGTCTACGACTAATATAGCTATGTCACACAGAGAAGATCCTCGATTTCTTAAATTACTAAAAGATTCGTGCCCAGGAGTGTCTATTATCAAAAGTCCAGGTATTTTGAATTTGTTCTCATCAAACTGAGAAAAAAGAAGAATTATTATTTTTTTTTTTTTTTTGTCAATCTGATGATATAGTATATAGAACAATTATAGAAGATAACTTACTCCTTTAACGTGCTTCGTTGATTCTCGAATAGCATCGATAGGTACATTTGTGGCGCCAATTTGTTGAGTTATACCACCTGCTTCACCATCTTGTACATTCGTCCTTCTCAACTTATCAAGGATTTTTGTTTTTCCAGTATCAACATGACCTAAAACGCACACTACAGCAGCTCTAAGATTATCTAACGACTTCTTCTTTTCCGCTTCTACCCTTCGAAATTGTATTCGTTCTCTAACTCGTTCCTTTTTTCTTGCTGCATCTGATACTTTATCTTCTAAACCACTATCATCACTTTCTTCTGTTTCTGATTCACTACCACTCTCGCTCTCTGACTCACTTTCTGAAGATTCTTTCCCAGTTTCTTCAATTTGTGATTGCTTGCCTTTCTCGAGTGAAAGTATTGTTTCCTTAATTTTTTCAGGAGTTTTTGGCACATCATCTAATTTATCTATGAAATCATCTTCTATTAAAACAATCTCATTAAATATGCGTTGCAAACATATATAGAATAACTAAACTAATTTTTAATACCTTCATCTTGTTCATCTTCACTAGTTTCAGCATCCCATGAATCTTTGACATCATCTTTGTTTTCTTCAAATTCCTTTGGTTGTTGATCTACGATTTCTAATTCAACTGTATTTGTCTCTGACATATTTTCTTCCGTTTTTTCGTCATCTTTTTCATCGACGCTTATTTGCTGTTTTACTTTACCCGGTCGTACACGAGTTCCTGAAACAATATTTTTATATATATCTGACTTTATTTACATACATATATGGTTTTTTACAACAGAATATTATAAATAAATACCTGGTCTAGGAGGTTTCTTTTCCCCTACGCCTGGTACATCCAAACCTTGAGCTTTAAGCGCATTGATCATAGCTTGTGCTCTGGCTCTATCTTGTTTTTGTTTTGTAGTCAAAAGCTTCCCTTCTGCCTTTAATCTTTCTTTCCTCTGCTTTTCCTTAAGCTTTTTTCTTTCTTTCCGTTCCTGTTCTAGCCTGAGCTGTTCCAGTCGAGCTTGTTCCCGTAGTTCTTCTTGTCGTAACCTTTCTTCTTCTTCTCGTTTTAACCTTTCTTCTTCCTCCTTCAATTTCTTTAAGGCTTCTTGCATTGCAGCAATAGTTTTCTTCCCAGGACCTTTGCCTATTGCACATATCTAATTATTCTAAATGTAGACACATATTAATGTTATATCCTAACAAATTTAACTTGTATTAATTTGCTACTAGAAAAAAAAAAAAGACATTAAAATCATGTGTTACCTTTTTCCTTTGTTTCCTCTTTCACACCTTTCTTTTTTTTCTTTTTTCCTTCATCACCTTCATTAGGTACAGAAACATCTGCTTCATTGATTTCTTTCAATTCTGTAGTCTTTGTTTCTGGAACTTTTTCTTCTGATTCCTTTTTGCTTTGCTTCTCTGTTGTAACTGCAGGCTGTTCTTCTTCATTTTCTGCCTTCTTAGTCATTTCCTATTATCAATTAATTTAAATGTAATGTAACTAAAATGTAACAACAAATTTTATATAAACACAATAAATATAACTATTGGAATCAACATACAGCTTTTTTCTGGGCAAGCTTTTTCTGCTTCTCTCTTTCCTTCTTTTCTTTCTTCTTCTGTGCAGCAGTTTTTACAGTACTAACTTCCATTTCATCATCAATGTCATTTGCTTCAAGAAATTCAGTAGTCTTTAACTCTTCCTTAATATCAATAATATCTTTTTCTCTTTTCTTATCCTTTCTTCCCTTCTTCTTTTTGTCTTCATCTTCAATTTTTTCTTCAACTGGCACATCTTTGACTTCTTTCTTCTGTCCAGAATATTCAAGTTCCAATTCAGCCAACACTTTTTCAATATCCTCCTCGTCACTATCATTGCGCTTTCTTCTGGCTAATCATAAATATGAATTATTAATAATCATATCAGACGTTAATTATACATCCAACATATTGTATTATTTAATTATTTGGTGTAAATATTTGTACAAACTGATTAAATTATTAAATTTTTAATCTTTACGTCAATATATATATATATTATGTATTGATATGTAATATATAACAAAATAAGAAGTTATCAAAAAGACTTTTGAGTACCAAGAGTACCAAAAGTATTGACAACAATATTTAGTATACAAGTTACTTGTACTATCTTAAGATACTTTCACCATTTAGTTTGAAACTGAGCAACTTTCACCTTAACAATGAATACATTATGACTAATTCGATTGATGTAATATTTCATGCAATGTTTTATTCGTGTAATAATTTGCATTGATTAATAAAAATTTGATTTAATAAAAATAAAAAATCAAGTTACCTAATATTACTTCCGAACTATGAATATCAACCTTTTACAACTATTTCCATAAATCATAAAGGAAACTATTTCTATAAAGATGTGGACAAGATAAACTTTAATTTATCGAATTATGAATATTACGGAAAAAGTAAAAACATATTATTATCCTTTCCGTATGTAAAGAAAAGCGGTTAAGTTGAGGTTAAGTGAAAGCAGACGACAGTCGTCATATAAGAAAACAATATTAAAAATTTCAGTAAAACGTAAGCGTAGTACACATTCGAGGTACCATCACTTTGTTTTTATTCAATTACACGTGTATTTATTATTTTCTTACCTTTCTTGCCTTTCTTCGGTTGAGATTCCTGCATCTTGATCTAGTTTTAAGATTTTCCTTGCGCACGTTCAGTTTTTTAACGGCTTTTTTATCGTTTCACTAATAAAATTCTCTTTACAGACAAATTAGATTTCTTTTTTAAATATAATTTTGGAATTATTATATAAATAAATCATATGAAATCTGCAAATCTCCACCTGTCCTTTTAATCCGGTCTGCACAAGTATATGCATAACTTAACCATACATTTTCAAGATGTACATTATGAAGATTAAAGCCAACTTCGTATGTGCAACTACTGGTGATTAAGAAAATAAAGTTAGTAAAAGGAATATTCACCTTGTATTGTTATTCAATTGTATTGTTATTATTTTAATTTCCATTTCATAAAACACGTAATTTTTACGAGCATGTTATTAATATAGTTAAATATAAATGATACGAAACACATAAAATTTGATTTACATGAAAATCTCTATTTTAAAATATTTATGTTAGAGAACAACTTATTTCTCGTATTTAGAATAAATGATTTAAAAAACGATTTAGTAAAATTCAAAATGTATTTTCTATTTTTAATTGTAATATTAGTAATTTTTGTTATATTTTTAATAGTTATTTTGCCAGTAAATGATATTCAAGATATGTATGCGCCATCTGGTGAAAACGTAACATTTCTAGTAAAGAGTGAACACTCTTCATTCTTTATGTCGCGATCAAGATGGTGAGTTGTAGATTCTAAAATTATTTCTTCGTAATCTGCCATTATTAAGATCATCTTTGTTCAAATAAAATAATGAAAATTATAATTTCACTAAAAATTTATTGAATACTTTTGTGGAATTATTATTTTTCTTTTTTTGGAATGATTGAATTCAATGCTGATTGTAAATACTGTTAACATTACGAGTTTACGTTACATTTACAAACATAACCTATCTGATGAAACACAATGTGATTGTACGAATAACTTTATTGTTTAATTTATGTATTTCTTTTTATTAATAGTCTACACACAAAAAGAAGACCAGGAAGCTTCGTGGTCATGTGAGTCATGGTCACGGACGTATAGGTACAGTTTTTTTTTTATGATGTATTTATTTCAGAATTTTATTTTAATAAGAGTAATTTAATATAATATTAAATTATTCATTCTAGGTAAACATAGAAAACATCCTGGTGGACGTGGTAACGCTGGTGGTTTACATCATCATCGTATTAACTTTGACAAATACCATCCTGGCTACTTTGGAAAGGTGAATACATGTACTTAATATTTCTATAAGAAATTAACTATCAAATATTAAATGATGATAACTCTATTATTCACCGGCGATCTGAATTATTTTGAATGCACTTAATATTCTGACGAGTTATACAAGTATTCAATTTATACTAATAAAAGGATATTATTAATAGACTTTTACTTCAATTTACAGCTTGGTATGCGAAATTATCATTTAAGGCGGAACACAAAATGGTGTCCCACCTTGAATTTGGATAAATTATGGACATTAGTTTCTGAGCAAACCAGGCTTAAGTACAAAGATTCTGAAAGCAAAGTACCAGTAATTGATTTAGTTAAGGCGGTAAGTACAGTTCTTAGAAAGATTATTGAAAAAACTAATTTGAAAATGCTATATTGTAATTATATTTTTATTTAATTTTATGTAGGGATATTATAAACTTCTGGGTAAAGGACGACTTCCTAAACAACCAGTTATTGTTAAAGCCAAATTTTTCAGTAAACTGGCAGAAGATAAAATTAAGGCTGTTGGAGGAGTATGTGTTCTCTCTGCTTAAGCAGGAAGGTATATATTTTGTAATAAAACTTCTATAATAGTATGATTAAATTGTAAAAGACTAAAGCTATTAATGATGATAAAATGAACGGGCGGTCAGAAAAGTGCGTACAACACTTAACTCCATGTAGATTGTTCTATATAGCTGATAATATTAATTAAACTTGATAATATTTTATATTTTTTCATAAATAATTGAATAAATATTTTTTTGTGTTTCAGGAACTGGAATCTTCAACAGACCTATTGTACGTTCTAATACATTTACATTCTTAATAAATTTTAATAATAACAAAAAAATTGTTGCACTTGACTTTTTTTTATCAATATTATACACCTACATTGACATTTTATATGAATATTATGCAGTAGTGAAGGTAAAACTTGAAAATTTTTGAATAAATTTAAATCAATTTTGTTACTATTATGAAAGACGTATAAAATAAGGAATGAAGAACAACAGAGTGTAAATGTTTCTTTATGTTTGTTTTATATATAAAAAACGGCTTTTTTTGAAAGATATACATTTTAATATTAATTTGTATCTTCTTTTTAGTTTTGTTACATTTAAATAAGAAAATTATGCTATATGTGGGGGTGGTGGAGGTATTTGCATGCCTGTAGCTAAAAGTGCTGGTGGTGGTGGTACTGGGTTAAATATAGGTGGTCTTGGTGGTGGTGGAACTGGTACCATAGGTGGTCCTAAACCAGGTCGTATTAAAGGAACAGGAGGTGGTGGTACTTTGCCAACTGAAGGCTTTTCGTTCTTAAATGCAAATTGCAAAAAGAATTGTTTTGTATCCTTATTCCAATGTGTCCAAAACTTGCCCTCTGCTTTTTCGACTTCTCTACTAGGTACCTATAATGTTGTACACATAGTACTCTCTGAGTATAAAATATTGATAAGTGATTTTCTAATTACGTCTTTATATTTTAAAGTTTACCTTGAAAGCTATAGTTTCATAAGGTTCAGCGGCAAACAGTAGATATTGCCATTTACGATCTGGTGGTTCAACTCTTTGTTCATATGCAGACATAAATCTATGCCTTGGAATAACATTATCTGCTACTTCTGGATAGTCAACTTGGAACAATAAACTTTGCTGTCCTGATTCTGGATCTCGTTGTTTAGTTACTCTATAACCTGGTCTACCAATTTTTACAAATTTTTTTGGTTCTACTCGAGGTTTTTCGGGCGCAAGTGTCTGAGGCGCTTCTTTTGCTTCTTTAGCAGCTCTTCTGGCTAGATTAGCTTGATGCTTTTTACCCTGCGTGTGGGCCAAATAACTGCCCTCATTATTGTGAAGAGTCAAACACAGTTTACATTCATAAGAGCCTAAATGATTTTTCATAAAATACGGGTCCTTGTTAAGGTCAATAGTTTCCAACGCAAGTTGCCGTAAACGTTCTCTTCTATCTCGATTACTTTCTGACCATGATGCAACACCTCCGCCACCAGTTTTGCCTCCAGGTCGATTTTGGAAATCCATTTTTGTCTTCTATATACGTTTTTTTCACTTATTCTTTATAAGTTTTCTTTATAAACAAAACAAAGTGTAGGTTTGATGTAAGTTAACCTCCACTAAAATTATTGTATAGATTATACACGAACTGCCAAGTAAGTGTAGCCAATATAAGAAATACAATTATGTTACAAAGATGCTATATTTTGCACCATTTTAAATAAAAAGGAAACAATCTTATTACTTAATATTTTTTATTTATATTTAATGAATTTACAATTTTAGTACAATTTTATTTTTTTTTAATTACATAATTATTATAATGGTAAATTTGATAAACATCTTTTTTAATTCCTCAATTAAATGATATAACTTAAATTTGAGTTTGAAATTAATTTATGGCACATTTTTTATATATATATATATATATATATATATATATATCAATATTTATACAATAATAACACAAAGGTCTAAATGCTAAAGAATCACAGATAACATTTTACTACAAAGTTGGCACGAAAGACGTGACATATATATATAATCACTTTTAACGTCAGAGTACATATAAAAATTAATTTTATCCTCATTTATACAATATTTTACGAAAGTATAAAAATATAATACCTTACAAATTCAAATACTTTAATATTGTTACTATTTACATTAACTTAATAAAGAAGGAATGAACATAATACTTGAATAGTAATAGCCTTTTATAGCCTCTAACAATATTATAGGCTATAATCTCTGAAAAATATCATTTATTAATTAGTGTTCTGTATGCTTTCTCTACGATTTGAAGATTTTGGAAACTTTAACACATTGACTGGAACAGTTTCTTTTATTGCTCTGTAGAAAAATATTAAATATATGATGTGTAAATTCAACTATTAAACATTCGAAATTTTGAAGAAATAGAAGAAAAATAGAATATGAAATATAAACATGTAAATTCTAAATAACATGCATATAAAAAAATTTTTAGCAATGTATATAAATTTAGCAAACACTTAAATAATATATGAATATTTTGTTCTAAAATAAAAATCAATTACATTTTTATGTTCACATTAGTATGGTTAATTAATAATGAACGCACATCCCGTTTGCATGTAATAAATAAATGTAGCAATTAATTGCATTCCAATAATCAAGCGCCACTAAAAAAAAAAAAAAAAAATTCTTGACAATCTAATTTCAAGCAAAGCATATTTAAAGAAATGTTTTTCTCACGGTTTTATATCTTTTTCTAAATTAAATCGTTTGTTGAATTCCGTCATGGAAATATGTTGTTGATCAGTTCTCTCTTTCAAAAGTTCATTACAGTCTGAATACAACATAGCCTGTGCTTCTTCTAATTCTCTTACTCTGTCCTCCAAATGTTTTATTTTTCGACATCGTGCACGACATACATCTTTTATTAGTGCGTTTTCTTTTTCCAGTTTTGCTATTTTTAGATCATCCTGCACAAATATTATAATTGGTTTTTATGTAAAATTATTATATTTCTATTTACCTTAATTATTTCGTTATTCATTGTAAAAAGTTGTGATGTATTATTTAATGTCGTTTGACAGGCTTGATTTCTCCGATTGATACGCCATCGTCTGCATATGTCACATTCCCATGTGTTAATGTCGTTTAGAGTCCTTTGAAGTTTTCTTACCTCAGAATTAAGATCAGCATTCTAAGAAAAATATGTAACCAATTTTAATTAATTTGATCAATTTTACTTTCTAAAAATACATTGAACAAAATTGATATTATACACACTTTTTTACGAAACGTGAGCATATCTTCTTCTAATTCCTTACATTTTTGTAAATAAGGAAAATTTTCACTCTGAATTTGAGTTTCTAATGCCGAAATTTGTCCATTTTTTATTACTAGTTCTAATTCTAATTCCTGAATTTTCTTTCTCAATATTTGGTACGTTTGTGTATTTTGATCATAATCTGTATCAATTGCTACATTTTCTAGTTGTCTTCTTTGATTAAATATCTCATTTCTGCTACGTCTTCTTCTATTATTTTCAAAAGCTGGACTAGTAGATCTTGAACTGCTACTATTGCTTTTTAGTTCCAGTTCATTTTGACATTCATCAAATTTCATTTGTAATTCTGAATTTCTTTTTCTTAGAATATCAAGGATTTTTTCATTATGTAATTTTGTATCTTCTACCTGTTGCATGTTGGTTTGTGCTATTGTTTTAAATGTCTGAAGTTGATTTTTAAATTCTTCATTTTCTTTCTCTAGACTTGTCAATTTTCTTGTTAATTCATTAATCAATTTGTTTTCAGCTTGTTGCATGTACATTTTATCTTTTAAATTTGATAGTTCTTCATTACGTTCATGTAAAATAGTGGTACATTCTTTCAATTGATTATCCAGTTCTCTCTTCTCAGTAACCAAATTTTTTATTTGATTTACATATTCTACAATCTCTTTGTCTTTTTGTGTTAGTAATAATTTTTTACCTTCTAATTGTAATGCAATTTTATTTTTTTCTTGAAGAAGTACATCATATTTGCTTTCTTCTTTTAATAAATATGAAGTATTTTGTTTGGATTTGCATAACGATAACATCTTTTTTAATTCAACATTTTCTTGAGACAGTAATTCATATTGACTTTTTAAATTAACTAATTCTTTGAAAGTTTTATTTTTGCTTTCTTGCAGTTCAATTATACGATTACTTGCACCTTCCAAATTATTTTGCAATCTTTTGTTTACATCCTTTAATTCTTCCATCTCTGCTTCAACTTTCACTTTACTCGTACTATTTCTAATCTTCCTTTCTAATTTAACATTTGTTTGTTGCAACTGTTCACACTTCTCTTTTAAATTATCAAGTTCTTCTGTTAAAACAATATTTTTACTATTTAATTCGTTTAACTGCTTATTCAATCCAACATTTTTTATCTCTTCCAAATTTAATTTGTCATTGACTTCTTCAATTTGTTTCTTCTTTTCCATCTTCAACTTTTCTATTTCTTCTTTGTATCGTTCTATACTATTTTTTCTTTCCTTAATTTGATTTTGTAACATTTCATAGTCTGGCATGATAGTTTCTAATTTCAGTTTATATTCGGATAACATATCACATTTATTTTTCAAAAGTAATGTAATGTTTTCAATTCTAGATGTTTTTTCTTTCATTTCGCAGTTTAATTCATTATAAGCTTCTCTGAGTTCTTCAAAATCAAGTGTAATTTTATGAATGTTTTGATTTTTTACTCTCAGTTCTAAAGAATTTGCTTCTATAATATTTTTCAATTGTTTTTCGTTAGCTTCAAGTCCTTCAATATTATTTTTCAATTCTATATTTTTTGTTTTATAGATTTCTATAGTGCAAATTAACTCTTCTATTTTCTTTTCATATCGTTCTTTTTCACATTTCATTTTAGACTGAAGTTCAATTTCTTTACATTTAAGAGCTTCTCGTACTTCTTTCTCTCGTTTTTGTGCAACAATAATTGTTTCTTCTTTTTTTTGAACATCTGCTCTACACTGTTTGTCAAATTCGTTTTGCAAATTATTGAAATCAATTTCTAATGTTTTAATTTCTTCTTTGAGTATTTCCTTTTCATAATTATTTTCTTTTATAGAGTGTTTTAACTGATCAATTTCATCTTGTTTTTTCACACATAAACCCTCTGTTTTTTTAAAGTCAATGTGTAATTTTTCATTCTCTGTTTCTAATTCTTTAGCCCATAACATCATACGTTTTTCAGCATCTGCACATTGTTGTTTCTCGTCTTCTAATCTTTGTTTGTCTTTTTCGAATGATTCGTTCATTTTTTTAACTATTTCTTCTTCTTTCAACATAATAGTTTGTAAAAAGATGTTGAAAATTTCGTTTGCAGTTTTATTTGAAAAATCTACAGAATGTGATATACATTCAAGTGACTTTAATTCTTTGATCATAGATTCTTTGACAGTATCTTCATAATGTAAGTTTCTTTGTTTTTCTAAATCTATTTTAAGTTTTTCTATATTTGATTCTAATTCATTGATTCGCAGTCTTTCTATCTCTATACTTTTTTGTTTCTCTTCTTTTAATTCGTCACATTGCTTTCTTAAAAGTTCTAATTCATCTTTATATTTGCTTTTTTCAATTAAAATAGTCAATTCGTTCTTTTGAGTAGTTATTAAATCTAATTCATGTTTTAATAATGATATACATTTATTTAAATCGTCGATTGTTTTGTTTAGTCCAGTAATAAGATTATCTTTTTTTTCATTTTCAAGCTTTAATTCTTCTAATTCTATTTCTAATGTCATTTTTTCACTCTGCATTATTTTCTCCATCGCAGAAAGCTGTTCAATTTCTTTATTCATACATGACAATTCATTTTCAAGAATTTGAACTTTCTCTGTAGCTTTAGATATCGATGTCTCTTTATCTGCCACTGTTTGTTGTAATATTTCATTATTACATGTTAAATTACTAATTTTGTCCAATAATTTTTCTTTTTTCGTTTTGTACAAAGAAACAAAATATGTACTACTCTTCTTTATTTCGTCTATATCGTTTTGCACTTGATCGATATTATTTTGAAGACGCTCGATTTTCTTTACATTATCTATTGCACTATGAAGTTTTTCAAGTTTGTCACATTTTTCTTTATATGAAATTGAAAGTTTATCATGATCATCTTTTAAAGCTTGTAATTCGTTATTTAAATGGTGAACTTTTTCTTCTATAAAACTTACATTCATTCTATCTACAAAACTGGCGTTCAAAGATGGATCAGTAAAACTTAAATTCAATTCTTGATTAACCTTAAGTTTTAATGTTTCAGTATATGCACATTTACGATCAAACTTTTTTTGTAAGTCTTCTAATTTGTGATTTAAAATTTTTGCTTCAAGTTTAAAAGCTCTACGACTTTCACTTACATTCTTTAAATGTACACATTGACTACAAGATGATAATTTTAAATCACTTAATTTTTTATTTACACGAGATAGATGTGTAATTTCCTTTTGTAGCATTATAATTTTATTTGACAGTTCTTCGTAATTTTCATTTGATACTATTTTTTTTATAGTTTCATTTGACTTCTCAGGACTGTTAGGTGCAATAGATGAATTATTACGTACTTTTTCATTGTGCGAATTATCAAAATTTTCCATACGTTCTAATAAATTACTAGAAAATTTTGCATTTTCATCAGTTAATATTGTTATTCTCATTCCTAATTCTCCAATTCTAGCTTTCAAAATATTGTTTTCTAATCTTAATTTCTCTATGTCACTTTCATTAGAATCCATGTTTCTTATTAAAGTCATTTTATTATCTAAAATATCGCACTGTTCTTTCAATATATCATTTTCCTCAATTCTGTTTATTAAATCAGTAGAAAGTTCATTATTTTCCTTTATCAAATATTCATTTTTTTCTGTAAGTAATGTAACTTTATCTTTATAAATGCAGTCATGATCATATAATAGTGCTTTACTTTCTTTAATATTTTCAAGTTCCTTATTTTGATTTGCAATAATAGCTGATAAATCAATATTTTCTGTTTTTAATGCCTCAATTTTATTCTGATATTTAATAAGTAACTGTTCATCGTCGCATTTCTCTGATGTTTTTGAACGAAATGATTCTAATTGGTCATTCAAGACTGTTATGTGGTTTTCTAAATCAATCTTCTCTTCCGTAATTTTTGAGATCTGTGTATAAAGTTCATTGATTGTTTTCTGAAAGTTTAATTCGGTTTCTTTAGCAAGTTCTTTTTCAACACATAATTTGTTTGACATTTCCATATTTTCACTTGTCAATAAACAAATAGTTTTTTCCAACTTTTCTATATCTAATTTAATACTTTGAACGTCGGGTTTTATTTCATCCTTTAATTGTATTGCAAAATTTGGAGAATATTTATCAATTTCATCATATTTTAAATCACAACAAGTAAACAATTTATTCGTTTCTTCCTCCATATTCTTGTAAAAGATGCAAAATTATAAAAAAAAAAATATATATATATATATAGAATTATGACACACAGATAGATATCAATTGCACTTACATGTGTGTAACAATGCTCTTCTTCACAAATCAATTGTTTTTCCAAAGTTGTAAATTCACGAAGTTCATCAAGCTCTGTTCTCAAATCGACAATACATTTCCGTAAAACTTTTTTTGGTGTAGAAGGAGATACTTTACTGCTGTTGTAGATAAGAGGAAACACTAAGTTATAATGGATAATATTTTGATAATAATTACATAGATACCTAGAAATTTGCATTAAAGAATCTTGCGTTCCAGATCTTAGAAAAAAATAATTACTTCCCATACATTTAACATGTTTATTTCTAACATCATCATTTTCTTTGATTTCATAATCTGCTTCATGATCAATTATTTCATGATCACTTGCTTCTGATTCAAAATCTTCCTGAAATGCTGAAAGTATAAAATAAGCTAAATTTTCATATAATTGTAAACATTGAAAAAAAGAAATTGCACAATGTAATAAGATTACTTTGATTTATGTCAATTGATTGCATAATGTTTTTTTTATGTGGTTTCTCGGGTGAAATTTCTTTTATTGTTGGTAAGCAAGTTTGAGTATAAAATATAGGTGAATACGGTTTGATCATTCCAGGATTATAATAAATTTCTCTTCTTTTAGATTTATTATTAACTGGTTTTTTACCATTTTTTACACGTCCAGAAATAATTTGAGTTTTTAATAATTTTGTATGTTCTTCTAACAAGTGACATTTTTGTTGCACCTTATTAGATTCTACTTCTTCTACGTCTATAGATGAGTTTCCATTTTTTATTCGCTAATGAAATAATTTCAATATATCATAGTAATTGTGATGAAAAAATTAGTTAATTTTTTAAATTAAATTGCTGTTAATTATACAAACCTCCAGTTTTATTCGTTTTGCATAACAAAGAAGTGATGCATTAGATATGATTTCATCCTTTTGTGGTTTGGTTTTAACTTTTTTAACTTCAGTTGCGAACCTAAATATCGAGGAAAATGTTCTAACACATATAAAGTTATAAATTACATTGTAAAAAATAGCATACTAACGACAGAGTGTAATATGTTTCCTCTAAAATAACAGGTGTCACTGTACATATTACTGCTATTAAAGCATTGCCACTTAATGATGACTGTAGCAATTCTGTTAGTTTACTATTATGATAATCAATGTGTTCCTGGATATTTTGTGACTTACTCATCTGTGTAATTATTGATTCTAGAGTAAAAAGAGATATATCAGTTTGATGTTCTTCAATAGTTTCAGTCCACTGAGCTTTTGTAAAACCAGCAAGATCTACTAAATTTAATTGTGATAATTGTACAATATTCTTTGAATCCTCTTCAATTCCTTGACTTTCAATTATCTAAAAAAAAAAAAAAAAAAAAAAAAAAAAAAAATGTGGCTCTAGTGTTCCACTAAATATAATAAAATATATGTATGTAATATAAAAGATTTTATGCAGTCTTACAATTTGAAATATGTTATGGCTACCAATATGTTTATTCTTGTTTTCTTCTATTCTCTCATTTTTAATTCCTTTTTTCATTACAGACAACATGTCATTTGAAGAATTTGTAATTTTTTCTGTACAGTTAACAATTATTTGTCCATTATTATCTTTGTATAATTTTAAATCAATTTGATTTTTGTCTAATAAGTCATTTATTTTCTCATCGCAAATTTCTAAATAAGATACCCTAGAAACAATAAATGTCCTTCTCATAATTTCTCAAAAATTACAGACACAATCTACAATACAAACCTCAATAAAAATTCACGTTGAATGACATTTGAAATAGCATCAAATATATATTCAACAGTAAGTGGTAGTATTCCTGGATCTTCCGAGGTACCTATCATTGTATATGTTTTACCAGAATTAAACTGACCATAACAAAATACTGTTCCATTGAAGCCATTTACAGTAGCATCAACAATAGGTTTAACAATACTGTCAAATACTTTAGAATTTTTTGTATTTACATCAAAATTATAATCTGTAAATAAAGTATTAAAGGTAAGTAATATAATAACAAAAAAGACATTACAGTATTGTAATAAATATTCACAATTAATACTTCATTTATTTCTCTTATTGTGTACAAACAGTAAATACTAATTATCCAATGATTTATAGCAAGAATGATTTAATGTAATTGAATACGTTAACAAACAATTACTGATTTGTGATGAGTAATGGAACTTCTACATTTTTACTAATTTTCTTTGCCAGTGAAAAATATGTTATTTAACGAAAAATGACAAGCAGGTTATAGTCCGGGATAATTGCTTTTGTACGTAGGGAGAAATAGAAGTTCAGATAGCGTTGACACGTACCAAAATGAACTCCATTATCGTGCCATTTACTTGTCTTTTGCTCTAACGAGACAATCGAGTTTTCCTTTACGACCCATTGCATCGACAAATTTTCATCTAGCTCCTGTTGCGTCGGAGGTCTTAGTTTAATTCCCACCTTAACATCGCTTGACATTTTGGCAGTGTATTAAACAAGATGGCATAGAAATTTTGAATGAAATTTTTTTCACGTGGCCACTTCGCCTACAATTTGCTTTTTACGTCTTTTCAGCCTCGTTACATGTTGCCCCTCAAATCGCAACTGCCATTTAAAATGACGACTGCTTTAATGTTCATTTAAATTTAAATTTCCTACGGTCTGATTGGTTCAATCAAGCATGCAGTGCAATAAGCAAGAACGTGATAAGACTAGAATATTTGAATTTCATATTCTGAATATATAATACATTTGAATACTGTACATTTTAGAATAGCATACGCGTTCAATGGATTATTTAATGCATTCCTTGATGATTAATTGCAACGTGAGCGCGAGTTTGGAATTAAATCGATCGAAATTTAAGTAGATAATCGTAGATAGATAATTAACAGGTAAATCGTTGTCTTTTTGCGTAAGTTGTAGATTTTTGTAACAAGAGGTACATACGAAAGCGAATCTTAAATGACAAGGTTTATTTATATTATTACGTTCATTTTCCGACTTTGTTGTCATTATTCACCAGTTCAAATTTGTGATTTTTATATCCAATTATCAGTTCGATACTATCGAATCTTTAACAAAATGATATCGATAGTAGTGTCTGCTACTATTGTTGACTAAAAGCGTTCTGTTTGTAAAACATTAATTTCTCGACGTAGAAAAATCTACATCTAGTCTACATCTTTAATTGTAGTAAATTATTTTGGATCTAATGTTGCTTATTTTGCACTGTACTAGATGTATTCTTCGAAAGAACAGTTTCTGAAAATCCGCTTTATAAATGTTGCATAGGTTAGAACTTATTAAAATGAACTATCTTCTAATATAATATTTTACGATGCTTTTGAATATTATTGGAAAAAATTCTAACAATGAGTTTAAATTCTAAAAATTCTAAATTTTGAAGATTTTTACTTTTTTCTTTTTATTAGTTTTATCCAGAAAGAAAAAATGAGCAATATCAATGATCATTGATTACTCTTTTTCTTTTCTTAAATTTAAAAGGCACAAGTATCACAATGGATCGTGGCAAGGCAGGAATTGGTAGAGGTGCAAAAAGTAAAATTGCACAACATCCCTCTGATCTGTTCGCACTTGGATCCAAAAGCTCTCGTAATGAAAGTTCTGATGTTAAAAGACCAGGTGTTATTCACTCCAAACCAAGTAGTAGTAGTACTTCATCTTCTGGTAAATGAAACGTTGTCCTTTTATGTACATATATACATAAACGAGCGTTTGAGAAACTTAAATAAAATATATTATAATATGTTGTAGGAAATGATAGGAAAAAAGAAGCACCATCAGGATCACTTCAGTCTTTTCAATACATCCCACAGAAGAAGCCTAAACTTGCAACACATGTCTCTCATCAGCGACCACCATTCTCAAGTGCTGAGGCTTGGGAATTGGTGGCTATAGATATTGATCCAGGAGATTTTGTCCCAATGGTTCTAGAAGCTAATGACAATGATGAAGGTGACAAAGTTATAGGCATTATTTGTGGTGCCATAAAAACGCTTAAAAATCAGAAATGGAAACCCGATACATTGGTTTACATGGGACTGTTGTACTTAGCAAAAATTCGTCCTTCCATGTTTTCAAATGATTGTATATTACATGCATTATCCTCTTTACTAAAACGGGATCAAGGACATAATTATAAAACAAAAGGAAATCCATTAGTTCCTGTACTTGCAGCTAATTTGTTAATGAAGGGATTTCATGATAAAAGGAATTGGCCAGAAATCTTTGTCAAGGTTGCTTGAATGTCTACATTACATTAATAATTATTAGTACTATGTAATAATTTAATTTTTATTGTTCTCTTTATAGCTATACATTGAGGATGCTTTGGGTGAAAGAGTATGGATTGATCACGAAGAATGCAAAGGTTTTGTAGATAATATTTTAACAGGATTTAATACAAGGCATCCACCAAAAAGTGTCCTACAACCAGAGCTATCTGTCTTAACACCACGAGATTGTCATAGTCCGTCTACAATTGATGATGATGATCCAGGATCTTCATCTGTACAGTTTTCCGGAGATAAAGAAAAAATCGAATTTCCTGTTACTCCTAGATATGCTCATTGTATAGAGAACATAGAGTTTATTGTTCTTGAAGCCGTGAAAGAACAATTAAACAGACGGCAACCAGAATCAATTACGAAAAATTTTTTAAAATTACTTTCTTCAGCCTGTGGTTTTGTGGAAATCAGAAATATCGCCGTACCAAGATTAGAAGTATGGTTGCACAACCCAAAATTAATGAGACCTGCTCAAGAATTACTGAGCTACATTTGTTACAATTGTACTTCCCATACGCAAAGAGACGTCGAAGTCATAAGTCAATTAGTAAAAATGAGATTGAAAACTAAAGCAGTAATTAATTTGTATTTGAATGGTGTAAAGGAATTAATCGGCCTGCGTCCTGAAAATTTGTCTACTATCTTAAAACATACAATCTACAATGAATTATCTAATGCAAGAAATCCAAATAATATGCCAATGCTAGGTGTAATATTTCAAACTTTATCTGACGAAGCAGCTAAATTACTTGCAGAAATATTTCAGGATTTATTAATGAACCGAGAAGATTACCTTAGACCTTTGCGTGCACTGCTCAGAGAAATCGTACGTGTTTGCCGGCATGATATTAATTTACTTACCTTTGCGCGCAAGTTGATGTCTCAAAGACAGGATATAGCGCAACAGTTGCTTAATTTTGAATTCAAAGAACGAGTCTTCATTTCAATTGCAGATTTATTGTGCTTATGTATGTTACTAGCTATCAGCCCACAAGTTAAAGAAGCCGCGGCACTAGCACAAAGAGGTGACAAAAAAGATATAGCTTTATTACATCAATTTCAGAACATGGTAGCGACAATACAATTCGAAGCCATGTTATGGATACAGGATTTAGCGCCACAGATGTATGCTATTGGAAAAAATGAGTTGCTTCATGCTTTACATAAAATCTTACTGCTTGAATCACCAGAGCAGTACTATAAATTAGATAATTGGCCGCCTGAATCTGATAGAGTGTTTTATTTACGCCTTATCTCGGATGTTCCATTATTAGAGAATACATTGTTAAGACTGCTGCTGATCGGTTTTTCAAAAGTATGTAGAGTAATGGATTTATTCGTTTCTAGCATGTCTTTTTAACATAATAATTTAAGTGTTTTATACTCTTTGTTTTAGGAAAATGGCATTACTCATTCAGAAACATTAGATCTAGTAGATCAGTTAATTAGGCGAGCGGCAGTTAATTCCACTGAGAGTTTCCCAACACTACAAGCTGATAAATTAGATATAATTGAATTTATTTTTAACTTGTGTATTTATCAACCACCAGGAACTATAAACATACCGTCAAAGTATTTACAGATTGTAGTAATATTATAAATTTAACTAATTCAATAGAAACTTATATTAGTTATTTATTTATCTTCTTACTTTTATTTAGCTATGTACCACCTACTTTGGCGATATCAAATTTATACTGGAAAGGATGGATAATGTTATTAATACTGGCTGCTCACAATCCTTCTACTATTGGTGCGGCTGCATGGAAACGATATCCCATTTTACGAACTTTGATGGAAATGTGCATTACGAAGTATGTGGAAATTTTTATATAATTGCGTAGAGAAAAATATTTATATTCTTTTTCAATAGATCTCTTTTAATATGGCATTCCTTTGTAGCCATTTCTCTTATCCACCACCAACGATGGCATTGCCAGAAATAATAGAGCAAGAACGTTCGAAAGAATTGCAAGTCGAAGCTATAGAAAAACAAGAAATATTAGAATATGAATCGCACTTAGCCGCTGCATCTACAAGGATACAAATATCAGAACAAAATAGTTTACTACTGTCGCAATTGATGACTATGGAACCAGATGGTATTGCTAGAAGACCACCTCCAGCAGTGTTAGAACAAATACAATCATTAAATGTGTCCCATAGATTGGGACATCTACTTTGTCGATCTCGTAAACCAGATTTCTTATTAGATATAATACAAAGGCAACAACAAAGTTCGTCTCAGAGTATGCCATGGCTAGCAGATCTTGTACAAAATAGCGAAGGATCTCTTAGTCAATTACCTGTACAATGTCTTTGTGAATTTTTATTGTCCACTAGTACTCAAGCTGTGGAGAAACAACCAAGACAGCAACAATTATTAGCTCATCTTCAAATGTTATTAACCGATCCCGAACAGGATCAACAACATGCCTACGAGGTTTTAGAATATTTCTTAAGAAGACTGAGCAGCCAACAAACTGGCAGTCGCCTCCAAGCAATTACAGGTTTAAAGATGGTACTTGGATCAATACCTACCGAAGAGGAACCCATGGATATAGATGGAGAGAATGAAAAGTAATTTAAAAAGTACACTTTTAATGATATTTATTCAAAGAATAAAGAACCTAATACGAACTGTTCATTTCAGAGAAATCTGGCTTCTTCGCAAATTACCGTCCATACCTCATTTCTTATCAGTACGATCTTTAGTTTCTACTGCTCTTCGCGGTGCATGCCAAGTCGAAAATAATCCAGATCTTGTGCACGCGTACATATCTTATCTTTCTGCACATACTACGGACGACGATTTACCTGATTTAACCGATTTGGCTAACGAAATATCTCAGTTGGTAGTCGAGCGAAGTACAATTATAGCAGCTATTCTACCACAATCAGAAATTGATAATCTACAAGCTAAACAGACTTTGCATGCGTTCATGGTGATTTTTTGCAATTATCTAGAGAAAGCTCGGTCTCCACGAGCAGAGGAATATACGTGGTCCGAGAGTCAAGATCAGATATTAGTACAATGGAGTACAGGAGAAGAATGCACTATGCATATTTTAGTTGTCCACGCTATGATAATCTTATTAACGTACGACTCCGATGACGATGTATTGTTTGATATTTTACTTGAAACTTGGTTTCCACTAAACACAGAGCCACCAAAGGCTTTCCTCGTTGATACAAGTGAAGAAGCTTTACTAATACCAGATTGGTTAAAATTGAGAATGATCAGAAGCAACGTACCACGTTTAATTGATGCAGCTCTTAAAGATTTGGAGCCGCAACAATTGGTCCTTTTTATTCAGAGCTTCGGTATTCCTGTCCCTTCAATGACTAAATTATTGCACACACTAGATGCTGGTGTGCAGATCGATCCAAGTTCAGTTGGCGAAGCAGTGCTCGATAAAACATACATGGCACAATTAGTTGAAGTGCAGCATAGGAGAGGAGCAACAGGTGGACTAGTTTTTGTACAAGTTTTGCAATTGATGGAGCCAGAATTACCTGATGAGAATGCAGTAACTATTGGACAGTTACAAGAATCTTTACCACTAAGTGCTATAGTTCAAAAACAATCTGTTATACAATCTTCTATTAAAACGGATGTTCCGCATTTGATTAACAGATTATTTATCGAAAATATACCAATGAATCAAAAGGTAGACGCATATCGCCGATTGCATAAAACTTTAGCAAAGGACTTGCAGAAATCTACCAAAGAAAGTGGAGCCGTTGTATTAGCAATACAACATATATGTAGTGTATTAAGTTCAATGCAAGTTAAACAATTCCTAGCATCACTTGTTCATATGCCTCAGTATTCTTGTACTCTGATGCGAGTAATATTGTTGCCTTTAAAAAAGTCATCGACTTCGAAGCAAGTGGTCGAATTAGCTCGTAATATGTGTCTAAATTTGATACAATTGATAGGCGATGTGAAAGCCCCAGTTCTGTCTATTTTACGAGACTTTGCAAACGTGCAATTAACCAAAACACCAAAAAGCATGGAATTAACAATATTGATGCAAAATCGAGATCCTGGATCTATATTAGAAAGTACAGATCCAGTGAATTTAGAAGCAGTTGGACGTAAATTGTTAGACATTTGTTTGAAACAACAGAAAACTGATATTCTTGTTGAAGCAATGGCACGATTATTAGTGAACGACAGTAACGAAGGTATTTTAAAACCACGAACCGGTTTACTAATTGACTGGTTAGCATCTGTTGAGCCAGAATTAATTGGGACATGTCCCACTCTCCAAATGAAACTTTTATTTGGAAAAACGAAGATACAAATGAAAATTGATAATAACATTATGAGCTCGCATTCGTTTAGACCTTATTTGTTAACTTTATTGACACATAGGGCAAGCTGGGCAACTTTGTATAAATGTGTTGGACATTTGTTAGATAAATGCGATGATGGGTAAATAAAAAATAATTTAAATACATAATTTAAAAAAAAAAATATATATATATATATATATATATATAAAGATAATGAAATATTATTTTTATAGGTATGATCCGACGGCTGTTTTAGATTTCTTGTGGGCATTAACTTGCAATCCAAAGCTCTGGCAAGGCAGAGATAAATTCACGCCAAAACATTATGTACCAGAAAATATTTTGCTTTTACATGAAAAACAATTATTGACGCTCGTAGCATATATAGTAGCAGAAGCTGTTATTATACATAATTGTCAGAGTAGAAACATTGCGCTTGCTCGAATGGATTCACGTCTTGATTTATTATTACACTGTATTTCTACAGATGATCATTTAGTTGCCAACGTTGTAAAATATTTGGCTGAACGTATGATGAACGACTCAAAGTACGTTTAATTTAACATAGCGTTAAGTTTTCTGTTCATAAAGTATCTTTTAAATAGTTTTCTCTTTTATGTTTTAGCGTTGATTCCGATATGGTCCATCAGTTTTTGTTACACATGTACATGAAAATACCTAAAGTAATATGTTATTTAGATACATTTCAAACTAAAAAATTTGTCGGAGGAGCAAAGATTACAGAATGGACTGGTTCTGTTTTGGATTGCACGAGTCATTCTTTATTAACTGCCTTAGCAGCAACACCGAGACAAAAATCATGGAATTCCAGGTCTCAAGACTTCGAATTATGTGCTCGAAAAATGGCTGCTGTACATCCTATTTTAGTTTTGCGACAGCTTCCAATGTTAGCGTCGTCATTAATGGGAAGATCTTATTTGGATTTTAGTCAATTCAGAACAGGACATCATTTAAATCTTTTTGTACAAATAATGGGATTACTAGAGTTATTACAACCGCATTTGTTTAGCGAAGAACATCAGACTGCTTTGGAAGATACATTAGAAAATTATTTTCAATGTTTCCAAGTGTGTAAAGGAGTATTTGCACGTTAATTAATATAAATTAAATTAAAGATTACTAATGAATTTAATTTTCAGAATTATGGCCCTGTAAAAGATCTCATACCACTCTTAAATAGATTTATTACGTTACTACAAGCATACATTTCTTATGATGCACAAAGGGCGTTAAAATATTTGCAGAAACATGCTCAGGCTCTACAGTAAGTAATACTTGTAATCTCTTTTAATCAATTTCAGATATCAGCTTACCCTTACGTATAGTGAATTACAGGTACACTATCCAAATTTAGTTACACTTAGAACGCTTGTATCAGGCATTCCAATGCCAAGAGAAGGAGAAGATATAGAGGAGATTTTAATTACTGTTCCTCCTACTCCACCTCCAGAATCTATTATTCCACAGCATTGGTCATCATTGCTAACTACATTATCCAAACTGCAAGGTGAAGGTATGATGATTGAAAACTATGTTATGACTTCAGTTGAAATTTCGTTATAATGTTAGAATATATAAATTTTGATATTATGCGTTAGATGTATTTAGTGCTCTTCAAGAAATTGAGCACTTATCGTCACGAAAACCAACGGTTTTGGAATCTATAACAGACAATATAGCGGAATTGCTTGTATCTCCACAAAGTAACATAAGATCTCTTGCGCATACATTACTAGCAAGAGCATTGAAACATCGTCCTGCGTCAAATGCAAATATCTTATCCGCATTTCAAAGATGCTTGGACAGTTCTAGAGCTGATATATTAATGTCAGCTCTAGAAAAATTGCCAGAAATTGTATTATGTATGCAAGGTATATTTCCCTTCTTATTTTAATCTTTAAGTTATTTTAATAATGTGCATTATAATTTTAATAAATTATACTTTATTTCAGAACATGCTTTACCACTAATGCAAAAAGTATTTGAATTAGGAGTAAATTCAAATGTGAATACTATACCATATATAAATAAAACAATTGCTCTATTAAATACACAGCAAGGTTGTTAATATCATGAAAATTGTAATTTTATATTTTGTATAAACTGAAATAAAAAATTTTCTATAGAAAAACAATTATGGCATTTATTTTATCTTTCCAGATAGTAGTACATTTTATTAAAATAATATTACCAAAAAAATTTTGTACTTATAAGAGATAAAATTAATTAAATATTTTAGATAGCTAAATTTATAATTAAATTGTTTCTTATTACACTACAGGTATATTACAAGTAATGACATTAATATTACAATAAACATTATACAATAAACTACAAAATATATATTATATAAATGCTTCAGGTGGCACATTGTTAACTGTATACATATTCATAAATGTTGCAATAGCAGTTCTAATATCCCAGTTGGCATCTTCAAGATATTGATGACAAAATTTCATATTCATTGTAGTTAATTCATGTAAAAATGTAAGTAGTTGTTCTTTCTCAGAAACACTAAACACTGTTGGAATAAATTTCGGGGCACCTTTTGATTCAAACTTCATTTCACTGTTTCCTAGCAAAGTACCATTAGCAGGTGTTCCATCCAAATAACACTGATCGTTAGTAATGCAATATTCATTATCTTCTTTCTTCATAATTATAAAAGTTCTATTGAAAAACATTGGTGGACATTGATGAATGTCTCGGAATGAAAACATTCCTTGCACAGAAATTGCAAGGTGAATCTCCCCTTCATATAATAAATCTACATGAAATGTTTTGAAGTGGTGCGTAGTAGGTGGTTGATTCCTGAGTGCAGAAATAATTTTTTCTGGGCCACGTAATAAAAATTCTTGACACTTTGCATAATCAACGAATTTTAGTAAATTTCTATTTGTAACAAACATTTTAGTTAATTGTTTGTGAATATAATTTGAAACAGGTCCTAGGCTCATAGAATAAAGTGCATCTCTATCATATAAACCATTTATCACTTGCCTATCATCTTGATCATATAATGTGAAATAATGTTTCACAAACTGTTTGATCAGACAAGTATTGGTACCATCTCTTAGAAAATTAGTTTGGATACTAGGAACAAACTTCTGCTCCATACCTATTACAATCCCATCCAGTTTTTGTAAATGAGGAAAAACATTCTTTACTGCTTGTACATAATCTTGACACTTGCTATATTTTGTACACAATGGATTTCCATCTAACCAAAGTTCACTTATTTTAAACTCACTGAAATAACGTAAGTATTCTACATCTGCAATTTGATTGTGACGTAAATCTAATTTGGTTAAATGATAATTGAAGAACTTTTCGAAAAAGACAATGCTTGTAATTTCATTGTATCTTAAACTCAGTTCTCTAATAGGTAATCGTGAGTCACGATTATTGCTTAAAATACCCATTTTAGTACATCTTAAAACGAAGTGTAATACTTTAGGTAAAGATATGGGACAATATATAGAGTTTAATGATTTTTCATTTTCAAAGTCATCAAGATTCAATACTTTTTTTGTAGGCTCATACCTATAATAAAGTGCCTGTGCTATAATTCTATTAGGATTCAATTGTAAACTTTGAGAATCTGTATATCCTAATACGATATCAATACGTAATTCTTGTCCATTTGATAGAGTTATACATAAACCTTGCTTTACAAGATTTTCAATAGCACTGGAACTACATTTTGTAAGGAATGTACTTTTGTTAGGTCTTTCTTTTTTGTACATAACAGGCAATATAATTTCAGGCTCACAAGCAACAATGACAGTTCGTAACATTTCTGTTGCACTATATTGTCCTACATTAAACAAAATGAATTTGTGCCATAAATCTTGACGTGCTGCCAAAGCTGATTCTTCAGTATTAAATGATGGTTTAATATGTGTCAGTCGTAATGGTTCCCAACTTTCAACAACTTCTGTTTTTGCCATTATTCCACAATTAGTAATAATTGAATTTATACAGTTTATGTTTTCACAATAAAATTGAACGTATTGACATTATTTTGCAATATGATTACTTCATGATACGTTTCAATGAATTAGTCTTAAAATATTAGAAATTAATTGTAAGAAAGACAAAGAATTTTGTACAACTAATGATAAAGTGATTTCTTTGTGCAATTGTTCAGACATATGAAAAATTATTCAAACAAATCATTCTATATAAAAACAAAAATTACATCATAAATAAACATTATTTTCCCAACAATTTTATGTTAAATACTCGATTTTATAAATTTTTATTAATATACATTTCAATTATATATATCGAATAAGATAAATTTTGTTGTAATATTTTTTGCAAATTCATTACGATCTTGTACTTCAGAGATCTTATATTAAATATAATATACCTTATAAAAACAAAAATTTATTTATGCCTTAATTATTTAAAACTTTACAAAGTATCTTATTATATATGGAAATCTTAAATTTAATAGATTAAATTTCAGTTACACGAATTACTCTCCTTACATTAGCCTGCATTCAATTTTATTGTATTTACAATAACAAAGTTATTTGATAATTGTTTCAAAACCAACAGGTGCTTAATTTTAATAAATAATTGAAATGATATGGGGTTAATTTAAGCATTGACTAATGATAGATCAGACATTAGATAGGTCACAGACGAGGTATAAGAATAGAAAATGCACCTTACGGGTTTTCGCAGCCGAAGATCTGAAATACCGACATAGTAAAAAATTTCTGGTTTTTTAGCGTAATCTATATTTAATCAAAGAAGTAATTCGGGAACTACATCGAGTAAAACGAGGGAAGTACGTCAAATAGTGAAGGCCCCGGGAATATGATGTTTGGAACCTACGACAGTGTTGTCAACAACCGCGAAGCCTTCTTCGATCGTTCGTACCACTTGTACCTGAAACAAAACTCACAAACTAAAAAACGTTTGTAAAATCAGTAACATATAACTATGCTAAATGTAAATATTCTTTTAATTAAATACAAATAATCTGATGTATAATTTTAATAATTAAATATAAATGTTTTATCCCATTTTCCTCAATCGCTATTTTATGTCGTTATATTCCTTGTTTAGATTCCATTGAAGAAAGAATATACCGCCACTTTCAATTCAATAAATAATTCTCTAAGCAGATGTCCATATTTTTTAATTATAAATTTCGTCATTGGTGTTTGTGCAGTACAAAATTTGCCAGAATCGGTACAATAGGATGTGACATGAAAATGGAAAGGGGGTCCTAGGCCCTCCAATCGTGGGCTGAAAAATTACATTGCATGTTTATTCATGTACCTTATCTATCACGATACCAAGTAAAATAATACAGGCACAGACGAGGAATGTTAAGAAATTAAGTTTTAGATTAAGTTAATTGTTACAAATAAACTAAATAATTGTTGAATAATCTTTAGAAATATGGAAAATAATTTAATTGTTTTTAATGAATTGTTGAAATTATGTTTGAAAATATGACATAATTAAATTACTAATTCACTTGTTATACATAAATAGTTAAAATTATTAACTATTAAAATATATAAAAATATCCAAAAAATGCAAACATAGTTTCATTTTGCAAAAAATATAAAAATTATAGACTCATTAGAGTTTCATATTATTCAAAGTAGACTCATATACAGAGGGCAGCATAGGTATAAATATAACACAACTTACAAGTGGGTTGGGCATTAAGAGTAATTCTCTTATATATTGTGAGTCATATATTAAACTAAATTTTTTTCCTTCATCAAAATTATTGAACATAATTTAATGAGAAGATGACAAAGCGATTATATTTATTTTTATTTAGTTTATATTTTACATGTCAAGGTAAGTTTCAGCGATTTGTAAATAGGTGTGTGTGTGCAGTCACTTGTTATCTAGGTATACACAAAATTTCTGCTTTCAATTTTCTATTTAGAAGAGTGGAATTTTATTTAAAACCTTCTCTAAGTTAAAAAGTGAATATAATAAAAGATATATATATATATTGTTTTAATACTTTGCATTATGTAACTGCAATTTGATGTATCTTGTAACATATAAACAATCCAATGTGAAATGTTTTAGTTATCCATTCGGTCCAAGGATCTTGTCAAATTCCTTTAGTTGTTAGAGGATCTTGGTTCTCGTGGGAAAATGGGAGAAATACATTAACAGAAATAAATGCCGAAACAATGACTGATCGTGGCAAATGTGTTGATATGGTAGAAGAATATCATGTTAATTATACATTTGTGTTTCAAAATGAAGCATGCTACCACTGTGTTAAATTAATTGTTAGAACTGTGAATGTATTAGAGAAACTCGAAGGTAAAATAATTATAACAAATTTAAGAAAATTTATATAGAATGGATTAATATCGTTACTCTTATGTTTTAGCATATTGTGTGAATCTGCCCGTTGACATTGAGCCAAATGTGGAAAATGTATGTAAAGGTTTACGTCCTGATCAGCAATTAATAACATTATTTTCAGAGAATCATGTTCCAGTAAATTGCAGATCTTCTCTTGAAGGCGTTTGGCAATTTACTTATCAGGTATTATACATCTAATAATATATTAAAGTACTAATTATACACAACAAAATATTATTTTCCTTTTTATTATTACAGAATCGGTTCAGATTTACAGGAGAATGTAATCACCCTGATGCACAAATTAGATCATGTCAGACTGCAGGAACACAATTTTTAATAACTAATCAAAAATTCAATATAACATACAAACAATGCGTTGGCATGAAGAATACTTTTGAGGGAGGTAATCTGTTTTGTACTATTTTAACAAGTTATTTATTATAAAATTCGCATAATATTTTAATTAATACTTCTTTAACATGTTTCAGTCGTGGAATACAGTTGTTTAGGAGATTGGTTTGTTGACAAGAATCATTTTTTCGCTGTTGCAAATACGAAAGAATCTAGAAAAGACGAAAAATACCGATGTTTTCTGAAAAATCGTGATGACGACCTCTTTATTGGTGTATCGATTACTGCAGAATGTAACACATTGAAGACAGTTGAAAAGAGTCCAGAACGTTTAAGGGTAACACCTGTTAAAGCAGAAGTGGTAGAGCCAGGATGCAGATTGCCAGAAGATATGAGTGGACTATGGATAAATACTGCTAATATCGATGCAGATATTTTTATCAACGAAACGCATATAATTGAAACTTGGTATCCGGACGAAGGTCGTTATAGACGTACGATTTATGTTTGTCGCGAATCGAGAGATACCAGAGTAATGATGGCTAGATTAACTGTTGATGGATGGTATAGACTTCTTATGTTTTGATGTTGACATGATTTTTCATTTCTTCTGTTATTAATACACATTATACTTCAATAATTAATTCATCTTTATTTTTAGCCAAAAGGATTATGTATGCTTTGATTTTGTACCTCGGCATCATAACATTATCAGATATCGACGTGGTGTCGCCGTCATCAAAGATAACTTTCACACAGTCTGTTCGTGGGTTCAGTTTCCCAACAAGGAAGCTTGGAAGTATGATCTGTTATTAGGTCAGTATAAAATACTTTCTCCATATGTGTAAAGTCATTTAAATTTTTTTATAAATATCTGTTATACATTTAGCTAAGAATCCTGTACCAGTACGCTGCCCAGTGGCTGGCAAATACATGTTTACTCAAAAAGGAGATGTTTTATTTGAAACTAGAATTTTGGGAGGTGTTACAAAATCTCCACGTCCAAATATTTATTGCAAACAAAACATTTCAGACTTTTCTGTATGCGATACTGATCAAAAGGAAATTGCCATTGATGAAACCTATTGTTTATCAGTAGATCATTTAGGAAGACCTGTAGATATTTATAGTAAGTTTAAATCACTATAATAGAATTAAATAAAATGATATGTTCTACATTTTTTTTTTTTAAATATAGGTCTACCGGATTACAAAATGCAATGTATTGGATTTTGGAAGGAAAATCTAAAGTCGTATTTAATAACCTATGACGAATTAGATCCTTTCAGTAAATATCGTTGTTGGGTATATCAAAGAGCAGATTTAAATAAAGTTCTTATGTCTCAAGCTATTGGACCATTCTGTGATCTTAAACAAGATGTTACAAGCAGCAATTATACAGAAGGTGCAGCCGTTGCGTTAGAATTACAGGTAACGTATATTGCTTATTTAATGTATTAAATGTGATTCTATATATATTTTATGATCAAATTTAGGAATATGAAAGAGAACGTGATCAATGTCCCATGTATTTCGATGATGGAACTAATCCTTGGGTCGTAACTGAAAATTATATAAAAATATTCCATTATGGTAATGGAAGTAGGAAAATCTCGTTTTTAAATCCGTCCTTATTTTTAATAATTGGTATAGTTTATATATCGTTGATCGAGACATAGTACATTAATATTTTTATTATGATAATTTGACTGTTTTCGCTAAACTAAAGGGTTTTAGCTAATAACATTTTATTTTTTACATTCATTTCGTCCACGTTTCCGTCCATGTACATATATTTTTATTAGAATAAGAATACACAAATGCATAATGCATTTATTTATTATAGTTTATATATTATAAAGGAAAATTTACTACACATTGTAATATATAATGTTTACTATATGTATATGTTACAATATTAAGTGCATTACAAATGCCTTACATTTAAGAATTATTCTCATATTAATTAAACAAATAGCAATAAGCGTCAAAGAGGAAATTCCATCCATTTTATAAGCATTACTTCTTATAAAGATTTCATGTTTACTAATAATTAATATTTTTTTATGTATATTTACAATAAAGCACAAACTTATACAAAATCAAACATATTCATGCTTACATTACACAAAATATGAAGAACTTATTTCGTCCAGCTCACTTTTGGTATGTCAAAGTGTTCTGTTAAGCTGTCTAAATGTCTATTAAACTCTTCTACTCGTTGTTTGTGTGTCATTGAGGCCTTTTGTTTTATCCGTTCAGTTTGCTGCAAATATTATTATAGAGTTAAATCAAATAATACAATCTTACAATATGAGACTGTTAATTAGACAATTGTTTACCATTTTTTCTTGCATTTTCTGAAACGCTATCTCAGCTTTTGTCTTTTTGATTTCTACAGTTTTCAATTTTTCTTCTTCTGCAATTTTTGTCACTTCCACTAGCTTCTTCTTTTTACCTTCTTTGTTCTTTTTTCTATTAAAAAAGAAAAAAAAAAAAAACAACTGCATTACTCGCGATTTAAACATTATATGTGAATTTTGAACTATTTGTAACCATCAATGTCAATGTAATCAAAACTTAACCTAAAAGTAGGACTTGTCAAATACATACCTTTTACTCACACTTTGATCATTTTTTAGTTTTAATGGTCCTTTTGCTACGTGCGCGTAAGGATCATCATCAGTTGTTGGTCTCATATTAATTTTTTTAAACAAATATTTATTATTTGATGTATTTCTATTTTCAATTACAAGACGTTACACCTTCACAAACTATACAAACTAGCAAACAATATACGCAAACTATGCAAACTAGCAAACAATATGGCGAAATAATCGATTCTCGAGAACACGCACAATCGATTGTGCTATGACATCACACTACCTCAACCAATAATATTTCTGCAATTCATAGCTCAAATAACATAGCCCAAAACTTTATATTATTGTTTTAAAAACATACAATACTTTATTGTTTTTATTTTCCAATGATAATAAAAATTGTTTCAAAGGCAAGCTTCCATTTAAAAAATGGATTACATCGTTTTATTCTTTTTCATAAATATCTATATATATATATATGTATGTATGTATACGTGTACGTGTGTGTATATACATACAACTGTCATATTTTAAGGATCATAATAAATCGATATAATATTGTTAATAATTCTCCATTAATTATACAAGTTTACTTAGCATTATATTCGTGTACATATAGCAATCAATTGTTCATAATTTCTATGCCGTGATCTATTTAACCTTAATTAAATGGTTTCAAAAATGTGTACTATATGATAATCGATATTATTTTGCGCTTGTATTCATACTAGCTATCGTCATTTCTACATTAACCATTAAATGCTATTTTTTTCTTGATGGATTTAAGTTAGAACAACAGCACTGTTACTTAAACTGATTATCTGAAAACACAATATAAAAAATTGTTACTTATTTCTAAGGTGCTTGCAGGATGTGTGTGTGTCTTGTTATCATTTGCATGAGCATATTTGGTTTAAGCATAATTTCTTTGTTTTTTTTTCTTCATTAAACTTTCTATGATTTTTTATATGACTGAACAGATAACAGCTAAAGCTTAGGTTTAAAAAAATTGTCTACAATAATCGATCACTGAATCCAGAATAAAATCATTGCTGAACACTCCCTTGCACATTTGATCCCCATTCTATCAATATCTTGGGCTTTTCAGTAAAGATGAGTAAGAACGTAAAATTAGTTACATGTATTAACGAACACCACTTCTAGAATGTGCTATAAGCCACTGCAACGTTATATCAATATTGTCTTTCTCTTTGCATGAAATGCTATAGCAACAGATCTCACGATCTTGAATGGATGATAAGTTCCTGAAAAAGGGAAAGTGTTCATGTAACGGGTATGTATTATTCGGCTTATTGCTAATATGTTTTCCTAAATACAAACATACATTCTTTCTATAAGTCCGTTTTCATCCAAAGCATGAGGTAAATCCCTTTTGTTACCAAGAACCAGTACTGGTATACCAGATAACTGAGGTTTATCTAATAGATTTTGTAATTCATTGCGGCTTGCTTCAATTTTTTCAGAATCAGCTGCATCTACCATATATACTATTGCGTTCACTCCTCTACAATATCTTTCCCACATGGATCTAAACCTTGGTTGACCTCCAATATCCCATACTTTTATAGTTACATTGCCTTTTGTTATTTTACGCATATTAAAGCCAACAGTCGGGATCATATCCTCACTGAATTGTCCTGACTGAAAAAGAAGCAGAATATATTTGATAAGAAACAGTTTTTTGTTTCAAAATAAACAAAATAAACAAATAAACAAAATAAACAATAAATTTATTGCCACAAAAAAGTCAAGTGTCCAATTTTTTTTTTATTGTTCATGATCCTAATTTATTTAAAATTAAACGAGAAAAAGATGACAATAATGGAATTTCTTCTCCAAAAAATTATTGCAAAAGTATGTTAATAATTATTAAATACATTATATTAGGGCGGATGCATGGTTTATATCAGTGACAAAGTTATCTCGAATGAAATATAGAATCTAACCAATACGGTACACGCTTTACTTTTTTATCAAGGTAAAACGCAAAGGTTTCGTGATTTTTAAACGGACATTCACCGGTGCGTTTTGTTTAATTAATTCGAGAGCAAGAGCACCGATTGTTAAATCGCAGGAACAAAAGCAAATTTTCGCACCGCTATAACATTTACGAAGGTGGTTTTCCCACTGTACTGCAAGCCAACAAGGGTGAGTTCCATCTCTTCTTTCCAAAAAAGGGATTTAAACCAATCCAAAATCCGGTTGATGAGAGCCAACATTTTTGATTAATCGGAGGAAACGCAGCTCCACCGGCAGAAAGTAACACTTAAAATACGCCGCTCACTGACTTTGACATGTAGTCATTTGCACTCGAGTACGACGTCAGTCCGTCCAGCTCCAAAGGTATGTACCGCGCTAGTCAGTGACTGGCGCTGACTAATCGCGCGGTACCCACTGTTTGTAATGCGTCACAAGATGCTTACACACGAATTTATCTTATGAAAAAGTAATATCTCCCACGCGGAACAAGCTTATTGCGGGTGATAGCGAATGATGGCCAACGATCTTGACAGTTCGGGCATTGACGTGCAGCAGAAGACGGTTGCAGCGATTCTCAACCAGATGTTACCCAGACTTTGATATTTCGGTCAATTAATAATTTACTGATCGGGATATGTTGGCGACCTCTGTTTCGTTTTCGAAGTATGATACCTTGTGTATGATACTCACGTACGCGTGTTTATGCGTGTATCTTTGCTAGAAAGAGAAAGAGAAAGAGACTTTTGATAACGTAAAAATTCGTACGAAGAATTTGTAATATGGGCGAAAATTTAAATATGCATTTGGAATTGTTTATGTAATTAAAATATTAACTCTGTGGCTATCGTTCTCAGTTCATAGTATGTATCTTCTGTTATTTTATACCGTTGATGAAACTCGATTTGATTATCCATATAAATTCTAAGAAACGAAACGAAAATATTGCAGCGAAACGGTTGCGGTAGTTGATTCGCGACGGTTCAAGTTACTACGTAACTATGGCGTTGATGGTTCTCAGTTCTTGATCTTTTCCATTTGGGAAAAATTACATTTTATTTCTCTGTAGATATCGGTTTTTAACGGTTAGTTCTAATTATTGTTATAACGTCAATGATGTTATAAGTTATGTTGTAAATTATCAGCGTAACGATGGATTTAAATTCTGTAATATATATATATATATAGATAGATAGATATATTATATACATATTATATATATATATATATATATATAGATTGAGAACTATTACTTAAGCGACAGAAAATTATTATGAATGCATCGCATACCTGTATCAATGTTTAAATGTTGAAAAGAAATTATTCTTTCCTATTGTCTGGTAGTTTATATCTACGTGCTGTATATATATATATATATATATATCTATCAATCAATTTGTTTTCACAGTTTTTAATCTTATCGATATAGATGTTAATTCTTTTATTCAATTGCTTCATGCACCATTGACTATATATGAGACTATATACAGCTATTTTTACCTATGTTTAAGAAACAATGATATAGAAATACGTTAGACTATTATACATAGAATAATTATATACAATTCGAAGAATAATTCCAAGTTTAAATATGTTACACTTATCGCTATTTGCGTTTAATTTCACGGTTAATCTGTCTGGATCTACTTATGTATATTGTATCTTTTCCATCAAATAATTTACAATATCTTTCATAATTTTCAGAAAGGATAAATTTTCTTGTTAAATTAAAATATGATTGATAAAATAAGTATGTATATGAGTGTGTGTGTATGTATGTATATATATATATATATATATGCACATACTCATATACACATATATATGTATATTTGAGCAATATTCTCGTTTTTTGATTAGAAAATATTAGCAAATATACGATGAATATTTTTGTAATTTTTTTTTTATAACATTAACAAAACATTTGTAACAAAATTGCAAATTTTTCGCTGGAAGTGGAAATTAATTTGTATCTTTGCATGTTACTGTCTTTTTGTAGAAAAGAAATAACTTTTCGAAAGAGGACAATTTTTCATAGAAAAAAAAAAAAAAAAAAAAAAAAGAAAGAAACGCGAGAGATATTCGTTATTTCTGTGTACAGAAATCATTCTACAAGTATTGTGTATGTACATGGCCGCGATTACAAAATCATTAGTCTCGGTGAAGATCCTTTGTTTACACGGTTTTTTTTTTAACAACTTTTTATTAATATCTAGATATAGATTCTTATATAAATTATCATTATGCGCACAGTTAATTTATGTTATTTGTTTTTAATTTTCTTTCTTTTTTTCGACGTTTTCTTCAATTCTTCGATCTTACATTCGCGTGGCACATTACGTGTTATTCAAATTCTTTTCTGTTTTTTTTTCCTTTCCTCGCAACAATACAAAACTATCCTATCTATGTACAGGGTATACGAAACGTGCAAAGCGAACGAAACACAAAGTGGACATTTCGTGCAAACCAGTCGTATCATCATACTATCCGATTGTATCTGTGGTACAAAGTTCGGGAATGATATTTTAATCGCTGTAATTTTTGGGCAGAAATGCAAATACAAAGAGTCTCTCAAACGTACAAACTGTTTGCGGCTCTCTTTTAGAAAGTGTGAACAAGTATCGATGAGAATGTTGCATCGTGCAAGTATTGCGAGGCACGCAAAAATTCTATAGACAGAGAAACACGTTGGATCATGCGATACACGAGCGATATTCGTCACACATCTGTTGGATTACAAGCATTCGCTTAGAAAAATAGAAGTATCGTTAATATTAGATTAGATTATTTGTGCGGAATTCGGGAACTTGATCTTCACGCTAGAAAATATAAACGTTTCGTAGATTTTTCTTACTTCTCTAACAATAATTTCAACAACTGTGACGTTGGAAAAATTTGATCAACGATTTAATCCTATATAATTTCACGTATTTACGTACAAAAAAAACGATAAAAAACCCCCTTGATTAATTCGGCTTGTTTGACGACGCGTTTCGAGTTTGAAACCTTAATGTCTAGATCACAAGTGATGCGACGAAATATTTTGGTAATCACAGCTTCGACGCCAGCGACCGTGTTACAAAACGAAACGCGATCCCTTGTTTCTGGATTTTCGCCGATCACCTCGCTGTTTATTGAGCTTTGCGAATGACCATTGCGCGTAATTGTCAGAACATTCTAGATATTAAGGCACATCAGTTTGCTCGCAAGGCACGGATGACGTTGCTCTCTTGTCCCTTCGATGATTGAACGTTCGGTAAATAAAAAACGTGAGTTTCCTTAGCTTTGCGCGGCTTCGCGATGCCTATAATAATACAGTCGGCATAAAAGCCAATCAGTGAAAAATCTCAAATATACAACATCGGTTATTTATTCTCGACTAAATTTGTTCTTCTCGATCATCCTTATCGTCGATTAGTAGTCATTCTTAGTAGCTTAAACAATTAGTTTTGTACACTCTCACGATTTATTGCTTCGTATAATACATCCTTTCCTTACAGTTTCACACAATTTCCTTACAGTTTCTTTGTCTTTTTTTCGTTTTTTTTCGTTTTTCTTTTTCTCCTTTAATTTCAGCTGAATGGCTTTTGAGTCGAACATATCAAATCGATGATGTATTTTATGTACAATGCTGAACATGTTACACTGCGCGTACAATTGCCGCGTATGTAAAGTATCACTCGAAATCGAATGTGCACACATATCGACGATTTACGTTGGAACGAAAGTAATTTTTACGTCTTTACAAATGTGCACGTTTTTGCTTGCGAAGAGGAAATGTTGGCAAAATATATCTTAAATTACAATGATTGAAAAAACTTGGTATTTGCGAAATACAATTCTGTATTATATTCAGGATGAGTCATTTCAACGTTCACCTAACGTTGCGATTGAAAGATTCTTTCCCTAAGTTTTAACAGATACGAGAAAATGTTTCGGTTACGATCTCGAGAGAGAAATTTTCCTCGTCACGATACTCGCCAAATATATATTCCTTCCTTTAATCATTTCTTCATTAACCATTGAAATCTGACGGAGAAATTTTTTTTTTTGGTTTTAACGTTAACTGACTCATCCTGTGTACGAACATGAATTTAAGCCCAGTTTCCAGAGCGTTTATGTAACCGTGAAACTTTGTAGGAAAGTGTACGGACTGTGTGCCACAGATCGGTCCAATTAAGGTCACAAGTTCTCGAATAGGTAATGAAGTATGAATTTCCTAATACTCGCGGGATCCTGATAAAATGCAAAAGAGATCTTCCCGAATTACGTAATAAAATAACGGTCGGTGGCATTGTTGTTACGTAATTTAATCCAAGACTCACCGTTAACTGCCTTATATAATTCCTTGTTTTTATATAATCTTAGAGCCGCGCGTAAACCGATGACAGTAAAAACATTTCGCAAGTAGCTATCGTCCTGGCGTGTTTGAAAATTATGTAAATCGAAAAATTGGTTTTCAACAATGTTCTAACGAAAGGAACGGCCAAAAAACCGAGTCGGACAGTTTCAGCTGGTTTTCAAGAGAGGTGAGAGGCATTCTTACCTCTCTCTCTCTCTCTCTCTCTCTCTCTCTCTCTCTCTCTCTCTCTCTCTCTCTCTCTCTCTCTCTCTCTCTCTAAGGGGCTCGAACGCGTGTATTGCGAGAAACAGTAATTTCGCTACTATGTACGTTGATAAAAAACAATTATTCCACAATTACTGTTGTGCATCGTAATACGATGATGAATTATCGTGGCCGGTAGTGCAATGACGATGCAAATTATACATTGAAATTCTTACGTAATTTCGTTCACGTATGTTTCTGTTCCACCGCGATCTTATCAGGATATATTAATGCAATTCAGTTTGGTAGTTTTAACGTGTTTCGCGAAATACAATTAGACGAATGGCAGCGCAACAGTTTCCATGCTTCGCGCGTACCCGCCCGGATGGCGTGGGAGGGGCGGGAGAGCGGCGGATTCGACGACGAGTTACTTTGTCGGTCGTGGCAGGTGTACGTACAGCGAACCGAAGAAGGATCACGAATACCTGAATCGCGAGGCCAGGGATCCGTGACATTGAGTCGCAACACATCCGGGAGTACCTCTGTACTATATATATATATATATGTACGTTGGCTTCGTATCACTCTTTTCCTCTCACTTTCTATCCCCTTTCACGAATACACGCTATACAACGCGGTCGCGATGCTAACGCAGTAATTTTATACTCTCCGATGTTCTCTCCGCTGGATCTCGAACGGATCGCCGGACCGGAAGGGAAGGAGAAAAAGGCCGGACGCGACTCGTGGAATTCAATGGAAAAAGACGAGATGAATTGATGACGGCTACGACGTAGCGTGATCGGGTCACTCGGTCGACGTGTACGATTTCCGAAGGTTGAGCTCCGACGCGGCCAGGCTGTCGCCTTTCACGTAATAATCGGCCGCGTCCCTTCTTCCGGACGAATTGCTGTTTGCTCTGTTCGTCGTGACTCCGTTCGACTGATGACACTCTTGGTGATCCTTCTTCACGCCGTTCGCCACTGGTTTCCTCTTCTGCTGGTAGCACTGCTGGTAAAATTCGTTGAACAGGAAGAAGAACATGGTCGCGTGAAGACCGATCCACCAAACGAACGCCTTCGGGTAGTTGCAGTCGATGAAGAGCAGTTGAAACGCGTGGATCATCACCGCGACGAACTGTATCATTTGGAAGACGGTCAGGTATTTCTTCCACCAGAGGTACGGCTGCAGTCTCGGACCCATCGCCGCCAGCATGTAGTACGTGTACATTACGATGTGAACGAACGTGTTCAGGAGTCCGAAGAAAGTCGAGTGACCACCTGGAAAGGAAACACGATACACACGTAGAAAATATATTTTTTTCTTTCTTTTTTCTTTTTCTTTTTCTTTTTCTACGAATATCGCTGACAGCATGGATATTTGCCTTACCTGGTGTAAATTTAACGCCAAACCATACTGACATTGGCATGCAACCATGGTGAATAACGTGCAATGTCGACACGTGATCGTTCTTCTTCCTTAATACGAAGAAGATCTACAAGAACAAGAAGAAAAACGGCGAATACAAACAGGACGAATGCGCGATTATTGATAATTGAACTTACTTGGATTTACTATCTTGGATACTTACCGTGTCCATGAATTCCGTAAATTTGGAAAAGTAATACCACCAACAAGCGTGCACCATCTGCGCTTTGGAAAATATCGATTAGATAATTCCTTTTAACGTTGCTCGCGATACGACGAACATGAGAGGAGAAGCAAATCCTTGGAGATACAGAAATTATATACTTTCAAGATGACGAAAGATTATGCAACGAAGAAAGAAGAAAAAAAGACAAAAGTCGAAAAAAAATTGCTATCGCTCGAAAGATTTGCCTTTTTTAATAGAGTTGCGTTGATGAACAGTCGTAGCATTTTATCGCGCTTCTTTCTGTGTATCTGTAGTGATAGTTATCGAATGGTAAGCAGTAAGTAATGTAATTGTCGTCGTGTGTATGGTGTCTGTTTTCGGATTTTTGTTTTCTACTCGTAATCTGTTAAGTGGCATTAATTGCATGAAGCGATTGTTTCGAAGTGTGTTAGCTTGCTAAATTAACTACGATATTTTCAAATACTACAGGAAATTTAGTGGCATGTAGGCGGGGACGACTATTATGTTATGTGAGTACAGAGTTGGGTACAACATATTAACAGGAAAGATCGAGACTGGATACAAAAGAAAACGTCAAAATTTTCAATTGCGATCCGATCAATTGTCTCGAATATTATCGATAAAAAAAAAAAAACGTAGCTGTACTCGACGCAGAACTTACAGATTTGAATCTTGAAACCTAAAAAAAGTGCACTTCCTCGAGTCTTTTCAACTTTTTAGATTTTTGAATTGCAGCAAAAAAAACAGAAAAAAAATATTTATTACACCCTCAGATGTGAAAATTTACAGTTTATTCGTGCAACTGATTTTGATCGTGCAAAAATTTGATCTTTGAAATATCTACGACTCTTTAGATTTTCTTGAAATGTTCCAATTGCCTACCCCCCCCCCCAAAAAAAAAGAAAAAGAAAAAGAAAAAGAAAAAAATTGGTCAACTGGTTTGTTGTATTCTCGATGTAGAATTCACAGTTTTAATCGTGTGACTAACTGATTGTGCGGAAAAATTGTATTTGACTTGGTGTGATGCGTTTTTCGTGTTAATGGGGAATATCACCCACCCTTAGTACTTGGGGTCGATCACTGTAGTCTACGGGTTGGCACCTTAGAGAATAGTCGCCAGTCAGCCATCCGGACATTCCTATCTGCAACCACAACCGCCCAGAGGCCATTCTCCGATCAATGAAAAGAATAAATAAACGAAAGAGAAAGGCATAGAAAAGAAAGGGGCGCGCCTGTGCATGGTCGCAGAGAAAGATCTAATCGTTGGAATAATTAATAACGGAACGCGTGTGTGTTAATTTAGGCTCAGCGTCTTCGTCCATGCCCTGCAACTCCGAGTTCTTCTTACCTATTTCTATTTTCGTTAATCTTTCTCCACCGCGGAAGGATTTTCCCTGAAGTGGAAGAGAATTTACATGAAAGGAAATTTACGGAAAAGTGTTGCAAATATCGTTAATCGGTCAGTCGGTTTGATTTTTCAACTCGATCTATCAACGACAAATTATGAGATATTAGCGCGGAAGAAAACTCCTGGCATGCAGGCATTCCAACGTATAATTAGCACAGAAATACGGGCTATAGTTGCATTATATTGCACGGAGTTGCAAGGTGTTTGGAGAAGCAAATATAGAGATGCAAAATACACGATGAAACAAGCCACAAGCGCTATAAGTACAGTTTACTCCTCTCTCACAGATGGTTTCTTCCCCCTGGTCGACTGCCTACAAAGCACAAGATATTTTGCATTACAGCACACAGTTCCACAGTTTCTACGATACAAGGCCTTTGAAAACGTGAGAAACGTTCTATCGTCAATAATATGCGTATACGTTGTTACAGTGCATCGTGGAAGAAGTTAGATTTGAGGATGTGGAGGAACATGGATCGATTACTTTCTCTTTTTTTACATAGCGGTTGCAGAAAGTATACTTGCACCTCCTCCTATCTACATTACAACGTTTATGCATATTACTTATTTATATGTTTACCAAGGACCAAGTATATATATGTTAAATTTCATGTCCAATGAACCAGTACTTTCGCGTAGCTTTGACACAAAAATCTGACGTTGTGAGAATGAAATGTAGAGGTCGAAAACACACTTTCTGCAGCCGTAAGTAATGTAAAAAACTCGTACGTATACGCATATGAAAAATCGTTGAACGATCAAATTTGGCATTCGTGGAGGTCCGTCTCGTTGGAATGGAGGTCCGTTTTGATGATCCATCTGCAGAGAAAATTACGTGTAACAGAACTTACCCTCAACGCGGTTGGGTTGTTGCTATAGTCCACGGGTTGGCAACGGAAACTATATTGGCCCCACCATCCGCCCATCAGACTCTGTTGTTTTGTTCGTTTGAAAATTAATCTTTTATTTTGCGCTCTTTTCTGCATTGATCGAAAGCATAATCGATCGAGTTCGAAATGTGAAATCGTATTACATGCGATTGCGCGACCATTGCAAAACTATCGCCACAAAGACATCGATCAGAATCAATTTGTTATTCTGACGAATCATCGCAGACCAAAGCGTTCAACCCTCTGAAGACAGAATGCCTTTCTTCGTTGATAAACGCGTCACGCGAGAGTTTATCGCAGTCGATCGTTTTGCAAATACTAATTAAGCGCCGTCATTGATATGATCGGTCAGACGCGATCTCGAACTCGATGAATTAGTCGGACGTTCGATGTTCTAGCAGAAATCGTTCGTCTCGTACAGACACGGGTGTCTGGTTCCTCGTCGCATCGTTCTCGAATGTACACACGTATGTACACGGGTCGACACGTCGATTATGCGAGCGTTATGTACAATGCCCGTGCAATCTCAGGCTCGTGCATGCAACGGATACGTTTTTGAATCGACAAAATTCTTCGGACGACACGTGTTCGATATGTTACAAGTATGCAAGTGGTAAGACAGAGAGAAGAGGAGGAAGTGAAGCGGGGAGGGACGCGCGAACGAAGCGGAAACGTTACCTCGTAGAAGAGCCACGCTGAGAACATCACTTGGAACAAGTTGTAAACTATCAAGGTGTTCTTCAACTGAAAGGGTTTTCTGTTCTCCATCAGCTTCGGGCCCAAAACCTTTACCACGTACACGTAGCTCAGACAGATGAACAAGGTGGGGAACGGTGAACTCATCATGAACCAATTCGTTGTCCTCTGATCTGAAAAATAAGTGCAAGTTCAAATATCTGTCGACGTTTGTCCCACTTGGTACGTATAAATTAACCCTCATCCCTGTATCTCTCGTTTCAACTTGGCTCTGAAAACTGACGTGACGATCAAAAATTAATATCCACCAGTGGAAAGATAAATAGTCAAATTTGCAAATTCTTTTACCAACAATGAACAGAGACCAAGCTTTTATTAAACTGAGTACAAGATTCGCGCGGATCTTATTCTCGTAGATGTTCACGAATCTGTGATCTTTGAATTCTTTATTCACAAGTTAAACAACTGTACATGCTTACACGCTGCACGTTCGAGAAGGTAGCATGTAATAATTATAGTACAACAATTAGAAGATATTATGGCTTCTAAGAGACTCGAAAACAAATATTATTTCCAACTCTGAAGTAGGTAATTTTGTCATCGAAAATGTTAAAAATATTTTATCTACTCTGGACACTATTTTTGTATCTACAAGATAATCAGTAAAATAACGTAAAATTGACAGGGAACGGTCGAGAGTTAATAGCACAAGAAAAAAAAGAAAAAAAAAAAGGAAATAATCATAAATTATCATAGGAAATTAATGTTTGGTTAGTCCCGGCTGATATATCGTGGCCAGTTGTTGCCTTAGGCAACACGAAGCATTCATGTATCAGAATACACAACCTTGAGATTCTTCAACCTTCCGTACCTTCTCGTCCTTCGAAAGTTCAATCAACTCTCGCATCATTGCCATTAAAACCAGTTATAAAACGCTAGTGTTTCGTTAAAGTGGTCCTTTGCCGGTTTTTAACGATCGGTCGACCTTGCTGCTGCTGCCGTCTCGGTGATTCACTCGTTCGGTATTTTATCGACGTTAAAAGAACGTTTCGATCGTGACATTTCGTCCGCAGTTGGAGGGGGATTTCCGAAAGTCATCCGAGACGAGTCGAAAAATACGATCCTCTTCTATTTGCACGTTTATACGTCGCAGAAGCTCGAAAATGTTCCACGAAACTGGTGGTTGCTCTCCTTGGTTGCGCGAAGTGAATAATTCATTTTTTCTTCTCTTCTTTTCTTCTTTTTTTGTACAGACTGCTACTGCATCGCGACGAACGACGTTTGGTTAACCATAATGACGTTCTACCTTGGTTAATTCCATCCTTTCCTACAACTCGCGCCGTGGAGTTGAAATCTCCAATTTCGCGCTTCCTCGTTCGTGCCGGAGTAATTCAGCAAGAGAAGGATCAAACCGTTCGACTTCACGAGACTTCTCGTTAATCTTCTCTATTGCTTTATTAACATCGTTGGGAGAGGATTTTTTGAAAGGGACAAACAGAGAAGAAAGGAACAGAGTGTTTTTCTCAAACTTTCTTGAGATATACACGTACATACGTGCGTTAATAAATAAATAAGAGTTACAAGTGTTACCATGCAGGAGGTTTCTCTTTCGCTTTTAGAAAAGCGTTGCCAACTTGAAGATATATATATACCCACGTGGGGAGAAATGACGTGTGGAATTCTTGAATTCCCTATCGCCGATCCTTTGCAATATCAGCGTATTCAATTTCTATCAGATTCCCTTTTACCGGCTAAACAGATATTTATGGCACGAAGCGTCATTTTTTTATTTTGCCATTTAATCCACGTTAAAATTTCGACAGGCGAGTACGTACTAACAAATAATCTGGACGAGAGTTGGAGATCTGTGAGAACGAAAATGCGCAGCTGCAGCTAAGAAACAGCGAAAGTCGAGTTATGAAAGAAGTCGGTGTTTGAGTTAAAATGTGGAATATTTGGCATTTGATTATTGCACGATGGATTCTTTTATCTTGCGATAAATTCAAATACTGACTCTTACTTAAACAGACATCTGCGATTTTTGCTCTTCCGTGAACATTTTCGTGCAGGACTGCGCTTGCGTAATCTCAGCGAAATTTCTACTGCTCGCATCACCGATGCAATTGCTCGTGAAGAACAAAGTGTTTCGAACAATTTCTTCTTTTTTTTTTTTTTCTTAACGCGAGAAGTTTAAAAGATTCTTCTGAATGAGACAATTTCAACTTTTCGCATCAAGTCGATGTTATCTTTGTGCAGCTACGTCAAACAATGTCACGTATTACGTTTCATTCGTTTACTCGAGCAATTGTTTGCTTATATCATTTACGTACATTGATGTTTCTTATCGGGAATTCAGTATTAATTTTATCTTTTTTTATTTATATAAAGCTGTATGCTGTAGAGTTTGCGTGTCACACACAAAAATTTATATTACCGTATATTTTTGTACCAGTATTTGCTTTTGTCTTTAACGTCGTTTTTTGTGACATTAAACGTGCATTATTCGTAGCGTTTCGTTGCAAATTACACCGCACCTTCAATCAATATTACTTTAAAGAGTAATCCCTTGAGAAGTTCGTGCAATCGGTTTTCGATCTCAGTTTACTCCAATAATAATAATAAATTTTAACGATTAAACAATTACATTATACTCCGTCTCTTTTGCTCTTCTACTTTCACTTTGACAAAAGTACGTTTCGTGCAATGAAAAATATAAAATATAAATTCTTCTCGAAATATTTGACAAAAATTCAAATAGGGGCTTGATATTATCATTTGCCGTCACTTCTTCTTTTTCCTCTTCTTTTAAACGAAACGAAATACTTTGTTGTGACGTGACCTAAAACGCTGTTGCAACATCTTTGTCAACCGTAGCAATTATGCTTTAAAACACGAAGCGCTCGACGAAACGAAAAGAGTGGAAGAAGACTCACCGAACGATTTAACCAAATCTCTTTTCAATAAGATCGTCATGTCCAGAATAAGAAAGAAAAAAAAGAGAAAAAGAAAAAGAAAAAAAAAAGTCCAACTTTTAGTAGGAACATTCCGCGTTCCATCGAATTCACTTCGGTAGACACTGGCCACGAATTTCGATTAGCCGCAAACCAACGCCGGCTTAGACCAAGGTGAAAAGCGAAACGAAAGCAGAAAGACGAGAATCGGACGGAGGGAGAGGGCTCGGACTTTCCTGTTCCTGCTTTTAATAAAATCGTTTCCAGTCACCGGCCGGTGATCGTCCCTGAGACGTTTCTCAATGTTTAAGCACCGTTCACAAGGAATCCTTCTCGAAAGGACGAGAAGAATCGAGAAGAATGGAGAAGAACACCCGTATATACACCCGTTCGCGCATCTTCGTTGAAACACTCACCTGCATTTTTGTCAAGTATCTCGTGTAGCCGGTCTACGTACTGCATTACAATCGACATTTTGCTCGCTTTTCGCCGAGAGAACCTTCTCGCAACGCAAGGTAATCCTCCTGAGGTTATCAAGGTAACCAAGGGCGTGGATGTGTTTCACAACTCGATCCACGGGTTTCTGAAACAGAATCAGAGAACGAAAGGGTCATTGTCGTCGTCTGCCAAAGGGGGGAGGGGGGAGAAGTCAAAGTTTCGAGAACTGAATTGAAACAACGGAACGACCTTCTTCGTTCGTCAAAATACTCGAGGAAAAATAAAAGCGTGCAGGAAGTGCGTTTTCTCTTCGAGCACGCGCGCGCGCGCGCGCGCGAACACAACCTTTGTTTGTATTATTTATTTATTTCTTTTCGACGAAAGAAATCGTTTCCCGTGTTTCGGTAATTCGCCGCGGCTTATTATCGTTTCAAAACCGATGCGTGTTCGTGCAGAGAGGCGCGACGAGATTCGTTCGATTAGCACTCGAACGCCAAACGAAAGAAGGCGAGAAAAAGAAGAGAAAATTGCCGCCAAGAGAGATTTGAACGAGACGCGCGCGAATTCAACGCGGGAGCTGCCGGTTTACGACAAAGTTTTTTGTTTCCACGCGTGAACGAGGGCGCCTGGTTACTCAACGTCCACGGTAGAGACTGATCGGCCGGTTACATAAAATGTAACGTTGATTTGTGTCATGATTTTCGGCGTCGTCGTTGAATTAGAAGCGACTTCGCGCGCGCGCGCGCGCACTATTAAAATCGGTCCTCGCCCGATCCGAAATTCACCGCGTACGCGCCCGGTTACGAAAGTGAGGCCACATAATTTCTGTCATGGATTACACGATCGGACACAGTCTCGCGCAATTCATGGGACGACCATGAATCGCCACGGCCTTGAACCACTATGTTCACCATGGCTTCGTCGTTCTCGATCGGCCCAATTTCACTGGCGATCGTGGCCGAAATTTGGCGATCAATTGTCCAACTGTGCTTAGCTGTGTTCGTGTATAAGACGAGGCATAGAGATCTGACAGTTTTTTAAAAATTTAAATTAAGAAAGAAGACAGTCTGTTGGTGGTATTTTATTAACAATGGGATTGGTTGTAACACTGGTTAAGTACGATGCTGGTTATGTAAGGTGTATAGTTCTTGATTTTTAGTATTTTAATATTTAAGAGTTAAAATGACAAATGAAATTGCAGCGATTCTTGATGAAATAACTCAGAGAGTAGCAGGCTATATTTTCGAAGTAGACTTTCAGACATAAAAGTTGTTTAAAAGAAAAAAATTGTTCTTCACAATTCGACCATCTATGATTTGAGATTTACTGTTACACCCCAGTAGGATGACATTTCAAAACTGATTCAACGCAAATCGAAAAGATCGAAAACGTCGCGAATGCGAATGAAATGATCGCAAACGTAAAAAGTCAGAAAAGAGAAAATAATATTCCTCTTGTTTAATGTTTCCGCGGGCATTCGAAAGTTTACAAATTACACTTTGAAATTAACGACACAATTGTTGCATTATTGCGCAAACAATCATTATCACGGAGTACCACGGAGTTAATTTTTGGAGTAATTTGAATCTCTACGAAAGAAGAAAAGCAAACTTGCCGTCACAATCGTTTCTGACTCGGGCGAAAAAATCCAGAGAACAACAATTACTACAACAGCGAAGTGTTAACAAGAACTCGTTTCTGGGAAAATCAACATCGAAAATTTGTCGAGTATATTTGAATGTGGTTATTCCCAGATTAGACGATGATGTAAAATTTTGAACGCAGTTTTCCTATTTGAGACTCGGTTTTTCAAAAAAAAAAAAAAAAAAAAAAAAAAAATAGACTTTGATGTTTAGTTAGGAATTAGCAGACGAGTGTTTGATAAAAAATTTTCAAACTGAGTATTTCTGGGAAACGGAGCGTCTTACGAAGAAACTTTGTTCTTCGTGTTTGATTTATTTTCGCATCCCGTCGATTATTCATTCCTGTCCAGTCCGGAATTAGTCGACTTCGCGCGTACGTAATGAATTTTCAGGCTGGATTGTCTCGAGAATGATGCCTTTTAAATTTTATTCTCTCTTGTTTTTATTATCTTCGCCGATTACCTTACACGACGTCCCGTAAGGTGTATGTGGAACGCCTTTCACTTTTAAACAACGTAAGCATGCCATCTGTACAGACAGAATTTGGTCAGATTGTCGATCGAGTTCCCTGAATGAATCTCTGTTCGAATTTCTGAAGTTGGTCCTCTATAACGCTACGTAACTCCGAGATCACATTTTTCTGATCCTAATTTTATTTTTAGCTACAATGCGGTGAAAGTATCTCGTTCTGTGTTGCCTTTCTCTCGTAACCGAGCGGATTATTGTGTCGCTCGATTGTCAACTTTATTTACACATCAGAGAAATAAATCACATTTTATCTCACGCTAGAGAGAACGTTTCCCTTTTAGAACGAAATTTTTGAAAAATGTCATTTCGCGTCTGGAAGTAGTTATCCGCGGTGATATTTTTCATACTCGTGCGTTAGCAGTCAATCTTCATTTATCGTAATTGCAAAAGTTTTCAGCTTTTTATCCTAATAGTGATAACAATTGGATTATTTTATACTTGTTAGAGCTAAATCGTATTAGTGAACTGACAAGTTCGAAGAAATTAAAACAAGCGTGTAAGAATCGCGATTCTTGCAATTAAAAGTGAAAATGTATTTTTTTTAAAGGCACGAAAAATGGATCGGACGTGTTGAAATATACCGTATTGCTGTAAGAATTTTATAATTACATCGAACTAAGATCGAATCGTCCTCGTTCCAAGTTGCACAAACTCTGTGTGCATCAGCCCGCGCAAGTGTATCGAGTTCGTTTCGCAGAGGGTTAAAAACGAAACGATTTTCACTTTCAACGAGCGAGCACGTACGTGAACAACGTGAGCGACGCGCAATAAGGACGTTCGTTAATTCATCGAAACGACTGTCCAGTAGCGTGCGATTTGGAGGACACGGAAGAGGAGCGCGAGGAGGCGAGAAGGCGTAATTGTTTGTTCGTATGCCGTGAATGCTAAAGATGATTAATCGCGACCCTGAAAATCCAACTGGCCAACCTGACGATATCCGCTACTGCGGTTCGCCCCAGACTGTCCCAGCCGTCTAACGCCTCTGACAGTTTGATAACCCGTTGAATTTCGCTTTCAATGCGACTCGGCCGACGAGAGAATTCTCGCCAAGGCCAATCGAGAGCGGACTTGAATGGGTGTCGTCGTTTATCATCGGCCAGCCGGTCACCGATTTGTACACGGATGCGGAGTCTGCGAGTGTCTATTCCGCCTGTACCTTCCGTCTTTCGTTCCTCTCTCTCGCCGAAGAGGAAAGGAAGATCTACCTTGATGGATGGTGTCGTGTCAGGTAATCTTGTAATCGACAAATGTTGACCGCGAGCCAAAGTTCTACTAGAAACGAACGTTTCCTTGCTCAAACGTCTCTCGTCGTCGTCGATTTGCTCGAGTTTGTCTCTGTAGTTGCTACACCTGGCATCGCCGGCTAGCGAGGCGTTGGAGAAAGGTTTCGTACGATGCAAACAAGGCAATCACCGTTTGCGGGATAAGTTATTGATCAATGGTAGAAGCGAATTCACGCGACGATCAAGTGAGGTATCCTTCGTTTGTATCCTTGCGAGACATCCTCGATTATTGGGGAGATTGTTTGCCAAGTTTTAAACAGTAGTAACGGATAACCGTAGCAATTTGTTTGTCGTGTTTTACGTTCTGCCTGATGGAGATCATTCACTTTAGTTATTATCCTTCGTTTGTAATTTAATTATTACACGAGAAAAGAAAACAAAAATTGAAGACACTATGAAACAGTAAGATAGGCGTTTTTTTTTCATTATGATCACACACGTTGCAAAGCTCTTCCTCTGCTTAAAGGAAGCAGCAATGAAATTGAATCAAACGAAAAATGTCAAAATTTCGCGACAGCTTATACTGCTTTAACTTTCAATGTTCAAGGATATTAGTTAGGTAACTTGTAGAATCTCACTGATAATATCAACGTAATCGTACGCCATATGGCTCATGTGTCGCAGATCATCTCTGTACAAAGTCTGTATTTGCTGTAATACACTCAGAATCCAAAATGACGAGTATCAACCGCTTGTGCGTTCTGACATTACAAAATAAATCACACAAAAGAATTTATAAACATAAAAAAAAGAAGCGTTTCTCTCGAAACGAAATTTCTGAGAAGTCTAACTTCTGAACTGATCGTTAAAAAAAGAAAGTACTCCTTTCTACTTTTACAAGCTCCAGTTCGTTACAATTTGTGTTAACATCGCGATTCATTGGAGCGCGCGAGCAAGGGCTGGCGTTAATGTCGATACAATCGAAAAACTCGTGCAAGGACAGGCTCGCCGAGCATTTCTCCGTGCCAAGTAGGATGAGGCTACGGGCTCCTCGTCGGCTCGTCCGCGATGGATCGCGATCGTCCCGTTCGCTCGCAGTGCGCAAAAGTCGAAAACGCGTCGAGCAAGCGAAATACCTCGCGAATAATATTGCGAAAGCTGTATACATTATAATGGGCCGGGCGCAGAAAACGGGTCAGCGAGAACTCGCGGTGGGTCTCGCTGCTGGGTCGGTCGTCTGCTGGCACTCACGGCGACTCACCACGCCGTGTGGTTCGATGGCACGCACACCGTGTCTCTGTCGAGCATCGGTTACGCAAGGAATATCGCTTGCTCGTGCCTGCGCTCGAAGCTGTGTGTCTCGACACTGGAATCGTCATTAACGATGGGATGAACAAACCACTGACCTCAATATCCGCGCCGGCTAAATGTTTCGTTTCACTGGCAACAACCGCAACAAGCAGCGCTGCACTGTTGTAAATTAACGCACGCGATGGCTCGATCGCGATTTACGCGTTTGCTCGTGAAACGTAGGTGGTCTATCGAGTCTATTTTGTCCCTCAAAAGAACCAACTTTTTCTTTTCTTTTCTTTTTTGAGGAGAAGAGTTTGGACGTTGCATATTGGGACGAGAGCGAGACAATTCGATGGATTCGGTAGTTGGTATCACCTTGAAAACACACTGTCGGGCCAGCTCTGAAAATCTGTTGTTTTATACTTATAATTGGATTAATCTCGGTTTAGAGAAGGTCTTGTTCGTTTATCTTCGTGATTGGACTAATTGTTGCAAAATCCTGTAGATTGGGCATTGAAGGTTAATTACTTTTCCGGTTTGATCAATTTCTTTGCTCGTTTGAATTCTGACTTTGGTATCTATCTGTATCGTTATTATGATCGTAGTAAAAGGATTACACCCGTTAACTAAGACTTTTTATCATAAAAAGCGGACCGAACTTATATAGGATGACCTTGCATCAAATGTGCAATATCTAAATCACGAACATGCGAATTTACCTAGATTGACTAGATTGACGGCGTTATTATCGACACAGTCGAGCAGAAGAGTTCATAAAATATTTTAGTCCGCGTTTCGATGAGATCGACTGTGATTAATTATACGAACGATTTACTTTGGGGCAATCGATTCGCTGAAATATCGTCGACCGGAGCAAAAGGCAAGAAACTTACAAAGTAGGTAGGTACTAGGCCAGTTTTTTTCGACAGTATCGTGGAATCATGTTTGCAGGAATGATCGATAGACGGCACAGACACACTGTGACACGGTTACAAACTAATTGCAACACACCACACGTGACCCGCCGTACTAGACTGTTAATTGCCGAAGGAAGGTGTTGGATCCGCGTCAAGGTTGAAAATTGTAGGTAAGCCAAATGTAGTGAGAAAGGAAGAGGGAGAGACGTATGAAATTGAAACGTTCACGCGACACCAGCTCGACACCAACACAATCTCGGTTTATTTCTGGAGGGAGAGAATTTTTGCGACGTGCCCACGTCAACCGTGCAACAGGTTTCCGCGAATCATTCGCGGGTGATTCGATGATAAATATATCAAAGCAACGATAAAAGTCTTACGACAATACTGTTTCTCTCCGTACAGTCTTCTTGCGTGATCAAGTTTCAGGAAAATCCATTTCTTACTAACAATAAAAGCAAACAACAGATGAATTGTTTTCAGTTTCAAACTTATCAATACACACACCGACTGAGCTAAACTGTTTTATATAAATTTCAACTCCCAATCTTGGAATTTCAATCAGGCGAAATGATCCGCCATTGTTACTAATCGTAACAGAAAGAAGAAAACCTAACTTAAACGTAATCTAGCTTGTTAAAACATGATAACAACCGTGACAGATGAAGATTGACAGAAATGTTGATATTTGTGTAAGTTTTAAGAAAAAGTATCGTTATATTACGGGCTCATACTTCCGATACTGCAGATAAAATGGGTATTATTATCAATTATTTATTTCTTAATAATATTAATCGGAATTAATCGGAAAATCTGTTACCATAAAAGACACGTGCTATTAAAAAATAAGATTCTTACGAAACAGCTGATTGAATCCATGGCGGAATTTTTCCCATAAATTTCTTTAACACTAGAACTTTAATCGGCGACTGAAGCATAAAATTTCTATCAGAGATGTTAGAGTGGAGAAATAAAAAAGCTTTGTAACAACGATAAATTAATTTAAATATTTTGCGAAAATTTAAATCTTTGAGTATACACGTAAAAATTTCTAACAAAAATCATAAATTTTGGTAGTTCTAATGTTAAAGTTCCTCGTCAAACCTCGTCAAACCTCGTCAAACCTTGTAACTTTTCCGCAGATCTTTCCTTGGCTCTCGGACATAATTTAATCTTTGTCGTGTGATTTTTCGAATGTCTCTTAAATGTTTAATTAATGCAGACTTTTGCACCATTTTCGAGATGTTTCTTTCGTGACGACGGATCTTTGAACGGTAACAAACCAATTTCAGCAACAATTGAAAAATAAATGAAACCACTGCATCGTTATCATGCTTTCTATCTAAATTTGGACAGGACAATTACGTACTCTTCTCGATTTCATTCTCTCTCGATGATAAACCTCTCTTTTATTATTCGCCACTTTCCTCTTGTTACCGACTTCTGAACTTTTTTTGCGATACCTCTACTCCTTTATACTAGTTTCGTACCAGGCAAGATACATCTACGTAATATTGCCGTTGTAAAAGTTTGACGAAGCATAGCAATAGAACGCCAATGCCGTTCTACAGAACGAATCGATAGTAGCTCGGCTGTTTGCAATAACGTGGATATCAATCATTCAAGCCGATTATTATCGACGAGAAATGAGATTCTAAATCATTCTCGTTCCCTACCAAGTTGAAACTTGGTCAAAATGTTACCTGCAACGCTAGCGATGATTGTCGCGATCATTGAAAAGAAAGGAAAAGAAAGGAAATTCGAGATTCGCCGTGTCGTTGCATGAAATGAATGCATAATTTACTTGTAATTCGAAACGAGAGTGAACATGTGGCATCAGAGAAACAAACTGTCCCCTTTCTTCCTCGGATGTTTTTGACGAACGAAACGTCGAAAAGACATATTGAGATATCATTGACGTGTATTCAGCGTTATTTAGATAACTCTTATCAAGAAATATGTACGTTCGACGAAAATTGCTGATTTTGTCCCTTTTTTGTCACGCGAACATTTGCACAGTGGCTCCAAAAAATTTGCGCTCGATTGTTCGTCGATTGTAAACTCTTGATGGACAACAGATTTTAAGGGACATTGATCTTCAAGTTGGATTTTTCTTCGAAAGTCGAAATATTGACAATTTTTGACGTGTAAAAATAGATACCGTGCCGAAGTAATCATCGACAGCTTAAATTGCTGTAACTTCTTCAGCAAAAGTCGATCTGATATTTACTCTGAAGCGTGAAACATCTGCTCTCATCTCACTTTTGCAGAAACAAGTTTTAGGTAAAGACACTTTCTTTCTGCGAAATATTTCGCAAACTCGGCCTTCTTTCCCCCTAATTTTAAATTCGTCCGTTTTTAATATAATTCCTAAATCCAAACTCATTTTTTCAAGATCCAGCGCGGCGTCTTGGAAATCGAAAGACCTCCCTCGCGATGATCCCTTGAAATTTGTTGCGTGATCTTCTCCGAGCTAATAAGAGATAACTTTGCGTCGACGATTTTCTGGAGCCACTGTAGTTGCTTCTCTGCGAGAATTTCTTTGGAAATTTTCCACGCTCTCCGTGAGATTGTGCGCTCTACACACACCTGATGACGCGATAGTTATCTCTATAGTTACACCAGCAAATAATTCATAACGCGAGACTGTCGATAATTCCGTTGCGTGCGAGATTAGAGGCGAGTGCTCGAGTGACGAAAGCGTCGCGACGTTGGCGCGGTGGCATCGGAATCACGGGATTCGACGGGAAACTGAACTGCTGTCGATCCAGCTGGCGTGTAGCTGGATTTTATAATCTCCGCGTTCCTATGTGCTTCATCCAATGGCAAACAGAGGCTCGTCGAATTTAAGGCGATAAGACTATTTGTGTCACTCGATGAAGCTTCCATCGCTGTTTTAACCGACTTTCAATGAAAAAAGTTGATACGAAGAGAGGAGAGAACCCATGCTCGTGATGATCAGACGAATTCTGTGTTACTGCGAGTGTAATCAACGAAAGAAACGGATTCTACGTGGAAGATTCACGTCAAATTATCGTTATGTACTATATAGAGTTGGCAGAAAATCACATTACTGAAATAAATTCGTAATTTTAATTTGAAATTAATGAAATGTTTGATGTCTTATTAAAAAAAAAAAAATAGATAAGGAGAAACTTTTGGCCCACCCTGTATAACGAAATATTGTATCTTGGGTATTTTATAATTTGTAAATTTCTTGTAACATATCATCTAGCGATATGATAATTGAACTGAGGATGCAAATTCAGTAGAAATTAAAATTTGTACATTTTTTCACATCACGTGCAATTTTGCATTTTAAAATTTGTGTGTACGAAATTTATGATTTAATTATCATCAATAATAAAGACAGAAAGTCTCAGTTTACGAAAGAGTCCAATGATAGATAAAAGTAATCAAATTTATACTGAACGTCTTTTCTACGACACGTAATTTATTTCCACGATATTAATTGTTATATAACAGCACGATGTGATTGTTTCTACGATATACGATAATAATCTTTAATTAAATTATTGCCGCCACTGTATGAACACTTTTACACGACGACTAAAATAATAAATACTTTAATTATTCGTTCGTTCAATTCATCCAATATTCCATTTCTTTCGGTAATTTCCACCTTTATTATTTACTAGAAGCTGCTGTTTTATTATTTCACGACTGGAGAATTGGTGAAATAACGTATTTGCCCCTTTCATAAATCGCAAATCACTCACGTTCAGCATTCTAACGATTAATCGAATCGAGATTCAACTTATGTCCTTTAAAATGCAAGATAAGGCCTTGAATCGTAAAGTTTCAATGCTTCGGTGATAGCGAAGGTAAGTGTGTATGTAGTTGATAAAAGATTCTACGATAACGATTAATCACGTGAAATCTTTATTGAGTCAAAACCGCAGCGAACGGGTCTATTTGCTCGCCGAGACGCAGTAAGAAACATAACCGAACACACAAAGACATATCGAAAAATTGTCGATATTTTAAATTTGGATAAAGAAAAAATATCACGCAAGAATTTATTTGATCTCATTTTAAAGCCCGAAGCTTCTACTTTGGCTGACCTAAGTTCGTTTTTCCCAAAGATACTTTTATTCTCGAAAATTGTAAAAATTCGAACATCTGTAAAAACATTGAAAAATCTTTTTAACTTGATTCACCATGATTTTGAAAATTGAGATTTTCTCTTTACAGCGACTCTTTAAAACCTGTACGATTCTCCTTTTTTTGCGATTTCATTGAACTTTGAACATTACGTTTGGACGACGAAATGCTGGGATTTTCTTCTTGTTTAACTCTAATGTCCAAAGTTCAATAAAGGATGATGAAAGAAAAATTACGCAGCAAGTTTTAAGAGACTGCTGTAAATGGGAATTTTTTTAGTCGAAAATAAAATTTTTCACTGTTGACGTGTGAATTTTTATAATTCTTTTTTTTTTAAAGAAAAGAACAGTTTTCCAGTTTGCTACACAACGAATTCAATCAATTAGTGAAAACAGATTAAAATGAGACTAATTGTTATTTGATTTTTTTTAAGTTTAAAGTTTTATTGACAATTTCTCACTCGAATTAATTACGGTGCAAGCTCGTTAAATTTTTTTTTTACTGTTCTACAAAACAGTACTTGCATTTTATAATACGTACAAACACTCGACAAAATGTTATTAATGTTAAAAGTCCACGTGTGTGTTCACGTGTTTGTTGCTCGTCGCTAACAAATACATCTAACAGATATACTTGTTGCTATTCACCAGTGGGAGAGGAATTCGAGGATTATCAAGCTCTGGAAGGAAGATTTCAGGAAACTCTGGAAGGAAGAGCGAAGTGGAACGTCAGTTCGTTTGTACGTAGTGAACGATGCTCCTTACCAAATACCCGCGATTTCAACATCGCTATGCGAGAAATCTATAATTGGCGTTATACAATACCGCAAGTTAATAACATGGAACCAACCGCGTAGTGGCAATATACAATTTAACGTCAGATCGAGCGTACCACCGCGTGGAAAGTAAATTCTCGAAGGAAATTTTAATCAAGTTTGCGGCGAACGACGAAACGAGGCGTTACCCATATATCGCGATCCGTTGGATCAAGTACTCGGCTCGAGCCGTTTTCTCTCGAACTTTGACTTTTTTGACATAACGTCGTTCGCCTTAATTTTTCACCCTATCGTTCGTCACGACCACATTGACGAAAGAAAACCTTAACTACAAACCGCGTGCGTTTAATTTCCTACGAATTGAGGAAACTGGTAATAAAAATATGAGACTTTATCACTGCGACTGTTTACAGTGATTCTCTTAAATTCGGAAAAAGTGGCTCGACGATTTCTGCAAATCGGCAGGATTAACTACCGACGTGGTCGAAACGATCGATTTGCAATTTTTGGTAAAAATTTGTAAAAAAATTATACTCTTGGAGATTCGTGAGATACGTAAACAAAAGCTGTATTGTAAAATTTTGTCTGCTTCTCTTGCTTCGATATCTCTGGATAGATGGAGATTTTATGCTAGCGTTAAAAATATTTTCCACCGTTAGAAATTATTTCGAAGAAATCTAACGGAAAAATTGCTGAAATAGTACCATCGAACAGCGCGGAAACTACTTTGGTTTAGGTTAGGTTTAGGTTAGGTTCAGGTTAGGTTTAGGTTAGGTTTGGTTAAATCTATTATACGATACTTCGAAGCAATTAAGCAATTGAGTGAAATGTGATAAAACGTCATTCGACGTTCGAGCGTTACATCGAGATCGATCAAACTTTGCTCGAAACAAAGAGATCGAGTCGAGAAACGACTCGTTACACTCCTAAATTCGTCAGGTTCTTCGACATACGTTGTTTCTAAAGTAACAACGACACGCGAATAATATGCAAGTGACTCTAGCAAGTAATCAATTATTGCTCAAGTTGCGAGTGATTAAAGTAGAGTGTTGCAATGGGAAAGGTCCGAATTAAATTGGACTCCGCCATCGTCCGGCGACTACGAAAAACAAAATGGATGTTTAGTTTGATAGGATTCCGGTTTAACCGGTTTCTAACGGCCGGCGATACCTGCGATCCGTGAAACCCGGTCAACGCGTAATCGGCAACGCGCGTGGATCGTCGAAATTCGCGAAACTCAGCGAATTCGTGTAGGCAGAGCTTTGGAATAGTTCGAGGTCTCTGAACCAGCACTGGAACATGTCCAATCCGTGGCAGAGCCGCGAATCGTGAAAGTGGTTTTCGCGCGCGCGCGTCTATCCTCGATACGCGTCGCGATTCGCGATGCCGATTTGAGCAAGATCGAAATTTCGTTTCGATCGTGCTTCGTTCTTTTTCTCCCCTCGGCCGTTTTTCAGCACGTTGTCAATCGGCGAATCGGTGTTTTGACGAACTGTCATTCGCGACGACAATGTAAAACGTGTGCGAGTGTAGAGTGTGTCTTAGAAGTGTACACGCAGTTGGAGGATACACGCAGTCGTTTGGAATTTTATATTTTCGCAGAGATAATTTAAAAAAGTGGAAGCTAGATGGCAGTTGGTTTAATCAATTTATCAAATCTTATGAAAAGTATCAAATATTTGTTGAATCGTTGCGTGTTATTTTTGTTGTGTGTATGCACTTGCAGCTTCAAGTTTTCTATAAATGCATAAAAATCCACGGTCTGTGGATCATTTCGAGTATGTACGCACGATAAAAAAAACTCGATTCACATCGAGCATGATTCGATATTAATTAATTTTGACCCTTCAAAGTGACAGATGTTGAAAGTGGTGAATATCTCATTGTACAAACGTAGATATTTTCCAGATTTTCTTTAAACGTTATATCGTGGTTTGGGATAAAATATTAAAAATGCCTTCAAAACACCGAATATCTATCAGCTCTCAAGACTTTCGAGAATTTCAAGACTCGAGTCTTCGGAGTTAGATCTTCAAGAGTTTTAACATAATTAAAAGGATTTGAATCTTCGCGGTATATTGAAAAACATCGAATTGCTTCGAGATTTAAATGTTCACTAATTATCGCAATTATATAGTCGTACCAATATAATGTTCAATAAGCTTCGACCAAAGCTTTTCACTGTCGAGAGAACGAGATTGAAGATAGTTGCAATTCGATTTCCTGACACGGGGAAGTCAAAACAGCGCGTCTTATCGCGCTATCTGTCTCTGGTTCCTTGGACAATTCATTCGGTGCGGCGAGATTTCACAGCTGTTTCAAGCGTGTCACGTGAAAGTGACCGCGTCAGGCATCAATTTCTGTCTCGTGACAAGCCTATATTTAGGACAAACGGAATTCCATCATCGTGGATAATAATTTCGTGTGTATCGACGTGTTTTGCAACGGGGGAAACGCAGCGTGATTTAAACGATTTTGCCTCGTTGATCTTATTGGAGTACACACACGCGCCACGGAATATAATTTTGTTCCTTTTGTGAACAAATTTTCACATAACGGCAAGATTTCGTGTCGCAGTACTAATGAGATTTAAAAATGTTTCGCGTAACAAATATGTCCGTACGAGATTTGAATATTTTTCCTTTTCTTTTGCGAGCCACTGTGTCTTAACTTTTTGCTTGTATAAAAGTCGCACGAATTGGTAGATCACTCGATGAATCAAATACTTTTTGTTCTTCTTACATTGTTATATTATAGCTTTCACTGCAGATATTATACAATTATCGTTATAATTATCAGCAAATTATAAAGACAGAAGTGCAAAGGGTTCAAACAAAAACCTTTGGTTTCAACTTCGTCAAACACGACAGTTTTCACTGTCCCATTATCTTCGATTTATCTTTCTCGCGAAGAATCGTTCGATTCGTTGGTAGTACGATTGCTGGAACATTCTGCGCGATGTGCTGGTACACGGGGAGAGGTAGAGGAGCATTCGGCTAAAAGGCACGCCGACAGCGGCACGAAAGTGCAAGTGTAACTATTATAAAGCCACGATGCAACCGTGGCCGGTGGCTCTTAAGTAATATACGCGGGCAACGAAACAAACACACGGAGAGGCACAGGTAAGAAAAACAGGCGGCGAAAGGAGAAAAGAGAGAAGGTGTTGTGCAGAGGGCAAGCTTCTTTGGCCAGGGGAAAAGACAGAGGGAGAGGGAGAGGGAGAGAGAGAGAGGCAGGGAGAGGAGAGGGTGACGAGAGAAAGGAGTGAGCAGGCATGCCTCTCTCGTTGTTGACACTCGCGAGAAATTGCGGCCGTGTACTCCGTGTGTACGATAAAAGTGGACGACATGCTTTTCAGTCGATAATGCCTGGCGTCGCACGAGTATTCCCTGTCGATTATGTCATCGATTATGCCGTCTTTTTTAACGTTTCCGACCGCCACTTGCACAGACGGACCGTCGAATTCTCGGTTTCGAAGCTGATCGAAGAACTCGAACGTGAGTTTATCTTCGAATCCTTTAGAATTTTCATTACAATCGCGAAAGTGTTGATTAATCACGTCCTGCGAGTCTCGAAACTTTCCTGGCGGGAATTTTGAAATGACGGTAACGCGTGTAAGAAAAAACTGCACGACCAATACGATTCATCTCACTGAAAGGCCCAGAAGCAACTGTTCCGACCAGGAAATGAAGACGACTTTTTTGCCACAAAATTTTATCGATACGCAAACATTTGAACCGATAGAAAACAAATCACAGGCGCGATCGCTCAGTACCAGACAACGTCACTCCTGCCCGAGCTCTACGCGACGCCCCCTCACGAATCACGTGACCCAAATCGACCAATCGCTAATTTTCGTTGCATTAGCGTTGCACTTTTGGGTTACAAGGGGGGGTTACATTAGAAGTTTTGGAAATAATTGTAAATAATTGTTATTTTAACACTGTAACGATCGAACCCGTCAATTCAGATTTTTGTTTTCTACAGGTGCTCGAAAGGCACGGATATTTATCTCAATTATCATTTATATGAAGCTATTAATAGATATTTTCGTTTATTTGTTTATATTAATATCTTTGTTAATCAATCAAAGTCAAGGCTGGATAGATGATAGACAGACTGCGATCGATATAAAATATTTGAAATAGAATACTTACTTGCTGATTGTACTGATACTATTATTAAGAACTTGCACTCATTATTAATCCTACTGATACTGTTATTAAGAAATGATAGATTACATCTGATAAAAGGATAAATAAAAGTATATGAATACAAGCGGTATACTGATAGATGTTGCAACACTTGCCGAGTATTTGCTATTGTATGAGCGAATTCAATGTATCGTTCACGTAATGTATTGAGGAAAATCTAGACTGTACAGTGAAACGGATAAAAGAAAGTTTAACAGACAATAAATATTCCTCTCCATTTTTAGAAAACAGAATTACAGCCGACAAGAGTAAGGAACAAACATAAAGTATCTAGGTACTTTGGTAAATAGAATATAGAAGAAGCAAGGATTAACGTGACAAACGAATACAAGACTGACTCAAGATCTTCAAAATCGAGACGATCAATCAAGAATATTTAAAGTGCCGGATCATGTTTAAAATACGATCCAAATATTTTGTCAGATTCAGTACATCATACATATTCAAAGTGCTGTGTAAGTCTTCGAATCGTCCCACCATGACCTCGACCGTCCCGCTTCCGATAACTCTGACACCTCAAGGATGCGTCTTTGTTAATTAAACACACGTCTATTGTACTTCTTGAGTGTCGCGGCGACTGTAGGAATTCTCGTAACGAATGGATTAATAGTCCGAAGCTCGACCGTACCTGCATGTAAATACACGAAGAGACCACAAAGACCGATAAAATTTTATTACGGTAGCGCGGACGGAGCCACTGTGGTTTCCAGGAAGGCGCGTCTGCTTCGTGCAGAGATTTGACGTCATCGGCCTCTAGAGACTCCACATGCCAACGTGATAAATGTATCTCCAAATTAAGGCAAAAGCACGGCCAATTATCGACTAGCGATTACGAAGTGGTATACAAGTATGAGTCACGCTGTGACTCTTTGACACGAGCCAATATAGATGCAACGTTCAGATTAAGAAATGAATCATAGTAGTAGAACGTACATTCACACAGGACGTGCAAAATTTCGAAGTTACAAAATTATTTATACATCGAAGAACGAACGAGTCGGATCTCGATCGGGCAAACGTCAATCTCAAGTTCTGGAAGGTTTCTCTCAACCGTCACGTTCACTTCTCTCCCTCTTACTGCCGCTGCAAGTCCCGCAGAAGCGAGATGACCTGGCCTGCAGGTTGCAAAATTTCTACCAGTTCGACTAATTGCGAATCACGACACCAGGCTGGAGAGGAGAAGAAAGTTTCCACACACGCGGTAAACTGCTTAGTTATAGACTGCGACTTGCAGTTCATCGGTCGTTTATTTTCTTTAACTTAACACTGTTGCACTACGCGCGTACGACTGCTAATTAAACAAACGCACGGAGAAGTACCGATTTTGTAAAAAAAAAGAATGAAGAAACTTTAGTGACTTGTTCGTAAATTCGAACTAAACGACCACGAGCACTTAGAATATTTATGCATCTATTCCGCTCGGCGATCGTCGTGACTTTGGAAATACGCACACGTAACAAAATCGCGATACGTGAAATCGCCGAACGAAACCGTGTCGAGGTCACGATAGTTTCTGCATTCACGACGTCGATTAAATGCGTAATTTCGTCGTACGCGGAAAGAAAAACGAACGAACTCGAGTCATTGGCAATTGGTTCTGATCTTCGTTTCGCGCCACGAATTCACACTTAACCCATTAACGATCAAGCAACGATCTGTCGTAGTATAAATAGACTGCGGATCTTTGTGCAATATCAGATTTTCGCGACAACGATGGAAGAGAACGGTAGCCTAAGGAAAATGATAAATACTTGTCCTCGCAACGAAATAATTAATATATCAGGATTATACTTTCAAGATTTTATATATTTTTCAACATCGCGCTGTTCTCTGGGCCCTCTGTATTTCGCGCGCCTTCAAATTTTTTTCTCGTATAATAAACATTTCTCAATTTGCAAGATCGTGATAATATTGATATAATGATGTAACAGATGATGTAACAGTAAACGATTCGTCCAATATTGAGAAGTAGAGTTCAGTGGTTAAAATCCACACCTTTCGTCACAGGTGTTAAACAAGGTCACCGATTGATCCGATTAGAACCGCGTCTAGTATATTTCGCACGTGAATACTCTCGCGTCGGTATTTCGAAATCAATTTCTATCATCGTTGACATAATTTGGAGTTTTCAATCGAATTTTTGGAATATAAATTTCACGAACTCGTACATTTATTTACATTTACATTATTAACTTTCTTCTGTTTCGTGAAAAGATAATCGACACGTCTACAATGGAATGATCGATCCTGAAATAAGTTTCTAGATTCTCTAGCTAGGTACTAATTGCAAAAAAAAAAAAAAGAAAAACACTAAAAAGATTTTACAATCTCGTACTACCACGTCCATTTGCATGTTACACAACGCGAATTGTAATTGTCGTAAATTGTGATAAACTCAATCGCGCAATGTTCATCCTCGAGATTGCATTCTCCGTGGATCCGTCGCATCGATCGAACGGAGAGTACGATCTAGAGTATTACAGAATGTACGTATTTGCCGAGCAGTTTCAGCCTGTCGCCTTCGTTGCAAAATAAATTCACCGGCGTTGGCCGCAAGTGGCAAGGGCCTGGTCGCGAGTTATTATTCGAGTATTAATTCCAAGTATGTGCCATCGGTCGAAGGTATCGATTGATGTTTGTAAAAGGCTCGAGACGGATTGAAGACGCTGCTTCTACAACCGGATATACCAAACGAAAGGAAACACGCAACCAGCAGCTTTATTGCGCGTTGCACGAGCTTACGTCGTTCGCGATGGACGGCGAAAGGACGCGCCTCTATCGAACGCGGTGAGCAGCGAAGTAACGTGTAAAAGTCGCGGAAACGAAATATCATTGCGCAACGTGAAATAATGTGGTCGTTTTACGTTCATCACGTTACGAACAACACGACGTGAGGTCGAATGTGGAGTAATAGGTTCACTACAGAAACCTATCACGTCGATCGAAAAAATGGGTACGGGATTTTTATAATTTGAAAAAAAAAAAAGATAGCCTGTCACGAAGACAGTTATCGTTCTTGTCAATTTATAATACAAATATATATAAAAACTGCACGACTTGTACCCCAGTACAGAAAGGCTCACTGAAAGGCCCAGAAGCAACTGTTCCGACTAGGAAATGAAGGCGACATCTTTTATCATAAAATTTTATCGATGTGCAAACAACAATTTGAATCGATAGAAAACAAATTACAGCAGCGATCGCTCAGTACCAGACAACGCCACTCCTACTCGAGGTCTACTCCACGAATCACGTGACCCAAATTAACCAATCGCTAATTTTCGTTGCATCAGCGTTGCACCTGAAGAGGCCCGATTTTCTGGATTATCCCCGCTAATTAAAATCACTTTCAGTGATAATATGCAAGAGTAGAATTACGAATAAAATTTCTATACAGAAAATTATAAGTGGTACAGCGACGAAGAAGATAAAAGAAAGAAAGAATGAAAATGTGCAAAGAGGATGAATGAAATTTCTATATTTTGGAAACGATGGTTTACCTTTACGAAGTGGACAAGATTGTATTTTTCGGAATATAATCGAAAGAAACAGAAAAATATTATTAGTGAAAGATTCTTACAAAATCCATTGTATTTCGGACGTTTTATATACGAAAGAATTTCATTAAATCGTGGGATCTGGAGGAAATGACAATGCTGAAATTTCTTTATGTAATTCCCAACGTGGGAATTCAATAGCATTCAATGGCGTAAATTGACATATAAATAATGTAAATGAGTTAGTGGGAACAAACACGTTCATGTAGTTCAATGTAAGGTGCCGCTTTGTCGGGAAGTGACATCATTCCTTCTCGATTTCGGTGGAAAAATATTGCCGCTATCGGTAACACATTTTCGTGACGATAATATTCCGCGTGAATGACAACGCATTTCGTCGAAAATTTCAACGATATTTAGGAGAAATCGCAGCCTCAGTCACGTCCGATTCAATTCATTACGTGACATTCTTGCAATTGAATTAGAAATTTAAGAATGCAGCGTTGACGAAAAAAGAAAACGTAACGTGAATATATTACGTAAATGTGTGTCTCGCGTTGCAAAGTGATCTCGATACTTTTGCATCATTCTATGATTACTCATACTATGATTACATTTGACGATCTTTTTTACAGGCTTGCAGGCGTTTCTCGAGAATTTTCCCAATGAACAAAGATTTGCACTTAAATAAAAATTCTTTCAGGATTTTCTTTCAATTCGAATATACTTCGTCGGAAGGCAAAGTTTCATTTTCGCTTTCAAGGAGGTAATTTCAATTCAGAGAATAATCATTTCAGAATACAACGAATACACCGACATCGCGTCGATTAATCCAACGTCGATTAATGCAACGATTTTTCACACGAAGTTTTGTTTTCTCACGGTCGTCTCCTCGAGAGACGATCGTGATTCGAGAGTTCCCTGGGCGTGAAGACATTTCCATTTGAAGCGTGTCAATCTCGCGACGCTAGTCGGTATAATTAAGTGTTCCATAAAACACTTGGCAATGTTTCGCCACGTTTTCGCGGAAAGAAAAATTAAGGAAAAACAATCGATGAAAAAAGGCAAACAAGAAGACAGGAAATAATGTATAATTCATGTAAAATTACAATGTATAATTCGTGTTTTAACGAGAAGGATTCGCACGAATCCCCTTCTCCTCGTTCGCTTCTGGAATTTCATCGACAAAGATGCGACCTGTATATAACTTGTCGACCTTTCTTCCCCCAAAAATCAAAGCTGAGCAAATCCATTCGTCGAGTTGCCTGTACTAACAAGTGCATGGGGAAAGTGCCGAGTGCCACGATGATTTGATAGTATGTATGTTGATTGGAAAGAAGGCGAAGAGTATCTAAGAGCATCCACTTGCACTTTTACGTAACGATCGTATCAAAGTCCCGTCTTGGGACGTCGATTATGAACAATACGCGCGAAATAGATAAAATACCGAGTATAACGAATAGTTGGAAGAAAATGAGGAAAACGCTGTGTCGTCGCGTGTGGCGTTAAACTGTTTAAAAGTGTCATCAGACGATTGCAATTTGCACTAACCACGTGCTCTTGCTTGCGATTAAACTGTTTCACTTTGCACGTTGTGAGCGTAAGATGGTTCAGACGACGATAAATCGAGGAGCGAGAGAAAGTGGAGTTTTAACATTATGATTAGACTGCGGATTTTTATGCAAAAATTATATTTAATTATATAATATTGTAATTTGATATAATTAATAATTTAAATATACCTATATAATTATATTAATTATATAATATTTTCGAAAATACATAATTAAAAAAGCCGAGCTTGATTGGAAAATTGTTTTACATATTTTATATATTTATTTATTTGATCTTGAATATTTTATACGGGTATTTGTTCGTATTATCGCAGTCTAATATATTATGATGTCTTACTCCGCTATGACTGTCGTTCGCAAAATGAAGATTACAATTACAAATCTTTAACACTACTAACGTGAAGAAATTCGAAGAATTACAACCATTGCAATTTGATAGTGGTTCTAGTTGTAACAAAGTGTTGTGAAAATAAAAAATTACAAAAACCCTCTTTACCTTTCGATTACAGATAGTTTCTCTTCATCAAAAGTTCAAAGTACGGATTTACGTATATTTCTATTAACATTATTCTACCCTTTTTATCCATTTTTATTCTCTTCAAGAGTAAGTGCGAGATAAAACATAAATTGTAGCGTTAGTCTATCGATTATAAAATCCATATGTCTATTAACATTGTTTTATCTCCTTTATCCTATATATTCCATTAACGCATTAACGTTATAATCATGTATTACAGACACTTTGTATCTCGCAAATTTACAGAATTTCTTTTCATTCAACCTTGGCTACGTTAAGAAACAGAGTTTCGCAATGTAGATTTATCGAAAAGAATTGCAAATGTAGTGTTGCGTGAACACGACGTCCTTAATAGATCGACGTATTAATAGAAGCGTAGAGATTTACTTCATTTATCAGTGGACCGCGAAATTTCATTTGTACATTTTTGGAAGTTTCAAAAAATTTCGTAAATCTACAAAAAGCCTATGCAATCGTTCCCACGATACGGAACAGTAAACCATACAATTTAATCATTCACGTGATCGTCGATGAATGAATTTATCAACCGTTGAAATTGCAACGATCGTGTCAAGACTTTTTCCGCTCGACGGTGTTTTGTATCGTTTGAATGTTACAATTAACATAATGATTGCATTTTTTCGGTCTACATCGCCGATGGAAAAATCTAGCCAACAATCTGGCGAGAAGTTGATCAGAAAAAAAAGAAAAAAAAAAGAAATACAGAGAGAAAGCAAAACTAGTTTACGATTTCTTTCAGAAAATTTACCGGGGTGTCGCAACGTCCTCTCACGTAATACGTAACTAACGGCAGATAAGTGGCCGCCATGAGCATGCTGAAACGATCGTTTTACCCGAAACTATTCGAGAAATCATCGATTCTTGATTTTAACAAATAACACGAAAGTGTTTACATTGATCAACATTCGTTGCCTCGTATTAGATTGGTTGTGATTGGATATGAAACGATGTATTTTGAGATGAAACTTTAAATCCGTAAGGATTCACTGACACTATCGTGTCGAAAAGAAACATCTCTGTTCATTTTATTATTTTACTATATAAATATCTATAAATTAGATATGAATTGTCAATATTTCGTAAAAAAAGAAGAAAATCATGGAACGATAAAAAATATTTTTCACGACTAGATCCTGAGGAATTGAAAATTTGCTGTATCTTATCGAACTTTGAACATTAAGTTGAAAGACGAAAATTCGAGAAATCCTAACATTTTCTCGTCCAACGAGATTATTAATATTTAAAGTCCAATGAAATGGTGAGAAAGAATCATACAGCAAGATTCAAAGGGTCGTTGTAAAGAAAAAATCCTCAAGATCATGACGGATCTAGTGGAGAAAAAAATTATTCAACGATTGAATTTTTCCAATTTTCGAGAATGAAACTGTCTTACTTCTCTACCCACTATACATGATGTAAAAATCATCTGCAAAAAGAGAAACAAAAACTGTCTTGTCAAACATGCTTTAAAAAATGATACCAAGTGAATTACAACAGTTTGAAGTATCGACAATTTTTCATCGTTACTGATTCAGTTATTGGCTCTTCACTCGTAAATAAAATCCACAGAGTTTACCAACGATACCGCGAGTAATATTTTTATATCGCGGACAGATTAAAAACGACGCGCGCCACTCGAAGATAAGTCAAGTTATGTCTTCTGCGATGTCTCATTGTAAGCGTTCAATTTTTTTTATTTTTAATCACTGAAATTGAATGATTTTAGCGGAGGTAACCCAGAAAATCGGGCCTCTTCAGATGCAACGTTGATGCAACGAAAATTAGCGATTGGTTGATTTGAATCACGTGATTCGCGAAGGGGCGTGGGGTAGACCTCGAGTAGGAGTGGCGTTGTCTGGTACTGAGCGCCTGTAATTTGTTTTCTATCGATTCAAATGTTTGCGTATCGATAAAATTTTATGGCAAAAAAGTCATTTCCTAGTCAGAATAGTTATACTAGGGTACAAGTCGTGCAGTTTTTTTATCAATAGGAAACTGAAAGTGAATTTCAGTTAAAAAAAAAAAAATTTAATTAATCCGCCTTACAACTAATAGCAGGTTAGACTTTACGATAGTCTTGCGGTGTCTAGGCAGTACGCGATTCATTTTCATCAGTATGTAAACACACATATGCATAGGCACACGCAACGTTTAAATTTTAAGTGACCATTTCGAATTCATCGCGAATTACGCGACGGTCAAAAACTTCCGTGTCGTGTTCGTCCAAGGCTGTCAAAGTCGGAGGTCAGACGATCAAGCCGTTTCACGGTGGTATACATATTTGAATAAGGAATACTTCCACATACGACGTTTGTCGAGGAAGTATGCGTTATTAACTAGTACGTCACAAACTGACTGCCGATTGTTGTGTATTTTTAATCGATGTCGAGTGACATGGAGGTGGGTGTCACAATTTACATCGCGACATAAAAATGTAGGAGAACTTACTTCTCAATAGAGATCAGCGATGGAATTGAGTGAGATAAAAAATTAAGCAAGACACAGAAAATCAAAATTTTTATCGCTCTAGGTATTTAATTGGCGATTGAATTGAACCATAGTGCAACCAAATCTAAGTTCTGTAGAAACTTTATGGATTACAGTTTATTTTGTCCACTGCGTACTATAACTACGAATTTCTTAACTAGTACACATTCATATTTTCGAGAATATAATTGAAACGAATTATAAAGAATTGTTTCAGGTGTAATGTAGAAAGCATTGTCCCGTTGGATATTTTACAATTGGATTTTTCATATTGCGCTCGTTTTCTACAACCTCTAAACTTTGGAATTACTTATAAATGCATAAAAATTCACAGTCGAATTACAAAAGTACGGAAAAGTGTTTTCTTTGTCCGTTCGAGAAAATTTATGAAATGCAAATAAATATGATGACCCCTGGCACGAACACAATAGCATGACTTTATCGAAATGTAAACCTTCGATTGTACAAATCTTGAACTCGTAATTGATGTCTGTTTCCTTTTGTAGGTACTTAAAAATTCACGTGGAATACGAACAATATGAATAATACGATTGAGAATGTGTTCTCGCAGACGAATGAAATTTTCCTTAAAAATGGATAGTCGTCATTTAAACGAACATGAAGCGCGCTATGACAGAAACAAGTATTCGAAACACAGTGTTTTCTATGATATTTAACGCATAAAGCAATTTTCTACCAAGGTTCTATTTTTTATTCAATCGTATTCTCACAAATATACGATTCAATTGTTACGTTTGAATATAAAAAAAAAAAAATTATAAATTTTCGCCAAATCTGATTATCAAAATAGAATCGCAATTATTCTCCGTTCCAATCGTTTCGTCTGTCGTAATCAGTGGCAAAGAATTCAGAAACCGTTCCTGCCATCTCAACTGAGATTAATTAAAAATCATTACACCGATTATCGCCAAGCAAAATAACGACGTTTTCGAACGTTCGTCGTATTTTTTTCAGAAAGTCAGTCGATCGTACAGGGACGTTGCAATTTCGAGATTCGAATTGGCAATTCGAGGCAGATTTAAGACTTGTTTCCTCCACTTGTCAATCTTTCCAAATAACGAGTCGCGATTAATATGCGTTTCGAATCGTGCATCGAATCGAAGGAATACAAAAAGGCAATCCTTCGTTTGAAGTTAACAGTTTCGATGAACGTTAAGCAGTGCGTTAAGATTTAGTTTCTACATCGATGAATTCTACGAAAATCAAAATTATTCATGCAGTCAGCCGCAGGAATCTACGTACATCTGTTAAATGTCAAATATTTCGAGCAATAAACACGAGCCCCGAATTATTTATATATTACGGTATTATTACCATGAGCGATGTCGTTTTTCTCAAATTTAACAAACATCTAGTGACAATAATTTAATAATGAAATAAAAATTTGTACAGTGTCAAAAAACGACATTGCTCACGAATATCTCTATTAATTCATGTTATATAAATTTTGCGAAATGACGACGTTTTTCAACACAAGATTATACACATGTTCTTTTAACACTAAAACTACCAAAGTGATAAAAATGACTAATTTATAACATTTGTCAGGCATCTTATAGACGTAAAAGAAATGTACTTTTAAAGAGATTTAAAGATAATTGTTGTATACTTTATTGTGTTAATAGTGTTTCTCTATTTTCTTTTTCTGTACTTTAATTATAGCTCTGGTGTTAAATATATATATGAGAAATTACTGATATTTTAGAATTTTTCTAATTTTAATTATCAAATTGATGAATCGATAACCACGTAAATATCCAGACACGAGACGTTTATTTTTACCTCTTAAATACTTGATATTGTACAAATTTATATAGATTTCCGCGATTGATTGACACGTGTGTCATAATTCATAATGCTTGGAGTTCAATTTCTCTGTTAGCTTCCGCTAGTTTATTTCGTACGTTTCGTATTTTTACTTGCGCGATTACGGAACGAATAAACATTGGAAAAATTGAAAGTGAAACTGATAACGGGGCGACGTAATCTAAAATGAGCGAGCACTTTTCAACATTTCGTTCGTAGCGTGTAACATTTAAAAATGAAATTTGCATTCGATATCCAAGCTGACTCCCAATTGTTTTGACAACGACAAGTCACGATTGCATTTCAATAGACCGTGCTCAATTGAATTTTTATCGAACGCGACAAATACAAAGCCCCCTGGCTTTATCCAGCGCGGGCTTTATCTAGCCTGACTTCTGAATTCAATGAAATTATCACGTCGAAGACGTTAAAAGTTTAAAGGGGAACGTTATTATTATTGTTGTTGCTTCGGGCATTTAATAATCGAGAGCAACTGACATTTAAAGTGTACACACGTACACACAGTGTAGTCAATAGCGCGATTGTGTCAACGCTTTTCGATTCGATCAATCGAAATCAAAGATCTTTTCAAAAATTTCTCTGACCCTGCCCCGTTCTTCTTACAATCCGCTCTTTTCATAATGTGAAATTGTATCGTACAGGCACAGTAGTTACATAGTTATTTTGAAATACTTAAATGAATAGTTAAATATCTAGCTTGAGTTGTATTATCCAAAGTAAATATTGCATTATACAATAATAAACTAAATATTATTATTACATTAGTAACAATAACGTTATCAAGATTATTAAATATAGTATAAACATTTTATCCATCTTTTATCGCGCATCAACTTTTACCGCTCACGAGTGGAATCTGATTGTATCAAAAAAAGAAAATATCCGAAGCAACTGTCACACGTCACAAGAAGAAGAAACATCGAACATCGAACATCGAATCGAATCAAAGTTTTTCCAGTTAAAAACCAGAGAAACGACCAGAGAAACTTTGAGATGGAAACCTCGCTGCGGCTTTCGAGCCTTTCGAGTGTAGCCCTTAAATTCGACGGGACGGAGTATAGAACGTGAATCGAAGTTAAATCGACAGTTCACGCGGCTCGTGATTCACACAGGGCCGAACATAGAGGCGGAAGACGTCACAAACAGAGGGAAACGTTCCGAGCGTTAACGTGCCTATGAGCTGTGTGTCGAAGAAGGTGACGTTACGAGTCGATCAGAGTTAGCTCGCTCTGACACAGGAGAAAACACCAGCTGTTACGTACACCGCCTATCTGTCGGGAGCAGTTTTAACGTCGCCGCGTTATGAATTTGCGCGAGGCAAACACGCGAAACGCCGCCGAGCTGGCGGACATTGTTTCGACGATGATGTCAACACAATACAGAGAATACACGCGCGTGTATTTAACACGGAACGACTCTGCCGTTCGTACGACGCGTGTATATACCGTCTTTTTCCCCCGGTCAATTATATCTGTCCGCGATATCGCGCAACGATAAGACTCGTATCGATAAGACGTAACGATCGCGCGAGTACGTAACCCGCTGTCGAGATGATTGCGAGAAGTCAGCCCCGACTCGAGGTTCAACCTTTTTCGTTTCAACCTCTCCTGATCATCCACGATCATCCACGATCACGATCCCTGAGACGTACTACTGTGCGAATGGACGATGGATCGAGCAACTGTGACGTTACGCAAAGTAACTATTAGTGGAAACAGCCTATTATTGGAAATTCGCGGGTTTGGACCGCAGGTTAAAGAAGACAGGAGTACCAGTATTCGTGACGATGAATAATTAAGAGGAGATGAAACAGAAGAGGAAGAAAGGGGGAGAAACGCGCGTAATCCTTTGGTTGGAGTATCGCGCTCGCAGAGTTTGGCAGCGAGCGCGAGGCGTAAAAATAAAACCGCGCAACCGCGTGAATTATCGTTTCAGCGAATGATGGAGCGAGAATCGGGAAAGAGTAGGCGCGTGCACGAAATCGTTTCCGTGGCGTGGACATGGCGTCGTCGGTTGGTTACGTCACGTCAGAAGGGAAAAACAGCCGCGCGAAGTGGTCGCGCTTCTATTGGAAGCGAGCGTGGCAGCGTTACTTTCAGCTCACTTACCGGACGATCGGCCGAAGACAGGACAGCAGAGTTATCTCACGTAATCGTCTCTTTCCCTCTCTTTCTCTCTCTCTCACTCTCTCTCTCTCTCTCTCTCTCTCTCTCTCACTCTTGCTCTTTCTCTCTGAACGATACACACTCTGCTTCTCCCTCGTGTCCCACTGCTGGATTGAGAAATTCCTCGACGAATGTTTCTTCGTCCCTCGGTGAACCTCGAAGCCAAGCTTTATCTCCCGGATTTGCACGAACTCGATTCGACGAACGAACGAACGAACGAAGACCAGAGGCTTTGTCAGGCACGACGGGCCGACGACTCGCGACGATTTTACAGATCGGCAACGCGATCGGAGACGCGATCTCTCAATATCTCTCTCTCTCTCTAATTTGGAGATTTCGCGAGAACGACACGTCCCACGACCAAATTTCACGTTCGTCGGAAGGGATTGCAACAACGAAAAAAGAAAAAAAACGAAGGAAGGAGAACTAAACGAAACGAAAATTAAAAAAAAAAACAAAAAAAAAAAAGAAACTAAAGAAACAAGAGAAAAAAAAGGGGATACAGTTAGTTACGCTCGCGGTTTGTACGCAACGCCGATTATATCCGTACGAACGAACGCGCTGCCGCCGTGCCAAGTTGCGGACTGACAGCGGTTACGCTGGCGGATTGCTTTTAAACGAGCCGCCATATTGGTATCGCATCCCTTCTACCTTTTGCGATCTTTCGACTCTTGACGCGAAACCGGCCACCTTCATGGACATTACGGACAACATTCGTCGCGCACCTCTTGCCGCCCTTTGCGATCTTTCTGCTTTTTTTTCCTACCTGCCGATTATTTCACCTACGAGTCTTTTTCTTCTTCTTCTTCTTCTTCTTCTTTTTCTTCTTCTTCTCCTCCTCCTGCTCTTCCTCTGTGTATTCTCGAATCTCCTTCGAGAGGAGAGGAGACTCGCTCGCTACTTGCTTCGTTCTTCGTGCCTTCGCGCGTAACGTAACTCCAAGTTTTGAGCGAAACGTTGAGAAGAGAGAAAAACTTTGTTGGTATATTTTGCATAAGAGCAATGTAGAACAATGTGCTTATAGTCGTTACTTCGTTTCGTTCGCTAATTTTAACTTGGAGCATCATTAAAAAAGGAACAAGAAATAGATTCATAATTCATAAGTTAATCATAGTCATACGTTTGAAAAGCAATTATGTCGGGGAAGCTCGTTTCAAATGTTAATCCTGATTTTAATGACAAAGTATTAAGTAGGATGATTCGTCAAAGACGAACTGCGTAGCGAGTTACGTGCATTTTCTTGTTTAACAATTTTCCACGTATTTTCAATGTCGATCTCTTTGCGTTCCTCGACGTTAAATTTAATTCTCTCTGTACATTATATCTAAATACATACGCGTTTTCTATTTTCTTCCCTCGAACGTACTTACGTTCAAGTTACAACTATCTCTGGAGATTACGATACCGCGGTTTTAAAGCTTGTGAAATATATTTTGACCCTGATTTACGTTACTTTTTTTCTTAATTGCCAGATCGTGCACGCAACTCCACTTTTTTACGATAACATTCAGTTTCGATTGTACGATTGGAAAATGTCCTATTGGAAAAGTGAAAGTTGGAGAACGTTTGAAATTGTATCGACGCGTCAGCCTCATCTTTGAAGAATCAAGCGTAACTTGCTAAAAATGCATTTCCGTTCGACATTTCGACCTCAGACGGACCAACGAAACAGCCGGACGAAGATTAAGAAGCGAAGAAATGAACGAAAAAGCATATTTCTCAATTTTTCGTGACGAGTCTATAAATTATTCATGGCTTAATCAATCGTATATGCATTATATTCAAACTATATGTATGTAAATATTACGATGCAAAAAAAAAAAAAAAACGTATATATTAACGAGCGTGTGTTTGATCGATGGTCGAAAAGTCGAAGGATTAGCTCGACCAACGTGACGAACAATCGTTCGATAGAGGATTATGTTCGTGAAATGCGTTTCAAAAAAAAAAAAAAAAAAAAAAAAAAAAGAGAGAGAGAGAGAGACAGAGAAAAGCACGACTTAAATTAAATTAACATTTAAAGACTTAAAACGTGTGTACGATCCTTGTTGAACTTGCACGAAATACAAACAGTTCATTTACCTTTTGCTCAGTGTCAATTAAAAAATTGAGCGCTAAGCAAATCCTCCATCCGTGGAATATTTCCTTTAACGACTCAATTAGAATTCGAATTCGAGAACTTTGGCGGTCTGACAAATTTGCGTTTCGCCTAGGCTCCCCGGGCAAGGTACACCGCTTTGGATTCTTGTTCAACGCCTTATTATTCGAGTCGCTTCTCGTTTCCCGGACTCGGGATCGTCCGTCTGTCGGGAACTTTCGACAAAGAGCCGTCGCTTAGAATGCTTCCTCCTCCTCACGGAATTACGACATTTACGAGTTTGCTCGAATCCGACTCGATACTGAATCAAATGTATTATTAATATCGAGCTACGTGACTCTTTGTCGTTTCAATAACCGCGCCTCGTGTCCTAACGTGTTTGTAAATTATACCGCGACCGGTTCCGTGCTACAATTCTGAAAAAATAATGTACTGCAACTTCATCGTTTGACAATAAAATGGCAATGATTATTGTTTTGTCGACAATTAAATATCGTCGTTGATGCTCGATGTTTTTTAAAAATCGATATGCTTAATCACGTTTGTCAGGCCTAATCACTTACGCTATTTATGTGTTTTTTCTGTATCTCGAGTTGTACTTTGCAACTAGTGTTTAATTTTCATATTATCGCCTCGTACACAGCCTGGTTTCGTATGTAGAGAGTGAAACACGAGACACGCAATTATAGATCGTTCGTTTTTCTTCGCGAGAACATAATTGTTTGTGCAAAGAATGTCGAATCTAGAGTGTGCATGTTTCAACAATAACTCGAATTTAGATTCATATACAATTAGATGTACAATTCATTACATTTAGATATTATATATATGATATTATCTAAATTGTTACATAAATATTTATAATATTATTATAATATTATTATAAATATATATATATATATATATATATAATACTACAACGCGGTGTATATATTATATATATGTAACAACTTTATATTTAATTATTAAATTTTGAAATTTTTAGTTTAATTCAATTTTGTCACCAATCAAAAATAAATTATACCACGGTGTCAATGTCAAATACAATAACATATATCTTGACTTTTAGCGATCTAATACAAATTACTAGGATCATCTATATATATAACCAAATAACTTCGTTTAAAAGTTCACGTGTAAGTGACAACAAACAGAGTAAAACAAGAAAAGTTAATATTTTCTGTCGCACTGCTACGCGGAAAGATGAGTTTTCCTTTTATTTTAGATCCCCTCCGCGATTCGCCTCTGACTTGTCACAGGATCGTTCCTATATTTTTTCGAATTAGTTATTCCTTAGAATCCCAAAAGTACGTAAATATCCCAAGAAACCGTCAATTTCGTGGTAAAACTCGCGCCTCGAAGTGGTGGAATTCAAGTTCCGCGTGCCGCGAGCCAATGAATGGTAATTGTCGAAAATTCACGGTCCAAAATAAACCGCGAGTCAAATCGCATTTAAAAATACATCTGCTCGTTGTGGGTAACTGCTCGAACTGATTCAGCAGTTTTCACGTAAACCAGTGCACTGTCATTTCGATCAGGAACGCGTCGCGATGTTTTCAGAGGGACTCTGATTATTAGGGAAGAACGATCGATGTCGCGCGGTTTTTGTCCGATCGCCAAATCCAGCGAGCAGGTATATGTATCACGGTGTTTCGCAACGAAGCAACACGCTTTTGACCGGCGTGTGATGCAACTTCGTTGCTGCTTACTTCACTTTTCTGCGTGTTGCGCGTCTCCGAAGACCGTTCAGGCATTTCCAAAAATCCATCGACCCGCCACTGGATTTCTTTACGACTGATTCGATCGGACAACGGTGGCCTTGAACGAGCGACCTTGTAAAGACCGAAATCATCCGTGATCGACCAGTCATAATTCGAAGAAGAAGAAAAAGAACGACCAGGATGTGACGAAGTTCCAAACTTGTTGGCTGGCCAGGCAGAGAGAAGTTCCTACTTTACGCGTGTATGAGCACACGTGTACAATCCGGTTCTTAATCCGTATAATTTTTAATACACTGCCGTCTATCTATAATATAAGATATTACGTGTGTTCTTGCATATTTGTACATCCTAGCTCAACAGCCTTGTACGTACTACACTGTACAGTCTCGATACTGAAATTGGCGAAGAATCGTTGTATCAATAATTACGTCGTAAGATGTACAACTTGAATATTTGACAATATCGCGATATACACGACTTGTAAATATTTGTAATCGAATCGAATACTGTAAAATACAATGGCTCGAAAATTTAAACATTAAACCCGCGATAAACATTGAACATTAAAAAAAAAACAAAAAATGCACATGAGCCGACGAAACATGTACGTCACAAATAAAGAAATCTCACGCACAAATCTACGACGCATATTAAAAACCTGTTACATTCCCTGAACTCAAAAATACAATACACCAGTACGTGCATTGCTTTTATTTAGAGCGGTTGATGTTATCTCTATCATCATGCACTAATAAAAATTACAAATTGCAAAGTTTCTGTTCAAGCTCGCATCTCGTGTATTACCTATATATAAAACGAAGATAGTCACTGAAATACACGGATTCCTCAACACACGCGTGTTTCAGTACATTTTACAAAACGAGGCAGATAATTTCCGTGAAGTCCGAGCGAGCGTATTCTCGAAGCAAACATTGCGACAGACCATTCGACCAGTGTTCGATCAAGCAATCATAAATCTCTTATTTGCATGAGGCGGAAGAAGAGGCCGGTTTCGGGCTGTATCAAGTTCGAGATAGGTTCAAGATCGCGAGGGATGCTCGAGGCAATTGGACTCGACGGTATACGTCACGATCAAGAATTTCGTCAATACATTCTCCACGAGCGTCCTTAGCGATTAACGATTATTCAAATTCGAAATAGGAGACGGCGGCTGTCGTTCGCGTGCCTCCACACACGCTATACACCGCGAAAATACGAGCACGTGTCTTTGACCTCTCCTGTAACCTTCCTCCGTAGATAGTTCCACCCGAATGATCGAGAAATCACGGAGGACTATTGGTCAACAACTTGGAATTCGTAGTCTCTAAGTAAAAATCGAAGCGTGTCGACGTTATTTATCTTCTAAGTGTCAAGATACGTGCAAAACCTACGAATTGGTGAACGAGCGATTTGCCAATTTTTCTTTCCTTTTCTCTTCTTTCTTGCCGTTGTATTTGCAGAACAGGGAATATCGAAAGAAACATTCGCGGACACACGCAGCGAATACAGAAATTTGCATTCCACTGTCCAATTTTTGGAGTCGCCGCGCGTTTAATCGACGATCCAATTTTCAAAATTTGAACATTAGCGCGAATACATTTTTTTTCTTTCTTTTTTTATATTTGCGACGCACAGCCGTCGTTATGCAGATACGCTCCCTCAGAAGAGAACGTCCACGGAAGACTCAAATATTTGAAAATTTAGCGTACGAGTTACGTACACTTTGCCTCTTTTTCAAATATTTTACCACACTACCGAGCGGTGACTGAAATAAATCAAATTAAATAAAATATAATGCGCGCGGCATTCGGAGACGAGATAGCTGTCTGCTGATGGAGCTTCGTAACGACGAAAGTTCGACGTTTCAAAGTTTACTCGTCGTTAAATTTGATTAACGTGTTTTAATAGATTTCGTTGCTCAATTGGATGACGGATATGCCTCTCGTTAAGAACGGAGGGCTGGCGCAGTGGCGTCGGCGGACCGACAGCCGTGAGTGAGATTCGAAAAACGAGCGTGCCGATAGACACGCGCGACACACGACGAACCACACGTTTTCAACCCGTTTGTCACACGGCAGCGTTTGTCAACGTTCGATCGCGTAACGACGTTCTCTCAACGAGCTAATCGAAACGATAACAATTCCAGAAGTAGGTGAAACGGGCGAAACAGCTGCGACCAAGCGACCCCCTTTCGGCGAAACAACGAGAGAATTACACGCGCGTTTGGAATCGCCGCTCGGCGAATAAAACGGAAACTTTATCTCGGAGGAAACCTTTAGCTTCAACCGCAATGCTTGGTAGTCATTTTATTACTATCGCTTGTCGGCTCTTGCACACTTTCTTGCATCAACAAACGGACGCACAATTTCGTTTGTAATGTCGTTACGTAAGAAGAAGAAAAATTGTTCGACGGACTAATTACTTTTGACGGATGTTTGAGATATTTACATTAATCCCTAGATACACACACACACACACACACACACACGTATGGATCAGAAAAAAAAAAGAAAGAAAGAAAGAAAGAAAGAAAGAGAGATCAAGGTGTAAGGTATTTGGCTACATCTAAAATGTACCAGGCAACAAATATTGATCGCTAGTGACATCTAAACTCTTCCGCGACAAATGCGCCCCCCGGTTTCTACACGTTTCAATAAGAGACACCCTGTAGAATTGATCAAGCGTCGAAAGCACACTCGGATACTTACTACGTGCTGTATTTGTTCTCTCACGGGCAGCTGCTCGGGTAGCAACTTGGCGCACGTCTCCTACGAGTTTCGGGCCAGTCCATTTCCCTTCGCGTTGCGCGCACGAAAGAATATGTATCGTTCACACGGAACGAACGAAAGAACGAACGAACGAACGAACGAACGAACGAACGAAAGCAGCGACGTGACCCGCAGAGACGAAAAAAACCACCTGCCCCGAAATCGGCGAACGTGGTGGTGGTGCGTCAGTGTCTGTGGTTGCGGCAGTGGGCAGTGAATGGTCGTCGCACGCGGAGCAATTGCCCGTGCACCGAAGAAGAATTCACGAGGAGCTCTCGCTGTGTGTTTTCCACATGGCACACGACCCAATTCGGTCGATCTTACGTAACCGACAACGTTGGATCATTCATGCCCAGCTGATCGCAATACGCGCGCGCCTGCCGCAATTAACGGCCGCGCGTAGCCGCGCGCCGCTGCTTTTCGATCCGCTTTTCGAAAACGCGCGCGCGAAAGCCCGTTTCGAAAAAAAAAAAAAAAAAAAAAAAAAGAAAAGAAAAAAAGAAGAAACAACTCGAAATTTCACTCGATCGATCGATCAGCTCCTCGAAACTCGAAAGCTTTTTCGAGCTTTGTTACGCTGTTTTTACGGAAATTATTCGACCGCGTTCGACCGAGTCACCGCGTCGGACGTGGATGGTACACAGCGGCTGGCGGAGCCTGGTTTCCACGGCGCGAATGCAGAAGCACCTCGTCGGGAGACAAAGTGGCGCGCTTCGGTTCGATTTTTGTCGATCGACCGATAACAGAGGACCCGCGGTACACAAAGAATTTAGCCTTGGCCTACTGTTTCACTTCAGTTCGGAACACGAACGAACGAACGAACGAACGAACGAACGAACGAACGAACAAACTGTCGCAGAAGTCGAGCGTGATCGTCGACAGTTTCGTTGCACAACGGTAGAAACGTGCCTGCGACGTTCTTTACCGGCTGGCGGGCTTTAATGGAGCGGCTCGTACCGTTTTTGAATCGTGATTAACGCGATTCCGTATGCTCGACATTGTGTCCCGTTTTTTCCTTTCTTTTTCTTCTTTTTCTTCTTTTTTCCAGTCAGCTGATGGATCGCGCCTCGAGGCCTCCTGACCTACATTATTTTTCGCAACGAGGCTCCCCCTCCCAACCCCGCCTTTTCGCCGCGTCGCCCTCTGGATTTTCCCCGAGACTGGCACGCCGCGACTACTCGGTTCGATTTTCACGAACGCGAGAAACGAGAAGGGACGAGGGAAATTACGCAACGACGAAGAGTCAGCAATCCTACGATGAAAGCGAGAGAGAGAGAGAGAGTTCGAATGATAATTTAAGGTAGTTGTATTGTCTCGTACGCGAGACTGGGAATTAAAGGAGAAGGGTAGGTGGAAAAGCGACAATTCGACCAGACGATCCTCGCCTCGGTCCGCGAGAGGAATTCCTCATCGAACGGGCCACCGTTGGAAGACCGATCCGCTCCGCTGGGAGAAAGTTTCGGCGTAGAACCGCGTAGAATTACGCGCCGTTCTAAACAATCGTCCGTCCGTGCAAATGCTTGCTCGTTTTTTTCACTTTCGTGTCGAAGCTCGATTACGATCGCCAGGCGTAATTGGAGCATCGAACGATCCCTCGACGAAACCTACCGCCACGCGTGATCTCTCTGACAAATTTTCGAGAAACGCCGGATGGAAACTCTTCTGCAATGCCGGAGAAGGATTTTACGTAATCGAAGGTTGAAAGAAAAAATTGAAGAAGAAATTGGCGAACGACTCGACAATCGTCGAAAGAGTCGAGTTCGATTCCGCCTTTCTAGTTGCCTGATTCGTCGTTCGTCCAAACGGAGGATCCTTGCAAATTTACTTTGTTCCCATGGTGACCATCCAAGGGGAAAGACAAAGAAAAAAGAGAGAGAGAGAGAGAGAGAGAGAGAGAGAGAGAGAGAGAAAGAATTTTATGTAGTTTTCGATTCTGCGATCCGTGGAATACGTCGAAGGTCTCGCTGTGGAGAAATATCCGCGGATACGCGAGTTGAATGCTGAAAGAATCGATCCAACGATCGACCCAACACGGACGCGATCCATTCTCGCGCGTGATTCACCGCTAGAGCTCGTACGTGCGTGTACGCTGGTAAAAATTATATATTTCTACAAAACACCGGAGAATTCCCTGGTGTTTGTGTCCGAAGCCACAGTTTTTTCAATTTTACGTAATATCTGGCTGCATACGTATTTGTCGTTTGATGACGAATGATCGATATAATGAGAAAAATCAATGACAAAAAAAAAAAAGAGAGGAAAAAAATAATATTGACGTTTGTTTGATGTATTAAACAGTCGTTTTTACTCGGAATTCTAATTGTCACTCGAACAGATCGTGATTTCCGTGGAATTTGTAAAACCAACCGAAGGCAAAGCTCACGCACCGATGCACTGTCATCGTGTCGACCTCTCTTTCGACGATAATATTCTTACGAAATTTCGAACACGTTTGCCTTTTGGACGGTCATTGTCTGATGCGTTTATGCATTTATGGAAAATTTAAAAGCACGCTGGAACCTTCCACGTTTCGAACAGAGTAATAAAAAAAAGTTCCACTCGATTGATGGAATTTTTGGGTAAGTCAGTTGAAAGTTGTTCCGACATTAGATTAAATGTATCGAGAAACGGAGGGACCAAGAAAATGATCCCAACGTTTGAGAATGTTGTGGTGTACCTTTTTAGTCATTGAGTTGCCTGACTTTGTCAAAGTAAGAATAATTCGAAGTTAATAACAACATCCATGTTGTTAATCCAAGAGAATATTTGATCGGATAGTCGATCCATTACACAAGAATGCATAAAATGCAACATCCGAGTGCAGTATTTGTTACAGTAATATTTTCCACATGAAAATGAAACATGACTTTTTAATACTATTTTAATTAATTTGAGTATCGCCCAAAAGTGAAAACCGATATCGTTGTCACTGTTACAGTTAATATTAACTGTAACTAAAATTAATAAATTGATTTACAGTGTAGTACGGCGATACTTAAAATTGAAAATTGAAGTTAGAGTGGATCGCGAGGATGCTAAAGGGAAGAAAGAGAGAGATTTCCATGGTCATTAACGTCAGCCTTAATTTCGTCGTCGTCGAGTGAATCAGTTTGCGCGCGCAATTGACACGTTGGTTGGCGTTGCTCCCGCTGTTTCTCGAGCCACGAATCGACGAATTCGAGAGGCCTCCGTTGGAAAACGCGGAGGCGAAACGCGGCTCGAGAGCTACTTCATCTCGCGGCTTCCACTCGCGTGTAAACAAAATTACGCAATTTGATCTAGAGTGAGCGTGCTCGTCGGATTTCTTTTTCTTTTTTCTTTTTTTCTTTTTTTACAAATGTCGAAACGTCCTCTCTATTGTCACGAAATCGGTCAATACCTTTCTACATCTTATTGACTTTCCCCCCCTTTCGATTTTCCTAACGATTTACAACACACGCGCACTCGAGGCAAAGTATCGAAGTTTCTCGCAACAATCTCGCCGGATTTCAGCGACTATGTACGTACATCGTTCGTTTCGTAACGAAGTGCATGCGTGGTTCTTTTTTTCGAATACTTTTGTCGTCGACGTTACTGAATCTGTCCTTGTTTTCTACTAGAAAATAACGTTTACACGCTGTGATTAATTTAACATAAATCAGAACGAGTGGCCGAGTGTAATTAGCTATAATAGGCGGTTAATGAGTATTTTACTAGCAACGTGAAATGACGTATGAAACTGATTATGTATAATGCTGGGTTGAATATAAATTAGTGAACATTAATTAAGACTAGCTTTGATTCAACGTAGTAATTGAGGCATCGTTAGCATTGAGCATCCGTATGCGAGCGTATTTAAAAACACGCACCGTCACCGTCACAATTGAAATCATCCCATCGAACTGCAATAAAAAAAAAAAAAGAGTATCCCTATCGTTCGTAATATTGTACGTAATATTAAAGTTCGCGATATTAAATCAATATGAAAACGTCAATTGTCAATTTAACGCGGAACGTGTTGTTCTATTCAGCTGTCTCGTGAGTATCGAATACCTAAAACGTTGCACACTGCGAGCACACACACGTACGCACATGTATCAATAGTTCGTAAACGCGCGCGCCGAAGCACGTGCGCCTAACCGATCTGAACCATCTTCACCGGGATCGTCCAATGGGTCGTCAGTCGTAAGGGGCTCGATTCGTGCGCAAAGTCAGCTGCGCAGCATCGAGATTCCACGAGACGCGAGCACGCTTAGATCATGGTGCCTCGGACACACCGGCGTACCGAATAAAATCAGCTGATCGAAATAAACGTTACTCACCAGTGGCGTGCAGGCCGAACGAAAGAGATGTGGACTTCCTCACTTGTTGCGTCGCTCGACCGTATCCCGTGTCCTTTATCCGCGTCCTCCTGGGTCGTTTCTTTTTCTTTCTTCCCGTACGTCAATAGGAACCTCACTTGTCCGAACGAACACGGTGTGCCACGCCGGCCAGACTTTCGATAGATCCGGTTAAAAATATATACAGGGCGGGGCTCGAGGCGGAGATGCTCGAGCTTGCTCGACGATTCTTCCTCCTTCTCGTAGCGTGTTACGCGCTACTTTCATGCCGCGTATTCACCACCGTGCGATATCATCGTCATCATGCCGCGAGATCGACGTACTTTTTTTTTCTTTTTCTCTCGTGTTCCCTTGACGTCCTGTAGTGCGCTACGAGTTTCGTCGTTGCACTGAGAACCGCCGACAGGCCCGTAACTACCAGCCGTGGCGCCCGGCCGGGAGGCCTAAATTTTTTTTTCACCGACCGACCGATAACAAACGTAAAACGTGTCAGTGCGATTTGTTCGGCACGAACGACGCGATTGTTACGATATCGGCGCAGAGTGTTCGTAGCTCCTGACGAACTCGCGAGGAAGCTTGAAATTTTACGTGGTTACGTAATTAGATTAGAAGATTGATCGATAACGATCTCGATCACATTTTCATTTCTAGCTTACGTTGCGAAATATCGCGAGCCTCCAGACGTGTGTACACATGATCATCGTAAGAAATTCGAACGTTGAGGTTCCTCGTTATTGCGGCAACGAACACTTTCCTTCGCAGAGAACGGTCGGTTATGTAAAAATTGTTTTGTGAAAAACCGACTGAATCGACACAAAACGAGACGTTTTAAAGAAACTTCTTTCACCGTCCTTACGTTACGCTTCAGGATTTAAAATTCAATTTGTTGTCGGCTACGTAACATTGCCCTCGCGATACGCACCTGTGTTGTGTCTACGATTCGTAATTCCTTGTATTATCTCTTGTATTATCTGGGCGGGCTCGTAGCGTGCCGCGTGTCGTACCGTCACACCGACATATTGTTTACTCGTAAGTTTCTTCAAAAATCAAGAATAGCTCGGTGAGATTGTTGAGAAGCTTTTTGTTAATTTTGTAAATCGACAAGGAAATTGGAATAGCAATTGCTTAAGCGTACCATGGAATAGCGTTGTTATTGCAATCGCATAATTGACAGCCACGAGATTTGAATTTCGATCAGAATCAATCTCACGGTACCAACATTTATTCATTTTGCATTGTATGGAAAATTCAGAAATTTCAGAACGTATTCACAGCCTGTCACTTACGTCACGTGCCAAACGTAGGAAAATCATACTCCGGACTAATTGAATTGGAATAGCAAATCACGTTTAATGAACACAGTGTTTGTTGAAACGATCTTGCACAATTTCTCTTGATAACGTCGCGTTTTTTCGAGCAACGGCCGCAACGACATGCACGATTTGTGTCCCGTCCAATCACGATATATCGGATCGATATCTCGACGTCAGATCGATACCAGAGTCGATATTAATTTTAAATTCAAATTTATGAACCTAACCTAGTAAAAATTATAGTATTTAGCGATAACGTGTGTTTATCTGCGTCGTATCGCGTTCATAATTGTTCACTATTAAACATAAAACATAATTTCCAATTAACATAACCTACCGTGTCGTGTCGCTTCAATTACTGTCTTTCACTTTTGAATTTCATTTCACGCACGCCAATTTTCACATGCAAAATAGTAACGAGGCTTTTCACCATCTGAACGTCATTGTAATTTAACAAAACGTTGCAAATGATTGATTTCGATGGTAATTTTAAATGCATCGAATTTCACTGCGTGCGACGGATGTTCAAATGTTTGTGTGAAAAAAATGTCCGTGACATCACTCTAATGAGCTTGAGATAAAATATGCCATAATGAATAGGCTATCGAAATCATTGCGTAGTATATTACATTAAATATACAAATAAAATATACAAGAGAGTTTTCTTTCTCACTTGATTCTAATCAAAACTACTCGTTATTTATATACCTGTTGTGGTGTTTGTCAAACAATTCACGCAGCAATGATAATGGTACAAACAGTTTTCAAGGGGTGTGTCGATCATCAAATAAACAGACGCTGATTTCCCTGTGTTCATGGCTGAAGGCAACTCGCTCCTTTTTAATTCACTTTATTCTCGTGTAAGTCTCCCCAATTATGTACAAAAATATAATGAGAATCAATAATCATTACAGAGTTCGTAACATTAGGTAGGTACATGACGACGTGTGTGTGTGCTCTTGCCTTCTCTTGGCTTGTGACACTTTTTCTTTTTCTTTTTTTTTTCTTCTTCACAAAAAAGTAGTTGAACAATTTCCCCTCTCTCTTTTCAGTTTTTGTTTCCTTTTGAAAGTGAAAGACGATCGACCATCTTCACTTACGTGTAATCTCTTTCTTTTCCTCTCAAATCTAAAACTCAAATATCCACTCGTTAAATCTACATATAGTATATATTATGAGAATTCGGTGTTTTTCAATTTTTTTCTTTTGTCGTTTGTAGCTTCGTGTGCACGCATACAGAGAACTGAAAAAGAAACAAAAGAAGGAAAATGTTTGTTTCAGAAGAGAGTAGTTTAACCCGTTGCTTATTGTAGAGAACATGAACGTTGCGTGGAAAGAAAGAAAAGAAAAAATACATTTATATTGCGTTGAGAAATCAATCTTATCCTTTTCATGATCGCTACACTCCATTCGAACGTATGAATTGGCAATTGATCTGGTACAAAGATATTTTACAGTTGATACCGTTCGAGACTTCTCTCGTGTCCTTTTGCAAAGTAATTCACAATTTTTATTCCTATTGCGCAGCTTCATCGGATGTAAGATCAAGGATACAAAGTCCAACGTGAAAAAAAAGAAGAAAAAAAAAAACAGTCAGAATTATCAGTCAAAAGGACACGAAGCATGTTTGAGAGTCTCGAGCAGCATGAATTGCAAAAACTTTGGTTGCGAAAGTTTGAAGAATCTCCGAGAAATATCGTCGAAAAATCGTTAGATCTGGTAGTGTTATTGTGATTTCGTCAGAAAAGTGCAAGGCTTAGCCGAAACGCATTACATTACTTGCACCTATAAGAAAACGCGTACTTATGCTGAGAAGCAGCCTGTTTTTCGTTTATTCAACTTTCGTTTCCTGTGTTTCGTTGGAAGAACCACGGAGAATACTCGACCCACCGTGATCGATCACGGTAGACTTTTCAAACTGTATTAATACACCTTTGTACAAACGCGTTGTCGAAATATTTATGAACTTTCCGCTAGAATATTCTACTGTCGTATCTTGATGTCGACGCGGCTTATTGTCCTCATTGACAGACACGAGTTGGATCGACAGAATTCTTTACTTTGTTTTTTTTCCTTTACATTTTTCCAAAAAAAAAAAACGCAGTATGGTATTCCTTGCAAGATTTTAACAGGTGCGAAATTGCTTTGTTCTCTATGCTAAAGGTATCCTTACAAATATGTTCATAACGAAATATATACATATATATGTATATACATATATCATATGTATAAAAGGAAAAAAATAAATAAAGAAAGACAACTATACAATGCGTTCATAACTCGTATCAGTTCGCACGATATTTTAGAGTTGAAAATTTATAACCACTGGATATAGAAACACGTCTCGAATGAATACAATTCGTTTGACCGTGAGTTTACACATATTAAAAAAAGTGATAAAAGGACGAGCGGTTTTAACCAATTTATATGGCGTTAGAATGTACAATCTCGGTTTCAGTCGTATTTAAGGATAATATATCTGTGCGACTTTACGTGAACGGAAGAAGTTGGACAAAGGAATAACATTCTGAGTCGAAGGTGTATAAAATTATTTGCTACATCGTAACTCGAAAGATCAATTCCTGTACACATTGGAACGAATGACAAGGATTGCAGCAGATTGTTATCGATCTGCCGACTGAAGAAACACCGTTGAAAGCTATTGTAGTTTTTTACCAGAAGAAAGAAAGAATTTTTTTTTCACGAGAGATCCGGAAATAATATCTTGCACGTATGTTTTTTTTTTTTTATGGCTATGTTTCACAGTCTTGTCGACGTTGATTTCTCTCTTTTTTTTTCATTTTTACTTCTTTTATTATAAACCATTCTTCAAATATTCCTCTAATACGTTATTAAAACACTTGGCAATAATAAATTTTCGTATATGAATACTTTCACAAGAAAGCACGTCTTTGACACCCTTAACGTCAACATTTCTTTTTATTATGCGATTGATCTATTCCCTTGTAAAAATATACAACATTAAATTTATAGGATCAAATTGTTTTCTTTCCTCAGATTTCTTTTTTATTTCTGTGCGATCATAAATAAAAACCTTCATCTTTCCGTAATAGGAAGAGTACAAAAATTTATAACCTTAACAAGAGATTTTTATGATTCCTAGATAAACGTTTTCTCTTTCCCTCCATGCGTTTATAACACATACTATATACGTATATTCGAACGATTGGCATTCGAACTTTCTTTTCTTTTCTTATTCCCTCCTCCCCTTCCTTTTTTTTGACCAATTTGACCAGTTCGAACGGCGGACAAGATATAAATTTCGTCGAGAATTTCTAAAACTCTTCAGAAGCTTGATTCTGCGTCGACAGCTGAAATATCCGCTTCAGTTTAATCGAATATTCCATTGAAATTAATATATATATACATATATATTGCGTTGCTTGATCGTAAGCAGTAAAAAAGCTATTCGAGCGTTGCGTTTTTTTTTTTTTTGTTTTTTTTTCAAAAAAGCTACCGTCTTTTTGCCTGGGTTGATCTACAATCGACAAATCTTCTCAATGAGAGAAAGTAGGAGAATCAAGCTTCGAGAGGAAAGGAGTGGTACCGATCTCTCCTTTTATAAATGCGAATCGACAGACGCTTACTTCTACGACGAACACCAAAGCTTTGAACACAATCGGGGCAATAGAGAGACAGAGTCAGACGACGATAAGGAAATATGGTAAAGGGGATCGTTTCGATGCGTCCCGATAAGAAATGCCTCGTAATCACGTACAATTAACAAACGATCACACTCGTTCACGCATACAGTAACGCACGCGATGAAACACCCACGGCAATCGCGTGCGGAAAACATAATGTTTCTCGACGAGGATCGGTTATTAATTTACTCTCATCGTGTGCGCGTTTTAATTTTGTCCGTTTCATTTACTCAGGTCTTTTCACATTCCCCGGTCGTTCTTCACGTTCGTTTATGCTTCCCCCTGTAAAGCCATCGACGAGTCAACATGATTTTCAGCGGAACGATCCACGATCCGGTTGCGGATGCGGTTACACAATACACAAACAATGTAGTACAGAAAAGCATCCCCCCTCCCCCCCTTCAATAATATATTATCAGTAATAAGTCTTAAATATACCCCTTATGTTATTCCCATATAAACTATTTTGATAAAACGTAATCGCCACCTCCCCTCCCCATTAATATAGGGTAATATGAAATAATTTAAAGCATTAGCAAGAAATCAATCGTATGCGCAACTGGTCTCTCTCGTCGACGACTCTACCGCATGAACATGAACACAGACTTTGCGGCGAATTACAAACTAGCATAGTTTATTTCTCGTGTATCGGCCACATTGGATATCAGGAGGAATGGGTTGATCTCTCTCTGTGGAACCGTGTGTAGTCACTACTCGTGTTAAATCGATCAACAACAATATGTTACGTACGAAGTCACTGCACGATCTTTTGAAAGTATCGACGAGATTTAACGCGTGATTAACTTGTATCGTGTGATTTGGTATCTCAGTGGTATTTTTTTTTTGTTTTTTTTTTGTTTTGTTTAAACGAGCCTTTACCAAAATCAGATTATTCTAAGCGATCTTCTTCTCCGTGTTATTGTTGGCAACGTAGCCGTTGTTGGTTCCGTTGCTGTAACAACTATTGTACTCCTTGTTGTAGATCGTCGCATACGACGAGACACCGTTTTGCTGTGGCACTGAATCCTCTAATATAGGCATACAAAGCCCGGACGAGCCATTCTGTAAACTCTTCTCCTTTGATTTCTTGCTTCTGTCCACGTATTTCGCTTTGTAAAAGTCCGAGAAAAGACCTAAGAAAAGCACGCCGTGCAAACCGATCCAGATCATGAAGCCACGAGGATAATCGCACTCTGTGAATAGAAGCTGGAACTGGTGACTCATGATCAACACGAATTGCACCTGAAAAAAGAGAGAAAGGAAAAGAGAAATACGAAAGAGATCCCCCTTAAATCAGTTACAGAGGAAATTAGAGAATTTCGGATTATTGTCGTTTAACGTTAATAGTGGATTTTTCTTTTACCATTTGCAAGCTAGTCAGGTACTTTTTCCACCAGATGTACTTCTGATATTCGGGACCCATTGCAGCCACCATGTAGTAGAAGTACATTACAATGTGAACGAAAGTGTTCAAGAGAGCGAAGAACGTGCTGTGGCCACCCGGTGCGAACTTCATACCCATCCAAACCGAGAACGGCATTATTCCATGGTGGATCACATGAAGCGTTGACACGTGTTGGTTCTTCTTCCTCAGAATGAAAAACAGCTGAAAGAGAACGACAACGTCAGTTATCTCTTTAATTTACAAACGCTCGGGCGGGCAAATTTGTCGTCGAATTTTTAAAGAAGAAGAAGAAGAAAAAGATCGATGGAAATTCCGTGGGGAATTTATACGCGCCTCGATCTCTCGAGAAGATCAAGTTGCCTCACGGTGTGAATTATAAAACAATTTTCTTGATTGCAAACTTGTACTTGAGCGGCACTCTTCTCAAACGGAGACAAATGTTGCTCGCGGGTTCGCATTACCGGACTTTATGAAAAAAAAAGAAAAAAAAAAGAAAAAAAATACAAGCTTGCGGTTAGCCGTACGCCAATAAGCCAAACCGTAGAGAACCAGAACCTTAGAATAGGTACAATCGTCGTGCAGTCTCGTCTTACAATTAACACGGTACAAACACGGCGATCATCTGTATTGCAGTTTGCAGTGCTATACTGCCTTCTCGACAGTGATACTCGATTTCGTATTTGTTTTTTAGCGTCTTACGTTAACGATACACAGGTCATTGAACGGTGCAAAACTCGATAAATCATTCGCACATGTTTTAACGAGTTTCTTGGCGCTTAATTCGAACACGATAAATATTGATGTATTTTAATACTTGTATTTTCTTTTTCTCGCGTTCGCAAAAGAATCGAATGGTAAAAACATCTGGCTCATTATAATTTTTAATAAGCAAAAAGATGGTAAAACATACTTATTTACACTTTACTTCTTCAGTTAAATTCAATTCGATTTCATGAAAACGTAAAATTGCACGGAAGTTCACACTACTTGTGCATGTATAATATATTTGGATGTACATTAAAGGATCGATGGCCCTGCTGTCATTTAATGATTTCAAATGTTCCATTTCTCCAAACTGTCTGCTATTATTGAGACTCGTCAATTAAAATAATGTCAATTGTCACAAGATTTCATTATTGTACGACAGCGGCATAGGTTTCCGTTCAATCAGCTACCATAATATCATCTTCCTTAATTAAGACGTTCCATTCAGTAACTTTTTCTTATTTTTTCAATCTTTCATTACCTAAATACCGTGCGTCCAAAGAAATTAAAAATAAAGACCACGTCAGGATCGATGCAACAAATGATTTTTACAAGTCCTTCTCAATGTTTTCTTCACTGTAACACAGTTAAAGCAGACTGAAGATAAAACAAATCGAGAAACTTGAATAAAAAGTCAATGATAAATACAATTAAATAATAATTTATGATTTTAATTTAAATATCAATTAATTCCCAAGGTACACACATATTTAATTTCAAAAGCAAGATGATCGGTGATCTTCGAACAATAGATGGAGCATTTTAATTTAAGGAAGATGAAATAATCACCAGCTCGATAAACAGTGTTGAATCGATCGCGTTCGGAACACTTACGGTATCGAAGAACTCGGTGAATTTGCTAATGTAATACCACCAACACGTGTTGGCCATTCGGAGTGCCATGGGGCTGTTGGAGTAGTCGACCGGCTGGCACCGGAAACTGTATCCTTTCGCCCAGCCACTCATCAAGTACTGAAACAAGAAAACATCGGCAAGTGAGAACAATAAAAGGTGGAAGCATTCGCCGAGAAAACGGGGGCCGTATAACTACCGACAATCAGCATATAGAGTGCGATCGCCAGCTTTTCACCGAGAAAAGCTCTGTCCCTCCGCTCGCTTTGTTCGATCAAGAAGCCAGAAAAGCCAGGGAAACAGCGAAAAGAGGGGGAGGACAAAAGAGTCCTCCTCGGCCTGTGTTTCCCTCGCAAGACGATTTCGCTACTATTTTAAATTCTAAAAGGCCCGCTCCTTCGAGAATTACGAACAATGCGCTATATTGTAGCTTGCTTCCTGCAAGCCTTTCGGCCGTGTTTTCGCAATTTCTTTCCGAAAAAGAAATCAGGCCACGCGTGGTCTCGCGCGACCTTAAAAAACTGCTAAAGCATCGATTCGAGCGAGCGCGAGTTAACGTTCTTGTCCTTACTCTTATCGCGGGGTTTGCCTCGCGCCTTTTTTGCATTTTTTCTTTTCTTTTCTTTTTTTTTTTTTTCAGAATGAACAAAAGCTGCCGAACCAATTACCGTAGAAGAATCGTGTAAATGCTTTGCATTCTGCAATTTCATCATTATTTTGGTAATTAGTGGTATTATATTAGTAAACTTGGAACCAATTTGAATCAATATATAATATATACAGTATACAATATATACAGTAAAAATTGGAATACTGGACAGTAATTTTAAACATGGAATTAATGTTAAAAATAGTTTCATTAATTTTAATACGATTTTATTATGATTTATTGATACATATAGAGAATATTTTTTACCAGAATATAATCGTGTTAGGTTGGAATTTCAAAATATTTTGTAAGAAATCTTTGCAAGTGATCAAATACTTTTATAAGCCACCAGCATCGATTTACACTTCATAAGTAAACTAGGTCGTTTGTGCTTGAGTCTCATTTTTCTTTTTATTGTTTATTTTAGATTTATCCCAAGGAACGTGGAAAAATTTTGGAATATACACTCTTAATTAGTACGGCGCGATTCCATTCTTGACAACACCAGCAGATAGCAGATTTAAATTTTCGTGAATATGGAATATGGAATTTGTTTTGTGGAACGAAAGCAGAAGTTTCTTTATAACCAGTATTTTATTTTAAGTTACTTTACAAATTTCTGCATCTTTGAATTGGTGATGCATCAAAATTCGCAGTTTACTGATAAGTAAGAGATAAAGAATTAATGAAAAAAAAAAGAGTTCAGTTAATTGGACAACTTGATAACTAGATACTGATAACTTGTATTGTTACCAAAAGCAACTGCTGCAAAGTGCAATATTCTGGTAAAAAGGAAATATCTTGGGAAATATTTGAAACTTTTTGATTTTGTTGTTAATGAATAGAATACTCTAAATATTAATTACAAAGATTATTCAAAAAATAATAATTTTATAGATCACTTATAATTAAAATTATGAAGAAAAGCTAACAGTTAAAAACTATTATGATTCGTTGAAAAATTCGCGAAAAGTTCTGTTAATTAATATGAAACTTCCGTTAATAAAAATGAAAATTAAGGAAGGAGAAATTTGAGATTGAAATTCAGCTACCGGAAATAATTCCGAATTCGCGGAAATCCCGTTCGAAATCGGCCTCGGATACGTGTAACGTTATCGCGGATGCGAAATCTCGCAAGGTCGCGATAATTGACTTGTAAATGGCGACAATTTTACTCAAACTGAGTATGAAATCATGTTGCGAGTACTCACGAAGGACTTTTCTCGCGGAAATTAGAAACTAACGAATTCGTGAGCAACGCACCACGCAACACGATCTTCTTAATTTACATTTCTGACTACCGATATCGACGACACTTGAAACAAATGATACTCGTCTGTCCTTAATTTCTCCAATTTAATTTGTTCCTTGATATCGAATACAATGCAGCGATAAATAATGAAATTTGCAAATTCTTTTATTAGCCAAATTTTCAATTAACATTCGCGCCAATTTTTATCCTCGTGTCTCTATATTGGATCACTTAAGAAAATAACTCCATAAACTGGAAACCCACAAGTTGACAGTTTTGAGCAGGAAAATTTGAGAACAACTTCAGTAGTGCAATTGATACATCTAATAAAACAGACTGGAACGCTATGTGGTTTAGTTACAAAAAAATACTTTCAGAAGAACATTAATCAATCCAGAGGATCGATGTTTCAATTTGAACTATAGATATTCCGTATAATTATTTAATACTTTACGACTTCCTTTGCGTTTAATAACGGCAGCCATTCTTTGAGGCAAAGATTTATATAGTTTTTTGGGCCTCAACATTACATTTTTTTAATTCATTGATATTTGCGAATTGTCTTCCATTCTGGTCCCAACAAATTCCCCCAATAATTTTCTGTAACATTCAAGTCCGACGACTTGGATGACCATTCTAAAACACGAATTTTTTGTCTGTTTGCAAAGTATTGTTTTACTTTGCTTTCGCGGTGTGCACGGCCGCGTTATCACGTCGAGAAATGTACTTATTTCCGGCAATTTGTGTCGATTCGTTCGTCAATTATTCCAACATACCTTTTGCTACGCTTTAGCTAACTTTCTCGTAATGAATTTTATTTCCAACTTACCTGCCCAAATCATTATACCTCCCATGGTTCGACCACTCAGAAATTGTTGCTCCTTTCGATAAATCACGATAACAGCAGTGGAGGCCATCAGGTTCGTCTAAATTGAACCTCTTTTCATCGGTAAATATGACTCCTCGTTATTTCTCATTCATATAAACCGCTTCGTGTTTCTCTGCAAATTGCAAACGGCACAGCTCTTGCTTTGACCAAGGTTTTTGCTGCAATTTTCGTCTCAGATGTTCGTTTCAGATGTCCACAATTTTTTAAAAGACGTCGACCATTCCTAACATTTGTCGCAACTCCAGGTTTTGGCAATTTATCTCGCAGCCGAGCTTGAATTTAATGTATCATAGCGCGTTTATCCCGAGCTGTTAGATACTATGGTCGTCCACAATTTCTTCTTTTTCCATAATTATCCGTATCTTTTGGTAAATTCACCATCACTCTACGACTTCTGTCAACTGTTTCGGCTGTTTTCGTCGCGGAATAATATTCTTTGTTTAATTTCAATATCAAGTGTGTTATTTCAGCCAGATTTAACTTTTTTCCACGATGGCCCCCCCCCCCAAATGTTAATTGCGCATTTAACCGACTGCGTTTCACACGAATATTATACGCTTTCGATGTACGCCTTTTGTATGACTGAGCATAAATACGTGAAACTCCTCTTTTCGATGAAATGAAAAGTATATATATACATCCTTCTCTTCATAAAGAATTTACATGTTTATTTTAAGATTTTTTCAATAATGGAAAATATCGTTGTTCCGGCGAAATAAAATTGATACCTGATCATTTGGGAAAGACGAGACGTGTCTTCTTTGATTGAAAGACGAGTTAGGATAATTTTGTCGCAACGAAAATTACCCCTGTTTGAAGACGGAGAGCGTAAACGAAGGATGTTATGTCGCGCGCAATTCAATGCATATGAAATTGAATCTAGGAGGGTGCGCTGCTATTCGCAATCTTCTTTTGATCCATATTTTCTCCTTTTTCAAGCTTCTGCGTTTACGCGAGTTTATTAACGTACGTAATCTGCAAAAAGGAAGACAGAGAAATAACGAGCCAAGATTTTGATAAAAACTGCACGACTTGTACCCCAGTGCGATTCGTCTCACTGAAAGGCCCAGAAGCAACTGTTCCGACTAGGAAACGAAGACGACTTTTTTGCCATAAAATTTTATTGATGTGCAAACATTTGAATCGATACAAAACAAATTACAGGCGCGATCGCTCAGTACCAGACAACGCCACTCCTACTCGAGGTCTACGCCACGCCCCCTCGCGAATCACGTGACCCTAATCAACCAATCGCTAATTTTCGTTGCATCAGCGTTGCACCTGAAGAGGCCCAATTTTCTAGGTTACCCTCGCTAAAATCACTTTCAGTGATAAAAATTCAAGCGACTTGACGATACTCGCGGATGATTTGCCGAAGCGTGATTATCCTGTAATCTGTCGCAAGGGGGTGAGCGAACTTTCCTCAGGTTCGCGATGTTCACCGAGAAATTTCGGTGAGTTCGGTCATCGCGTGACGCACGACATCCGGATTCGTGTAACTTGATTGGTATCATCGACGCCGGGACACGGAACTCCATTAAACTTGACCGTGTTATACGAAGTTAGGAAAGCTCGGTTCCAGTTCGGAGCGTAGGTCGTCCAATAACGAGTACACACAACGCACGTATGGCCGAGAGAATTTTGTGTCAAGGCCACGTGTCATCTCGCGTCACCACACGCACACGTCCGGATAATTTTTCACCACGGCGTGCATCCGCTTGGATTAGAATTTCCGCGAGTCGCGCCGTATTTTGTAAGGTTAATTCTATTTTCTTACCAGTTTTGTTCGTTTGCTCGACAAACCACGCATTAAGGAGATCTCTTGTCGATCTGTCGCTTAGAGTGATACTGAATCGATGATAACTATATCACGAATTATCATATTGCATCGATCGTTTACCATTTTTTCTCAAACACATAATTGATAAACTACTTTCATCCGTCCCACGAATGTGCAATATAATAAATTCAAAGTGTCATTTTCAAAAACTTCAAAGGATTAAAGGAATAGTACAAAATATCAAATTTCGTGGTGACGTGAGATAGCAAATAGGTTTTCATAGAAGTCAAACTTCTGTCAATATCTTCGCGAAGTGTCGATAATTTTCGGTTTTCGGAAATGGATTTGAGACGTATCAGTATTCAAAAATTGATTTTAAGTATCTAAAATTTCAACATAAACTCTTTGCTCTCGACAAACTTTTCTTGTATCACCTATTTACGAAGCATCGTCACTTCGAATAAAATAACATAGCATTGGAAATAATCATTCAAATGGTATTTAACACGAAATTTTGTCGATTGTATCTTTCTAACACGTGATATCGTTTAAATTTAAAGCAATCATCAATGTGCATTGCAACGGGTTTGCCAGAACAATGATATACAAGAGTTAATGATACATAATTATAATCTTTGGAAAAATAATTTTAATTGCTATTTTTTAAACTTTCGTAAGAAGCAATAAGAAGTGATTTATATGAATTATACTCCGAATTATGTGAATTATTCCAATTGGCTCGAGACTGTCTTGAGAAATTTCTTCTTCTGAAATACTTTTCTTCTTCTCAACGTCGTTGTTATAGCTTTCATTTTAGTAGACGTCTGTTTAAATATTATACATCGCGTATATCATACAACACCAAATGTACACATTCGTTATAATTATCAGATAATAATAAAAAAGAGGAAGTCCGAGCTGTTAGCTAGATTTAAGAATGGTGTCCCCTCAGAAGGGACAATCGAGTGCAACGAGTTAACTTCCCATTGAGTATTCTTCTGTAGTACTGATCGAGCATTGCCAATATCGGTATCGATCTGATTACTAATCTTCGTTCGTCATTTCGTGCTGCACGTTCCGCGGAAGACTAGAACGAGATTCTCAAGGCGTAAAGCAGCCGTGTCCTCGCAGGAAAGCGTTTCACCGGCATTGCAGTCGACTTGCAGTATGACACACAGATGCACGATATCGTGCACACAGTTCGGCGTGTGATGTAACGTGGCAACAAGGTTTCCCGTGAAACCCTAATTACGCCAACTGCAATGGTACAACTGGGCGAAACGTCGGGACGCTTTACGTCCGAGAGAATACTGTTTGCGCCGGAAGTCTTGGACAGTATCGACAGCGAGTATTTACGAGCGTGTGTTTCAAACGGGATCCGGTTGAACGAGAGAATCCCGCAATACACCAAACTAGTGGAGATCGCGGTTTTCAACGTGTACTATAAAATACAGGCGTACAGGTGGCACGTGAGACGCGTATTAAGAAATTGAGGAACTGCGCTTGAACACTCGTACGTGTTGAACACACTTGGGCACGTATCCTTGTGTATATTATAATATACAATGGCGTTCACAATTATTCGATAATCAATATTTTACGATATATTATACAAAAGATAACTTGATCTCTACTTTCTCTTAACCTCTTGCGCTGGAATGACGTGCCACGCACGTCGAGAATTTTTTTGTCCCAAAATTGCAATGTTTTCTCAGTATGTTTCAGTATATTTACGTATAACACAGGCAAAACAAATAATAAATTTATTTCTTCTTAATAATGTCTATCCAATGATATAATACCGACGAGTTCAAAAAGAAAGCGACAAATTATTGTATAGGAGAATTGGTCACTCGTTATGGTCCGCAATCAGTTGCCAGCGCAAGTGGTTAATTTTTGTCAATGTACGCTCATATAAGTGTTGTAATCGACTCGAATTTGTATCGAAGTGAAATTTAACTGTCAATCACTGTCAGTGATCAAATACTACATACTAGTGCATACTAGTACGTACTTTAGTTCAGGAAATTGCCGAATGTTAGAGGCGCAGTGAGATTTTCTTCATTTGGCGAAGCGTGTTCCTGTTTTTCTAGCAATGTTTGAAAATCACTCATAGAAAAACAGAAACACGCCTCTCCGTTGTATTGGTATAAATGCTTGTAGGAAATGTTACTTTAATCGAAAGATTGAGATTTTTTTTTGTTTCAACGTTCGACGACGACATACGGACATTCCCCTTTTGATATTCAATATTTATTGTAGCTAATAAAAATTCTTGAGATTGTGTATCTCGTAATGCAACTGTTAATCCATTAACATTACAGATTCTTTCTTAGATAAACTGTCATTTAACATCTTCAGTTTTGGAGCAAACGTACGTGGTATTTGCTCCAAGGCTTTTGAGCTTGTATTTAATATACAAACGTGAATACGTGTAGTAGAAATCAAAGCGTATTTAGGTGCACGCGCACTGAAAGAAAAATACGCGTATTAATGTATCGCAATTATTAAAATTACACCGATCAAGAACTGAATTTGTTTACTACGCGCATATATAATTGATAAATGAATATATAATTCGCGTGTATATACGTATACTTCTCTACTAGCTATTATTTTCTACGTTTCGAAATAATAGCCTGGCGTACATGGAACGGCAGCTTGGTGAGCGCGTGCCTATACAGATCAGCGTAACAAATTTCGCACCTGCACACCCCCGTTCGCGGAATACGTGTCGCGCGTGGAATCGTGTCATCGTGTCACGAAAATTGCGTTGTCGCTCATTATGGCATCCTACGGCAGCGCTTAGCTCCCCTCCCCCCTACCGTTTCAATGGTAAAACCAAATGCTCAACTTGGACCTTCACGGCGTACTAATAGCTCCTCCTCAATGACGAGGAAAGTTCTTTCGATGCTCGTTCAGCGTGGCTAATGCGCTCCTTAAATCGACTGGTTCGCTCTCTGGCGAAAAACTCCGTCAAAAGGAAGGGGGCTCCCTCCTTCGAATAATCGGCGAGATTCATTATATATCGGGTAAATGGCCAGTGAAGAACTTTTTCTTTTTTTTTTTCAGGCAAAAGATCGATTTATGGATCGTTGAAGAAATCCCGTAGCATTTATTCGCTTGGGTTTAACTCGGTCGTCCGTCGAAAATATCGATATTCCGAGGAAATTTATAAAAGTTGAGAATCGTAAGGAATTAGGCCTTTAACGTGACTCAATTTCATTACTAAAAATCTCTCAGATCGGAGAGAATATAAAGTAAAATAAAATTGGGACTCTATATCGTCTAAATCATTCGTAAATCATATTTTGATTTCTCAGAAACGAACCGTTGCATTCACGTGTGAGAACTTCAAATGAAAAAAAAAAAAGGATCTGTCCCAGACTTAGGATTTTTTTTATTGGGACTTTCCAACATTCGAACGATCGACCTCTGGTTATCTTCGATATTACTAGTGAAGTAAGATAAATGACAAGGCGATCAAAATGAACGTCACTTGTGAATTATTAAGTCGATAATCTCGGTCTATTGGCTATAAAATGACTTATTTATAAGTTAATAAGAGAAGTTAGAATCTTCTTACGTTCTAATTTTTTCACACGTACATTGAGCGCAGTATTTAAATGTAATTACACTACAATGTAATCACGTTAAGACTAAATTATTCAAAACAAATTAAAGTACGGAAAAAACACGCGACAAATCTGCATAATGTGCAACTGAGAATTATACTAGAGCTGTACACGTAGAGACGTATAGGAATTGAAAATAAAAAGAAAAAAAGAAAAGAAGTAGTAAAGAAAGTACCTCGTTTTCGAGAAAAACTGAGTTTGAAAATTCTATCGAATGCATGCACTGTGTGTGCATGCATATTCAGACATTTTTGTTATTATAATCCAACTGTTATTGGATGATGTTTAGTACACATCTAAAAAGTTGTAGTAATATCAAATTTAGTACATAAAAATGTGTGAATTTCAAAGTGGACATAATGAAAACTTTGACACAGGTCTGTCGATTGCCTGTCTGCGAGTTAATTACGACCGATACACGATCGAGCAGCCGAATAATAATTGGATCGACGAAAAGCTCGGAGAAAGTAACGTGACATACACCTACGTGATTCTCAGGAGATAACTGTACTCGGAGCGCGTACGCGACATACTAAACGCAAACCAAATACGATCGGTATTTCATTAAATACGATTGAAATTTAAAATTCGAATTCAAATTCCGTAGATTTAGACTACAATTTGCTTTTTGTTTTTGTGACTTAAGTATGATTTTTTTCATGAGAATTTGATAAAATTAATGGAAATAAATGTACTTGAAGTTACAGTATATCATTGCACAATTATTACTGTGCTCCAATATGTAAATATATATTAATATTTTTATATAAATTTATATATTAATATTTTATATAAATCAAAATGTTAAAATGAGAGACATTAAATTGTAAACGTCTCTCACAAATCACTCCGCGGTTTATTGTGCGTTGTTATACACGGCAGTTTATTGTCGTGCTCAGGATCATGTCAGAAACATCCCTCGCGAGAGAAAGCGCCGAAGTTCAAATTAATCGCGAAACGTACTCGTCGCTGCTGAACTTCCGAGAAGCAAAATTAGAAATCCAGCAGTACCGATAATCTAAGCTAAGCGATATTTAAGAGCTCGTGATTCGGCCGTGGATAAAGCAGCCAGACGTTCCTCTTCACTTCCCTTGGCCCGTGGAAAAAGTAGTCTCGAGCAAGTCAGTCGGATCGAAACGATCCCGTTTCGCGCGCGTATAGGATGGAAGAGGAAAGACTGAAAAATGCGAATCGCATTCGGTTGATTCGCCGGAATCCGCGAGCTTTTTTCATCGACGCGATGAGTTTCATTGACTTGGTCGAAGAAGGAGAGAGTTATGGTGGCTTGCGCGAGCTGGCAGGCAATAACTTTCACGAATAAGAGGGTAGGCGGCATCATATCGTTGCCGAGACCAGCTATTAATTACCCTAGGCAGGATCGATGATACGTTGGAATGAGATTACTCGAACGAGTTTAGTCTCCACTAAGCGAGGGACAATCGTTCGCCTCCGTTTCTGCGCCAACGTGGCAAGATGGAATTATTTAGGATCGCGAGGTGCCTCTTCGTCGTCGTAAAATATTTAATTCGCGCGGATTGAATTCGTCGAATTTGCTGCAGACATTATTAATCGCACATCGTCGTGTTTGTGCATTTATATGAAATAAAAGATTACAAATTTTTTGGCAGGAATTGTCAAACTTTGTCGCGATAACTGCCGCATCTCGAAGAGAATGACACATGTAATATATGCATATTAAGAGAAACTTGAAACAAAAGCTCAACTTCAATTTATTAGAAACTAATTTCACTTTTAACACGGATATGTAAGAACGAACGAATATGTAAAATTCTTTCTATCTGAATTTGGCGGATTATGAGGCACGTTATCCAACTTAATTCAAACAATTTTCTGGCAAATAATCATAATTTACTCTGTATGTGTATAAGTTGGTTCTTAATTCGAGGTACGGGCAAAATTAAAAAGAGAATTTAAAGACTAATTTGCAAGAATAAATTCATATATTATATTTGACAAATTTTCAAAATGAGCAATTTATTCTTGCAAGTGAATTCTCTCCCTGACTTTGCTTTTACCACGACATTTAAGATGAGAGTGGATGATCGGAAGGAAGTTATTGTACATATGAAAATAAGTGGAAAATGTAAAACAAACTTTTGTTGCCCATGGCCTTCTTTCGAAGATAACAGATTCTTAAATATATCAAAAACTATACGACCGTACGTACACGTACTCAAACTGAGTTGCAAATTTCATTTTCTCAAACGACAAAAATAGTATTTTCAATTAATTTTCATACGTGGCACAGCCTCCTGTCGATCATCTATTTCGGTAGTGTACAAGAATCAAGACGAAGTTGTCTCGAAAAAAAAGGCGAAGAGAGAAGAAAAGGAAATAAATAAATAACAGAGACGAACCTCGTAGAAGATCCACGAGGAGAACAGCGTTTGGATCAGGTTGTACGTTATCAGGATTCCTCGGAGTCTGAAAGGCTTTTTATTCTCCATTAGCCTCGGTCCCAAAACCTTGCTGAAATAAGCGTAAAACAGGCATATCGCCATCGTTGGAAGAGGGCTGCTCATCATCATCCAATGGTTCACCCTGGGATCTGGAATCAGAATACAGCCACCTTTAGAACGAACGACAGTCTCGCGAAATTCAATTCGTTCTCGAACGATCTTTCTTTCACAATGTTATCTGACTTTCGTAAATACGAGCAACAATCCAACGCTGATTGATCAAACTTGACAATCGAACCTTTCGACAAGTGAAAAGAATTTGTTCCCTTTTCGTTTCGTTCGCGGTCGTGGTTAAATAGAAATCGGTGAAACGGGGCACGGATTCGAAGTTGGGTCAATTAATATCGCAGTAATTCGATGGAAATGGATCATTAACGACGTCTGTTGTATCGTAGAGTTTCTCTACTTTTTTGACTTCAATCTCTGATGGAAATTTTATGCTTTAATTTTATGCTAGTCGGTAGTTCTAGTGTCGAAGGCCTGTTTTTCTATCTAAAAAAGGTATGGAAAAATGTTTGTATTTCACATGTACTAAACGAATCTGTCAGACTTTAATCTATATAATTTTTTAGAGTCACACATAGAGAAACGGGAAACATGCTTCGTCCAATCAATAAAATCTTTGTCGCTCTAAAAATTGTTCACCTGTAACATTCGAGCTACCGATTCTCCCAACTTAGATGTACTACCATCTATAAATATTTGATGACTCGATTATTCATGTTAAATATCATTTTTGTCATCAATTACAATATTTAGTACATGTATGAATATACACTGATAATACATTTTGTACATTATCCTTGGAACGAGGACACGTAAGTGTGTAATGTACGTTGAAGACTATGCTAAAAGACACGTGTAATATATAAAATCGCGTGTAACACGAAAGAAAAATAGATTCTTAATTCAAAAATCACGGTGTCTGTTCAAAAACCAGCAAATTTCAAATTATCAACGGAAGTGGAATCCTTTCGAACCTCGCTCGCAGAGGTAAGCGCGAAATTCACGTCCACTTTGTTACCGGTGGCTATCGTTAATTAAATCATGCTCCCCAGCTCGCCGTGATAACAACATTACAGTTACCGTGTTTAATTATCGGATCTTCAACCCAGCGAACGGAAAGTAAACAGTCGTTGTGTTTCTCATTACAACATTTTTCTTCTCCCGCGCCCGTGACGGTTTTTTTATCTCCTCCGCAACTTTGTGCATCATCTTCACGGTACAATAAACCACGTTATGATGATTTTCCTGTCATTAAGCGACAATAAAGTAGCCGGCTTCCCGGTTCGTTAACCTCTTTAACACGTCGATTATTAAAAAAAGAGAGAAAAAAAAAAAAAAAAAAGAACAGTGTAATCCAAGTACCTTCCTTTAATAGTCGATTGAACTCTTTTGTACGTATCGGGGAAAATTGAAACTGCTACTAGCGGGTCGTCGGTATGCTATTCAAACAGCTATCGCAACGTTTACGAGCAAGTGTTTGGTCTTTTATAAAAGTTAATCGGTTTCATTCCACACCACGAGGGAAAAGTTCCAATCGACGTGTCGATTTAACTTGTCCTTTCATTGGAACAATAAAGAGCTCGTAACTGTTACCCTTTCGGTCGACTCGTGATTTATTGCACGCATTTGTAGGTGTCGGAACGTGGAGAATCTAAGGAAATCTTGATGGAAAAGGAAATCATTCAAAATTAAATTCAACACTCTTGAAAATTTAGTTTTCAAGATTTTACTATTATTTCGTACGAAATACTCATATGGGTATTTTATATTATTGACGTCACTCGATTAGCACAAAATTAATTTTTTTTGTCGTGATTATTGCATTCCATTATTATTCGATATTGCACACATGCTGCAAACAATTTTGTGATTCAGATTCTCGGTATTTCTCAGCTCTTTAATTCAGTTTAAATTTTCTTTACTCGCGTTTAAATCAGCAATTTACGAGAAGAACGTGTTCTGCTCCGAGCGAGCAACTGATTTGCCTGATGAAGGGCCACTTACCGACGTGGAAAATGACCGCGTCTGGTTTTTGTTTAACTGTCTGCTTCGTTTACTGAAGCGTATCAGGAACAAGAGCCTAATTGCTTCTAATTTCTAAGTTGAGACAACTAATTTCGTCTGACGTGAGAGACGAACTGATTCTGCGAGAGAAGTTGAGAGTTTCTGAACTAGCTGATTCAATCCTAAAGCTAATTTTTGATCCCAATGTCCAACTGATTCTGATGACGATGTTAAGAACTTGGACTTTATTTCACAAGACAAGACTTTTCATTTCTTGATAATTTCTTGACGTAAACATAATTTTTCCTTAAAAAAAAAAAAAAAAAAAAAAAAAAAAAAAAAAAGAGAAGCTTTTAATTAATCAGGAAGTACGAGGACAGTTTCCAGAATTATCATCTCGCGAGACTGATTCGCGTTGGATAGGAAGTATAGTGAATATGCACGATATTTTTAGTTATTTTAGAAATTAGCGGCATTAGAATATGGTAATTACGATTATTATACGAAAAAGAACCGACTCTGAAGTATGTTTATGCGCGTCTAGCTATACAGAATAACCTTATTAATATTAATGTGTTGCATTTTTATTATAAAAATCCGATTGGTCAGTCGCTTTTTTAAATTTAGACTAATCATTTCGTTTTATACAACATATTTCAGACAGATATAAATAAATATAAATGAGATCACGTTCTTTCATTCGCATCGGAAAATTACACGTTTTTAACGTTTACTTTCTTCAACCTAAATCTCGCCAATAATGACGGTAATTGGGAACATCAGCCACGAATGAAACAATAACCAATGTAGGCGGGCAAGTGTGATATAACGAGAAGGTAGAACGGGCTAATTGTTCCAATATACAGTCAGACGCGTTCAAGTTTCTAGCTGCAATAAAAGTATAGAACGCTCAAATGCCAACTGGCATTCGAATGTGTGAAATGAATATAGAAAATTGCTGGTTCGTATTTTACACAGTTTTTATATATTAAGCAGTTTTATATATTAAGTATGTAGAGCCGAGCTTTCATATTCGGAACTACTACAGAGACAAAAATGACGTGGGTGATGGCATTTTCAGATAACGGAACAATCATCCTTTCGATTTGATTAAATTGCGCGTATTCAAAAGGAGGCATTCAAGAAAATTATCAGTTTATTTTTATATTTAAGGACGATATTCTCTGACTGTTGAAAAATTTCTGTTTACTGTTTCAATTTCTGAAAAAATTGTATCTGTGACATCTTCCGTCATTCACGAACAGAACATCGATTTTGATCGTCATGGAATGATACCTCGTATCTCATATTTCAGTAAATTCTTTTTCCAAATATGAAAAATACGCGAAACATGTTATAATTATATAAAATGTCACTAGTAAATGAACATTCAAATATTACAATACTGTGATAATTTGTCAATATTTTATTGGATCTCGTTTATTTTTCAAATACCTGGAATTGCCAGGAATTTTGCTAATTTGTAGTTATTTGAGTTATTTCGCAAAGGTGGACAAAAATATATATTACTTCGTTTATATTCTACGAAACGAAATTATGCTTGTGACAATTGACAAATCAATATCGAAAGATATCCCTTTCCTGGCAATGATGAGACGATTCGTAGTTTGCCGTAAAATTGTTTTTTTTTTTTTTTACATTGTGCTGAATAATCTCGCTATGATCCATAAGTTTTCACGTTTAGCGAACAAACATATTTTTTACTTTATTTTATTTTACTTTACAAGTAAACCAGTAATTCGTATCAAGATTGACGTTGCATATCTGAGAACTTGATTTTACATAACACAAAATTGAATCATCGTTCCTTGAATTTCGTTTCTAAAGATGTTTATCTTTTTCTTTCTCTTGAAATATCGATTAACTACTGATATCACAAAAAAAAATTACTCGTATTCTTGTTATCGAAAATATGAAACTTATCTGAGAATGTAAACATATATATTTAGTAAAAGAATAGCCATTTTAAGCATATAATAAGTGTTAAAAACAGTTTAAAAACTAAATATTTAAATATTTTGATGATCTAAAATGCAGCGATTGTAGAAAATGTTCAACGCTTGATGAAAAATTGTACATATACTTCAAACTCTTGGAAAATTTGAAGAAGAAATTTAGAGGTTGTAAAGGAGAGATTTCGGTCTTCAAGACGCCGTGGCAAATTCAATTATGAAAGAATTTTTTTCAATTCAAAGATGTTTGAATTTGAAAAATTTTTCAGAGAAAATGTATCTTTACTTACTTCCCTGAAAATGATGTAAAAACACCTTTGAAAAGAACGAACTCGGCGCTGTGAAAGTAAAGGCTTTCCGCTTTGAAACGATTCCACGTAGATTATTGTACCACTTTTTTCTCGCAAAGTTAGTTTCTCCCTCGAAAAATATTTTGAAAATTCAACCGTCTTTACGGACACGGGACAATTTTCTTTCTAATTAAATCCACTGTGGTCTATGAAGATTGAAATCTCTTCCCTTAAAATACGATTTTTTTTTCTTTCGCAAAGCTACGAATTTGAAATATTCTAATGCAATGTATACGAGTTCGCATGTTGTATCAACTATATTCGCGTTCTTAAATCATTTTAACCTTCGCCGTTATATTAATTACGATATTTACAGCGCCAATAAAATTATAAACTTCATAAATATAGTTCCTATAAACATTTATACACGATTCATAAATAGCTCCAATAAACATCGAAATACGTAACTTTGTGAGCTTCTGCAAATCAACATTTTTACGGGCCTCTCGACGAGCGCAAGAACTCGAGAAAGCGCAGAAGAAAACGTATTGCAAGGATTTAAAAAGAAAAAGAAAAAGAAAAAAAAACATTTTCCACAATCTTCGTCACGTTCGTACGAACCGAGTGACGAGTGATTCGACGTGATGCAAAGCTGTCGAGTGTGGACGCAGAAATTACGAGCCCCGGCAACGTACTTACAAAACTTATACAATAATGGAAATACCCACCAAAATGACATTCTCCGGCTGTTAAAGGTGCATGATCATTTCGTAATTTAATGCTGTTACATTACACCGTGAAATATGGAGCGATTGACGTACATACATACGATTTAAAAGTTAATTACAATGATTACGCGATCACCGCTCGATGTCAAAGTTCTGTACTTCCGATAAGAAATTGACGATTAGATGAATTTATTAACTGGTTCGTGTACTCGCGAAGAAAATATAGGTACATCAAATATATCTCATATCTCAGTATATATAAAAAAGAAAAGAAAAGTTCATATCGAAAAGTTTTATATTCTCGTTTCTACTTTCATTGAAATAAATTACAATAACGACGTATCTAAAGAAAGAACATCATGTCTGAACTTCGTGAAATGAAAAATTCTTCCAGTGATACTTTGGCATAGTATTTTCGTTTCTATCTTGATCGAGGTAAATTAAAGTGATAAACGTCACCTTTAAAAGTGGACCGACCAAACCGATCAATATGACTCGAGATTCTTTTTCTTTTACAATTAAAAGACAGCAGCACATTCACTAATATTAACATTGATATCTGTTCAGATAGAAACGCAGTTGTATAAACCTATTTATTTTAATTACTGTCATTTATACGTCGAATATTTTGATACCAATTAAAGATCTAGAATTAAAAATTTAAATGTCACTTTACTTTATTTCAATGTCAAAAAATTGTAATTGAAAGATTTTTTTTTTAGAATAGTTGATTAATTTCAAAAGGAGATTATTGCTACTAATTAACTCACATTTTCTTTGTACCTTTTTATATTCTACAATATAAAGTAAAATTATGTTGTTTGCAATTTTTTGTTTTTTCTTCGTAAAGTGACATTAGAACATGTATATTTAATGCAACATATTTAATGCATAACACGTTAGATAGATGATAGTCGCAGTTTACTGCGCCACCTATACAAATTATGAAATTTTTGGAGTTACACGACGAGTTCAGTTTGGCAAGTTCGCGGGCAGCTTTCGAGTTAATTTAGAATGTTCCGCCGACACTCGGTGGAAATCAGATCCGAGATCGTCTCGGAGTGTTTTTCATACTTTCACGCCGTGTCAGTCGTTGCAAGATAGGATTTTATGCACATCTTTTCGAGCACATCTCAGAATCATTAAGTTCGTGCATCTGTCGCGTATTTTTCACGCAAAGTCGAAAACTCGAGAACAGATTATTCACCATGCAATATTCGCATACTTGTCAATACCTTTTGTGAACACTTCATAAACCTTTGAAAACAGTCACAGTAAGAAATCTCAGTAATTCTACTCTAATTACGCGTTGTATACTTCAAACGGCCATTCATCCTATGTATCGTGCCGCTACTAAGAAATATTTTGCGATTCCTACGTATAAATCTTCGAACTGATTCAAATTTTACTGTAATGTAGTCTTAACGTTCGCCTTATTACTAACTTATGAGAAGTTAAAAATTTACAAAATCCCCCACGATAATATATATGAAAATACAAGCGATAAAAGCATAATTATAATTACATTTAGTACAAAAAACTTCTCATAAATATTCAGAAATATTTTGTGTTAATAACGCATACTGATGACTTATATGAATTATTCGTAATTTTAAATTATCTTGAATTTGATAGCGCTACGACAGCATACGTCGAAATCACGTTACAATGTGTTAATGAAATATGACAATATGCAAAAAAAATTTTCCATGATAAACGAAACGAATATTTTTCTTTTTTTCTTTCTTTTCGAGCCACCGTGCAGTTGTCCATCCTCTGAATTTAATTCACTTTGTTCCTACCGATCAACCGTGAACTGATTAAGGGCTCAACTAACGGACATCTCGAATTGATATATGTACCTCCGCTCGAGGTATATCACCATAGCAGGTTACGAGGTCTGCAATCCTTTAGTGGCTCTCGAGGGTAACCAGATCCCGATTCGTCCTCGCACCCTCACCTTAGTGAACCAGACATCGGTTCGTCCGCTATATCCTCTGTGGCTGCTGATGTTAGCCATTCGCTTCGGTTCATCCTCGAAAGCTTACCTGTGGCTCTCAACGTAACCAAACCATAGTTTGTCCATGTTGGTTCTTGGTGTTAGCCGACATATCATAGAACTACAGTATAGAATTCCATTTGTTTGGATCCTTCCCGTCGAAGAACCAACAGTTCACCAACAGCGAGTACGACAGAACTCCATTTATCCAAACTTGTTCAAAGAAAAATATCGCACTATCACGGTGTCACTTACAAAAAAATTATTTGCACACGCGTTTATTAAAGCAATTTCCTGTCATTTTTTGCAAGACGAAGGCTATCGATGAAGGCTTCCATGAATTTCCATAGATACGTATATCACGCGAATACTTTTAAATAAATTTCAATCGATTCGAGCAAGCAACTAACATTTCGTGCCATTAAATAGAATTCAAAGATTCGATGATTTCATTTACGCAATAAAAGTTCACGTATCTATTGTCAGATATTAAAAAAAAAAAAAAAGAAATCCTGAAGTTCTATGGTACAATAAAGTCTTATACTATGGTAGAAGTTGATTGATTTTCTTTGTTTTTAGTGATACTTTATTCGTATCTCGCTCAGAAGTTTCAGAACAAACGTTATGTTTGTCTCAAAACTGGAAATGTCAAGTGAGACTTTGTGCAAGAGAGAATCTATAAAATGTCAACATACAATTAACAGTCGCATTGCGAAATCCACTTTAAAAATTTCATTTTTTACGGTAAATACTGGAATATCGGACAAAGAGGCTGCGTTGTATCAATATATTAACAATCGTATAAATGCGTGATTTGAAAGCTTTACGAACATATCTCTTTTCCATCGTCATGCAACGTAACTGTTTGTCGAATCTATCGTTTAACAAATAAGTAATCTCATCTTATCGTTTTTAAAAAATTGTACCCAAGTTAAAGCTGCAAGATCTATGACACGTATCTAATCTAATATGTATTATCTAATCTAACGTCAAATATCTAATATTATCTAATGTATCATCTTTTTCTTCTCTAATGGTCGCAATGTTTTGCAAAATAATTGGCCACCGTGGAAATTGAAGTTTGTTTTAATTAAAAAGAGGATATGATGCCGTAATGATGACAAAAAGTATGCCTAACTAACTATAATTACAAATAACTGGTAGATAAGCGAAATCAATAATTATGAATTTATATAATCCAGCAATAATTTCATTCCAAATGAAATTAAAATAATCTGAGGTTTTGATCCTTGGACTTGATACGTAAAACTAGTAAACTTTGATCGATGTCGCTGTGAGTTCCAAGAGACATTATTCAAAAAACGTTTCTGACGCCATTCGAATAACATTTACCTAGTTGCCTCGCATTATCATAACTTGTCTCGTTATTATTACAAAGGCGGAAAAGCAGAAAAAGAAAAATTATAGGTTCGTTCCCGTAATGCGTGATTTGTAAAATCACCAAGTAGTAAAATCACCAAGTATAGTAATTTTCAGAAAAAAAAAACTCGACTCTATTCTCATTTGCCGAATAAATTAGGGGGAGGAACGTTCGTGCTCGTACCCCTCCATCTTGTTGAAACGAATTGAAAACGTAAATGACAAAAAGACCTTCGTTGCAACTGCTGCGCGCATCTCATCTGCGATCGTAGATTATTTCCATACTTGATAATTTTATATTTAATAATTTTTTCATGTAGATTTTTATAGAAATTTTTACCAATTTCGCGAGCCATTGTAGAAATAAAATTTATATTGGAACGATTAACATTTAGAGCTCTCCAAATGTAAGCGATTAGTATGGAGACAGATATGGAGGCAGTTGTGCCCACTATAATAAATAATGACAAATGAAATCGGGGACTGTTAATTTATAGCTAAACCTAACTCAAATCAAATGTAACTCTATTCTGGTCAAATTACACGATGAATTAATCAATATTCATTATGTTGGGCCGGATATTGTAAATAACGACTCATAAATTGTCGCAAAGGAAGAACCACCACCAGTTGGGCTGACTTGAATGAAAAATCACTTAATAGCGAGGAGACGAACTTTTGTCACACAAACTCCAGTTACACGAACTTGTTACCAGTTACTTGTCACCCTACGCGTTCAGAGATAAATGGAGTTCTACTGTATATCAAAAAGTGTAGCTATACACTTCTGGTAGCAACTAGGAAGGAAGGAAGCGGAAAGTGAACAAGTGGCACGAGTTACAAAGTTTTTAGCTTGAGAAAAGTTAACTGTACAGTAGAACTTTCTGTATATATTTCAACTTCATTAACGGAGACGGAAATTGAATAAATGCCCGATTAATTGAAGAATCCACTCTATCAAACGTAAGTTTCTATCGAGCGAATAACGGATGGCAAAAAAAGAATAAACTTTTATCACAACTACGTTTGGATAAATCAGGTTTTGTCTTTGTATTCTCAAACGCTATTGTTACACTTGTTACACGTTCTTTAGAATTGTCGGATCAATTTGAACTTGAGCTACATGGGTTACTTAGTTTCAATTTATATACGCTATCTTCGTCATACGTAAAGTACAAAATGAAAATTAAGAGACGCTATTAAATCGCTAAAGTAAAATCGCGAAACACCTGCTATCCAACAACGCTGCACGATCATGCTCATCTCATTTTCAGCGAAAAATCATGAAAATATTCTTCCACCTTTCGATTGCTATTCCTCTTAGAAATTATCCGAAACTCTTACGAAACTATCTCGATAAATGGAGTTGTTGAGTCGCGTCGAGAGGTGGTTGAAGCACGACGATTCGCGCTATCTGTGTTACAACTCAACGTAACACAGCCACAGTTGAAGGAACTCTAAAGTCAAGAGTTACGCTTAATCTGACGATTTTTGTTCTACCGAAGAATGTTTTCGTATTACACGAGTTTCGTAGGAAAATCAAAAGCTGGCCACAGTCAGATTCGACTTATTTCCAAATTATCTGGGACGAGTTAACTGTACCTCGTTGATACCTGGGCGCCATTATACGATTGGTATTTACGATGGTACCTAGACGCTATTGTGCAGTCGGTATTTATGACATTACGAGGATGCTCGAACCGAGGGTACGGCTCGTTCCAACGATCGTTGGAACGAGGACTTCGACGAGGAGTGGTCTTTCTAAAAACACTTATTTCATTTTTTAAAAAAAAAAAAAAAAAAGAAAAAAAAATTCTCACCAGTCATTTCTTTGATTACTCGCCTCGGGAAATATTTACCATCGCCAGAGAGATTATTATGTAAACGCGTTTCACAGAAACAGTGTAATTATGTCATTCGCATTATTCGCAACGACAGGTTGCGCGCATCGGTCAACGAATTGCAACAACAGCCGATGACGATTCGCTCGTCGCAGAGACAAAGGAACGCAACGAGACGAAAAAGGAGTCTGAAGCGTGGAAAACTGACAATCAGTCGGCCCCTTGCTGGGCCGGTGTTGCCTCCGTCAGCTTGGATAAATTTCTCAAGCATTTTTTTATTCAACCCTCCGCGGTAAGACGCGAGAGAAGTTGCTCCGGGAGGCGCTCGCCAGAACTTCCGCTAAATTACCTCTGCACTCACATGACCGGAACGTCCACGAGAACACACACACACAATCTCTCGCGATAGGAGAGCCTACATTTTCCATCACGCTCCACCGAGAAACTTGTTTGTTTCTCTCTCTCTCTCTCTCTCTCTCTCTTCTCGTCAAACGATGCGAACGCGATTTTCAGTTGGCGAAAATAATTATGGGCAGGACGGAAAAATATGAGGGAAGTATCCCAATTACTTGAAAACCTCGAGCCTCGGGAATAAAATCGCCCTCTCGACTATTGGCTGAATGGCACTCTGTTATTTCAACCGATAAGGAAAATTCGATTCTCGTGTTGGTTGGTGTAATTGGACGATTCCGAGAATCTCTTAACGAACAGGCAGTGAACTGTGGACGTTTACGCAATTTTATATTTGACCAGAGATTTTTTTCATTGTCATACTTTGGATATTTCATACATTTCTGCGTACCACTTGTATCTTTTACTCGTAGTTCTTCATATTTTACTTTATTTTATCGAATATGCGTAAATATTTGCACGAGTTAATTTCCGATTGATTGATTTCTATTCGATTTATTCTCAGCAGAAATTCAATTTTTTAGAAAATAAGGGATTTAGAAAATAAATGAATCATTACCAAGTTACTGGCTACGAGATGTAAAAAATATTGGCGCATATCCTTATTTCTCGATGAAGCATTTTTTTTAATCGAACTGAATGTATTTCATTTTTGTATCAAATTTCTATAGCAATATAAAAGATACGAGGATGTTGAAAAATGACAAACCAAAAGTTTTTGAACATATATATATTTAAGAGTACCTCTATCAGCACTTATCCGAAATGTGACGAGAAGGTCGCAAAAAATTACATTTTACATCTTCATCTTCATCTTCGTCAGAGCCGTCGATAAAATAATCCTTCAGAAATTTGGAATCGAATCTAATTAACCAATTAATTCAAGTATAAATAATTCAACTTGAGTGGTATGAAATGAAATCTGTGCCGTAAGAAAACACTCCACTTTGAATATTCATTATTTTCTGTTATTCTTGTTCTATGCATTTTTACAGTTTTAATTCCCGCAAGAAATGCACAAGAGTCTGCAGTCCGCTGATAAGAAATACAATTAGATTTTTGTGTAATCACTGTAATTTACAATCACTGTAAATCGTCTTTGTAGGATAAATTTCACACCTCGTGAAACGTGGCCACGAATTATTCCGCTTGGCAAGACACGCGTGAAAGTATTCAAAGAGCTGTTGCAAAAATGAGAGTATTTCGTCGAGGGATGATAATCTATATTTTTCAAAGTGCCTCTGATAACGTTCGAGCTACCTCAGCCGGTAGTTGTGACGTTCCAGGTCGAAGACAACGATTTTTCGCGACGCGCGCACCAGAGTGTAATCCTCATTACGCTCGGTTGGACGGACGCGATTTTCGCGTAGGTAACGTCTAGCCGAATGAGCATGAGAGTGTATGTAAATGCAAGAACGAATTCATCCAGAGGCGGCAGAGCCTCGGTGTAATCAGGCAAGGGCGTCTCTCTTGGTCTACACGGGGATACAATTAGCGGAAAACACGGCCTACTGGCTCGCCACAGTATTAAATCGATAATCCACGTAGCGTGTAGCACACGGGAACGTGAAAAGAGGACTGGTCAATTTGAGTCCCTTAACAGCTCGTAAGTCGTGTAAACGGTTACACCGTCCTCCTCGCGAATCAATCCACGAAGGCGTAGAAACCGTTCGGTCGAGCTGCGCGACCGAGTAACGCAACCGTCTAAATGAGCATTCAACCCCCTCCTGCCCCCTGTACTTACTATATATATATCTGTTATAATATACACACGCTATTACCATCCCCGTCGTGTCGAGGTTTTATCTTCGCGTGACTTACGATATTTCTGGGATGGGTCCATCCCGCTGAGGGAGTCCTCCACTCTGACGTCGTGCCACGAACGAGAGTGCGTTTCAACCGAACGTTGCGTATCGATTGTACAGAATGAAAATTACGAGATGACCGGACGACATCGAATATATAGCAAGCAATATCAAGCAAACCCATTTGGTTTAATACCGTACTTAACTGTGGTTTGACATTTCGCTGTGTGTTAATCCCTGCATGTTTGTTGGTTGCATGTATCTGGCTATACGTCAGATATGTATATATTCATTTTGTTAAGTAAACGCAATGTGTTAAGATACTCTAGGGAAGGAAATTGCTGTTAATATTGGAATATTGTTACTTTGTTCCGTTTGCACTAATAGTTACGTAAAGTTTCAACAAATCAATAACGAACTGGTAATTAGAAACAACAGTTACCATCTTTTCATATCTTTATAAGATCAACGAATCATTTTTACTGTACAGAACTACACGATGACTGAAATTCTTCTTAATCTCAAGGGCAAGCAATTAATCTCAATTGCGTATTTGATCTAATCGCGATATATTATTAGATCGTAATATATCGATCTGTCATAATACGTAGGATAAAATTATTTCATCTCGGTGTATGCACACGTTCATCAAAAACAAGCCTCCTATACCTAAAAACAGTTTTCAGTGTACATGGCGTTTCAATCGGTCATGGAATATGGTCGAGTAAGGAGAGATACCGCGAGCAATCTGGACACTGGAATATTTTCTATCGATCGATGGAAAACGATCGTTGCGACTCTCAGGGACGATAGGAAGAAAAATGAGAACAATCGCGAACGGGAGGTAAGGAATTCTCAATTTCGGGCGACTGTCGAAAAAGGTGGGTTAAAGTCACGAACGACTCGACGCGAGGGAAATGCTGACGCGAATGGACGCCGCTTCCTTCTCTTTCTTTCATTTTTCGTCCGTCTTTCTTTCATCCTCTCTTTTTCTCTCGTTTCGGCCAATAACGAGTGGAGTTCGAGACTCCGAGGATGACGTCCGCTTGAATCGGGGGGGTTCAAGAATTTCAAGCGGATCTCTGTAGGGAAATTGGGAACGAGATGGAAGCGACGTTACGACACTTTATTGACACACGCGTGTCGCCGTGAAGCTAGAGGTCGTTTTGAAAAAATATGCACGACAAATACGCCTCCTCTATGGCCATCGTCGGCCGTGCCGGTTGTGCTTCTCTTCCAATCGCACGTAGACCCGGCCGTGTCCTCGTTCGAACGCGACGCGACGTTACGAAAGCGAAATTATTCGACGCATTTCTTCGCTTTCGTCACTCGTGAAACGATTCGCGAGAAAAGAAGCTCGTACGTATTGTAATATACGGATTCCGATTGAAACGTCTTCTGAACCTGAGAGGAGCTCTGTGCCCGACACAGTTCCGTGATTCCTTGAATTTTTCAGCCGAATCAGATTCAGTCGATCACGATAGATACACGCACGCACGTGCGTCACGGACGAAACGCACGGAATTTATACGAACCGATGATTTCGAGAAATTCAAAAAAGCCGAGTCGTCTAATTCTTTTAAACAACTGTCGCGTCAATACTTTTCAAGTTTCACGCGTGACGTGCTAATGCAACTATCGTACACTATCGCGTACGTTGAGGGATGAAAGTATACATTTTTCATCCCTCAAAATGATATTTAAATTCATCACACTACGTGCAATTGTACCTACCGCAGGAATGTCATAAATTACGAAGAATTTTACTCTTTTATATTTACATTTTTCTGTGTATAGAGACACGTGTAAAAGAGACAAGCAGATTTTTCGCAAGAGCGATACTTTAAACATCCGTTTAAAATTTTCTTTTAAAAACTGTCGCTTTTGCAATGCGAAATGAAATGAATATCTGTCTGGCCGGAAACATTTGCGCCTTTCGCGTGAACTATCTGAACTATGAACTATGAATGACGCAACGCTGTCTAGACAATTAGCATCTTCGATTAAAACGTAATCTGTTTCAATTTATGCGACACATCGAACCTCGTAGAGGCGTGAGAAAATCGACTTGGATATTATTTTCAATCTACATACGTGCTCGTTCTGTAGAAAAGGATTTTTTTCTCTCCCTCTGTTCTACAACGTTCGCTTTATACGCATTCTTGACGTCGCTTCTAGCGACGAGATCGCTGATAAAAATGTTACTACGCCTTTGTCGTTCGTTTTTGGTTCTCAGTGCGGTCGCACCGCGTTGACCCACTTGACAACCGATCGAGAGGCTCCAACCCTTTTATTACCGCGAGTTTGTTTAACGTACTAGAAGAAAAATGATCTTACCGGACTTGTTATCCATCAGATCCCTGTAGCCGTCCAACAACTCCGTCACTATAGCTGTCATCTTGGCTCGAGTCTGAAACAAAAAGTTTCTCCTTTATTTGAGGAAGTCGACACTTCGTTATGCGCTAGCCTGTGGCTAAATTTACATTCGACCGATGCGCGGAAGTTGACGATAAATTAGAAATTCGAAGCGGCGAACAAGATTTCTTTAGCGAGAGATAATGCGATAATAATAATTGGAAATTTTTTCGAAACCAATTTAGGACAACGACCTTCTTCGTTCAACTTTAAAATTGTGATCCGGAGAGGAGAGAACTTGGAGGTAAAGAGAGAAGGAAATTGTTCTGTTTAATTTGACGATTACGAAGACTGCTCGTAACAGCTTCCAAAGATCAACCGAACCGCGATCGTAATATTAGATAGACGCGTAACCACGATGATCATAAAAGACAAAAAAACAATATCCTTCTTTCCTTCCTAGATCTTTCTTTCCTTTCCAATCGCGTTCAATTTCCTTCGCTCGAGCTTCTACCAACAAATTGTCCGAGTTACGTAATAATCACGGTGAATCTTGAAACGGGGCAGAAGAAAACCGTACCTAATTTCGCAGAAATTTTGCAGGTTGGTTCATTCGCGCGGAGGCACGAAGGCGCATCGAACGGGGTTTTCCAACGTGTTTCCGGGTCGGCCGTCAACTACTTTCGAGAAAGTTGCGTCGCCGGAACGATCAAGCCGTCGCAATGATCGTTGGAATTTCCTGCGGGGAGTTCTTCTACCTCCCCTCCACCCACCCCCCTCCTAACACTGGCCCCTCTCCCGATTGTTTGTATTCTTCCCTGTCGAAAATGAAAGGTGGAAAAATGGGGAGAGAGAGAGAGAGAGAGAGAGAGAGAGAGAGAGAGAGAGAGAGAGGGCCGTCCCGTTCAACGATTACGATTACCCAAGAATCGAACATTTGTCCTCCCCCCCTCAGAGAGATTAAAGCTGAAAATACCGCTGAACGGAGCAACGTAACGACCGGGTTATTAGTTATTACTTAACTTCCTTTTCGCGAAGCGCGCTTTCATTGATGCCCCGCGAAATGTTCGCCACCGCGAACGAAAAAGAAAAAGAAAAAAGCGGGACGGACGATGATTGCGTCAATCGATCGATTACACAAGGCAAGGATTAACAAGTCGCGGCGTATTAAAGCCACACTTCGAATTAATGCATACTCGATCATCTCTGGCTTGCACACACACACACGCACACGCACGCACACACGCACACGCACACACACACGGAATCGGGTCATGGAATTTCGCGACGAGAACACATCGGGGGGAGGGGATCTCGAGTCGATTGTGTTCCCGCGAAACTGTCTGGCTTGCAAGTTTTGCGCGCGAGCCAGCCCAGTTCATCGAAAACAAAAATGGAAGGAAAAAGGAAAAAAAAAAAAAAATGTAAAAATAACTGGCGGATGGTACCTACGGTGCCGATAACCGGACGAATGTTTTATTGCGTCAGTAATGCGATAATGCGATAACGCGGCGTACTATCTCGAGCCTGCAGCCCGAAGAGTATATATCAATCGCGATCGAATTCGGAAGTTTCGAGGTGGTTAGATCGAAGTGTGAAATTTGCAGCAGAGGAATGAAGACACAAAAAAGAGCTTCTGTTTATACATATTTTACTAAAAATCATTCGAGACTCTGAAAAAACGCTTATATGAAGTTTTCACGATAGAATTTCAAATTGGTCGTTTTGACCATTTATTGATAGTTAACGAACACACTCTCGCCAGACCTATTTCCGAGATTGGTGACATTATCCGATCACCGTACTGCGTATCGGCCACTTGCAACGAAAGTGATACACAATTCAGCAAACGTGACTTTTCAATTGTCACTATGAGAAGGTTGCAGGGACACCCCATTCATTTTCACCGCCATCAATTTTGTTCATTTATCTTCGTAGTTTGACTGATCCAGAACTATTATATTTTTTTTTTTTTCTAGTTCAGTGTTGCAATTTAATGCTATTATAATTTTATTATAATTTTTTTCTTCATTATCGGGGGCTTCGTTCTTTGTCGATTTTCTATCGATCGAGTATAAAGATCTTATTCATTCGTCATCATAGTAGTTTGACCCGTAGAGCAAAATTATTGTATTCTAATTGCTATTGTATTTTAATGTTCAACTTGAATTTCGCACACTTACTTATTGTTATAAGCTTTATCTAATAAGCTTACTGAAAGTACAAAGTACCCATTATTTTGCATCACGTCATTTCCTTTCAACAAAATAATGTCGTTATATTCCAAAAACTGTTTCTTTTGCTTCTCCTGGAAAATATACTTTCGCCAATTGTATCATTTTCGTCGCAGATGTACGATGAGATAAATCTTAAAATAACAATGTTAAGAGTATTCAACTTCCCACGTCTTGTTGCCAAGCAGTTGCTATTTGAGACTGCACATTGACATTTCTCATAATAATTTAAATCTTCGGACACTAACTCTAAAAAGATTGAGTCTCAAACTGTTGAGAGGAATTAACGTACCGTTCTACCCTGTCTTGCGTTAAAACATTAACCCCTCCGTACTATTGGGTTGTCCGGAAAGTTCGTGCCGATTTTGAAGGAAAATCGAAACGCAGAAGATTTAAATGTTAGTATACATTTATTAAATATTAAATTTATATTAAATCGGCACGAACTTTCCGGACAACCCAATATTTAATTTCGAGTTCTTCGAGTCGACGTCTGCAATAATTTCGGAGAAAACAATTTGCGATGCCTTTCGTGAGAAAAGAAATTCCATCCTATCTAAACTAGAATTCTACATTCACGTATGATCACGATCTCTCAGTTTGTAACGCCTTATGTGAGACATTGTGATGAACATACCGTCATCCACTTGTTACAAGAAAAACAAAATTCGATCATCCTATCTATAAAAGAAGAAAAATTTACATAACAAGAAATTAATTTAAAGTCTAAACTATCGAGAAAACGGTTAACAAATCAGAATTTTACATTTACGTAACGTGAGACATCGTGATGTGATATACCTACCAGAATAGTTTAAAGCTGCCTATTAATATTTATTCAATCATCCAAACGAAAAAAAAGTTCTACATCAAGCAGTTGATTCAAAGTCTAAACTTATTAACTAAAAAAAAATTATTCAACAATCAATATTCAGAATATTGATTGATTGACACAGATTACGTGTTAGATCACGATCTCTTTTGCTGAATATGTATCCAAATGAAAGATCTGTTGAAACTTGAGAAGAAAAGAAAATTATGCAGCACATTGTGACAATTATTTCGTGACGTGTTGCATTCGGAAAGAGCAATTTGATTATTCGACAAAAATTTGTCGAGACTCTTTGAAGAAAACATTCTATATTCCGAGAATTTCGAAACCTCGTGAAATATTTCGGACTCGAGTGTCTAAAAATCAGGTTTCGAGGCGTCTCTAATTTTTATTTACTCAGCTCTTTGCTTTATATATTGTTCGCACTCGGTGTAAACAATGAAACGGAGCCACGCGGTCGGCAACCAGTTCACAGAGAAAATGAGGCAAAGTCGATAACTGAAAGAGAGAAAAACGGCGAGTCCCTCGAGTTTTTCGCATTTAACGCAACGACGCTTTTAGGCGAGCCGAGTGATTTTTAGTTAGCCGACATCTCGCGCGGAGAATAACTTTTACTCATTTTTATTTATTTATTTATTTATTTATTTTTTACGGGACAAGCTCTTTGGCGAACCTGAAGATTTGTAGCACGCGACAAAGAAAGAACATCGTTTCATCGTTATACGCGAATGAATTAAGAACAAATTACGGTAAAAGTTGGTTCGCACGAACCTGTACAGGGACAAGTTTATTTTTTCAATATCGCCATTGTGGTATGTATAAAATATAATAAATACAATAAAATATGTACCTACGTATTTCGACAGCGAAAGTTTGAGTCGAATGTGAGAATGTTTGTCGAAATTGCGATTCTTGCCGAAGACTAGCTTGATCTTTGCATTGTTATAGAACTTTGGACTCGAAATAATTTATCAAAGTAGATACATAGATATCGTCAACAATGAATTATTCAAAATTGGAAAAAAAGCTAATGTTACATCCGTTCATATAAATTCAGACGTCATATTCATATTTTCAATAATAGGCGACCTGAAGGTAAAAAGTAAAAATACTGTGGAAAACGAAACTGGAGAAACATTTGCTTAATAATAATAATCTGATAGTGCCAATTTTTGTTATTTTTATTTTACAGATTATAAATTAGATAATATTACTGATTTTGAAATATTTAAAGTCAGATTTTACATGCATCTGTCAGATCAGTAACGAAGAACTCATAATAATCGACATTACATTTTACGTAAAAATTTAGCAACATAGAGACAAGTATTGGATTATTATCTGAAAGTCTTTTATAAAAATCTCATTAGCACTTGCAACGCTGCCGTGTTAATTTAAAAGGTGATTTGATAAGTGATGACTTCCAGGCATCAATTCCACATAGTAGATTTTTTTCTTTTTTTTTTTTTTTGATAATATACAGATGGATTATTTTCGCGCTGCTTTTGATTTCACACGGCGCAATTGAAACTCGACTGTGACTATATTGGTAAAATTTGGAAACGAATCGGAAACTGCTGATGCGCATAATTTCAAAAACGTGCAAAAATCATTCAGAATTTAGCAACTGACAGATAAGCTGGCGAATAATACTTATCAAACATCGGTAAAAAAAATTTGAGATTAATTGAACGCAATGTATGATCGATATTCCGTCAATTATTTCAGAGGCAGATTTATGGACTCAGTTCGAACGTGTCTTTTTACAAAATTTTAATATCCGACCAATGAAAATATTACTGATATGCGAAAAAATTTGCGATACGACGGGAGATACCACCAGATATCAAAAATACGTCAAAAGCTTCGTTCTTTGTTAATTCCCTACAGAAAGAATTTGATATCTAATTTCCTCTCAAGGGTGAAGAATGACTTTCACGAGTCCATTCGTACGAAACTAATGTAAATAGCGGTGATTATTAAAATGCGTGTTTGCAACATCGTTCCTTCTCGAGTCTACGAAGTTAATCGATATGATTTTCGGAACGGATTTTCGTACAAAGGCTTTCTCCGGTAAGTGTTCGCGAGCTACTTTCGCGAGCATCGCCGTACACCATTATAGATAATGAAGATCTGATTGCAAACGAACGCACCGAGACATTACGATACCTCACGCCCGTGTAATCGGTTATCTTGTCCTGTCAGCGCATTTGCATATTTATTTTGTCGACACGCGCGATTATGTATCTCCGTTCTACGGCGCGGCCGTGTGTCACCTCGTGCAATTAGCACGCAATCGATATTATGAGGCAACGAATTTATTGACCCTTCCGCGAGGAAACGCTTTCGCAAGATCGTCGACGCGGGGGATCGCAACGATCGAAAGAGCAACGAGGTGGAAGAAGAAACTCGGAGAAACGTTCGAGCGGGGCAAAGTTGATTCGAGACCAACGTGCGGGGTGCAACGTATCGAAGTCGTTTCGAGTTTATTTCCAGTTGGACGAGAGGAGCGTGCACGTACAAACGATCCGAGCCGAGTCCGGGGTGATAAGATGAACTTCACTTTGGCACGAGTCTGTCCATCGCGGGTAAGACGCGCCGGATAAAATGCAAATTGGAAAGCGGCAGGAGGAAAGATCGAAGGAGAGCCTCGCGGACTCACCTCGGGGAGTTCCACCTTGCCCTAAAATCCAGTCAGCGCGTCAACGAAGGCGAGTCGATTATTAAATCGTAGAAATTTCTCTTTCTCCGTCGGTTACGGATGTTACATAAATAACAGTAAGATTTGTAGGCATTCCAAAAGGAATAAAGGGGCCACGAAACCGAGCGGAGCACGAGAGCGAGAGAGAGAAAGAGAGAGAGAGAGAGAGAGAGGAGAACAGCGGGAGAAAGTAGGAGGATATGAAAGTAGAGAGGGAAATGATACACGAGAGAGAGAGAGAGAGAGAGAGAGAGAGAGAGAGAAAGAGAGAGAGATATGTAGAAACCCACGAGTAGGTACAAGGTGGCGGCGAGAAAGTTACTAAACACGTGATTATGTAGTGCCGAGATCGATTACAGCAGACAGCCAACGTAACTGGTCAGAACCAAAATTAATCCATAAACTAGACTAACGCACGTTACGGTCAACTACGAATTCGTCCTCCTTTTTGCACCTGTTCCTCTTTTCGATGCTGACGCTTACTGTATTCTGATTACAGTCCCGTTTTGCTCAGGCGAGCGTTATTCGTTTGAACGCAACAAAATGTTTATTAATAGTGTTGCGTGTTTATTAACAGTGTTCGATTTGAATACTGTGTTGCGTTTCAGGCCTACATTGGCTCGCGAAAGAGCTCTGGTTCATCGTGACGTTTAAACGACGCGAGGTATTTAAAAATTAGCAATATAAATTAATATCCTTGCAAATAATGCAAATTCGTTACTCCTTGAGAGTGTGATTGTATCAGATATTATATTTATACATTTTTCTTCTTTCATATCATAAAAAATGTGTGCATTACGTGCAATTTTGTAATTTAAAATTTTACAAACACGTACGTCATCTACGAATAAACAAAGTAACGCAAGTACAGAGTGAACGATCAACTAAAATAAATCACACCGGATTTGTTTCAAACTCTTTGAACATAATCGTAATAGTTGACTCTCTCACGGTGTGAGTGAAGTTTTAAAATGTTTTATACAACACACGTAATATATCCACAAAATATGTTTGCTAGTATTAAAATATTTTCACGAGCTTGCACAAAAGGTGAAAAGTGCTCGTATCAATAAAAAGACAGTTCGGATATTTATATTTATTGGAAGATTCACAGTCCTATCTAATGATACATGATAATCTAAATGTCCAATGTTTATTACAAAAACGTTTTATTGGATGTAAAATCGTTTGCCACACATTAGATTCAGAGAACACTGTTCTAGATCAAATCTTCATTAGTTGCCTCCATTCTCATCATTTTCTCAATAAAATTCTATCATTTTTGTACTATCAAACGATAATTCCACGATCTGAACGAACCAATATGAATCAACCTTATAATTTGTTTGTGCAGTCGAGAAAAATTAAATTTATTAATAGAGCATTTAACGAATTCTTTGAAACTAAATATAATATCAATAAAAAGAATCATTCATCATTCTAATAAAAAAAAATTTTCATCACTCTTAAGATGACGAATATTTCGTAATATGTATTTCTACGATCTTATTCTTCAAGGACAACACGTATCTCATCAATAAGATACTTTCTAAATGGTACTAAAAAATCGCCGGAAGAGATTTCAAGGGAATTCACAGAAGTTAAACGTAGTTTGACAAACGAATCGGCTTCAAAAAAAGTAAAAACAAAATATACGCGTTTTTTTCTTATTAAATTATACGTCGAGTACAACGACTGTTTAGTTTAGAACTCCACTTCTAAACCAACGATAGTACTATTGACTGACTGATCCGCTGCTCGAAATTGCTCGAGCGAAATCGTCTGATCGAAGAATTTATCGATGACTGTTCCGCGAAAGAAAAGCGTCGTGTCGATGAAAATAGATAGATCTCTTCCGATTTGACTGTGGAATTTTCTTCGCGAATAGGAACTCGGTTAATTGTTCCTTTCGCGAAACGCGTAATTTTTCGTCGCAATAAATTATTTTACAATTGAAATATCTCTTTTTGTATTTTTGTATGTCTCGCACGCGCATCGTTCTTTTAAATAGAGACATATCAGAGGCTATTATAATTATCAGTTTTTCTTTTTTTGTCAGTTTCCTTATTAGAACTAAGCAAAAGTTTCCTTTTTGTTAACATTCAGCGTCAAATTTTGCATGGAGTGAATAGAGTTTCGAATAGGGTAGAAAAACGCGTGGAATGTCAATCCATCGTAGCTATTAAAGTATTATTGAGTACTTTACTGAGAAAAAATCCGAGCGGACGATCTGATTATTTTAAGCGAAGAGCGTTAGATATAAAAGATAGATGATTAATAATAATAATAATAATGGTTCGAATAATACAAAAGACATTAGAGAGAGAGAGAGAAAACGTTTAGGTTTAAAATAACCAAAGCGGTAGAGAGAGAGAGAGAGAAAACGTTTAGGTTTAAAATAACCAAAGCAGCGCAGAATCAAGACTCGTAAACTCGAGTTAGAAACTTCAACTCTTACAAACGTTGATTACAATGGAAATCATACTAGCCCGGTTGAAGTTCATCGCGTAAACGTTCAGATCTACAAACGATGGCCATGAGACAACACGAGGGAAGTTACGCAAGAGCCAAATTTCCACTGAATCAATACAATCTCCCGTATGATTTTTTTTTTTAAAACTCAGGATCGTAATACGCGACATTTTTACGAGCGAAGGAGAAACTTCTCTCGTAAGGCGAGGAGCGCGTAAATTTGAAAACCAGAGACGTTTTCTCACGTCGCGTGTATAATTTATACAATCGTACGTGTCGTGACCAAGCTCGATCATTCCGATATTGATTTTTCTTTTTTCGTTTCGTTTCTTTTCTTTTTTTTTTTCCCTCTGCGTTCGACCGGCGACTCCCTCACTCGAGGGAGAAACGCTTCCTCGTAATTCAGGGTGCGTGTCACGCAGTCACGCGAGTGTCCCGCACGCTCGCGTACGCCCTTTTCAGGCTCGTCGCCGCCCGCGGCGTGTCGCGGCTGCTAACAAAAGCCGAGAGAATCGAGATAACGCGTGCGTTATCGCTATTATCTTCGGCTGGCTGGCGTTGCGTGAATCATCGCGCGATTATGTGCAATTACTTGGTAAAAAGTATCGATATCGGGTCTGCTGATTTCTCCGACTGACTCGACTTTGACGAGAAATCGAACGATCGAAGAGGAACGCGATTCGATCGCGACTCTTTTATCGCGAACGAGGGCGGCGTGTACGAAACGAATATATGTATATATATATATATACATATATATGTAGACAGGTTCTTAGACGAAGAAAACAGCAGCATCGGTATTACAAGTTGTGCCACGTAAGACCCATCGATTTCTCGTTGAACACGGAGATACGCGGACAATCTTCCCAGCCATCGGTTTTTCGCTTCGAAGAGACGCTTCTCTCCCCTCGATGCCGCGACTCTGTGTACTCGTTGTCTTCCCGTTGGCGTAAAGTAGGTCGACGGCCCCGACCCCGAGTCGAGGAAGATGCAGTTTCGTTCGAGGCGCGCGGGGCACCGCGTAAAAATTTAATTACCGACCACGTCAGAGTCGAGGCCGAGCGAATTTCACGGTGACGCGAAAGAATGTAGCTAATCATACGAAATTATCCAATTTGACGGTGACGCGCGGCTATTACGTAGCATCTGCCGAGGACGGAGAAAGTAATGCCCGCCCGGACGGCGTTGCTCAAACGATATTTACTTTCGGGCCGAGCGTTTTTTTCTATGGGTTTTCAGCGACCCGGCAGTTACATCGACTCTTATACCCGGCGGTTGCGGTTCGCGAGACGGCTTCCCGGAAACGGCAATCGATTTTTCTTTTGTTTTCGTCGATCGCGCGACTGACACTTGGAACTACCGAGGACTAAACTAGAACAACTGATGAGTCAAAGATGAATTAGAGTGCGAGGAACGGTTTGGGAAAAGGTTTGTAATACGATAATGGGCACAAAACATTTACTCGTATATTTTACGAAATTTTATCGTTCGAATCTCTGAGCAAACAACGACATCGTAGGTCCGAAAAATTATAAATTGGTCATTTTGACCAGTTTGGTAGTTCTTGGTGTTGAAATCGCGATCGATGGACAAACGACGGACACGTATTAACAACTACTACGTTCGCGACAGCACTCGCATCGGATCAAACACCGAATGGCCAAAATGGCACTTGTCGCTGTTAATCCGTTGCGTGATCGTGGTCGACATAGAGAAAACGATAATTGCTTTCGCCACTGGGCTAGCCCCGGTGGTAGACTTAGGGGGCTTATTCTCATTTTTCGTCCCCTCTCGCGATGGAAGTCGATAGGAAGCCAGCGAGAGAAGAGAAGTTAATTACCCCAACATTTCGACCGTATTCCGGCCTTTCCGCGAGCGCACTTTAAGACGGTCTCTCAAGCGTTTCGCCGATACGATTTCTAGTTTAAGGGGGAATCTGGACCGCCGATTCTTCGCCGAGGATTAGCGGAACGTTCCTTTTTAAAGGCGAGCAACTACGACGAAAGGGAGAGCAAGAATCGGAGAGAAAGAATCGGAAAAGAAGTCGAAACTTTTATTTACCGCGTCAAGCTGTTCTTTCGATCGAGTGGTCTTATAGGCTGTTGACACGGTTCGACTTCCTGCCACTGTTTCATACTCGAAGATGGATGTCACCTACGATTTCATTGGGTTTGCTGCTCCTTCTGCACAAATTTGATCGATCTTACCGGATAAATCGTCTTTAATCGAGCGTCAAGCTTTTAATATTCAACGCACGTCTATTTATATATTTAATTGTCTTTGACCAAGTGCCTAAAAAATGTTTCTCTAAAAACTTCCAATGTTTAAAGTTCACCTATGATTGCACCTAGGTCTGCACTTCGTTCTATGCAAATTAATTTACTTGTTTCTGATCGACGTTCGACAATCGAAACGTACGAATATATTAGAAAAACTGAAGCCGAAGCTTCTCACGCGATTTACTCGTTCATTTTCGTCATTTTATGATCCCCTTTGTCTCAGAAATATTTTCAACTCGTTTCTTTTCAATTTCTTTCTTTCTTTCTCTGAGCCCCACGCATGATATTTTTTTCGTCGTATGTTTGAATCGTCATACCGATCGGAGCCGACGAAACGGCAAACTGCGCAAATGAAAGACGTCACGGAATAAATTAGGAAAGAGAGCGAGAACGCAGTTTCGTCGAGGTTTCCGGCCACGGAATACAAGCGAATAGACTTGCATACAGGTCGGTAGCGACCGTAATGTAGCTGACGAGGTAACTTTCGATCTCCGTCTCTTTACGTGTGCAGCAGTTTGACGATTTCAGCGAGGCAAATTCAACGCATCGCGCGAACTTTTTAAAAACTGACGAGAGAAAGCGTTCGGCGGGACCGACGGCCTGGCCGCGAGCAACGAGAGCCAATTGTACCGGAAATGAACGTAATGTCACCGGTATTATCATTTTCAAACCCAACACGTTTGCCGGCCGTATGCGAAGGAATTATTAATTTCTCGTAAGCGCAGAGGAGCGCGTGAACCGGATGTAACGGAGTTCGAGGCAAACCGATGCCTGACCGACTCGTACGACTTGTCAAATCATCGCGGAGGAGGAGGGAATGCCGTTCTCGCGTTCGTCGAGAAATTACGAAGAAGAAATTCCACGGTGTCGGTTACGCTCGAGTCGCTGAATCGGTGAATCGGTGAATCCGATCGAAAGTGAAAGAACAAGTGTGTATGTGTGTGTCGATGGAAGCGCGAAAATTTCGCGCGTAGCGACCGAGATGATGATACTCCGTCGGATGTAAACAGAATTTTTCGTTTAAAAGAAAAAAAAAAAAAAAAAAAATGGAACAATGTATCGCGCGTCCAATGTTTATATATCGGAGATTACGTTCTTAGATTCGAAAGATTGTGTCTGATAGGGACGATAACGTTAATCGTTGAGGGAAATTACAGTTCGACAAAGGACGATCAACGGCATTTGCGTTGCACGGGGAAGCGATAGGAGGTTAGGTTGAACGGTCGTAACCGTTGAAAGGTACAAAGTGGGTGATCTCATTTTACAACGTTTACAACCGGGAAATGCAACGAGCTCGCGAAGGGAGAACGATCATTCGGGATGACACGATGAGTTTCTCGTTAAGTCGATAAAATAAATCATTGTACCGGTTAAAAAAAAAAAAGGAAACACGGCATACGGCTCGACGTGGTCTTGTTTCGTTTTACATCAAAGTTCAGAATCGATCACGGGCTGTCCTAACCTTAAAAGCCGCGCCGGCACGCCTCAAAACGTACAAAACGGTGAATTTATACTTCGAGTCGAACGGGCGCTTTGTGAAAGGGCTACACCCACCTGATTTTCGTTGTTGCTTCCTTCTTTCTCCTCCCTCGTTTGTTTCTTTCTTCGTTCTATTCTCGTCTCGTAGCACCGTGGTCGGTTTACCGGCTTCGTCGGTGATTAACGGCCCCGAATTCTCGCACACCGTTCCGTTTTTTCTTCTCCGTCAGTCGAGTCGATGGTACGTAAAACAAACTGTTCGACGGTTCGAGAGGAAAGCACGAAACTCGTCGTATAATCCTCGTTGCGCGACGGTGTGTAGTACAATGAGCTGATCGGCGGTTCTTTCTTGATAATCGCCCCCAAGTCGTATCACGGAATGGAATGGAAAGCTCGGTTTGCTTCTTGCTGCTGTTAGAAGCAAGTGAACGCGAATGCGGATAATAACTGCTCGTCGTCAGTTTCCTTCATCGACGTGATTTTTTTTTATCCTCCTCTTTGTCGCGGGCGCGTATGACAGAAGGGATAAAGACGAAGAGAAAGAGGAAAGTAATAAAGAGAGGGGAAATAAAGATGAAGGAGCAAAGTGCAAAAAAGGGGAGACAGAGGGAGAAAGAGAGAGAAAGAGAGAGAGAGAGAGAGAGAGAGAGAGAGAAGGGATAACAAAGTTATGTCTCGAGAAGAGCTTCCTGTGCACGCGGTCGCACTTGACTAACTGTACCCCGTCTCTTTTTGTATACTCTAACCGCCGGCCGTTTCCCGATTACGCTACCTGCCACCTATCAAACCTCGCTGCTGCTCACCGTCGCCCTACCCTCGTCCACGATGCTTCATTTTACCCAGTACTTCTCCCACCTTTTTTCCGTTCTTCCTTTTCGCCCTTTCTTTTTCTCTTCCTCTTCTGTCTTTCCCTCCCACTTTCCGTCCGATTCTTCGTAACCTGTCACTCTTCTGCGTGCTCGCATACGGATCTCCTACCACGTCCTTGCCGGATATCTGCGTGCGGCTCTCGTTCTCTACTACCTGAAGCGTCGGCCAGAGTTGAACAGAACAAACAGAACAAACCGAGTCTCTCTAAAGGAACAGCTAAAGGAAAAAACGATCGCGGCGGTGACGGGACTGACAACGAGAACGATAACGAGGACGACGCGATGAAAACGATGGAAACGAGGGCCGCCGTGCCGACGACGAAAACCACTGCCGCCAACTTGCCATCTTGCGGACGTTACTGTAAATGTTCGCCGGATGGTTCTCAAATCGCGGCTCCTCAATTCTGTTATTTCAGCCCTTTTTTTTCTAGGAATTTCTCTCATTGCTGGCTCGATAAACCGTAACTTTTCCAATCGTATCTATTAGATTTCTATTCAATAAACGTCGATATCTCGGAATATCAATTCGTCTTGTTAATTTCTTTCTGATTTGTCTGAACGTCGGACAATTATTTGCGACGATGGTTAATTTTTGTATGGAACGTGAAATTTGCAATTTTTCAAATCGTTATTCGCAGTTAGAGCATTAAAAATACTAACGGAAAGTTTATTTGAGAATTCATTTTGTGCGAACGTAGTCGTTTAAAAATATTTGACAGGAAATCGAACGTGGAACTCGACGAAGCACCGCTGAAGAAATGTAGCGAATCAGGATCGTCTTTTTTTACGCGGGAAATGTCGTTAGAGTTTAGTCAGTTGCTCGTTAAATTTTGATCACCTTTGTTGTTCTGTACAATTGTGTATTATCGTTAAATATTGGTTGTTTGTGTAATCGATATTTATGCAGTGTAATAATTCTCCAACTTGAAACAGTCGAAGAATGCATGATTACGCTCAGGTATTCAAGTTTATACGTATACATTTAAAAAATTCAGTACGTGAGAAATGCTAATAACCTCTTTGCTAATAAAAATTAAAGTTAGACCTACTATTTCAGTATTTGATTATTTCAAATGTTGTAGAATGGAGAAATTGTAGGAAAAATACCGTTGGTTAATTAGCCGGATGATTTGCTCACTGATCAAGTATTGGAAATAAGTCAGTATATTCAAGGTAAATCCAAAATTCTAAAGGAGAGTTTCCATTGAGTTTCATTGCGGAAAAGCAACAGATTGCTTTGTCAATGCACAGATTGCATTCTAAATCTCTTTTATGTACAGGGTGTCCTCAATTTAAACGGCTAAGCTTCGTGGGCTTGATCTATACGTGAAAAGAAGAAAAAAAAAAAACAGCTAAAGTTTGTCAAGAAACGCTTTGTTTGTTACTGATTTATAAACAAATATTGTATATATGAAATATATACTTGTATCTGAGTACAAGGATTACAGTTTGAAACGAAACTTTAGAAATACTTAGTTCATCTTTTTTTATATCATATTATTTTAGTTATTAAAAACCCAGAACTGTTACTAAATGATGAATAACATGTATTTACAGACAAACATAGTCGATATAGTTTTTTGTATATTCTATTAAAAAATGCGTAGCTATTTCATACATACAATATTCGTTTATAACTCTGTTCGTTTACAACAAGATGCTTTCTGACGAATTTTATTCGTCATCGAAGTTCGGAACACTTTGTATATATTTGTACGGTCAGCATTAGACAGATTTCACTGATCAACGTGATTTTTATCATAAACGATGATTCTTATGTATTTTTCGATGCCGAGTACGAATATGCATTCTGCTTTTTTCCATCAGCTGCAGTTTCTAAGAAAATTAATTTTGAAAAACAAATTTGAATTTTCAACTTTGAAACATTTTTTGTGTTTTAACTGTAAAAATTATTCAAACTTCTTTTGCGAAAAATGATTCTATCAGCTCTTACAAATATAATGATGCATATTTTTGTACTATTATACACATTTAAACATGTTTAAACAATGTTCAAAAGAATGTTCGATCATTTTCAATTCATTTAAAACTAAAGGTCTAGGAAGAAAATCTAACTACCGCGAGTAATAGAACAGACCAGAAAGTTTGTTTTTGATAGAGAAATTAAAATTAAAAGTACCGCGTGGCACGAGTTATTATTAGTACTTCTGGATGCTAACGAGGGTTTAATCTCTTCAGCGCAACGCAGCTGCTTCGTGCAATTTTTACAGATTTAAATGATTTTTAGTAAAATGTATAAATAAATAAAAGCTTGCATTGTACAGGCTTTAATGTCTGTTAATAATGAAAATTTTATTCTTTAATCTTTTAGTTTCTATTGTTGAATTATATAATCAGCTTGGTTCCTCATCCGATTTTACAGCAATTTATTGTATATTTAATATGTAATATTGAAAAAAGCATTTGATTATTTTTTTGACGTAAATATATTCTAAATTCCAAGAACAAATATTACTTTTCTACAAGATCATACTTCGGGGAAATTTAAACGAAAAGACTCTATTGGATATTAATACGTACATACGCGCATATGTTAAACGTTATTCCCAATGAAACTCTGTATAGATTTTTGTGAATTTATTTCTATGAAATTTTAGTAAAAAAATGTACTATTTGGAGAAATTTTTATAATATAACGTGTACAGGGTGTTCCGAATTTACATGCCAAATCTTCAGGGACGTATAGAGGTTCGATAAACCAAGAAAAAAAGTTGTTTAAAATTGGATTTCGAACATAGCTTTTGAATAGATTAGATTTAAAATAGATTTTCTCATTTTTGATTTGATTGTATTTCAAGCGTCATGTATTTATTTCGACGTACTTATATCTGTTTTCCTTTATTATTGTAGAATTTAAGACTTTGGTCGTGGTTTCAAAGTTCTACGAGCTCGGGTTACTTCATTTTTCTTCGACCATTTTACACCAGGAGTCTCCTTACGAGGTATAAATTTTTGTTTGCTTGTTAAAAATTAAAATGCATCGCACTTACGAAACGTCGTAAAATTTTCTGAGTGATGAAACCAACGAATAACTGATGAAGTCGGTACAATGTATCGATTGTCGAGAAAGTATTTGCGCTCAAACCATTTTTCTTTCGACTCGGATATAGCTCAAAATTATTATTTTCGTCACTCGAGATTTATGAATTGCAAAATCGGAGAAACAATTCCTATTAAGATCGTTTTCTCAATATATATAAGCGTGTAAATAGCAAATAATTTCTGACGAAATAATAAAAATAAATATTGGAACAAATATATAAATATTTGAGACTAATATTTACAATATAAATATTTATAACGTAATAATAATATAATATTAAGATTACTATTAAGTATGTTCAGTAAATTATACAAACTCACATTTTTACGTAATTTAAAAATTAGTGTTTCGGTAGAAAATACTATTCTTTGAGTACTTGATACATTTTTGGATATTATGCGTGTATTTTTCCTTCCAAAAATTGTTCATAAAAACCCACAGTCTAGTGATCAACGATTAGTTTGTTCTATTGTTAAACTTTCTGTTGTCAGATTTATTATCAAACTTGGAATTTTTATGTATTTATGTGTAAAAAATATATAGAATGCAGATAAGATGCAAAAATGTATAAAATATCCAAAGTATAACAAATCTCTACTTAAGAAAAATATAATTAATACGATCTACTTACGATCTCGTTACGTAATGTATTTTCGATCAGAATCACGCCTAAGAAATTCCTGTGCATGCTCGAGGAGGATGCAAAGCGTTTAAGCTTTTAGACGTGACCGGGGCGAAATTGCGCGACGTCTATTTGTCGGCTGATCAAGGTGGAAAAGAGTAACTCTGGAATGAGAGTAACTCTGGCAGAGAAAAGAGCAGAAAGTGTAATGCTGTGTAACAGTCTTGCGGGAGGTTATGCAAGTGGTATTCCAGACTTGATCGGCGAAAGTGATTCTTACCCGGTTTGCACGGTCACGAGATGCTTGCAAATTATTTTGTCCCTCGTCAGACTGGCTGCTTTCCAGTTATATGATGTTCGAATTTTGTTTATTGTCTTCTTGTTCGATTCAAGTAAAACATTTTTTTTTTTTTTCTCTACGTTGGCCTCACATTGGCTTACAATCCACAAAATATCAATCGTTCTAATTTTATCAGATTTAAATGAATTTAAAGTTAAAATGTTCACTTCTTATTTTCTCACACATGCGCGATATAACATTCGACGGATCCAGAAAATCCAAGGGAAAGTTTGTTCTGTTCGACCAGTTTAGGTATTTTTATTGGTTGGTGGAAGATAAATAAATTATTTTGAGATTAAAAATGAATTTTATTTAAGCAAAACTTGCTTATTACTAGAAGTTTACAAATAACGATATTACTTAAAGGTGTTTCTCTTAAGTTGAACGATATCAAGTCATCGTGCATCAAGAAGAGAATGTTATTATCTGAGGGGATAATTTATTCGAGATCATTAATAACGATATTTTCACAGAGAAGATTCAAGGTGAATCGTGAATAATTCTTCGTGAATTATCCTCAGTTGTCGTTGAATATGATAATAAAATCTCGATTACTACAATTATTCGATTCTTTGTGACAATTAATATCTATCGTATCGCTAATTTATCATTCTTTTTTTTTTTCTTTGTTGCACATCGAAGAAAGGCAAACATTCCTAGTTGATTTTCCAGGAAACCGTTTGAAGCCTTTTGATAAACAATGTATTTGCAAAAATTTACACGATGATGTTAGTTCGGACAATTAAATCTTTTTGTTTGCTGAGAAAAGCAAACCAAAAGACGAATCAACATATTTTCACATCGTTCAACGACGAACAATCTTCACTGGAATTTTTCGATACGATTGTCTAATCTTCCTGTGTCATACCTAAAATTATACCTATTTCTTTTTATTAAAGATTGAATATGTTCAGCAAATGTAGAAAATTACGTTTTATATAAAATATATTTAGGTACGTATTCCCTTAGGAATACGAGAACTTTGTTAGTTTTATTCTATTGTAATTATTCGTTGTAAGACGTGTCGGAAAAGACTTGAAAACTATCGACACCAGAATGTCTTCAAACGTTTAGATATGTCTTTAAATATAGATTATTGAATCGTCGGTAACGTAATAGCTGTTTCTTCGGTGAGACAATCGGTGAGACACCAACCGATACCTGATTATTTCTATAAAATCGTGAACAAATTGCGCCCGGATGTATTGTACTTTCGAGTCAATGCTTCTAATTTCCTCTCGACGACTTTTCTGTCTCAGTCGTCCTACATCGTCCACGTTGTGACCTACATTCCACTCATTATGAAGATAGTCTTTTTTTGTAATATGACGACACGTATCGTGCAATTACATTTGATACCAAACAGAAATTATTTCATGATTTTTTTCACGAATGAATTATCGTAATTGCGAGTCGAGTGAATTGAACCGTGCACAACCGTGCACATATTACGTACGTGGTTTTGCCCTGATTTAATTTCATCTAAAATCTTATCGAATAACCTACGTAATAATCTGTAAAATAACGTTGATCATATCTTATATATGTTTAATATAATATTTCCAATTCTTTCTATAGTAGGTATGTTTCTTACAACGCACTGCGTTTATTATACATAATCTTTCTTTCTTTCGACTTGGTATCAAAATAATTTGAACGATCATTGTTTTTATGTGACGATTTTCATATATTTTGCATTATGTAGAATAATGCATAATGTAGAAACATTTCATTTCGTTTGATCATGCAAATTAATCATAAAATTAAAATAAAATATCGACCATGAAAACGTACATAACTTCATATCAATACTTCGATCATGATATCAATAAAACATTGTGTAGAACAATGATAACAAATTATCACTTTATTTTTCCACGTAAATTCCTTTAAACCCCGGTCAAATCCCTCGATATATTTAATGAAGTACATAAAAGAACGATCGGATCATTGTTCGATATTGCGTCGTATTCCGTGTACGATGGGAAAGTTTGAATAAAAATTAATGACTCGCATTAGAGTCGCATTGTTTGAAATCGGGCAAAGAGCAATTCATCAAATTGTCGTTTTTGTTTTTGTTTTTGTTTTTCTGGTTTTTTCCATTCAATTGATAATTTATTCGCTTTGCTGTTTGTTGAGTTTCATCAGAAACGGTATACAGTTATTTTAATTCTACTTCTTTACGCACTTGCATCTTTGAAGTTTGTGTTCGTTACATTTTTTAGTTGTTAATTGCTTGACGTAAATTGCATATATATATATATATATATGTAGAATAGTTATTGAATATATATATATATATATATATATATATATATGTAGAATAAGTAGAAAAGTTATTGAAAAATTTTTACAATATATAAATCTGTATAGTAAATGGGTCGTATTTGATCGATTTATTGATAATGTCCTTTGATTACGAATGATTATTTCGCGTTGGTCGGACTCAATCCATCATAATCGACGGTAAAAGTATGATAGATTTATCGTAATATGCATGTACATCCATGCATTTGTGATGTACATATGTGTAGTTTACCCAGTATCTTTTTTATGTTGCATGGTTCACGACTTTCACCTGTTGTCACTTTCACCAACGAAAATTAGTACTGTTTGGCTTATTCTTTGACGAAACTGGCAATTGGACCATGGATAATGATAGACGTCAACTATATCACACCTGCTCCTTGAATTTATTGAGTACGGATAATCACGAACTAATCGCGAAATAATAATAATAATCTGAAAAGCATGTGATTTGCACAATCTGAAAAATATGTGTAATGTATCAATGCTAATAATGATTATTAAGATAAATTTCGTGATTTATTATACTTTAAATTTGGAATTTTTTAGATTTTTAAATTTTTTAATCCTATCACGTATTCTACTTTGTCTGTGATTCTATTTTACATTATGTTGATAAGTAAAGGATTGAAATTATCCATTGAGGTTGTTAAAGCAGGGCTCAGTCAGTTTGATAATCAATAAACTAGGAATTTTACGATCAGATTTTGCGTTATAACACAGATGAGGTATATAAATAGATCTAGCCAGATTCTTCACTCTTTAAAATAAAATCAAGTTAATTGTTCTACAATTTTCTTTTACGAAATTATAAGAGTTTAATGTACTGACTATTTTTTATCTAGCATATGAATATTTTTAAGAATTTCTCATGAATTTTTTGTATTTGATTTAGATTGAAATTTTTTATTTTTTATTCCAAGTTAAGATTTCGTGCGAAATGCGTGCGTATTGAGTTTAAATTAATTGAAGATTACAGCGCCACACCACGGTGAAATGCGGGATACACTACTTACGATTCTCGAACGTAAATCGATATTTCTGATGATCGATTTTTAAGCGGTAGAGCAGACCTGTAATGGCGGAAGGAAGCACACCTCAAAAAGAAAAAGAAAAGTGTCATTCAGATAAATCATCCAGAAATAAGTATCATCTAGAAGTTCTGAGGTAAAAATTTAAATCAATAGTTGTTAGATTTGTGTTTGTATTATGAATTTTTAAGATAAAACGTGCATTTTTGGCTTCAACTCGAGGTTTAACCAAATAATTATTACATATAATTTTCAACAATTAAAGAAATAATAGCATATAAACATTTAAACAGAACATACTGTGTTATTCATGATTTTATACCAAAATTTAATTTCAATTCTCACCAATAGAAATATTGTAACCTTATACTTGACTAACTCGTTGTTACATGTACACGTATTTTATTATATAGATACTTCTCTATTTATTTGTTTATTCTTTAACTTCATGCGTAATTCTTCACAATTCTAATAATTTAACAATAATTTATTATGAATTACGTACGTATTTAGTACGTAGTAGTTAAAATAATAATCATTCTGTAATATAATGAAATTATTCAGGTCTCGCATAAAGTAAGGCGTAGGAGGCCTCGAGGCTCGAAATTCGTAATTCAAAATAACATAAACACACCGCTTACGTGCGCATGTAAGGTTTTTAATAATGTCGCATCTGTTTCTTCGGTGTCGCAAATAAATACTTCCGACTGAACGAAACATGTCGTGAGTAAGAACAATGTTTATATTTGTCTTAATCATGCCTGTTTGAGCCTAAGATCACCCCATCCCTTACTATTTTCTCAATTGCGTGACGAGACGTGTCGCGGAGAGTCTTTCTGCTGTCGAATTTCGTGACAACAACACGTACTAAGTTATATTAGAATCGAACCTATTGGTGGCGTCTCTACGATGGCGTCGCTTCTTCGACGCTCTTATACCTCATTAATAATCATTTAATTAATATGCATGTGCTTAATGATTCATCGAGCATTACGATAGTAAAATCGTAGTGATTTGAAACTTTTCGCGTTCATTTTTCTTCAGTCATCGATTTCGCTCGTACGATGACTGGCATATTGTACATCTTTTTAATAGAATTTGAAGTTGATTATCGTTCATTTTTGCACGTTTGCCTTCATTTGACACATTTTTTCTGACTTTTGGTTTCTCTTTGTGCAGGTATCCTTGATTGCAGAAATACCATTGAACGTATAGATGCCACGATCATTAATGGACAATTTGATGAACTTTTATGGAAATTTGGCAACATTTTATTCATTTTGGGTAACATTTGGTATACAATTCATATATATTTGAGATACTTCACAATACGTAATTTCGTAATTATTTGGAATACAAAGATGAAAATAGAAAAGATCAATTAATATTTTATTTGAATATAGACTAACTAATATACATCTATACTATCAATTAGATGTATATTCTTGTATTAGATAGTCAAATTCTAAGTATATGTATTTTATTATAGTGTCTTTTTTCAGAAAAGCTGATGCGCAATTGAAACGATTCAAAGCAAGATTTCATACGCGTTTTTCATTGTTTCTTAAATACATTAAAATGATGTGAAATTTTGATTTATACAAACATTTATAATACGTGACGTGATATATTACCAATATGCATACTTCCTACTCTAATAACGAACATTCAGAATACAATTTCAAAATATAATAATCATCTTTCATTCGCAGTATTCAGTATTGAGAAATACTTTATAATTTACGACTAATATCTTTAATACATATTCAAGTTTCTTTATAATCATTTTCTAGAAAAATAGCAGTATTTTCTAAATAAACGTATTTACCCTCCCTCCCCCCTCCCCAATTAATTAGCTTCGTTTTCAGAGAATTTTTGTGACCGCGCGCAATGCGGTTGGTAGAGTCAGTTTTTTGTTGCGTAATATATTAATATTTTTCTGAGCAAAATGGCTCTTATTTTTATAAATTAAATTAATTCGTTTAAATTATAATGCGCGAAATTAGAGTCAGTGAGTCCGCCGATTGTTATTTAATCGCGCGCTTTGATAGTCTTTTATTTTTCTTTTTTCATATTTTCTCTTGTTCAGTATTCGTTTTCGGTACTAGAGTCAGTGCTCAAGAGGATAAGGTCTGTGCAGGAGATCAAGATCGTAAATAGTTTTATAGTGTACTTCAATTTACTCCATTTTTCAAATTTAACAACGAAGCATAATGTTCGACGTTTTGTTACAGACGCTTCACAGCATGAATTTTTTTGTACTTTTTGGGGAATATCCAATGGTGGCTCTAAAGTCAAGAATGTAAGAATCTTTCATTATCTCCAAGAGATTATGTCATTATTTTGAGATTGTACTTTGCTTTTAAATACAAATTCTAACGTGTTACATTTTGTTACAGATCCTCTACAATCTTCTCAGTTCCCCTTATCCTCTAACAATCTTACGATGCTTCAAAAGCTAAGAAGGTAAGTACTTTAGCACATTGTACTTGAATTAATTCTATTCTCTAGAGTTCTCTTTCCATGGAAATCAAATGTAAAATTATAACTACAAAATAAAAACATTTCAAATTATTAGACTCCCAACTTTTATCGTTATGAAAATTTATATTTTTACAAATAACTGTAAACTACTACTTACATTGTGTTTTTATGCTTTTAGAAATTTTTCACTTCCACCATGGGATTCTCAGTGATGTCTGGAGGATGCTTGAAGCGGATCTTCACAACTTTTCTTGGTCCAGTGCAGCAGCAGCATCGCATCTATCGCATGAGTCGCATGCATTTATGTTCCTCCGGTCACTCAATCATGTCGTAGGATGAAAGGTCCAAATCGGCACGGATGACTTGTATACGTAGAATTTTTGACGAGCATAGTGACCGCGGGTATTTCTTATACCCGTGAATAGTAACACTTTTTTCAGGTTTTTTGTATATTAGATCAGGATAGGGCTTCTTGCACATCGCGAGTTTAACAATTATGATATGTACATTTCCAGTATTTTTACTTGTAAAATCAAAATATCACAATATCAGTATAAATGCGTGCAAAAGTAAAATATCCACATGAATTGATAAATTATGAATATTTACGAATAACTGTTATTAAAACTATTTCCTTTGAGCATTTCATGGTAGAGAAGACGGATACCCTCCGACTTCGTTGCTATGAAAGATGCAGTCATTACTTAATACTGGTGATATATTTTATTACAATAATTGATAAGTTTCAATTTCATCTTCCCCCTTATAATAGTATTAAATAATATAATTAATTGAGTTTTATAACTATGTGCTGTAGTAGAATCCGAAATATAATGGATTAGAATTTTTTCCGCAAAAAAAGTATGAAATTTTACGTGCAAGAAGATACTTCACGACAGGCAGATTTTTCAATCAAAGCAACAAGTTTGAACGCTGCTTTCGCATTTTCGACAATGTGCTTTGATCAAGAAGTCGCCTGAGATTATTTCTATTAATATTCAATTTTGAGTCAGTTGTTTGATTTTGATCGTATGAGTCAATTATTAGATTGTTCGTAATATCTTTTTTTTAACAAATTCAAGTCTTGTTTATTGCTTTTATTCTCTTGCAATTTCAATAATATCTTTAAAAGAGTAGAGTCAATTCAGTTTGAAATGAAATAATGCAATAGTCCATTAGATACAAATTACATAAACTAATCATTTTTTTAGTTTAGGATTTTCAGGTTTAATCCCTTCCGCGTTCATTGTCAGGATCTCACTCACGTGCCCAGGTGCTACTTGGGTGGGTGAAAGACATTGGACACGATGACCGTAGTTTGTAATTTTATAAAAAATTTCTCAGCGACTGACATTGTGTTAGCGTTTCGTGCACGACGTATTTTCCGCATGTGTGTGTGTGGTTAGGATGTGGAATTGCGTCGCTTTTTATCGTTTCATTCTTTGTAAGTTACCATATTTCAAATATTTATGCACTAATTGGAAGAATTGTGAATTTATAATACCCATTACATACACTGTAATAATATTATTAATTATGCGATCAATTATAGTAATGATTCCAAGTCACCTTGCACATGTACTTTCTTTCTCAGTTGTTCTAATATCTCACATATAGCTGTAAACGCGTTTTAATTACGTTTTACGCAATGATCGCTAGCCATTGTCAGTCGATTTCAGGAAAATGGTACGTAAATTAGAGTGTGAAAGTTGCGTGTTGAGCTCGGGTGTCGGAGGCGTCCCGGGATGTCCTCTCTAGTTTAGGTCTGCGCCCGAGTGGTATGTGTGAGAATCGTGGAATGAGTGTGTTGGTGCGCCTGTCTTTTGCCATTTTTTAAATATAGGTCGATTGGTTAGGATAGGTAGCATACTTTCTGGTGTGAATGTGTTTAATTATAAGTAGGTAGGGCCGGGCAGGTTGGCACAGTCTCTGGTCGCGTGTCCCCTTTTCGCGTGTCCAACCTGTTTCAGGAAATCTAATTTGAAAAATTGACAGTGAAATTGGTACAAATGGAGCATGCTATTTGTTTCTGATTTTACTCTTCGATTTTTCGAATTTAGTATCGCGGTCGCGGTCGCGGATAGGTCGCGAGTAGGTCCCGAAACGAACGTTTATGTAGGTATTGCTCGAGCACGCACGTGCGAACGGACAACGATCACTATGATCGATGGCCGTTCACGTGTACTGGGATCAGCTTTCGCGGTTTATCTTTTTATTTCACTTGTATAAGTTATTTTTTGGCTTGCGATTAGAAAGACTCGAGCTAGATGTAAGTTTCAGCGGGCATTGCGCTCGAAGAAAGAAGAGGCTAAAAGCCGAAGAGGCCCGGCAAACTGCCACGAAGAGGGTCGCAACAAATGGCTTCTCATCCTCTGGATCATTTAAATGATACCAGAGCATGGGAGGTCATTCTCGTTACTACATTGTCACTATGCTCTTTTAGTATTTGTAGTTGTATTTTTTTTTCTTCTCCATCAGCGTTCATCGTCGTTTTGGGCAAATCGTGATTTTTCTTGTTAGTGTTGCGAGAGATTGACTACGGGTTGAGTTAGAGTTACGAAATAATTCCGCGCCTGTTTATTAGTGTTGCGAAAAATTGATTACGGTTTAAATTAGAGTTGCGATGAAATGATAATCGTGTTTGCTTTAGAGTTGCAAATTATGATGCCGTAATTGTTTTTAGTAATTTTGAGTGTGAATTTTTGGAGTTATGCATTGTAAAATTTATTTTGCTTCCTTTTGTTTTAAATTAGATTATCACTGAGTCACTGTTTTTAATTAATTTTAGAATATTTGTTAGAATATTTGAAATAGTTTTTGTTCATACAGTAGCTTTTGTATTGTTAATAATAATTTTCATTCAATTTGTTTTTAGAGTTAATGTTGCGACATTATTTCATCGCGATTTCCAATTACTTTTTCTCTTGTTAGTGTTGCGATAATGAATAATCGCGTTTCTTGAAGTAGTGTTGTGTTTATGAAATGCCCAAATTCTTCCACTGAATTCGTGGAAGGCTGTTCCTGTTCCTAGATCACCTGATGCAGCTACAAGAGCTGTGCAGTGGTCATTCATCAGTAACCTCAAGCACGGTTGCACTGGACGCGTTGCAATTAGTGTTGCGTATGTCTGAAAACGAGTGCATAGAGTAATAACGTTACGTACTTATTTTCGGGAGTTTTAATTATATGACGAAACACTCTTCGCGTTTGATTTTGAAAATTTCCTATTTCATAATAAGTAGCACTAGTGAGTTAGTGTTGCGAAACAAGATACGGTTTGTCGCTCGGATTCATGTCGAATGTAAATTTGACAATAGCCCTTCTGGTTATTGTATTGAGTAAAAAATGTTCTATTGTATCGCAATTTCTTTTTCAATGGCTATGGTTTTAGATCTTTGTCAGTAGCCCTTCTGGCTACTGTGTTTTCTTTTTCAGCACCCCTTCAGCACTGCGTTTATTACTGAAAATACTGCTAAAAATATTTTTTTTATTAGTTATAACTTTATTAAATTTTATTATAAATTTAATATATTCACATGTAACTAATTTCATGTGTCATATATAAAATAAAGTGAGAAAAGTATTGCAACAATTAAATATTTAAATATTACAATGGAAACTTAAAACTCTTTTTTACAAAATAATTAAATCGATATTATTATACTTTGTAGGATATTAGCTTATTTTAAAATATGAGTTAGTATCCAATTTATTATTATTGGAGTCAATAATAATGATTATTCGATATCAGAGTTATTTTCCTATCATTTTCTTTTATTTTCTTTTATTTTCTCTATTCTAAACGTCTTAAAAGTATAATCTATTAGAATTTTATAAATATTCGACAAATTTCGCATGTGCAAATTAAAATTTATTCGCGATCGTTTATTTGTAACAAAAATCTTGCAGTGAATATATTTTGCGCAATTCTTTCTATTCTTCGTGACACATAATGAGTAAATGAAAGTTGAAAAATAAATCAAAATGTGATTTTAATCGAATCTTCTTTCATCTTTGTAAAGATAAATTTTTGATTTATTCAGTTCAATCTGAATCTGATCACTAGAAATTCTTGCTTTTAATTTATGTAATTTCGAGTAAAAAAATAATTTGATTCAATTAATGAAGTATAATTATGAAGTAATTATCTTCACAGCAACTTTATTTCTTTGTGTGTGTGATATGTCTTCATTGCAGATCTTTTTTATTTTGTATTTTTACTTAAATTATAAGTATTAATTCAGTATATAAGTTTGTTTCAGATACATTAACTTGCAGAGAGTTACAGAAAATATACAGAAATATGTACACTAAAGATTTAATAGACTGAATATGAATCAAAGAACGTGACCAAGAGAAAAAAATTGTTACAACAAAATAATACTTCATCTACCTGCATATATTTTACAAGATTTTACCAATCTTTTTCAGTTTCTTAGATTTGTTTCAACTACAGATTATAGAATCGAAGAAGACTTCATATAATACAACAAATTGTGAAATCATCTGAAACATTTATTTCATTTTTTTAAAAATTATATGTATGTATTTATATAAATGGAATGAATAGGAATCTTTAAATTTTTTTGTAAATATGTTAGGCTATAGTAGATTTAATTGAGCTAGAGATGGTCTTAAATTGGGTATTGTTGTTGTTGTTGTTGTTGTGTTGTGCTGTTTTATGATATTTTTAAATTGCTTATTAGATTTAAGCTTTGATATAATTAGTATTTGGGTATGTAAGATGCATTAGTATCTAAGTGTAGTTAAGGATGATTAATATTAATGTAAGTGGGATAAGTAAAATTCTATGTGAGATACATATTTGCTTTTTAGCTGCTGTTATATAGTCGAAGTTGTGTCTCATATAGAGTTATGTAGTTAGTTTAAGCTTTAGTATAATTTGTATTTTCAGAAATTTAGCTTTCCGCGTCGGTTTATCTTACAGCTTCTTTTATTGTTTGATTTGCACAACGATCAAGATATTGGACGTTTTGCAAATGTACAGCAGAAGAAGTATTTATCCATAAATTCATGTTTTAAGTTAGTAAATTTTTATTCGAAAAAGGAGGGTGGATGGGCCGCGGATAGGGTGGGTCTCCATTCGCAGCATCTCCACGTGGTGAGACCTGGGCAATCGATATTATTTGATGTATAATTACTAATTGCATGATTATATAGTTATATATTATTATATATTATATAGGTAAACAATTAATTATATAATTGATATAATTATTAATTATATAGCAATTAATACGAGCTGATTGGCTGCGATTTCGGTTAGATGCTTGCGTAGATGTACGTATTCATTAGATTAATGAAAAATAAATAATATGTAGTTTTGATATGGGTAACTAATCTTATAAGGATATGGGAAATATTTCTTCTGAATTTAGAAAGTCTAGAATTGATTATTTTTCTACGAATGTAAATGAGAGGGTTGTTCTTTCTTCTTCTCTTTAATTTCTCTCTTATTATATCGAACTGTTGATAAAATTTATTTGAGCTGATAGATTTTTTAATATTTTATTAATGACTTTAGAATTTCAATATTGCATGAAAAAAGAAACATCGTAATCCACCGTAAAACGTGGATAGAACTCTTCTATATAACTCTGGTATATGGTATAATGATTTCGGTTAGTTACTAGCTTCACATATTGAAAATTTGATAACTCCATAATGGATTTCGAAAATCATATTTCTGGCGCATTCACTACTTGATCAACTTTGATCATTTTACTTGATGTAGTTCCTGAATTCGCCGTCGTTTGAGCATAGAGTGCGGTAAAAAACCACTGTTTTTTTAGTATGTCGGTTTTTCAGAACATGCGACACGAAAAAAGCATTGGATGGTCCAATCTATTCTAGTTAGTCAATGATGAAAGTTAGTGGCGGTTAGAATTAAAAATAAATTATAATACGAAATTATCTATGAAATGCAAAAACAGGATATTTAATAATAGCAAATGAAATACAGAAGTACACTGGTCGTCAAAAGTATTTGCATATCTCATGAAAATTTGTCGATTTTGTCATAACTTTGTGAGAAAAGAAAATCTTAGAACAATTCACTTGTATTTTCAAAGATATTTTAACATAACGTAGTGAGTGGAAAGGTGGAGATATTTTTTTTCAAAACAATTGTAAAAATTCAAATGTCCGTAGAAATGTTGACAAATTTTTTTACAACTTAAATCCCGCACGTTTTCCTCGTTAATCCTCTTAAAACTTGTTTTGTACGATTTTTTTTTTCGCTATCTCGTTGAACTTTGAATGTTGGAGTTAAACGACAGAAATTTAAAAAATCTTAATATTTCGTTGAATTAATATCCATTTGATACGAACTTCTCTGTTGCACAATACTACCTCTTGAAACAAAGTGCTTTGTTGCTTATGCAGTACTTTTATTATGTATTATTGATAAACAAAATAAAAAAAGGATGGAAAATTACGAAAATGTACACCTTATGTGTGATGTCTTCTTAATGCAGTGCTAACGAATATTAATTTATGTACTCATATGTAAATATATGCAACATTGATCATATTATAGGCTGTTAATGTATGATCAGTTAATATATATTAGCATCATATATTAAGTAGTTGTTTGCAGCTCTTTTGGCTGCATTGAGTGATGCAAAAACTGAAATATATTTCTACAATTCCAAGAAGAATTCCTTAGAATAAAACGCAAAAGAATGCTATCATTTACACGTAACACTAATTTAAATAGTGACAAAACAATGATGATGCATGTTAGATTTAATTTCCTAAAATAATTCAATTAATTAAAAATGACTATTTCTGTAGTCTTAACACACACACACACACACACACACACACACATTATACCTACAAACAATGATCATATCTAGTGACATTGCCTGTATAAATATATAGAATCTCAATCATTATACGCTCGTTTCGTAATACACTCAATTTACGATGGTAAATTTGAAAAATTGATAGGCAAATTCAAAGATGAATGGCATTGTTAATTCGTTCATGCTATTTGCATTGTCAATTCTCCAGATTATATTTTTAAATTGGATAGGAAAAAATAATAAATATATTTGTGCTAACTTGTCTTGATCGTATCTTCTTAATTACTATTGTAATTAATAGTCATATCAGAAAGTATGTCATCCATCTACCTAACCCCATATTGTTCGAAAGTAAAAAAGACCAATAAACTTGCTCCATAGTTTTCGCGTGCAAAATGCAGACCCGAGTACAAAGACCTATTAGGGAAAATGTCCCGAGATGATTTCGACACTGGACTTCAATACAATTCGTCTGAATTTTTTTATAAGTTTTTAGCTATTAAAACGCTCTAAATTTTAACTAACGCGAGCTAACAACTGTCTAGAGATTACGATTGATTTCAGCAGATCCGAGTAAGATTTTTTTACAAATATTTTTAAACGAGTAAATTTCGAAATTCGCTAATACAGTACATGTGACAATATTGAATGAGTAAACGTGAATGTGAAGGATCAAGGAAAGTGAAGGAAATCAAGATATCAGACGTATCTTGGACGACGGCGGGAAACAAATATGTTCGTTAAAAATCGTACAATTTAATCATAAAATAAATACATCTCTCATTTGTTGCTAATGTATTATACAGACTTCTTTATTCTACTCATTGAATGTATACTTTGCGTCACATTCAATCGACTTTTCTGAAATTAGGGCACGACGAATCCCGTCGAATCATTATTCTTCATACAAGGGCAAGAGAAAACGCTTGTGTATGTCCTCCTGTTAGAAATCAGTTCTAAATAGACCCGCGTAACTATCACAGAAAACTACCGAGAGGACAAAGTAATTGTATCACAAAGAACCAAGAACAATCAAGTGTTCTAACACTCTAACATTCCAAAGTTCGACTTTTGATCACAAAGCATTTCCGATTGCCGAATGAGCGGTTTCCCTTGTCGTACTTGAACAATTTTTCTTAACTTATCCAAATGACCAACAACCTTGTAACCTCGTATACGAGTAGAATCGATTCGAATTGGTCGAGTGCTCGCGATGTCTCAATCGTGAGATTAATTTACATTCGTCGTAAATCTACCTCGATGATCGAACGACACAGCTAATCCGAATGACTAAGATTTACAACGAGTCATAGAGAGAAGAAGAACAAGAAACTTTATAAGTAATAAATGATTTATAAGTAATAGATGATTTGAGCAATAACAAAAGCGTAACGCTGGATCGCGACGAAGGTTCGATCGCGTTTCTGTCATGCGATTCCCCGTGTCGGCGACACCTTCCAAACACATTTTACAATTAGTTAACCTTCGTTCCGAACTTGCAAACGCGACAGAAGAACGATATGAAGAGCTTAGAAAGAAAAATTTGGCAAATTCTCTCGCGAGCCTAACTCGTGGCGATAGTTAGGTATCACCGCCTGTTTCCTTACGTTTCTAACTTGTACATTCGCCACATACTTATACATATGTACATATTCACATACCGTATAGTCTATAGATCACGATATACATAGAACTCGCACAAAAAGCGTGAAAATGTGTATACGATCTCATTCAAACGTACCCTCATCCGTACCGGAGGTAATAATTTAGTTGATGAATCTGAACTAATCGAAGTCTAATTTAATCTAATGTATTTTTGCATGATTTGCGAAAAAATTTGTCTGCTTTTCTTACGTCGATGAACTTGTCCGATATGAATTCGCGTTTGTCCGTCGTAATCCAGTTCGCACGATACAATCGGTTTTCCGTTCAATTTTGATAGCGTATTCACACGCGCAAAGAGCGTTCCAATCTTTGAGGTCGAAGTCCTTTTCGAAATGAAACCGAAAAATATAGACGACATTTGAAAGATTATCATTTTCCTCTGCGTATTTTCATCGATACCGAGGCTCATTTCTCTACTCTACCGTTCGCAGTTTGTCAAACTGAACGTGAATACATTTCTCGGTATACGTATTTTGGTACTGTTGTCGTTGCAAAAATAGAGGAACAGTAGAAATATTGGCTGTATTCTATTATACAGACAAGATTGGATTCTTATCAAATTCTCACGTCTCGATCTCAAGAGAAGATGAAAATTAATTACTTCGTAATTATTCCCGTGTGTCAACATCCACTTCCGATAATTTGATAAAAAGAATGGAAAGAGATTTAACGAATAAAAGAAAATCGACCGATTCTTCGAAACTGAATGTCGAAAGCGACCGGAATCGGTAATTTCACCGTGTGTTACGCACAACAACAAACAGTTGACTCGGCAAACGAACGAATAAAATTTGTTACACACTGTGTCAAACTTAATTCGTTCGTTTGAGAGCGCCGACGATGCAGTTTGCGTGGACAGTTTGCTTCCGGCTTTTTGTCGATTTTTCGCAGAGTTACCGAATCAGTCAGAAAACCGTATCGCGTGAAAACTGGCACTGTGATAGCGGACGTGATCTCATTCCTGGAAGCCGTGGTTGTCGATAAACACGCGATTCCTGAGGCCATTGTCCGAGATGTAGCCAGTTGCCATTTTGTACTCGGTCGCGTACATCTTGCCGTTCTCCTTCTCGCTGTTCTGTTGTTTCGCGTTCTCTTGGTTCACCTCGGTTTCCTTATTCACCGACGTCGTGGCAGCCGTTTTACTCTTCTTGTATGTCTGAACATAGAAGTCGCGGAACAGGAAGTAAAACATGACCGCGTGCATTCCGATCCACCAGACGAACACTTTCGGGTAGTCGCATTCGATGAAGAGAAGTTGGAAAGCGTGGAGTATCACAAGAACGAACTGCACCATCTGCAGGGCGGTCAAATATTTCTTCCACCAGAGGTACGGCTGTATCTTGGGCCCGAGGGCGGCCAGAAAGTAGTACGAGTACATCACGATATGTACAAATGTGTTGAGCATGCCGAAGAACGAGCTGTGACCGCCTGCAAATGAAAGTTACAATTACTGTCACACTAACTCCGTAATTGAGTTGAAAATTTCGAAACACGTTGGAAAACGTTTTACGTCATTTGATTAAATAGGTTGTTACCGAACTGAAGATCGACTGGTCATCGATACAGTTTTTCCGCTCGTGTGGCAGGTATCGATTGACGTGTTACATACCACGGTGAACGAACGACGGAAACGTGGGAGATAATGAAAGCGTTTTATTTTTCGATTAGCGCTCGATTCCGTGTTACTCTATTGATGATACGTTGATTTACGAAAGAACGGAAGTTACTTTTTCAAGATTCATACCGGGATGTTTCAGCATGCCGAATTTCCTGTCAATCGACTTTTTAACCTTCGCTCTTCCGTCCCCGATTTTTCATATTTAACGAGGTGTTTTCTCTCAAAGTCTTTGTTAGGTAAACGTCGTTGATTTTTAGACGATTAATGTCGATTCATTTTAACAGTAGTTTCTTTTGGCTAGAGTATTTCCTGCCGATTGTAACCGATTGCAATTTTCTGTAGATCGACTTTTTAAGCTTTGGTCTCCTGTTTCCCAGTTTTGTTATTTCACGAGGTATTTTGTCTTTAAAGTCTTTGCTAGGTAAACACGTCGTTGATTAATTGTTATAAATTAGACGAGATGATGAAAAACTACTGATCAAAAGTTGATACGCATTCTGTCTTGGAAGTACACGGATTTTCTAACGTCAATGGTGATTTCTTTGGCTAGAGTATTTTAGCACGTTGTGACTAGCTAACTGTCGTTGTATATTATAGCCGAAAAATATGCAAGAGTCGTCAAATTGTAAAACACAGATTCCGTAAAAGTGTCCTGAAACTTTTCACCGGTAACGTAAAAACTGCATTAAATCATACAGCATCTCGTCGATTGTTCAATTGCACGTTCAATTGTCGTTTCGCGGATGATGAAAAGATCATAATACAGTAAATACCGTAAAGAGTATAGAGCAAAGAGTATATTTACCAGGAGAAAATTTCACACCGAACCAAACGGATACTGGCATAACTCCGTGATGAATCACGTGCAATCTCGAGACTTGACTATTCTTTTTCCTCAGCACGAAGAATATGGTGTCAAAGAATTCAGTAAACTTGGAGAAGTAGTACCACCAGCAGCCATGTGCCATTCGCAATGCCCTCGGACTGTTTGAATAGTCTACTGGTTGACAACGGAACGAATAATAGCCTCCCCATCCGGCTGCCAGGGACTGCACAGAACAAACGATACAGTGAGAAGTTTCGATCGAAGAGAATTTTAAAAATACCTCTCGTACAGAGAGGCGTGTTTCGTGCGTCTTCTCTTTAAAGCGACTCGCATACCTCGTAGAACAACCACGTGGAGAGCGCCACTTGGAAGAGATTGTAGTACAGCAGGACCCTTTTCAGTTCGAAAGGTTTGCGATTTTCCATGAACTTGGGACCGAGGACCTTGACGAAGTAGGCGTAAAACAGGCAGATGAAGAGAGTCGGGAATGGACTGCTCATCATTGCCCAGTTATTGACCCTTGGATCGCTCTTGTTGTCCATCAGATCCCGGTAGCTGTCGTACACCGCTGCCACAAGTTGCGCCATCTGAAAGTCGATAAAAATTCACACGTTTTTTTTATCACCTTCGTACTGTCATCTCGTCGTTCCGTGATATGTTTCAAAGATTCAACGTGATTTCAACGAACCGATTAGAAGAGGCACGATCGAAACTGTTCGCGTTTCGACGAAGAGAACCGTTCACGATCCGCGAGTCGACGATTTGTTTTTCAGCGCAAACGGCGCGGCGGTGGCTCGAGAAACTATGGATCGACGTTGGATGGTGCAACGAAAACTTGCAGCCGCCCGCCTGTATTATGATCTCCTTTCACTGAGATTTTCTCGAACCTACTGCTACTACTTCCACGAGGGCAAGGAACACGAGCGAGACACGCTCGGACGCCGCGAAATTCACGCGTTGAAAGAAAATCTCCAGGTTGGGACCGCGATCGCCAAACTTACACCCACTCTCTCGGTGTGAGAGAGACGTACACACGTCCCAAAGTCTGTCGGTGAAACATTTCGTCAAGCGTCACACGTGACATCGTTACGAAAAACCACGTGCTGGTTGGGATATTCTTTGTATTTTCGGCGATCCAAAACTTTGTAAATTTTATAAACAAATATTTTACGCCATCGACACGCATACACGTAGAAGAAGTATATCTATATGTATATTTCTTTTTTTTCAGTTCAGATTAGGTTTATTTACACTTTGTCTTCCAACGATTTGAAACTGGAAACTTTACGAACAAACAACGTTTCGCGCCATGTAGAGAAGTAATTATATTTATAATTATTATATCTGTTTGAATTTCTTCATTTTGAGCTTAGATTAGGTTCGGTCACTCTGTCTTTAGATCGTTCGGTTAGCTACGAATTTTATAAATTTAGAACACTCTTGAAACTTGAAATTAAAGCAAATCTCGCGCCTCTTCCCTTTCGCGCGTGTGCCCCATCTATTAGATTATATTTTAGACTATTAAATTACATTGATTTTTTTTTTTAAATTCTCTGCTTGATCGTTCAAAGCATTCGATAACTCGTCAGATATTGATTTCCTGTTTTCGATCGCGCCGACAAATAAATACGTGCAATTTCGCAAACATTCGAAAATGGCAAAGGTTGGTTATGAATTTATGAATTTACCGTCTTGTTTTATCGAGAATCGGCGAATGGCGGTGGCTCGGTGTCCTTAACGTTAACTGATTTATATATAATCAACGTCGTGGACGTCAGACGGAAGTAACGAAAAAAAAAAAAAGAAAAAAATAAGCGAGCTAATTTCCACGATTTCTTAAACGACGATTGCAAACTTGTTTTCGCCCTGCGATTTCTTAATCGAAATCCGTTCAGGACTCAGGCGATAATTGACCGAATTGGTATTTTCCTAATACTTTGCACTTGCACGTTAGATAAATCATAAAATCGCAGTTATATTCGGAATGTCTTGATTGCATTCTCGTAACGTTATGTCAGCGGAAACGAGACTTTTATTCATATTCACGCGTCATTTGTCTTTTTAATGATGACAACTTAAACAGTCAATTATATACTTTTTTTTTGTCGAAGAAATTCAATTTTTTGTGCTGTGTCTGGTGTGAACAAGGGCAAGGTCTCTTCGCGTGTTACATATGATGTCGCTGACTACCGTCGTCGCGTTAATCTTTTGAAAGCGAATTATCAGTCAGCCCAGAAAAGACTGGAAATTATTAGTTGGCGTATACGTCCGACGCGTGTGTTTTCGCGCATTTAAAATTCAAAATCGTGAGTTCATCATCGATTAATTATCGCACGCCCATTCACATTATAATTAGATTGTAAATATTTATGCATTTGCGCAGAATTGCAAGAATGCAAAAATACAGATGACATGCAGAAACATATGAAATATTCAAGGTATAATATTTTTAGCAAATCTGCGATTGTTGTTAATAATGAGATTGTTGTTCGTTTAGTTTCGTGAAAATTGAAATTCCTTTTAATTCCTTGGCGGCTACTAGACTGTAGACTTATAAAATAAATAGTATCCGACGTGTAGTAGACACACCAAATATCAAAGGCACGGTGCTTTCTGTAGTACTTGAGCACTGTAGTACTTACACGTTTACAACAATTTTCTGCCGATGTTTTGTTCCCATAAATCTATTGATAATCAATTAATAACCGCGAAAGCCAGTTTCTTGATTAGATCTTCAGATACAAGGCGTTTGACACAGTTCTCATCGTCGTTCTCCCTATTCACTTTCTTCGAATGAATCGCCACGCTGTTGGAAATGTCGCACTCCGTGGCGGATTTTGAACGCGGCACCTTGCGAAATTTCGCAAATTACGAACAATCGACGAGCTCGGAATCGAAGAATAACGCGAGCGACATTCCTCGTCGTCGTTCAGGTGGCGATTTCGTCATCTGATCTGCACCGTTCGGTTGGGTTAAAAGGAGGTGACCTTACCAAACGTTGCTACACCGGCTCGAAAACTCGTTTCTGTCACGGAAAAATTCTATTGTCCGATTCTAATCGTTGGACTTCCTTACTCTGTTGACTTAACGAGTCCCAATTGACGTCTAGTCACTTCGAACGAGCGAACATTCCTCGATCGAATCTAAATTTCACGACCGTTATAGTATCTCTGTGAGATCCAATCGTATTCAATCGGATCGAAGTGTTTTCGACTCCGCTGGAACTTGTTTTTTTTTTTACGAAACGTCAATGTCATTGGCAATGGTGAAATTTCGTCGTTAAAAGCGGACAAAGTTTGTTTAACTGTTTTCCACGTCGTGCGCGATAGTCTATAAATCCAACACAAACGCGAATATACGATCAATTGCCGCTATCAGTCGCGAGCGTATTTTAAATAGCCAACGGTATCGCTGTTTTATCTTCGAATCTATAATCTCAAGGGGAATCAGTAAATCATAAAAACTAAATGATCGTAAAGTGACATATCAATAAAGTCAAAGATTGACGAGGAAAGGGCTTGTAGACTCTGCGGAAGTTTACGATCAATCGTGATTATCTTTTGCTCTTTCTTGTTCGCCGATGTTTTTGCTGTTGGTTTTAGTTTTCCTCACTTTTCTACGTTTCTCGTTTTTTTTTTCAACATTGACAAGAATTGACAACTTTTTTCTTCTTCTATCTCTATCTTCTATCTCAACGTCATCCTTCGACAAGCAAAAGCACTGGAAACGAAAATTCATTTTTTTAAAAAATACCGACGAATAATTTAGCACGATAGAAAAAAAAACACGACTGACTCGAAAATGAATGAGTTGCTTCCAACCACGTGAGATCGACGTATTTGTGCTTGTACTTTGTACGCTAAGTTGCAAAATGAAAAGAAAAAAAAAGAGAGAAGAAAAAAAGGAACGTCGTAATTTTAACGCGCATACAAATAATATCTCTACGGCGTAAATAATCTCGTTACGAGAAAAATACTTTAGCTGAGGAAAACAGAAGGAAATTCTGACCAATAAACAACCTTGAAGGTCGTTGTTTAAATTATGCGTGGAATATTAATATTTATATTAAAGCTGAATGATTTTCCGCTTTAATATGGAAATAGTACTCACGATCGTCTCTTGTTATCCTCCTTCCGAGAAACGGCGTATTTCAGAAACCAGAATTCGACGTGTTTGCCGAAGAAACGCAACAGTTACAGAACAGAAGATTCGCGATGTGTCTGACAAGAAGAGTGTGTAAGCACGGCGAGTGGCGAGTCGCATAATAATAATTAAAAATCACTGCCTCGACACCGCGATTCTTCGCTCGTTAAGCACTATTTGCTACCCAGTCAGGTGCATCCTTCACTCTTTATTTTCTCAAGCGATGAAAGTGAGCAGTGTGTCTTTGTTGCGATACAACGGTGACGTTGTCCACGCGCCACGCGCAACAATTGTCACGATCGCCCGCCAAATTCAGCGACCGATCAGAACGATCTACACTTTGGAAAATTAAACGGTAAAACGCGTGCATTTTTGCTTCAGCCAGAGAAAAAAAGTCGAGTTTTAAAAAGATCGAGGTGCTAAGTAAAGATTGCTAATTACGATGTCTCACGCGAGCATTAAATCTGCTCGTAAACAGACGAAGTAGATGATATTGTTTTCGTGGAAACACGCCGAAAATAGTTCTAACAAACTTCGCCGGTAGTAGTGCGATCGATAAAGATTTGAAAGTCACGGTCAACGAGCCTTTTTAAAGGGCCTCTCGCACGAGAAAACTCACTATGGAGGTAATTGGAACAGATTGCTCGACTCGCTTGAAGAAACTCCGTGATGACACTTTTCGACGAATCGTGAGGTAATTTTGCAAAGATATAATAATTTGATCGAAGCACATGGACGATTAGGTGAGCGAGAACGAAGAATCTCGAAAGCGTGTAGCAACGTTTTTTGATTTAAGAATCTTCATTCGCGAGACAAGTGAATATCGCCGTAATTCCAGATTGTGCGATGATCTGTACTTTAATTACGAGGCTAATGATGACGGTTAGTGGTTGTCTCAGCGATACGGTGATCTTGACGAATGCTGCCCGCTTGGCTGAGGTTCTCTCGTTTGGCCTTTTACAGCCGTCGGAGAGATATTATGAATGCAGATTGTAAGGTTTTAAAACGTATATTTGATTAGATGTGTATACAACTGTTGCTGTGTGGTGTCTCGTATGAAAGTGAGTGACTCGAATGAATGTGATAGACTTGAGTCCGGGAGAAGATGTCTCCGCTTCTAGACTCATGGAATGACTGAAATGGTTCTCTCCACTGTTCTCGCGCGTTATATGACGAACCCTTATTGCGTGTCGAATTGTGCTTACGTGATTTGGCGCCAGCCAAGACGTCCTTGGAATACTCTAACCCTGCCTCTCAGGGTAAGATAAATGTCCCATCGATAGACATGTGCCAGGGTATCCGGTACTTCTCCGCAGGATAGAGTATTCTAAGAACCTAAACTATCCTGTTCTGATCCAGAACAGTGGTAATCAGAGTTTTATCATAATTCAGTAAACTCTCGCTTGGTCCGACGATTTGCACAATTCACGTTTCCTTTGTGTTGTAAGATCGTTGAAATTTTACAATTATCAAAAGGATTAATATAAGATTACGTTGATTACTTTTTAGTTACGATTTGAGTCTCTTTCATTTTTTTTTGTACGACTGAAAACACACGATATTGGTCAGTTAATAATTTCGAAATATCTCTCGTTCCCTAGATCGTGATGAACAAATTCGACTCGTCTAAATTTGTCTGAACTGTTTTGCATTCAATCTCACGTAAATATTTTATGTAGAACGTGCAACGTGCGAGTCCGTTATAAAATGTTACAAACTGGAAAAGCAACGCCTTTGACGAAATATTTTTATCTCCTTCGTTGCACATCACGGCGAGAATCGATCGTAAAACAAATTATATAATAGATATACCGGCGATAGACCATGAATATTTAGCATCTCGCTCTGTATCAACACGATTTAACACGCTCGAAGTCAAACGACGAAGAAAACCTTGACTCGAAGGGAAATCCTTCCTAACATCTATCAACCGATCTGTTTCAATTTCACGCACGCTCGCAACAAAAATCTCATATACTCACCGTGATTTGACAACGATTTAATCTCGAGCAGCAAAAGAAACTCGATCCAAATCGGTGAAAAAGAAGAAAGAAAAAAGAAAAAAGAAACACTGGCGTTTATCGCGAGTTAGTTCTCGTTCGAATATTAGATGAAAACTCGGCGCGAAACGTCGGCGCGCAGTTGCAAACGAAACGAAAAGCAAAAATTTCCTCGATTCTTCGGCTCCGAAGAGAGTATCTTCGTGATTGGCCACCTTCGAAGAGACTGAGGTTCCACAATGAGAAAACGGTGTTTTATATCGGCACTGCTTCGTGCACGCACGAGATAGACATTACGTAGGGTAGAATACCGACCCCACCAACTTTTGTCAGAATCGACACTTCGCTCTTCTACTGTCTCGACTGTCCAGTGTCGACGGTTCTCGACCGTCCAAGGGTCGTACAAGCGGGGTGTACGTGTGTCTTGGAGGTTACGTGTTCGAGAACACTGGCTGCCTATCTAATTCTATTCAGAGACCAACGTCAGACACCAGCTCACGAAAATCGTACAGGGTCCATTTGCTCACTTTCGACGCATGATATTTTCTCTCGACTAACCTTTGACTGAATATTAAGTTTAAGACTCGCTGGGACATCGGTCCGAACATTCCACGCTGATGATCGTATCGAACGGATCTAACGGATTCCCCGTATGAATTTTTTTTTTAATACTCGTTCTTATTACATCGTCTTTTAGTTGTTTCGTTTCCGTCGTGGTACCTGTAACGATTCGTCCGATATTAAATCGAGATTCTTCACGATATGAGGATTGATATCAAGCTGGATATACCGTACATGCCTGGAATGTTGAAACGTCGAGACTGCTTCCATTCTTTCCATATTATTCTACTGCTGCTGATTAGAATTCTTCAGACGGCCGAGTGATGAATACCTAATGTGCAGTGTAACCACGCGAGAAGCCGCTAAATCTCGCTAGATTCTCAATATCGGTCCCTATTCTTTCTGTTTTTTTTTCTCTTTTCCTCTTTTCCTTTTTTTGTCTCTTTCCTCCTTTTACTACCACTTGAGCAAAGCTGGTTACGTAATTTGTACACAATGCGAGTGTTCCGCGAGTGGACAAAGTTCCACCTCGAATTTTCGGTATTCGTTGATATTGTGATGCAGCTTTTAATACGTACTACGCTACCAGTGGTCTTGTCAACGCTGCAATATTTACGCTGTTTGAATAGTCGATTAGCATCTAAAGCATCTATTACTTGACGTTTATTATTTTAATGATTGATGAATTGATACGTAGTATGTGCGGCGTCTAACATCGAAGCCATTTTTGGATTTCGATCATTGTCGAAAATCTTAAATATTGCGCGTATTCGAGAAACGATAGTTGTTGTAGATAACTGTAGATGTAGATGACATTGCTCGAGAACAAGACATTTCTCGTTATCACAATTAATCCTCAGCTGCTGTCATTATAATTTACGGTAGCCGTAAAAATTTAAATTTCGCGTTGCCCAATTTTCGAATTTTTTTAGTCGATTTAATTTCATCATTTCTGTTCTATATCTGTTAAATAGAATATATAATTAAATATACAGAATATATATAGAATATAGAATTAAATAATCGAATTAATCATTGGGTTAACGATTCCGTATCATTAGTAATCATTAAATTACATTGTTCGATTGTCTGAAATTCTGAAATTTAATACTTGAGAGTCATTGTGGTGCCGTAGCTTATAAATATTTGTCTGTCCATTTGTAGTTCAATTATAAGTATAGAGATTCGAACATTCAACAATGAAATTTGTTTAAGTAAATGTATTTAAGTAAAAACTTGATGAAATTCTTATTAAGTGAAAACTTCTCAGTCAATGTTTTTTTTGTCATAACTTTTTTTGTCAACTTGCTTCACGCGTTCATGTTATGCTTATGCGTTACGCGTTCATTTTTAATTGGTCTGGTTTTTCTTTAACTGCAACGATCATTTTATAATATAATAGTTGCAGTATTGTCGTATAATTATGTTGCAGTATTATCGTATAATTATGTTGCAGTATTATCATTACAGCATTAATGAGCGTTATTATTATTACTTTATGGAAATGTACATAAACGAGATTACGTCACGATCATTAATCCAATAATTATTGAATATTTTTATATTCTCGAGCCTTCTCGAGAAAATGTACGTAGCTGATCGTTGGAAGAAATTGAGATTTTGTATAGATTTTAAATATATTTTTTCGATTATTATATAAAAACAAACCGAAACCGGCTTTTCTTCTCATTATTGTAAACGTCCGCTGCATCTTCTCTGTAGCTTTTTCTGTAAAAATGTTTCATTCGTTGACTCGAAGAATGTTTTTATTAGCTGTGCAAGCAATATGTTCTTACATGAAGACAGAAATTGCAATTTAATCGACCAATTATCCCTGATGTTATCATAGCTAAATACAAACGTCCAAATATTTTTGACGCAATTGGATTAATGAATTCAATCGTTTAAATCAGTGAATTTTTTATATGTATTTCATCACCTTTCGAACAATCTGGAGATCACGATCGATCTCTAGAACTTGAAATTTACATAGTGACTAATAGAATCGACAAATTCCTATTCGATTTAATTTGCCAATATAGATTAACGTGGAAACACATATAATAAATAATATAAGAAATAATGCATAAATATACATGAATAATAAATATGTCATTGTAGGGATTTATATATTACGAACGTCATCGGTCAGTTCAAATGATTAATCAAATTCAAGAGTTTTGAATCATAATCAGATTCGGCGAAAACCGAGGTCAAGATTTTGCAGCTAGTTCAATAATGTATGCGTTTTGTCGTTTCTTTCTTCGTCATTGCTGACATCTCTCTCGCTTATTCTCCAAAAAGTATCTTGCCGTGATGATTACACGCTTTAACATCGTACGTTCAACGACCTCTCGGCAATCTCCATGATGTAGATGTTGTTCAATATGATTTTTCAATTATTTGGCGCATATTGCTCAGTTGGTCTGATTAGTCGAGTGACCAGTTGAGTGATTATATAACGATATAATGTAACGTAAGTTAGTTTCTATTGTATGTTAAAACGCACTTGACGCATTTGAAAATTTAATTATTTAGGTCGAGAGTTCCTGTGTCTTCATATTTCATATTTAGTTATAATTCAGATGGGCAACCAGACGCAGACGGTTCGAGTAAAAATTACCTGCAAGGTGGACCAGTTTTAACCTTGAAAACCTGCGATCGTGCCCAGTGCGATGATCTTTCCTACATCGGGGGAGAGGGAGAACGTTTAGGAAGCCACCGAACTTCGTAACGCGAGTTACACTTATGGTTAGAACGAGTTCGTCCTTCGTGGAAGACGAGTCTCAATTTTCTTTCCCTATTCTTTGAGACTTTAGCGCATCTTTGATCTCTCTACGTAAAACACTAAAGTACATATTCGACACTTGAATATCACGTAAGAAATAAGATACATACATCACATCGACGAAAAAAATTTATTTATTCCAATGGATCGTATACATTTTTCACCATACGATGTACCACATGACATGTAACTGCTACAAATCGCGAGATTATTTATTCCATTACCAGTCACGATGCGTGGCCGATAACAATTGATATTCGATAGGTGTGCACGCCACCCACATTCTCGCGGTCGGGCACCATTAGCTCTTTCTACATATGATTTGCAATCGTGTGTAATTCGATTTACGAAGCTGGGTGGTCTCTCTCGCTAACGGAGAAAAGATATAAACACATTCTTGATAAAGAAATACGAGAGATCTTTCCTGCATTTTCATTTAAGTCATCAAAGATTGACGAATCCTTCTGCGATTTGATTCCACGTCGGATAGAATATTCTACAGAATGTTCTGCAATGTCGGAAGATTTCATATTTCTACTTTGTAGATTGTCATTTTTGATGGATAGGTGATGGAGCGAGAATTTACAAGATCGTATATTTCCAGTTAAACAGAAAATTAATTAATCACGCGCGTAATTAAATATGTGAATAGTTAATTCGATATGTGCATGCGTGTCTATTACTTGCTTTTTTTTCATACAAAGTTCGTAAAATCAAGTAAGTCGATTGAAGCGCAGAATATCTTAAACCATTCGAACAGTTCGAAATAGATGAAATAAATATATTTAATCAATTTACATAATCATATTTATATTTATTTGATATATTTACCCATTATTTACCTGTTTGCCAGATTCAAAATATCAAGGCTACTTTCTATTATTTCTCGTTTGAGCAATTTGATTGAAACACCAAATATTCTAAATTATCCAAAATATTGATATCCTTAGTTTGAAATGAATAAGAAAACATCCGCGATCAATCAAGCGCGTAATAGTCAATTTGATATATTTATACAATTACTTATCTCGAAATATTTCGGCTTCCTTTGGTTATTTTTTTGATCAAGCAATTCGATCGAAACACAGAAATATTGACACTCTTAGCGAGATATTAATCTTATTAATTTTCATTTTATTTATTTCGAACTAAAGATATCGATATTTTTAACAATTTGGATCGAATGATGTTTGAATCGAATTGCGTTATACCCGTAAACAGAAGGGATTCTGTAAACTGTAGAAGCCGTGCCATCGTTAAAACGTGCTGATCCGCCGTTTATTGCACCTGTTGCAGCGAGAATCGGTCTTTTTCTAGTTTTGTAGTCGTCAGGTTGGCATTGTAGAACAACGACGTTTTAGTAGTCGAAACATTTTAGTTTTACGAGCAACGCGATCAATTGCTAGGTTGCAAGATAGAGAACCGGAAAAACTTCAATTAGAATTACACGTGACATGGTCACGAGTGGAGTAGGATATTTACGCGAATAATTCTAACTCCTTTGATTGTTTCTTTTTTACGTTGTTCTTTGCTGTTTGACTTGGAATCTAAAACCGCTTGGTTTAATTAAGTTACTCGCATAATTTGCTCTGGCTTCACGGTATAAATAATGTTCCTTCATCGTAATCAAAAAAACTACCTGTACGAGATTTGTAATATTACGTAGATCCTTTGTAAAAAACAAGCTAATTTTTTAGAATAGCTCGGAGAACAATCGGCAATGCCTTGGTCTATCTCTTATAATTCTGCTGTAAAAATTGGAAATGTGGAAATGAAATTTATGCACTTTATACTATTATCTAACAATTATCTAATTTACGCAAGCGATTTGCGTAAATTCTATTTCTGTTAACATTTCAAATGTCATTTCTGCGGGAATTGTGTGTTAATAATAAATGGAACGATCGTCTTATGTAATTGAAATCCTTGATTCTTTTGTATTATGAAATTCAGATTTACCAACGATTGAAAATGCTTTCTACAATTATTGTACAAAAGTATACAAGAGGCTTAACGATGATATAGACGCCTAAAATTAATGACAAATTTGAGTAGAAAGATATTTAAAAAATTTGAGTAGAAAGGTAATTATTCTCTTATTGTTCAAGAAATCTATTTAACCTTTCTCAAGGCAATATATAAAATATATAAATAAAACATAGAAATATAGAGACACGGATAAGACAAAATATAAGAATGTTTTTGTTAGTATGCGTGATTCTCGGGCCAAGTTTTATCTTAGAATATTATAAATTTTGTTTGCTTGTAATCGAGTGTAAAATTTAAATACTGATATGTATATGTATGTATTCGAATGATCCGTAAAGTCGAGGATAATTAAAACGATTGAACATTATGCTATTTTCGAGAATAATTTTAACACGTCGTCATCATGAATGTTGCACCGTTTTCGAATAAAAAGTTAATTACATTTTTTATTGAGTTAACTGCGCATTAAACAAAAAAAGCGAATGACAATATTAATACTTTATTTCGAGAACTATTCAAAATAAATATAAGAAATGCAGAAATATATGCATTTAGTATTATAGTATTAGTACAACAGAATGTATAATAATTTTGCATTTATTTTTCGATATTACTTTAATAAACTTTTATCAATATTACTTTACGAAGAAATATTCATTAATTGATTGGAGAATTTACACATATGTGACATTCAACAATTCATGATGATTTTTGTACTGACACTAACTTCCTCCTACATTTCTACAAATTTCGATATTTCTTATAATTCTGATGTTTCTACAGTTATTCTTACATAATATTTCTAAAGTTATTCTAAAGTAAAGTTATTCCATTATAATATTTCGTGACATTACAACTATCGAGACTATCTAAAAAATGTCTACATGAACAAATATCGTTTCTACAAGGATTTGTACAAATTCAAATGCCGTTATTTCCGTATAATGTGCTGTTAACTGTTAACTGTTAAGGTAATGATTGAGATAGTGCTGACGATACACTTACAAACTTTAGATCATGTAAAGATCACTTTATGTCGATCTTGCTTCTTTTTATTATCCGAAAATTGATGGAACGATCGTCTTATGTAATTGAAATCCTTGTATTATTTATATTCCTTTGTATTACTTTGAAATTCGAACTTACCAACAATTGAAAATGGCTTCTACAGTTATTATACAAAAGTATATGTCCAAGTAGTGTGCGCAGTTTTAATATTTAATGGACAAATCTTACTTACTTTTAATTCATTTTACATTTTACTGTAGCAAATGTAAAAGAAATTTTCAACCACCGCTATGGAAATTTGTCAACATTTCATAATTTACAATTTTCTGCGTTTTCATTCTGATGCGTTTGGTTATTTGCATAATTTATTTACACATTTGCATTTCAATCTTTGTTCAGTCCGTATTTGAATTTACAAAGCTTCGCATTCTTTCCATTTATCGAAATAAATAAATAATAAAAACATTATTAATCGTTGCATCGAATGAGATTTAATTGTTCGATTAATAAATGAAATTGATACATAAAGTGAAGTCGCAGGAATTCTTGAAATCGTACGTTTCTATTTAAATTCGCGCATATTCTATTTAAAATTTTACGGACAGGAAACATGGAATTACGAAACAAAATTTATCGAAGTCAATTAAGTACGTAATTATAATTACTTATATTAACTGAATTTTCATATTCATTGGATAAAAATGACATACGAATTTAAAAACAATTTGTGATGAATATAAAGTATTGAAGTATTTAATTATATAAGCAGAGGTATTCGAATAATATAATGATAAAATATATGCGAATCATATGAAATATATCTACTGCTCGATTAAGTAAATATCAAATTTATTTTGGTAGCATTATAATAACAAATATCTTTAAAAAAGTTCATTTTGCATTCGATGACGTTCGTTTGGAAAAATATTCCAAGAGATTTTAAGACTTTTACATTTTATTATACATTTAGTGCTTTGAAACATTTACCATTTATTTTGACATGGTTGGAAATTTCAGAATAAATTTACTTCTTATCAAGTTCATCGTACCACGTCTTCGAAAATATTTGACTCTTGTTTTGTACGTAAAATTTTGAAACGACATCGAAACTTCTTAAAAAGAAGCAGAATAAATGAAAAGAGAAAGGAGAGATTTAAACAGGAATTCGTAAAGTTCAAGTCTTAAAATTTTCATTAGGAACTTAAAAAATTGGGAATAGAAGACTAGCTCGGATCTAATTGTTAGACGCTTATGAAAATTAATCAGACTCAATTTTACAAATGTATGAAATATTTGAAGATTTAATTCTTATAACGCTATGGACTGATTTACATGAAAATATCTTATTAGGCTTGTACGTGCGTCATCAAGATTTAAATTTTTTAAGGGTAGTGAAATTGTAATTGTTTCAATTTCCTCATTTCTTTCTCATATGACGCAGATGAATAAATAATTTTACTCGTATCATTTCCGCATTAGGAAACATTCGAAATACATATCATTATACATATGCAAATACATATCGTTGTGTATGTATATATCTACTGCTTCTACGCAGTTACAGAGGATATATGACATTCGTACGAACATTCTCACAACAAACTATCGATTGTTTAAGGCTAAAAATATGAAATTTAATCATCTCAACAATTAATTCTACCAGATAATTTTTGGACAATAAAAAAAAAAGAAAAAAAAGAGAAGAGCGAACAGAATCTGTTGAAAATATAGTTGTAGTTGAAATATGATAATCATGTATATTCTGCTTGTCTAAGAGTTGATTTTGTTTGACGTGTTCTTCAATTCGAATCACTCAGAATTTATAATGTAATATGAATACCATAGAATTGAACTTTGATATTGGATGTTATATCGATCATTTGGATAATATGATCTTTAATGCAGATATATAATATTACACTAACTTTGGACGATATAGAAATATCACACAGAGAAAAAAATATTTGAGAATGAATTAACACTTTGTGATGCAAATTTAAGCGTACAACCTTAAATTATTTTTATGTACTTGGTGAATATTCGATCAGTTGTAATTTTCACGTACATAAACTATGCATATATCGTACATTTTTAGCACTAAAATCAAATCGGCAAATTTTTAATTCAGTAAATTTATTTGTTCTTACGTAATAGATTCATTATAAATCATATCATTCATATAAAGTCATATGACTTTACTTGCATTCCAAATAGACTTTTTTTGCATTTCATTTATCGTATTTAGTTATTGATAAATTGATATCTATACATTTTTAATAAAAATAATATTAATTTATCAATTATTATATCATTGACGCAGATGTGGAACTCGTATTATTTATATTTTCTGATTTTAATTCCTATTACTAGTAGCGCTGCAGTGCATAATCTGCTTAAATCGATATAGTAGGATGTGACACGAAAATGGTAAGGAGATCCCTGAAACAATGGAACACGAAAAAGTATTGGATGTCTGGTTTATCAATGGTTTTATTTTCATATGATGTATTATGAAAATGTAATATCGGTATAAGTTAAAAGAAAAGAATGAAATATGAGATATTCGTATTAAATATTCACACTTAATTTATCTTGTTAGTAATATTTGCAAATTATTTCCGTGTTCAGAAAATTATATACATACGTATATTCAGAAACTTTTGTTTCTGATTACCATAAAGTTACCATGGCGGTGAAAATCAAGCCTACCAATCATCCGAGAACTTCAGAGAGAAACTTGTGGAAGGTGCGTTCTGATTGTTATCAAGTTGAATTTAGTATCAATTTTATTTGACAGTATTATTAAATAATGGTTAAATTAACGCCAGATTTAATTCAACAATCCATGCAATATATTAATCCTGTAAAAGATCGTGAATTAGATCTCAGAGGTCAGTAAATTATGTTGACAAGATATAACCTAGAAATTGTCGTTAATTCTCTAATTTTTAGTTTGAATTTCAAATCTCTATTATTGCAGGATATAAAATACCTACCATTGAGAACTTGGGCGCAACTCTGGTTAGTATTTTAATCAATAAATTTTAATGTTTTTAAAATGTATTTCTGTTTATATAAATTTTTTTCTGATTATTATTTGTATTCGTAACTATCAATTACTTCGTGTGGGAGATATATTTGAAAAATTTTTTTTTGAAATATTAAAATATATTATTTTTATTTTATGAAATATAATAACCTCTTTCAGGATCAGTTTGATACCATTGATTTTTCTGATAATGATATAAGGAAATTAGATGGATTTCCTCTGTTAAAAAGAATTAAAACACTTTTTTTCAATAATAATCGTATTGTCAGAATTGGCGAAGGATTGGAACATTGCATTCCAAATTTGGAAACTCTTATGTTAACTGGAAATATGATTCAAGAACTTGGTGATTTAGAACCACTAACACAGTTAAAAAATTTAAAAAATCTCTGTTTACTACAAAATCCAGTATCTGCAAAGCCTCAGTATAGACAATATGTTGTATATAGATTTCCACAATTGAGGCTTTTAGACTTTAGGAAAATTAAGATGAAAGAGCGTGAAGCTGCAGTTGCATATTTTAGAAGTAAGAGAGGAAAGGAAATGGTTCGTGAAATAGCAAAGAAAGTAAAAACACAAACCTCTGGTATATCTATGGATAAGCCATTGATAACTCCAGAGGAACGTAACAAAATAAGGGAAGCTATTACAAATGCTTCTTCTCTTGAAGAAGTGCAACGCCTTAGCAAATTGCTTCAAGCTGGACATATGCCTAGTGAAGAAAGATTGCAAAATGGTAATCGATTAAAAAAATAGTTATTGTGTTTTTTTATGTTTTTGATTATGAAAAAAAACCTTGCACATTATTCTAGGAAATATAATACCCGAAGCAATGGAAGAAGAAGATGACTAAGTTATTTTATACGTTGTTTTCAGAAGCAAGAAAAGTTTTGTTTATTGAAGTAAGTACATAATTATATATCATAGATGGAACTCATGAACAGTTGTTAAGCTAATAAGAATGTACGTGCTACACACAAATACATTATTATTTGGAGATATAAAAATAAAATTATTATATTCCTTAATTGGTCCGAGAAAAGCGATTTTATAAACATATATCGTATGATCGTTGTTTCTGAAATTATTTTTAATCTACGTATGTATTTATTTCAGTGAGATTTCAATAAACTACTTGCTGAAAAATATATAATACCTTTGTACATTAATGTTTTTTTCATGTAAAATGATATTCGTAATGAGTAATTATAATTTATGTATTCTAATTTGAACATTTATGTAAACATTTTTTTATTGAGTTACGTAACTATTACTAGATGTCAGTACCATACGTTGTAGCAATTCTCCCGTTTGCTTCTACATTATTCTTTCTGTTATAATTGTATAATACATTGATAAAATGGGAAATTCATTTCAAATTATGTTTAGTAGTGATCCATTTCCGAAAGCGGACACAGATCCAACGTTTGATCCAATGTTTGGATTTAAAGGGGAGCGTAAAAAAAGAGGCAAGTATATTTTATACAAACCTAACCTTTAATGAGTACACTTGGATTACTGATCTATATGTTTTATATTTTACATGTCTATAATTATGTAAACAACATGATCAATTAAAATGTATTTCAACACTGTCAATTTTTTGTTATTATTTAATGTATATTATTTCTGTCATATGTCTTTATAAATACTTTATCAGTGACATAATAGTATGAATAAAACTTTCGATAGTTGATTTTGATGAACAGTTTTGCTAATATTACCATAATTGTAGAATATAAATAAAATGTATATCATATTGAGTAAGAAAAATGTTAAATAGCTATAAAACATCTCTATCTTGATTTTTTTACCCGACTGCTAAGAATATAATTAACTGAAACAATTTGTCAGATTGTTATGTATTATGTCTAATTGTAAGTGTTATTTTACAGTTGAGCCAGCTATAACCGAAGAAGCTTTGATAGCCGCCAAAGTTCCTACCAATTTAAGAGATTATTGTGCTCATAAGTATTTGGATTATCAACGTTGTTATATGAAAGAGTTTCCTTTTGTAACACGTTGTCATGATGAAGCGCACCATTATCTCCAATGCGAATATGACGAGTAGGTTTTCATTGAAAAATGTTAACAAATTATTTTTATTTAATATATTCTATAAACACCTTTTAATAATAATTTGTATATATTACAGTGATGTCTTGAGGGCAAAGGAATATGAAAGAGAGCGTAGACTTCGTCTCAGAGAACTTAGGAAGCAAAAGGCTCTGGAAGCAGCAGCAGCTTAAATTCCACGTGCACCTAATACATTTAGATTATACATACATGAATATAGACAATATATATGCAGTTTGCTTATGAAAGTGGTCATAATAAAGAATTTAAGGTATAAATTAATAAATAAAAATATAAATATATTTATTATCATCGTTATTCGTATTAATAATATGCCACAATTATTTGTATTGTTATATATAAGACGTGTCGAAAATGAACGTAAGATGCGTCTTTTTTTTTATTTATAGAAAGTACTTTTTTTAAATATTTACCATTAAATTAAATAAATAATTGATTAATATTGTGCAAATATTAACAAATATTATGCTAATATTACGAAAGTGGCATATTTCTTGATATTCAGTTTAAGTTTTATTTATTTGGTACAGTTACAAAATTGCGGCCTCTCATTCTATTTTGATAATATTCGCGTATTTAGGATTGTGTTTTCTTTATTCTATTTTTTAAACGAATAAAGGGTCTTAAGCCTTGCAAATAAATTATTAACATTTATTTGTCATTTTACAAAAGAAATAAAAGAGAATACATATTTACAGAAGAGTAAATTTCTATTCATGCGCGGTGCACACTAAATAAATTATAACTTTAAAATGAGGTTCGATGATAGATTCCTAAACAAATTATCGTATTGCTAAATGACAGGTTTGTTTTTTCCTCGCTTGTTTCTCACAACAGAGATGGGCATCTCTGCCCATCCCTCTTGAGGGGGTGTAATGCAAGAATCGATAAGGTAGAGAGTGCCTCTACTCTGCTGGCTTTCGAGGAACGTTTCGCACATGTTTGCAACGGAGGTTGTCCCTTATCATTAACGTTTCGTTATTTTCATTGTTTTCTCTCATAAAATCGAGTGAGTGACATTTAACCCCATACATATAGGCCCGAGAATCTTTGGCGAGCAACGCGTTGCGACACAATCACACATCATTATTTTCTTTTCTTTTTTTTGTTCTCAGACGTTACACACGTTTGTCAATAGCCTTTGCTACACAAGCGAAAATCAATTATAAATCGAACATTATTGTCATTGTTCAGTGATTATTGTTTCTCCTTGACGACGTGAATCGTTTTGCATTTGTCACTGAGGTATCGACAGGAAAGTTCTCGTGATAATCAATGCGAAATTCTGTCGTGTGCGTTCATGTATGGCAGCAAAGCCTGGTTATGTCAATAAGTGGGTGAAATTTTATTTTTAAAAATACACGCAGTGTATCTATGTGTACGTGTATGCACATGTATGCGTGTGTGTCTGCTTCAGCGATAGATGTGGAGGTTGACGTTGACTCGCTATTATACATTTTTTTAATCTTGCGTGCAGCAACCACGCGAGCATATTTACTTCTGATTCGTCGTTTATGGGGTTGCTTTAAATACTCGAAAGCACGCGATTATAATCATAGTAATGAGAAAGATATAAATAAATGTAAATCAAAAGATTGAGCTTGAACGTTCGTGAGATGAATCATTGACCATTCAATTGAACGTTTATTTTCTATCTAAACGAACGAATCTTTTTTCTTTAATTAAATTAATTAGACTTAAGAAAAGCTCTTATAATTAAGCTCTTTCTTTAACAATTATAAAAGTTGACAATTATATCTTGCAATTGACTCAAAACACGCATGTCATGTTAAATAAAACCGCGAGGGTAATACCTCGTGACGTTTACTAATCCTATTATTTACAGTAATCTTAATTACAGATCCGGCGATGCGTAGCATCTGTAGTAAAAAAAAAAGGAGAACTAAATTGACGACACCAAGGACCGATCGATGTATCAAGCTACGTCGATTCTACGGGTTTTCGATGCACTTTTTTCGCGCGAACGTAAGCCGAGCTGAAAGCAGCAATCTCGATTGCCTTTATCGAAGATTCTTGGATCGTTCGTTACATCAAATACGTTACTTTGAACGATAAAGTTACCCGTATCCGCCTCGAATAACTAGTCGAGATTTTCTCAAAGAGCGAGTGCTTCGGAAGCCCTGGTCCGAGCTGTTCGCGAAACCTGAGATGCCCTGCAGAGGATAGGAGGGATAACGTGCAAAATCCTCTTCCATACGGAAGGAATCTGTAAGCTCCACTCCAATCGAACAATCGTTTCGATCCTTCAGACGACCGAACTCACGAATTCAGACGTGTAACTCGAATATCTTTATCGTAATCCATACCTTCCGATAACGAATTTCAACACGATGACGTGATAAAATTTTCGCAGATGCTTCTTGCTCTTTAAATCGAATTCGTGATTTTCGATCGTGACTGAGAGATCGACACGTTGGAGCATATCGGAGGAGAAATTTGAAAAAAAAAAAAAAAACGCGCGATAATGTCCTCCGTTTATTCGTCCTTCAGCTCTTTCTTCGTTCTGTCTTTGTTATACGCTTGACGGTAGAAGTCGGAGAAGAGGGCGAAGAAGATCGTCGAATGAAGCAGAAGAAGCGCTGCCACCAGTTTAGGGTAACCGCAATCGAAGACCAAAGCTTGAGCACTGTGCACGAACACTAAGAGGAATTGCACCTGCAAAGTGAATTGAATCGTCACATCGTTTCGTGTTAGGGGTGAGTTGAATTTTGAAATCTGTATTTTCTTTTAAACTGTTTCAGAGTAGCGAGGTAATAGGCACTCCATTTTGTCTCTTCGAACTGAGAAATTTATCACAACAGTTGCTGAGAAACCCTCGTGCCTTTCTCTTTGCTAGAAAACTGAAAAGTCTCGCAATCCGAATTATCTTACCACGACGATCCTGCTATCGTCGAATTAGTGGACTATATATTATTTACGACCGTGGTAATGACGCAAGGATAATCGTTTATACCTTGCACAGCTTGCTCGGCCGTTCGAACCGAACAAAATTCTTCTGAACAATGTGACGCAACGGTACCCTTTGCAATCGATTAATCCGCGGAAAGTAAAACTTCACTGCACAGCTGTGTGACGTATAATTTCGCGCTCGTGAAATAAAATGACTATCGTGGAAAAGAAACTAGATATTATCTTGAAGGGGTTACTGGCTCCTTTGTTAAGTAAAACAGCCCAAGTTGTTTACTTGTTTAATTTTTTACAAGTATATTACGACGAAAAGAATTGTATAAATTACCATTTTAGCCATTCGTAAAAGTCAGCAGTGCCTTAAGGCTGTCGCGGGTGAAATTCCATCGTATCGCAACGTCATTACTTATCTCACTGCAGAGAATAATTTTTCTACTAATATTAGATAACAATAAAACGTTGAATTTCATTTGATTAACTTTATCAATCTTTTTCATTGGGAAAAAGGATGAGCTCTCACGATAGAAGATGAATTTTCACCTACGTAATAAGCAATAAGACTCGCGACTACTTTGTTCGTATCTCGAACATTCGTCCAATTGCATCTCAAAGCCATTACATTGTTTTTCATTCGAATCGGTCCGCACTAAGAGCAAACAAACCACGTTGCGATTCTAAATGACAGACGATTGCGGAACATCCTCCAGGAGGACATTATCGCAAATGTAAATGAGGAAAAGAAGCGCGTGTCATACGAGAAACACGGCAGGATTTGTCCTTTGAACAATTTGCGCCACCGTACGGAAAATCAATGAGTCTTGCGAGATAAAAGCGAGGTAGGAGAGCATATAGGTGAGACTCTGCAGGCATGCAGCCGGTTTGTGGTAGTACACAGGCCGATGGCGATGGCGATGGTGGTGGTGGCACCAGTGCTTTACGATATCGGAATGCCAAATTGTTGCGCCACCGCGACGTAGCTGGCCGAGCCTGGCCAAAGCAAGTCAGCCTGCAATTGCTCAACATTGTACTTTTCACTTTCCCTCACCCTTGCCGCGTGTTTGCGTGAAATTTTGTTCACCGATTTGCATGGATGGCCAACGCGATGGCCTAGAATTCATCGAACTCAATTGATGCCGCCAGCGTGGATCCTTTGCCACATGTAACTTCCTTCGCTTCTTCCTCCGCTTCTTCTTCTGCCGAAAATCGATCGTCGAAAATACTGCGTCTCGTAATCGCGATTTCGATCCGAGATCTCTTGAATTTCATTCAAGTATCCACGTTGATTTTCATTTTAACGCAAGACTTGCAGTTTAGTTAACGCGCAAGTAGCGAGTGTGACGATCACTGTAGCCACTAATGGGTATTTAATGGTCTCTGTTGCAAGATCTTACTCGAGTTCGCTCGGTCAAAGATTCGTTGGAGCGAGGTAGTTCGTTGAGAAAAGCCTTAGCAAATTGAGCAACGTCGGCGAGTTGTAAAATGTGAAATGCGCACGAGGGTGATGAATCTTTGAGAACATTCAGTCGGGTCTTTAAGTCGATGATATAATTATTTCTCTGTCTTTCGTTTATCAAGGACCAAGCAACAGTAATGAAGAAATTACTAACTCTTGGAAATTGTTTTTCACAGCTAAGGTGTTAAAAGATTGGTAATACAAATTGATTAAAAATACATGTTGCGAATGAAACACGTTGCATTAGCGCAACGTTGGCTTTTGTGCTCTCTGATATCAGATGCAAAAAATAACTACTTTCAACTTTTTGTACAACTTTGTAACTCAATAATTTGTAGCGCTATATTTTCACACACCGTGAATGTCGGAAAATATACGGCGAGTACTAATGCAGTTCAATCTTCGTTACTCGACAATTTGCCTGAAACAGCGTATCTCATTTTACTACCGGTGAACCGTGTAGTTTCTATCGAACGTCGGCGGATCATTATTGCTTTTTCCTTCTCCCGTTCGCCAAGCGCAATTGCAGCAACGTCTCACTCGCGTTCGGTTTATCCGGTCAGGTGCTGCGTCACAGATTCGTGAAACGTTTGTTTCGAGTGCATTTGCACTCTGATGCACCCTGCGAGCAACGGCGTACACGCCTGCATTCGCGACTTGTCGCGGCTCCGCTCACTTTCATCGATGCAGATTATTATCCAGCCGGGCCTGTAGCGTGCACGTTGTGCAAGAAGAAGGTATCGCGAATCTCGCTCTAAAAAAAGTATTTAGCGTCGGTAGCCGCTCGTTGCGCGATTCGGACGTGGTCACGTGCACGTACCGCCTGGAACAACGCGCTATCGAGATCTTTCTTCAATGATTGCCATCGCGTCATCTTTTAAACATCTTCCTTTTTCTCCTTCGTTTCCCTTATTAGTCGTCAACAGGAAATTTCGCGTCCTTTTTTAGATTTCCTTTTCTGATATTTCTAGTTTCGCACGTGTACACTCCCTGTTCGAAGGTCTCGGGACACTTTTTGTTAATGTAATGTTTAACATTTATCGTGGATAAATAGATAATAAAAGGGTCAACAAAGCGTAAAACTCGTATCGGAGAAATTAAATTGCACGAGATAGGGAAGAGTTTTTGACACAGTAAACAACGTGAGCTTTCATTCAAATATTTGAAGAAATTTTTGAGAAATTTATAAAATTGCTTCTCGTTCTAAATGAGTGAAATTTATATAAAAAGTTTACGAGCATTGTCATTTTGGCAACTAGTATTAAATACTTGTCCAGAGACTCTTGGTTAAAGAGAAACGGGGTGAAGAGGTCGCTGTGCATCAGGGGCTAATTCAAGGTGGAAGACAAGATTCTCTTCGTTGAATCATATAATTAAAAACCATCCAGTTCAACATAATAATGTGGTATTATTTTTGTCTATAGCGTATTACCACAGAATATTATCTATATCTTGAGCTGCCATGCCATAGTTTTCTTGCTCGTTTTAACACGCTTTCAATCGTGGCTTTCTATAGAAACTCGTACGCAAAGGAGATCAAAGATCTCGATTCTTTTGCGTTTCTTGATTATCGATGTTAAAGTGTCGCGTTCTGTCGCGCTTCGTACGTAACTCTTTGAGAATCATGCTAAAAATATTCCACTTGTTTGGCTTCTTCAAGTTCATGAATTCCTTGGTTTCGATCCGGTGTAGTGAATATTTATGCGCTGGAAGAGAATCTATTTTCTCTCGGTCGAATAATGCGCATTGTTCCAAGGCAATGAGATTGTACCCAACCGTTGGGTGGCTTCATGCTTCGTACAAAAACGATCCGCATCAGTTGCATTTGTAATGGATGACCGTGTTGCTAACGCTACTGGGAGAAAGAAATCGATGTAGAGAAACAGTGAAACATGAAAATGATCTTTCCATTATTTTCTGTAGAAAAAGGATTAACATAATACTAAAAATAAAAGATTTGACACACACACACAAATGAAGTTAAAGAGATAAAAGATTTTTGGCAAACTAATACACCTACCAACTGCACCGTAGTGAGGTGCTTCTTCCACCATAAATATTTCTGATACTCTGGTCCCATCGCAGACACCATGTAATACATGTACATTATTACGTGCACCGCGTTATTTATAAGGTTTCCCAAAGTACCGTGTCCTCCAGGGATGAATTTCACGCAGATCCATGTCTCCAAAGGTGTTAGAGAGTGATGGTACAAGTGCAAAAACGTCACTTGGCTGTCTTTCTTTCGCAGAATGAAGAATATCTGAAATATTGCGACATGAATTCAATAAAAGACGACGTTAAGATTATTGGGGAATAATTAATAACAAATTTCTTATAAATGAATAATAAGTTTCTCATAAGTAGATAAACAAGTGTTTGATTATTTTTTATTTGCTGCTACAGACAGATCTTCTTTTTACTTTTATTTTACTTTTAATTCATTGTAATTTTTTGATAGAGAGATTCATCAAAGTCAATACTGTTACGTTCATTCTTCAAATCGTTATTTATAATCAGAGCACAGATTTTTATGCATTTATGGAAAATTGAACGACACTAAAATATATAAAATACACAAAATGTCTAAAAGAGAGTATTATAATACACAGTAGATAAAACAAATATCTATTCATCTATAAAGTCATATATTTCCTAAAATTATATAAAAACTCAAATTCATAAAAATCCGCAAAATCTATTTACAATACTGACGTTCATTACTCTTTCCTCTTCGTGTTTCTTTTTCACGATTCAAACGTGAGTCAAGTATTTCTCGCCCGTGTATCAATCGTGTTTTGTTTCGTGGTATCTTTTTATAGTATCGTTTACAATATCGGTATCAGTTTACAGTATAGTTTCTTGAGAACTAAAAACAGAAGAAATCTGCAAGAAATCTGACAACTGTTCGTCACACCTGACGGTTCCACGTAATCTAACACCACGTTTTTAGGCAGTTTTCAGATCATCAGAAATCTACAATTTTTCGTGATGTAATAAACGTACGATCCAGTAACAAACTCGAGACGTGAATTACTTTACCGAAATACCTGATATGGTTGATTCGGCCGGATTTTATCTGTTTGCGTAATTCGCATTCTCGCGTGCACCGCAGCTTACTTTTCCCCGAAGACTTTATTCCGCAAGGAAAGGCATAACCCAAAGACTTTAAACGTGATGATGTTATCGCAAACAGAGATTTCTCCCGCGACGCGATTCTTTTCTGCGACGATCGTCGGTCGTCGAACAATCACGCTAATCGGTAAACCAAAAACGCCATCGCGTGTCGCAATGAAAGATCTAAAAGCGCGGCAGCTTCTGTTTCCGCCTCACTGGTCGATTATTCAATACTAAATTTAATAAAAATTCGTAAAATTGTATGGATTATAATGGATCAGAATTCTTTCGGTCGGTTTGATTGAAATTTATATTTAATTATATACACGGATTCACGAAAATATTCGTAAATAATATTTATGAATATACTATATTGTGTACGAAATATTTTGAAATTTGCATATTACAAGACTCGTGATTATACTCAATCAGTGATCAAGTTTGAAATCAATCTTACAAGATATTTAGTACAATTAAATAAACGTAATCATATTTGAGATAATTATACTAATAATCACATATTCATATTTAAGATGATAATTTATGCTGTATGTTAATCTTTTACTTAACTATACGTTTGCAATATTAATATCTTGTAACTTTTGCGCAGATTTCCAGATTAATTTCACCAGTGTGTAATTATGACAATTATGTCTCAATACACACACGTGCTTTTACAAGCATAATTTGTATGACATTCACAACACAGGGAAAATCGTATATTTTCGTATAGTGTGTAGTTTCGTTAGTCGTAGATTTTCTTGCCGTAGATTACTTACTTAGACTAGTTTTAATAAAAATTAGATTTGAGAAAATTGAAATGAATTTTAATAGAAGAAGAAAAATTGTTTCTGTTTTGTACGTACCGTGTCAGCGAATTCTGTGAATTTGCTGATGAAATACCACCAACATAGATTCGCCATTCGCAGCGCGGACGGGTTGTGGGAGTAGTCTACAGGCTGACATTTGTAACTGTAGTCCAACAACCAGCCGGACATCAGGTGCTGCGAACCACAAGTTCACGGTCAAGATACATTCTCGATTGTTTTTCTACGAGCTTACAAGCTAATTATGTCGTTGACATGAACACGTTTAACAGGCTTATTAATATTTATCTCACGTAAGATTTATACGTGGAAAAAATAACGTCTAACAGCTTAGGAGATAGTTCTTGTTTCTTCTTTCACTCTCAACTCGGAAGTCGCGTAACGTTCGAGATTTTTTACTGCGATCTGCTTTGGAATATCGTCGTACGATCTTCGAATTTCAACGACACGAAAGACTCTCTTGTCTTTAATAATGAATTTCATAATATAATAGCACGGGCGTAGGGTTCAAACTTGGAAGGCTAGTGAAGGAGATTTACAGATGCGACCCTATTTAGCTTGCATTTTTATCACTGAAAGTGATTTTAGGGGATAACCCAGAAAATCGGGCCTCTTCAGGTGCAACGCTGATGCAACGAAAATTAGCGATTGGTTGATTTGGGTCACGTGATTCGTGAAAGGGCGTGGGGTAGAGTAGGAGTAGCGTTGTCTAGTCGATTCAAATGTTTGCGTATCGATAAAACTTTATGGCAAAAAAGTCGTCTTCATTTCCTAGTCAGAACAATTGCTTCTGGACCTTTCAATGAGACGAATCGTACTGGAGTACAAGCCGTGCAGTTTTTTAAATTAATAATCAATTTTCGGATTTGTATCTAAATTTATATTTCTCAGAGTGTAATTTAAAGTTAACAAATATTGCAGCAAGTACTATATACATTGAATACTTTATATCATTGCCATTACTTTCGAAAAGATTAATTGGTGATGAATTAAAAACGAAAGAAGAATGAAACGGAGAAAATCACGAAAAAAAAAACAAAAAATGGGACGTATAAGTTGCATCATCGATTATCATCGTTCACACATAGTGGGTTTTTGCGCATGGCGAAAATGCTAATTGGACGTCGATTATTTCGTACACTCGTACTCTGGTACAAACTGCCGGCTAAAATGCTAGTCTTTCCAGGACGCGTTGATTTCCTAATTACGATTCAGCTATTTAAGAAATGACTGCTTAGGAGCGCGTGGTAGGATAATTTACTCCCCTGGTTTTACTCCGTAAGACAACTACAGCTGGAATTGAGAACACCATTTTTTGCGCTTCGAACGAAACATTTCGAAACTTTCGGCCGCGGATTATTCAGTTAGGAACCTTCACCGTCTCGATAAACAAGCCCACGAGCATCTTACTTCCTTTCGAAATTTCTTTTTTTATGTTTCTCCCTGCTCACAATGCGTTTCTAGTTCAAAACGGAAACAAGCAATCGAAATGAAATTCGGCCAGTTCTTGCACGCTACTCGAGCTGAATCGAACGCAATCCCGCAGCGAAAGGAAAAAAGAAAAAAAAGGATGTTGTTTCATCGCGGATTCAGAGGATTGCGATCGCGATGCTCGACTTTCTTGATACTCGATAACATAGACGTGGCGAGTGTTATTCTAATTTATATTCTTTTGCCTGTCCACTACAGGTTTCGTCAATCTTATGTCAATTGTGTAACTATAAAGAAATGTGAAACGAGTTTCTTCGAAAGAAACGAGTATTTTTAAAGATTATAAGTATTTTTTACGCCTTGATTGACCTTTATATCCGCTGTAAACGATTATATGATATTCAATGTCGAAACGATTCGCAATCTCGTCAAAGAAATATAGAATAAAATGAACATTTGCGAGATGCTGGAATGTGACAGATTGCAATTACCGATTTAAATTTATTCTTCTTTTGCAAAATTTATCTAAATGGCATAAAAATTTACTTGCAAGTAACTCAATTCTGAATATAAATGTTGACAGAAGAATATAGCACAATACAGAACAAGGGAATCATCGTTGGTTTTATAAAATTTACAAATACTTTTGTTTTAACAAACAGAAAAGATACGCAACGTTTCGAGAAAATATTCAACTCAAAATCATCACGATTAAAGACTTGAGACATTCTACTTCAACTTTAGAAAACTACAAAGAACGCGTTAACAGTCGAAGCTATAAAAGGTGTTATCCCTATTTGCCATAAATTGATTCTTGTGCGTATATTGCCATCCTCCGTAGGTGACCAGATTTTACTTGGCGGTTTGCTCTTTCGAATTCTCGCAAGACGTCTCGAGGTCTATTAATTATTGAAACAATGCGAGATCTTGCAAGCGAGCACGGACTGTAGCAGTTGTTTAGACGCACGAATTGCGAACGCGCGTTGCTCGTGGAAAGTCGAAAACAGGATGCTTCGTCTTTAACGAACCGCGAGCTCGAGTGTACAAATCGATTGGGCAACCGGCTGGAAGGTTCGCGAATCGAATCCTCGTGCACATAGTTTCTTTTTTACTTTTTCTTACTTTTTTTTCTTCTGTTTCTGAACCGTCCATGTCACGAGTGTGCTGTTTTATCGTGCTGCGTTTGCGACTCGCGGTGGAAATGATCGCGGTGAACAATTGCTCCGTCGATCTTTCAAAATCGAAGAATTTCGCAGAATTTCGAGTCGTTCCGTCCGAGCGACTGAAATAGAAACTCTATAGTGTTTTAGCCGGAGAATTCGGTGTCGCAAACCGACTTCTTCTTTCCCCGAGGCCTTTCGAGAAGGCACTCCGGATCGTAGCCGGCTTCGTTTCCTTGCAACAGACATTTTTCATTACTTACAGCTGTTCCATAAGTGAACGTCGCTGTGCTTTCCTGTGCGTTCAATCGATCGAGGTGAAGATCTGGAAAAAGTTCATCTTTTCTACGAACGCCAACCGGAAAATTGGAAACGTACTCACCTCGCTCAGAGGTTTGGAGCACGATTTCCGATTTTGATGAAGTAAATACTTTTTTGTATTATCTTTTGAGAATTACAAATTTTCTCTTTATATATTATAATTGATCAAAGTTTCAACGATTAACCTCGTAAATAAAACATTTATATTCTTCAGTTTATTTCTTTACTATTTTATTTCGTTTCAAAGTTCGAGGTGCTTCGAACTTTTTTTGAGTGGATTATCATGCACCGATTACGACGCACTTATATTCTTGATGATAATCTTATTATTTTCAAGCTGTCGTATTTACTATGTATAACGATGTAATTCTCGTGTGCTTAGCCTTTTTTTGATCGTCATTTGTAAGAAAATTCTGTCGGATCAACCTACGTTCAAAGACGCAAAGATGCACGTGCACTTGCGCGTGATGTGCACAAATACGCAAATATAAAAAAATATCTTTGAAGCTCGGTTTGATCGACTCGCCAAGTCGAAGGGAAACGAATCATAAAAGGAATCTACTACACTACAGTTTCTGTGCGTGTAGATAGATGATCTGATCGATAACGAGCGTCGCGAGGCGAGGATAAATCTGTGTTTCAAGCGCGCGCAATTGCGATGGAGGAGAAAGTGTTTCGGGACGGTCGATTAACTGCTTGTTTAAGCTCGTTTAGCACTAGCCTGAAAGAACGCCTCGCGTTGACGAATCTTATTGTTAGACCGTTCGAATAGTCAACTGTTTCTTGTTATTACTCGGAGAATGGCCGAGAATGGCCGAGTCGCGTTGGTCGCGGATTGAGACAGGTGCCGGCACAAAGCGGTTACATAAATCGGAATGTCGCGTTTCGCAAGCGTCTCCGGTCGAATCTCGTCGAGAAGAAGGGGGAGTCTGAGGAGGCAAAGTCCGCGGGAGTACAGAAATTAGTGGTTCAAGGTGATCGAATCGGTTAATGAACCAATGTTCACTTGTTCCTCGAAAGAAGAAAAAAAAAAAAAAAAGAAAAAATACGGCCAGTTAGATCGATCGATTTCTATCTCGCCGTTGTTTGAATGTTCGATCGTGAAAACGTGGTCGTCTTTGGTTTCTCAGAGGAGCTGGCTGCCGACGCTGGTTCATCGAACGAGAGACGTTTTTGAACGGTTATCCTTGGCGAGACGGGTTTGTTACACCGATTAAACCAGAATTCCGAAGGACACGCTCGAAAAATTATTATTAACTCTCGCGGTTCTCCTCTCTTTATTGCGAACCGAGAGGACAACGTTGCTTTCATCACTACGCTCGCGACCTCGATAAGTTCGCAAGATTTCTAGCATGTCCGAAACCATTGAAAGACGAATTCGACTGGTAAAAACAGCTGACGTCAAACGCCCACCGGATCCATTACGGTTCGGTGAACACGGTTGTGGTTCGGCTCGATAGAGACTCGGCTAGACTGTTCGATGAAACGAAATACTTCAACCGGTGCTACTGGTGATCTACGTTAGTAGCAGTTAATGTTGCCCGTTCAATGGAAATAAATGTACATCGTTGATGATTTACATCGAAGTTGATAGCACTTGTTTCGGGTAGAAATCGTTTGGATCGTAGAAATATGCATGCTCGTGTTGCATACTGCACTGCACACTAACGCGAGACCTAATGAAATCCTTGAAATAGCTGACATTTTCGTCCAGCGACCTACTTGCGCGCGCGCGGTACTCCTCGGAGAGAGGCGGTTCGAGGTCTGACAGCCGTGAACTTTGGATCTCTCTGTCCGGGATCCAAAGACCTTTAGGCCGGTGCATCCTTGTCAACCGTTTAATCATCGCATGATTTTTAGAGAAAGCTCGCGCTGCGTTTCTCGGCGTTCTTGAAATCTCGCCACGTTGAGATTTCCCTACGATCGTCAGACACATGTCTCGAACCGGATACGAACGAAATCGAGCTTCAAACACGAAGCTTCTTCAACTCTAACGAAACATCTGCATTCAGATTAAAGAGACAGATATAACCTCCGGTATATTTATTAATAGGAGAAAGACGACGCGCAAATTCATATAATGGAAACACATTTGGAAACCTGATTCCTTCGCTGTGTCGTATCTCTTCGAAAATATCAAACGAATTATTAGTTCCCAGATATAACGATCTTTCTCTCTGTTGTGGATCATAAAATTCTGATCGTAGGGGGGTTAATTGCGCGCGCGGTTTCCTTCTTCACGAGCCGCTGTTAGAATTGTAATTGCTCTAAATTCCGACTAGTTCATGCGAGATGCGCAAACATCGCATGTCTCGACAGAAAGGGGGATTCCGTTGAATCTCTTGATACGATTCTCGAGAAAGAATCGGTGAGCTACTTTCGATCATAAACGATGATTTGTTTCGTCTGCCCGTTAACCACCACAAAATCGAGTTTCTTTTTTTTACGATCGAGTCGCTTACCTCGTACAGCATCCCTAACGAGAAGACTACTTGAAACGCGTTGTACGCTACCAAAGTTCCCCTGAGTTTGAACGGTTTCCGGTTGGCCATCACCCGCGGCCCGAGTATCGTCACTCCGTACAGGTAGAGAAGGACGATTAAAAAGGTCGGTATCGGCGAGTCCATCAGAGGCCAGTCGCTGACTCGAGGATCCGAGACCGTGGTGAGAATTTCCGTGTACTGGTCCAAGGCCATTTTCACCAGCCCTTGAGCGCCTGCGAACGTTCGATTCGTGTCTGTCATCTCGATTATCGGTTCCGGCTCTCTCTCGACAACCAGTTCTGCCGCCGCTGACGCCATTTCTGTAAATCAGACACAATCGGTTCGTTTTTTTTCAACAGAATTAACTCTAACTGAGACAAATTGAGAAGTTGCGACAGCCTCTTCTTTTTAGATTTATCATTACGCTTGCTCTTCCTAATTTTTTTTTTCAGTGTTATTTCAGTTCTGTCTTTTGTACCAACTTTTGATAGGACTCATTCTCGTACATGAGAAACAACTAATAATAACACCAATGATATTGTAATAGTAATGATTCTGATGAACTAATCAAAGTGAATATAATTCGTCGTTTAATCTCCGAGGAAAATTTGCAATTCTTTGCGAAGTACTAAGAAGTGAAAAGCATGTTTCAACGATACACTTTCAGGCCATGCCTGAATGAAAAGATGAATCGAACGTGTGGTAACGAGCTTCCATAATTTACGATACTTTTGCCCTAGTCAAATTCGAGTCAGGCAGATTCCGCGAGCCTACTCCGTGGTTCTGTGCACGTTCTTCCATTCCCAGTTCTTTCATAGAGAAGTTGATCGACGATCGAGTGATGCCAGCCGGAATGTCGAAAGCAAAACGCGACAGGTCAAAAAGTTCGCCATGCGTGTCGTTCATGGAGATCCTGGTTGTTGCACTCTGTCTCTGTAGAATTGCATGCAGCTTTTTGCCGATCCACATTGATTAGAGAAACGATAGTTCTTCGTTAGCATTTCGCTTCTCTTTCCCTTCGACACCGGCGATAAATTAGAAGGTGCAACGCTGTACAAATTTCAATTGCGAGATCGTAACTATCACGTGTACAACACAGTTTGATGACTAGGTCGGCTCCTCTCTTGAATTATCCACGATCATTATACACGAGTCGCTCGATTTTCTCCTCGAGTGTTGCGTACAGCGGCTCATTGTACATAAAGTATACGTATTTTTATATATTTTTATTTATTTTATCACTGAAAGTGATTTTAGCGGGGGTAACCCAGAAAATCGGGCCTCTTCAGGTGCAACGCTAATGCAACGAAAATTAGCGATTGGTTGATTTGGGTCACGTGATTCGTGAGGGGCCGTGGTGTAGACCTGGTAGAGTAGGAGTGGCTTTGTCTGGTACTGAACGATCGCGCCTGTAATTTGTTTTCTATCGATTCAAATGTTTGCGTATCAATAAAATTTTATGGCAAAAAAGTATTCATTTCCTAGTGAGAACAGTTGCTTCTGGGCCTTTCGGTGAGACGAATCGTACTGGGATACAAGTCGTGCAATTTTTTATACTTATTTTATATATTATTATTTTTATACATTATGTTACGTGTAATATTTTTAATACGACTGACATGATTATATTAACGAAGTTTGAAATGTGAAAATTTACGTAGGAATTACAAGATTACTTATTGCAAACATATTTGGTTTGAATATTATAATTATTATTTTTAGTATATAGTATTTATAACAATAATAACAATAGTATTAATAACAAATATTAAAAATGTCTAGGATATTATGATTATTAATACAATAAACAATACTACAACTTATTGCATACACAAAATGGAGAATTGGATATATCATATACTATATGCTTGTGTATCAGATATCTTGTAATTTTTATATACATCTTTCTATCTTTTTTTATATCTGACCGGTATAATTATCGCAGTCTTAATAAATGTTAAAATATTTTATGTAACACAAGATATTTTTTCTAACAACAAATGTTCGAGTACTTTCGCGAGAGCAAATTCATCCGTGTTATTCATCCCTGTTTCATTTCGTTGACCGCGTTACATTTCACAAGACAAGATTGTGCAAGTGTTGCAACGCGTATTTGTAGGCGCACGCATAAATGTTCGATTTTAGGTTGACGCAATGTAGTCAGCAACTTGTTTTCACGTGATTTATCGATCTGCAAAAAAATGTTAGCGGGCTTTCCCCTCTTTTTCCTCGCGAATTATATTTTAAATTGCGTTGTTGCATTCGATACATCAGAAATCTAGTGGTCCTAATCGCCGAGAATACACAACAGATACACTCTACATTCTGAATTTGGACCATCACCATTTTTAACAATTGTAACATTTTCATTACCGATTTCTTTTTATTTTTCAATGTATCAACCGTCAGTGATGAACAGTCATTTCTGTTTCTACAATATCTCTTCAATACTCCAGGAAGAATAAAAAAAAGTTTGAGGATAAAAAGAAAAGTTTAAAATAACGCGAACAACTAGATACGTACTATAAAATGAAAAATAGTGCTTTCGTTGCACTTTTAATTTGTAATAAAATTAAATATTCCAAGGAAATGTATAAATTTCGCGTTAATTTTTGCTTGAGATGTTCGAATCTTATCTTTGCTCGATAAGTCGAAATTAAGCGGAGAATCTTGGAAATATAAGTCATTAGATGTTTTCACACGTCAAGTCCTTGTTGAAATGCGAGGCATTAAACGCTCGAATAAAAATTGATATTTCGTAAGAAGATCGTTATGGCAGCAGACGATGAAAATTTGCGACACGATATTAATCGAAAAGTAATGACAAATTCCTCGCCATGTTGTGAATGAAAACTGTGCGTCTGAAATCCCACGGCATCATTCAACTTTCGCTGTCCGAGATTCGTCCGTCACTTGCTCCACGATACGAACACAAATGTCCTCATCGGCTATTTTAAATTCGATATTTCCATTATTCGACCATTCGTTCCTCTTTATTAGATTTATCAATTGTTTAGAACACTAGAAGACTTCCATTCTTACTTGTCGCGGAAAAGAAATCGTCCATTTCGTAGAATGTAATTAATTGGAGTTCCACTTTCGAAATACGAAAGCTTGAAATCACTTTGATATTTTGCCGATAACAATCGATTCTTCGCGGATAAAGCGAGGTATCGACTACTGGATTAATCGAATACAGATGAAATATAATATTATACATTTCGAGTCTCTAGATTCGATACATTTCGTAACAATTTTATGATTATTAAAATTAAAATCTTTGGTCGACAATTGATAATTTTTCGGTCTGTTATTTATGCTTGCATTTTCTAAAAATTAAAAATAAATTCTTCATTGGCAGAGTGCAGAAATCTCTTTTCTTCGTGCAAATTTTCTGAAGTCAATATTAGCACTTTGAGACATTTTTGTTTCGTTGAGTCGAAGTATGAAAAAAAAAAAAAATTCACAGAAATTTAACGATCGTTTGCGATTCGTTACGGTACATAATCTATCTATGTTCTCAGCGAAACAATTACGTTCAATTTAGCAATCTTCAAGCTTCAAATCCTCGTGTTACATTATATCGTTTAACAACACTTTCGATCACGAAATTCTGAAACGATTTTACACGCTTGTGAAATCCGATCGTTTCGTTAGAACGAAATTTTACACGAATGCAAAATATCTCGTCAAAAGTGATTGTTCGCCGCTTGTACCCTTTCTCTTCACTATTCATAAAGCATTGTTCGTTTAAATACAAAAGATATTGGATGGCTGCGTCGGAATCTCCCCGATCGGTCCTTCCTCGTCGAATCATCGTTCGAATCCGTTTCTCCTCTCGCCGAATCGGTCAAGCCAAGTTTATCGGCCAAGTGAATCTCTGGCTGTGTGAAATAATGCACCGTGTACGAAAGCGCAATCTTGAATCTCGTTAGACACGCCGTCGCAGTCGCATAACTAGACCAGAACTTGCCAGTCGCGCCATAATTGAGCCCGCGTATGTCGAACGTTCTAAGGCCAACGCTGACCGATAGGATTTCGTGTAACGAAATAAATAAACGGGATAGAAAATACAAATACAAAAACTGTACAAATTCTCTTCAGGGAGATTGCCCAATATTTCACTTATCTTTGATATATTAATTCTTAAATACGTTTCATCCGAGCTGCATTTATCTAAACTCCATTCATTGGAACGGAGTTCACCGAATACCGGATGAGTCAGCTGAATCGCCGTCCATTTATCTGGACGCGAATTTTTATAATAAACCCGTGAGCGGTTATCGTACGAGTTTCGTTTGTCGAAGAACATCATTTATCTAGATTCCATTAATTGGAACGAATATTTCAGTTCACGTTCGGTTAAGCGAATGTTCGACATTTGTTCAAACGCGGGGAATTTGTTCTTGTCGTCTCTCGAATGAGAGATAATAGAGATAACGGTGAAAATTGGCGAGTTGTTACTAAATGAATTGTTTGCTCCGGCAAATTTAAACAAATGGAGTTTTCGTTGAGTATTGCATTTGCGAGGAAAGAGAAGAATGCTAACGCGACAAGTGAAATATTTGACACAGCGTTTCTTAATAATTTTCTAGACAATATGAAAGCGACATAGAGACGGTAAAAATTGCGAGGAATAGACAGAAATTTTGTTTGCTTAGAAAACAAACAGAGTAAAAATTGGCGTAGCGTTAGTTGATGATTCTTTAAACGAAACGAAAATTAACAATGAAAAAAACTGCACGACTTGTACCCAAGTACGATTCGTCTCACTGAAACGTACAGAAGCAACTGTTCTGACTAGGAAATGAAGACTTTTTTGCCATAAAATTTCATTGATACGCAAACATTTGAATCGATAGAAAACAAATTACAGGCGCGATCGCTCAGTACCAGACAACGCTACTCCTACTCGAGATCTACCCCACGTTCCCTCACGAATCACGTGACCCAAATTAACCAATCGTTAATTTTCGTTGCATCAGCGTTGCCTCTGAAGAGGGTTGCACCCGATTTTCTGGGTTACCCCCGCTAAAATCACTTTCAGTAATAATATAGAAGAAGGAGCAGTGAGGATAAATCTTGCGGGAAAGTAAAATTTAATACAGTACGTATTATTCGACAGTTTTCTAAATGACGAGCGAAAGAGGAATGCCAGAGATTTGGACAGCAGAAATAAACTTAAATTTTCTACACTGCTGCCTCGTCAGCTTTGAAACGAACTCGCGAAGCAGGTACCTTTCCCGATTCACGCGTATTCGACACGATCGGCAGTTTTATGACTTTCAGTCGCGAAGTTTCTCTCTATTACCTCGATTCATAAAACATTTGATCAAAATTTTATCGAAACGAAGCGTTTCAACAAACGTATCGTCTTTTTTCTCTCTCTCCCGGGCGAGTGAGTGTGTATGTGAGTGTGTGTAGCGTGAATCGATTTATCCGGTTTCACAGCGGCGATAGAAGCGAAGGAACGGTACTTGTTACAGAGAAAGTCTCGGTGATCGCGCGAGGCTGCAAAACACAAAAGAATGGAAGCTCGATGGCGACCGGCGAGAGAAAGAGAGAAAGGTAGCCGGCTGATTGAATGAAAGGAGGGAACTCGAATGTTGATAGAGGCCAATATAACCACGAAGCAACGAAGATGACGCCGATGACGAGGACGTCTGGACTGCAGGAATGACACTAAAACTCGCTTGCTTAGAGTTTAGTGGGTAAGTGGGTCGACAGTCCGGTTAAATGCCGATCAGGCTCTGACTCGTCTCTACCTGTCACGATCTTCTATACCTGTAGCCTGTTGCTCTTGGCTGTTCAACGTATAGCTCACACGTTTCCTTCCATCCAAGGTCCATGATCCGGCTTTTTCTTTTTTTCCCTTCTCTCTTCTTTCTTTCTTTTCTCTCTTTCTCCTTTCCTTTCGGTTTCTTTGTTTCTTTTCTCTTCCTCTTTCGTCTGGTCGCGTGTTTTCTGGTTTCTTTCTCAGAGGAAAGTAGCTTTGTAAGAAAAGCTGTCGGATAATAGAATGGTCGGTTTTGAGTAAATTTCTGAACCTGGTGACTATCGTCGTAATTAGTTTAATTTAAATTAGTATGTTACGTCACATAAAAGGAATTGAGAAGACTAAGGATAAAGGCTCGTAAGAAAAAATCTTGAAACTATTGGGAAAAAAACGATAAATCTTGTTCTTTTTACTAGTATGAAGTATTTCACGGCTAGGAGAGACGTTTATCGTAGAAAGCTCAACGATTTGTTATTATTTAAAAGAAATTGATTTGATCGAGGAGAGATGAGCTATAAAGTGTATGAAGAGTGTTCGATTCGGATTCTCTGACATGTTCTGTTTTTCCTTTCTAGGTCGATGTATTCCTTTGAATTTCTGACGACCTCGTTGATGAATCTACATATTCCGTGATCATCATTTTTTGTTCGTTTTTCAATTTCTCTCGCCTATATTCTTCAATTACGAGCTAACGATATTGTTGTCTTTTCAATTAAAGTTTCACATTTTCTCGGCTTGTCTCTTTATTTAAAGGAAGAAACCATTACAGAAATTTTCCTCTCTCAAGAAGCGATTCTATTAGAAGAATTACAGCCTCACTTTCTTCGCCCGTCTGTTTCACCTTCTACTGTCCTCCATTCTTCCTCCATTTATTCTCATATCACATGTATCACAATCTTAACGCTCAAGTAACGTCGTGGAGCAATTTATATTGTATAAAAAAAATTTTAAGCATTCGATTTCATTTTGCATTTTATACTCTTTCTGTCAGAAATTAGTAATAAAATCACTCAGTGTCTAAAGGAAAACTCTAATAATAGATAGACGAAAAACTGCACGGCTTGTACTCTAGTACGATTCGTCTCACTGAAAGGCTCAAAAGCAACTGTTCTGACTAGGAAATGAAGACGACTTTTTTTATCATAAAATTTTATTGATATGCAAATATTTGAATCGATAGAAAAATTACAGGCGCGACTCGCTCAGTACTAGACAACGCCACTCCTACTCGAAGTCTACCCCACATCCCCTCACGAATCACGTGACCCAAATCAACCAATCGCTAATTTTCGTTGCATCAGCGTTGCACCTGAAGAGGCCCGATTTTCTGGGTTACCCCCGCTAAAATCACTTTCAGTGATAAAATGCATGACAAGTAGCTGATTAGAAGAAATTAGGCATCACTCTTATGAAGGGTTAAATCAAATTAAAAATTAAATTTCAGAATTAAGCAACGTGAAGTCTAAAGTCTATCGTAGTTGATACCAATGTTTGACGTTACCAGAACGGTATTGGTGTCAATTATCAATTATTAACGATAGATTGCTTCAGTTGCACTTCCACTTATAACTGTCCAGGATGTAATTCATTGCAATTCGAATCACGATGACCGAGCATAATGGAAACGCATTTCTGTCGCTTTCTATGTGTAAACGAGAAACGGTGAATAATTATCACTGATGTCTGTATTAGCGGCGCTTGTTTGTTTCTTACGTGACATAGAATCGCCCATTATAGACGTATATGTATATGTTTATGTAGACGTATATGTATATGCGTTTCGACTTCATTCAATTTCTCTTTCGTTTTTTCGACTATCTTAACCTGGTGATCTTCTGGTCGTTCGTGTGCTCGTGAAATTTAATTGCTGCAGATTTATTACACCGCGTGAACGGTTTTTTCACGAGGTTTTGTATCTGGAAATTTACCGCCAGTTATTTCTCGAAACTCGCCGCTGCTCCAATTTACTTTTCTCTGTCATTGCTGCGGCCATCTGGCAGTTCAATCTCTCTCGAGAAGCTTTTCTCCTCGTAGATGAATTTTGGTGGCGAATTTTTCGAAATTCGGAATCCATAGCTTTTATTTTGTTTTTATTTTAGTTTCTTAAAAATGTGCAGGATATTATTTGAAGTTATTCTAAATGGTGATACTGTAGTGTTTCTATGATTATAATTTCTGAAACATACGATCTCGATCAGTTGTATTGTTTGTTCATTTCTGACTGATGATTTCTAGTTTTAATACCCTGAAATTGCTCTAAAATGACAAGTAATTCGTACGACTGTAATCTCTGAAACGTACAAATACCAGATCGTTTCACAGTTCTTTCTTTGCGTATTCTCAATTCCTCGTGAAAATTAGTTTTCTTGAGAATCTCAGGGTTAGGTAACATCTTTGATTGAATTTTCAAGGGCACATGCTTCGCCAAAGCGACCAATCATAAAACTTTCATGACGAAGAACGTCAGAGAAATAGTACACATTCTGAATGACTCTTACGCGTATCGTGTTGTGATGATTCTGTTCTTCTCACTTTCATCTCACGATCCTTATCTCGAAAAAACGGTATTAGTTTTACGGTGACCTCGATTGTCGTGGAATCTTTGTTCCACTAATTCAAGACCATGGTAGATATAGCCGTAAAAACAATTTTTTAACCTTTCCAGAGACATTTGAATTCTTACAATTTTCGAAAATAGAAGCATCCTTATCATCTCGCACGTTACACGATGTAAGAATATTTTTGAAAAGAACAAATTGAGGACTATCGAAGTAGTAGAGGCTTTACGCTTTAAAGACCGAACGGATATCATTGTGATATTTTTTTTTTTATACACAAAATTACATCATCAACAAATTTAAAGTATCGATAATTTTTCATTAGTTAGTGCTGTACGAGTAATTTGTGAATGTCATTTACTGGAGTTTTCTAGGAGATGTTACGCTTAAAGATAACGATTAAATCGGTGAAATTCACTGGAGGCGAAGATGTTTGCCTTGAAGTAGGAATCGAACCGAGATTTAGGAAGCAGGAAAATGATTCCAAGCGGGAATGAACGTAAACACGGTATCGAGTAATAAGCGAAAGGAGTAACGATCGAGATAATTATTTAAATAAATTTCATTCTGGACTAGATTTCTACAGTATTCGACCTTGAAAAGTATGCGCGTAATCTTGAACTGTACCGTTGCGAGTAGTAGTTGTTACGTTCGTATTATCGATCCCCTACTTTTGCCTTTCATTCTAAAATGTTCAATTTGATTCAACTCAATTTTCGAAAAATTGATGACAATTTATTTTTACAGGGAACTGCATGCTGTTAGTATACTCTTAATTGTTATTATTGCACCGTAGATGATTTAAGTTTATATCCTCCGCGACTGAAATCAACAACAAAGTCAAAATAAATTAGAAATTCCAAGATTGAGCCCTAATTTATTGCAATTTACTTATTGCCTAAATTATTACAATTGCCAATGTATCTCAAATCATTTACTATTTCGTCATTTATTATTTTTCTCCAACATTTATCTCTAATAGAAAATCTTCTTAAAATTGCTCGATTTCTGATGTTAATTACTCCTACGTGTATCTTTTCAATGTCGGTATCTATGTGCAATAGGTCATTGTGTATTCGCAGCAAAATGATTAACGAATTTTTTCACATCACGTACAACGCGACAATTTCTTTTTACTATCATTTCCTTGTCTTTCAAACTAGACTAACAAATCTTCCCCTAGAAAGGGGAAGGAAACACCTTGACAAAAAGTGTCTCTTCTTGCAAACATTTGCTCCACGAGCTCGTTATCTTCGTTCTTTTATCGCACAGTTTAGTTTTGGTACGGGAGCACAATTACGCGTTCTTTCTGGGATTTTTAATTGTATCGTAAGAGAAATTTCATACTCGTTGTCTATTGGACATTGGTCGTGAATATTCAAGAATTGACAGTGCACTGCTTTCCGCTGAAACCTCTCCCTATTTCGTTTTTACACGACGTGGGAAAGTCTGTTCCTTGGTCGAGGACGTCGGATTGTTTGATCTTCGAGTGAGTCATGGGCTTTTTGCAGCGCAGCGTGTAAGGAATTAGGTGTCAAGAAATTCTCTTCCAGATGAGGAAGTTATTGATCGAGACAGGTGACACGATTTCTTCTCGAATAGAACACGATCTCAAGAAGATTCTTGGGATTTACTTTTTCTTAAAAATGTTTCACCTTAGAGAAACTGTATTTATGTATTTCTCGCGTTGTTGACAGGTAAAGTTAAGGCGAGAATGTGACTTTAGCAAGATCTTTCAGATTTTTAAAAATTAGAACTTTCTGCTAAACGAGCTGTATAACTTTTTATATTTGATCGTTAATATGTACTTCTTTTTTCCATTAATAGCACTTTTGGCTTGTGTGATCAATTGCTCAGTGTCGTATAGAATATTAATGTAGTATCGAATTTTAAAAGACAATTTCTTTACAAATTACTTTCGCTAATTATCGGATAATAAATTAGGAATAATAAAATTAAATCTTAATATATTTTACCTAAAACAATTCAACAGAAAGCAACTCAAAATCGATCAAAATCAGATCATTTTATAAAATATACTACAAATTCACCGTCAGTCATTAATAAACTTTACAAATATGAAACTTACATCTCTTTTTCTCTTTCAACAAATACACTTGCTTTTATATTGCTGTAAACTCTTCAATCTTCCGAATTATGTCTACTGAACCCTCACAGTTTCGCGTAAAACAATTAATAACAATTAATTGATATAAGTGGAAAAGTGAAATGGACGCAGAAGCAATCGATTAATTCATTAATCGGATATAATCAGATATACATCAGGATTATTCCGTGAAACGAAGTGATCAGTCGAAACGAACGAATTATTCAATCGAGCTTTTAAAATTCCGAAGAAACTTGACGAATACGCTCGATTGAATGTTTTTTACGTATTTACACACGAGGAAAAGGAGCACGCGAGACCTGCTTAAAAATGGTCCAGCGACCTTGTGCCAAATATTTCGTCCAGTCAAATTGCATAACCTGACGCGTTTTACGTTCTCGGACATTCTCCCGTTGGTACGCGATATCGGGTAATTGACCATGCACGCCAGAAAAAGAAACGATCCTTTCGTACACAATTCGCGGACAGTTCCGTGTGAATTTTTCACCGCGAGATCGTTAATGACTCTATCATTTTTCTGTGCTTGGAGTAACTAGAGCAGTAATTAGTACACACGGAATCGAACGTCGAACGTCGAACGTCGTTGTAGTCTCACGTGAAATATTATCATAAATTATAGTGTGTCGTTCCACGTACAAAAATTACTATTACTATTAATTGTTAATTGGGATTTTTCATTTGATTTGATTTAATCTTAATGAATCGGAGAGATAGAAATTTTTATCTACACCCTATTTTGGATATTTTATATATTTCTACGTACGTCTATATACGGTGCATGCAATTTCCAGTTTCTCGTAAAATTTTTAAAAGGTTTTAAAAAGTTTAAAGACCCGCAATTTCCATCAAGGTGATTAAAGTACAAAGTAAAATTAAAATATCAAAAATCGTGGTAACCTACAGTCACTTATTGTTTAATAACGATACTTGAGGAATAATCTTCAGCAACCGTTTTCTTTTCGTGCAAGATTTATAAGATACTTGTTGCAAGCGTGCATTTAATAAAAAAATTAGTACGTATAGTGAATGGTAATTTGAACCATTAATTTTAATTTACGAAAATTTACGAGAAAACAGCGACTGAACTGCATAAGAAATATCGAGGATGTCTTTAGCAATTAGTCTGTTAAAAGCGCGAACACTAATTAAAGATGACACGTTTAGATTGTTTTGTGAATTGACGGACAAAGTCTTTTATCTTTATTGCAGCAAATTAGTGTCTGGCAGGTCCAGTATATCGGTGTTGCAGAGTAAATAAATTACTCTCGACCTTATGCGTCGTCTGCTCGACAGCGAAGCTGCTGGAGATCGCAAACTCTTGATTAATATCGTTGCCTGTCGAGAAGGATGCATATCGGTCTAATTATGCCTGGAAAAAGGAAGTCGATTCTTGGAAATTCTAATCAAATCAAAACAATTACCGACGCGTGTGCTTCGCACTTCCCGTTTCTATGCCTTTACAATTTAATTAACCACGGAGGGAAGAAAAAAGACGTTTAACCTTACGAACAGCATACCCGAGACTTAAAATCAGATTCATTTCACAGTACGAGGCTGGTCACGAACGAAAGCAGGTTCTTCTTTTAATAAAACGTTAATTTGGCTCGTATTCTGTTGCGAGTTACGCACATGCGAAAGTAACCAAAGATTCTGAAGCGATTAACAATAGCGTTACAACCAATTTAATTCGCAATTATTTGCACCATAAATTCGCGAAAAGTTTCACGTTCGACGAGATGGTTCGAATTCTGTTCGGTGAAGTTTTGCACGCCGCGGATCCAAACGAATTGAAGTAGTCGACGAATGAGAGAAATTTTCATGCATGTAGAATTCCAAAAAAATTGGGAAATTCTGTCCAATTTTAATTCTGTCCAATTAAAACCAAATGGAATACTCCAAGAGTTGAGAATAAAAAATTAGAGAAGCAATATTCGACCAAATACTGTCTTTTTGTCAATATATTTAGTGAATCATTTTTTTTTTATGAGCTTCCTAATAATTTTTCTCAAGCAAACTTTCGTGCCGAAGTAGCTTATTTTGTTCCATATTAAAAGATAAAATTTGTTCCTTGAATTGCACGTGTATTTTATAAGAAAATTGTTAATATATATTCACGCTTACAAATTCGTTGTATATAAAGTATCATTTTTCAGTTTCGAAACGAATACAGACTTTGAGCAGGAGTTAGTAGTAAATAAAATGAAATTTATCAAGTTTCTCCAATAAATGTAACAATATAACCGGCAGGATATAAAGGAAACATTTCTCTTCCAAATATCTAATCAACGTTCTCTTCACCGATTAGAAAACACTGTATCAGGCGAATCCGTGTATAACGTATTGTCTATACATTGTCCAATTTCTCTTTAACTATCATTTTCTTGAATTATCGCTCGTAGCGATGATAACATTCCGCATCTCGGATGCGTAATTTGTCTTCACGAATTAGGTACTCGACCGATCGGTAAAAGGGGTCAGACGTTCTTTATCTCGGACATTCCTTTCGAATCTTCTAACGCAAGGAAGGTTTCTTGGCATACTTTTGCACGGCATAGGAAGCACGTACCTTTTTTCCACTATTGCCTATAATTTTCAAAAACGATAAAGTCAAGTATATCTCCTGGCTAGAAAGCCGGATGATCACGAGTTTTAGTTGGCCACTTTGCACGTTCAGTTCGATTCTCATTTACTGAAATTTTATATTTTTCGTTCTTTTCGCGCGAATTTTGCTCGCCAGATCGCGTACCGCAACTATTTACGAACCTGTCGTTCTAGTTACCACTGTCACGCGTGTCTCGGAATATTAACGTTGTCTTCATTCACAACAACGTTTTTCCTTTCTAAGAAAAATTGATTTCTTTCTTCCTTTTCCTTTTTCTTTTCTTTCGTGCGATCGTTGCGTTCAGTATGGCTTTGCGTATGACGAATATGACAATAACCAGCGTGCCTGATAATTGTCCGAGTTTCGGAAAAATGATTCTCTCAACCTGTCAACATCTTTTATACTTAAAAAATATAACAGATAACAAAATTTTAGTTAGATTAATTGCACTCCTTAGAAGTATAATTTACGGTAATTTGTAAATAAATAAGCGAGGTGAGACGCGTTAAAAAGTAGGAATTATACTTATGAGATTGGAAATCCAATTGACGAATTAATTTGTCTTCTTCGGTTCAAAGTTCGGAAAAATCTTCTGTCATATGAAAATTTATTTAACGTTGCATAATTTAGATAAAGAGAATTATTAACGAAACGAATATAAATCGTTTTCCTTTGTACTAATAATAAATGTTACCTTTCTAAATATTTGTTTTCCATTCTATTGCACAAGCCAGTAAACTTGCATGTATAATTTCTCATAGTTCTTTTTCGAAAAATAGTACTTCTTATGAAATAGAATAATAAAATAAAAATGTAATAAGAAGTACGAAAGTAGAATAATAAAATGAAAACAAGTCGTTCCCTTTTTAAAATACTTTTTTAAAATTTAGTTGAAGCTACGCAACGCTGAATAAATTTTAATACGGTGATCTTTTGAATTGACTGCGTGCTTCAAAGATCTTTCCACTGTAATATGTGTAATAAAACATAGATGTACTTCCCCACGTGTATCGGTATACATGCGTCTGGAGTGCGTGCCACTTTGTGATACTCGCGGAAGATTTTCATCTTTTAATCTTTCGAAAGTTAGTGAAATTACATGGAGCAAGTTTGAATCATGCCGTTCGATACTGTGATCGATAGATCGTATAATATTTATCGATCCGTAATTTAAGTAAAATCATTTGACGTTTCATTTAAACGAGTTCATTTAATTGAATTTCACTGGAAAATTTTAATGTGTTTGTGAACATTTCGAGAGAGTTGCAGAACAAAGTTTACACTTTCGAGGGTAGCCACTGTTAGAACCTTTATTGCAAAACGACGTGAAACCGAGAAAGTCGCTTGTTTGTGAAGAATAATCGGTCAACGGTGCGAAATTCGATCGGTCGTGCGTTCTACTGGGCGATTTCCCGACGTCTGATCATTTAGGGGCGTCTTCTACTTACGAAAGTGGAAAGCCACGCTTGGCAACAATACGCCAACCCGATCTCTATTCGCTGTAATTTATTTATTTACCTTATTTATTACTTTACTGTTTCTTTGGAATTTTCTATTCATCGTTTTCGATTCTTTCCACTATTTGACAAAGTTGTTTTAAACAATCTTAATTCGATACGAGCTTGGATACTTTGTACCAGGTGCGAGTATACTTCTCTAACCTACATGTACGAACTGTGAGCGAAATTTATTTTTCACTGTTCTATGTAAAAGTTCGATTAATACGTATCGTAGTACTTGCAGGTGAGTTTCGAACGATCTTAACTTAAATAGTGATATTTTTGAGTAATTTGCGAGACACACGAGATACACTTCCGGATACGCTTCTACTTGAACGAACTACGACCTGGATTTAGTTTTTGAAATAATCCTATCTGCAATTTCAATTAATACGTATTTCGCAGGAGTTTTGAACGACACGCTCGAATAATTTTCATCAGTCACTTCGCGAATATATTTCTCTGACCCAGATAAGCAAGATATGACCTAAATTTATTTTTTCAGAATGATACGGTTCTGTCTAAAATCTCGGTTAACGCAAATTCATACTACTTGCGGAATGAAAATAATTCAGATTGTCACACGATAACTAACTAAATCCACGTTCCGTGTGTTGTCGGACAATGTCACAAATCTACTTTGATCAATTGAGACATAAATTTACACAAACGGTTGCACTCGTTTCATTAGTTGCCGTTTAAAGCGTTTAAACGTGATGTACACGTTGCTTGCGGTTTTGCTTTCGCCCGCGATGCTGTTGCACGGGAAAATCCATCTTCCTCTTGTTCTTGAATTTCTTATAACATGTACTTTCTTGGACACTAATCTCTAAGTTTGTAGCCTTCTTGAAAAATTTCACACGAGCTACTTTAACTTAATATTTCATAAATAATAGAATAACAAATTCTAATATTTTATAATAGTACTCTATAATCCTATAATGTATCAAATCATAGCTCTAATAATTGTTATATTATATATTCTATAATTTAACGATTATATATATATATATATAATTCGACGATTATTATATATATATATATATACGATTATTATAACCATTATATATATATATATAATTTAACAATTATATTCTATAATTTTATAATATACTCAACTGTTCTATAAATGTATAATTCTACAGTATAATTAGTTGGTAATTTCCTCCGTCATCTTATGCAACAGATCGAATTTTCTACGATATAATAAATTCTATAACAGTGTTTTGTAATTTTACAACATACTCTAATACTCTATAATTTTGTAACTTTATCGTATATTTGAATATCCTACGATTCTACAATCACGCAAATTTATATATTCAAATATTGTACAATTCGATCATCGTATAACGTTTGGAACTACGTGAGAACTACGTAACGCTAACTGCTTGGAAATCTCGTCAAATTAATGTCACATACACGAGCGGAAGTTGGAGCGGATGGCAGGTGCGCGCGTCAGTCGGTAGTGTCACCACTTTTTAGTTATTCGATTTCGAATGGTATGACGAATATAGGTCGAGATCGGGAGTCATTCTCTGGTGGAAACGGTGGAAATAATGGAAATTCTTTTCGACACTCGACCGTTTCACTGCAGCCGTGGCTGCTCGTGCGATTCAATCGCCCATCGATAAAGAGAGCAGAGAAAAAGAGGCGGCCGGGGGCTTACCTGTTCACCGACGAAAATGACGCCGCGTTCGCAAGTAAAAGTGTGGCCACTTCGGCTCGCTTCACCGGTGCCTCCACCTCCGCGTATCGGCCTCGATACCGAGTGATCTCTAGCTTCTCGACGTGGACTTGAGCCTCTCGAGGACCGGAGTCGATGTATCAACCTTTTCTTCACCGGTGGAGTACGATCGATCCAACGTTTCTCCAACGTTGAACCGCTTGCTCGTCTTACAGATGACTCTCAGAATTTTTTCGACTCGAATGAGAGATCCGTGGACAGAAGCTCGAAGAAAAAACTTGACACTTTGTTCACTCTTTGTTCAGTCTGTTCGCACAAGTTTCCTCTTCCCCTACTATATATAGTGTCACACGTCAATCACACGCGCTGTTATCTTCCACGACTCTGAGGGTGGCTAACATTTGGTCACGGTTCGCGCTTTTCTCTTTTCTCTCGTGCGTTTTTCCACCAGCACGCGCGTCAGTGGGTAAGCGAGTGTGCGTGTTTTTGTGCATGTGTGCGTGTATGTGTATGGGTGTGTGTGGGTGTGTGAGTGTGTGCACGCATCCGCGCGTGCGACACATATATAGAAATGTGGGTCCAACGGTCGATGCTGCGTGAATAGTCCGCGGCGGAGCGAACTGGCGGTTTAAGTATTGGTTAAGCAAGTGGGGTTCGGCCGAGCGGTGGCTAGGGTGGGGTATGTGGGCCTTAGGTGATCGCCTGAAAATCTTGTGCCACAGGGAGTCAAGGTCTTCTTTTCCTACCATTATCCGACGCGAGAGAAAGGGAAGCTGTCGCGTCTCGAGCCAAGTAACCACCCTTCTTCGGTCAAGGTCGTTTGCCGATTTCAAACGCGCCCCGATATTTTAGCGACAACTTGCCTTTTGTTAGATATAATTAGATAGTGTGTCTCCATCGTGCGATAGACTGCTCTGGCTGCTACTCTTTTTTAGCTCTAAAGTGGCAAAGGGTGAGATTAAGGGTACTTTCACGGACGTGATTGATTCTATTTACTTTTCTATGCACAAGCAGAAATCTGTTTCTACTTTGAAATGTTGTAACAAGCAGTCTGCTTTCGATATTTCATATATTTTTTTATATATTGTGTATATTTTCGTTTTATGTATTTGCGCGCATTTTCTGCAATTTCGCCGCTTTGAATTTTCACAAATAATTTTGCATAAGAATCTAATTCAGCGATATGAATTTAACGTCAATTGAACGTAATACCTCGCAATACAACCGGAAGTATCAATGACTTTGAAATATTGGAAAACTACAATAAACATCGCATGCCCCCTCTCAGTCTTTTACATAATTGTTTAAAGCTTGGAATTTCTAGTATTGATTCATCTACGCAATTCGTTCAATCCTCAATCTCTACGGCTTTTGTGAATTTTGCCTCAAGTTTTTTTACCTCACTATCGTTTTTTTCCCCATCGTGCCTTCTATACTTACCGTTTTTCTTGTTCGCATTCCTCGCAATTATTTTCACACTTGCTTTTGCACATTTTTTCTCACACGTTGCGAGAACGATCGGTGAGAGGATTTTTGCTCTTTCCAGCGTAACTTGTCCAACAGAAAGCGCGATAGTTAAGAAGCGTAACGTATACATAGTAAAAAGTAGGACTGTAGTTGAACGTAGAAAAACTTCAATGGAGAAATACGATGGCTGCTCTGGCTGCCAATATCGTTTGGCTATTGACAAAATTTTCGTGAAAATTTTCAATTTTAGATAAGTACACACATACACACATATAAACTCCTCTTACTTGGTATATCTGTAGGTGTGATATGTTAGAACCACGCGTTAAAGTCACTACGTCTAACTATTTTGCGGTGCAAAATTCTTCGTAAAAACAATACGGAATCCCTTATCGTTCTTCCAAATATATTATCGATTGCAATGACACAAGTTACATCAAGTTATGAGATGAATAGCTTTTTCTTGGTTGTAGTAAATTAAGGTCAGTTGTGTCAGACTCTTCAGAAATATTATCATCGTCACCAATATTTCTCAATCAGTCAGATTACATTTATACATTTAATATTTAATCTGAAAGTTAGTGATTTCAATCGATCATGTTTGAGTTCGATGTTGAACGTTGGAAATACTTGCGAAACTAATTGAAAAATTTAATTAACCGCCTACTAGCAATTTTAGCCGATATGCATGTGAATTCGATATCTGTCGAAACCAGTTTCTAAATGTTAGCGTTATTTATGCTTAATAACGATGATTATTTCTTTTTATTATTTTAACATTTAATTAGAGAAGTTAGAATTTAGACGTCAGAGCTGGGAATTTAGAATCTAGCATTGACGTTCTAGACTTTTTTTTTCAAGACTTTTTGTTAAATTTAAAAACTCGGAGATGTCGTTTAGAGACGTTTGTTTTGTCTACACGTAATTACTAATTGTAAGTCGTGCATCGCATGATGCGAAACATCCTACGTCAATGGGTGTTTTCAGCGATCGTGATTCGCTGAAACGACCGCTCGATTCGTAATTAAACGGTGACTTTGGGATTTCGAGGAACTGGCCGCACGAGTGAAGATTAGGGAGCTGTTAGTTTACGCAATTACGTGAAACTATGTCACGGACGCGGGCAAAGCACCATTAACGGCCGGATGAAATTCGTTTGTGCACACATGGCGAACTTTGTCCACCTTTGGAACCTGTTTCGACTTTAGACTTTTCTGTCGTCGTCGTGAAATTCGTGTTAATTCGCCGTTTGAAAAAATATCCTCTTTGTACGATTGTGATACAAACAATGTGTCGCAAGTGCAAGAACGTAAGGACAAAGTACGCTGTCGACCACGGGAGGAATTCGACGAAATAATTTACGGGAGATTTGCGAGGTCGAGTCTCGACCTTCGTGTGAATGACACTTTCTTCCTCGTTCCAACCTCTTCGTCCGAATATATACATTCAGTTTCATATATACATTCGCCATCAGACTGTAGATTTCTTTATACATTTGTAGAAAATTTGACATTGCGAAAATGCGCAGAGTATGTGCAACATGCGATATCCAAAGTTACAATAATTAATGAATGACGTTTTCTGCTTAGATTCCAGTTCTTCAAACAAATTTATAAAAACGTGGAGTTGTCTAAAATTTCATTGTTTCGTAAATATGTGAAATATCCAATGTATAATGATTGCTACAATATTTTATTTCAATGGAGATTTTTTGGGGCAAGTTTCTAGTTTAGCGGCCTTTACTAATTTCCTTCCGGAGGAGCATGAGATTCTATTCTAGCATTTCTTTTTATTAAAAAATATTTATTATTATATCATTATTAAAAGATTTTTAATTTAGCGATAATCCTCCCAGGACCTATCAAAAGCTGAAATTGGGAGGATTATCGCTAAATTAAAAATTTACCATTTTCTGCTTAGGTCACATTTTTTTCGAAATAGCCTTGTAAACACGTGGAATCGCATAAAATTTCGTTATTTCTTTTTCCTTTTCTTCCCCACTGTTACTTATTCCTCTGGAATTCCCGAGATGCTCGAATGATAAAGTTTCGTAAAAAGGGTCATTAATTTTCTGTCTGCGACATTGTCGGACCATCCGCGTAGACAGTTGCTCGATGTGGAGACTCGCTCGAGTTTATACCTTGATCGCGTATTTAGATCAGTTTCGTTTGTTTAATTTCTAATTGTAACGTTATCATGTTGCAACTGAATGACGTGGTGAATAAGAACTACGTATCATGGCGCTCATATGAGTCACGCTGCACTTTTTCTTTTTGGCATTCCGGGTGTATGCAATAGGTATACATTAAAATTGCACGTGTTCTGAATTTATGGTTAATATTACATCGTTAGCATTGTTATTAACATATTCCAAGTTTTCATTTTTTTTTTTTTTTTTTTTGGACCGTATACGCACCGTGGAAAAGACACTCTTTTGACTATACATTAAATGTAATCGCTTAACTCTGCGTTTCTGAATTTGATCGTATTATATTTACGTAGTGGATCACTCCATTGATCCATAATGTTGGAACTGTTTAAGTATCTTTCAATTTTATACACTTGTAGACTCTGGCTAGGATGATGAAAAAGGATATTATAGAAATTCTTGGAATTTCATTTCTTAATTACAGATTCAGTAACGTAAAACTGATTGAGCAAGATTGCAAATAAAATGTTGCGTTTCATTGCCATTAACATGTTGACTGACAGATGACATTTAATTTTTATAAAATACTATAATTAAATAATAATAAAAGTACGGGGTAATATAGTATTACCTAATCGTCTAAGTTATATCAAATGTTCTGTCGATGATATTCATCATCAACCTTGTTCTCATTATTAATTAATTAAAATGTTTATAAAAATGGAATGACGATCAACGTGTTAATAGATTAAAAAAGGAAAATGTGAAATAATTCAGTTCAATGATAGGACAATTTAATTAAAACAACAAGCGAAATTTAAAATTTAAAATTGAAACTGAGTTGTTTATACAAACGTATATCTATTTTAATTGCCACAATCGAACCGACTATACTTTATCCGCTTTGGACACAAGACTTCGTTACTTCTACGCCATGAGCTTTTATGCTCGCAGGAAATTCGAGAAGTTACAAAAGAAAATGAGGCTACTATGATTGCACAATCATGGGAGATTCACGTTTTTATTTATGTACGAGTGACGAGGTCAACGCCAATGTAGATACTCATCATTGTAATTTAGTATCATCTGTGCGTAAAATATCGCAACTACATGAACGAGGTACGTGCAACTTCAAGCCTCGCGGTTGTATCTTAAAACGAGAATTAATCAGGTCAAGTAAATAGTCCATGATTTCACTTCATTTAATGAAAGAGTAAGTAATTTATAACAAAATTGTCTGACCGTGACAAACGGTTTTATTTATCTGATATAAATTGTTAACTATACGGAACAACATGCTATTGATATATAATAATCAATCGTAAACATTTCGATGAAGTGGAAGTGATGACAAATAATTGCGATGCATTCGACGTGATCAGATTTATGTATTTAATCCATATTATATCTAATCGACATTTAACTGCACGCTGGTTTCGATATTATTTAAAGAGTTCACTTTAGTAAGTTCGAATTAAGTAAGAATCTATTTTCTGTATGTACGATTATACGTCATGTTATCGTACATATATCATCATTAATGCCCATGTGCTCTTTGTTACTTCATAATAATATATGTACCTCAAAAGTTAAGCAACTTTCAAAACATCGAGGAGCACAAGTATTGTGAAAGAACCGAGCGCTTCGTACTCGATTCACCGACATTACATGTCTTATACGCGCGTCGAAGTCACCGGACGTTACTGAAAAGAAGAGACTTCCGAGATAAATATTTGCGACGCCCACGATTCACGACAATGTCACCAGTAAGTAATTTTTCACTTCGTGCTGTTGTTTAATTCTCGTATCTCAATGTATGTGCAACATTTTTTTAAAAATAATTACGAGAGAACATCTCTTTGAATAAAGAAAATATTGACGATACAAACGTCGAACACGAAGAATTACGATTGGGTGTAAAAGGTTCTTAATAACTAGTAAAAGTAGTAGAAGAATTTGCAGGACTTGTTTCGTTTTCATTCTCAAGACTCGAGCAGTCGTCATCAGATGAATTTTCATGTATATCTATTATGTGTATTATATGGAATATTTGAAAATTTTATTCACACTCCAACGAGACGCGCTTATCATGATTATATGATAAATGTTGAAGATTATTAATATAATGGATTGTTTATTATTTTTATAGTTTCCGAATTAGAAATATGTCTACTTGTATAAGATATCTCTGAAATTTATACCTTATAATTTTTAAATTTCACACTTCACCAATATAATCATGGTAGCTAAATCTCAATAAAATGTTTCATATTCCATAATTTCGTGAAGTTTGAATACTTTTACAAATAATTATGTGTGTATTAAAATGTCGATCGTTGATCGAACAATCTCATTGACCCACCATGAGACTGAAACTACTCGCAAACTCTCTTTGGTAGAACTGTCATTTGTACTTCAAATTCGATATATGCAGGCCAGAACAAATTATCTGTTGCTGCTTCACGAGTATGATGAAATTGAAGCTCGATCATTCGAATTTCAATAATTTTCAAACTGCTCACGTTCGTATTAGAGGAGGAGATCTCCGCGAGATCTGATACGCGATCTTCGCTCGATGTCGAGTTCACGATCGAGATCGCGAGTTTCTGAAGCAGATTTCGTGACCTACCGCAAATTATAATGCACTCGTGCGAGATGTCGAAGCCAAAGGTATGACTCGACTATTTTTAAAGATAGAATATTGGATACCGAAGTTTTATTTCTAAATAATTCTCAAGGATGAGTTTTATGAGTTATTTCGTACATTTTTCCGTTTCCGGGAGATACTCAACGCGAAATATCGTGATTTCCAGTTAAGGATGAAGGTCAAGTTTTCTTGGGGCAGTTTTGTTGCTTCTTTGTTGATTCGCGGCGATTACATACGTGCGACTGTAACTTGAACCGACCATTTAAACGGGTTCACGATCTAGTCGCTGATTACTTAACCGCACAGTTGTTGTCCGGACTCGTTTAAAGAATTTTAAACTTGCCACAACTAAAAACCGGCAGGATTTCTATTTTTGTATCTTTTTTGATAGATGAAATTGTGTAGATCATTGATTATAATTATTTCAGTAAAGTTGCTCGTTTTAGTTAGGTTATTTTTAAACAAATAATTAAATAAAATATAATTAAAAATGATAATATAAAATGATAAAATAAAGTTAATAACGATAATGTGATAGATACGATTAATAATTATATATGTAATTACAACAATTAATTATAACCTCAACTGTTAATTATAATTACATATATAAATAATCATTTCTTCAATCTAGAAGAAGATCTTCTGTTTTGTTTCTTACGTTCATCAGTTAAATTAATTATCCATTCGTTGAGAAACATACGAACACATGAATAAAAGAAACAATTTGTTAAACATACATTCACATCACATTGAACAACTTGCTCCTTCTGTTATTGCATTTAAATTAAATTGACTAATCACGTAATGACTGACCATTAAGTGACCATGCACCAGTTGGAAGAATACTTAAATTAGTTTAGCATTTGATTGAGAGGAAAAATTTCCACTGATAGTTACAAATGAGCGTCTCAGTGTAATACATTTAAATTATTCATGTTCCTTTTTCTTATTATGTTTTTCGTACATACAGAGTGTCATCCCGTTATTATTGTTATTATTGTTTTATACTTATAATTAGTTATAGTTGAAGAAACATTTTTCTATGTCAATCTTTTTGAGCTTGTTTGTCTCTCTTACATATTAATTTTAATAGTATTTTTTCTAATAGCCTTGTTGTAGTATATCATTACTAAATGATATACTGTACTTTTGGAAAAACCCATGAATCTAATGTTTGGAAAATATCTGTACTTTTGGAAAATTTAACAGTGGGAAAAATCCATGAATGTGTAAACATGTATGAGATAAACGAACTAAATATTTTTATTACAACTAGACCGCGGATTTTTATGCATTTATAAGAAATTCGAGTGCAAAATTGCACGTAATGTGAAAAAATGTATAAAAGCATATTTTATATTTTTATATTTTATATAATTTTTATATAAAATATATTACAAAAGTATAGTTTATATTTTTATATTTTCAAAAATAAATATGAATTTAACATTCACGAATAAAATTCAATTTAAGGAAAATTTAATAATTTCAGAAATATGAATTTGCATAAAAGTGACATTCATAAAAATATGAAGAGACACGAAAGTCTAATTTTAATTATTGCTATTGGAATTTTACCTAAAAATTTACATATTTATTAAATTTAGTAAAAATTGTTCTTTGTTCTCTTATCGTTCATTTTGCGAAGTTCGCAATTCTCTTATTGTTGTTTCTCGACAGAGAAATACAAGTTGAATTAAGTCGACGCATACGTTGTCAATTTAAAACGCGTAACACGAAATGCGTGCGTGTTTTACAGAAAGACAGACGGTCAGTTACGAACAGATTTACGATATGATTACGTCGACTTCGGAAGATTTGTGTACTACGTCTTTGGTAATTTTATGTCGCTATAGATTTCACAGAATCTATTCATTAATGTGCAATAGAAAAAATGACAGTAGTTGTCTATCATGCAAGAAATTCAGGATTGTCTCGTCAAATACATAATTACGCAAATTACAACGATAATTACGCAAATTTTAATAAAAATTCATAATTTTAATTCCTTTTTAATTTCCAATTTATGAATAGAATAATAGAATCAGTGCTTGCACGAAGCACTGTATTTTAAATATTTTAAACATTTCTTCACATTGTTATGCGCAGTCTGTGCAATTTTATACTGTAAAATTTCCTACAGATGTATAAAAATCTGCAACATTAATTCCTAATAAAGAATTATTCTTTAAACAAGCACATTTAACCAAGAAAATAAAGGGGCTTATAAAATAATATCAACAAAATAGCGTTGTAACAGAAAACTTAAAGGATACTAAATGAATTAAAATTGAAAAAACATTTCTGAAGCGAAATTTAATCGTTAGTAAAAATTGGTGGAAAAATATATTTCCTGGTAAAACTGTTTCAGTATTTTTGATCTATATCTCTGTTATGTATAATTAGGATTATTTGGGAAAAGGAAAATATATTTAACAATTACTTGAAGGTATTTAAATGCGTGTCTTCATCAAGTAAATTTTGAACGAAACTAATAGTAAATATCAGAATCGGGCGCCTATCGAACTGCAACCATTCTGTGTCTGCAGTGTGTCGTGTTGCATCGCTTCATTTCAGCAAGAAATTAATTTTTTCTAAAAACAGCAGAGTTATTAATTTTAAATCATTTTGAAAACTGATGCGTACTTTACAGTTGAAAATCGTTTGAAAAATTTATTTGTAGAATGTAGGTTAATCATATTTTTATTTTAAATTTTCTGGATATACTTTTTCTTTAATCTGCAATAAAAATATGAAAAAAATCAGACACGATCCATACCTCGAGCTGATTATGAAAAATATACATCCATATAATTATTGTTTATTAAATGGTACAATATTTCAAAATTGTAACATTAGTGCGCTATCTTTTCTCATAAAGTTTCTTTCTCTCTCTTCTACGCACGATGTTTTATGACAGTTAATTTATCATACTGTAATCACTGTTTACAATCGTAGTTTTTAATTATTTAAAAGAAGCGTTCGAAAAAAAGAGCTGTGAATTAATGTCTTCGATCGGGAAGCTCTAATTAGTTAACAAGTAATTGCATGATAAAGTAATTCAACGTATTGACTTCAATTATCCTCCGTATCATTTCTTTTTTCTGAGAAATATAGATTATCACCTGTTTTGTTATGCTATTGCGTAAATAAATATACTTCATTATTTTTTGAGATAATGGCTGATGTATTATTTATCAACTTTATCAAGCGACTACTTTATTTTGAATAATTACATGTTTTAATGCAGATATTCGAACGTAAATATTTGACAGAGAAGATGCTTATTAGCGTAACTTGTTTCACTTGCGATAGGAATAATGAAGTTACAAAGGAATATTCATTTCAAAATTCAAAATATATAAAGTCATTTGAGTAAGCAAAATGACTTTATAGAATTATATTATAGGCTCCATGGAAACTATATTTTTTTTGTAACACTTTCCAGTTTCGCGTAATTTCATTTCTTTTCCTAATTACGTTAGAAGATACTATTAAGCTGAGAAAGACTATTTGTGATCTTCTAATATAACAGATTTAATTGACAAAGAAATTCTTTATTAATTCAGTTTTTTTTTTCAGTTCGTTCAAACGAATTTCGTTTCGAACACATTTTCGATTATGTTGCAACATACACGTCTACTCAAATATTAATTCAATTTAATATAATCGCCGGAAATATTAACATTCCGTTGAATATAAAATTCATAGATTTTCTATTTTTACACAAATGCATAAAATATAGTCACCTGATTCAACAGATAATAGTTTGAAATACTAAAATATTCATGAAGTTAAATGTTAACGAATTTATTGAAATGACATTACTTTTTCCAATAAAAATATTTGATACGCGATTTGAGTATCGTCGAACGACGCATCCATCAGTGTTATTGTCTCTGTAAAATACGATAATTGAAATTGGATACTATCTAGAAGTAAACGATCGTAATTTATCGCGATCCAAGTACAAGCTCCTATACCAATACTTGTGACTTTTTGACATTTTCCACAATTACACATCACGAATGTCTTTCGTCCAACTGTAAATTGCGGTCAGATGTCGCTGTTTGGTATGTTTGTGTGCCTGTTGTGTCGATTTTCTCCTTATTTAATTAATTTCTTCCAAGTTGTACATCTTAAGAATTAATTAATCGTAGACGATTGTCGAATATTTAGGTAAACGTGTTCGTCAAATTTAATATTTATCATTCATCAAACGAATAATTAACACGTTGATCACCACGCGAAAATGTGTTTTGCTTCTGGAAACGGAATATTTAATCTTTATGAAATACCATACTACAATAAAGGCGTATTTTTTATTTAATTATTTGAGACTAATGTATATATAAAATATTTATAATAAAAAGTCGGTGATTTATTCTATTATAAATATATAAATATCTTGTAATGATTTAAAACAATTTAAAGAATTAAAAGAAAGATTTTTAAACATCGCAAATAATTGGGTAATATTATAAAACAGGAAATGCGCATTCATTGCAACATACTATTATTTTTTGTAAAATATTGTTACACATTGCAACATGTTGAACAAATTAAATATGCCACAGGCAGAACGTAGAACCAGGCTTTCACGTGGTAGTCGACGTGTTAATGTATGCAATTCGTTAGTCTTTTATTTTAATGGCCAGAAATATTTCGCATAAAATTTCCATTAAATGACCAATCGTTCCTGTTTCGATTTACATCGACCGTTCTTTTTGTTTTTAAGAATCTCATTTTCGGCAAGTAGCGATTTTGCGTTATAACGATGACTCTGCTATTTTACGTCTACCTCTATTATTACAATTTGCAAGTCTGTGTATAAATAAAATATGCAATTATTTTCCATCCATCAGGCGGGAAAATCCCACGAAATTTCTCAACTTTTAATCTATTCCTTTTTGGAATCGTTTCGAATCTGTAAGAAGGATCACGACTGAATTGCTTCTCACAAGACCGATCTAAATTGTTTGGACGATTGCAAATTTTGCCAATTCCTGCTGTAAGTGATATTACATTTAACGATTAAATTATATTTCTATTATAATTCACGTTGCAATTTTGGAACGTTGGAATTTTGTTGTTTTTGTTAACATGTTATATTGTAAATGTTAAATATAAAGAGCTCAGAGCTATCCTAATTTCTACTATAAATTATATTAGACTTATACTTTATATTGGTGCTTATATCTGAGAGTGACATACCTATAATGGCATGAATTAAAAAAACACAGTTTTAATGATCTGCTCCATTAATCAAATTTTGCCAATAACGATCCAAAGAATAAAACTCTGATCACCTTCTCCATTCTTTATAGTTGGCAATTTTTAAAAATTTAAGCAGACAAAATCATACTAACAGAAGCATTATGCGACCCAAACAAAAATCGACTACTATGTCCCCAGTAATTATTAATTCCAAGCCGCTCCCCTTTTCGTTCTCTCAATCGCAGAGAAATTCCAGTTGAAAGCTACCAATCAGCGAGAACGCATAGTGTAATCTACCTGTTCAAACACCTAAATAAGACGTCAAAACGTTCCGGATCTTTTAGCTAAAGGCATTGCCTAAACCGGCAAACGTGATATTTCAAGCGAGGCAAAATCGTTAATATTCTCGTGGATCGTTAGGCGGATAAACAATCACGCTGCGAAATCGCAGCGACGTATGTCGCGGATTGGCCAAGATGGTGTTTCAGAGGAGGATCGCGCGGGCAATCGGTCACGCGTGCAATCGTGCGCGCTCGAAACGAGCTTCTTGGTGAATTGCTGCGGCGGTTCGCGGCGGGTGTTTTGCAATTTCGTCGAGTAGTCGCCGAGTTTTCGTCGGGAGCTGGCCAGGACACCGAAAGGCGAAAATCGAGGGAAACGAGCCAGCGAGGAGAATAACAGGCAGAGGGGCTTGCCCCCCTCCCCATTCCTTCCCCCGAACGTATTTAGCAAGAGGTTTTGCAGCTGCCTCCGATGATCGGCTCTCCCTTCGATTTTGCAATCGGCAACTAGCTGTTGCAAACACGGTAGCAAGCTCGCGTCTACGCGGTAACTCCAATTAATATCAGTAATCGCGTAGAAAGGAGAATCTCGCGTGTCGAAAGACGAACCGGAATTATTTGGCTTCTCTTAACCACTTGCGCTGGCAATTGATTGCGGACCATAACGAGTGACCAAACCGTATACAATAATTCGTCGCTTTCTTTTTGAACTCGTCGGTATGATATCACTAGATGAAAATTATTGAGAAGTAAAAAAATTTATTATTTGTTTTGCGCGGATTATACTTAAATATTCTTAAAACTGAAAAAATATTGCAATTTTGCCGAAGTTAATCTTCGTCCGTTTGCCTGATTTTTTCAACTCGTTCTGATTTGTTTCTTAGCGTCAAAGCGACATGGTGAAAACTAAAAGAGATAAATAGTTAATTACCGAGATAATTAAGAGATGATAATTTATTAACAGTAAATAGATCAAAATAAACAGTAAGTAAATTTGATTAAATTTTTATTTGGTTGCGCGTACTCTCAGTTTTCGTGATAGCATTTCCTATGATCCTATGTACATTTCATAAGAAGTATCAAATTGATACAAAGATTGAACGAGGGTTTTATTCACTGCCGCTTATTGTAAGATACGAGTAGACAGTATGATGTATAAGTTCGATATGATTGAATCTTTCAGAAGCTGAATCATACTTATCCACTTTCCATTCCAATTTCTTCATCATTCAGCGAGAGTAACATTCAATTCTTTAAGGAACAAATGATGTACTTTCGTAAGTTTTATCGTAAGAAAATGATGTAAATAATGCCAAGGCAAATTTAAAAAGCGGTGCTTCTAAAAAACGGGTCATAATTTTTTTGTACTTTTCAATTTGTGGGATTGATCGATATGGTTTTTAAATTTAAATATAAAATTGATAGATATTAACGGGAGAAAATGAAATTAAATAATTTCTTGGGCTTTTCTTCGTTTCATCAGTATCGTTTCATCAGTACCGAGAAAATGCGAAGACAGGAATGATGATAACGATTTCATCAAACATTTCACGCGATTGCAACGATTCATGTTCGGTGTTCATTAGGCGTAAAAATATTGGTAAAAGTATAGCGGCCTGCCGTCCGAGCGGTCGAAAAGCGTAAAGGTTTGAAAAAAGAGAACAATTTCATTTCGAAACTAATCGTTTTGCAATATACACTTTTTCTTTTTTTTTTTTTACTTCATGAGCACGTATGAACAAGTAAAAGTATAAATCTATTAACTCGACAAACATGAAATTGCGCGAATCATCATCCACAAATTGAAAAATATTCTTGTAGTTTCGAGTTGTAAATTACTGAAAGTAACTGAAGGATCTATGAGATTAAAACTTAGTTTATACGATAGACAATTGAATTATAGTAGAGTTAAACTCATCTTCAGTTCAAACTGAAATTAATTGTTCGTTCTTTGGACAATAAAATTCGGTGTTAAGTTTCGTATTCTGGTACTGAAATTTTTATAAAACGAAGTTGATCACTTCGATGTCTGACTGGTTCGACATACGTAATATTTATAATCGTTATCCAATGTCTGACGACGATCGTTTTTCTGTTCTTTCTGATTGTTCCTGATTTTTCATCACTTTTGCACGTTTTTTGTTACGTAAACTTTATTACAAATGATAGAGCATTCTCGTATGCTTCGATTTCTCTATTGGCCTTAATAAGGCATTCGTTGAGCGGTTTTTATTGCCGTTTCTCTTGAAACGTTTGTACATTGATCAAGACTCAAAAAGGACACGAGCGTCGAAAGTATCAGAAGTACAGACGCTTTTCCCGAGTGAAAATTGCGAAAACGACGATCTCCTTCACGGCACTCAATCACTTTCAGTGTTTTCATTTTCGTTTTCGAAAGATTTCGATCAGGTCGTACGATCATTTTTCCGTGGCCTCCGTGTTACTGAAGAAACGCAAAAATATTATAAGTAGATTTTTATATAAAATTAAATAAAAATATAAAAATGCATAGAACATATAATATGAAATATTTGAAGTACAGTAGCTGTTAGGTAATATGAAACAAACCTTTACTTAAATTTTATTTTATTAATGTAAATTTTCACAAAAGCCTAGTTACGATCGTTGAAAATTCGAACGTTTAAATCAAAGTACGCATCTATCTAGTTGTATCAAGTATTTCCGTAACCAACGACGTCAATTAAATAATTACGAAACAAATTCGTAATTAAAAAAGGAGCGCACCCGGAGAGATGTCTGCTGGATTATTTGTGTCAAGGTCGTAACTTTCATTAGAAAGATCGAACAAGTCCAATGTCGCCCAATGTGAAAAATTAAGCAATCCTGTGGACCAAGATCGGTCGACCTTGATTGTTAGAAAATTTGTATTTACATCGACGTATATCAAGAAATTCTACGCAACAGCAAATAAACATAATTTAGAAACGGCACGGGTGATCTCTGTGAGATGAGAAGCGAATTTTTTCGTTGAATTATTCCACGTACACTGTTATATAAATACTTTTTTTGCTTGTATCCTCATTTATAGCAACGATCGTAATTTCAAGGAATCACGTTGCGTGATTGATTTTTAATTTCGATTACAATCGATCGCTTATTCCGTGTTTTTCCGTCTCGTTTTACATTTCTTTTGCATTTTATACATATGCATGAATACGTTACAACACCGAAACTTAAAAATAATTCCAAAATCAGTGTTTATGCAATTGTGTAAGTGTTTGAACACTTGTTGGAATTTTTTACAATTATATTACGCGTTTGATATTTTACGTGTTTGATATTTCGTTAACGCTACAATGAGACACGATTATTATGATTCTATTGATTAAGTTTATAATATATATAGAATATATAATATATATATAATATATAATATATAATATATATAGAAATTACAAAGTATTTAATACAAGTATAAGTATACTTTGCAGAAATAATAAAATATTTAAACAACCAATTATCCATTATATATTATATAATATTTTATATAATATAATATATTATATATATATATATATATATATATATATATATATAAAATTATAATTTATTGTTTACTATGTACATTAATAAGTGCATGAACATTCAGTGCAACTCTATTTAACACTTATATGTTTAGATTGACTACTCACGCTCATACTTATGCTATTTAATTAGTGAAATTTAAAATAATACATCATATACAACATATACAATATATATATATAATGTTCTTCTATAGTACATGTTCGAATGCTTTCGTGACCGACTATAGATAAATATCCTTTTCAAGGAATTTGAAACATCAAATTCAAACTATCAAATTGTCCACTATTTTCCATTTCGTTACCACTCGAGATTAGTTCAAATTACATCTAAGCAACCGATTCAACGTTAAATTCTGCGGTTTCTCTCTTCGCGAACCGGAAGTGGCAAATAAGCCGCGATCCGTTCGAAATCAATAGCTTCCTGCAATTAACACTGCATTCTCTTCATTCATTCTCTTCATTCATCGAGAGTTCAGTCAAAGTATCGGCGAATAGATATCAGAAGTAATTTGCATCGATGCAGAAATCAGAACCGTGTGTTAGTTGATCAATGTCATCAGTTTTTTCAATCCTCGCGCGAATTTTATAACTCCAATAGATAACAAGAAGCAGAAATAATTTCTATCACTATACGTGTATAAGCAACTCATTTTCAATAAGATGAAAATCTGTTCCTCTGGATGAAAACCATCTTTTTGTGCCCCTTTGTTTTTGGTCCCCAATTTTTTATTTTTTATAGTTACACCTCCCTTTATTTTTTATTGTATTACACTTTTATTTTTTACAGTTTATTATTGATAGTAGGACTGAAGTTGGAAAATAATCCAAAAAAACACGTGTTTCGACGACACAGGACAAACTGACAAGATTGACAATATTATTGCAAAGGTAAATTGAAACTGACTAATAAATTGAGTCTTTACGAGCCGAAATGAATCGTCGAGGGGAAGGACAGTAGGAAAATAGCCACGAAATTTAGCTCGACCCATCGGATTCGTCTGTATCCAAGCTTATCGTTTGATACCCCACTTCTGGCAGCTTTTCCTACCTCTCCATTTAGGTAGAAAGTAACGGCAGCATGGTGCGATGAAATCGGCCCTCTCAGTACAACAGAAACGTCGGATCATGCGAGATCGAGGATCGTCGCGGTGATTCCCGATACGTACATACGCATATACCCACACAGATCCAACGTACGTCGATTTGTGTTTACATACATTTCTTACGACCGTGATAAAAACCGCGGTTTTGCCAACGGTGGTGCTGGAATTCTAAAAAAACTCTGATTGTCTCGGTAACTCATTTGGTCGTAGACAGATGGGTCGTTAGTCGATCGACGATGATGCTGTGATGTGGATCGTCGTTCAGTCCTCGAGCTGATACAGTTTCGGTAAGAGGATAATTTGGAATTTGAAATTTTTTCCTTTCCACGTGGATAGCTGCTGCGTTTCAAATTCTCAAAACTTTTACTTTAATTTTCTTTTTTCTTTTTTGGAGCACCTCCTTTTACAGAGGACTTTTACTTGGAGGATTTCTCTGAATAAATCGAGTTCAATTACATTCAATTAGATTTTAACAGAACTTTTGTTTCAATTCCGAAAGTCGGGGCAACGATCTCTTTTACATTTGAGAAACGAAAAATTAAAAAATTCGAGTTTTCTTCGAGAGTTTTGTATTTTATTTTCAAAAGAAAAAAAGAAAGTTGCATTATAAGTATGCTCTAGTAGATCTATGTACAACCGTTAACTTAATATCTAACGATCAGACCAGTACGACGGTCTTAAAACCGGCATAAAATTGATAAATGAGAAGGAACGATATAATACAAGTTATTTAGTAAACCTTTAACTTTTAAATTATTTCTTTTTATGTTTCAAATTAACTTTTACATAAAAATTTTGATTCTGTTATAAGAGTTCAATTTTAACAGTTATTTTGTATTTGATTAATAAACGTTCCAAAGGAACATTTATTTCTTAAGATATTTTAAAGTAAAATATAAAAGTTTATACTCTTTTTCACTTGCAATTAGCATTATTTAAGGAATTGAAAACAGGATAAATATAGATCAGCATGTAAGTCGGGATTTTTATTCATTTATATGATTCAGGGTTTCAACCTCAAACCTATGTAACACTTAACGGTAAATTTGTTTGAAAAAATTCAACTTTTTCAAAGCAGAATATCTGTTTCTGTTCAACTAGAACTTTTTTTTTAGAAAAGTTTTCTATCGAATATAAGTTTCAGTATATATAAAACTGTTTTCCTAGAACAGAAAACTTAAAAGTAAGGAAATATCTGTTATATCAGAACTAATTGAAAATTTTAACAGTTTCATTCAAGACCTGCTTGCAAGATTTCTTTGCTATCTAATGTTACATTGCTTCCGACTACAGTTCTTTGACCGACTACGGTTTTCCGCCCTGTCACGATATACATTTGACGCGATTTTCTGCGATTTTGTTGACCAGTTTTTTATATATATTTCTTTATTGGTCGATCGTCTTCGTAATTCCGTGACTGTGAAATTTTCTAGCTCAGGTATTATCTAATTTACCGTTGTTGCTCGCCAAAGAAACGGATTGTGTGAACATTGTAAGAAACCTTACGGTTTTTTGTCTCTACGTTCTTGATTTTTCATAAATTCTTTTCAATACTTTTTCTTATTCCATAAATAACGCATTATCAAAATTGCCCTGTAAGATTAAAACTCTTAAAATCTTAATTTTCATTTGTTAATTTTATTTCTTCGCAGTAGTTTCTTGTACAGATTCTTTATAGTTTCTTTCGAGTTTTCTCAGTACTATTTTTCTATTCCTCGGATAGCACGTCTTCAAATTTGATGAAGATTCTGCAAAGTTTAATATGTTGAAAATGTTAGTTTTCGTTTGTTAACTTTTTCCTCTGATACTTTAAATCTTTAATTTAATATCCGTTGTATCAATGTAGCAATGTTGTAGTCCTCCTTCTAAACCAGGAACATTATTTATCATTCTTCTTCAAAACGAAATTTTTGAAAATTACAAATTCATCGTATAATACTTTGTACCTAGAAATTAATATCTGTCCAGATCAGATGAATTTTTCAAATAAAGTTACGTACACTATGTTCCACGAAAATCCTGTAAGTTTTCAATAAATTTTCTTTCCGTTTGATTCGACTAGTATTTCTGTTTTTCCCCCCCTTTTTTTGTAAAACAAAACTTCGTTCCTCATTCTTCGAGTCACCGCCACGGGTGAACGGCCAGCGTTCTAACTAGAAATCTAGTTATGCGTTGCAGGCTGCAATTTCACTCTAACCCGCAAACAGTAGCACATAACGAAGCTTGGTACGTGTTTATAGCCGATTCCGGGGTTGTCCCTCATCATATCTCGCTCTCCGCGTTCTCGAGCCGACACGAAACAGCCAAGAATTTCTATGTATCGACCGGAAAGGTAGAAACCTGTCTTCCGTTTCCATTCAACGGCCAGTCGGACGTATGGACGTCGGTGAACGCGAGTCAGAGACTCGTTGACCCAATCAAACTACTTTCCATTTCGTTCGGATGCGCGGGTTTAAAGAGAGGTTTTTTTTTTTTTCGTTTTTTCCTTAAAATTCGACGTGTCATCGACGTGGGAAAAATGTTCGTACGCTAGCGCACTTATCAAGGCCGAGCCGATCGTGCTGGTATCGGCGCCAATTACGTAAACGCGAAAGTGCAAGAGCACGTTGAAAAGAGGTCAATGCTCCCTCTTTCGTTCGAAATGTAATTCTCTTTAACTTTATGCTTCATTTGAATTTTTTACGACGAGTGCTTGAGGTTACTTGAGGTAACTTTTACTTGCAAGCAGTTTGTGTAAAGTGATGCTCATTGCTGTACGAGTGTGTACGGCAATCGAGTGTTTGCAACGATCAGTTTCACTTTTTATGAAATTGTTTATTTTGTTATAAATTTATATCATAAAATCCGCAGTAGTACAATATGTGTAATATATTAGAGAGAAAGAATTAGGATAAATTAGTATAATTATTATGTAACACACGATCAAGAAAAAGGTTGCGTTGGTTTTGTAAATTCATTCATCACGTGAAAATGTTTATTCGTTATTATTTTTCTTTGTACTTTAATTTATCACGTTCCATTGTACTGTTAATTCGTGAGCTAGTTCACGTACTGTTATTTTATATTCAGTCACGAGTATGCGACTAACGAAATATCTAAAGATATTTTAACAATCATTTTCTTTACGTATACGTATTTTATCAACATTAATCCATTAGAAAATACTCTAACTATAATCTGATCTGTTCGTGTGTATTTCTTTACACACTGCTAACCCATACGCTAGAATTGAGTTCTATCTGTGTAGTTATAATTTATTTAATTATAGAATCAAAAGGATGATTTACATTTAAAGATTGGAATGTTTAACGACTGAGCATAAACCTTGAAAGTTGCAATGATTTTCATTTCAACTAGTTCTAGCAGTGTCTGAATTGAGTTTCATATTGAATTTAGAAAGCGCTGGTTCAAATCGCGATCTTTCCTCGTGAAATTCCAGTTTCTTGTTTTACTCTTTTACTTCTGTCCGACCTTGTTGTCGGTCTCGCGAACTTTTTCTTTCTTCGTCGAACTTTCGATTCGTCGTATTCTTCTTCAGTCCCTGCATACATTGTAGACTTCTCTCCTGTTGCCCATTTTTCTCATCTCGCGAAGATGTTCCTTTCAATTCAGAATTCGAACTAAAATTCTAATGCTAAATGTCCTTTATAGGCGAAACACCTTGCTGCGCGTTCCTTTCGAAGTGAAAATGCGAATGCGATAGGAAACCATGAAGGTAGCTCGGTAGTTCATGGTTTCACGTTTCGCACTTTCCATTGGACGCGAAGTATTACACGAGTGGTAATGCAATTTGCATTCGAAAATTACGTGAATCGTTACCGCATCGTTTTCGATGGAAACAATGTAACTTAAAAAGCCAGTATCTATATATTATACATTGTTTCGTCCACGTTGTAGAGAAAATTACAAAACAGCGTGTTAAATGCAGTCAGTCACAGAATATCTATATACATATATGTGCATCTGTCAAATTTTGAAAGAGAGACAGAAAGATTTTAGACAATTTATGGATTTTGATCAATTTTGACCAATTGTCGGACCATTTATAAAATATTAACGTTTGTTAATTAACTTTTGTTTGGAATAAATGGAAGTAAATTGGAAAGACGAAGCAGATTCGACATCCAATTAACGTGTCGATATATATATATAGTAAAACTTATTCCGATTTTAATAATAAAACGTTTTGTACGCTTTGGTGCATTCATGATAATTATATGTATGATAGATTTATAAATGTGAGAAATTTTTTTTTTCGGAATCTGTATAACAAACAAATGAATCAGTGTTCATAAAATGATTTAGTTTAGAATCGTTATTTTTTTCTATAAATATTTGCAATTTATGCAGATGTGCGTAGACTTTCATGACTGACTCTGTGTTATTAAAGTGTTCAACATCATAAATTTTTGAATGATTATTCATTTACAATCTCGTTAGGAGTAGATATTCTTCACTTTTATCTTCTTGTTTCTTTATTTGAAATCCTTGAATCGTGTAATTATTTAGAAATCTTACACGATTTTAGTGCACGTCGTTCCCGTAAAATGAGTCAATTGCGTTAATAGGTCGGAGGATATAAATTGGACGAAGTTTCACTTTTGCATTGATTAACGTTTAATGAGCGATAAGATTCGAAAAAGTGAAAGAAGGCAAAAACAGAAACACAGGCAATCCCTGGCATTACAAACAGATCTTATTTTGCTCGATTTGTTTATTATTTCGAATGACGACGACACTTTGACGACATCGATATCTTTTCGTATGTTCTTCGTTCGTTTAAATATCTCAAATAATCTTGATCGTAATTAATTGTTCTTTCAATGAGTTTTAATCTTTTTAATTGCATTTAAAATTGAGAGAACGTGTATTGGAGAAATCTTTTCACAACTATTTTCCTCAGATACAACACTTTTATGTATTTATAGAAATATATAATCTTTACATAATGTACATGGTAAATATAATCACGTGCATGTTTTCGTAAATCACGTGTATATTTTGTATATAACTTAGAGAAGAAATGCAGAGGAGATTATAGGGTAGAAAAAGAGGAGAAGGACTTTTGCTCTTGCTACATGTTTTACAATTTCACTTTTACAATCCTACATTTTACATTTAATACGATTTTAATTTTAGTTTTAAATTGAAGATAATTGTAAACAAAAAAAAGTCGAATTCAAATTCAAACTTGAATTTGAATTTAAAATTAAAATTGGAATTTTAACAATTTAGAGTTTAAAAAAATTGCATTCACGTTCATATCAATTTGTATGTAAGCCACGTTTCGCAAAACTGAGTCTTAGTTTCCCCAAATTATTTATTATTAAATCTCGGTTTCACCTCAGAGACAAGTTAAAATACACTTGCTCGGCAATTTTTTCTTTACGTAATCAATCTTCTTTTCATCCAACGATAAACTTAACCTCGGCTTATACAGCATAATGCGTGCTGTATAACTCAAAGTACATACGATCCTCTCTGAGTAAATCAAGTCACACACGTCGCTTACAGCCATTTCGTATACTACAGAGTGACGTATAAAAATTTATCTCATCTACTTCCTACTTTCTCGCAGATCGAACGCGCCTGCTTGCGTAACGATCTCGCGAATTTCGCGCAGAGAACCACTGTTTGTTGGGTTGCGCGTTTCCTACCTCGCTGCCAATGGCAATGAAAACGCTTGCTCGCGTTCACGCGACCCTTTTTTTTCGCTTGTGCGACAACGCCGGTAAAAATGGAAATAGCTGACGATAAGAAAGCGTAGCGGACGTGTCGTTTCAGTAGCGACAGGTCGCTTCATCGACTATATCGACTTTTCTTTGATATTCACTTTGACATTCACTTTCCAGAAATTGGACGAGGTGAAAGCTCCGAGGAGCTTGCGAAAATGTCAACTCATTTTTGAGCCAGTTATTTGCTCTTTGTTATTGAAAATTATTTTTTAACCTTTTTTTGGCTTTTTATCTTAACCTTTTAACCGAGAACAATGAGTTTACTCGTCACGTCATCCCCAATTCAAGGGTTGAACGATGAATCGCAAATATTTATTAATCGGATATTTCTTTTCATTTTGTTAAGAATGAGCTTGAACCAAATATTTTTGTTGTTTTGTGCGTTACGTTTTTATATTAAAAATTTACATTAAAAATGAATCGGTTTTCGTTTATTTTCAATAATCGTACATTGCTTTATTGTTCTTTATATATTCATTGTACTTCGAATCTTTCGGTCATAAAAAATAGATCTTTCCAAACGTTTATCGAAACAGAAGTGTGCCATTTTACTTCGACCTATTTTCATACCATATCATGCTCGTATTTATATCGTACGAGGTATGTTGATTTCTGAATAAATAGACGTACGTGCCGTCAATGGTTTGGCTAATCGATTTACTCAAGCGTAACGAATAAATCGCTTTTTATCCTAAGCTGTCTATTTTCCGAGCAAGAAGTTTGAAACGCGAATAATTTTGAAAGCGAATACATTAAAACATATTTCATTAACATATAGAAAGTGCACGAGCCAATTATTCCTTATTTCTGAAATTTACAGCGTTACAACGTGAACGTTACTTCGAGTATCGCATTTAATTTGACACTTTGAACAATTTATTTTCGAGTTGGGTAAGCCAATATCGATCGTTCGTGCTTTTGCCAAGTTTGCCAAGTATTTTCATGCCAAGATGCACGATCAGGAGTTGAGTGAGATTACGCGGCCGTTCAATCGAAATTTGACTAGAAATGAAACGAAAAACGTTGCAACAAATTACATCGTGCGTCCCCGCGGAACGAGCTTGCGAAACCTCCGCGAAGATAAATCGCCAAAGCGTTGTAAAGCGTGGTTATTGCGAGGCGATAAAGATATCCTACAAAGTTTAAATTCTTCCAGAGAGTTAAAAATATATAATAACATATAATAATGATAACGAATACGACGAAGAATCGAGCGGTTTCGAGAAATAATTCGCGGCAATTTGATCCGTGGAAAATGAGATCTGTCGTGACACAGTTTCGCACGCGTGCGATGCGATTAGTATAACGCAAAAGAAAGATGCCTGGATCGTGGTTATGAATTTCCATTTCTCCTTCTTTCGCGACCGCAAACTTTCGAAGCGTAATTTTACGTGTACAATACTCTTCGCACTTTAATACTCTTTAATAAAACGAAAATTTATGTCGTCAAAGTTAAACTGACGGTAAAATGTTTCACGTACGGTAATACGTAATCTTCTTCTACAAAATTTTATGCAACTTAAATGTTTAGTGTTCGAATATTAACAGAGAGTCGCTATACGTTCTGAAATGAATCGTAGTTTTTAGGAACAGCATTAAGTATGTCACTCGTATTATGTTGCTCGTATAAGTAAAGCAAAGAGAAGAGTACGTGCAGGAGAAATTTTTGTGAATATAAAGTTGTTTATGAATTGCAAATGAAAGATGCTTGCTTCGTTTTTAATATATGTGTGTGTGTGTGTGTGTGTGTGTGTGTGTGTGTGTGTATACGCTGTGGAATAATAATGACACTGTGCTTCCATATACGTAGTTTTCAATCACGTTACATGTTTTGAAAATGTTGCTCGCAGAAGTTGTTGACAATTTTCTCATGAACTGAATTATCGTGATAAATGTCACGTGCAGTGTTTCCATTTTTTTTGAAAAAAATCATTACTCGAAATTGGTTATTCCTTTCACGTAGACCGCAATAATTACAGTCCATGTGATTAAATTTTCCTTGCTCCTCTTCAGTAACGATTTAAGAAGATTTATTTGTTATTTCGTTACTTTATCTCAGTTAGTACGTTGCATACTATTTTGTCAATTTTAAGTACTAATTGTCTATTATCAACAAATTCTAGCAGATTGTGAACATCATCGTTTCTGACATCACTCTTAAGGAAGTTGATAGAATAGGTAATTAAAGGATAATGAACATTTTTGGCCGTAAGCAATCAGCGCTAACGAAGCTGAAATCCTAGATCAGAGGTCGTTATACTATACTACGTGTTAGCCACTTTCATATTTAAAAGTTATAGGAATTTTCGGAGAAGTTTTTTTTACGTTTGAATTTGCTGCGATGTAATGACGTATTTATAACAATATCATGTCGGACATTTTGAGGGTGACTAGAAATTTATCCCTGATTGCCTAAAATTTGTCTATATATAAAAATCCGTGCTTAATACTTGCAAGTATTCACTATCGATTATACTTCTTCGATCACGTCGAAGCAAAGCTAAGCGCTGAGTATCGTGCGTCAATAAGGTTAATGTGCAAGTTTTTCAGGGAACGTGATATAAACAGAGATTCGAAACTAAAAGTTGGCCGCGATTATCGCGACGTAGAGGCCGGAAACCGGTTTCTATAATATATTCTCTAAGTCTTCATCCGACACAGAAACGTTATAAGAAGACGAGCCAGCACGCTGTTGATGGCACACATTTCCAGATGTTTGAAATTGTAAAATGCAACTAATATCCATTACCATTGCAAGCTTGTGGTTGCACGTTTAAATACGTGGTTGCTCTCTCTTGATTAATTTTTAATAAATCATAATTACTAAGAAGGAGTGATTGCCTCAGGATATAATAAGCGATACGAAACGAAATAACGCTGAGAGAGCAGTAGTCTCTTTTTTTTAATAACGATACAAAAAATATCTAAGAAACAAAAGTGGTAAAAATATATGCTGTATTTTTAGATCATTAGTGTAATGTATTTCTGAATAGATTATTGTTAAGGATTATACAGGATTAAAAAATGGCCATTCTTGCGAATTTACTTTGCTCGCCGCTCTATATGCATGCAACAAATTATTGCGTTGCACTCTTTTACAGATCCTACAAAAGTTAAATCCTTCGATGTTTATGTTCTTTATATTGTTTACGTCTTAATAATGTCGAATTTTGGTAATTTAAATTATCACACATTATTAATCGTCACTCGCAAATCATTTGAACCGTCATTAATCATTGTAACTAATTTTTAAATTGTCACAAATCATTCGGGTTGTCGTCGTTCTATGATCATTTTTAGCAACTTTCACTTTGAACCAATCGATGTTTTAATGATGCTGAGAAAGGCAGATGAAAGTGTTTGCGGGAGAAATGAAATAAGATAATATTCTCTTCAGATAACGAAGAGAATTTTCCAATGTATCGCATCTTTGTACTTTCTCATAAAATTTTAATTCGCAGTGCGACACAGTCGATGACAAAGAGTGTACGAAAAAATTTCAAACTAGAAATTCGCTAAATTTGACATTCTTCCTTTTTCCCTTGGACTTTTTGACAAAGAATGAAGAAGAATGGAAATTCAGTGCACACTGATCACAAGCGAGCGATGGAAACACTTTGTGGTTAAAGGAACAAATTGAGCATGGTTCTCGCTTTTGCAACGGGAATTTATTAGCGGTTGTTCAACGCCATTTACGTCCACGCGAGATTGCACCTCAAAAGATGATCTCTGTGGACTCTTCGTTTTAAGTACAAGGATACAAAGTTCATGGTGTTGAAAAGTACAAAGTACAAAGTCACAGTGTGTTTGTTTATTAAATTCGAGACTCAAAGTAGCAGTGAAATAATCGTCTAAATAACAATATTAAATATAACGTTTAAAATATCAGTTTAAGAATGAAATTATAGTACGAGTCGTAGATAAGATAATGCGGCATCTAAAATAGAAGAAAGATAATTACTTAACTAGATATATTCGTAATACTTATTTATGATATCGAATAACAATAGAACGCTAATGTACATAAAATAAAATAAGAGACAAAGATAATTACTTAATTAAACGTACGAATAAGTTTCAAAATATATATTGAAAAATGAACGACTTCCAGATTATTGACTTATTTGTCAAATACTCAGTGATTTCAAATAATAATAGAAAATAAAGGGTACGAGATAATAGTTTGTGGTTAATAGCCAGTACCGGAAAATGTAGAATGAAACCTAATACCGAGAATTGTGCAGTAAAATCATTGAATATTCAACAATTTCTAACATTTAACCCGTCAATTATCATTCCTCTTATGTAATACGAGACGAGGATTGTCCTCCTCGTGTTCACTGTCATTTTCTACTGTGAACACTTTTACTGTCATATTTAACTAACTATGAAGAAACATTGCTAATTAAACATTGCATATTCACTCAACACTCTAACAAGTGTCAAAGGCGTGAATTGCCAAATGACAATGTCGTCTGCGAATTTAATGATTAAAGAGATTGCACGAAAGGAGGAATTGTACTTTATGGTATGGTGACAGCGCTGATAGATGCATTTCTTTCGAATGTCGTAAATAAATTTATATTTTGCTTAAGCGACGAGCAAGCTTTCTTTATATTTAGTGCGTGAAGAAATCCGCGGTGCATGCAATTTGGCATGGTAATGTCATCCATGTACGTGCCGTAATTATGACTAATTGTGCTATTTGAATAATTATATGATGAATTTAATCAGTCTACGCGCGTGACGATTAATGAGTGGCATAATTGCAAGTAGGAGCGATTTTTAAAATATCAGGAAATTTGTATCATACGACATTGTTTGAAAATGTTCAGAATGTGAAGATTTTGAAAATTCTTCTTGGTGCACAATACAAGTCGGAGACACGAGATGGAATAGTTACGAATTAGTGCAAATCGTTTGCAGCAAGTATTGCAGCAGGGAAATTGCAACATGTAGTAGAAAGGTGCGCTTTTCAGCGTACGAGAAAAAAGGTTACAGGTTAATGCAAATACACGAAGGAAATGATTTTAATCAGTTACGATGATCTTAAACAAAATTACTTGCGTTCTGCTCGATATGCTGCAAACGGAGAAGGAAAAAAGCAATTACATATAAATATCGCAATTAGTATATCTCGAATCTTACCAATCGTCTGTGAAAATCGTGGATTTTCTAGTAAAATTTGCTTTTTGATAGAAATTTACATCAAGTTTCTTTTTATTCCTTTTCTTTTTTATTGTATGAAAGGCTCAAAGATCAGTGTAAACCCGTGTAAATCACATTTTATGGAAATTATTATTTCATGTTATATTTTTATATTTCATATTTTTTTATATTTACATATTATTCATAGGTTTAGGTTAAAATTATATCTTACTAAAATCAACATGTCTCTGCCGTGCCAATAGTTTTTTGCTTCGGTGGAACAGCTTGGTAATTATAACGTAGATAATTACATTGTAATGACTGCAATACGAGGACTAAAGGTGATTTACACTGATTGGATTCTATGCCTTCTACACGTGTGTTTGACTACATTTCGAAAGTGACACATTTTAAATAAAAAAAAAAAAATTTTTTTTCAAGATTTATTCATTAAGCACATAACGTTGGTAATATTTGCGTTATTTCTATAATCTTTTATAATTTAACTCTTGAAATCCATCTTCGACAGTCTCAATGTTCTTTCAATATAAAACTCAATTATCAAGAGTTGTAACACTTTCGAAATACATGTGCGAAGTGTCAGTAGATCCTCGTCGACCGGTATATCATCGTTCAATTCTCAGTGCAGGATGAAATTTCTTCGAGGAAGATAATGATGAAGAACGCTGGTGTATTGGGTAACGGTTTCCTCCATCTTCGACGGAGGTTTTACATGTCAAAGTGTTCGACAAATAAAGGTGTTGGCAGTTGTATCAAATACCAACAGAGTTATCTAGGATTTCTTAAAGTGGAATAAACCACGTTGGCTTCCAAGTGACGATATTTAGCCGAAGCAAAAAATTTTTTTCGTAATATCTGCGATACTTCGTAAATAGAAAGTAAAAAATTAAATTGGAATCTGGATTGATAAATTTATTTAATTCTTCGATGGGATATGCATTAAACACCTACAGAATTATCTACGATATAACTAACTGTGATAAACGATGTTGTTTTTAAATATTATTAGAAGAAAGTTCTTTCGTATAATTTCGTACAATCTCTATAATTATTAGCCAACAGAAAGGAGAATTATATTCATTTATATCCAATTAGTAGACTTATTTAATCCCTTCAGGAAAGATAGTATCGATCCAATTATCGAGTCTATACAATTTGCGATGGTTTACCGATATTCTCGGTTGATTTCCTTAACAAATGGTTTCCTCTGATCTTTTGTGTCTTTTTTTGAGTGATTACCGATCACCGTAATTGTGTCAGTTCACTTTTTTTTCTTTCGTTTCTCCGATATATACCTATCGATGGAAAATCTACCTACCCCCTCCCCCGTCGCCATTCCCCAAGAATCGGAAATTTCTTGTCTCCTAGAACTCGTGGTTCGCCGCTCGACATTTAAATTGCACACCTAATAAAAGAGATCGAGGGCAAAGCGTTTAAATTTTACGATTATTCATGGTTTTGAAGAGAATGGACCGACACGTGCCAAGTAACTATATCATTACCGACATGGTCCTCGACGAAGAATTTGTTTGACCGTTGCATTCTATTCCACTTGCCTCGAGAGGGAAAGGTCGGGTATAATTTCACGAGCGATCGTAAAGTTGCGTTCGAAACCGGGATTCGTCGTTTAAATTCGTTGGATGATTCAGTTGTTTTCAGTCTGTAAACATTCGATGAATTCATTAAATGGAAATATGTAATTTCGACTGTCGAGTCTCTAATTGAATTTTGTATCATCGAATTGCGAATGATTATATTAATTCTGTGTGACATTGTGCAACTTCCAACGTACATATCCGTATATTTTACAGTTTCATTTTGCATACTTATTGCTTCACTTATCGGCACATCGTTCAAAAACTATTCAAACGTTTTTTTTCGAATTTATTCTGATTAAAAATTTATCCATTTCATCCAAAAATGTCTATGTTGTCGCGCAAGAGTTGATTAATTTAGAAATTCTCAATTTTATTTAATTTTACTCTTAATTTCCATCACAAAGCATGTAAAAGAGAATATAAAATACTAGAATATAAAATATAGAAAAAATACTCCAAATTTTAGTGATTATTTGTAATCCAACGATACTACTTGAGAGTTGATATATATTAATTACTGAAATTTATCTTATTTAAGATATATTATAGTTTACATTCTCTATGACAATAATTCGTAAAAATTAAATTAAATTAAAACTAAAAATTATCACAATTATCACAATGATTTAATAATACCAGTTAATAAGTAAAAATTTATTCTAGTAGTCAATGTAAAATAGCAATCGACGAGAATTCAAACAAAGGATATATATAAGAATTATGTTTCACTTTTATCATGTCTGTAACTTTGCACAGACAATGATATGTACGTACGGTTTAGAGATAGGAAAAAAAGGAACAAAAAATGGCACAATTTTTTCTTCTATATGGAGTAACATGCCACTGAGCAAGCAGTTTAAACATTACCATTAAAGAGTGCGAAGTCGAGCGTACCACCGTTTTTCCCTTCTTCTTTTTGCCATGCTCCAAATCGCGCGATTTGGAACCGGTTTACATTTATACAAATTTCGAGGGAGAATGTAAATTTGTGCAATGTGCCAGTCCGCTTGTTCAATCAAATACCACAGAATAAATTAATCAATTTGCTCTTGTTGTAATATTTTTTATTAATTATCAATAGTAGAAATATACTTTCTTTCAAATAATTTTGTACAGAAGATATAATGCACTAGAATAAATACAGTATAATATTAGAGTATAATATATAGTGTGAATTAAAAATAAACCCATTGCAGAATTAACAACTTACTAATCTATAAATCTTCAAATTTTCAAAAATTTAATGTATCTCAAAAGAAATAAATATTTTGTATAAAAATTCCAATTATATAATTATATAAGAGTTAAGCTTTGTTTCTAAAAGTGTCGTATGAAATAATTATTATATCTTTTGGTCATGTTTCAGTCGAACTTCCAATGAATTCGAGCAACGCACCTCACATCGACAGAATGTCAAACATCTACAATAACTCGGTAGTTCGATTTTATCACCATGTATTCCACGATCTGTCTGGTAAGGAGCAATATTCTTTTCTTCGAATCTTCTCTATTCTGTTCTGTATCAATTAAAAATGCTTTTAGATCCTCGAACGAGAGACTGGTTCCTCATACCATCACCCGTACCTGGCGCTAGCATCTTAATCGGTTATTTGTACTTCATCCTGTCTTGGGGCCCCAGGCACATGGAGCACAGGAAACCGTACCAATTAAAGAACATTCTAGTCTTCTACAACTTTCTTCAAGTTCTCCTTAGCTTCTGGCTGTTCTACGAAGGCCTCGACGCGGCTTGGCTTCGAAAGTACAGTTGGAAATGTCAACCTGTCGACTATTCGAACTCGCCAGAAGCGCTCAGGGTATTCTTGCCATTTCTAACTTTCTTTCTTTATTTTATTTTTCATTAATTCGCCATTACGGGATTTTACTGCGAATTTCATGCTTTTTTTTTTAATTCGAAGCAATATGAATTCATCGTAGGTCGCCAGAGGCGTGTATATTTATTTCTTGGCGAAGCTGTCGGAACTTCTGGACACAGTATTCTTCGTTCTAAGGAAGAAAGAGAAGCAGATCACGTTTCTTCACTTGTACCATCATACCGTGATGCCGATGGTTTCATGGGGCGCTACCAAATATTATCCGGGCGGACATGGCACCTTTATAGGTAAAGTTCACGTTTTTCTTTTTTAATATTATGATGTTATTGTAGCGTTATGTGATTTTCAGCTATTAACGATTGATGATCGTTACTACAGTGCTCAATAATCGGTGACATTATTGTGTAATTTCGAAAGATTATAAATTAATAACAAAACTGCTCGATTCCTTGCTTATGTCACTACAGTATTAATACATCAAAACCGGTATACAAGACTGTCTCTAATGATTAAATAGTTTCTGTAATTATAAATTATTTATGTTTCTGCAAATTGATTATCTCTCTGTAATTGATGTTTCTGGCTCGTTCCTACTAGGTTTTGGATTTTTTCCGGTCTTTAGACCTATATGATGCAAAACTATTTGAAATAATATAAATTTTTCCCGATAACTCAAAAAAATCGTGAAAGCTTGATCGAGATCCGTTCCGAGAAGAAATCTCGTGTATCTTAACATTCCGGTCAATAATTTCGAAAGTTCTGATATCAAGTTTTACATTTCCATGCTTGTTCTCCTCCAGGTGTCATCAACAGTTTCGTACACATAATCATGTACACGTACTACTTGCTAGCAGCACTGTTACCTCAGTACCAGAAGTACCTGTGGTGGAAGAAATACATCACTACTCTCCAAATGGTGAGGCACCTTTTCAAACTTTAAATAAATCAAACTTCCATTCCAACAAGACAGATTCAAAGAGACGCGTCTCGTTGATTGAACAGGGTCAATTCTGCTTGGCGTTTCTGCACAGCTGTCAATTACTCATCTACGACTGCGACTATCCCAAGTGGTCGCTGATCTTGATTCTTCCTAACGCGATGTTCTTCTATTTCTTGTTCGCCGATTTCTACAGCAACGCGTACAAATCCGACACAAAGCGTTTGAAATCGACAGAGGCTAGGGAGAACCGAGCAGCGAAGAAAATGGCGAACGGTAGCACGGAAAATGGGAAAGGGAAAACCGACTAGGAGCTCTGGAGCTCCGCGCGGAAGAAACAAACGACGATGAAAAGAAAAATCGGCCAGAGTGTTCGCTTGTCGCCGTTGGCTTTCCGTTCGACATCGGCCGAGAAACCATCTACAGGATGTAACCAATGAATTTGCGTTCACGATGACGGTGCTCCTGATTCTTCGACATCGATGCAATAGTTCCGTGAACCGAACTGTATTCCACGAACTCCTTAAAGGAGATTCCTTAAAAATCTTCCCGAGAATGTCGAAGAAGCGAATTTTCTTTCTTTTATGCTGCTTGTCTCGGCGATAACGAAAAACAACTGTATATTTGCTGTATATTTGCTCATAAAATCGATCGTTTCTCCTTGATTGTTTGCAATGGATCATCGAGCGGAATTCATGATTATGCGTGTCAATTATAACCGTTTAATTACATAGATTTAGGATAATTGGTAGCAGATAGAAATTGTAAAGTGTTACGGTCGGAGGAGGGGAACGTCGCGCGAGAATTTTAAATGACGTTACGTAGATATTAAGAGATTGATATTTTATAGATTAATATGTAAGGGATAACTAATCGTTCGATAGTCGGCTTTCGAATACGATCTTGCAGATCTTGCAGAATTGCGAATATTTACAGTGGGTTGGAGAAAGTATCTAGCCTTATCTTCCAATGATACCTCTTTTTAATAGGTTCTACGTTACGTTTTCATAACATCAAATTTTTATGTATGAAAATGCTATTAAATGATGAATTAAATAGTATACAATGGTATGCTGATACTTTTTTTAGTCACTTTAGTATGCCTCGAAGAAACTTTAGTACTTTAAAGAATCAAAAGAAAAAAAAACGACAAGGCTTTATCGGAGTAATTTTTAGTCTTCGCGCTCAATTAGACAATAAACCATAGTATCGACCGAGGATGATTTTTCCTAAAATATCTAGACTTCCTGAAGATTACAAGATTACAAGCGTCCTAATCATTAGTTCTTAAGATCGTGGTGTCAAACTCAGATATTGTGACAGTTATTTAAAAGAAACAATGTTTTAAGAATACTGTCGACTTCTTTGATCTTCCACATATTTATTAATTCACATTATAATATATATTTTACATACTATCATTTAACTATCTGGAACGTAGAGTTCCACAAGGAGAGTCAAATAAGTAAGTTTCAAGTGCATTCAAAACGAGGAGTCAACAGTTTTGCATTGATTATCCTTGATTAACCAACGTACCGTTTCACGCAAAGTAGAAAGGGACCCAGTGTGGACAACTTTCTTTCATCCGTGAACGAACAAGTACGAAACGGTTATCGAGGAGAAACGTAGCGTGTTTCCAAAATCTCCTGAATTTCAGCGTCGTATCTGTTCACGCATCGCAGCTTGTTCCGCTTTTTTTAAACGATGACCATTCTTTTAAATAAATTTGTCACACAAAATTTGTTGCGCGCAAAATTGTCAGGAAAAAGTGAATTACGTCAGAAATCTTGGTTATTTGTTACGTATTTCGCCAGATTTGACATGGAGTTTGTAACTGAAAAGACGTCGGTCTTTTCAGTTACAAATAAGGATAATTCGAATGAATGAACACGGTTTTTGACGAATTTTTAACAGAAAATAATTGAAAGAAGCCACATAAATCCATAAAAAATTCCATTATATAACTTTGATTATTAAATGAATATTCTGTTTTCTGAATAGGATCTCTTCCTTTGTGCTCGTGTTTCACGTATTTGCAAAAAGGCATACTAAAGCAGATGATGTGAAATTTTTTCTGAAAATTGGTAAAAAATAAAACATTTCGTTTGACAAAATGAGTGACGAAGATGTCGTACATGTCATTTTTCTACAAAACGAAATGAACGAAAATGGAAAATCTGTAACTGTGTAGAGTTATTTACAAAGTTAAGTAATTCTATAACAAAAACAGAGAAAATACGTAGCAGTGTTAACAATTTTCTTAATTTCCATTTGGTTGGACGCAATTTAATGTTGTAACAATATTGAAAATTGTACGACCAAACATCAAAATTTTTTCTTGAAATAGGAAAAGTCAAGGAACAAATTCACGTTAATTTTACGAATTACATAATACGTGAGCGTTAATAAAATTTAATACGTAATGAGATAGTGAAACCAAAGAATGTAGCTTTGAGTTTTTTTTTGACTTTTTCGTTGAAAAAAAGTCTTATTTTCAAGAGGAAAATTAATTCACTGAATTTTACAGATATTCCGCTTAAATACATTACAACACAACTATTACTCATTTTCTCTAGAGTATTTCCTTCGTGATACGCTTCGCAAGTTAGGTTTGAATGTAAATATTAAACTACCGGAAATTCCTAGTTGTGCACACGAGAAACCAAACCGTGGCAACGGTGATTTGTTCGCGTGTCAAGGCATTTTTCGCAAAGTTAAACTATCTTTTCGAAGAAAGGCTGTTATTAAATCATCTTGTTTATCTTTCGTTACTCATTTTGCCTATATAAAGAAAAATTATTCACGTGTGAAGAAAAGAACACATTTATGAAAGAAACATTATTTATTGGTCAACTTTATTAAGTTCTGCTTGTAGAGCTAAAAACTGATATTTAGTTATCATTAACAATGACATTTGGGAATATTTGGGAAATAGAATAAAAGGAAGGAAGAAATAAAATAGATGTTACAAGAAAAGGGATCTAACTTGTTCTATATTAATGCAACTTTACGTAAAAGTTCAAACTACGACTCTTTAAAATTCACCTCTTCCATAAAGGTAAATATTTAAAAAATTTTGATGAATTATTCGTCCTCAAAGTCTTTGTAACGTAAGTCTTTTTTTACTAAAGTGTCGTGAAAAGTATGTGTTTTGCATTATAATAGATCAAATTTGCATACATCTTTAACGGACATTATTTTTAAAAAATATGGAAATTAAAGATAGAAATTTTCGTCTAAAAACGAAGGAATTACAAAACTTTTTAATGATATTTAAACGTTCGTATTTGTATTTCAAAAGTTGCATTAAAATTGATAAGCTGTATTGAGATCCCTTTCCTTGTCGATCCATTTTAAAATATACGAATAAATAACAACGTGTATTTACATTTCCTGTGATTGACATATCTATGTCTGAAAAATATTAACATATGTCACAATTAACGACATTTTGGCGTTACGTCTGAAAAATATTAACATACGTACTACATTGTTGGTATACGTTAAAACTTAATTCGTTAATTCGTTCAAAACGCAAGAAAATGACTGTTCATGTCATTTTCGAGCGAATCAACAAAATAGTTTCCCTCCGGGCGTACCACATGACATGTTGAATATGACACATTTAATTACGTTTAAATAAGTAAATTAATGTCTTTGCTATTTGTAGGTAAATTCTCACTTTTGAGCATCTTCCGCTTTTCAGATGGAATCAATTCGTACAGTTTTTGAAGAAATAAGGATGTTGTAATTTCAATCAATTGCAATAATAATAATTTAATGATATAACTATGGTAATTCTTAAAAATATCATTATTAATGTTGGAAGTATTTTTTAAGAATTAATAATAGTTTGCAAATTATTCAAAATAGTTTGCAAATTATTAAAAATTTTTAAATGGCGAATATCAAATATCTATACTTAATTCAACTCATTATTTCTTTCGAAACTGACACATTCCAAAGTTTCGAGCGGAAGTATACCTACATGATTGTACAGACCTTATTTACGAAGTTCTTTCGCAGAATGCATAGAAATTCCATATTCTTTTGTTAAAAAAAAAAATTCTTCATGGAGCTACTATTCCAGAACAAATTTCAGTGAAAATCAAAAATCCTATGGCTGCGGGTACGATACCGGAAAAAAAACACAAATCACATCGTTTAAAAGCTGATTAAAAAATTATTAAATTCCAGAAAGAAAAAGGAAAAGAAGAAACAACTGATGATTGGTGTAACGAGTTGCTCTCGATAGGAATTCGTCGAGGAGTCAAGCAGCCGATTAAAGATTACAACGAAAGAGTAACGAAAGAGATGGTAATCTCGGTTTACAAAGAAAAAGTAATTACCGTTCTTCTGTGTACACATGTGACAATCCGTTCGACTTTCTTTTAGGTCGTAGCGGAAGATCGCCCACGGCAATTTGCGTTTGGTCAAGATTTTGTTGTCCTTTCTCCAGACTTCGATGCATGTCAGACACTTATTTGACCTAATGACCTCGATCTCGCAGGGAGTCCGTTATATGTCGGAATCTCAAGTTGAATTCATCGAGATCGTCTCACTCGAACGCACAATTAGAACTTTTCACGTGTTGTAGATGTTTTCTGTTGTCGCCTCTTCATCCTTTCATTATACGATCTTTGTTTTATTTTTTTTTTTGTTTCTTTTATTTCTTTTGCTTGCTCAACTACTACGCGATAAACTTCTCTTCTATTTTCTATATTTTTTAACTTTGTTACTTTCATATTTAGGTCAGGTGGAATTTGGAAGTAATTGTAAAGTAAATCTAATTAGAGATGCTCCGTTTGACTTTTTCTTTTTGTCGTTATTTTCATTCTACTTTTTTATTTCAATTTGCTTGCCTGAACACACCTCTTGTATTTTCTTTGTCTTTTTTTAAAGTGCGATTTGGTATTCGAAACTGGAACTCGAATTCCATTTTTTTCTGTCATCATCTCTCAAGTTCTTTAATTCGGCTCACTCGCTTTCATAAACTTCTTCTACCTTTTCTGTCTTCTCCTCTCTTTTCGTTTCTTTACTTTTACTGTTACATCAAATGTCCCTTGATATTTGTCCAATCGCGATTCCAATTGACAGAGACGTAACATCACTCACGTTAATTTTGTTTCTTTTTGTAGGCTTTCTGATAAAAGTCACTGAACAAGAAAATGAAAATTGTCGTGTTGATTATAAAGAAATACGTGAGAGCCTTTGGTACTTTGCAGTCCATCGCGATAATCGTCAATTGGTAGCTGAGTATCATAAAAAACTGCACCTGACACAGGGAACGAAGGGAACGTGATTAACGTGGTTGTTTGAAAGTGTATCATGAACGTCGTTTGGAGAAAATATTTACCAATTGGATCCAGGTCATGTACTTCTTCCACCACAAGTATTTCTTGTACTCAGGGCCAAGAGCTGCTATCAGATAATACGAGTACATGATAATATGTACGAAGGTATTCAAAAAACCGATCAGAGCACCTTGTTCGCCGGGAAGGAATTTCAGGTAGCCCCACGAGAACATCGACGTTATCGTGTGGTGGTACACGTGCAGAAAAGTCACTTGGTTTTGCTTTTTTCGTAGAACGAAGAACACCTTCGAAAGGAGAGAGCTGATAAATTATGTTCGCTTCGACGACGTTGTGTTAACGCGACGTCTAATTTCTAATTCTTACTAAATTCTAACTTTCAATATGGGAACTACGTAAAGAAATTGCAGAAATTCACTAAACATTTCTTTTATTATATATTTTATTATTACTTTATAATTTTACGAGATTTAAAGAAACTGAGGCATTTGTAATACTATGGTCCCTAATTGTCCCTATTTGTTGGAATGAAATCATCGAATTGATTAACTGATTAATTGATTAAGTAGCGCAAAATGAAAAATGCGCATTTGTTGCATAATTTGGTATTGTAACGTGGTTCGAAATTAAATTTCATAAATGCAAAGTGTGTAAATGTCGCGCGGCAATCAACATGTTAATTGAATTTTTTCTAATTGAAAAACATTATGTAAATGATGAATAAATATCAAGCGATATTGACGAATCATGTTACGTGAATTATTTTTCAACAATAAGTAGAATTAAATTATACACTCGTTATAACTGGATTGTTACTCGAATATCAGAATCGATGAAATAAATGAAATTACTTTACCTATCAAATGTTGGAAATCTTGGAATATTTCATCTATTCTTGCATATTACGTGCAACTTGTGTATTTCTGCATTTGCAAAGTTTCCATAAACCGTACTTTATATTACGATACTTTGCATCGGACATTTTATACATTTTGCGTATACATATCACGTGCATTCCTTAAATTTTCTAACAGATCTAGAACCGGTTTGTACAATTATACTGTTCTTACCGTGTCAAGGAGTTCGACTAGTTTCGCGATGAAGTACCACCAGGCAGCTTTTGCCATCTATTTCACGTAAAACTCAATAGTGATATAACATGATCAAATTAAATAGTCAGGCATTACGATTCTCATGTATCTAGTTTTTCGTTAACTCACCATGGCTCGAATTTGTACATCTGTGGTTGATGGATTTTCGTTGTTGCATTTAGGCGAGAATATGAGGAATACGGCACGCGGTTCGAAGAACTGTTAAAGGTTAAAACGAGGAGTAATTACTAGAATGTCTGAAATTAAGAATCAAGATAATTCGAAGGAATTATTGTCAATAGACAGCGGATATTTATGGAGTTTTATATTTTTACGAAGATAATTAAACTTAAGTGGAACGAAGAAAATTATTTCACCTATGAAATGTTGGAAGATAAATATTTTATAAAATTTACTATATATTATGTTTTGAATATATGCTACGTGATATATATATATATATATTTTTTTATAGATTTCAGCGTATTGATGCGTGTCATGTACGTTCTTGCAATCCGCCGTCTAATTATTTTGAACATTACTTGAAGTGTCAGCCAGATACTGAAGAGGACTTGAACCGCGTTGTAGAGGATCAGCAGGTTGTTCAATTGAAAAGCCGGCCTCTTTTCCATCATTTTCGGCCCAACTTTCAAAACGAACGCCAAGTAAGTTCCAACGATGCACAGCATGGGACCAGGCGAGCTCATCATTGGCCAGGAATCTATCATTATTTCTGAAAATCATTTAATTTTAATGAACACTTCTGGCCACCTTTTAACCACGACAGGTAAGAAAATAATTTTTCCTTCCACTCTCGAGAAACGTCGAGACAATTTTTGTCAATTTTGAATCTGCATCAATCGTCATCGGCTGCTGATTTGAAATATCGAATGAGAAAAAAAAAAGCGATTTGCAAAGTAAGTCACCTGGACTCGAATGAACCGAACGAGTAATTCGGCGCAGTAAACGAAAGATTTCTATATTCACAGGAGGGGAAAAAAAAAAAAAAAAAAAAAAAAAAAACGAGCCCTTGAACATCTCGCTTAAAGCTTAACGCTTCTTCTTTTGACGATGTTCGTGCGATTACCTTTGTTGACCTCCAAGATTTCATTGTAGTTGTTCACCACCAGACGAATGAGGTTCAACATGCTTCCGAATCTTGCCCTCTTCTTTCGAACGAACTGCAGAACGAAAAGCAGAAAAGAAGAAAAAGGGAATTAAATCGTCGGGAATGGACGGAGAATGAACGGGAATGAAAACTTTCAGAAGTTTCAAAAATTTAGGAACGTGCAACGCGACTTAACCAACGTTTGTCATGCTCGCGAAAACGTCATTCGCGCGTGAATCTCTCGACTAACAAATCAAACTTCACGCGTTTTCAGCGGGCAAGTGGAATGGAACAGGACGGTCACCTTAAATCCACGAGACTCTCATAGAGCGGAGAACGACTTCTGTTCGTGCGTCGATGTCACTTCAGGCCGGCCTATTTACTTCCTCTTTGGCGAACCTTTCGAAAAGTGCGCCTCGGTTGGCTTTCTCTCGAGAGGAGCAGACGTTGAAGGAGAAGCCGCGAGTCGAAAACTGATCATCTGTTCGATAAAGTAGCCACCAAGTGTACTAAAATCTCGTCCGCCCCTCCACGGCTTATGAAAAATACCCTGTAAAAATCGAGATATGACGAAGCGACTCGATGAGGAGGGAACATATTAGCAAAAGAGGAAGGGATAAAAGACTAGGTCATGGAATATGTAAATATAAATCGTTCTCGTTGAATTAAGGATGTTTAGAGCGAATTCCTGCTCGACTGGATGACGGTGAAAAGACTTTGACCAGACAGAGACGTCACTTTTCAATATCACGGACGAAACGTGCATCAAATTTGGTTATATTTCGTTTACTTGATTTACGTCGGCATTCATTGAAAAACTTTGTTATATTTTATGTATTTTTTGCGCGAGAGACACATGATTCTAACTGAGAATTATGCCGGTGGTTTTAAAGAAGAAGATCACTAGATTATGTAATAACTTTTTGCATTTATTCACATATCAGAAAGGTCATTACATTTTTCGATGGAGAACAAAATGATAACCGAAGGAATACTGAAATCCTGTTCGAGTTTTCTTAGTTTGTATCTTACTGTAACGTTAAAGGAGTACCTCGAGTTTAAAGAAAATGCGAAGAAATTCTTGTTACGCGTGATTTCTCGGTTGAATTTTCCGTCGGACATCATTTTAAAACATTATGAATTGTCATTGTTCCAAGTGAGGCAAGAAGAAATTGTGATTTGCAATATTGACAATTCTCAATCATCCAACGATGCTTGAATAAAATTACAGAATTGCAATAAAACAGCTGAAGAATAAAAAGCACCAGGCGAAAGCGTCTGTACTAAATATCACCAGTTGTTCGCGATACTTATAGTCAGCAGAATGGATTTCGCTAACGTTATATCCCTGCAACGACCACCGACCTGTCGCAATGTTCGCATAAAATTCGTAAACGATCCACGACAAAGAGACGGACTCGCGAGACACTTCGACAGTCGACGAGTCGAAAAGTAAAGGTCGTAGAAGTGGAGATGTTCGTTCGTTTGGGCAAACGGCTGTTTGCGAATTCGGCGAACGAGTTGTTTGGCCGGAATAAAGAGGCGTGGGCCGAAAAGCTATCGCGAAGATATAGGGAGATAGGCATTGCCTGTGAGAACCTATCTCCCCTGCTCAACTTTTCGTAGACAGCAAAGACGTATCAGTTTCGCGACTATTTCGGACTAGTTCAATATTTGAATCGAGAACCCGCGAACTCCGTACGTATCGTCGAAATAACTCGAATTAAATATTAACGAATTCGATCTTCAAGTCGCGTTTGTCTTTCGTTAAACCGACTATTATCGCCGTCTGTCGCGTAATTTAACCACCTCGTTCGTCGCCTTGGTTCATCAATGTTTACCTTTGAAAGAAACGATTAGCATAACAATTTCGAAACATTTTTTGCGCTTCTCGGCGAAATACTTCCCGTTGCACATCCGTGTTCGTCGCGTCCATTCGACGTAAATAACTTTTTATTGATTAACGCGCAAAGCTATTTTGTTTAGCATCGACATCTCGTAAATCGCGAACTGTTAATTTAGAAGAAGAAAGAAAATGACGGACTGAGGAACTACTTGCAGAAACTTTACGAGCGAAACCATTGTAAGTGTGCTGAGCCGGGGCTTTTTATCGAACGTAGTTGCGACGAAGTGAGTCAATAGGTCGTTTAGAAATGTAAGAGCAGTTTCATAAGGCGAAATGGGACAGAGATTTTGCAAAAGCGTATTTTGACCGTGATTCCTCGGAACGGTGTCAATAACTCGATTAGGGAAAAAAATCGAGTTCAGTGGCTGTCGCGTGTCGACCCGAATTTACGCAATGAAAAATCGCAAATTTGATCGGTAGCTTGCTGACCTTCAACACGAATGAAAATCAGCCGGTTCAATTATAGATTGGATGGAATTTGAGCGTGTAGGAATGATTGGAATGATAGAAGGATGATGATAAAGATTGATTCGCACGATAAAGGAGCTTGTATGAATCTATCCGCAATGTTGGAAGATTGCTAAGAAAGAACTGATCTGTACTGTACGAAGGTTGCTAAGAAACTGTGTATCGCCAGAAGGTTTGGAATGAACTGTATTGCCCGAAGGTTTCGTATGAACTGAACTCTAGGAAGGATCCGTTATTACGTGGCTCGTCTCTCCTTACCGAATTTCGAAAGTTCTCGAATGTTTGAAATGGGAGACAAACAAGCAAAAAAGGATCACTCGATCGTTCGATAACCAATCAAACGATCGCGTGATGACAAACAATGGATAGTTGAAACGACTCATCACCGAATATTCCAGAACGCCGGAATTGGCGAAAACAAGCAAAAAAAGGATCCATGCGATCGGTACTTGGCCTATCGTAGGACCTCGCGATGACGCGACAATAGGCCAATCCCGTCTAGCGTACCCGGCGTTACCGATTGCGTGTCGGTTGAATGTGTGTGCGTGCGGCGCGAAATCTAAATACAAGTGCTGGCTCTCGTCTGTTCGGTGAGACCGAACAGTGGCAGAGCGATTTGTGCGAGTTTTTCCTTGAAATCATTATATCATACGATGATATCGATGAATTTCTTTTTCTTTGACGTGGGCATAACAAACAAACATCGTAAGAGTTAAATCACGCGTTGAGTCATCGAAGGTTCAAACGAAATATTTCATATTTGTTAGTTTTACCGAGTCATTGCCCCATTTTCTCTTTCAACGCGTCTCTTGCGTCCTACAAACGCACAATGTGCGTTTCGTAGGTCAATAAGAAACACGCATAATGTATGAATGACTTTTTTATTTGTTAACTGTTTTATCACAAACTTCCTCGTCGCTTCGAAAATATAATTTTGGTATTTTCAGTTTGATTTAATTCTATCACGGTGGGTACAAAATATAAAATGAAATTAAATAAAATTTTACAGAAAGCGTATGCTAATCGGATATTTTTTCCATCTCGTTTTGTTTTCTAATTTGCTCTAGCAATGTGTTTGTTCTAAATGAAAAAAAAGGAAGACAATCGATCGACGACGAGTTATTTTTTACAACATATCTTTTGCAATTCTTTAGCCTCTGTCCAGTTTCAATTCTGATTTCCATTAAACTTCCACCGTTTCAATCTGCATTACTTACGCGGTGACTGGACGGACGAAGGAACATTTTTGTTTGATTGTCCAACAATATAGTCGTCAGTGTATATATTTGCAAGCTGAAACAGAATGATCAAACACTTTCCAATGTAAACAGTCCGTGATAAATTCTATGATTTGAGTTTTGTGGTAACTGAATACTATAGACACTATATTACTCATAGATTTATTGTACTCATAGACACTAGAAATTCTTGCAAGAACATACGAAGAATGTGGAGGTGACTAGACAAAAAGGAAGAGAGATCACCAGTATGAATCTTCCGGATATAAACCGTATCCAAACAATTTACTAACTTCACTTCTACATCAGCAAAATGTATTTTCACATTCCAATATTTCAACATTAGCGAAATATTGGAATATAATTTCTCTTAAATGTAGCCTTATTTACGCCTCAATTAATGATTAATCCAAATCATGAAAGCATCGAATCTCTTAAGAACAACGATGACTACGGTCATTTTATCACTCGTCGTCTAAGTCGTCGACTTTATTGCTAATTTCGCTAGTTATTTAACCGAGATTGAATAAATGAAACCGGAATTCTCTGTGACTTTTAGACATTATTGGGCGACATAACGGCACCTGTTTGTTAAGCAGATTCCCACGTACTTTTATCTCGAATAATGCTTCACGTTTCGCCTGGAGCGTCCATTCAGACTTTGGAGAAGTAGGTTGCCTTTTTGGACAGGTCCGAACTCGGTCGAGCCGCGTTTCTTTTTTCTTGGTTTTCGTTTGAAACTGGTTTGGCTGTCGCGTAGATCAGAGGAAAACGCGTGATCACGGTCCGTTGGAAAATTGATCGCGAAAAGGTTTCGATCGTTACACTTTTAACATTCTCTGCTAGACCAGATCGATTTGTAATTTTAGACGTTCACAGTAGTGCATTATTTTTTTAAAACTAAAACTTCCATAACGTTCTTTATCGTACTAGAAACTTTCTTCTATCTCTAGTTCGATCTCTTAGATACACGTTTTATACTTTCGTAGTTAAATGAACTCTTGACAAGGGAAATATTGTTTCATTTCTTTTTCCTTCTTTTTTTAGTTTTTTTTTTCATTATTCATTCTTTTCTTTATTTTATCATGCGAAAAGGTAAAAATTAAGGAAGCTGCAAATGTCAAATAAGCAGGAATATCAAATTTTAAGTAAAGAAAGTTTCAACGACGTAAATGATACGGTAGAGGAAACTGTATTAAAAGTTCTGGTGTATACACAAGGACTGTGGTCATTCGTTTTCGAATGCCAGATGAAAATAAGAAATTATTCTTATTAAAAATTAATTAGGGGTAAATTTTGTATATTCTTTTATAATTCTTTATTCTGTTATATTAAGTTTCCTAGTCTAGTTTTACAAAACTTTCATGGTTTTATTATTTTATACATGACTCTCGGAAAATCTGCATTTCGAACTTTCTCATATTTTTTATTTCTTTTCTTTTTGTGATAAAAAAAACTCTGTCGTCTTGTATTCAATTTTCCAGTTCAATCTTCTAAAACAGCAAACGTCTTTATTATTTTAAACATTCTTTGATAACTCTGTCGGAAAAATCGAATTTTCTGAAACTCGTATTTTTTGAAATAATTCTTTATCCTTTCGCATCAAGCTGTTTCATTCCAATCTTATGAAACTCGCGCGGTAATAATTTTCAATTGCACAAAAAAAAAGAAAAAAAAGTGCGCATTACGAATTTTCTCATATCTCTCAACAATTCTTTATCCTCTTTAACAAGTTCGATTTTGTTTTGAAGTAGCGTTTGTAAGAAAAACTACTCGTAGAATGAGCCGGTAAGCGTCTCGAGAGAGGAGTGTTGCGTGACTGATTGTCAGTCGATGAACCGAATAAAGTCAATGTTTAATAGGAAACGTGGAAAATACGAATTAAGGGCCGAATTTCGAAATTCGCGCGTGCCGCTCGGTGCTCCAGATTTCCTGAAGCAAGCCGATTATTATCAAAGATGGATGGTACCGCGAATGAAAGAAATGTAGGACGCATCGAGTAAAATCGGTGATTACCGAAACAAAATTGATTTGCAAAACGAATCAAGGTGTGATGTTTCTTTCTTCCGCATTAAATACTTGTCCTTACACGTGCACATGTAAATCAGGTCATTGCGTAAGAAATATTGTGCGACCTCGCATGTCTGAAGAGTTTTATGTCGCGTTATCTTGAACAGATATTATTCGCATATTTCCAAGTCGACGCCAAGTAAAAAGTGTAATTGATCGCGCACTTAACAATTCTTATAAGTGTGATCAATGAAAGAATAGAAATTTGTTTCATCGTAACAAGTATTCTACTCTATTTTAGAAACTATTGTCTCAGCGCTACGGTGATCTTGACGAATGCTGCCCGCTTGGCTGAGGTTCTCTCGTTTGGCCTTTTACAGCCGTCGGAGAGATATTATGAATGCAGATTGTTGGTTTTTAAAACGTATATTTGATTTGATGTGTATACAACTGTTGCTGTGTGGTGTCTCGTATGAACTGCGTGACTCGAATGAATGTGATAGACTTGAGTCCGGGAGAAGATGTCTCCGCTTCTAGACTCATGGAATGACTGACTCGTTCTCCTAGACTGTCCTCGCGCGTTATATGACGAACCCTTATTGCGTGTCGAATTGTGCTTACGTGACTTGGCGCCAGCCAAGACGTCCTTTGTTTATTCTTTAAGAGACGTTCTTGGAATACTCTAACCCTGCCTCTCAGGGTAAGATAAATGTCCCATCGATAGACATGTGCCAGGGTATCCGGTACTTCTCCGCAGGATAGAGTATTCTAAGAACCTAAACTATCCTGTTCTGATCCAGAACAACTATAGAATGAAAAATAATCGTATATATATATATATATATTGAATGCTCGTAGAACTTGCACAACATATTGGTAAGGTGGCGTTGTGAAGAAGAGACTTTAGTCTTCGGGACCGTGACGAATTTACTGCAATCGTTACGAATCGGTAAAAGTAAATAACGAGAGATGATGGATGGATTGAATAGAAGAGAATAATCGTTCAGTGAGTCTTGCAATAAAAGGATTCTGTTCCTTGGAACACGGATCGATTTTCATCGATCTCTTTCTATGGCAAGAAAAATCTTAGCTTTGTGGAGCAATTTCATCTCTATGGATCTAAAATGTGATCGAACGTGCGTTTAAAACGCGCAAAAATTAAAATGTGATCGAATGTATTTTGATATTTACACTACCGATCAAAAGTTTGAATACACTTGTATCTTTTTACGATGCAAGTTTTAAAATAATGTAAAAGTACAAGAAATATAATAATTATATTATATTTTTTTATCGCATGTACTCCATACAATTTTGCATTTTCTGTAAATGTATAAAAATCCGCAGGATTTCGAAATTTGTACTGCGAAACCATGTTAAATGTTCAAAGCCGGAAAGCTACGAATGCTTCTGTGATTCATCGTATTAATGGTAATAAAGATATAATCTAATGTCAATAATGATTTGATAAATCATTTGATAGTGAATTGATAACAACATGTTTCTCGTCGTATAATACAGTTGAAAAAATACACATATTTATGGAATTGAACATATAGTTAAACTACGGAATACAAATGCAGTAAAAATATCCCTAAACTTTTGAGCAGTAGTGTAAACATAAATTTACTTACTTTCGATTCTTTATAATGTAGTGTATATCATCGTTCATAGATCACGCGACTCGAAATTAATAAGAAAGGAAAAAATTAAATTGTGATGTTTCTTGAAAATATTCTCGTAGTATTCTAAAGTATTTTTTGATGTTTCTCACGACATCTCATGTTTAAAAATCAACAAACGTCTCGTGATTATGGATAAAAGTACGTCCAAACTTTCAGTACTTCCTCTTTGCTTTACCCAACTAAAATTTCCATAATTGACATGAATTCTTGTGTTTGTTCGACCTTTGTCGCCACACGCGTAGAATATTAGATATTAAAAAGTCTGAAATAAAAAAAAAAAAGAGAAAGGGGAGGCGAAAAAAATTCCTCGCGAGTGTGTGTGCCTTTGCGTGTCACTTCGCTTGTCGGAAACACGAAACAACGTTTCAAAGAATTGAAGTTGCGCAAGAAAGTGCGTTTCCAAGTGCGTGGAACGTTGCACACGTAGCTATTGGCTCTTGAATTTTCCGTTCGCAAGATTCGACGAGATCACGCCGTTTGTGCTGCTCTTTCGTTTCTTGATATACGCCTTGTAATAAAAGTCGCCGAACATCATGATCATGAACAGATTCTGAGGGATCATCACCGCCGCGGTCCACTTCGGGAAGCCGCAGTCCTCCGTCCAGACCAACAGTATAAAGTGAACCATTATCACGCAGAACTGAGTGAGCTGCAGCTGCGTCACGTATTTCTTCCACCAGGGTTTGCTTATTCGTAGCGAGGTGGCCAAATAGTGGGTGTACATCACCACGTGAACGAAGGAATTGATAGTACCTGGTGACAACAGAATTCATTCGTTTGACGTCGACCATATTTTACCAGGCATCCTTGATCTTTCGAGTACGAGTAACGATCTTCGTAAATCGTTTCTTCTAAAAGGAAACAATAGCAAAACTAACACGTGACATCATTACCAACACAGCGCATGTCGACATTCGTGATTATACTGACGTATTTAAATTTTTAACTCTGTTAAAACCGAGGAAAATGAATTTGTCAGTATGAATAGGAATCCTACGAATAGGTTGCTTTTCAATATGATTGATTTATTATAGCGTTAACGGATTCATCGATAACGGATTTACTACAGATCAAAGAGTGAAAAATTATTTGCTAGTACGAAAGTAACAAACGTTGTTGTTGCAGCGAATGTGTTGAACTAAATTTGCTTACCTAAAAAGGTAATGTGACCGCCAGGCAAAAATTTGGTGACTACCCAAGTACCGAAAGTCATGCCTGTGTGATGATAAACGTGAAGGAACGACACTTGCTGCTGCTTTTTCCGAAGGACGAAAAAGACCGTGTCCACCAAGTCGAAGATCTTCATCATGAAGTAAAACCAAACCATCTTGGTTATCTGCGATTTAAGTACATATATTTAATTCGGAATTTTGATGAGAATACATAGACCGAAGATGTTTGTGTATTTATGAAAAATTTAGGTATGTACATTTTTATGAGAAAGACATGTACAAATAAAATTGTAAAAATGTAAAAGTATCAAACAAGTAGGTGAAACAAACTTCCAATCGGATTTCATTTTTCAATTTTTTTAATTTTAGTAATGATAAAAATAGATAAAATACGTAATATGTTCACGTACAAAAATATGCACAAATATTCACAAACATCCTTGATTTTATATATATATATATATATATATCATTTTATTGTGCTTAGAAATTTATTCAATGTAGCAATCAAAAGATACATTGAAACGAACTGATCACCTTCTTACTCTCCATTTAAATAAATGAAATCTAATATTTGATTTGAAGATCATTCTATGACACGTTTGATTACGTTGGTTCGGATATCGGAAGCTCCATTGTATCTAAAAGATAAAAGAGTTGCACGTGTACCTCGATCGCACGAGGATCGTACGAAAAATCCACTGGCTCGCAGTAAAAGTTATAATGGAACAACCAGGCCAGAGTCAACGCCTGTAATAATCACATTAACGCACAACATCACTTCTTCGTATAGTGAAAAATGAACGTCTGCTGGTTTACCTTGTAGAATATATATGAGCACGATATTATCTGTATTAGATCGTATATCTGTATGATTCTATTCAGATTGAAGGGTTTCCTCTTTGCCATGATGCTGGGTCCCAAGTCTTGCACGAAGTACAGATAAAACGCCATTATACTGAAGCAACCCCACGGTGATCCGATGAGGAAGTAGTCCTGGGTCCGAGGATCTTGCGGAAACAAGAATACATTCGCGTAAACTATATTTATATCCTCGCGTTGCATGCAACAGGCAGACAATTGTCTCGTTACCTGACAATTCTTCGTTAATGTAACGATAACCGTGATAAATTCGTCGTATCAGCGTCGCCATGCTGCTGTCACTGAATATCTGACAAAGATCCCGACTAACGATTTCTCACAAAAGGTTTCATAAGATCGAGATGGACGATCCTCTGGTGAAACTGGAGTAGAAAAAGTCGAACATAAAAAATATTATTCTTCCCAAAAAGGGATTGGCTACCTTTTAATTCTCTCAGTCAATCTCACGGTCTTACTGTCGAATTTCATGAACCATGGACAATGCACCAGGAAAGTAAAATAAAAGTAGAGGAAAAAAAAAAAAAATGAAACGAAAGGTAAAACGTGCACAAAAAGTGTTGAAAGGTGAATTTTAACGAATATTCTCTTCTAAAGTATTCTTTTGGATCTGTGGTTTTTCGATCGATCAATGGTCAAAGTAACCACTCACAGTCTTCCGAACCACTCAACTAAACCCCGTGAAAAATGGCAGCAGACTGATGGAAGTCATTCCCCCCAGCCAAAAACTTTCTCGAGTCGTACAGTCATTGTATTTTAATTAATCGCTAGTATCGAAACCAAACAGGTAGCCCCTGTGGACGCTGTTTCTCTTCCTTTCGAGGATATACGATCTCACTTCAGTCTGAACGCAAAATAAGTTGCGTTCTAGAAAGATTTGACAAGGTATAATTCTGCGAGTTAAATTCGGGTTGATTTAACGGAGACTAGAATTTACACGATTGCTCAGTACAATAGGAATTGTTCAATAACTTGTTGATCCTTTCATTTTTATTCACCGTTTCACTCAAGGGATTAGAAATGTTAATGCGAATATTCAAAATATGAGGTAGCTGTCAGTGGCTGTTTTCTGGATACACTTCTTTCTTTCTTCGCCGATATTGCGAAGAAAATCGTTCGTTTAAAATATAATAGCTAAGTAATAGCTAGTAATTTTACTTTTATTTAAAATAAAGCTTGTCATATATTGCGGATGAAACCCAATGAAAAACAATTTATGTATGCCTTTACGTATAATAATACAAATAAATATATTCACCAATATAAAGACTTACATATAATTTATGTGTGATATAAATATATCATTATAAATATGATATAATATATAATATTATTTTATGTATTATATAAAGATATTTGATAACTGGAGATAACATAGACTTTACCATTAATAAAATTTTCGCGAAGTTTCACAAAAAAATAAATTAATAAAGCATACATGTATTTCTCGTAGTTACGATTTGTATATACAATAAGTAGAGTAATAATAGGTTTGAAGAGTGTTTTTCAAGGTACAGGATGGATGATGTGATGGAAGGATGAGTGGATTAATGGAAGGAATGGAAAGATTTGAGGTAGATGAGAGAGAGTCGAAAAAGGTTTTAGCGTAGCTGCCTAGGACTCATTCTCATCAGTGGGGGGCTGATGACAGCGACCAACCCTCCCTTTTTTTACTCTAGACGCTTGTGTTGCAACTACCCGCGCTAAAGTTGAAAATATGGTCAGTCACCCATCCTAGCGATGTTCCGCACTTTGCTTTGCTTAACAACATCGAAGAAATCGGTAAGACCTCGATTTCGACAGGGCAAAACGTGACGTTTCACGAATAGTAATTTACTAGTTTTTACTTTCAGAGAGTTTCTGTGACGTATTGAAAGAAAATTAATATTAATTTTTTATTAAGCATCTATTAACATTAATAAATATATAATTATATCACGCCATTACACCAACATCACTCGCCGTTTTTTTCCCATGTCACTCTGACACGAATGCTTTCATCTGCATAATAGTCTTTTTCGGACAATTCTCATAGTATACATGTGTACATGACACTCGATATCTTTTATTCTTATCTAAAACCGCAACTACAAATACTACGATGACAAAGTCGATTGTCGAAAACAATAATGAAATCTCCAATGGAAATCTGTTATACGTAATCTATTTCACTTGCTAATCAAGTGCGTGAAGAATCGATAATGACGATGGCCTTACGTGACTCGGCGAACTGAAATCTAATTCGAAAGATCTTTAACTCACAAGTGAGTTGCTTTTTAAATATTCTCATGAAATACAAAAAACTTTTCCATCACGAATTTTATCGGGAATTTTAATGAAAAATGAGTTTTATGAACTGGTTTGGTTTAGGTTACATACATTTTAATTTAATAGACACATTCACAAATCTTCACTCGTTCCTTGTGTGTCAATTTGTCAAATTCTTCTTCTGAAATATTATATCATTTACAGACTTGAGGCTCTGTGATACCTATTTTTTAAAAATCTATTCTCTCCACTCTATTCTACCTATTTTTCTATTTCTCTTCATATATTTTTAACATTTTTGATAACGAAAAGTTGCAAATAATATTTGTTCTTTGGCAGGCAATACATTGCCTTTGGAGAATCGTAAGATAAAACCAGAGGAGATTCGATTGAACAGAAATTTAGTCTGTTTATTGTTAATGAAAGAACTTACAAATTTAGCTATTTTCCCTTTTTTCATTATATTCATTCTTCGCTATTGCGTCGATTTGACAATAAAAGGACAAATTAAGTTGGAAAGACGAGAAACGGACGAGGATTAAACTTACGTACATGTACATTAGGAACGGAATTTATTCAAATAAATTATACAATTGGGCAGATCTCGCACGTAATCGACTCGACTGAATTGGTACGTGTACAGCACACTATGTATAATTTCTAGAAATGACAATGCATAGATGAATGTCATTTTAAAGCGGATGAAGAGGTCCCGCGGGTGAAGAGGTCGTGACCCGCAAAGAACATTGACCAGAATATAATCAATATTCCAATGGCCTTCGATGTGTTTTGTTCATTTCAAATTCGTTTCCAAAACGACGATAATAAGTAAGGAGGAAGAACGTAGAACATATTCTCAAAACAGATATATAATTTTCAATGTTTGATGAATATTTTTTCGTATAAATTCTTCCAATGTATAATCGTGTGGACGATTCTTTTACGTAATTATCATTCGTTTTCTACAATAATTCTACGTGTCACAGATTTTATACTCTGTTACAAATTCACATTAACACGTGAAATCTATTGTTATCCTACATAAGATCTTTATCTATTTAGTATATATATTCGACTATTCGATAGCAACCTTCATTTGCCCATGTGTCACCCCACGTGTCATTCAAAACTATATAATTCTTTTCACAAAATACTATTTTCATCATAGTGAAAAATTACCTTTACTTCTAAAATCTCTTTACCTGTTGTTATTATAAGTTTGTGTGAAATATTGTAGAGTGTTTGTTATGAAATATTAAAAATAATTCACGAAAGTAAAACAGTAAAATCCACATTGAAATTCATTCGCTCTGATTAATTACACATAATTATTGCGTATAAAGATAATTATTTCAAACAAACATATCAATATTAGAAAATAATTTGTCAACTCTTGCATTATTTGAATTATATTACTAATCAAATTAACAAATAAAAAGATAATTGAAGAACTTTCGCGAATCTTTCAAAATCAGCTTTCTCGATGACGAAGCTTCATACGAAGAAATTTTATGTTCCCTTTTTATTGTACATCTGGATAACATGAAAATTTATATTCCATATACATATATCTGACAATATTGCGATTCTAAATAATACAAATAAGTTTGAGAAACCTAAATAAGCACAACAGTTAACTATAAAAAGCGAATATTGCAATTTTGACATTAATTAATACTAATACTAAACAGTAACATCATTTCTTTTTCAAGATATACCAATCAGTTTCTAATACGTGGAAACATAAACAAACTTGATTTAATCACTGTATTTGAATTTGTACATTTTTTAAGATCCCATTGATTTTTCGACGAGTGATTTTATTAATCATAAATCACCTGCTATTGTATTCAACTTCTCTCAAAATTTTTTAATCAGTAATTCTCGATCGAATGAATTTGGAACTGAAGTCGAAGTCAGAGTGAAACTTTCTCGCAAATACAATCTGCTTTCGTTAAATCGAAGTTGCAATGCGTGTTGCAGCTGGATATCGTACTGCGGGGGCTTGGAAATAGGAACATAAACTCGAAACCGGGCCGTGACGTGAAACCAACTCGCCTTGTCACATTTGTGGCGAGGACAATTCTCCCGAATGCGTACGAAATTCCACGGGCGAGACGCCTTCGCCTTTGTTCTTACCTTGCGCTCGCGAGTTCCCGCGAGCAGGGGAACCAAGGTTACCTCTGTGCATTCCTCGACTCAGAATTTTAAAATCGGTTCAACTTCCGAGTAATTAGATTGATCTTTGCGATACGAAAGCTATTAAGGGCATAGCCTCACGCATATCTCAGCGTGTAATTATATTAAATCATACAATCCACATAACAATTACAATACCTCGCCACGCTACTCGCGCGCTGACAAAAGTTCTGTTTGCAGAGTGGAGAATGAGTTAAAAAGTTATATGCAATAATTCCGTAAATAATTCGGTTCGATTCAATTTCGATTGAATTTCTATTTAATCGAAATATCGTTTTTTTGACGTGAAAGGATAAATAATCAAACTTTTTATTTATCTTTTCACTCGAACTTCAGAAATTTTTAAGACTTATCGCAGGATATTTTCTATGTATGTTTAACAGAACTAAGTTAAAACTCTGTTTAAATGAAACATTCTGCACAGCGGATAAATCTCTTTGTTAAGAATAATACGTTTCGACAGATTTTTCAAACTTTTTATTCTCTGTGTTTCACTTTATCTTTTAAACAAAATGCTAACTCTTTAACTACTGTAATTTATCATTGTATAATATTAATATTTAATTTAATATTGTATAAAAAAACCGTGTAATTAAATTTAACTTCATTTAATTCAATTATTGTGTAATTTAACATTATTATCGATTTCTTCTGGAATTAATTAGTGTGTACCACAAAGAGTGATATAATTTTCGCAGGTTAAATCAAAATCAAACACTTTTAATAAGAAAATAATCAATAATAATAACAAGATGATATCAATAACATGAAATCAAATATTAATTTATTAATTTAGGTTTTAAAGAAATTGCTATTTAGATTCTCCATTTCCTTAGTCGTAAATTTTACGATAATACCATAATTCATTCACGAATAATTGAACTATTTAAAATTTACTTTCGGATGCTGAAGAGCAGACAGCTATAACGTAAGAAAGAGCAGAGAAAAAGAAAAATGTGTAACACTTAACATACATGAATAATTGGACGTGAAATGCGTGCATAATGAGCTATACAAGGAATGTTAGTGACTTTCAGTACGTGACATATGTAGACGCTTATTAGAGATAAGCTAGTGGTAACAATTTTCACTGTATGTAGTTCTCTTTTAGAATAATTCAGTTCTTTTCAAGACGAATTAACCATTTAAAAGAATAGTTTATCTCATTATTACTCGCATCGTCGCCTTAAATATTTAGATATTGTGTGCGTTTGTATATTAAATATTCGCTAATGTATATTACAACATATACGATGTTGTTGTAATTGATGTTGATCCGGGCTGCATCGTGAAAACCATGCAACGATCCAGAAATATTGTTTTCTGCATGCTACCGCAAAAAAAAAAGTGAATCGTGGATGGTTTTGTATTTACAATCGCCAAATGGTTTTATATTTATTACGCCAAATTTGGTCTTGTTATAAAATTCAACCGTTTCAAAGATAAGCGCTGTTACTCTTTTCAATTCTGACGGATTCATCAGAATCATTTCAAATTCAATACAAAAACTTAATTTTATTTTCTTCTGGTTCACTTTCACAGTCATAGAATTCATCATCCTCGATATCAGAGCATTCCATTGGTATATTGTTCAGTTTTTACAATAATTCAGGGATCGTCAATCGTCAATTTTGTCATTTGTCAGGGCTTATAAAATATTGTTGCATAAAACAAAAGAGCAGGTCCTATTCTAACAGCTGTGCAATGGCAAGCTCATTTGCTCTGATGGCTATGTTTACGTTGTGGCATCAGATACGATAAGACGTGGCGCATGAAATAAAATTTCATAAACGAAACATTTATGACAAAAACCTCAATTCACATTCTGCCGTCTCCATATCTAAATGAAAGAGTAAAGATATTTTTGAATGAATGCATTAGCATCCTGTTCGTTTATTTTTCCTGATAATTGACACCATATCATATTGAATGATACACAGTAAAATTTCTAAAAACGTGTGAGAAGTTGTACAAAACGAGGAAATTGGTTAATTCGGTTGCGTTATGCACTTTATCGGACCTTTTTCCACTTTGACAAATACCAATCATTTTAACTGGTATTAGTATAAGTAGCAATGATACAAAGTTATTGACTTCGAATAAATAAAAAAAAAAAAAATAATAAAATTCATTATATTATTCCCTTAGTTATTGCTGCAAAAGATCATTGTGTGGGTAAAAAATGTAACATGAAGTAGGGAGTTTAAGATAGTTGTCAAAACGAGTCATTTTAACTGGCGTGGTTGTTCTAGAATATAAATCCATTTCCTTATTTTACACTGGTATATCCGCTAACGCCCATCGTTTATGGATTACAAGACCACATATTGACTGGGAAAATTGATTTTTGTAATTACAAATTACGTGCGCTTCATCCACGTGATATCTGTTTAAATGATATGTTATCTAAATTATAACAATCAATTTTGTCAGAATATGCTGTAGATTCGTTCGTAGACACTTCTTGCTCCATTGAATCTGGTTCAGCTTCCGACATGAGCGTTTTTCTCTAATTCCATTGTTTTTCTATTTCTTTTTCTTGCATTCCGATATTCTCACGCAATTTTTCTTCTTTATCTGGCAATAAACTGATGTTATCAACAGTAAATAATAACTGAAAAATATACACAGCATTTACAATGTAATTTATATTATATATCTTTCACTTTAAAGCATTAGTTACTGGATTTACCATTGTTTTACTTAATACCTTTTGTGACTGTTCTAGTTTAGAAACGAGAAGAGTTCTTTTTTGCGAATGAACTATCTTTTCTACATGAAAATTTAGGAATCGATTAGACCCAAATATAAGAAGCTTATTGTATATAGTTTTGAAATAAGAGATGATAAAAATATTTATACTTGTATCAGGTAATTCACATAGAGTTGTTTTGTTTAGTAAGCTGCTTGTCTTTCAAGGATGTTCCTTGATCGAAATATTATTGCTAGCTATACCATCAGACACGTTAGAAACATTAGAAAACTATTCTTGTTTTCTCCCAAAACAATCTTCCAGTCGTCTGTCGTTTCTAAGATATTAAACCATTCCAAACGGTTCCCAGGTATCATCGAAAAAACATTGAACATTTAATCCGAGACAAATATTTTAATTGTTATTTTCATTTAAATATTGTTTTAAAATTAAAAATATTTTTAATTTGTAACTTGTTATTTTATGAAATACATATGTATTGTTATATACATGTACTATTAGTTTATAAATATTTCAAGTTTTGTTCAATAAAAATTATTGAGAAAGTAACCACGAAATACAAAATGTATTAGTTACTATTTAAATGAAAGAAACAGTTAAAACGTTTATTTCACATTAAATGTTTAATGTTTTTTCGATGACCCGTGGGATTCAAACGGTTAAATGTTGAAATATTATTAGTAGGAATTTATGTGCAGATTTTTATGTAAATTCCTAGTTTTTATACTGTAATTTGGAGAATAGAGAAATAGAGAATTGTCTTTCAGATATTATAAAAAGCGGAGAATTGTTTTTCAAATATTACAAAAAATAGGAAATTGTTTATATCAGATATTACAAAAAGCATTATACAGTTGTTCATTCTGTGCAATTTCGCATAAATGCCCGCAATCTAATTGTTAAATAAAGCTGAACTCCGAAATATACTACTTACTTTATCGATATTGAATTTATCAATATTGAATTGCTGCTCTCGATCGCAAAAACTTGCTCTTTCTCCCCAAAATAATAACAGATTTATCGTTTACAACTTGCGACGAATCACGGCACTTACTGAAACATTTTGCTTCCATTCGGACTGTTGTACACTTTGTCGATCCTACATAATTGTAAGGTAAACCTACCTAACAAGGTAAAAAAGTAATTAATTGTACATGTAAAATATACGATATAAATAAATGTCTAATTCTCATATAATTATTAAATCATTCGGATGGAAGGTCAACCGAAACTTCGTCTTTTAAATTGGAAAGTACAAACTACGCAGTGATATAGTGTGACGTGTCACGTTATTCTTGAAGAAATAAGGAGAAACATATTCGAAAAGTATTTATAAGCAAAGAATTAACGGAAGTACAGTAGTGACTTCATAACTGATCACATTTTGGACCTCGTAACTAACTATCGCTTATTTCCACCAATTCTTGGAATTGGGAACTATTCCCACTTTACGTTACACATACAAAACAAGCGATATTGATGCCTGGTGTCGGTAAAACATCCTAGAGGTTTCTAATTAAATAACAAACCGCGTGTCTGAAGTGGATGTCGTCGTCATTATCCTCGGTATTATTATATACTGAGTCAGATATTATTATATCTGATGACTATTCTGAGACATAAGGCAACTCTACCTTATATCATTTGTAACCCCATCTTTTTTGACCATTAACCTACATCTTTTCTAAAAACATAGATCTAAGTATAGCCACAGTAGCTGGGATTGCACCAGTGTGCGACATGGATAAAAATATGTGTCAGGCGAGAAGACAAATGGCAATAGTGTCCATATTTTTTAATTTTAATTCTCATCACTAGTAGCGCTGCAGTGCAAAACCTGAGTCGGTACGTCAGGGTGTGACACGGAAATCGTAAAGATAAGAAAATACATTAAATGTTTTGCATGCATCTCGTCTGTGCCGAAATCTAAACATGACTAATCAAAGAACCAAATCGATTGTCAGTATCCTTGATCTTACGATTCCTTCATTATTGACATTGTTCTGGATCAGAACAGGATAGTTTAGGTTCTTAGAATACTCTATCCTGCGGAGAAGTGCCGGATACCCTGGCACATGTCTATCGATGGGACATTTATCTTACCCTGAGAGGCAGGGTTAGAGTATTCCAAGAACGTCTCTTAAAGAATAAACAAGGGACGTCTTGGCTGGCGCCAAGTCACGTAGGCACAATTCGACACGCAATAAGGGTTCGTCATATAACGCGAGAGAACAGTGGAGAGAACCATTCAGTCATTCCATGAGTCTAGAAGCGGAGACATCTTCTCCCGGACTCAAGTCCATCACATTCATTCGAGTTACGCAGTTCATACGAGACACCACACAGCAACAGTTGTATACACATCAAATCAAATATACGTTTTAAAAACCAACAATCTGCATCATAATATCTCTCCGACGGCTGTAAAAGGCCAAACGAGAGAACCTCAGCCAAGCGGGCAGCATTCGTCAAGATCACCGTAGCGCTGAGACAGACATTATCGATTGAACGTTACTAGTTGAGATTAATTTCGTGTTTCTTATTACGTTTTTCGACGTGTTTCTTTTCTTAGACGGCGCGTGGCGCGATTTTAAGATACCAGATTCAATTCCTGGAAGTGTGTATCTTGATTCTTAATGTGGCTGTAAAAGTTCTCTCTGAGACCTAAATTACATAATATGAGCCTGCACCAATTTTAAACAAGGTAGAAACAGTCGAATTTAATTAAAAAAGGAAAAAAGGGGAACCCCTTTACATGATTGTACAGCTTTTATTAGATTTAAACCTAAAAAGTTGCGTGTAACATGCACATGTATATATATATATATATATACCCCTGCTTGAAAGTGTACAGCATGTTTTTACTTTTTAAACGAAATAAAATATCAAATGTTTTGGGTTGAACAAAAAGAAATTACAGTTATAATTTTCATCTTTAAGTATAACTTTAATTAAAATTTCAAAAGTTGACGTTATACATAAAGTATTTATTTACTAGGAGAAGTTACTATCTGTTTATTTGAAATGTTAGTATGCTCTAAATTTTTTGGCGAGAGTGTATTGTGCATATATATTTCATACATAAACATGTATTACATATACGCGGTCAATGTACAATGTAGAATAGGATGGATTTTGTTTTCTTCGCATTTTCATACTTTTTGATAAGAGAAAGAAGGAAGAAAAAAAGAAAGACGATTTGAGCTTGCGTATGAATATACTCGATCGAGAAGGAAGTACGCGAACGATAAAGTTTTCGCTGTTGCAAAATAATTTAGAGAAATGCTGGAAAATTGTTGTTGTTTCCTAGTTTCGTGGAAGATCGTTTCACGTTGCCAAATAAATAAAATTGATCGGCCAGCAATAAATATCCAAAATATTAACCCTTTAATTGCGTACACACAGCGCCTTCCAATTACAATTTACTGACAAATTATCTCGCACGTCTGTTAACACTACAACAATCGGCTTTTAGAGATCAATAAATTCTTCTAAAAATTGTAAACTGTCCTTGCCCTAATCACAATAGCATCATCAGCCGATCCTCGTAGCGTTCATATACACCATCTAGTACCATCTTTCAAAGAAACAATCATATTTATCATGATCCACGCTATAAAGATTGGAACCTAAGTTCGTACCATGTTGATCCACGTTTCCGAATACATTATACAATCCCTATTATTATACGTTACAATTAGAATGCGGGTTTTTTTTTTTTTTTTTTTTTTTTTTTAATTTAGATGTATAAAAATGCACGAAATATCCATAATAAACGACACTGTTCGGGAGAGTTTCCATGCTACAATACCTACGGTCTGGGTACAGGCACGTACGGGAAAATTTATTGCCTTTGAGTACCTTTAGCAGACCGTGTCGCCCAAAACACTGGCCACATGACTGGACTTCTTCTAAGAAGACGAGACACTCGACCGTGGATTGAAGCATGGCGCCAACTTTCCCGAACACGTGAGAAGCACGGGCCCGCGAGATCACCCAGGACGCCAAAGGGTATCTGGCCCTTCGTGCCCCACCCTGGACCCTGGACCGCGATTTCCCGAAGCCGAAGGAGGGGGAACCGAGAAGACGTTCGGGCTTTCCTTCGGCTTCCAAAACAGAATCACTTTGACTTCCGACAAATAAAGTTGCTCTCTTGCGATAAAGTTACTACGAGGGGACAAGCCCCTAATACTCAGCGTGCAAAATATACAGTCCACATTTATTTTCTTTATTTTCTCGATCTCGTCTCGCTAATCACGCGCGCGAACAGACACTGTATTAAATAATCAAAAAAACAATAATTGTTACAATGTTCAATTGGTAAAACAAGCCTCTGTCTAGGTTCCTTTTAATTATTTTCACAAAAATATAAATTCGCATAAGAATCCGCAGTCTATCTATAACCCGATACATACATATTATTACGTATTGTGCGTACAATTTTTATTACTTTATCGTAATTACGTTTCACTCGCCAAGTGAAACGTAAAGTCACACGTCTTGTACACAACAACGAGTACCAACGAGTACCAATCCCGTTATTCTACAACGATTTTTATGCAAATATTAGTGTGCTGTGTACACAGCCTTATCACAGTGCGCCGCAATCAAGGTTAAATGTTAGAGAACTGTACGTTTAACTTAATTTGTCCCTTCGTAAAAAAGTCTACGTTGTCTTCTTTTTTCTAGCCTGCTTGATGTAATTCTCCACGTAAAACGAGCCGAACATGTAGATGAACAACAGTGTGTTCAGCAGAAGCAGAAGCGCCAACGGCTTCGGGAAGTTGCATCCATTGAAGAAGAGTTGACCGGTGTGGATGAAGACTAGGACGAATTGGAGCAGCTGCAGTATCGTTATGTACTTTTTCCACCACAGATATTTGTTCATGTGCGGCCCAATCGAGGCTAGCATGTAATACGCGTACATAATTATGTGAATAAAGGCATTGATCAAGCCCAGGAACGTGCCATGGCCGTTCGGTACGAATTTGACTCCTATCCAAGCGCAAAACGGCATTAGAGCGTGATGATAGACGTGAAGCGTCGAAATTTGACGATCCTTCTTCCGAAGGACGAAGAACACCGTGTCCAGCATCTCTATCAGCTTGCATATGAAGTAGAGGTGTACGGCTTTGGCCATCTGCAAGTTAGAATTTTGTCAGCGTTTACCCACGATATTCGGTCAACGTTTTTCAGGTGGGCATTTCCTATGAACGTCGTGCCGGACGCATTTGCAGCAAAGAGCATAATTGTAATTGTCGATATTTGAAACTTCCAGGAAAAAAAAAAAAAGAAATGTCATATAACGATTCAGTTGATGTTTGCTTTGACAGTCCCAGGTTCGTTTTCTTTGAAGATACTTTTACACCGTGTGTGTGCTTTCGAAAAATGGAAAAAATTCAAAAGTCTTTAGAAACCACCACGATTTTGAAGATTGAAATTTTCTCTTTACAACGATCCCCTAAAAGTTATTGATTCATTTCCTGTTTTTCGTCATTTCATTGAACTTTGACCATTGGGGGAGCGCAACGCTAGCAAATCCCACCTTAGTTTAGCGAATTATGGTGAAAAGATACCCTTATAGTTTTCGGATTGTCCGAGTAGTCGACGGGCTGGCAACGGTAATCGTAATCGTACAACCATCCACTCATCAATCCCTCCCAAAAGAGATATATACTAAGTAGCACTTGTACGAAATTATACACCACCAAGACGGCTCTCAGCTTGTACGGCTCCTTAGTCTTCATGTATCTCGGTCCGGCGAACAGACAAAAGTATACATAACTGGCGATGATCATCGCCAGTGCATATGGTCCTGATGCTAGAAACCATTCTTTTGTCACTGGATCTGAAACGATTAAATCGAGGTGTTAGAAATCTTGCGTCCACACTTAAAGTGGAGTTTCCCGTGAGCGTTAGACTCGAGTACTGTTTTCATTTTTAACCTTTTGCGCACTTAGAATTACTAAAAACTTTAATACTGATGATTCATCTCAATCACTGAGCTCGTTCATCCTTAAACGTGTACTTTCGTTATGTTCATTCAATATATTTTAACACCAGTCAAGTGGACCAATTATTTCGTCACTGATTATAAGATTATTTCCGCGATACCAAACAAATTTAAATTACGGAGGTTTGATTATTCAGTGTCTGTCGTAGATGACAAAATTTTTCACACAATTGTCAATGCATGTGTAATTAACACTATTTTTTTATTGCGCCAAGTGTTGTTTCATCGCTCAGGTTTCGAAACAAACAAATACACAGGAAGTTGTCGATCGAACGCAAGTGAATTTGAAACATCGTAATTATCGAAGATTTCGAGCACTTGCGTTCCGTTGACAACTTTCTGCCGTGGTATTAGTAACACTTCTAAGATCTTTGAGCGAGCCTTTGAACAGTCAAAAAATCGCGCGTTGAAAGCCAGAAGCACGATCTCTCCGATTGTCCGACGACGCTCATTGGAAATCTCACTTTCGTACAGATATTCACGCGTCAACTTAGAAAAGGCATGGGTTTCTTACGGGCTTTGTTGTACATGTGATCTTTGTACCACTCCACGATGCCCGACATTGTGTTTCCTGATTCCTGACAAGACCTGAAAGAAAAAGATACACACGTACGTCTTAATTGATCCGGTTGTCCTTGCGCTGTGAAATTAGGGGATAAATCACGCGGACTGCTGTACACGCGATTATGTTTACGCGGCGTATACTAAACCTGGTAAAGTGATTTATAGGAATTCCGTGTTGTTGGTGCATAATTGCCTTAACGGAATCGAAGCTAAGCCTATTCATTGAACGTTCCTCTTCGACGGATGCGACTGGTAAATTCTAATTAAATGCCGGGGACAGGGATCTTAGATGCGAGAGACTTCTTGGAAATTAATGATAACGAGTAATCGAGAATACCCGGCGATTTTGAAACGTTCGCTCGCGCGGGTGCGGATTTTCAAACTTCTTTATACATCGAGCGTTGAGAGACGAACGCAAGAGAATACCAAGCGATGATTAACTTAGTCAGAATCGCCTTAGGCGTTTAGAGAGGAGAGGCTCTCCAAGAGTCGATCGAGGAAAAAATACGAAAAAATACTGTTTCTTTTAATTCGAAGAACTCTGTCAAATTATTTATTGTTATTCATTCCTCAGTCCTTAGATTTTATTAGAGCGTCGATAGGTTCCAGATTATTTTTAAAAATAAAGTAACCGAGTAGCGGCCGTGCTCAACCAAAACGCGAATTTCCTGAATGTCTAGAACAGTGGACAGCAAAGAATTAATCTACATACGTAGGTATGAGCGACAGTGTGTGACAGTGAAGGAAAAAATATAAATTGCGTGCAGATTTACAGTCTATCGATCACTGTCAGACATAATGGCAACAAAGAAAAGTGTTCGAATATTTCGAATCCGTAGTTTTGTAATAAATATACCTTTCAACTTGTCATAGTGATTAGGCTGCTGATTTTTATGCAAATCCATGTTACTGACAACATATACTCGTTTTAGAAAGCATTATATCTTAGATATTCTGCATATTTCTTCATATTCCGATATAAATTCGATGTAACTTTTCTCTTTAAAATCTTGTACAACTGCATAAAAGTTCGCAGTCTAGCAATGATTTTTACAATAGATTTTTGCTCGCACGACTTTGTAATTTGAAGTATGATATTTCTATACGTAGAGAGATTGTCAAGGAATTGAGAAGGTTAACACCACGCGCGACAGTGAAAAATATAGCGAAACGAAAGCACGTCCTTGCGTCAATGCACGCAAACAGTCGATTGATCTACCCTGTTTCTAATTATAGCTCGAACTATTATCAGCGGAATGCAGTCGATGACGTATAAGTATAATATAATGTCACGCTGATATTTTTTTCAGTTGGTAGATACGAGTGTAACTGTTTCCTGCAATTGTTCCAATCTAAGATCTCTGTGAATTATAAATTTTAATTGTCGCTTAACAATTGACTTTGATTGTAAAAAGTGAAGTTTGCCGACTGCGAAATATAAATAAATTGGAGTGGAGAATTATGAGGTAGATACACGTGTAATTACGATCGATTAAAGTGTAAAAATAAGTTTCACTTACAACAACGTACGTATGGTAATTATGCACGCATTCCTTTAAACGATTTTATCACGAGAAATAATCTCGATACTTCACACGAATGATTCAATTTCAACCAACGGATCGAATCGAGACTCGGGAATGATTGCGAAAATTTTTCTTTGTTTCGAACTTTGGAATTTACGTGCACATTCGAGCGATAAGCAAACTTGACACTATTATATTCTAATCAAAAGAAAAAAAAGAAACCGACTTTTTGTCTAAAGTCGCGCTTGTTTGAATTAACGTGTGGCCAAGAGGTAGCATACGATTAACCTTGTAAATATCTGGATCAGAGATAAGACGAACTCGTCGCAATTCGGACGCGTAATAACGGCGAACAGGGAAACGACGATGCACCCGAGAACGATCGAGAGAACGATCGAAATTCGTAATCAAAAAAGCGGGCTGAAAAGCGCCTCGTCATCGCGGAACAAAGAAACCTCTCTGGGCAGTGATTAAGGAGAGGAAGAGGACAATGGAAGAGGTTACTACTCGCGGAATAAAAGATCGTGGCCGAGGGACGAGGGATGCAGTTAGATTCCGTAGCTTGGAGCGTGCAGACTCGAAAAGGGGGCAGAAACCTCGTTAGTGGCTACCAGTCGCGAACCAAGGTGAACGGGATCGTTAATGCGCGCTGTTTCTCCTGTTGCCCCTTTAGTTCAGTTTAATTTCAGTCGTCGGTGCGTCGACACTTGCCTGTCCACTTTCGTTATCTTCATATATGGTCTCCTAACTCGAGCTCAATGACCTCGAGTACACATCTATCTGTTGGGATTCTCCTGCATCAAGTTTTCGAACTCATCTCTCTCCTTTTATTCAAATCTCTCCGACAAATTCTCTGCCGATGACTCTGTTCGGTCCTTGTCGGATTGGTCAAGAACGAGTCGGAGAAATACTTGTCGAGTATACTCGAATTCGACTAATTTTGGATTGAATACCCGATCCAGGCGGGAAATTGTTCCACCTGCGAAAATGAGTGAAGTAACGTGAAGTAACTTTCTCTTTCAAGGCCTCGTTCTCGTAAGAAAATGGATGAGCTCAGTTCAAGAAACATTCAGATTCAATTTCTTTTCTTTTCTCCCTTTGAAAGCGAAGAAGAATTGTATTTTGTATATTCGACAGATTTTCATAGCTTCCAAACACGAAGCCTTGATTTTATTCCTTCTCTTCGTCTCGTTTTCGTGCGTAAAATCATCTCCCAGTCTCGCTCGTCTATGATGTCGCGAGACTGTAGTTTTTTTGGAATATACGCAATGCACGTAACACGCAAAAAAAAAAAAGAAAAAATCATAAAAAATATCCAAACGTGTCGTGTTTCAAGGCATATAGTCAGAGGAATGTTCCCCTCTCTAATGTCTAACGAGGAGGAATAATTCTCCACGTCCGTTTCGTTCAGATTAATTATCCTTGTGAAAATACAAAATTGCATAAACATCCGCCGTGACGCGTTGTAAAAAGATCGACGAGTGGAGACACGAGTCGGAATCTCAAAGAGAAAAACAAGCGTTTCGCGATAGTGGCTGCGGTGTCATTAAATGAAATACGACGAACGCGTCGTATCCTTCAATTATTTGTTCCACGTTATTCAGACGTTATCCTTCGGTTTCTTTCGCCAGGTAAACGGTTGCGTGTTTTCGTTATGGGCGAGATATGGTGCAACGATCGCGATCGAAACTGGTTGCTGCCCGGCTAGTTGAAAATCCCACGGTGCAACTTGTCGCGAACCGTCGTGGAAATTGAAGTTGATCGACGTCAGAAATACATCAAGCATTATATACATTTGGCGCGAGGAAAGGAAACGGAGTCGGGCGGCTCGGGTCAAGGTTCAAGCCACTATTGAATTCTACGGGCTTGTTCTTCCGAGTAAAATTCTACGTTGACGTAGGAGGAAAACTGTATTAAACCGGTTGCACCAGCTGAATTCCACGCGAAACAAACACAACCAAGGCGAAATACAATTGTAACATTGGTTGTGCTATTCCATCATAATTACCTATGACTAAGGATTAAATTACCTGATCGCTTGATTAAGCGTTGTTTCAGAGTGAACGGCAAAACAGATATGCTTCGACGAAAAAATCGTACAATTTTTTCCACGATCAACGAGTTTGCTCTTGTTATTATATGCATGTATGTAGAGTGTGTAGATTACCTGTACACTTCCGCTTAAAACTTTGGAACGTGTTTTCACAGTTTCAAGAAACAACAATTGTCGTCAAATGTGCAGAATTATTGAAAAATTGTGAAATATATAAATGTTTTATATATATATATATATATATATATATATAAAATAACATAATAACATAATAAATATTATATATATAATACAAAAGTATAATATGATGGGCATAATAAATATGTAAAATTATGATATATATTAAATATATATATACGATATTATATATATTAAATATACACTTAAAATGTAATTCATTACTGTTGAACAAATATTTTCAATACTTTCGTGGGCAACAAGTACTTTACTTCCTTTCAATTTAACCTCGAAAAATTGCTACGAATCTGAATAACGTAACAATTATATACTTTCTGAGCATTTCTGAACATTTCGACTGAAAATTTCGAAACGTCAGCGAGGAAGTTGAACAAATAAATTCACTTACAATGTTACCATTTGCAATTAAAATGGTGATACAATTCCAATGGGTTTTGTTTCCCGGACTTTGTCTAGCAACGAACTTTTAGACAAGAGTGTAGGTTTCGTTCGTTATTTCTTTCTCGCAACAATTTTGTTGCATTTCTACGCCGTGAGTGTGATTTCACGACGTTTGTGAGTGTTTGAAACTTCAACTTGGCCAACGAAAAGCGACGCGGGGTCTCTCACGCATTTCCCGCGTTCGAGTATCGATAATGCGGTCGTTGATATTTTAAAATACTCCACGACACAACCTACACACGCGTCTTGCCAACCTTTCGAAATATTGTACAACTCGTAGCGAAATGACTAGCTATATTACTTAGCTTCTACGTGCGATATTATCGTCGACGCTTTAACATTTCAAGATTAAAGAAAATGTACGTTAAACAAAAGATGCGCGTTTAACGATTCCGCTCGAATGTTCGTTAGTTGCTCTTATTACAAGTTACGCTTCTTTAGTATCTATTGATTTGAAAATTGAAAACTGTAAGCAGAGTTGGAGAGTTTCGTAGCCTCGATCTGCCTTTGGCTAATTAACAGGTAGCCGTCGTTGGATTATCCATAAAATTTGAAATAGCAAAAATGCGTAGAATGCAGAATGTGCCAAATACGTTCAGTAACGAACAAAATGAATTTTAAGAAGAAAGTAGAAAAAAGACATATCATATCTTCCATTCAAAAAGCAGAATTATATTTGTCGAGAGCAAACAATTTTGTGTCAGTGTGATATAAAGAATATGATATTTAGCAGATTATCGGCGCTAAGAGTATCCCTGTTGTAAGTTTTCTTTTATCGTTTTACCACTATAAACGGTTCACGAAAGCTAAAAGATATTTATTAGATGTATGCGTAGCAAATAAAAGGGTATAGGGAACGAAATGGTCGGATGGGGAATCCCGACTCTCTTGGAAATCCCCGAGAATCCTCTTTCAGACACCTGTTCCCGGTCCAGAAAAACTCTCATCCCAATCTCGAGCCTGACGCTTTCAAGTTCTTGCACGTCCTTGATGGATGTAATCGAACATAATTCTATACGAACGTGACGAGTTGTAAATGCGCACTGTGTTACGAATTTTCTAATGAACATTAATACAGAAGAAATTGGCGAAGAATGCATAATGAATGCATTAAAAATGAATGACGATGGAATAAGAAATAACAATACGATAATTATAATTATCGGTGACACATAGATCTTCTATCGACATGTCAGATTGTTATATCGCGGAAAGAAATAGTAGATTGTCAAAAATTTAAAAATTTTCAGTAGATTGCGGAATTTTAAAATATAATTTTGGAAAATTATATATATATATAGAAAAAGTAGATTAGATTGTTTCGTTGACTTATTATCACGCTACGCTATATTTTGAAATTATTTTTCTTATTATTATACTACATATTTTTGTCTGCTATATGCATTTTACGATTTCCCACAAATGCACAAAAATCCGCATTATAGTCGTCGGTTGCGCAGTTGTGTCATTGATAAATAAAATGCAAAAGTTCAAGATCAGATCTTTCTAGGGCAGAGTTAGAATAAAGACTAACAACGTAATATATAATTAAAACATAATGGCTACAAATTATGCAGAACGCTTGCTTACCTTCATTCTCCAACGAAGAAATCCTATCAGATTCTACAGTTCATTAAATTTTCCATATATACATATGGATCCAACTAATTATTACGTAAATGCTGCAATAAATACGACGAGATGTAACTAGTTTCTTGCAGCGACTGTAATTTACCGATCACAACAGCAATGAATATGACGTAGTATCGAGTCGAGGACCTAACAATTAGACTGCACGATTTCGCATGCATTTTCTGAATGTGACCAGAAAAATAACGAGAAGTAAAATAGAAAAATTTGCTTTATCCACTGTGCATCACAACAGATACTCGATCATAAGATATTTCCATTGTCGCATGTTTGTAGGAATTTCTGCAACTTCCCATTCTCCATATAACGTATGAAAATTCGCAAGCCAATAACTCGTAATAATAAAAAAAGAAGTCGAAAGGCGATATTTACTCGTTTCGATGTTTCAATTAACATTGAAAGAACCAGTGTGATTTGCTGTCAGGTGAAAAAAGTCGGAAGGCGAGGTTGATTGAAAGCTTCGATTCAATTATAAAGATCCGACGCGATTGTGTTCTGCCGGAAGGACGAAACTCTGAGGTTTTCGATCTTCAATTCAGAGTTTAAAAAAAAGGTTGGCTATTTCAGGCAAGTTCAAGTCAAATGCGCGTATATTCATGAGTACGCAATACAGTAAACATCAAGAATTGCCAACAGATCGCACTATTTATATAATCTCTTTACCGTTTGATGTTCCTCGCAGTAGTAATATATTTACTGTGCAACGTTGCGAACAAATACTGTTCACTCGTTTCTTATCGAGACAGGCACGTTTCGTGCGTGGAGGTTCTAAAACCTTTCTGTCACGATCCCGCCGCGTCTTGTGTTGCAAACATCTTCTAGTCGCGGCTACTTTCAACGTCTTTTGACATCCACGTATTTATTCACTTCTCGATTTTTTACTCGTCCGCGTTTCACGGCAAATTGGTGAATATTTAAGTTAACGGACTGAGCAAATTGATGAGTATTTGAATTGACACACTAACCGTCACGCGATATTTATGCGCATTGTCAGCGGAATATTTAATTTTTACAGAACATTGCCTCTTTATGTATATTTTATTTTATTTTACTTTTTCTTTTTTTTTTACATTATCGGAGTTCAGTGTGAAATGTTATTATTACGACGAATTATTGTAGTGACCATCGTGGCAGTGGCATGGGTTAACGCATCGATTGATTAATAGAAGAATTTATATACCAGGATCATGAATCATTTTTGTGCAACACTATCGTAAATACAATTAAAGAATTTTTATCATGCTGTATATCTTTATATATATATATATATATATATATTTACTATATACTCAAATTTCCCATAAATGCATAAAATTCCACTCTTTGTCATAATTCGTTTGTTTTTCACGACAAAGAGCAAATTTATAAATATCTAAGATGAAAGATTGAACGACTTGTTGTCTTATGACGACTGACAATTCGTTTCCCTTTTCAATTATCGACTGTCAATCACTTTTATGCTCTATCAGAGTTATGATATTTTATTGTTAGAAACTATATTTTCTTTAACGACCGAGATTCGCTAATTTTTGTCTTTTTCAGGGAAGCGTTGGTTTCCAAACTTGCTGAATTTGTTTTACATTTTGGGATGGCAAATCGAGTTGAATTGCACGCGGCACAGGTGCGTAAGTTTTTCACGATAAATCTTCATTTAAGCATGTTGCGAAACAGGTAGGCAAAATGTGGACATACGATCGACAGCATGTTCCATCGCCGTTGCAATGTAATTACCGATCCGCTATCGCTACAGTCACAATGTTTAACTTGACAAATATGTGTTTACGACTCGATCGAACTGACAAAATCATAATTCCCGATCTATGTCGTTAACGTGTGTTGACACGCGTCCAGAATAATTTCTCGATTAACTGTCGCCATCGAAACATTTTTATTAGCAATTTCCTTTCCGTTCGTAATCGTTTCCTTTCCTTTTTTTCTTTTCTTTTCTTTTCTTAGACGAGAAGTCTGAAAACTAATTCAACTTGAACCGTTCACTACTTTTCCAGGGTTTTAAAAGTACTTTCTTGACTCAGAAATTTAATTTAATTTCAAGATAGTTGCTCGATGATTTTATTTTAGTAGCACGAACGATTGCAAAATTCACGATTGAAAAGGAGCTGCTAAGCGCAGCGCGTGAATGTCTGATCGTTTCTTTTAAGGTGCGTCTGCATATGTTTCTAGATGTCTGCAGACAATTTTGTAAATAGTCGTAGAAGTCGTTGTAAGAAATATGCTGCGTGTATTTATCGACACGACATAGAAACTTATCATTTTACGCGTTTACGCGAGCTTGTCGAATTGTCTAACGCTCATTTCGTTGTTCTTCTTGGGAACTATGAACTACATGTTTGAAATGTTCAAATCACTTGAAACCGTCAACTGTGTTCAAACTCATTTGGACAAATGCAATTCCAAGACGTTAACCGTGGAATCTTTATCACTTGTACTCAAATTTATTACTTCGTCGCGTGCGTGGGAAAAAAAAGGAGAAGAAGGCAGAAAGAAAAGAATTCCGAGCGAAGTTTTGTCGAAATGTAAAAAGAAGCAACACAGAATTCTCAGATTACGGCGTGTCACGTGTATCGGGGCCGTGTATTGGAGCAAAATCGTGCTAAGGAGCGAGTGGAAGTGGGTCTCGCTGCGATAAACGAAAGTGAAACGACGAAGAAGAAAAAGAGACGTTGCTACTCTCACCTGTTGTGTACGAGAAGAGATAGTCGTAGGTCGAATCAACGTGCTTGATCCCGCGACGACAGGTTATCGGCGTGCCAGAGACAGGGGAAAATCTTGCTGACGAACCACGATCCACGATGCAACGATCCACCTTTCAGCGATCAGTTTTCTTTCAGTCTTCTTTTGGGTCGTTACGTTTCGTCCAAGGACGTCCTGTACTCGTTACCGGTTGTTGCGATGAGAAAAACAAAGCACGAGAAGAGAAGACCGTGGTCGTTGCTCGAGAGGAACACGCGGACGCGGACTCAAAGAAAACGAAGAAAAAAAGAGAGAAACAAAGGAACGAAGAATCGAATCAAAGGGCGTGCAGAAGGAGCCGCGAGAGGGTACCGACCTGCACGATGGATCCAAGGTAACTGTTATCGAAGTGGCAGATTCTCGATTCGCCTTTACGTACACGTTACCCACTGAGCGAGGAGGAACACCGATGCCAAGGTTCTCTTTCCCCTTTAGTTTGACCGCGAACGATATTCTCTACGGTCTGACAACGCACAACTGTGCAGTCGTAGTCTTATATCCCTTTCAGCCAGGCTGGTTCACGATTACGCTTAGTAATGGAGTCGATGTAGCCGATTTCCGAAGAAATACTCCTCCGTCACGCCGCTCCGCGCCGCATCGTGCCACTCGGTCTGTTTCTTTTGTCGTCGCACCACTTTGACGTAGTAACTGATTCGTTTCTCATCCCCGCACGCTTCCGATCTTTCTCCCACTTTTTTTCTTTTTTTTCTTTTTCTTTTTTTTTGTCAATTTTTCTATTTTACTTTCCTCCGATTCTGTTCTCTCTGTCAACGGGGATTCCGACTTGCTCCGCCAGAGACGATCACGCGGCGTGGCACAGGTCGCGGTCAAAGTCACGCAACGAATTTGGCCGATCGTCGTCGACGTTACTTATATTTTTCATTTTGCACCGTAAATGTCCGCGTTATCGAAAATTCTCGCGTTATCGACATTTGATTAACTGCGAGTAGGAAATGCGATCAAGTGAAATATAATTGATCTATGAACTCGTTGTGTTACGTAAAAAAAGAAGAGAAAGAAAAAAGAAACTCTTACTATGTATTTAGCACGAGAAAGAAAAACAGATTGGAAGAAAAAGGAGAGCCAAGAGCGCGCTGCTATCGAAGGGAACAATCACCCCGATCGCATCTGCGAAATTACACGCGGATCCCTCTGTTTTTTGACCGTTTTTTTTTTTTTTAAATGAAATACTCTTCTGCCGCGCTAGAGAGTATTTCATTAGCAATTTTTATTTTTAACAATGACAAAAGCATTTTTCTTTCCATCTCGCATCGCATTTGAATCGATTTGAAGCTATTTGTATATTCTATTTGTATCTATTTGTATATTCATACAAATGTGAAAATTGCTCGAATCGGAAATACGTTTTTCGCCACGTATAAAGGAAGACTATCTAACAGATTTTCAATGAGCGTTTGAATTATAATAGTGAACAATTATTACGTCTAATTTTGATAGTTGATGGTAAATAATTTATTTCTCATTGTCGCACGCTATCGATCTTTCTTTTTCCGTACGTGTAAATAAATCATTTGGCCGCGGTGATTTAACAGTGGAAATTTACCAAATTTTTCATTAGATCTCCTTTTCATTCGATTATTTTATTGTTATTGCCTTTTTTCATTTCATGTAAAAATTATTTCGTATTCTTCAACTGCATTGTTACAATTACAAGTACATAAAATATTCAGAGCAAAGTGGGTAATATATTTGATAGACGGAACAGATATTTGTATTCCAATGTTCTATTCTTTATTTAACTTAAGAATGACGTATCTCTAATGTAGACAATCTAACGTAGAGAACAGAATAAGTAAATATATATCGATGTTGATAATATATATTGATTAGTAAAAATATTAAAGATATATTGATTAATATCGATTAATACGGTTAAAAAGAAATAAGAAGCAAAGAATGTCACGGGTTGCAACTCTGTGCAATTCAGCTGGCCACGCATGTGAAAATTACCATACAAATGCGTACAATGTAATTTAATACTGGATAAAGACTATCGTTCAATTGTTTGCGTCTATTGATCGATACGATCTTCCAGGTACGGTAGAAGGAAACGCGAATCGACAAATGTAAATTTCTATTTTTTTCCGAGTAGAAAGAAATTTTAAAAAAACAGCCGCGAGGAAAAAAAAATTCGTTCATCAATATTACATTTTGAGGACGAATAATAATATTATTTAATAACGTAGATAGATCGACAAATGAAATCATTTATTTGGTCCCACGTTTTAACACCAGAACTATCAAAATAATCAAAATGATCATTTTATATAGATTTTTATATAGATTTTCACGTATATAGATTATCCCGAAACTGTGTAAATCTATAATTCTAGATTTTTAGAGGCTGGAATGATACGACACATGCAGAAACAAGAGCTCATGTACTCACGAACTTTTTAATTTTTCTGATAAAAATTTCGTATGTTAATTCTTACGTCAAAAATAGTTAATAGTTTTGAACGAAATTCGTTGATGTTTCACATTCTTTCACGACATAATGCTGCTAAGTGTATTTGTCATGTGACACAGTGTTTTCGAATCTTTTCTTCGAGATCTATCCATTAATCGATCTATACACATTTGTAATAATATTTCAATATCCGTGAATTAAGTATCAAATTGTCATTAAGTACAATTGTGCAATTTATTTCGTATTTCCATTTAATATTTTTAATTTTAATATTTATATCAATTTCCATTTGCACTATGATTATATATGCGCTAATCGGCTCATTTAATAATCGCCAATAATTCTGCAATCAAGTACTTCTTTCACGAAAAAAATATTTATCACATGTTTCGTTTAATAACGCTGCTAATTTGCCGCTAAATGCGAAATAAATCAATTAAAATGCAAAATAGAAAAATAAAATCGAAAATAGAATATAGAAGAAACAAAACAAAATGTAAAGAAGAAAAACGTAGAAGCAAAAACTTGTTTGTGCATCATTCAAACTACAAACTGAATGAGAAATATATGGCGGTTATTCATAAATTAGAAGTTAATTCATTTGTTGGTCAATTGGTGACAAGAAGAATTATATGTATATTAAAGTAGCAATACTGTACTGTTTAGAAATTTAGGTTTAGGTTAGCTTTATAAACGATTCAATAAGGACACAAAATTAATTTGAATAAAAGGAAAAATTTCGATCAAAGCAAAGTTTAATCATCAATGATAAATTGACGACTGAAATAATTCGTATTGGTAATTAAAAATTTCTAACGTATCACAAAATTAATACATATTTTACAAAGTATCACTGGAATTCAGAACGAATTGTTATTTTCATTGGATTGTAATTTCTAATTTTTTTGCGCGCAACTATCAGATCAATTATGCTAACGAACTTATAATCAGTCTACGTGCTCAAATTGCGTTTGACGTTAACGTATTTATTTTTCTCATTGGACATAAAAAAAAGGACATTCTTGGATTGTTTTCATTGATTACTTTCTATTTCTATCGTTTTTTCCCTAAATTACGTCGGAAAAGCTGATTGAATTCCATCTTCTTAATCTTATCCGATCCCGGTAGTTTGTACTCTAATCTTACTTCAGCACCCAAGAGGTGGCATTAAATACCTTTCGAAAATAGATATGCATAAAGTAGATGCATCTACTACGTCTTCTCAATTTCAAGAATTTCTGTTCAACTACGAGGAAAATACAAGGACAAGAACGCAATGAAATTAATATCGAATCGCGGGAAAAAAAAAAAGAAGAAGAGAAGAGTACCTTCGAAAAATTTCCGTTTCATCGATGTTTCAGAAAATTCTTTCGTTGCGGAGAGACGCGAGATCTCGGTCTCGGACGTTCGTGAAAAGCGCAGCGCCGTTTGACGGGGAAATCACGAGAGTCGAAGCGAAACTGGTGAACGTTCCACGGACATTCGGCTGGACACAAGCGAATAATGGACTTGATTTGCAAAAGGTTCGAGCAAACATGGAACGGCACTACGTACGACGACTGGTTGGCTCACCCCTCAATCTCTAGGAAACAACCGCTACTTTTGCGCAAGACTTGATCGAACGTGATGCGAGCGAGAAGTTACTTTGGCCAGCGTCGTCCCGCGATGCAGGCCTACGCGTGTGCACGAATACAATCGGTTCACGCTTGGATTAGTCGCCGATTGACGAACTTCGAGTATCTTGCTTGAACACCTGGCAATTTACTTGAACGTAAGAGGATCCAACTGGATCATAATTGACAATGCCGCCGCATCACTCTCGTCCGGCGGCTATTGATTTGCCCTAATGATCGTTGATTGTACGATTCGCGATGGTCAACTGCAACATACGCGACTACGTAGTAGCATCAAACGCAAGGCGATCCGTCGATACTAAACGTATGCGACGTTCCTTCGCGAAGGACGCCGTAATAATCGATAGCCTCGCTGGATGGAAATCTGTGGGAAAGGAAACGAACCATCCGGGTCGAAATCGAGGTTCCGAGTTGATGAAAGTATCCGAACTTTTCGCAGGCACATGTGTATATCGTGCGTGTTACATTGCATTAACATTCTAGTGCGATCAAATATATCATATACGTAGTAATTATTTTGCACAAATATACGTGTATCTCGCACTATAGAAGTATCGAAACGGTTAATTATTCATTATATCATGTATTTAATAAACCTGAATATCTAACGTGTCAATAATGACCATATTTTATATCACTGTTGCAATATATGTAACAGTAAGAGATGCAAAATATTTAAACAGTCATATATTGTGCGAAAAATTCTACAGAATGCATATAATATGCAAAAATATAAAAAAACTGCACGACTTGTACCGCAGTACAAGAAGCAACTCTTCTGACTAAGAAATAAAGATGACTCTTTTGCCATAAAATTTTATTGATGTGCAAACATTTGAGTCGATACAAAACAAATTACAGGCGCGATCGCTCAGTACTAGACAACGCCACTCCTACTTGAGGTCTATTCCACGCCCCCTCACGAATCACGTGACCCAAATCAACCAATCGCTAATTTTCGTTGCATTAGCGTTGCACCTGAAGAGGCCCGGGTTACCTCCGCTAAAATCACTTTCAGTGATAAAAACGTCCAAAGTAGAGTACTTCATATAATATTTATGCACATGACACGTATGATATCTGTAAAATTCTTTTATGGCAAGATTATGCGAATATTTTCGCGAGCCACTGTATCTACTCACGTCCAAGTGTAAATCAAAATTTTCACGAGCGTGGCTCGAAGGTTTAATCAGAGGTTGCGGTTACTCTCGTCAAAAGCCCCGGAATCTGTTGTTGCTAATGAACCGGTGTCATTGTCTATGGAACAACGCTGTATCAATAGACACCCTCGGGTGCCTGATGAGGCTTGCTGCTCCGTTGAAAGAACAGGATATTATTCCATGAAAGAACCAACACGTACGTGTACACTCGGGTTTGAAAAAAATATTGCAGAGGTTCGGCCGTGAAAGGCTCAAGGATCCTGATGAGGTGTTGCCGTGTCTTTCGATGACAATGATGAATATTAATGAAACATCGAGGCACACTGGTACAATCAGATCATTACTTTGTGGACTTAATCTCGATTTAACGAACAAATGGCCCAATGAAACTTGTGAGAACAAGTCGGATTTATCTTCTTCGGAATTGAATCGTGTACTTGCGCGATTGAAACGAAATTGAGAAATTAACAAAGAGCGAATTTGATCAATTTTGATGTTGTAAGACGGTCAAAGTCAATCGTTGAACAGCGTGTCAATTTGTCAGGTACAAGTGATACTCGTTCGCTGATGTAACAGCGCCATTCGTAGTAACGATGCTCCAATTTCAAACAAAGTGAAATCTATCGTAAATAATATACTAAGTTTACTCGCGTGTCGCAACTTTTAGAAATGTAAATTTGCGAGATTGCAAAGACTGTGGCGATTTCAGCGTTGTAAGTAATCGTAGCGCAAAGTAAATGAAAGACGTGATTCTAATGGCACGAGTAAACGCGGACAAGTATGCAACAGTTGGACGAACGTTCACCGGTAATGTGGTTCGAAAACCGAAGGAGACAAACGAGCAATTAGACTCGCGATCGTTCGCAATTGCATTTTTGCAACATTTAATCACGCACATTACGCGAAACCGTCGGTGACATTCGTTTTTGTTGGTTATTGCGAAAATTGTAAAAATTCAAACATCTTCGGAGACATCGAAATATATATTTTTCTTATGACTAAATCCACCATGACCTCGAAGATCGAAGAATTCCCCTTTGAATCTTGTCGTGCGATTTTTCTTCGACGTTTTATCGAACTTTGAATGTCAGGACTAAACGACAAAAATTTCAAAAGTCCTAATATTTCGTCTGTAACAATAAGATTCAAAGTTTTGTGAAATGAAAGAAAGAAATTTTGCGCATAGCGAATTTTCAAGGGCAAATTGTAAAGGAGAAATTTCAATCTTCGAGTCGATTATGAACTTGGTTATAAAAAAGAATTTCAGAACTTTCATAGACATTTGAATTTCTACCATTTTCGATGGTATTGAAATATTCAAGATTGTCAAAGTCCTCGCATCATTTCAAAATGAGCCCAAATAGATCGTTGTACGATTTTTGTTTCATAAATTTACGATTATTCACAGTTTAAAGTATCGACAAGTTTTTGTCGAGCGTCCAAATATTTTTACAGACCAATGTATTAGTACACGTAGCTCAAGACACGCTGTCTTCACATAGATTCGGACGAGCGATTTGCGTTCAGTTTGGACATAACATTTTTCAGACACGAGAACAAACGCAAAACGCGGCAGTAAAGTAATGCAAAGCTCGTCCGAATTGTTGAAAAGGAAAAGAGGAAAAAGAAAAAAATTGCGAATTTACCGCAAACTGCCCAAGAGTCTTTTGTGTCTGCGCCTTGGTGCCGCGCGAAGGCCTTTCAGTTTCTGTACTTTTATTGCGTGCGACTCACCCGACTGTTTACAACCAAACGACGCTCTTACCGGGGAAACAGCTCGCAAAAAATCGTCCCTACTGATTCTCTTACGTTTGTGTTTCGAGACTCGATTTTAGTAAGGCGAGGAGAGACGTGAATAGCAGGTTGTAAATCGTGGACACGTGGGCTTGATGTCCATTGGCGTTGACTGGTCGAGAGACGTGGAAACTAAACTTGAACGGACAACGCGTTCTAGAATTTGATCGATCCCGAAGGTGGGCGGATTGACAAAAGGTATAACTTAAAATTAGATTCTACTTATCTTTGGAATGGACCTTCATTATCCGTGTATTACGTTATGAATTTTGTATAAACTCTAAATTCAAATTAGCGCTTTTCAATTCTGATTAACAAATTGTACTTGGTTCTGTTCACCTCGGTTTCAACGTGTAAAATACGTTCCATTTCGCAGTGTGATCTAATTTGATAAAAATCCCAACACTTGTTCGAGATCTGCGAAGTACATGTTACACGTGAAATTTAGAATCCCAGCAGTATGGTAATGAAACACAGTCTGTATACGTTGCTCCTTTTTACTTCTCTGATTACTTCATTGTGCTTGAAAGTAAAAGAGTATGTAACATATTTCATTTCTGTGTATATGTATAGATATATAGATTCTATATATTTGTAATTTAATAGATTATATAATTTATAACTTTTCAAGTTATAAACAAATTTAAAAATGTATATAGAAATTATTGTTTAAAAAAACAATAGTCAATTGTTCATTGCGCCATATTTAATCTTTAAATGAGAAAAATTGCTAGTTTCGAATCACTTTGTACGTATTTTGTACGTAGAATGAAAGTAAATGGAAGTTACAACTCATAATTTGACACGTTTGATGCTGTTTGGACTATAAAGAGCTAATACATAACATTAATAGGAATGAAATAAAACAGTTTAACCCATTGACACACATTTCATTTTCACAGACTGCTTTTGGACAGTATTACTTCGCAAATATATATTTCTGAAAAATCTCAGACATTAAATTCCCTTTTCAAATACAACTACCATCTCTCGGGAATATGTGATAGGTTCGTTTTTACTATTTTAGCAAAAGCAAACACAATTATTTGCGTCATTATTTGCGTCAATGTGTGGAAGGATGAAAAGTTCGCGAAGATTGGAATTGCGTAACTGTTGCTTCGATAACTGTTGTTTCGAACGTAACGTTTCAAGGTAACGGAATTACATTGCGCCTTGATAATCTTATATCATATAACTGCATTATCCATCGACGTTTCTGTTTGATTATCCTTGTACACAAAGCATACAAACGATTCAGAGCCAAGTAAAATTACTAGACATTCCTATTTTATTACCATAATTAATGTTGCATTATACACATATGTCAAAATATTTGATAAAGATGTATTAACGTAGTCAAGTTTTATTTTGCGTGGTTATCGATGTATAACAAGAATATGACACATTTAATTTCTGAAACAAAGAGCATTGGTTATATCAAATTTTCCAAGTGTTGTTGAAAGTATTTTAACAGCGAAAAAGAACTGTCTGCGGTTAGAAAATGTTAATTTATTAGTTTCTTTATATCAAAACGGATGATTGTTTCATGAAATCTTGCCTGAAATTTAAAATTGTTCCTTTTTTTATTCGGTAACCGAGAAAATCAGGCCTCTTCAGGTGCAACGCTAATGCAACGAAAATTAGTGGTTGGTTGATTTGAGTCACGTGATTCGTGAGGGGGCGTGGAATAGACCTCGAGTAGGAGTGGCGTTGTCTGATACCAAGCAATCGCGCCTGTAATTTGTTTTTTATCGATTCAAATGTTTGCACATCAATAAAATTTTATGGCAAAAAAGTCATCTTCATTTCTTAGTCAGAACAGTTGCTTCTGGGCCTTTCGGTGAGACGAATCGTACCAGGGTACAAGTCGTGCAGTTTTCTGAATATCTCCTTATACGTTGATAATGATAGAAAACACAATTTGAATATGTTAATACGTTTGTGACACTGTGTACTGTAAACTTTGACGTAAATGCATCCGTAAATTTACGTATTCACGGTTTAAAAATTTCAACGTAAAATTAAATATTAAATATTAAGGATTCATTAAATAACATCAACATATTCGCACGTCTATCTTACGAAATGACGTTGATTTCGATTTAACAAAACTCTTGAAAATGCATTGTTTGACGTTTTCCATGAATCAGCAGATTTTTATGAAAAATATCCAAAAATACACCGTTGTGTGAGGAACGACATAGAGCAGAGAAAAGAAAATGCATTTCTCATCATTTACAAGGTGGAAGATGCATTTATTACGCATTATCGTCAAAGAAAACAGAGTCGGGCTAAAGCAAAAAAAAAAAAAAAAGAAAAAGTGAAATCGTAAATTTTCAATCGTTCATTTTGCATATGAAATGGGATTAAGTGCGAAAATACTCAATTAGCTCGATGCATTCCATTGGCATAAATAAATGATATGAAAAATAATCGATCGTGTGACTTAAATTAATAAATAAATAATACAAAAGTCAGTCGTACACGTGACAATGACGTGAAAATTTACAAACACAGAAGCTATTAACAGGCAGAAACTACGCATAATGTATAGGAGTTAAATGTATCGTAATAAATAGGAATTAAATAAATTTATAATAAAAATACACTGGCCATGTATAATAAGTAGAGAATTAAAAGATTCACAGAAAGACATTAAATGCTCTTTTATTCCAAAACGCGATAAATCGAAGAAAGAAATTTCCTTTTAAGATTCTCTTTTCTGCCTTTTGACGATTTAACTATATCGTCGATAGTGACACAAAGTGACGAACTAAACTAAACTTAGACACTTCGATCGGCGATATAAAGAAAAAAGAAAATCCTCGACGATGGACCTTGATAGGTACGATCCGGATATTTTACTTTACAATAAGGCATCGGAACACGCGCTGTCGCGTAATTTTTCTGCGCGAATCGCCACATTGTGCACCCTAGATAGCATTTGCAACACGAGCATAAGAATAGCTCTCGCCGCAGCCTTCAAAAGCGGCAAGGTTGGATCGTGTAATGTAAAACAGCAATCTCAGCGATATAACGCGAGAAACGCTAAATGTTAAGTTGCCTGATCGAAATTTCCACGTGTGAAATCATCTTTTCGTAATTACTCGACCCAATTCTTTCGTGGCGATGAGCGCGACACGGCGCGGGCAAAAAAGAAAGAAGAGAAGAAGAAGCAGAAAAGGAAAATAAATGAACTCCGATCGCGAACGCAACCGGGCAAAATGCATTCTTCAGAGCTGAACGCGCGTCGCGAATTGTGCAAATTGCGTAAGACGCTGTGAAGTAATCGGGTACGAACAAAATGTCAACATCGAATGAAAAATTTTTTGTTGTGATATATTCGCGTAGAGACGCGACATGAAAACGTCGTTGAATGTAATCGAAAATCTCGATGTTGCTCACGAAAGTATTTGAACGTTTATGGAACATTTTGTGAATAAATTATCTGGGTTGCGTTCAAACATTTTGACAACTTCATTAGCGCTGCGATTTATATTGGTCAACTTTGAAACGAATCTGCAAAATGTATGCAGAGATATTTAACAATGCTAGTATTTCGCACACGTTATAAAAGTGTTTCAACAGCCAATTATCTATTGTATTAACAAACCTTAATACATATTTGGCGGGATCATGTTTAATATGCACGCTGCACACTAATTACATTTACAGTAAATATCTTTCGACTTCTACATACATTTCCAGATTGGTTTCAAATTATACTAATACGTGGTAATGAAATTTCAAAATATTTTGCACGACAAACAATAATGTAAGCAATACCGATACACGAACGTGATAAATTTTATGTTGATTGACGTTTTAAAATGATAAACAGTCATATTCTTTTGTAATTCTATTAAATAAATGTTCAAATATTTTCTATAGTAATTCTCCTTTTTACAGTCACTTTTTACAATAATGCATAGCATCTATTATAACATCTATCAAGTAAAAACTCTATTTTCTGTTTAAATTTCATTTTCTTAGATAGCATTTAGAAAAATATGAATTTGCACGAATGTCCGCAATGTAACGTAATGTAACGTAATATTAAATACTTCAATTTCGTAGAATTATAGAATCTAGGCGAGGACATGGCGATAAAAAAATTTATTAAATCCTCGAAATAACCGATGCTTAAAATTTCTCCTTTCGCAGCCTCGACATTAAAACACAAACTGATTGAAAAGAATCGTGAAGTAATGTTGCGTTGAAGTAACGCAACGTTGAACTTTGATAGGTTAACCAGCGGATTTTTACCACGGCACGGTTGTTGCGTAGAACGACACTTTTCGAAGAAGTGATACTCGGCGAGAATACGATGAAATCTATCGTTAATCTAATTTACGAACATCAAGACGTTCTGTTCATATACTCACTGATAATTCCTCGAAGACCAGTTGAATATCAACGACTGGCGATGCACGAGCGCGGTTACAAAGCGACGTGAAAGCTCGGGGGAAACAGCCCGCGAGGAATGCCGCTGTCGCTTTAAATCAGACGTGTGCTTGAATAAAAATGGTCTTATTTAAATTTCTTTGTGAAATCTTTTTATATCGCGATGTCAACGAGTCAACAATCTAAATATATGCCGAGGGGGAAGATTATGCATTTGTTCACGGTATGGTAATGAAAAGAGCATCAGAAGTAAGTCCTGTAAAGTCCTGCTTCAACGAAGTAGAAACAAAGTAATTTAAATAACAGAAATAAATCGGCGTATTTAACGAGACAGTAAACTGTCGTCGCTGTTTGTATACGTGGATGCGCAACCTTTGAAAATGAAAAATGTTAGAAGAAAAACCGAAACATATAGAGAGGAACGATGATCGCCAAGTGACAGCATCGAGATAAAACGAGACAAGAACCGCCGCACAGAAATCTATAAATCTATATCGAAGAGGAATGTTCGATGCGGAAGGAAGGCTAATGATCCGGCTGATCACTAGTCGTTGTTGTCGAAGGAGAAGAAAAAAAAAAGAGAAGATAAATCCGCAAAGGTTGCCTCGAGTGCTAGCTGTTTTCTCTTGGAGAGACGGGAGAGCGACGGTTCTGCGTCGTGGCGACATCTACGTGGAGGAGCGGTACAAGATTGGCTGGCAGTTCGCAGGCGCATTTCCCGGTGCATTCTCTCGTTCCAGCCTCGCTCCGAGCGGGGAGCGTCGTCATTCCTTCCCCGTGATCCATCGACGATAGACACAATTCTTTTTTCTCTCCGTACAACCTCCCTCTCGTTCTTCTTCCTCGTTGTTATTAGCGTAACAACTCGGGTAACAACTCGTGCGGTAACGCATTCGCTTATACGTGAGAGCGATTATTCCGTCGAATTCTTTCGAAACGACGCAACGGCAACAGGCATCGTTCGTTTCCTCTTTGTCTCTCCCTCTTCCCTCTGTCTTCGTCTGCTCTCCTCTTTCACTACGTTTCCACTGTCCGCAAGGTTACGTTGCTAGTTCTCGTCTCTTCTCTTCCCCCACTCTCCCCCCTCTCTCCAGGTTTCTTCAGCTCCCGGCTTCCGCCGATAATACCCCTTCCGTCCGCCGACCGATAAACCTGCGTACCCACTGTCACGGTCGAAGAAAGAAGAGGTCGGGGGTCCGGAATATACACCAGCCACTTCACAGGCGTCGTCTGCTTTCTCCTCGCTTCCGGCAGTCCCCTGCCGGCGGACTCTGTGACTCACGATTCGGCTTGGAGCGCGTCGATCATGTCGCTGATCGCCAACTGTTTTCGACGGCTCACCGAGACACCGGCTAAGAACGAGGTAAACAAAGAATCGCTGCCGATCCGCGCGACCCGGGCGAAGCATGCACGAGCTTCGTGCGCCGGTCGCGCGTGCTGCTCGTGCCTCTCTGTTTCTCTTTGCCTCTAATAGCTCGATCAACGTTTGTTCGTTGTCGGAACGCGCTCTCTTTGTTTTTTGTTTCTTTTCAACAATTTTTTTCGCGATACCGTATCGCTTCTGCACGCAGTTAATATTATTTATTAATTGGAGTATGTATAAACAAAGCCAGTTTTTCGTTTTTTTTTTTTTTTTTTTTTTTTTGTAACAGAGGAAGATCATTCACGTGCCAAATATATTTGCGATATTAATCCATCGTGTCATGCAATTACCGAGATACATGTATCTCTGCGCGATCGCGTAATTAATCTTCATTGACAGACATTAATATCGTTTAATTATTGACTGTATTAATCTACGAGGCTGTTTAGGAAATTGCGAATGAGCAGCCGCACGTACGCATTGTAAAAATTGTAATTTTCAAAAGTACTTGTTGCTTCGTTATCGTTCGCGAGAAATAGATCGAATAGTTTATTTATAAGAATTATTCACATTGTCAAATTTTCCACCAGAGTAAACAGTCACGATCGATTAAGAATCTTCCTCCCTTTGCAACAGTCTCGCCAGATTTGAAATTGGAATGAACAGCCGCAACTACGTATCTTTTGCCTCTTTCAAGCGTAAGGGATTTTAATCGCGGAAGATTAAGTTATGCGCGACCGGTGACGAGAGGCGTCCACCCGGCAGCACTTCCGGCTGATCGAACGCCGCCGTGACTTTCGATTCTGTGTTTGCGTTGCCGAGTGACCGCGATTGAACGTCGCCCAATGTGGGTCACTGGAAGAAACTGTGACACGCGGTCTTCCGCATCTGCGACCTTGAACGCGATCGGCCCAATTGCCCGCCCGGCGATCGCGATCCTCGGTCCACGTCCGTTATCCCCGATTAAGGGATTACGCTCCGGTTAATTTGCATATTTTCTCGCGCGATTCTCGCCAGAAGTCGTGGTTTAACGACTCTGCTCAGATTAACTACCTCAAAGACATTAGAGGGAAAATCGTAAATCTACTTGTTGAAAATCAGCGCGCTTGGCAAATTCGAATTTGAAATGTAAAAGAAGAAGTCGATCGAGAAATGCAAATTGAGACGTGGAGCCGAATGAATGTTCGAAACCTCGAACGAATTGAACTACTCCGAATTTAAATACTAATGGCGGTTAACGCCGTTTATACATATGCATATATTACACGTATATGTACATTATTTCTGTGCATTGTTTCTCTTAATAACTCCTCGGCACGAGTTAGAGAAGAATGGCTTTTTTTATCGCGTTCTACCGATTGTTTTCCAGCTGAAAGGCTACAAGGTCACCGATGTGAATCGCATGCGAAAAATCGGCGTCGCCTGCAGGAGCCTCCACGAGCTGAAGCAGAAAGCGTGCGCGAAGCTGAACGTGAGTATCCCGATGTGATTAACGCTCACAGCGTTTATTTAATCGACCGATAGTCCGATTCATGCTATCTGAGAGACAGAGAGAGAGAGAGAGAGAGAGAGAGAGAGAGAAAGAGAGAGAGAATGTGACATTGGGAGCAAGGGAGACGGATAAAACGAGACATTTCCAAGCGGTTCGCTCGCGTTGCATGGAAACCGTACCGTGGTTCCACGCCGCTTTTACATGTCGTGATAAAAGTTGTCGGCTGAAATTGGGTCATAAAAGCCTCGCAGCTGATCCGTGTGAACGCTCCTGGAAAATTGTAACGCCCGGCTGTTCCGTCTCGCAAGATCGGTATTTCGTTACAAGTGCACCTAACCTCGTTCTGCTTGTAAAATTACCAAGAGAAAGAAAGAAAAAAAAAAAAAAAAAAAAAAAAACAGCAGAGCAGCTCGTTTTCTGCATAAAATTATTCGTTCGTTCGATTCGCGTGGATTACTCAAACGTCTCCTCCGAGGTGAATTTAAAAAAAAAAAAAATGTCACGCTTCCGCTGCTAATCACGTTTATAAATTATGCAAAATTCGGAGAGTGTTGCACCAAAAAAAAAAAAGAAAAAAAAAATCGTACGTAACGAGACTGCTCGTCGTTTTACTGTTGTTTAACAATGTGAATTCAGAGCCGGTGGTCTGAATATTTTAACACACGTAAGGACACTACGTAACGTCGCGTGTAACAGCCCCGGCCAGTTCATCCACGTGCCCGAACGAAAAGGAAAAAAAAGACAGGCGGTGAATTCGAACGGCCGGGTTACGAGAGGCGGGCAGGCACGTGCGGATAATTAATCGCGAGAGATACGGAGGATTTACATGGGGCCGCGCCGCTTGCCAACGCTTTCGAGGATAAGTTAATCTGGTTGGTGGATCGACCTTGGAGCCAAATCGCGTTCGCCTGCAGCGTGTAGCTCTATCGAACCGGCCCGGCCACGGGCAAGGAGCAGCCCCAATGTCAAGGTCGTCCGATATCCGCCTGCTGGACCGATAGCCTAGAATCAAAGTGGCCAATCCTTTCGTCGGAGCCAAGATTTTTCCCTGTTTTCGATGTGACGCGCGCGCTCCACGATGCGGCTGCTCGACGTTTGCCAGCTTCCGGCCATCACGCTGGACTCCTCCTTTGCTGTAACTGGTGCAAAACTGCGATTCCGAAAGAATTGATTGCGACGATGTGCGCCACCGAGAAACAACGAACGACGCCTGCCCCGTTCATGGTGCGCCGCACGTGCCGCCGATTTGCTCGTTGTAACTGGGTCAACTTTGTGCCTCTTTTCTTGCATGAAGGAAAAAGAAAAAAAAAAAAAAAAGAACTAACAGGAGCACAACGTTACGTTACGCGGTTCGGTTAAAGGTTAACTGTCCGTGACTTTGTTCCCTCGGCATCGGTGGATTCAGTGTGTGTGTGCTCGCTCGATTTCATCGAACGAACTTTGCCCGGACGTAACGGTTTCGATTATCTCACAATCGGAGACGCGAGATTTGCGTTGAATGGAGGGGTACGAGATTGATCAGGATGTTTGAATCCGTACCGATGGCTAGAAATTTATTTTACTTGAACGTTGCATCGTTCGTCATTTATATTACTGGAATTTGGCTCTTCGATGTTATGGCTGTGACAGAGAGTTTCGAGAATTTACGTTAGATTTACGAAGAATTTATACCGGATAAGGTTCAATGCTACACTTTTTAAACCTAGGTTCTACAATTCTACGAAATTTAAAGACATTGGTGTATTTATAGTGTTAGGGTGAATTGCTTGGTTCTTAATAGATTAACGAAGCTGAAAATCATTTTGAAATAACAGTTAGAAATTCCAATTAAGAATTAATTTTCCTGTTTGAGAAACGCTTTGTGATCTAACAAACGACTTTATGCACTTTCCCTTCCACCCATTTGTCTAAGCGATGAATTTGAATCGAAGAAACTCTCGGTGTCGTAATATCTGGCAATTAATACCATTTCGTCGTGAAGTACAAATGAATTGGGTGTACCTCTGCAACGTACACTACCGATCAAAAGTTTGAATTATGTTTTACTCCATTTGTACTTTACATTTAATTTAATATTTCGCTATATGCCAATTCCCGAATATTTTTTGACGATACAACTATCGACGAGTTCGTTTCCTACGTACAATGTGCTAAAATATTCACCATTGACATTAAAAGTGTGTGCTCAATGCAAACTTAATGAGGTAGAAAGTAAATCGGTATCGGCAAATACTTCTAAATTTCCAGGTAACAAACGATCCTGCCGAGATCAACATCTACTTGCTCGATGGTTCGTTGATCGACGAGGAAGAGTATTTTTCCACGTTGAAACCTCAGACGACACTGATCCTCCAGAAACCTGGCGAGAAAGTGTTAACCGGTTAGTGTTGTCAATTTTCTTCTTATAATCGAATGTGAGCTGTATAGATTAAAATTAATTGAAATTGACGTTCGTAGGAAATATTATCGTACTCACCAATGACAAACATTTCCACACGACAAAATAATTTTAAACTTAAAAATAATTTTAAATTCTCGGTCAAACCATTTGCATCTTGCTTATTCAATAAGACTTATTTAATTTTTAATGAGACTTTTAAAAGACTTAATTTTAGATTTTAAATCAGACTTTATTCTTATTAACTAAGACTCGTTTAATTTTTATAAAAAAAAGAAATTGTATTTTTCATTCTGGCAAATATGTTTCAATCAAACGCAAGTATTCGAAAATATTCGAAAACATTGAAATCTTGGAGATACCAACGCATTTGTTTGAATTATACAAGAAAATAAAATCAACGATTTCAATTCATTTATTTACGATTTAATTGTTGTAATTCACACTTGAAATACTTTAATTAAAGAAATGCTGCGTCCATCGCGTAGTATCGTCGTTTCATAGGCAAAGCGTGTGGCAGTCAACGTGTCAACTGGTCGTTCATTGTTTGACAATAGAACAAGCCAAGCTGAACACAGAGAGCCTGGAAACACGTGTCGTTTCGAACGCTGCTTCACGAGATCCGTTCTTTGCTTGCAGACGCGGACCTTCTGTATGACACCTTGAGGCGTGTTAACATCGATTTTCTGATTGCCGGCGAGAAAGCGTCCGAGTTCCTCACGGAAAACCTTAAAACGAAGGTCGCTGTTCTAAATAACGCTTTGAACAAAGATGACTCGAAAACAGCGTTCAGCAAGAGGGACGAACATCCGGAGTGGTTTCACGGATTGGAAACTAACTGCGCGACCAAAGTAAGTCTTACGTATCTGGGAAAATATTTTTACGCTCTGCTCACTTTCAAAGGATTGTTCTTTTTCTTTTTTTTTTTCCCTTTTATGACGTATTTCTTATCGCCACGGCTATAAATATTCACAAGAAAGAAAAATCAGGTTTACCTTGTAGGGTGACGAGTTTGAGATTTGATCCACGTCCAGATTGTTCGATCAGTGAAGAATTCCAGATTTTCGTAATTCTTCTGTCGGGAGAATCGCGGGTAAAATTTGAAGTATCTTGTGCGGAGACTAATATTGAAAATGTCGAGTCGAAATGTTGAAAATATTGAAGTCAACAGGACGAAATATTACGAAATATCAATTAACAGACTGAAAGTATTTTTAAAGGTACAAAACTGCACTTGTTAAGTTTACTGTTACTACAATCCTTCAAATTTACTATTAATTCAATTTACTTCGCCTAATTTATTTCGCCGGTAATTTACTACTGTCACTCGCAATCTCAAAGTATTTTTGAATTTAATTCCTAAAGTTTACGCGTTAGTGTGGTTGGATGTGAAAATAAAGGAGAGAAAAATCGATACAAAGATACATCCTACGCATTTCCTCGGAGAAACTTTTCCCCGTAGATACCGTTCGGGTCGTGATCAACGATAAGTCACCCTTCGAACGTACAAGTCGGTCTAGGTCGTCGCTTAATGTAATAGAACGAGAGGGAGTTTATCCTTTGACGTTCGATATCGTTCGAGTTAATTAACGTCACAGCGCTTTCATTCCGGCGGATTGCTATTTATCGCGTGATTTCTTTACGAAATCTTACTATCGTCGATTACTATCGACGATAGTGCGCTAAATAATTAATTAGTCTTAAACTTTTTATTCGTTAATGATAAATGCAGATTTCTGTACCACGCTTGTTTATTCGCTTAGGACAACACCGGATCACGTGGAAAAATAATAAATTTGTATTTTGGCTGGGAAGCTCGACGTCGATATCACGGAATTCCCGTACCTCGCAAATCCCACACCTAATCTTCGCCCGTGTCGATATATCTATCCCGCCAGGATCGAATCTACGGCGCAGATTTCCCAGATAGCTTTACCGATGAAACACGCCTCTTTCTCTCCGTGATTTCTGTTCTTTTATCACACCTCGTTTCTTCTGATTACGAGCGACTGGCCTTTTTATTATACCGTTGCACGGGCGAATGGATTATCGTCGTTAGGCAATAGAGACATTTACGAAAATTTATATAGTTTTTTGAATGTAGTTTAGAAAGTATAAAACTCACGAAACATTATAATTGGATTAAATATTATAATTAGATTTATGGATATATATCTGCGAGAAACTTGACGATATAAAAATGCATAGGACGCACGAAACATGCAAATACGTATAAAATGCAAAGGTGCGGTGCCTTTATATTCGTTATAACCACGCCCAGAATTTTTATGCATATTTTTTTTTTCCGTACTTTCATGAATATCGTAGAAATTTGTTTCGTCCGCTGAATATTGCAATAAATACTCTGGCATTGGACACTTTACGTATTTTTGCACATTGGGTAGATATCGTGCAACTTTGCAACTTCGAGTATCCCATGAATATCCACGAATAAAAATCCACGGTCTAGTTGCAAAATAACTTTAGGTAAGTGAAACAAACTTTCTTTCTCGCGTTCGCGAGAGTCCGATATTTGCATAAAAATCCACAACCTAATCGCCAAGAGCATTACGTCTTCCAAATACCTCGCAAATCACTCGCATTCCGTTGCGTTCTTCGGAATTCCGCACGGATGCACGAAAAATTCACAATCTGTTGATCGTTCGCCGAATAGATTCGCGTTTGGCCAACAATGCGATACGAAGGTGGTAAACTCGCGACCTGGATTGTTCGAAATTAGCTTGGACGAATGATCCATTGTTCCTTATGATAAACAATTCGATTCTGTTGCCGATTTACCAAAAACAATGGCGCAGCTCCGTTTTCATTATAGAACACATTACGTTCACAATACGGCAATGTCGGTGCATACTGACCCATTTTGATTTGCCACAGCGAGATTGTTGCCATTTACGGCGCGCAGGAGTTAAATACCCTCTCGATACGGGATACGAGCTTTTCCAGCCTGTTGAAACGCGCGTCGTGTTGTTTGATTAATCCTTTCGCTACCACGAAACGAGATACATATCTCCGTGCGGGGTAACGGTATTTATATATATTTACAGACACACGCGTATTTTACGTTTGCATTCTTTAGCGTTTACAATTGAATGCTTCGAGATATTTCGTTCCGCGTCGGTTCCAAACTGGCAATTTCGCGTGTGCAACAATCACGCGGAGATTGAAAAACCTAATTGATCCCCTTTGCTCAGTGTGATCGTTGCAAACGGAATGCGTCAACGCTAGCATACGAAATACAATTAGGCTTTCTCTTTTCTAAACTAATGTAACGAAAGTTACTACGACGATTCGAATTGACGCAATTTGTGTCAATTTATGTTGTTTAACGATATTGTATTTTTTTTTACAGAGTGTAAATTATTAAGATTATACACGAAAGATAATTGACGTTCAATCGAGAACGTATATAAACTCGACGAAAATTAATGAAATTAATCATTTTTGCAGGAAGCTTACTTGCATCGTAGATGCCAGGACAGGATACGGGGTTACTTGTACAAAACGATCGAACAGATCAGATCGTCGGACGTGTTCGCGAAGGATCCACGAGCCAGAAAGCAACTGTTATACGCCATAGCCTTCTTCAAGATGCAGCTGAAAGAGGATCACTACTTTGGCTACTACTTCGATAGGAGTCGGGCAAAGATCGAGGCGTTGGAGGGTGTTGATCAGCTCGATTCGTCGGTCTGTTACGATCATTGTCCTTGTAGGTTGAAATGGCTCGACGACGGCACGTACTTGAGATTGTTCGGCACGGTGGAGCAATCCGACGATGTCGACGGCGTGAAGAAGAGGAACGAGAGGAACTCGGCGGCGGACACAAAGACTGAGGAGGAAGAGGCGGAGGCAGAGGAGAACTGTCCTTACAAGATTAGAAGGATAGAGAAGAAAATGTGTATCGCGTTGTGCGATCGGACGGGCGAGTTCAAATGTCACGGAGTGTGGAACGAGGATAAATGTCCTTACGGGGCACACAAGATCAATCCGTACAGGTCGAAGGAAGAGCTCGTTTTATTCTCCACGTGGAACTTTGATCATAAGTAAGTAAGTCGTGTTTGCAATGTGCCAGCTTTCGAAGCATCCTGTCAATTTTAGACAAAACCATAGTCTTTATCGATGTGAATATTTGAGTGACTCGCAGCCCCATTTAATTCTAAACTAATAACCGTATTATGTCGTTATTTAAAAATTTATGAAGCTTTTGGTATCTCGCTGTTTCTACCACTATGCTTTTATCTTTATACTGTAAAATGTATTTCTATGTATCAATTAAGCATTCATTTCAACTAATGAATTAGAATCGAAAGATTAAAGACATAGTCGAGATAGTTGCACTTATGATCAAAACGACGCAAGATTTGTAAACGACGTTTCTTTGTTGAATGTAAAATTGATGGATGCTCCAAACTTGGTAATGTATGTACATATTGTACTATAATATTTGCTATAGAGAATGAGCCGAAAACCATGATTTAGTTAATTAAATTTGTTTCATTGTCACAAACACATGGTATTCGGGCGACTTGAGTTAAATGTGGGCTCACTGTGCATGAGTTTCAGGATTGAAAGGTCCAGGACTCTGATTCCATTACTGCTGAAACTAGCGTCCAAAGGAACCGCCAACGAGGCAGATCTCATCGAAATTTACGACAATCTGTTCACGATAAAGAACTTGAGACTGGTTCACATCGTATGCCATGATAAGAGCTCGCACAAATAATTAGTCGTTATCACTTGGAAGGGTTAACAGAGATTTCAACGATGCGGAACGAAATAAAAAGGAAAAGGGAAAATATATATATTAAGATACGTAACACGTAGAATATAAATGTAATATCTCCTCGTATGAAAAGCGTACTTAATTGTAAATTGCTGTTGATAGATGATTTAAAACTTCAAAGTTTATCATTTGTTGTACACGATTTCGATTCCGTTGCGCCACATAGCGACAAAGCAATACCGATCGCGGGATCGAGCAAACTTCTTCTTTTTATCGTAGATTAAGTCAAATTTTCCATCATCTACTATAAAACACTATGCACGTTCGATAAAGATATATCTGAAAGTGACTGAAAATGAGAATTTATGATGGAGATTTTGCGCACAATTTCTGTCTCGATCGGTAAACCGAAGATCGTTGATAATTCGAATATAACTATACTCCTCGGAAAGTAACTGATCAAAGTGATTAAACTGCGAATTTTTATGCATAGGAAAGTGGAATATGTAAAAACGACGAGAATGCATAGAGTATGCAAAAATATATAAAATACGATAGATTGTTATAAATAAAACAAAGAAGAATGTTAAAAGAAAAGTACGAAATTTGTATCACTTTGGACACCTGAAGTTTTAACGCGTCATCATTCTATAAATTGTAAAGTTTCGTAAATTATTATTTATGGCAAATGTGATGGGAATGTTAGCAAAAAATGTAGATGAAGTTACTCCAAAAACCGAATCGAAACTTTCTGATTTCAAATGGTTATAATTTTGAAATCAATGCATGAAATGTAAAAATTCAAACGTTATTTTATAAATGGAACTCGATATTTATAGCGTGTAAAATTGTTAATTGATGACAGTAAAATATGTAATATTAAAGATAAGAAAATATTAAGAGATAAGATATCAAGATATTACATGAAATATGTTTTTATTATATTATACTATACTTATAAAGCAAAACGAAATGTATTGAACGTAAAGAATTGTTATTATGTTTCATCCGTATATATCACGTTTCTTCTTGAGATGATAAGTTTTCCAATAAAATCAATATTAATGACGTCAAATTACTCGCCATCATGTGGCGTCAAGTGTTTGTAGGCGAGTTTATCGTTAACATTCATTTTATTGCACGGTTCTCTCAAAGAGAAATGTGATACATATGTATGAAATACATGTAATATCTTCGATACATTTTATTTTACTTCAAGATTAAATTATAATATGATTACGAACGTATTTCACGGAAGATTTGCATCATAATATCTTATCTTAATACATTGCATTTTATTCTTATCAGTTAACAATTTTAGCAATATGTTTTCACACGTTATAAGTTCCATTTATAAAAGAGCATTTGAATTTTTATAAGCAATTCGTTTATTCGTTTCGAAATTACGATCGTTGTAACATTCCCATCACATTTATCATAAACAATCGTGACTTACAGAATGATGCCTGCGTTAAAATTTTTGGGAACTGTCTGAAAGGCTACGAATTTCACATTTCTTTGATATTCTCCTTTCTGTCTTGATTACATTTCTTCTGCCGCGTTCGCAAAAATCCGAAGACGTATAAAAATTCGCAGTCCAGAAACTGAAATGAAATTAGCGCACCGTTCACTGCAACTTTTTTATCACATTTTTAAGACGTCTTTACGCATCCTAACGACTACTGTAAACGTTTCTATCGACATTTTTGCAGAACAAGTGCCACGAAACGACGTCTCCCCTACTTCAGCACTGAATCTGAGTTCCCAATCATCTCGGGAACGTCTCAATATGTCATACAGGGTTGGGCGCAACGGAATAATCGTTGATTAAAAAGATTTATCAAAGGCGGATCGAAGAGATTCGTCGAAAGGACTGTTAATTATCTTGTTGAAAGTGCGACAAAGGGACTGTTTGAAGAAGACTTTAAGATGGCTTTAGAATTTATCTTAAAAAAAAAAAAGAAAAAAAAAGAAGAAAAAAAAAAACAGGAATACACTCTATAAGATCGAGTATCTTTCGGATATTTTTGATTCGACTGGTTCACCAAAGACAAAAACAAAGTTCTGATACATATATTATATAAATATTTAAATATATATATATATTCGTTATTGAATTTAGAGAATACATACACGTGTATATCTATTTATTATGGATGCGTGTGCAGAATGATGGAATTGCGTCAATTGAATATTTAAATTTCAAATAACATTGAAACGCTGAATAATTAATGAAAATGTGCAAAAATGAATTCACGTAGTATATGCTGGGCTTGTCTTTATTTAGTATTACGTGTTACTATGACTTGAAAAACGAGGAAATGCTGGAATTACGTAACCAGTTCAAGTAAATTCTCCTTGTCATGGAAGGATTGTCTATTAAAAGAAAGATAGATGTTCTTGTGAAAGAATAGAGAAGAAATATCTGTACCGTATCCTTAAAAAAAGAAATCAAGACGATTTAATCTAACAATAAGCACATTGCTCTAGTCCTCGTATCAGATCTCGTTTCATTTGACAATTTAATTGTTGCCAGACTATATTCTACTTATCCTGCGCTCGTAACATATAAATAAGTATACATATTGTACTATATTTAGGTATACACAGATATACACATTATATTATATTTAGGTATATACACAAGGGAAATTACAAAATGTTTTAGAGACTCGCTTTATATATCTAAAGCGGCATATTCTTCCGATATGGAGATGTCTAACGGAAGGACTTGACTCGAATTATGTCTTTTTGATAATTCTTCTTTTGATATGATTTCGATCGGTCTTTGTTCGTTTTGTCGCGATTCGTCTCGCGAGACTGACGAACTAACACACTTTTTATAAAATCTGAATTACTATCGACGACGACAATTACTACAAAAATAACAAGAGAGTAGTGAACAGTTGGCAACTTTAGTAAATTTATTTGCGCATCGAGACGTATTTAAATGGCGCGCCTCTTTTTTGCTTGGAACGTTGGTAATTATTTGATGCAACCTTTTGGTCACATTGACGCAACATGTACTCTATAGTAAATAGACTACGGATGTTTATGCATTTAACTGGATAATGTGATTGAAAGAAAAATACTCGTTACAATGGAAAAAGCAGATGGTTATACATTTGCATAAAAATCCGCAGTAATGAAGCATTTGTTGCGAGATCACTTTGTATCCTAAATGATTCGTTGATGTCTCGTGTTTGAAGCGCCACGCGTTATTAACACTGTAACAACCGACGACACTACTGTCGCATGATTTTCACACTCGGAGAATTTCTACAAAGAGATTAACTCATTAAGAGCCAACGTTGCGTTAACACGTTTCATTTAAATTCAATTTTTTTAAATCGATTCGCGTTATCGAATTCTGTAACTGCGAAAGAAAATTCAAAGGACACGTTTTTTCCACCCTGACTTTATAATTTTAGAGAAGAAGTGTTGCGTTTGTAACGTTGGGTGAACAAATGCCCCTTAATGATTACGGATTAAAAACTTGTTCGATCATAGAGTTGTTGGCTTCTTCAAAAGAATTCCTTTGAAAAAAGTTGAAAATTAGCAGTTGGTGGTTACAGTGTTGAGTATGACGGATCATTGTGTTTTGGGCGATTAAGAATTTGCAACGCCGCTGTTCGAAAATTTCCTTTCTGGCGCCTTTCGAGAGTCGAGCTTAAAAGGGGAGACTCGCGAGATTGTCGCGGAATCGATCGAAGGGTGGCGTATCGCGGTGGCTGTTCAGTATCGTTGGTCGATGTGCGTCGCGCGCGAAATTCCAGCTTTATCGTCGGAGGACCTCGTTTGAGAAGCGTAGTGTACCAAGCGTTGTACACCATCGGTAAAGCGTCGTGGCTTGACCGTGGCGGTTTATTGATTTTGTTCCACATCTCTCCAAGTTTTTTTAATCAATCGGGATTAGTTTTGGTGATCCGTTGCATTCCCAGCTATCTTAAAATGAACGTCGTTACGCTGTTAGGAGCGAGACGTTGCGAAGAATAACGAAATTCACTCGTACATAAAGGGGTAATCGCTAGATACCGTGATGCGCGTTAAACACGGAAGAGCAGAGAGAAAGGATGGAGAGATTGAATAATTTTTGTGAGAAGGATCGTGTAGAAATGATAACGACGTTGTATCACGAGTACGCCGGCGGTATGAGAGAAACTGCACGAAAAGTGCGATACTTCCTCGCGGGCAACGTGCAAGCATAGTTATTTTTCAATGTAAAGCGACTGTGTAGCTCTATTTTAGGCAAATGTATATTTTAGGTACGAAAGAACGACGCAGAGATGAGCGCAAGAGAGAAAACAGAAAGCTGGTCGTTAATTTCTTTCGTTTCCATCCCCCGTTATTCCCATCACGCTCGCTCGCAAATGATGTGAGCAAGAATTAATTGCATTCGGTTAATTACCGGTCACGTTGAAACGAGCGTCGAACTCGTTTGCAACTTTGCCAGTGTAAAATTTTGCCGGCGTCGAGGCGTCTCGGCAGCGAAAGAATCTCGCACGTTCGAGATCGATGATCTCAGCAAGTCAAAAAATGCAACATCTCGCTTGCTCGAATTACAATCGGTAAAGTTGTTCGATATCAGTGAATGACACTTTCGTACAATGATTGATTTGAACATCACGTGGAAGTATTTGTCACGGAACAACTATTACATACATGTTGCGTGTGTTGTGTGATGCATTTATGGAATTTCATTAATGCTGTAACGGGACAGGAGTCGCAAAATGATGAAACGCGTAACGCAAACGTATATTTAGTAAAAAAATTAATGAACGTCAAATACGATCCCGGTGAATATTAAGACCGATTGACAAAATTAATCGTGGCTGTTTAAATATTTTTCACGAGCTCTGTGAAATATGTGCCTACATTAAATATCTTGCAATTTCTGCGTGCATTAAAAAAATTTTTTTTTATGCTTGACAAACGTGATCGCGATACTCAGATTTCACCACAGTATTAATGAAATGTTGAAACGTTGAAATGTGTTGCTTCGCGTGAAACATAAAGTCTAATTAAGTTGCTGCAATTATTCGCGAGCAACTGTGTCAGAATGATTTCGCATCACTGAGAATCGAGAACAGTGTAGAGATATATCGACTATTCTAAAATTCGTCGTTGGTCTCGAACGCGTTCAGCTCGCGAAGCCCTATCGATCGGGTTGATCGATGAAAAATATTTGGACGCGCGTATATTTTCGTCCCCCCCGCCGTTGGAAATTTCAAATTCGTTTCGAATTCGCAAAATGACGAACGTTTCGTCGTAACTCCGCTTGTTTTTTCAATTACGTCGCGCGCGGCCTCGATAATTAAACGACGTGCAATTGTCGCGCAGAAGCGTACGCTCCGCGCGGGAATTTATGTCGAGGCGAACGAACGGATGATTAAGGGAAACAATGTAATTTCATTAACTCGCGAAGACAGTACACAGCGGAGCGACGTGCTCGACCCGATTAAACGGGGATCGGATCTCCCGATTTCTTTCACGCGCGATCGCGATGATTTGAGTAGTCGTGGCCTGCTTTCGTTTCGAATCGGTTATTTCGCCTGAAAATATATACACGCGCGCACGGTGTAAATCAATTACCGCCAGGTTAATCACAAGTGCAATTAAAAGGGCGATTACAATATAAGAACCGTTCGACGTTCGATCCAGTGTCGTTTAATTTAATTGCAGCTCTAAGGTTCTCTCTCTCTCTCTCTCTCTTTTCCCTTTCTTTCCTCCCTGCGTTCTTTCCCTCCCTTTTCACCTCCGTCCCTGCCGTCGTTATTCCTCCGTTGCTCTTTCACATCGCGAACTTTTCGCGAACGACGTCGCGAAACCTCCATTAACAGCGATATTGTTCGAGTTTCGCGCGCCGGTTAGTATTTCGCACGTCAGGCTGCTCTCGCGTTTCCCGCTCCCTACATTTCGCTGTTCCGGGATTAATTAATCGTAATTACGTTTCCGACGATTGATGAAAACTGCAGCGATCTCCTTTCGGCCTCTTAATTTTATTGCCGATCGATTTTAATAGTCGCCTCGTGAACGAATTCGAAATGATAAAGAAGTGGAGAAAGGAACGTGATCGGTCAGCCCGGAAAGTCTTCGTACGGTACATTAAAATTTATTTAGCGTCACTTAATTTTAATAATACTATTATTTATATTGACGACACGTTGCTCTGTTTCTACTAAAATTCGACGATGTTAAATAAATTTTAATGTGATATACAGAAACTTTTTAGACTGACTGTGCATTTGTAAATGTAGTAAGAGTCTAATATATATTCTACATTGAAAAAGATAGTAAGAGAGATATTTTTCCATGGATTCCAACATGCTGCTAAAACCATCTACCGTTCAAGAGTTAATCAACATACAAAAGGATGTTGGAACAACTTGTAATTGAATGGCGGAAGAACATTGTGTAACTTTTTTCAACATGTCTTCGAGTTTTTGTGGATTAATGTTGTTTCTCTCTCTCTCTCTCTCTCTCTTGGAGAATTAAATCACGTCTACAGCATTTCGACAGACGTGCTCTTTTGCGCAACGAAGCGATAGGATAATGGGTCAATTTTGAATTCACTGAGCAGCCTGAATGAAGCTTAAACTTCGTTCAGCTCCCTCCTTCACTCCTCTCTCTCTGTTTCTCTCTCTCTCTCTCTCTCTCTCTCTCTCTGTCAATTCATCAGCCACGACAGTCCAGATTATCTTCAGTCCTCGCGGTTTTCGACGAGTCCACATCGTTCGACCGACAGTCTCTTCAAAAAGATCAGAATGAAGAGAGGAACGATATCGTTCGCCACGAAACGAAAACAATTCCAGAAAATTCTCACAAATATTCCTTAATGTCCAGAGATGCAAAAAAAAGAAAAGAAAAAAACTGCACGACTTGTACCTCAGCACGATTCGTCTCACTGAAAGGCCTAGAAGCAACTGTTCCGACTAGCAAATGAAGACGACTTTTTTGCCATAAAATTTTATCGATACGCAAACATTTGAATCGATAGAAAACAAATTACAGCAGCGATCGCTCAGTATCAGACAAAGTCAGTCCTGCTCGAGGTCTACTCCACGCCCCCTTTCGAATCACGTGACCCAAATTAACCAATCGCTAATTTTCGTTGCATGAGCGTTGCACCTGAAGAGGCCCGTTTTTCTGGGTTACCCCCGCTAAAATCACTTTTAGTGATAAAAAGAAATCGTCAGCAGTTGAAATTCGTCTATGCAACTCAGAGCGATAACTCTACGGACGAAAATAAAATTTCGTTTTACCACTCGGTGAGTTTTCGCGGTTAGGTGATCCTCCGTAGGGCGACGAAAATTACCTCGCAATGTCGGCGGCCGAACAAAAGAAAATGCAACGACTCGAAGAGTACGTCTTTCGAAAACTACCAGCCTCCCGAGTAACAGGACGTTACGAATATTACCTCGCGACAAACAAAATCGACTTTGAAACATCCTTGACACCTCCATCGATCCAACCCCCGTAACCTCTGTACACGAGTCCTATTTACAAAATTATCGGGGGATTCTCGTCGCCATTCGACGAACTTTCACGCCTCGACTATCCCCCGATTTGAAAGTTAAATTTCCAAACTCGACGCGTCGACTCGTTTCATCCCTTTATTCACCAGCCAGTTTTCAAGGACGTGCACGTACATACGCATATATAACCTCGACGTATCGACGCACTCCTCGCGAAACAGACTCGCGTAACGCGAGCTGCGAGAATGCGAAGGCACAGGCGGAGGGTGGAAACACGATGGATATCCGAGACCATAACCCAGTCGCGTTTATCGCGCGAGCAACAGCCTGGATTAAGGAGGAAAGGAAAGCGGCCCAAGGAGGGGTGGAATTCGGCCTGGTTTACCCGCCACCCTCGTACCTCGTGCACCCCTGGCGATTTTACTGCCGGCACTAATCACTTCCCTTGCAAAACGATTTGCTGATTTATCGTTTAATTTCGCGACGATGGCCTCTCGATGCCGCACGCGCGCGCCAACCACGTCTCTCCCTCTCCCTTCCCTGGCCAAGTACCTCCACCGTCACCGTCACTACCACACGCGTAGAAACTTTCGAAATTCGAGATCCGCCCGTGCAAAGGAGGCGTGCGCTCGGTGAAAGATGGAGAACCGGCGAGGAGGCAGTGAAAGAGGGTAGAGCGGAATTTTCGTTTTGGCCAGGATTAACGATCGAGGAGCGCGCGTTTCCAGGGGGGGAAACGAAGCCGCCGTCGAAGTGGCTCGACCATTGTTCCGGCCGAACGGCCGGACGAGCCTGGATTTTATTATCGCGTTTCAAACCGCCGGGCCCCGATTCGTTGCTACGTTTCCCGCTGTAATGCGCAATTCGGTCTCGTGTAACGCGTATCGTTACAGAAACGCGAACGCCCCGCGGGGATGCGAGCCATTTCACGGTATCGATGACGCCCCGATGAAATTATCGAGTATTCGTAAAATTCAGCCCGATGGTCCGCCGTTCACTCGATATTCAAAGTATTATGTTTCGCGATACAAACAAAGACAAAAACAATCCAATTTCTCGCGCAACGTACGGAGAGCAGAAAGAAGGAAATAACGCGCGAGAACGAACGTGCGGGGGGTGGTCGTATGGACGAATTTGATGTTCGAAAACGATTCGGGATTCCATTTTGTTCTCTAAATCACCGCGCTTTAGCGACACTCATCCGACAAATCAAGCGTCCAGTTATTACGGACAGCGCGGATTACACGATCTGAAATGATTCATCGAGTTCGTTCGAGCGCGCGCTTCCGCGGCTCGCGTTTCGCCGCGTGTCCGGAAAGTACGCGCGACTCGTCGCTCGAAAACGATTCCGCGCAACAAGCCAACGTATCTGCCGTCGTATAAGCCGCGTATCAGCCGTCCCCGAGCACTTGTCCGTTATTATCAAGCTTGTTGCACAAACGCGATAACGATAATGTCTCACGGTGGACGTTGGCTCGTAATTGCGACGGAATTCAACGACCGGGCCGAACCGCGAGTAGGATTGTAATCGCCACGCGTATCTGATTACTTCCATTCTTTTTCTCTTTTTTTTTTTTTTTCAATTTTGTTGAATTTCTCTCTGGTGTGCAGAGTGGTCTTTCAGTTTCATTCTTTGATCCCCGATCGAACGATTGAGTTCCGTTTCATTTTCATTTTCAACATTTTTATTACGTTGTCCACGCAGTAATAGAATTCTATTTCAAAGGACGTTGCCTTAAAACTTGGAATATTCAGGAATATTCGCGATCCCGTGGGGATTGAAAGAGTTAATTGCAACAAGCCTCACCTTCTCGGTCGCTGTTGGAACTTTGGTTCGACGAAAATTTAACATTTCGTTCCCCGAACACTTTCTTCGATACGTGATACGACCCATCGGAGTTAAAAGAATTAAAACTCGGCGTTGGCCAATCTCAGCTTAGCTTCTACGCCGCTTTTTTACATCTCGCGTCACGTAATAAAACCGTAGAAAAGAGAGAAAGAGCGAGAGAGGGAGAAGAATAAAAGAAATCACGAAGAATTCGCGCTCGCGTTTCAACGGAAACGAGGAAAACGGGAGAAGATATCTCGGAGAAGTCGTAGATTCCCAAGCACGGCCATGCAGCGCGAAGAGCATCTCGTTCCACTGAATGGTCTATCTATAATTCATTAACACCCTGCGTTTCTTTACCTGCACTCGACCTGCATTCTGTCTTTTCAGCCGCACGCCTCGAGCCGGTTTCACGCATTATGAGGCAGGCTGTGCATCGAAAACAGCCGGTTCTCTCGGCCTGTATACCTGAACCGGCAATAACTTTACACCGGAGGTCCCTCCTCGCCTTTCAGAAGCTTCCTCTGGAAAAACTGGCAACAGTATACATGCCATCGACGAACCGTTTTCGCCCAAGAAACTTCCCTTTCTCGCTGAGACCTGTACCCTGCGAGTCCCCTCGATGAGAGAGCGACGTACGTATGTTACAAAAGAGAGTCTCTCTCTCTCTCTCTCTGGACAACCCAGGGACACGAACCTTTCTATTTATTCACACACGCTTTCGCTGAAAATATCAGTTTTCGAATCATTTCTTTCATCCTTTCTCCTCCTTCCTTTTCGCCGACTGTGCCGCTTCTCTTTCTCCTTTTCATTTTCCGTGCTCGTTCGATCGTCTACTCCCACGCTCGTCGATAAAACGCCACTGTGTCATGTCTCTAAACCTGGGCACCGGGTTTTCATAAATTTGCTCCGGCCGTGTGTTCGGTGCCGCGCTTCCTTTCTATGTTAATTTCTGCCGGATCGATCGGATCGTTTGTATTTTCACGACGCGACAATCCCAGTAACGAACCTCGCTGGCGAAAGAGAGACCCTCTCCCTCCCCCGATCGAATCTATTAACATTCTGTTGCGGAGTTTCGATGCTTGTTGCGTGGGCAAAGCGAGAGCTTTAATTGCATTACGCGCGACGCCTTTGCGTCAAAGTGAATAAAAGTGTTAAACGAACAAAGATATTTCCTCTTTCGCGATATTTTCTCGTGTTGTTATTCAACCGCAGTCTACGATCGCTTGTTTCGTCGAAGTTTCCTTTATTTCTTGCCCGTTCTCCTCTTCATCTTGGACGATTTTTTCTGCTAATTAAAGCAACATTTATTGATTTTTGGTGCGCACTGTGATCCATAGTCTATCAGTGTCTAACTGATTGTATTATATTTTTCAATTTCAGTGTTCCGTATCGTACACGTAAAGAAAATTCTCTTTGTCTTTCTTATTGAAAATTATTGTTTTCTTCTTTCTTGACTTAATGTCGATATATTCACACGATTAATTTGTAATTTAATGAATTAGATTCCATTGAACTGTACCTTTAAAAAAAGGAAGAAACTTCTTCTCATTGAGATTAGCATTTAGAGTGTCTTCGATTTGAACTTTGGAATGAGATCCTCTGTTATTAAGGACGTAATTCGAAAGAACTTGTTGAATCGAATTTAGAAATTAGCCATACGTACGTGTATAAACTAATCCGAACAATCCTAAATAAATTTACCATTATTTACTGTCTGTGGTCGAATTTTACAATAGTTGAGTTCATTTTTACTGGGATGGAAGCATAATTGTAATATTTGTTAATTTTCTCGTAACACGGTTTCAATTATAAACGTCTGTGATATAGCGTAGTTTGAACATTCATTCGATCCGACGAGAAAAATCGTTGTGAGATAAAGAAAGAAGGGTAACTAGCAGGATGAACAAGGAACGAGGAACGTGACAAAAGAGAGTAGACCGAATACGTGTATCTTACTTGTTTTTCCACGAAATTAGATGCCCCCGTATGGAGCAGTTGGAAATCCGTGTACCGTCTTCGCGCTGCCATTGCAAGTTTATTGCCGGCACCAGGAGAAACATTTTATTCCGTCTCCCTGATCCGGCCACGCTCCATCCCAAAGATGTTCTCTCTTCGTCCCCTCTGCGCTCTCTCTCTGTGGAGCAAGAATTACGTATTCCAGTCTCTTCTGCCTGTCAAGAAGAAAGATATCGCGGTGAACTTCTCGCGGTAAATTTGCTGATTAGAAACTCGCAGGTAAATGCTCCAGCTTCGATGCAACTCTCTCTCTCTCTCTCTCTCTTTCTCTCGTTCTTCTTGACTGGTTCATCATTTCGTCTTCTCCTTTCCTCTCTTCTTTTTTATCACTGAAAGTGATTTTAGAGGGTAATCCAGAAAATCGGGCCTTTTCAGGTGCAACGCTGATGCAACGAAAATTAGCGATTGGTTGATTTGGGTCACGTGATTCGCGAGAGGGCATGGGGTAGATCTCGAGTAGGAGTAGCGTTGTTTAGTACTGTAATTTGTTTTGTATCGATTCAAATGTTTGCGTATCAATAAAATTTTATGATAAAAAGTCGTCTTCATTTCCTAGTCGGAACAGTTGCCTTCTAGGTTTTTCAGTGAGACGAATCGCACTGGAGTACAAGTCGTGCAGGTTTTTTTCTTTTTTTTTTTTGTTACTCATTCCATCTTTGTATCCCGTTCATTTTTCTTTCGAATCTTTATCCGACTCCCACCGCCATCCCGATTCCACCCTTTGTCCCGAGCGTGGCGGCTTTGTTCTCTTCTAAAATGGCGGACACGCAATCGCGCCGGTACAAAGTCACGCGCGGACAGTCAATTACAAGGGATTTAGCCGGACGTAATTGCGATTTAAATGTCTTATTGCAGCACGTTAGCCGCGGAGCATAATTTGGAACGGCCTCGCGTGCCTGCCACGCTCTTTCGTTTTCGTCCCAGTTGCGGCGCCGCGGGTCGCGAACTGCACAAGCAGTGCTTTGGTAATTCGTTTTGAAGAGGGAGAGAGAAAGTCAAGAGGCGCGGCGCTCGAGTTCGTTTGGAAGAAGAAATTTCTCTAGCTCTTCTCTAGCTTAAATGGTTTACGATGGTTCTCTTACTTTTCCACTTTGCGAAAGGAGAAATTCAAAATTTTTTTGTCTGCGTAAATATCATTCGTCCCGCGATGATGATTTCGTCGATGTCCGATCATTAATTTCTTAACGTTAACGCAACACTTTTGTAGTTCCTTTCAATCAACTCGTGATAAAAAAATTCTGTCTTTCAACATCGGGGTTACGAGAGAAACTTCTAAATTATTGAATTGTTATAATTCCAACAATAAATAGAATTTTGTGAAATTTCAAGAAATTAGAACTCTCGTATTGTTTTAGAACAGTATTAGATTTAGGACGTGTACTATATGTTTGTCACAAAATAAAAAAAAAAAAACGCGAAATCTAATTAATATACGCAATTTAAGACTTTTGTTATCACGTAATAAATTTGTTATCGCGTTATAAAAAGATACAAGTCTCCTAAGACTTTCGAGCCGGAGTGTTCATATTTGCCGATGGCGGGACGCGAGTCGCTCGATGAAATCAGCTCGGATTACCAAAAGTTTCGCGGTTAGCTCGAGTGGCGCGAGTTATCGTCGGCCACTTCTACGAGACGGCCGTTTCTCAGCTGCAAAACGATTCCACTCAGAGAAAGAAGGCGGAAAAATTCATAACTCACTTGGGCCCTACGTGTATTTACACTGGTGGTAGTTACACGAAAAATGCCGCTACCGTTCGCTAGCGTGTACACATCAGAGCACGACGCTTTTCGAGAGCTTCTCGCTCTGAATCGCGATGGAGAAATAAAAATGAAGTAAATAAGGGGACACAGAAGCGAGTGTATCCCTGTGGGTCTCTGTATCTGCAAGCAAATATCGGTAAGCTGTTAGCGAAATGAACAACGTGACGAGGGATTAATCCGTACGATTCCTGAGAATTATTTACTTCATTACTGGCGTTCGTTCGATTACGTCGAGCCAATTTGTGCCTGGCGTTGTAAAATTTTATCAAATGATGTGACGCACGAAGTCATCCAGGTGTATCGCGCGTATTATTTCTCGACGTGTCTCGCTTTTTGCAGGATTAAGAACGCTTTGATATCTCACTGTTTCGCGTTATCGCACATATTGCAATGACGATGGAAGATGAAATTATTGATTTATCGTGGCAATATAAGAGGAGACATTTTTTTATATTATTAAATACTCGTATGTAGGTTATTACGATTAATATTTGCCGATTTAAGAGAGGACAATTTTAAATTTTATATTTTGGAGAAAGATTGGAAAAGCATGGAATTGGATTTCGTTAAAAATTTATTATCCACGTTCGACAGACTGCAAGCTATTATTCGTCAGGAAGGAAAGCCCATGAAATATTAGCAGTAACGCGGACATTTGTCAATAGTATTGTATAAATACTTTTATTTCATCAAAGTGTTGCCGTTGCTCGAATCTTGTTTCATTGTAAGTCACCAAGTAATTTGACAAACGTTTGTTGCTTTAAACACAATAATACGAATATCTGTGTAAAATATACAATCACATATATTCAAATATATATATTTAATAATGTAAAAAATATTTAAACGTTTAAACTGAGATTCTGTAAAATGCTTTTCACCGCGTTTCCTCGCTTGCATATTTAAAAACACGCATCGAGGATCGATACAGAGCTGACGAGATTTAAAAATTTTAAATTCAACTGAATAAAAATCTCAAGACTCCAAGCATGGTCATTAAATCCTCATCTCATTATTAACAGTGAACTTCGTACTTTTGTTGTCAACAACAGAAATTGAAATGGAACGAAAGCACAAAGACGCAAGAAATTTCCACAAGATTCAAACAACAGTTGAATCTGACTTTGGATCTGGTTGGATCTGGTTGGATCTGGTTTGGCCTCGGTTGATACGTCCAGTTTCATGTAGTATCGTAATACTGTACGATTGCCGAAAAAAGTGCTGACGCACTCTTGAAGTTAAACACACAAGGAAATCACTTCCTCCATCTATCACGGGGCATCTTCGTCCCCGGTGGAAGCGCATTAATAACCGAACGTGTTTGCGCACGGCTGAGCACTTTGGACCAAGTTTGCGCGCGCCGTGATTCCACCACCGCGGTTTTACTACGTGCACGGACGGCTGATTATTTGAAAGCCGTGATTCCCAGTGACGCTGCCCTGTCATTCCGCGTTTAATTCTTCAAAGCGCGGTAGCCGCGCGAGACAGAAGGGCCGAAAACGCGGAGAAGAGCGATTTGGCGCACACGGGCGTTACCAAATTTGCGCGATGTGTGCCGATGAAAAATTCAGCAAGTTGGCCGACGTTCGAACGCCAGTGCTGCGTCGCTGCGCTACGGCGCGGCGACATCCTGAACGGAGAATAATAAATTTCTGATGGAGAAAGGTATTTTCGTGCCAGCGACAAATTCGACCAACCTGCTCCTGTGTACCGACACAATCTTTCTATTCATTTTATTCCGTCTACCCTCCCTCTCTCCTCTCCCCTCCTCGCTTTCTCCCTGGTTCAGCTTTCAACCCGTCCGTCGATACAGAAGACCAGAACGAACGATTATCCGGGGAAACGGCGTTTGAACGTTTCTTGGGAAAAGCGAGAATGACCTTTTGTTCCAGATTCCATTGAGAGAATTCATCGCGAATACTTTATAAAATTATCGAAATTACATTTATTTAGAATCACTTGGTACTAACATCAACTCTCTTTTACAAAGATGTTTGATGTTCATTTTAACACCATACACCTGCGCATTAAGTAACCAACTATAACTTTGCAAATTCCGTTACACCGATCCGGCGGTATTGATTAACAGAACGAACAATTAAGAAAACCCGATATGAGCGACAGTTGCCAAATTGTGTTCTAAAGCAAAGTGAAGTAAGACCATCGTAACTAATCTTAATTAAGAACAAGATGTTGATATTGACTGATCAAAACTTGTGTGCATGGTATCAAAGAGAGAGAGAGAGAGACGGCACGGTTTAACACGATGGGTGAAAATTGCACGCGAAAGCTCGTTGCAACGATCGAAGAAAATTCATCGGGGAAAGTAGGACGTTCAGGAGAAAAGTGCGCGTCAGTGTACTTAGGCACTACTCGTAAATTACCAGAGGGTGGAGCAATATTACCACGGTCAGGCACACACAGTACGTACACACGTAGCCAGCTGCAGCTACTTTTACCGGATACATGCAAACTTCTGACGGATCGTTCTTAAAGCATGCAGCTCTTTTTTCCCCTGCTGGCTGCGCAGAATTTCGCACACGGATCACGGATCGGATGTTTTACAGAACGACGCCATAGTGGGGTGTTTGGTCGATCTAACTGACCGAAACTCGTACCACTTTAAGCTGGCTCCCGACTGATTCCCGATTATAACATTCGTAACCAATATACAGAGAAGGTCTCTACTTCAAAACGTATAAAGTATGAAAATTAGCTGCAGATATCTGAAGGCCAACGTGCTTCGTACAAAACGAAACACTCATGGCGGACCGAGCGCTTAGATCTTTTTTATACTTTGCCGATTATTACCGCTTACTGAGAGGAAGACTTTGATTTCAAAATTGTGTAAGAATTTTTTTGCAGATATTTGCTGAGTAATTTATAACAAAAGGAACAGTTCATATTGTGGTATGTGATAAAAGTGGGTGAAAATATCGAGAGTATGATGCTCGACTCGGCTAGATTCCGCTCAATTCAGCTCTACTGCTATTCGAAAGAATTGTGCCCGACCCGAGTCATTTCAAGTTTCCGGACAATCCCGCGAGTTCTCGGAGAACAACCGAGATATTTCGTGTTTCTTGAGAAGGTTTCGTCGGTGAAGTGTAAAAATATCCCGTTCAATTACGAGGCTTCCAGCGGGGCGTGACTTTTGGCTGAAAACCCCAGTGTTCAACGTCCCACGAAGAAGAAATTATTCCAGGATCTTTGCGAGAACCTCTGGGTGGATCATTTCTTCGTGTGGTTTGTTGCGAATCAGCGATCGTCAGCTCTTGAGCCCAATGAACGTGATACGCTGCACAGTGGCACGCGAAAGTTTCGAATACTCCATAGACTCCTTTTGTGAATACATTATGTGTTTTACATGAAACACACTGTTTCATCGGGATTACCATGCGACTATCAGGATTGTAATAGCAAAGTCTGGAGCAAATTTGTACATTCAATGGAACCCTCGTTTGTTTCACGCTTAAAACAGCTATTTTGTCGCTGCACTCTAACTTTTTTGTCCTCTTGAATTTGAATTTATTTATCGCAGAAGCACTTAATGAGACACGATTGAAACATGATTTTGATGCAATTTCCAAAACTCAAATTGAAAATGTATAAATACGCAAGATATATTTAGTAAAGAATGAGTGTACGAGTAACCATCATTGTAGCAATGAGTGTCAAAAATGGCCCCACTGAATATTCAGACTTATTGACCGTGTACGGACTCACGTTGGTACCAATACGATGGTTCGAGCTTCGTATAATGGGCAAATGAAGGACCATCTCTTTGAGAGGGCAATTTATTAGCAAATGAACTGTACCCAATATATCTAATTCCTCTCTCCCTTTCCTAATTGTTCGATTAACGTCATGAATTCGACTTAGTTCGTAGTCTAACAATCCAGCTATGATTTAATCGCAGTATATATAACGTGCGCGGAAAAAGATGGTATCCAACGAAATAATACCTTTACGATCTCTATCAAGTGTATCAGACTAAGTTTACCAAATGGCAGACACGTACCGAGATATTCGCAAAAAGCGCATAAATGTTGGAACACGCTCACGGTCGTTCGCGTCGTGTCGCCGATAAGAAAGTGAACCGGTTGAAGTTCACCGCGCGATACGCGTGTATGACGTAGCCTGACCATATTCGCCGGAGCGTTGTCGCTTTGAAAGGCGAATGGAGAAAAATGGCGGAAACGCGGAGTGACGCGACAGGTCTTTTTAGGTCATGTGTTAGATATACACGTGAATTCATCATGGAATCGTGACTCGGACCGTCGGAACGGAAAAGAACCACTCAACGTCGTATATTTCTGGCCCGCGCAAAGTGGCAGAAATTAAATTTCCTGCCGTGGAAAGGCTCTCGCGCGTCTCTGTTCGGCCGAACAAGGAGAAAGAAGAAAGAAAAGGAAAAAAAAAAAAAAAGGAACGGCGTACGAGCCTCTGAAAAGCACGCGCGCGAAAGTGTGTATACCGCGTTCGATGGAATTCCTTTGATTCCGCGTTTGTCTAACGAAGAAATCGAGACGCGTAGATTCGATTTCTTGGGCCGAACCGCGGCGCGTACGAACGACGCTACTTTGCGTTTCGTTGCCGCGAGAGGGAAATTTTTATCAAAGCACGCCAGTGGCGAAATCCCTCGCGAGCGCGACATATGCTTTTTACGCGGCAATAAAGTCGCGAATACCGTAGCGAATAAAATTAACGTGGAAACGCGAGGCACCGCTCTCTCTCTCTCTCTCTCTATCTGGTCTACAAACTCGCGATTATTCGAACATTTATGCAACGAATCGCTTTCACGGAAGCAAGTCGTGTTCTTTATCTGCTTTTCGCGAGCTTTTTTTCACGGTTGACTTTGTCTCTTTACGACGTGATAAGTTTAGGACCATTGTTGATGGACGTGCAGTTTATCAAGTCCTGTTCTCGCCTTGTAAAAATATTTCGTGTGAACGTTCTTTTTCGCGTGTCATCTAATTTCCTTGGATCTTCATCGATTACACGAACATAGAGAACACGGCTCTTAATTTTGAAGGGAATGAGGATGTGAGGGATGCGTGGAAGGGATTTGAAGTTCTTGGAAGGACGATGGACTTGGGGTAGTGAAAGAGAGAGAGAAGGTTGTTGATGCGTTTATAGAATGCGTTTCGTCTCGGAGTCACTGCCTAGACTCATCATCAGTGGGGCTGATGGTAGCGACTACTTCCCTTTAACCCCAGACGCTTGTTGTTGTAACTACTACCGGCTAGGCTGGACGGTCACCCATCCTAGCGGTGTTCCGCACTCTGCTTTGCTTAAACGTCGGAGATCGGTAGGACCTCGACGCTAGGCGCGTAGCCACTTCCTGCTTGTGCTAGTCAGTGTTCGAAACTCGTAGTTGAGGAATCCTAAGCTAACAATTTCCTAATTTCAGATTCAGAAATGTCCTTCCATTCCGAATTAACACCAGAACCACTAAATTATTAATTAATTTTCCATCGAAATTTTTTTTCTGAGCAATCTTTCAGTACGCCCGTGCGTCTTTGTTGCGTCACAAATCCTTTCCTGTTCCTTGCATCTTAACCTCTCTGTCACAAATCTGCTAGGTAGTTTCTAGCGAGGAACAGTTCAATAATCGACGAGCAGTGCTTGCAATCGTGCGTTTACAGTCTGCCTAATATTCCCCGATAAAGTGGGGAATCTCATTCTTAAGAGGAATCGGGGAGCCGGCACGCTGATCCGCGAGACAGCGTCGCGAAGACGCGGCCTTGCAAGGTTTCGCGGCGGTGCTGAGGTCAATTTGCATAATCCCCACAGTTGGGAGCCTTTCTCTCGTGGCCTTCTCCCTTGTCGGCGATGCTTCGTCACCAAGGGGGAAGACGAGGTCTTCCTTCGTCGGAAAACCCGTTCGACGAGACACACCAGCGGAGAAACAGCGACCGGCCCGGGGCTCGAGAACGAAGGAGGTCAAGGCTCCCGCGGCTTTTCCTCTTTGCGTCGGCCCCCGGACGAGTTCGAGTTCGAGTTCGACTTGGTCGCACGGTGGAAAAATCTTAAATTCCGATCGGGATGAAAGATTCATGAAACGGTCGCGTGGCGCGGAAGAAACAGGGCGCAGTTACCGCTTACCAACGGCCGGCCGGCTGAGTAAATTTTGGTTTATGTAACAAAGCGGCAACCCGGCGAGACGGGTTGTCCGAAAGCCACGGGAAACCACGGCCGGCACCGTTTTACGCGTATACCCAGCGGGTCCGACCTCGTTCCTGTTTTTTACGGCTTCGATCTGCCCGCTTATAAAATCGTCGCGGCGCATCAGTCCGCCGAAAGGCTCTGCCCGGCCAACGAGACGAGCTTCAAAGCTTCCTCTTTCCGTAATTGCGCCCTCTTTCCTCGATCGGCCTCCGGCGCGACGTAACGCGCCGAACGGGAACGTCTCGCTTGGCTTTTCGATTGTAATTTCCGAGACCGCACCGAGAGAGCTCGCTGATACCTGTCACCTAATGCCCTCGCGTGCTTCTGTCCGCGTTGTTCCGTGTTGCGCAAAAACGGCAGAAAACAGTTCCGGTCGGGCGAACAACAACGGGCAAAGGGGATGTTCCCCTTGAGCAAGAATTGGGTAAACCGGGACAGGTAACGCGAGTCGCTGGTTGTGAATTTCTGCTTTGCAGTTCCAGAATTTCCTGTCGAGTGGGATATTCGAGCAATTTGTCAGTTTTCGTGGTTGAAAGCTGAAGAATTTCGCTCGTGTTGCTGTTACCGAGCTCTACCAGCGTGCAAGAAGATTCATTAACTTCTTAATTGGGCAACTGTATCGGGTCCGACGATGTAACTCGTTGTAACGTTTCTAAATGTGTTCTGCGCTGTATCGTAGAAAGAGTACAGAGATACGCAGTAACGTTGACAACGCGCAGATAATACATCGCGTCTAAATTGCACATTGGTATTTTTATTTTTATAAAGAAGCGAGTACGAGAAAGAAATTTCGTGCATCGAAAGGTGCGAAACGACTTTTGGAATTATATATGGGAAAGTCAAGCTCCATTCGTTCGCGTCAGAAACGATAAATCCGTGGATCAACGTTTCGCTAGATGGTTCGATAAGAGGCGGCGAACTTTTAAGCTCGGGCGAGATGGATTTTCGGAATCGTATTGGAAACTCCATTGTAGCTTAGCTCCCCGGTTTAACGTCGAATTAGCCGATTGGGGAGAGAGAGCGGTCGCCATCGACAGCCGATGATTATTGGGAATAACGATGTTTCCCCGTCGTATCGCTGATCGTTATAATCGTTGATTGTTTCGCGACCATTTTATTATTTTGCTGTGTGTATCGTCGTATACTGGCCGGGCCGGGCGACGTGTTAACTCGATTCCGAAGCAATCACGAATGTTCCTCTGTATTTCGTATGCACGAAACGCATCGAACGATTTCACCGGCTCGTGTAAAACGTTTTGCCCGATTAATCTTCCCTCTTCTTGCTTAGCCATCAATCAATCATTGATTTTCGATTAACTTCCCCTTTTTACGCAATGAGGATAAACTTGTGCCTATCACCGTGGAGGAGAAAAGTTTTACTTTATGATGGTCGAAATGCATACATGTATTTTGCGAGCTAATACGTCTAATACCTCTTAATAAATCCAACGGAATAGTAATTCTTTTGATAATCAATTAGTGAGAAATTTAGATAATCGGACTTTGTTTTCTACCGAAGAGTTGCATTCACCTCACAGACAACCAAAAGAGTCCCGGCCGAGATTCGCTCGGCACAAATTGTTCAGAGACGAAGCATATGAGCAACGAGAATTTAAAAATACACGCGAACAACATTGAGCAAAAAAGCGTGATTCAGTGACTATAGAATGTTCTGTGCAAAGTGATATTCGGATTAAGAGTGCTTGTCACGTGTTCGTTGTTGGTTATTCCTCCTGTTTGACTAATAATTACGTGTTCCGTGGTGTGTCGTTACATTTACTTCGCGCCGCGGTTCGACCGCAACGTTAACGCGATTTTCCTCGAAAATTACAATCACGGCGTAGGTGGAGGAACAATTATGAGCGTTAGCAGCGGCCTCGAACGAATCAACCCCGTAAACCATCGCTGCTAACGAGGAGAATGGCACAACTTCGGATAATTTTGCGACTCGTTTTGCCCTTCTATCCTCGATGATTTGCGGTGGCGTTTTATCCACTACTGATTTCTTCGCCAGGCACACCGATGTACGCAGATTTTTGCACAGTTGTTTTGCACGAACGAGGACAATTAGGTCGAATATTTGCGGCGTTTCAAATAAAACGACGACAACTGGAAACTGTCAAGTGGATGTCTAATTGTGAGAACGAAAGCGTCTACTTAAGCTTTCTCTTCCATTTCCAATTTCGATTTGGATCGAATGACCCAATACCCTATAATGGAGTATGCATGAAGTCATGCTTAAGCGAACGATTTAAGCGCAAAAAATAGCAAGGAAATATCTGGGTCGATTAATTTTCCTTCTTTTTCGTTTACCTCGAACGAACACACGCGTTCAATAAATATTCGATACAGGTTACGGAAGCTAGAAAATTATTCTACCAATTGAACATTGCAAGAATAACATCCTGTTTCGTCCAATTATTCTTTCTGAGTAAATAAACGAAGGGGGAAATTTCGTGGATTCGAAATTTCGAGACGAGCAGTTGTATTTTTTCTACCATTAAAAAAAAGAAAAAAGAAAAAAGAAAAAGGAATGAGGAAAAAAAAAAACGGAGTGACTCGTGCGAGAGCGCCGTAATGATTTGTCTGTGCAGAGAAACGCGTTACCAATTATCAGTATGAAGAACGTTCAAATCGTTGGGAAACGAGTTGGCGCAACGCACGCGTTCAACGTGCTCCCAACATTTGGCATCTCTTCGAAACGCGGGCAAACAATCGCGCTGACCAGAAAACACGTTGGCTCTGTGTGTATACACATGATTGTGCATGCGCTAATTCGCGCTCAGCCAATCCTTCCCGAGCTTTTTCGCCCCTTTCAAAAGCGGCTCGTTATGGAATATTAATTGTCCGGCTTTATCGTAACAGCGGAACAGCATTATCCTCGGTGTACCATCGTTTCGTAATTTCGCGGCGATTGCACGCGCTGTTCCACGGATGTTTCCCAAATCAAAAGCATCGCGATACAGACCGTTGTTTCTCTATTTCGGTGCATTTTTTTTTTTTCTTTTTTTTCTTTTTTTGTTTCACGTTGCTTTTTCGTCCTTCCGTTAATCCATCGGTGCAAAATCGACAGACATACGGAGCGAAGCGCATTTCCCTGCTTTTAAATTACGTATGGGTTGATGCGTATGAAATGTCGTTTCTCTAAAGTTTTGAATTTCAATAGAGCATGGATTTTCGCGGATTTAAATTTTAAAACGCGAAATTGCATCGAACGTAATGTGAAAAAATATATATCGTGTCCAATATTTAATTAGCTGCATGATTTATGATATTTAGTATATAATTTTAATTATAGGTATCTTTACAATATGCTCTTATCTTACGACGAAGTATTTTTTTTTTCTTTTCTTTTACGTTGCATTTTCAGTATCAAATTATCGCAGTTACACGAAGGTATCACTGAAAGATAGGAAATTTAATATACTTGGACCAAAATCAATTGATATGCAAGTGTTGTGATAACTAAATGTTAAAGATTTACGTAGAGAAAAGGACATTTCGTGTCCACTATTCTAATATTAATCAAACACTGTAAAAAGAACTCATTTTTCTTTAAAATAGAAAGAAAAACGGAAAATTCTTTCCCTATTTGAATGCTCTTTCTCAACGAACGAGTGTGTGGTGACGCTTTATACTTTCAACGTTTTCGGTTGCAGACGCAAAACTTTTAATTTTAATCATGCACTTTCCACTACGTGATGTCAGTCTCGTGATTTTTTTCGTCTGGTATCGATAACATTGCAACAAGAGAACATTTCTGACACACCGGCGCTATTTATCCATTTTTAACATTTCGCGCGATTTTCCGAATAAAGCTGCGGAGCATTCACGGTTAATGTGCGTTAAATATTCTCGCCGCTGTAAAGTACAAAGATGCGATCTGCCTAGGCGGATGTTGCTTGGTGAATCGAAAATTCAAACAACCCCGGCAATTCGGGTTATTTCGGATACGAGATGTATAATTGAGAGATATTTGCGGTTTTATCGTAGCAGTTTTCCCTTGCGATCCGGATCGATGCGATGCGGTAGAAGCAGCCGATAGCTGCAGAACGAGTCGCGCTCGAGTTTGTACTGCCGTACCATGTGTATCCGTGTATCCCGTGTGTCGACGCGCGAACACAAACTGTGAGAGAAACGGAACGAATCGAGATTTAGAATAGTGGTGCAGCCAAACTAGGCGAAACAGGGATCGCGGGGTTGCGAATCATCGAACGAGCTACGGTTCCCGGTACGCCTAGGGAATTATCGCAGAGAGTCGAGTGTCGGCGTCTATTTGCCCAGAAATTAACCGTGACGCGCGATAAAGACGACCAGGCCGGAAAAAGAAGGAAGAAAGACAGTGGGGGTGTTGGAACGCGTCTCGCCTTACAAAGGAAGATGGCTCGCTTGAGGGGCGCTTGAACGTTGCCTGCCTCGGTTTTTAAGTCTGCTCGCGACGCCGGAAAATCGCCAGCCAGCTAGGCTACGAAACTTCCCGTGTGCAGTGCCGCGTCTCGCCCTGCTGGCCAGACGTTTAACCTGCAGATAAATTCGCTGCGCGTTAGAGGCACGCAGTTAGAAACGCGCGGCGACACCGCGGCACGGGCCATGGAGCCCAACACCTCTCTTTCGGCTCGCGAACGCTTTCGAGAGACGTACGCGCGCGCGAAGCGAAGGTACACCTTAGGCTGAAGAAGGCGAGAGAGACGACTAGTGCCTAAAGTACGGGGAACCAGCGAGGAGGAGGCAGGTTGCTCGTCGGGGGTTGGCAGGACAGGCAGAAGGGAGCGAGAATGGAAAAGTGGAAGGGATCCGAGAGTTATCGCGAATGGCGCACCCTCGCACAAAAGACCCTTAGTGCGCAGAGCGCGCGGTACTTCAGTTTACTAATGAACCCAGCTGGGGGTGCGCCACTGGAGAAGCACTTTTACTTCTGTCGCTCTGTCTACCAGACAGGCAGACAGACGGACGGACAGACAGACAGATAGAGAGACAGACAGTTCACAATGGCCGTTCTTCGTTGAATCCGTCATGGATTCTTTGGGGTACGGGGAACGAAGCGGAGAGGAGCGGCGTTGGTCGTCGTTGCTCGTAGCGGAGAAAGTGGAGAGGAAAGAGCGCCGCGCAAAGGGGTCAGGGATTTCCACGGATTCGTCGATGATGCGCCTTTTGAGTCGAAGGTCGCCGATTTCAATCGAAGTCGTGAGATTGCAGAATGGAACGGAGTCACGACCCTTTCAGGTCCCGGTTGAGGGCCATCGATGTCGAGGGTCGTACGACGCCGACGATGATTCCTCTTAATTATCTCTTAGGCGAGAATTTTCTCGAGCGCGATAAATCATTGTAGAGAACGTAGGCTGTATTTATGCCGCGCGGTGACTAATTTCACGAATCTCCAAAGTGGACAAAGTGGAGATTACGAAAGTAATCGGGGCATAATCCACGAGAGTGATTGCGAATCGTTCGAATTCGTTCTGATTCGAAATTTCGTAGCTAAAAGTTTCAATGCTGCGTTGATGAGGAAATTTAGTTACTGAATATTAGGAAAAACTGCACGACTTGTACCCCGGTACGATTCGTCTCAGTGAAAGGCCCAGAAGCAACTGTCTTGACTAGGAAATGAAGACGACTTTTTTGCCATAAAATTTTATCGATACGCAAACATTTGAATCGATAGAAAACAATTTGCATCGCTCAGTACCAGACAACGCCACTCCTGCTCGAGGTCTACGCCACGCCCCCTCGCGAATCACGTGATCCAAATCAACCAATCGCTAATTTTCGTTGCATTAGCGTTGAAGAGGCCCGATTTTCTGAGTTATCCCTGCTAAAATCACTTTCAGTGATGTTATTAAGAGTGATATCAAAGGATTCATGAAAATATCGACTCGGCAAACGTGTCCACGTAGATTGTTTAATTTGGTCACCGACAGCTTCTTTTCTTCTAAAAGAATTTGCGAATTTCCATACTTCAAAAATCGAAAATGAATTGTCTCTGCAGAGAATCCTTTTACAGACTTCAAGGCTTAGTACCTTTTTCACGGAACGTCGCTGTACACTTCAAGAATATCTAACGATCTTTTATTCGAGATACTGCAACAAGGAAAATCGTTAGAAAATCCCAAACAGTACCATTGTTCGCGGTTTAAACGATTTAAGGGAGACGGTCTCGCCGTGGCGATAATTCTCCAGAAAACACTGTCCGACCATGTTAGTAATTTTAGCCCTTTGTGTACCTTTTGTCCGAAGGGAAAGAAATGCAGAAGGTATTTTATACGATCGAACGAAACTTGGTTGTGGGGGAGAGAAAGAGAAAAGAGAAAAAAAATAGAGAAACGGTCGTATAATTCCGCTCTATGGCTCTTAAGTTTGCATGAAGGGAAGCGGAACGGTCCTATGCAACGGTAGAATTTATGAAAGTGGATTTAACACCCCTTTAAACAAAGCCAGACCCGTAGCGATGATTTTCCCTCCGCGTTTCCAGCGCGCGCGCACGAGTGAAATTTTTTTGAATTTCAAATAAGTCTGTGAAATCGTAAAATGTAAACCGCAGGGTTTTGATCCAGCGATCAATGGGACGGAACGCAGAGACGCTCGCGGAATGTTCGCGCGTTCTTCCGCCGTTGCTTTCGAACGAAATTTTTACTTCGAAATCGCGCGTAATTTTCATCGAGGATCCCGGCAGAGGAGACAACCGGCAGTAGGGTTAGGTTGCAGTTGATGAATTTTGCACGGCGTAGGAGCACGTATAAATTGCTCTTATTGCTTCCATAAATTTCCTTTGTATAAGAGAGAATGAGACGCGCTCATCAAGTTTCGACTAAATTCATGGAAATTGCGAACGAGAATGGGGAAAAGGGAGAACGAGAGAGAGAGAGAGAGAGAGAGAGAGAGAGAGAGAGAAGAGAGAACGGGGTGAGAAAGCGAGGAAAGATGGAGAAACACTCCTTAGGAGTTTCGCGTTAGCTCGTTGAAAAACGAATAGCTGAGCGAATGGCGTTTATTACTTGCATTTCTGCGAGTCATTATCTTCTGAAATATGTAAGCGTCAAACGAACGAGAAGAAAGGGAAGACGATCCTAACGATTAATTATCCGAATGCGTTAAAAGGACGACGGAGAATTTCTCGGCGATGAAATTTTTGATCGCCGAGGGACGGTGGATGAAAGAACGGGAAAAGCGACGGGCATTCGAATTGCTTTGGAGAGCTGAAAACGCGTTAACTCTGTCGTTCGACGAAGGAGAATCGTTAGTGGTCGGGACGTGAAGATCGAGTCGACCTCGGCGTTGGTCATTGCTTCGAGAGAAAGTAAAGACGATTGTAACGATCAATTACACGAGACCGTTGAAAGCAGAGATCGAAACATATATATATATATATATATATGTATTTCGAGGTTTCGACATTTTACCGGTATTTGAGTTAGTAATAACGTAACGTGACCGCCTTTTTGATCAATTAATACCGCTATTTTAAACACTTTCTACTTTATTCTATAATAGTTATCGGTACTAATAGGTATTATAGCTTTAATGACATCATGTCGGTATCCCAAGCACTAGGCATAGGTAATAATTACCTAAAAATACCGATTCGATCTCTGATTGAAATTTTTGCTTGTCGCGAGAGGGAGGAAAAAAATGCACGACTTGTATCCCAGTACGATTCGTCTCACTGAAAGGCCCAGAAGCAACTGTTCCGACTAGGAAGTGAAAGCGACTTTTTTGCCATAAAATTTTATCGATACGCAAACATTTGAATCGACGGAAAACAAATTACAGGCGCTATCGCTCAGTACCAGACAACGCCACTCCTATTCGAGGTCTACCCCACGCCCCCTCACAAATCACGTGACGCAAATCAACCAATCGCCAATTTTCGTTGCATCAGCGTTGCACCTGAAGAGGCCCGATTTTCTGGGTTACCCCCGCTAAAATCACCTTCAGTGATAAAAAGAACTGATGTCGATAGAAAAAAATCGTCAGGTTTCGTGACGCAAAGATTGAAGCAACTTTGGTGTCAAAGGCAATTCTTGCGTTTCATTTCCAAAAGAGCGAGCCGCTTCTAACGAGATCATAAGGATGAGAATGAAAGAGCATGAGAAAAGGAAATGGAGAGAAAGCGGAAGACACAGAGAGAAAGAGAGAGAGAGAGAGAGAGAGAAGGAAAAGCGAAACGCGTACAGATGAGATCGCTTCGTTACTGTCAACTCGGAGACAGCGACGGGTGAAATAAAAAAAAAAAAATGCCGAAGTAACGAGGAAAGCGTTCATATAATCGTCGGGCTAGTTGACTGAAAAGCAACCACACGGTTCCTCGCTACCGTTTAATTGCTCGCACTTTTCCACTCCGGGTTTCCCTCGTGAAAAACTGCGGGACATAGAAGTTGCACGAGCGTATAGACTGGCTCGCTACATCGGCGAGTATTTTATACGAATGAGGAATCCCCACCACTCCGGGCGACCTCATTCATTATATCGCAGTAGGAATTTTCGACCGACAAATCTTCCTGGCTACGCGAAAATTTTTAACTACCACCGTCGGCTGTCTCGTCGGGCACAGGTCACTCTCAAACTTTCTAATTACGATTCGTTTATTTCCAGGTGCCTGCTACGATTCTGACGTGCACTGTCTGACATGCCTCATCTCACTTGGAGAAAAACCGGTGATTATCCTGTACGAGGCGGAAACAGGTGGTCACATGGACTCGGATGAGCCTTTTCGATCACGGTTGGGTATTTATACGTTGGTATAATCTTTTTTCTTTCTTACAAGAAAAGATTCATCATTTATCTCTTTTACACTCTGTATATACATTGCGCAGTTTTACGTAATTATGAAAAATTTGGAGGTGCAGAAGTACATAGTATGCAAAACTCCAACATCCCTTTTAATGTTATTTAATAAGTAAAGTAATTCCCTATCTATATAGTTTTTTTTTATAATTTTTTTTTAACTATCTTCGCACAGATATAAAATCGGATCAACCACAATGTGTTGTGGACACATTATCGCGGAAAGATCGACGAGCGAAATGCCAAAGATATAGAAGCCACCTGATTCCTTGACATCTCCTGCACACGTACGTACATTCTATACGTATTTATTCAAGTACGTCTGTTAATGCGTTTAGATTACTCCTTTGGACACGAGGCGTATTGACTGTTCGATTTAAGGATTATCGAAGGATCCCTTCGAGGTACCCCATACAAGATGCGCACACACCCGCAGGAGCTAGACGTAAAGGCGAACCACCGTCCTAATTGTGCACAGGACGATCATGTTTCACAGTACACAGGGGTATTGGCTCTCGATGTCGCGCGGTTTCCCTGCGACGGTATGTACAGGTACAGGGCGTTACCAAACCTGTGTACTATTAACAGAAACGGAAGTGAAATACATTCGATTCGAAGATTGATGCGCACTTGAAACGCTCCGCGCAGCTCCGAGCAACAACGGCAAGTTTCTTTTTTCTTTTTCTTTTTCTTTTTCTTTTTCTTTTTCTTTTTCTTTTTTTTTGCATAAAGATCGAACGAAGCGATGTTCGGAAAATACAAACGTCGGTGCGTAAGTATACTTGTCGAGCGATGATCAAAGACGTGTGCATACGATGAGCGCTCGTGAGGGGCGATTCGTCATCGTACGGAGACGAACAGTACATGGCGAACGAGGATCTAAAGTTTAGAAAAGAGTGTATCCAGCGAAGAGAGTTTTCAGAGCGAATGCTACGTACACGGAGTTTCAGCGAGCGAAACTGGGTAGGTACGTGTTTGCTGTTAATTTATTAGTTCGATGTAAGCAAATCGTAGAGCTTCTACATCTCGTACGTAGAAATTACACGGACCTGGATATTTAATCTAAAATTTTCAGTGAAATTTATAGAGTTTCAGCGGGCAAACTGTATAAACTATACGAAGAGCACGTTTTTTTTTTTTCCAATTTGTTTCTCTGATACAGGGCGAATCGTTCCACGGATATTAAGTGTAATACGTAATCCAAAATTTTTGGCAAAAGCTATAAAGTTTCAACGAACGAATCATTTACAGAATATCCCGTGACTACGGTAAAAGTAACTTTTTTTCGTTTAATCAAACAGTTCTGTCAGGATTCGTGTTATTCGATGCACATATTTGTTTGACAAATCTTAAAGGTTCGTTTCACACCTCAGTCATCAGCAAGACGCGATGTCGAACACAAAATAAATCTAGCAACGAGCGAAACCCGCAACGTGTCGCTAGCGTAATTGGCGCAGGTATTTCATATTGTTCGTCTCTCAACGAAAAAAAGACAAACAGCTCGCCGCGATCGACTCTGTGTATAATTCAATACTCGATCGCGCAGCTGCCCTGTTGTTAAATTACCGCGGGAGGGTGAAAGAACGGGCAATTCACCGGGACAGCAGCTAGGCGAATAATTCAACAGATCTCCGACGGAATTAGCATTCACACTGCCGATCGTGTTAATCCGACATTGATCCAACCGGATGCGCGCATCTCGCGCCGTCCTCTTCATTCGGATATCTGTATTAACCTTCCGTCGCTTTCGCGGGGAACGCAGAGATTACGCGTCGCGCGCGATTGTTGACGGAAAATTTAGAAGCCCGCTGTTCTTTCGCGACTGCGCAACAAAATTCCAACGACGATTTTCGATCGAAGCTCGAAAAACGTAAAATTCGCCGTTCGTATCGGCGGAAGGGCACCGTCGTCCCATTATCGTTACGTATGGATCCATAAAAGCGGCTCCGATTATTTTCCAACGTAACATTAAAGATAAAATACGCGCATTTCGTGACGCGTTTTATTGTCAACAGAGAGAGAGAGAGAGAGAGAGAGAGAGGGGGGAGTGTGACGGCAGGCGGGGAGAATTCGTTGGAGCGTCGAAGGGCTTCGGATAATTCCGACGGGATGGAGCAGGTGTTAACGACGTAGCGTGTTTAGCGCAGCGCCATATTTTCGCCGCTTATCCCGTCGGTGCTTCGCCCCGGGCAGAAAAAAAGCCCGCAGAGAGACCCTCGGCGTGGAGCGTGTACGAGCGCGTCAGGCAACCCCCTCGCCTATTTTCGGTCGGCGAACAAAGCCCAAACACGCGTGTCCTGCGTGTGCACCGTCATAAATACATCCGCACGCGCGCAAGGACCTACTACCGGAGTACCGCGCGCGGCCCTCGCCTATAAGCGAGAGCGTAAACTTCGTTAACGAGAAACTAACTCTCCTCTCGCGCACTACCGTAAGAAAGTTTCGCAATTTAGGGAGGGTGGGGTCAGGGACTGTGAAGAGGTCGGGGACAGTCGAAGAGACGGGAGGATGAGGGGGGGGAGGTGGGAAGGGGGGACTGAATTACGATGCGAATTAACACGCTACGTCAAAGTCGTTGACGCAGTTTCGACCACGAATCGCGATGCCGTTTTCGTCTTTTCGTTCGAACGGCGACACGTCGCCAGCGATAACCCGACGAACGAGCTCTTTGCCGCTCTTCTCTTTCTTTTCTTTTCTTTTCTTTTCTTTTCTTTTCTTTTCTTTTTTTTTTTTTTTGTTTTGTTAGTTTTGTACCGCCGCACGAAACAAACAGCGTCGCGACGAAATTGACATTGGGATAAACGGATTTCAAAGTAATTTTCCCCCTGACGGGCCGGGCCAACGTGTATTTCACTTATGCGTTGATAATGCGCGGACGATAACGGCGCGGATGTAATTTTCGGCATGGCCGCTCGCGTATCGCGGTCTAGTTTGTATCCTATTAAGCACTTCGCGATGCCTCGTTCGCCGGCGATCGCTTGATTTATCATAATGTCGTTATGTAAAAAGCTTCGTCACGTTGATGCGCTTGTAAACGCATCAAGTTTCAAAGTGCTCCTCGGGAATGGTTACTCGTTAATAAAATTCTGAATGCCAATGCCAGTGTAATCTCTCCCTCGTTTCCGTGCTGCAATTTCTCGGAAAGTCCGAGAGCGAAGGGAAGAAGAAAAAAAAGAAGAAGAAGAAGAAGAAGAAGGAAACACCGTCTCCGAAGTTTTATTCTTTCCAAGTCTTTTGTATGATAAATTCATTCGTTAAGCAGGCTGGAATACTCGGACGTCGCCCAGTGATCCCGTCGATTTTATCGGTTCAGGTGAGGGGGGGAGAAGTTTACGGGAGTTGCTCAGCGGCTGTAAGATCAGGAAGAGAAGACTCGGAAAGATCCGCCGAGCGCGCTGTAAGATCCGCACAGGTCCGTGCAGTGCCATTAATGGAATACACCACTTTCTGAACGACCTCATCCTCGACCTCGTTACACGCGTAGGTGTACACACGCGTGTGTTTACCTAGGCTGAAGGGGCTGACGGTGTTCTCTCTTTTCTGCCTCCGCCGGCCATAATCGGCGAACGATACACTCGCTATTATGTGCGGGAAACAGGAGGAGGCTCCGCTTTCAGCTCGTCTCCCGTTCGCTTCATCCACGCTGGACAAACATCGCAGCTCGGTACACCTCTGCCTCGTGTACACACAGCGACACGAAGAAAGATGCTACCATGGGAGTGAGCCAGAACCGAACAAATGCTACGCGCCTGGACTTTGAACCGGCTTGTCCCTTTTGACGCAAGTGCAAGCAAGGCTGAGCGTTATTAATACAAATCACAAACTGCTATGTCTGCCGTGCGCGCGTGCACGTACACGGCAGCTGCAACTGTATTTTCGATTGGATTTCATTGGCGTCCAATAGGGTTTCCCCCATATTCGTCAAGTTCTTTTGTCCCTTCGTGATTGACACGTTCGCCGCCGCGCTGCAACATTTATACGTTTCGCGGAGACTAATCCGGAACGAATTGCGGCGCGATCGATTATTTTTTAATTACGAGCCGCGCGACGGAAACGAAAATTCGAAATATTACTTCGAAAGCGATGTAGATTTAAATTGGTAATTAATGTAAATTAATTAATGTAAATCATTGATAATTGACTGCCACGCGAGATTCGCTCGTTTCGCCCGTTTCGCCCGTGGGCTGGAATATTTAATTTTTAATTTGAAATATCGCGTTACGGCAAAAGTAACGACGAGACCGGATTTTTCATTTTAATCATTCTGATCAATCCGCGAGAAATAGAAATATCTAGATCGCGGATAGTTGACGAGGTGAGAAACTACGAGTAAAAAATTTCGCGTTCTTGGTTGTAATTTAAAGCAGCGGTCTGTGATCTCCTTTATTTCTTGCCCGTAAATTTTTGAAACGCTGTACTTCGACAACAATTTTGAGATCTTTTTCGATGCTCCTTGCTTTCCGCGCGAATTCTTGAAAATCACAGAGGTGTCGATCCGTTTGATTTTTACCCGTGACGGGAAACCGCGCGACGATCCATTTCCGCCTGCGTGAAATTGTCCTGTAGCGATGATATCGGTACTCTGTCCACACGATTTCAATTGTTTTCGCGAATAATTCGATTCCGTGTAAAACCCGGAACCGGGACCAGGTATTTCGCACAGCGTGAACCGAGAATTCCCTGTAACATTATTGAGAATATTTACGGGGTGCATTGTTTCACGTAGTTACACGCTTTCCAATTTTACTCGCTTTGAACACCGGCACAAACACCATTATCGATACAGCACAGGAAAAGCGGCCGGCAGCAACGGATACGCAATATATACATCATGCGCTGTCACAAAATATTATTGTGAAAAATTATGTCACGCCCCGGCTAAGATTTGCAAATTGTTCGTCCAATCGTTTGTCCGTGTATTTTGCGTGTCTCTCTAATTGGCGATACTTTACGCTGCAACGTCGCGTGATTCTATTAAAAAATATTAAAGATTCTAGATCGTCGATCGACGTTGCTACGTTTCTTTAAAAATTTTCTGCAAAGAAGCGATATATTATTCTTTCTTTTTATTTTTCCTCTACTCTGAATGTCAATTGCAATTATAAATGTCAGGTATACTTCCACTTATCCCTATAGACATCGAAGCTTGCCGTCTCGCAGGTCGCTAATATTTATTGCGCCATTACGCAGGCTTTGCATAGGTACGCGTATTGTTTTCACTGACCGAATGACACTAATCGAGAGTTAATGACAAAGAGTTTCAAGCACGATCGAACAATGAAAAACACACACTCTGGATAAAAATCAAAAGAAATAACAAAAGTAGAGAGAGGGAAGTAAGGACGAGCGAAAATATGAGGAGACGAGATCTCCGTACTACTCGAAAGTTAACAACGTAGACGAAACGATCGAACGACGTTGAAATTTTCTCTCGCGTGTTCCTTCGACACCCTTGCTTTTCAACCAATGTTGAGGCAGTTTCGATAACACATCGCGTTATCGGTAAGCCGCAACGGAACGTCGTTGAAAACACATCCTTCCGAATAAATCACGCGATAACAAATCGTCGACAGCGTTGTAAATGCGCGCACAGGACTGATAGAAAATTGAAACCATTACCGGCACCGCTGTTGGCCGGCACGTTTATACAACGGATATATAATGGAAGGTCCTATGTAAGCAGCGGGGGGTAAATGCACCGATCAGAAACGTACACGGGGGTGGGCGATGATGGCGCAAATTGTATCCTCGCGATTTCCTCTCTCGGCGAAGATCCGTAGAAATTATGGATAATCGATCGTTGAACGACGACGCGACACCGAGAGATAGGAAGGGACCGGGAGGGAAATAATATTATTTATCAATCGCCTCCTCTGTCCCGCGCCGGTCAACTCCCCATTCGCCGCTGCGTACAACCAGCGGAGCAGCCTCTGTAGATGGTCTTGTACATGTATAATGCATCCCGCGGGAACACCCGTTGGTCCCCCTTCGTCGATCGGCACATACATACGTAGTTGCATCCAAGAAGCCTCGTTAATGGGAACGTATGTACGTGCCGCCCGGCGCGGGGATACGTACGTATGTATTTGCCATCCAGCCAGGCTGTAGGAAACGCACCCTCGGAAACTCGATTGATATTGTAATTTCAAGTAATTGTAACATTAGCGCGCGAAACTGAAACCATCGACGGGCGACGGATGTTTCAACGTTACAGTTTTCGTCAATATTTCTGCAACATTTAATCGGCTTACGCTCCTGGGAAAGACGTTTTATCAGGAAATACGGGATCCCCCATGGCAGACAGGACATACGGCATCGATTCCCGTAAAATCTACACGTAGTTCTATAAATCTTCGTCGCGTACGCAGTCTATCTATGCGGTCGTCTAGCCATGTACCCTTTATGAATGCAACTATTTGATGCGGTGTACGTATATGGTTACCTGAATCGAATATATAATACAGACAGGTTCCACGGCTCCCTGGTTCTACGTACAGCGTACACACCCTGGCGCGCAAACTTTTCTCGCGTTCGCGGACGTCGGGTTTATTCAAATTCTTACGCACGTGCATAGGCATTTACGCGTGGAATACACGGGCGAAATAGAATGTCGGTTGCCAAGTTGAAAGATGTATCCGAGGGGCGTGCGATGCCCGAAGCTTGCGGTGAAACTCTAAGGAGGTCACGGAGCTGCCTGAATTTCCGTATCTAATTTCGAATAAATGCTCCATGGAGCTCCTGAGAGAGAGAGAGAGCCTCCTCTCCACCTCCCGTCTTAGTTTCACATTCTGAATTCAATTCCCCTGCAGAAAAACGGGCGTTGGACAACGTTAATGAGTCATGACTTGGAAATCGTTATCGGAGAACTGCTGCTTCGAGTTATAATGTACGAAAACACCCGCGCCCCGGATTATCTCTCCCCGGATAGACTCGCTCGCCAACTTTTGTATATCTCTAAATATTCGTGTACCTGCTGCGAAACTGTTTGCGCAGCTATCATGTCCGTGGAAAGCGTTTAGAATACAAATATTCCTGCAACCGAGTTACAAGCTCGGCGGCCTTGCCTTCCGCGCTCCTTGCAACATTCTGGCTCCGATTGTGCCCGTTGGTTGTAACATTAACAAAATCTTACATTTGGAAATCCTCGATGCGACGTCGCCGGGTATTTTAAATGGTACCGATTTTACGCTCGTTAATTTGTATTAACGCGAACGACAATGACAGGACAAATGTAATAAATACTTTGAACATGTTTGAACATGTTTGCAGTATGCTAATAAATATTTCTTTGAACCATACCGCGTTTATATACCAGCAAGTGGATTCGTTTTTCTTTGAAGATTGTATAAATAGCAGAAAAATCCATCGATGGAACAATGAACGTAATAATTTAATCGCAGATTCGAATCTGCGTTAGTTTTGGAACAAATGTTCAAACGTTCCCCTCCCTCCTTTCGACTCGTGCGACTCGTAATTAAGAAATAATCGAGCGCGACGCAATTCATTTCGGATTAGTCTACAAAATGCGAACGTACGGCTGGCCGAACTTTTGATCGGCAGTGTGTACGTGCAGGGGAATCGTTCGGGTATTCTGTTGTACGTAGGTTGGGTGAACTGCAGCTGCACCTGCACGTATGCAAGTGCACGAACAGTACGTGCGGCGTATGTTGATGGGGTTGCGGTTTGACTTCGGTGGCTGCTGGATAGCCCGCCGTTATTATCCGTAACTCGTGTTGCGGCAGTCCCGGAACAAACGCGGCCGAAAACCTTCGTTTCCTGCGCTGCCTCCACGTCAGCTTCATTCTCTTTTCCACGGGGGTCTGTCCGGCTCTGCCGGCGCTGCCCCGGAACTGAGAAAGATTCGTCACTGTCTCGCGAAACGAGATCGGTTATATTGCAATTCCAGCCGGCCACCTTTCCACGGCTACGCCGTTTCATCGATTACGACCGATTATTATACCAGACCGCGGATGTTTAGGCAGTTTTGTAGAAATGTAGAATATTGAAATGGAAATTCGTTTTATCGTCTGTGTGTGTGTTTTTGAATCGACGCGTTCTACGAATTTTTGGAATTTTAAGTTTGCGTCGAACATTTGTGATTCAATCGTTACATACCCATGTTTCCCTTCCCTTTACACTCAGATAACTTTTACAATTCGATATAACGGATTGTTTTTGAAATTAATCAAACAGAAAGGGATAAAAGGAAGGACATCGAGATGATAAAAAAGGAAAAAAAAAAAGAAAAATAGTAAAATGGAGCACATTTCACGGCTATAATCGATTTTCAATATCGAAGGAAAAAAAGATAAACAAGATAAAAAAAGAGGAACGCGGTTGCGTTCCACACGTACGCGGAGAGCCCAGTGTAGTTCGGAAATGACACGATAATGCGTTCTTGGAATATTTCGAAAGTTTTCGCATTGCCGAGTACACAGGGAGAATTTCCCCACCTGTATTGTATAATCCATAAAATTTTTATTTCCGCAGTTCCATCCGTAGCCTGGCAAACTTTTAAATTTTCCACCGTGCAGCATGCGCGATTCGGGTGCCGAGGACGCGCGGGGCCGCGTTCCCATTCGCCAGATATTTCAGTTTCAGAAGAGCGTTCAGTTTCTCGCGTGTTATTTCAACGAGATTTCTTCGTGCCTTTCTTCCCCAGCGCGGCTAACAATCCATCCCGGAAATTCTGCGTTATAACAACGTTCCTCGCGCGGTGCCAAGAATCCACTCCAGCCACGCCTCGAGTCGAGTTCCACGCGAAAGTTATAGCGTGCGAAGTGAACATACATCGGGCTCGAAGAGGGCACAGGTAACACGAGCCCCGTAACGTGTCGGACGTTCGCCGCATTTGCATTCGACCGATCGAATTAAACCGGCCGCGGGAGCGGTTCTCGCGGGGCAAGATATACGGGAAGGCGAAGGGATCCAACGTGAAATATCTCAACCGGCTCCGAGAGAGGGTCCCCTGTCCCTTTTTTCGTCGGATTCGCGGGGTGTCTGATAAAAGGAGAGCCGAATAAGACGAAGGGTGCGTCTGTCCGGGGGAGAGAGAAAAAAAGAAAAAAAGAAAAAAAAAAAAACGAGGAGACTCCGGTGCTCCCCGGTTGCTTTACGTCGGGTTTTCGCATGATCGCGAAAAACCTTCCCGGCCCTTCAGCGGGAACGAGCGGATTACCGTTTTTGGCTTTCACCGTCGTGCAAAAGAGCTTCCCCATTTCGTACTGTGCTGCACAGTGCGAAATTCGTTCTTGATCCCGGTAAATGTGATAGAAAAAGGAACTGATATTCCCCCCCGGCGGTGCGCTGCGCCTTCGTCGAAAAAATTCCGGAACGTTTTATTAAAGAAATAACTCGAGCCACTGCTCCGTTCGTGAGATGGACAAACGAAACGACGCTGATAAAACACGGTTATTAGCTGGCGGGAGGGGGTGGGGATGCTGAGGAATCGCGACGGTATTTAATATTATTTTACGAATACGTTTGTTTTACGAACGTCAAGTCGATCGAGTTTGTCAATTGTAATTCAGGGCCTCAATAACCGGCGCGACGAACAAGTTCAAGACGATATTTAAGATATTCCTGCGCCGAGCTTTATGAAATCCCCGACGAAGCATAGCTCGCTTGGAAAAAGGAATTTGTTTGTTTTGTACGCCGATGGTCAGGTATGCCGGGAATGGGTCTGCAGTTCGACGGCCAGTGGCCGACGTCTCCGCAGACAAGGGAATATCGCGTGGATATTTCGCGAGACCGTTTCGATCCTCGGCCACGCTGTTTTCAAATTTTTATTTCGCGAGCGAGAGAAGCGGGGTTGGTTACCGTCCGCGTCGAAGGTAAGAACGTACAACGTATTTTCACCCTATCGGCTGCAGCCCTCTCGTGGCGTGTCGATATCCTCCTGCCCAAAGCCTTTGACCTCGAAATCGTCCTTCCCCCTTTTTAAACTTTATTCCTTTCCGACGCCGTTCGGATTTTTACTCGCTCCGCCGTCGTCGCGCGTCGCCTTGCTCTTTTCCCGCTCTCCTTCTCACCTCGCGCACACCACGGACGTAACAGATTTTCACGAAGAGGCTGAAGGCGCGATTAACAAACGCGTCGTGTAAAAAGATCTCGCGGAAATGACCGAGCGACGGTGCCCGCGTTGGCAAACTTTTAAAGTCGCTCGCCGCTACGCCGCGTACCTGAACTTTTTGCATGCTTAATAACGTCCTGCTCCTCTCCCCCTCCTCCTCTTGCCATTTAATTGCCAGTTACACGTATCACGCGGGATTACGCGGCTAGTTTATCGCCGGTTGTCTAGTTAGATAGATTTATTTGGCAATTAAGCGATCCAGAGAGGAACGCCACTAACGGAGAAGATTAAACCAAGACGCAGCAGCTTTTATGACACGCAACGTTACGTTCTAGCGAGACTCTGCCAGCAACGGGGACAACATTTTGCGTTCTTCGTTTCGGCTGATCCGATCGTAATTCGTTTTCAGTCCGAGGGAGAAGATGCGCGTACGCGTGGTACATATATTGCCATTATGCGATTGGTGAGTTTAGGTTTTCCCAATGGCCTGATTTAAAAGACGAATCCCGCAGTTCGGCAGTCGCTTCGAAAACCCTGCCCTGGCCATCCTTCTTGCGCAATGAGCGGCATAAATCACGTTTTCGCGCGATTCGGATACGAGCGATATATCAGTGACAGAATGTATGAAAAAAGGAAAGGGACGAGGGAGAGGAACGTCGGCGTCGGATCCGCAAAGCCATGGCAACCTACCAAAACCCGATCTTCGTGGCAAGTTTAAACGACGACACGAGATACAGCGTGCCGACTGTATAAGTAACGCGGCACGATGGAAATTAAAATTTATCACTGGGATTTCAATCGTCTGGCGAAAACGCGCCAGCCTCTCTGATTAATCCACCGGTAACGGTTGAAATTTTCGTCGAGGCGTTTCGAGAATATCGTAACATGCCCTTTCCCGGCATTTTTGACAACGTAAGAAGAACAGAAAGGCCGGCGACCGACGAAATGCGACGTGACACTCTGCTTCGAGTATCAAAATTTATGACAAATGCAACAGCCAAAAGAATTTGCATTAAATTATCACGACAAATGTTTAACAATGATAAATTACTATAATTATAATTTAATGCGATATTTGTAATGGAACGTACTTACAACACCGGAATTTTTTGTAACGTAGCAAGTATCTCGGACGAGGCAGAAAAAATTGAAAAATCAATGGGACGTAACGCGAATTATTCCGTTTCTGAATATTAAAATTTATTACAAACGCAATGAACGAAATGGACGGGCAATCGAAAGTCGATCGCACTTGCACTGCCCGCACGTATCACTGCCCGACCGTTCAACTCTGATTTCTCAGATTGCTCTTTGAGACCACGAAAGCTCGTTCATATATAATGCGTGAAAGTTAACCCTTCGAAACGGAGGAATGTGTCGGCGTCGGTACACGAGTGTGTGCGGGCCGTAGGGAGGGGAGAGGGGAAAAAAAGAGAAGTGTTGTTCCCAACGAAATCAATAAAAAGATTGATCCACTGTCAAGAGTGGCGCTTTTCGCTAAATTGGCAACACTGAGGCTGAACGGGCCTTAAACCCCCGAAGTAGGGGGTGAAAGGTGCCGCGACGAGGACTGAAGGAAGGGTATAGGATGAAGTACGGTCGGTAGAGAAGAGAGGAGGAGAGCCAGCTCTCCGAGGGTGTACGCCGCTGTTTGAGAGAGTAACAACGAGAGAGGGAGAGACGAAGCAACGCGCGAGGGTAGGGAAATGTAGGTAGGAATGGCAAGATCGTGAGATAGAGAGAGAGGGGCAGACGAAAGCAAAAGCTGGAGTAAAAGAGAAGGGTGCCAGATAGCGATAGATTGGAGCGAGTTCGAGTTTGAACAACTCGAGCGTTGCGAACCTTTTTTTTTTTTACAATATCCACGAAATCACGTCGATCGAACATTCCGCTGCAAACACCGAGATTGTTTCAAAACTGTAAAGATTTCGAGAGACATTGGAACGATATCTCAACGATAACTTTCCACTTTGATATGGAACGACTTAAAAATACTATTACAACAACAGTGACGCAATTTCTTTGGAAAAGAAAAGCGAAAGGAAAAAAAAAAAAGAAACGTTACGTCGCGTAGTAGAACTTGGAAAGTGATCAGACTTTGGAGGGCGAGCGTTTGTAGACGCTTCGAGTTGTTTTAAATTCACGTAGGATCGACGATTCCGTTGGAGAGACTTAAACTCGACTGGCGCTCTCGAAGCGATTCGAACATTCGTACTAGTAAATTGCTCGAAAACTTGCGACATAGAGAATATCGAATGGCCATCGCTAGGTTCGGATGGGGTTCGAGAGGGGAAGGTGGTTGACGAGGGTTGGGAAAACCGAAGCGTGGCTCCTCCGGGTGGGGGTAGTCGGTACCTCGAACGACTCCATGGGTCTCCAGTTTGCCCTGCCACGCTCAGTCCGACCCGGACGTTCGAGGGAGACGCGTCTGTCTTCCGTGGTACGTACGCGTCGTCTCGGTACGCACGTTGTCGCCGTTGTCAGCGTAACACACACCCGTACACACACACACACACACACACACACACGTACGCGTACGCATACGCATAGAACCGCTCTCGCTCTGTCGTAAATAACATACGCAGCACAAGGATCGTCGGTTGGAGGCGACGTTCGATCGTACGATTTACGGATACAGGAGAGAACAAAAAGGAAAAGAGAGAGAGAGAGAAAGAAAGAGAGAGAGAGAGAGAGAAAAAGAGAGAGAGAGAGAGCGAGCGAGAGAAAGGGGTGTTATATATTGGCAACTCTCAAACTGTGGGACTGGTACGTACGGTGACCGCGTCGCACGAGGTTCGCGTAAAGAAGGGTGAGAGGGAAGGAGGGAGAGAGAGAGAGAGAGGACTCGGAGAGAGCGAGAGCGGGGAGAAGAGGGAGAGAACGCGAAGAAAAAGCTCTCTCTCGCTCTTTCTCTCTCTCTATCTCGACTGCCTCGCCGGCTTTCCACGGCCACGAATCGATACCACGCGACCGTCGCCGCGTCGGTCGTTCCTCTCTCTCGACCTCTTCTCGACGCTCGCTGCACTCGTGCACGATCACTCGCCGCGTCGATTTTTCCTCTCGGACAGGCGCTTACCTTCGTGTCTTTTCTCCGTCGTCCTCGTTCTCGTCGTCGTCGTCGTCGTCGTTGTCGTTCATCGTTCATCGTTCATCGTTCATCGTTCCCATCGTTTCTTCACCACCACTTCACGGCGACGGAAGAACACGCGAGAAAGAGTACGCTCCGCGGTGGCTGTGCGCGGTCGGTGTTGCATCATTACCCGACGATCGCGTCGATACTCGATCGATGCGAGCGGTCGAAGCGGTGTACTCTGGCGGCAGGTGGTGGAAACATGGCGAAATAGCGGCAACGGCCTAGCCAGCGATCCGCTCTCGAGCACGACGCGCTCTCGGAGTCGTTCATAAGAGGGAAAAAAACAACGCGAAAGGGTGAGTCCGCGCTGGACAGCGCGAGGCGAACGGAGCCAAAAAGCAACGAGAGCGAAAGGAACGTTGTTGTCGATCGGCCGCGCCGCACGTTCACAGTGTTTTTGTTCGTGAAAGAAAATCGGTCACTGGATTTCCCGGTAGTGCGTATCTCTGTGTGTCACGTGAACGATCAACGTCTGTTTATTTTGGTGCTTTTCGTCGTTGTTTACCTTGTTTGGGCTACCTCTCCCGGACCTTCTCCGCCAAAGATATATTTCCACCGACCCAGAGATCGCTGACTGTCGCATCGCTGTCGGGCTGCTCGCGGATGTTCGTCGGTGTCACGCCTGCTGTTCCTCGAAAAGTAAGTAAACGCCTCGCCATCCCATGGCCCGTGTGCCATGTTTTCGCAAACACCGCGACTCGTTCAAGCTGTCGCGGCACTTTCTCCGCCGATCCCTTCGGCTCGAACTTCAGGCTCCGAAATTATTGTACTTGTAAATTGCCCAGATTTGGCGTACGCCCAAATGGTCGGTGCTGCTAATTTAACTGTACGTTTTCATTAGCGCGCGAGCCAGGCTCGTTAATTCGTGAATCGCAGCCTCGCGGAGCTACCGATAATTCGCGCGGCACCCGTGTAAACCGGGAAACACGACCATTGACATCTTCGCTATCCGTGGCGTGCGCGCGCGAGAGAGAGAGAGAGAGAGAGAGAGAGACTTGTTGTCTTGTTCGTGCTAATTCGCTCGCAGTTGCAGTTAAAATCGTTCTGGCTCTCGATTCATTGAACCAAACTATCGACCACGCTAGCGTGGCTGAATTCCCCTCCCCCCCTTCGCCGGTTTGATTGGAAGCGAACCAATCGGTGTGTTTAGGTTATGTTGGGTTGGGAGCGCTCGCGGTACGAAAGCCGGAGTCGGAAAGAGATCGAGCGTTAATCGTCCGGCGGGATATCGCAGTTTTTACGGCGGTATTTTTATCGCGCGGCTTTGCCGTCTAAACGCGTCGACAAAGCCCGTCGACAGAGCGCCGCCGGCGACTTTGTAGATCGTTCACACGGCGAGATGTTTTGTTCCCGCAACCGAGGAATTAATCGATCGTAAAGAAGCTAATGCGAACGATATACGCCGGCCAGCCGTGCACGGAGAACATTCGACAAAGGAAAGCGATATATCCATGCGGGCGTGTTCTCTCTCTGCTCTCCTCTGCTTTACCGTCGTCGTCTTTGCTAAAGACGGCGTCCTTCTCCGAATAAATGTTATTCCTTGCCAATCGACAGTCGACGTTTGTCCGACGTTTGCTTTTTCATTCCCTTTAAACGTTGCTCCGCGTACACACACGCGCAATTGCAGCCCGTAAACATTTATCAAACAATCGATCGTTCGTCATAGTTCTATCGTATAATACGTTGGACAAAGATAGTTGATCGGATCACAATTTTTACATCTGTTATAGAATCGAACGTTACTACCGAATCGACTTTAATTCTTGCGAAAATAGATTCAGTTCTCGTCTATCTCTAATCGAGTCAGTCGTTAAAGAATTTACGGTTGCTTCCGGAAGACGGTAAATAGATTAAACAATTAACGATAGACTAATCTGGGGTTTAGCGGAAAAATTAGTCGCAGTCTGCTTCTCTCTCATTTTCAATGAAATTTTCAATATCCTTGATTCTATTTTGACTGTACGTCTTTCCAATGGATCCGAAAGCATCGATCGAAACACCAATATCGTGGATTAACATTTCTCGAAAGAAAGAGAGAGAGAGAGAGAGAGCTGCGCTCAGAGTCCGAGGCAGAATTGAAAAATCGATTTCGGGCTGAACGTTAATAAAATATTGGACGCCGAACGTTAGACGGACAAAATATAGGACAGGGGATCTGTAATTTCGTTCTCGGTGGGATTCTTGAGTTTTCCGACGTCTCATTAGATTTTATCGCGGCGGGGGTTCTATGGTCGAGCACCGGATACTCGAGACTTTATTCCTGGCCATAGTCGAGTCACTGAAAGTTACATACTTCTGAGAAGTCTTGCCGGATTCTATTGCTTTTGAGGAGAAACGCGACAAACTCCGCGACTGTAGCAACATTATTACAAAATGCCCGGGATTCTTTCGGATTACGCACGATTTTAAGCTCGGCCGGTTGGCGGCGATATTCACAGCCTTGGAGTAACGCTCGAGTCGTTAAACGATATTAACATCTTTGTCGAAAAAAAAACTCCTTGCCGCGGCAGTTGAGAATTATTAACGGCCGGTAGACTTTTTCAATAGAAATTTCCAAGTAAAACAACCAGCGCGATCTTCGTATCGACGTCGATAACGTGCATGCACGTACACACGGTGCGCGAACGATGTATCATCGAATGAGGTTCGATATCTTTTGCCGTAAAGTAAAGTCACATCGTGAGGCAAGAAGCCGTCTCGCGTCGCAAGTAATGAAATCTCCGTGAAACGTTCTCTTTTTTTTTTTTTTGTGTCGCGTGCTCCAGAAAATTCAGAGAACAGTGCTGCCTTATCTCGGAATCGGGTTTGGAGAAGAACGGCATGAAAGATTACGGTTGGAAATAGTTTAACAGTAAGCTCTCAAGCGTGCGTGTATATCCGTACCAAAGTACCTTCCGATACGAGCAACATTCTGTAATCTTCGTTTCTTCGAAACGGACGTATCTGCGTATTTCGGGCGACGGATTTAAGGATTCAGGCTACTTTTCTCCACGTCGTTGAGAATGACGCTGCGGCTAATCGGGCGACGCCGGAGCCTCTTTCCGCCGATGGGGAGGTTCGCGGTGTATTTATTTTTAGCCGAGGCTGAAGAAGGGAGCAACGAAGAGACGGAAGTTCGCCTTATTGTTGGATTCTGCCAAGTTTGTTCACAACTACGCACTGAGATATATAAAGTTTCCCTCCCTGCACGGGGTACAGCTCTCTCACGGTGTACTTTAGCGCGCTTAGCACGGCAAGACAATATTGACTCGGTCGTGTCTCTTCAGAAAAGCTGGCAACTTTATTTTCAAGGGCTTCCGTTATCGACGGAATCGCTGAATTAACCACTCGCGCGATATCGTTTCTCCCTCTGTTTTCCAACGGATCGGCCAACCAACGATCCCTCTGCCCCCGATATTTTGCCCTCTCGCCGCTACCGTAGGAATCTGCGAAGTCAATCGCGACATCTACTGTTTGACAATTGCACGATATGCGTGTCTACGTGCTGAGTCTCGCGTCTTTGCTTGTTTTTCAGATCTCTGAGCCATTGGCACTGTAACGTTGTAACAGCGCAGTGAAAGTAAGGAGTCAGTATTAATCGAGCATCTTCGACAACTTTATTATCTCACGATATATTCCCAACAGCTACCTTGCACCCTCGCGGACGCGTCTATTTTTTTCGCCGCGCGACGCACGCAAGAAATCGATCGGCTCCGTGAACTCTCACAATCTGCTCATCGGTACGTTTTTAACGAGCAACGTGGGCGAACTTGCCGCGATTCGCCTCGTTGCCTCCATTGCCATCGTTTCCATCGTTTCCTTCCAGTTCTTAATATAACAAGAACGGAAACTCATTTCGAGGGAAAGGCAAGCTCGCGTTCCGCGCTCGCGAGGAATTTGTCCCGCTTTTCGAGGCACGCATCCACCGGACACACGAAAATTATACCTCTACGCTACGATAACGTTCCAACAAAAATAACAGTCTCTCCTGGTACGCTCCATTGCTTTTCTTCGTTTCGCCGTGTAATTACACGTACAGCGTAAAAACCGCAAAGTCGAGTAATTTTTTGTCTCGCGAAACAATCTCGTAAGTTTCTTTTTTGATTTGTACGCGACGGACTCAATTAAATCAAGACTGAGGCGAAATTTTATGTACGCCTTTGCAATTTGAGAAAGCACAATGGTAAATGCTCAACTTATACTTTTGCGATGATTTTTCAATCCTTCGTATGTCAAATAGGTATTCCAATGACTCGAACATCTGAACATCAAAATGCACGTCCGACTTGATAAATATTTTAGTTTCAAGTATTGCGTTCGATCGCTCCGATATATACATACATGTTTCCAACACAAAACCTAAAACAATGGTCTAAAGAAGGGGGAGGGTTGTCGCACGTGTCAGCGTTACAAGGCTTATGCCTCTCGCAATTGCTTTTATCTCTGAATACACGGTCGGCGTCACGTGGATCAGCATATTTATTTACCAGCCGTGCAGCATAATTGACCGTACCCTTTCCCTCCAAATAAATATCGAAGGGACCAGGGTCTCCCTGGCCGATTTTCCCGAAAAGAAGCTCAGTGAACTTGTCCCGTACGGTTACGGGACCAGGCGAGCGTACACGTACGCTTATTTAAATACCAAATAGAGCATTCCCCGCGAGTCTCGTGGTCTGTGATTTTCGTGGCGGCGTTGCAACGAGGGTCTCCGCCCTGGCCTGTCCTGAAGGGAGCCGGGCAAAGGAGAGGCAGGGTGGTTAGCCGGTGCGCCCTCAAACGAGGCATAAAATCGGAGATGAGTCTGTCGTCGCGAAACGAGCTCGGCCCCGCCGAGAGAGGAGGGGTCGTAAAACAGTTTCGAAGGGTGGACCGGGTATTAGTCAATCCGAAAGAATTGCGCCGAGGACTCGCTGCCGTTCATTTCGACACACTCGCGCCGCCTGCATCGCGTTGCGTTATTTCTGCGAAGAGAGAGTCTCCGAGATATTGATATTCTCGCGAACAGTCCAAAGTTTCGTTCGAATCTTCGTTCGTGGCGCAGCGAAAGTCACGGTCGACGATATACTTTCGAGAGCCGTTCGCAACTTTTTCGCGCGACAATTCATTTCGTACGACTCTTCGCATTAACACAGTCGAGCGTTCGGGTATGAATTTCGGTTCGCTAAGCAATTCCCACCCGGGAGAGGATTGGAAATGAAAAAAAAAGAGAGAAAAGAGAGATCGAAATACCATTGGAGAGCGTAAAGGATCGGGCGACCTTTCTGCCGGCGATCGTTTCTAAATAATTGAAAGTAACAGCAACGCGTTCATCTCATACCGGCGATAAAATCGTTTCCGTGTTCGTGCCGTTTCGCCTCAAACAAAAAAAAAAAAGAGAGAGAGAGAGAGAGAGAGAGAGAGGAAAAAGAAAAAAATTGCAGCTCCACCGCGAAAAAACCATGACGAAAAATCAATCCAGCTTCCGCGTTTCCCACAGAAGCATCGCGAAAACCGGCGGTATCGCGTTGCGGCGACTGTTTCGCGATAACGAAAGGGCGCACACGTGCACTCGCGTACCGCGTAGCGTGTACCTAGGAGGAGCGGAACGAAGCCGGAGAGGAAGCGTCGCAACGTGCACGCGAAACTTTGCCTCTCGTTTCTTTCCGTTTCTCTCTCGTCCCTGCTCGCCGCGCCAATTCGAGTGCCGCCCACTGCGAAACGAGCCACGGGACGGCGATAACAATGGGGTTGTTTTTACGAGCATCGTCGTCGTTTGGCCTCTCCGTCGCACCCGCGTCGTTGCCCGCTGTGGAAACCCCCGGCGCTGGACCGGTGCTCGGACCCTCGACGCACGAATTAATAACCGTTTCAAACCGCTCGGCCGCCGCTTCGGAATTAAAATATCCTTGCCGGGGGTTGGTACGAGCGACAAATCCACAGAGGGCGGCGACGAACAGAGGAAAACGGGAGGGCTCTGGTCGACGGTCTGGTGGTGTTGTCGCGGCGAGGGGAGGGGGAGTGAAAGGGGGGATGGGTGGGGGGGTGGGGTCGGTGGCGCGGATTGTCCGCAAGAATTAATCACTCGTCCAATCTGCGCGAAATCACGCCGTGTAATCACTCCGCGAGGTTTGTTATTAGCGGTCCGCGGCGCGTAAAGTACGAACACGCGGTCGCGCCCGAGTTCAAGCTGAAACCGTGCTGCACCGGTAGCAACGGTACGGCTGGTTTAAAAGTCCGGCCGGAAATGGCGGAGCATTCCGTCGAAACGTTGCGACGCTCGCATCGGTCGGTAGCTAGCCTTTCCTTTTCTCTTCTCGTTCTCGTTCTCGTTCTCATCGCGCCGGAAATTTTTTTTTTTTCTAGACCACAACGTGAGAAATATTATCGGGAACCATCTTCTTTCTTTTTTTTTTTAATACCGCCATACGTTGGCCATACGTTGGCGACGTAATCGATGCTCGTTCGTCTTGAAAAATGCATTCGCCGACGAAAACGCTTCGCTCGGCAATCCACTGGCGGTCGGATGAAATATTAGGAGTAAATCACGCGTGTTGATTGCATCTGAATCCTGCAATTACTCTGCGCTACTCCGATTGGCAACGCGACCGTCGCGCGACGCCGTTAATCGGCGAAAGCTCCGGCTGGATTTCACGCGGTGTACGTTTGTCCAACGAGTGGTCTTCCATCTTCCCGGGAGATCCGTGCGGACATCAATTTCGAGAGACGGAGAAATTAAAGTGGAGGAGAGAGAGAGAGAGAGAGAGAGAGAGAGTGGCAAGGGATATCGAGGCGAGTTCTAATTTAAAGAGAAACACGCGTATAGTTGGATCTCGGTCGGGCAGCGTCTTGGTGCGCGGCAGCCAAGGCGAGGGAACACAGTGACGAAGGAAGGAAGCGAGAAGAAGGGGCCTGGGAGGGAGGGGAGAGGTAAAAAGGAAAAAGGAAGCCGGACTAAGATAGATAAGACCTCGTTATGGATTCCGGCAGCGTGCACTGCAGGACGTCCTCATTGCTCGAAGTGTCCTGCAAGATACGAAATAATGTCGGTGTGCATCCCGAGACACAGGGATAACTTATCCCGTCTACGCCCCGTGGAATATCTTCTATCTGCCTTATGCTCGAAGCTCTGCCATATCTCTGCTTCCGCGACTTCGCTTCCTACTTGCAATCTGCAATGCTCGCGACAAACTTCTCTCTCTTTCTCTTTACCCTCTGACGTTTTTCGTCTTTGGTCTTCGGTCTTTCGAACGGTGTTCTTTAGCTCTTCGATCCCTTAGCCCATATCGTGATCTCTGCTACGTATCGAAAGGCTCTCGCGGGGACACTCGCGCGTTTTATATCCGAAATTTTAGTTTAGTATTTCGAAACATTTCCCACTTGTGGAAAGGACAACAAGAATTCTCATTAACAGTTTTCGAATTAATTGGGGCCCGTTCTTTCGCGATCATTTTCGAACTGGTTCTTTCTACCTTTGTCCATAATTACTCACTTTCATTTGGTACAGCGGGCCATTTGCAACTACGCCCATTGGAATTTTCTAATCTTCTCGCGATGGCTGACTCACAACGAACATTTACACTTGTACAAAAGTGTGCCCGTTATCCAGAAAGCTGTTACCTGCAGCGGCAGACGGAATGGTTCACTTAATTAACAGCTTGTCTCCTGATAACGGGGCGCAGGAAGTGTTCTTTGACAGTGCGCTTTGGGTAGACGACTAATTACAGGGCCGAGAAATAGTAGACGATTTAATTTATCCATTCCAGTGACTCCGTTTAATTATCTTACGCAATAATGTCCCCTTCTAAGGAGGACGTATTCGAATACGTAAGTCGAGGGTAGTTGCGCATCGCGAATGAAAATGCGGCTGGGAAACTGGTTGCCGAAAAATTCCCATTCCCAAGTGGAAATTGCCATCGCCTTTGGAATTGAACGAGTTTTCGAATTGAATTTATTTATGAGAAAGATCTCCATTGACACTTGTGTCTCGAACGAAAGTTTTGCTAATCATTTCGACGATCACACGTTTGTCTTAGTCGACGAAATTATCGACAAATACAGATTTTTCGTAAATTTGTCAATTTGTCAATCATTCGTCGAGTGACACTCAAAAATAGAATGTACACGACAAACTGCTTCAAATCGAAAAACTGAAGAAAACGTTATCTGATGTACGGAGAAATTATCAAAATCATCACCAGAGCCACCATCCAGCTTTTGGGAGAAGTATCTCGAAAGTTTCGCCAGCATCGGAATATCAAATGGCACCTCTGATGAAGCTGCAAGCTCGAATGCTCGGTTTTGGAATTGAAATGGCAAAAGTCAAACGTGTCGCTCGTTTCATCGGCAGTTTGGTAACGTTTCCCCGGTTTCCTGTCAGCGGATGCGCCGGCATCGCGTGTTCTCGCTACGATGGTTCCTCGAAGAATTTCCTCGCGGTGTATTGCAGTTCGGAAAGTAGGTTCCCGTGGTGCATAGATAAGGGGGAGAGAAATCGCTCGGCTGCATTTCTCGACGATGTCAGAAGCAAGTTTTCAGCACGGGTTTGCTCCGTTGCAGGTCACTTCGAAACTTTCCTCTACCGAATGCTTGCCGCGCTTATGTCACGAAAGAAGGTGGCTAGGTTAAAAACAAGTAAGAAAAAGGAGGAAAGGTGGGGAAGCTTGAGAGAGAAACAGAGAGAGAGAGAGAGAGAGAGAAAAAAGGAACGCGCTAAAACGGGAGACGGTGTTGAAGGGGTGCAGCAGCAGCAGCAGCAGCAGCAGCAGCTCGACTCGCGCCGATGAAAAATTCACCTCGACGATAACTCGAGCGTTGCATTTTTCATAGAGCCGCGAAACTTTCTTATCCATTGCTTATATCCGGTGTAGTTTCCACCCAAACCAACAACCACGCGCCTCCAGAGGCTGATAAAGGTTCCTCCAACCGCTTGTTGTTCCACTTGCGTTTACATCGTTTCTCAATCGTACATCTCTAATTCCTTTCCTGCGTCTCCTATCTCTCCCGCGTTGCAGAACGCGAGAAAAACGCCGCTCCCCGATGGCATCGTTTTCCAAGCAATTTCCACTGGATTTTTAACCCTTTCCACGTGTGCGAAACATGTACGCGTACGCTCACGTACAGCGTATAAATCTTTGAAGAAGTCGATTGTAAACTAATCGATTGAATTCAACTACCAACCATACGTTTCATTGCGAAGTTTAGAGAATTTGTTTTACTTTTTTTCTTTTTCTCGCAAATGTGTCTATTTTGTACGTACAAAGTATTTTTTGGCAGGTATAATAATTGTAACATGGAACAATAGTGGTCAATCTTGGGGATTTCGACACAATTATCGACAAGTCCCGAACTTTAGAGGATAGAAGGCACAATCGTGCGTCGCTGTCGATCAACTTATTGCACGCCAATGTGAATACAAGTCGCGTCATTTCGCTGCGCGAGCGAAAAGTAACCTTACTCGAAGAGCCAAAGAGGATTAAGACTAATTATCAATCCACCGGTATCGTGCCACGTTCGTGCACAATAATCCAGCCGCGAACTTTAGGAATTATTCGTCAGATGTCCCAAATCCGTCCGTTTATGCAAAACTTGGCTCGAACGTGTGCCGCGACCTCCTTGTATAATTGGGTTTCATTAAAACGAGACTTTCTTTGATATCCGCGACGTACAGCTGCTTTGAGGGAACTTGAGTGACTCGAAGCAGAGAAGAGGAGGGAGGATGGGAGGGTTATTCTATAAGTAAGTTGGGCAAAGTCAAATCCGACCGTGAGAAGGTCGATAGGATTTGTCCCGATGGCTGTAACTGAAACTGAAACTGTATCGTCGCCGTCGTCGCCGTCTCTCCGCCAGGTTTGCATATGCAAATCAGTGCCCGCCCGGGCGAAACATCTGCCGATTTCTTTCGATAATTCGCGCGGATGGGTGATCGTGAATGGGCGAGCCCGGGTAGCACGCGTTCACGGTTACGCGAGATTAAAGAAAACGAAGCGGAAAATGCAAATGGAAATAGAGAAGCACGCGTGTTCCGCTCGCTAAAAATTCATACGACTTTTTCATTGATATGCTAACGCACGTCCGTGCGTGTGTGCGTGGATCCTTATTTGCATATCGCGTATCGGCATCAGACTGAAAGTCGATAGCTACGTATTTACAAGTCGCAAATTAACCGAACGAGCCATTGCATTCGAGCAGTTACGTTGCATTCACGTCCCGCAAATTCCTTCGCAACAGATCTTTATTCTCGTTCGCGGAATTGTGACATATTTCTACGCGATCACTGGACTGCGAATTTTCATTCGAGTTTGGTATTCTTGAAAATAGTCGGCTCTCGGTAGAAAATTGAATTGCTTCTATTAAAGCGTAAGAAAATTGAAGGGTTTCGGTGCTTTTAGATTCGGGATGCATGATGGAAGGACGGAAGGTGTATGAAAGAGAGAGAAAGAGAGAAGGTTGCGTTTCGTTTCGGAGTCCCTGCCTAGACTCATCAGTGGGGCTGATGGCAGCGACTCCTTACCCCAGACGCTCGTTATTATAACTACCCGCTAGGCTGGCCCGATCACCCATCCTAGTGGGGTTCCACACACTGCTTCGCTTAACGTCGGAGTTCGGCAGGACCACTTGCGACTTGTGCTAGTCAGTGTTCGAAACTCGTAGTTGAGGAATCCTAGGTCGTTACAAAAATAAATTATGGCCGAATATCCTAAAATATAATTACTTGGAGGTACTACATATTTCCATTGGATCAACGCGGATTGACACGTTACACCTTCGCATCTAAAATATCCTAAATTATAATTACTTGGAGCGTCGTTTCATCCAGATCAACGTACGAATTATACAGCTTCGCCGCGAACGAGCTGAATCGGTGTTTCAGTGTGACATCGTGTTTGACACAGTCTATAGACACGGTCAGAAATAGACTAGCTCGGCTTCGTTCACGCGAGACGTTCTCTCGATGACAGTTCGACACGTTCCATCCGGATGGCCTATTTTCTCTCTAATTTTCCATTGGTCACGCCGCGAGAGGGCCGGCGATAAATGCGTTACGTACGAACGGTCGTCGACATTGATCGTCTACTCGATGCGACCGTGAATCGGGCGAACGCTCGTTTCCCACGGACGGCGTTACGTTGTCCTAAATTTCTTGAAACGCCGTCGAAATACCGAGGGGGGGGGGGGGGGGGGGTGGCAAAAAGTTGATGACGCCTGCCAAAGAACCGCTCCGAGGACAAATACAGCGCACGTAATCGAGCCGATTATGCACGGATGATTAGACTTGGGGATTTCGCCGAAGAAGATGATTAACGCCTTGTTCTTTAGCGAGTTTTATCGATTTCTTGAAGCGCGAAGATTTATGGAGGAGAACGATAATTTGCATCCTCGTTAATCTTCTGTAATTAGAATTTCCTTTATTTACGAGAGAAGAGGGATTATTAGTTAATTCTGGTGGGTATTCTGGACTGCTAACGACCGTTGTTATTTCTGCGATGGCGGATCGATGAAAGATGAGGATGAAACGCAATGGAGAAGCAGAACGCGGCCACGCGTGGATACACGATTTTTCAGTAAGAAGTGGGAATATCGCGTTCGGTGACTGTCGATCTCAGTCGAGCGTCGCGCCGAAAGGATCGAATTAAGAGACCGAGTGGGAAGGTGGAACGACGGTTAAAGGGAAATCCGGAGAATCCGGCGAAACAAAGCAAACGCGTCGGAGATTTGTAGGAAGGATATTTACAGTGGTTCATGGCGGTACGATTAACTCTTAGGGAAAGTAGATCGAGCCGTTTCTGCGATTAAATATGCATGATTTGAGGTGAATATAAAATACCGGGGAGGATTCGCAGTGGGGTGCGCCGCCGGTACACCCCCGGCATCTGCGCTCGAGGATTTAAGGACGAAGGATTCGTGGGTCCCGAGGGCGAACCATTGGAAGCACGAGAAACCAGAGGTTAAAAGAGACGAAGCGGCGAACGGTGGGTAGGGGAAGTGAGCGAGAAAAGGGGGTGGGCGAGGGGGTTGGTGCAAGGTTGTTTGCCTTCGAAGACTGAAGGGGCTCTGCTTGCTTATGAAGTCTGATCGCGTAAGATGCTTCCCGGTGCCTGGAAGGAACCACCCCCCGCTTGATCCTCTCTCGGTTCTCGTTCCCGTTCTTCCGCCTCTCTCCTGTTCCAGTTTTCTCCCCAACTCCCCCTCCCCCTCCACCCCTTCGCTCTTCGTTCTTTACCTCTGGCACACCTTGTTCCAACGGGAGCAAAAGGGAGCTCCTTCGACGTTATCTATGTACGTAGCTTATCCTTGGTTATCCAATATCTGTTGGACGTATAACGAACCGGGGGCCAGGGGGGAGGGAGGGAAACAGTCGCAGAACGCGGCTACTGCCGTCGCGAAAGTTAATCTTATTAATTGAGAGTCGGATTCTTGGCGGAGTTCTTGAACTCCGGGGGCTTGATGCTTCAAATTGGATCCCTTAATTTCTTTCGCGTGCCCCTACCCCTCCCCCCCACTCCTTCTCTCGGTGGATTCGTTTTTTGTGTTTAATATCGTTGATGTACTCTGTTCCCACTCCCCTCTTCCTTTTCTTTTTCTCTTTTTTTTTTTTTTTTTTTTTCACCGTCTGGTAAATGCGAAACGCGTACATCAATCGTCTCGACGAGAACCCGATGAAAAATTGAAAGAAATTGTTGGAACGGCGCTGTACGGGTGGTTCGTTAAACGGTCGATATTTCTCATTTACGTTTATCATTTCCCACGCGTCACTTTGATGCATATTTCACGGAAATTGTTACGTTAAGAACGGAGATGACGATATCAATATTCTCGCGCGCTCTGTCGTGGATTTCGCTTATAAAGCCGGCCGAATTACGACAATTTAATAATGCAGCGAGCCTAGTTATTCATTTGATAGAAAATAATCCGTCGAGCTGTAGGAATAATTACTGTAACGTTAGTGTAACAGTATTATCGTTGGGCACCGGGCAATATTAATCATCGAGGGCAGGGTAGGCTGATGCACGTTATTACGTTTACATGACCATAGAAAGTGGTATATAGCCGTGGCATCATTAACGTGCTATGTTAATACACTAATAACACTTCCCTAACAAAACTGTACGAGGCGGGGTGGGAGGAGGAGGGGGGGGGGGGGGGGGGGGGTTGGTCGAATTCGCAATTTTCGTCCCGAATGAGATCGTTTTAGTATCTCGCGAACGAGTTAATCAGAACCGATCGAACTCTTTGTTCATTATCGTTGGATATCGAGCGAAAGTGTAATTGCAAATGGCGTTCAAATTGTCCAGTGCGAATCGATCTTCTTACGTAAATCGTTTTTTTCGGGCTAAATTCACGGTCGATTTTCCGCTCGCGGGCGAAGCAAAACGTTGGAAAAAAAAAACCCCGAAGAGCGCGAGACTCTCTCGAAAACTCTCGATCGTTCATCCAGCTCATTAAGGATAGATCTTTCCACTCGGGCGGAGGCGTTCACCTAATTTAAATATTCCCCCGGTATTGGTCTCTCGAGAGTTTTCTAATTTAACCACCGCACCCTCTATAGATTCTTATCCCCCTCTCGCCACGTCCTGCGACTCGTTAAAGTTCATTAAGCGAAGGATAGAACGTAAGCGTGGTGGCGAAAAGGCAGTGAGTGGGAGAAGGATGGACGGGTTTTCGGCTCGAGGCAGAGAGACAACCTGCTAGTCGCTAGGTTGAAGGACGCAGAGACGTCGCGTGGGTGTTGCCTCCCCTCTGCGACGTTTTATAGGTCACGTATGCTTTTTCGCGCCTTTTCGTGAAATTTTCCAGCTCGGAGCTTTCGATTCCCGCGTGGCCGCGTGACGAATTTTAACGACGACGAATTCTCATTCACCGGAAAGTTCTCAGCGGAATTTCCAGTTTTTGCGCGCGATCGAATTTTCTCGCCCTTGCGTTTCGTCGCTTTCTTTCTGGCTGTCCGTGACTTGTTGATCCGACCGGTTTTCGTTTGCAATCCTCCGACACACGCTCTGAAACGAGAATTTTGTCTGCCTTGACGTTCCGAGTGCGTAATCGTCCCGGTGAATCGGCCCTGTTTGCCTGTCCCGACGATGGAAAGTGAATTTGCCACGTGTTTGCTCGCTCTCGACGGGAAGGGAATTCATTCGGTCGCGCCTTCGAACCGAGATTCCCTCGAAATCTCTTTTCGCCGTGAATCATGGATTGCGCATGTAAACGTTGATATCAGCTAGTCGCGATTAATACTAATGAACCTGGGGGGGGGGGGCCCGATGCATTTGTAGGTGCAACATTTATAGGTTCATAAACGGACTTGATCGTTATTGATATCCCTCCCTTACAACCATCAATTAACATCGCGGCTGGTGCGTCGAGGGCGGTTTTACGAATTTGGAAGGGGTATTTCTGGTTGGGTGGCAGCTCGTTACGCTGGCCTTTATCTCTCTCTCTCTCTCTCTCTCTCGCTCTTGCTCGTTCGGCTCGACGAATAACCGCACTCATACACACACGTACAATGCCGGTGGACGTACAAAACACCGGGCGTACAAGGTGCGGAAACGCTGCAAGAGGAAGGAAGCAGATTCCATTTGCGGCTAAATGACTGATGCGCCCGCGTGTTGCGCGTCACGTTATGACTCTGGACGTGCGATGATATATCGCTGTAACCATCGGACGCGCGCACACAGTCGTTGCCAACGTTTCTGTGTACCTTGCACAAACACTCGTTAACGGCCAGAGAGAAAGATGTACGTCCGCTTCGCGCGGTTACGTGCGGTCCACGTGTGATACGCCGCGCATCACATTCCTTCGCTGCGGTCGGCCTACCCTAAATTCTATTTGCGGTCACATCCTATTCCGATGCTTTTAACCGTACCAATCTTCCGAAGATTTCCCCTAGTCCAGCGGACGAGGCAATCTTTCCCTCCTTCGAACCGCGTCGGCCGGTTGATTGATGAATCGGTGAAAAAGGCGGCGAATCGCGGAACTGTCGGCGGAAAGACCGCGCTTCTTGGCTCGTTCGGTCGACAAATTAACGTCTTGGAAACTTCCTTTCTCGTTCCCTCCTCTTCCCTCGGGTCTCGAATGTCTCGCGAAATTGGGGTAACACGTTGAACGTACTACAGAGCGCGGTGCTGCGCTCCAGCTACCGTTCGTGACTCGGGTCGCGGGTAGAAACTCGATAACCCGATGTGCAGAAGCCCGGGGAAGCAGAAACGCGGCGAGTTCGTATTACGGGCGTGATATCGCTAATTGTATATTAGCTTGGTCACCGCATTACCGGTCGATAACGCAGAGCCTTGGTTTCGTAGTTACGGCACTGGCACCCAAGTCTGGGCTTGGTGTACATATTCCGGTGCTGACCCTGCCGGCCCTGTGACCGGAAGGGTCGGTACAGCGGTACTGTGTATATACTTGTAAGAGGCGCGTAATTTGACTATCGGCCTCGGTAGCGGCACATCACCGCGAGATTACTCCATTATACCTCCATAGACAATGGAAACCGCTTACGTGCCCGTAAATGGCTTCGTCTACCGCGAGCCAGTCCCTTCCGTTGCTCGCCTCCCTTTAAATCTCTCCATCCAGCGTATTCGGGCTTCGCCATCTTGCTCGCGCCAACCACCGTTTTCACAACCGTCTTCGCCTACCTCTCCCTTGGCCTCCTTATTAAACACCCTCGCCGTCCACCGTCTTCAAACGGCTCTGCGATGTTGCGCACCGCTGCGGAATCAATTTTCGGCTGGTTAGATTCGCGTCGCGATTTTGCATTGATAATTGCGAGACGGGTGGAATAATTTTGGAAATCCTCGGAGACCCGCGCGGTCTTTCGGAAGTTTTCGACTCGATGGCATTCTCAAGTCTCTTCTAACGTTTGATCCAACAAATCGCACGAATCTCTCCTATATTTCGCCAAGTTAAAAGGGTTAAAAAGTTGACCTAGAAATTGATCTCTCGGTGAAAAATCGGCAGCCGTCTGACCCAGTTGGGAGAGTCGGCTCGTTGAAGACGTCGTTTCCCGAACGTTTAACCACCCTGACGACGTTACGACATCGTCACGTGCTCGTGAGACACGTTCAAACATACGAGGGGGCGCTGAGGTGTGTTTACAGAGAGGAGATGTAGAGCAGGAGAGAATGGGGAAGGATCAACGACGAGCCGAAGAGGAGTGGCTGTAATAACAACCGGGGCGCGTCAACGACTGGTATCGCGTTCTTTGTCACATGGACGATTTATACTGGATATTCGATTCATTTACAAAACCGCTTTGCGTGCAATTGATTTCCACGGCCAGACTCGTTACCCACCGCACATTTTGCATCTTCGTCACGGGCCGCGGATGGAGACTCGATTTATCGCGTGCCAGACGAAATCGATCGATTCGTTGTTTTAACGTTTAGATAATGTTTGCGCCTCGCTCGCATTTCCCCGGCTTTGTCGCGTGGAAAGAAAAACTGCGGATTAGGTGATAAATATTGTTCCTGCTTTTTGCACGTGTTTTTTAACTTTCGAGATTATCGGGACGCGTTTCTTGGGATCGTTTTCGAGATTTCTCTGTCACAAGAGACTGACAACGCGATCAAAGTGCTTTTGCATGATTGACAAAAATAAAATGTAGCTGACGAAAGAAAACACACCTCGTTGGATGTGCGCAAATACTTTTTGCGATCGCGCAATCTTTCGAACGAGTCGATCGTTTTAAATCAATCTTGTTTACAAATTTGCAGCATAGGGTTCGTAGGGTCCCATCACCCTAGGGTTCATTCTCAGGAGAAAAAGCACGGTTAAAGCGGTGAAGATTTCAACCGGCGCGGTTGGTGAATATTCGCAGATTTCCACGGTCGTGTTTCTTCGCGGCCGTTTACTCCTTCCGTCTTAGTTAGCAAAGCAGAGCGACGGAAATCTCGACATCGGAACTCAGGGCGAGATACGGCACTGGGGATAGGTAGCTGCAATGGCTGCACCGGTCGCATTGGTCGCCCTGGACGCCCTCTCTCTCCCCTGTCGACTGCATGGCTAGCATCCCTCTGGAATATTAATATGACGCGAAATATTATAAGCCGCGACAGTCGACGCCACGGGAATACTAAATATTATCCTGCAGGATCCGGACGGTGACTCGATGCTCCTGTTGGCGCTTGCATTTTGCTCTTGGCAGGGAACCTGCAGGCTATCCCCATGCACGAAACACGGTGATAAACTGCCCTCGTTCCCCGTATCACTATTTTTCCATTATATGCAAAAAGGAATTTTTACTCGCGACTCTCGGCCGACCCGGGCTTTAAGAAAACGCGCCGCTTTGAATAATCACGAGCATTCGTCGTAATGTATAATGTGATACGTAGAGTTATTTCAAAGCTGGTTGAGCTTCTCATTTTAAAATTTCACCTTGCGCGTGATTGTACATACACGTCGCAGAATATCATTGTATTTCTTCTTTTTCTTTTATATTTTATAGTAATTAACGACGCTAAAGTTGATGCGTCTGGGATTGAGTAATCGGTTTAGCATTTGTTTCATTGAGCAAAGGATCTTCCGTATTCGTCCTGACTTTGGTGTTACTGGAAATGTGATTAGAACTTTGCATTTTCTTTATTAGATATTTACGAGATATTGTCATTTGACAAAAAGATATCATGATGTCACGTAAGAACTAATAAAATCGAGCGACAAAATAACTCGAACAACACTGTCTTAAATTAAATCAAGTTAGAACCAAGAGTATCGATTATAGACAAAATAATTCACTTCTTGATCCTTCTCATGTACCTCGATAAACTGTCATTAACACTTGTATCGCAAACCCAAGAAACCTGTTCGTTTCTTCAACAATTGCAGGCTTCACTGGTTACCTCGACGAAACCGATATCGATATCGATACTTGCGAGGCAAAAAGTATCCGCTAAATCTCGCAAAACTTTCGAACGAAACGGCGGAGGAACCTTTTTTTCTTCTCTCTTTGCTCCGCGGATGTGTCGTTCTGCCCTTTTATACGAAGTGGCGTACGAGACGGAGGAGACATTTCTTCCGTCGCGGCGATCGAAGAAATACATACGCAAGTCGGGGGAGGAGGGGGGGGGGGGAGGGAAGTTTACGAGGTAGAAAGTCGGACGTACCCCCGGAGAGAAATAAAGAGATTACGTTCGGGACGTGGTTTCGTTATCGATCGAGCCGGGAGATGGCAAATGATATGGTTTCGCGCGCGGACGACGGGATAGACACGTAGGGCAGGTTCGGGTGTTTAGCGGGACATTTATTGGATGGCAGTCACTGGCAGTGTGCACGCCCGTTAACAGGTCGTTTTCTTTAATGGCTAGATAAACCGTCGACCGTTATTTCAGCTGAATTACTAGCGTCGATCGTAAAGGGAAGAAGAAAAGCGCTCTGACCGGCTTGCGCCATAGATTTTTTTCCTTCCCCTCCCCTCGGCCGCGTGCGCGTAATTAACTCACCACTCGAGGCGGAGAACAGCGTGTTAGAAAACACTTTTAGAAAATGCGCGAGGATACGTGCAACAGCGAGAAGAAATTACGATAGATGAGGGAAAACGTTTCCTGTTGGTGGAACTTTTATTATTACGAGCATGAGCACGTGCAATTTTAGTGTCGTCGTAAAGATAATAAAAAATGAGGAAAAACTTACGAGAGAGAGAGAGAGAGAGAGAATATGGGAATAAATCGCGAGGCGTTTCGGTGGCAAATAGCGTTTAAATTCAAATGACCGAAAAAGAGAACGAAGCCCGGCTTCCGGTTGATTTTAATACACGGCACTTAACGTGTGTACGCTGGTGGTGGTGGTGGTTCCTTGGCGGACACGGTCGAGGATCGCTATGGTGAACGACCGGCTAAAATTATGCAGACAGGTCAGTCACTGACGCTGATCTCATTACTTTGTCGTTCGCAGTCTACGTCAATACGTTTTATATATTTTGCCGCGAGTAACAGCAGAACGGGGAGAGAGGACGAGACGGAAGCTGCTGTAGCTTCTCTAACATTTTTAATTCAATGCAGCCGCTCGTGGATTATTATGCATAATACAGTAACTTGGCTGCGAATATAGAGCGCGTCAGAGCAGCCTGCTCCTCCTCCCCTCCTACGGCCGTCTATCCTTTTCCGCTTCGTCTCTTTATCTTGAAACTTTCGTCGAAAAAAACGGTAATCCGTTACGGTGTCGTAAGAAGACTACAAAGGGTGAATCGTTAAAAACCTCCAAGCCGCGGAGTGGAGCGTTCATCGTTCTCTTTCCTTCTTCTTCTTCTTCTTCTTCTTCTTCTTCCTCCTCCTCTTCTTCGTCTTTTTTTCCTTTTTTCCTCCTTTCGTTTTCCTTTTTCCCGAACGACCCTCGGGGTTGTTTACGACATTCTACGTCCACTACGCTCGTGACGATGTTTAAAGACTAGCTCGCCCGTGTACGAATACTTTATTAGCAGTGCAATTCTAGCGCGAGTTAACCACGTTTTCGCTGCCACTTAGGACTGTAAATATTTTACCCGAGAGGAAGAAACCGCTCGAATTTTTCACTTACACAGCGGGACGAGATTCTATCGGGACGAGATTCTTAAAAGAGAGAGAGAGAGAGAAAAAAAAGGAAACGAATTACGGATAACGAGAATTATTTAATTCGATTGGATGGCTAGACGTCTCTTGGCTCGGTTAAACATCCGAGAGGAAAGTTTCTTAAGGAGATCCCGAGCTTCCAACAGTTTCCAAGAGGAGGAACATTTTTCTCTCGTACAACACGTAATTTGTGGTAGCCATAAATCCAGAACGTTGCGCGGAGAGAGAAGGGGGAGTGGGGAGTGGGGAAGAGGGGGGGGGGGATAGGGAAGACGCGGATGAAAGTTTTCCTTCGATTTTTGGCAGAAGGAAGGACTATGGACTGGAATGGAGAGAAGTCTGAGCTGGAGCGGGCGGCGGCGAGGAGGTGGGGGATAGATGGCGGAGAGACAGGATCCTCCGGAGGTTGCGGAGAAATCGCCTGACGCTCGGTAATTTATGCTTTGACCTCGTTCCCGTTGCTCGACGGGATACGCGCGCGCCCGTTTTAACGGAAAGATGGTGCGAGATAAAAAGTCAAAAATAAACGGTGATACGGGGAGGGCGGGCGGTGGACGGGAGGGATGCTCTTCCCTATCTGTCCGAACTTTGCTTCCTTCGCGAGAAAAGTTGGTTGTTTCTGCTGAAATTTATCAAGCTTGCCGCCGGCTCCCGCCGCTCCCTTAACAGTCTCCGTGGAATCAGTGGGAAATAAACGGCGGAAAACAATGGTCGACGCGGGCTAGCGCGTTTTTAACTGTCAGGACGTGTTCGAGGGTGAAAATAGCCGGCTAGAGGTATGCGCCGGGGCTCCAGATGCGCGGCTCTAGTCGAGACGACAAACTGCTCGGGAAGTTGGTCGGCCGAGCAGCTAGGGGTGAGAAGCTAAGATGAGAGAGGAAAAGTAGCGTGCGTAAATAACGGCTGAAGGAGGAAGAGGAAGAAGAAGAGGAACAGAAGAAGAAGAAGAAGAAGAAGAAGAGGTGAAGGGGTGTCGCTTACGAAAGATCAGCCGGTAACGAAAACAGTGTTATTAAAAAGTGGCGAGGAGGGAGGCGACGGTGCGGCCGCGTGGAAATTCTTGGCGGTGGTGCAGAATCGACGGAAACGTTGCGGAAGCTGGAAGTAGAATTACTCGGGGAAAAGAAGAGGCAAGGGAGCAAAGATGGGAGGCAGAAGACCGGTCGTTAGGTAGCGCCGTCGTAAAATTAATTACGCCTCGAAACTGTCTTAATTAAAAATGTGTCCGCCGCCCGTCAGCGTTACTCCCTCTCCAATGCATCCACTCTCTCGCTCTCTCGCTCTCTCTCTTTCTTCTTTACCACCTTTATAACCTCCGTCACCTTCCACAGCTTCTGCCTTCGTATATTCAGCCACCGACTGCCTCTCCTTTCCATCAGGAACGAGCTCCTCCTTTCTTCTTTCCTCCCGGCTCCTCGATTCTCCTCCCTTTCTCCCGCCCCTCGTCTTCCTCTGCGACGCCCTTATTACCTACTCGGTCGCAAGCATAACGCCACCGCCATGAATATTATGTCATTATGCAATCTCGCGGTGCATGCAACGGCACCGTGCGAGCTGCAGCCTACAGCGCTGCGTGCACGCGTCACGTGTACTTGCTGGTACCCAGCGCGCGATACATTTGTAACCATCGCGGTGGTTCAGAGAGCTCGCACCATGCGCGACTTACCTTCGAAGGAACGACCGAAGGGGATTGAGTCGTTCCTACGGAGCGTAAAGGTAACGAAGATTTTCCACTAATTGCCAGCCAACACTTCCAACGCTCCTCCTCCGCGAGAGTCGGTTTCCACTGTTTCTCGTTATTTCTCCGGGGTACTTATATTTTAATACGAAACACCTCCAGCCACCCCGTGTCGACGGAGCTGGAGCTACGTCGAAATTGCGCGAACAACCGAGGCGAAATGTTCGTGCGGCGAGCAAATTTTTTTGCTGCCGCGTGGCAGTAAGACGACGTAAGGTAGAGCTGTAACTACCTTAACCGCGATATCGTATCCTCTGTTTCGATAAAGCGCGTGGAAACGAGCGGGGTCGTGCCTCGCGATTTCATCGCGGGTTTGCCGGCACGCTCTCGAGTTAGCGAAACGGGACCGCGCCGCGCTGTGACCTGGTCACTCGACGCAAAATCGGATCGACGATTTGCACGTCAGGCGAATTACCGCGCCGAAAGTGGCGCTGCTACCTTTACCTATATATCGCGATATAGGGGGACCCTGCTCGGAACGCGAACGAGTTTCACAACAGGCAGCAGGATCAACGTTTAACAACCGAACGGAATAATCTACGATGGGAACAAATTATTTCATAATTTACACGTTCGTCATTGAAATTGTAATTTTCCTGTTGGCTGAACGACGAGCAACGATAATGTATGTATTTGACGTGGTCATAAATATGGGACGACCCATTTAAACGGAGGCGCAGACGTAATTTATTCATTTAAATTAGAGCCCCGCGAATACAATCGCGAGTAAAATTAATTGGAGGATGCGCGCGATCGTGCTTTTTTCCTTATCGACATAATTGGGCGATAATCGACCCGGCCTTTGCAACGCCTTTTGGTCTTTCGAGTTTTCGCGCGGCAGCTTGAAAACGCGCTCGAAAGAGATTTAAAAAAAGGGAAAAGGAAGAAACAGTTGAGAAAAAATAATGGAGAATAACAGGGGCATTTTTAACGATAAATCAGCCGAACAACGTTACTCCCTCCCGAAATGTAAGAGAAATAAACGTGAATTAACGAGCCGCCGTATTTACTTATTTGCGCTCTTGCTGTTCCTACGTGCAACTTAATTTCAACGAATTTATATTTTTGTTATCCGGCTGCGCAATTAGCAGCACTCGGTTTACAGGAAATAAATTTTGGTTGAGTTTGTAGTTTTAAAGCGGCAACGGCGGAACGTACATTTTCTCCGCTCGGTGTGCTCTCCGCTTTACGTCCTTTAAACGTTTAACGCTCGTAATTATTGTTCATTACCGGCGACCTTAATCTCGCCGCTGATCATTGTTGACTTATCAACAGAGATTAGGCATGCAGAAAATTATTCCAGAGGAGGAAAAAAAATGACTCGCGAGATAATCCGAAGTAGATTTCCTCGGTGAAGAGTTAAACGTAGGCGTCATTATCGCCATTCTAAATACCTTTGCAGGAACAGTGAATGTATAGCGGAGTTAGGCTAGAATTGGGAGGGAGACACGCGAGAGAACTTTTGCACGAACGCTCTCTGCACACTGGGTGCTCGTAAATTAAACAGTTAGCACGTAAGGTCTTTCTAAAATTTAAATCTACTTTAACGTACATCTTTTGTAATTCGATGTACAGGTGTTTGGTAGATGCAAAATTGTGTGGCATTCTCATAGTGATTGATGTAGAAAATAGTTGTAGTAACTTGTTCGATAATTGGAAGACGTGTACTGGAGAGTAAATCACTGCTGGCCAAAGAATTACTTCCCTTTAAAATCGTTTGTTTCAAAAGAACTGAAATTTTATTTCAATCTGGGATAGTCTATCAGGCAACTCTTCAATTTTCAAAAATGGTAATTTTGAATCAGAAAATTCAATAATAATTTTTTTCTTCTTTAGATGCTTTGATCACCAATGATTGAAAACGACGATCTAGTAATTAAGTTGCACGAGTAAACAATTTTCATTATTGTTGTCACACGTGGCCATGCATTTTTTAGTAGATCAATACTGTTTTTTTGAAATTATGTAGATAACTAGCGTTCTTTATCTAAAGCGTTAGCACGAAGAAACTCACAGACAATCGATTAATTGTAAAGATCGTGAATGTTTTCACGTTTTCTTGATTGAAGAAGAAAAAGAAAGAGAGAAACGTTTGCGAAAAGCTTCCGTATCGTTTGGAAGTATTTACATTACATGGTTGCGAGCGGAAAGGCAGATATAACGATGAAAACTCGATCGATGAAGTAAATTTATCGTGATATTTTCTGCGACCACTTCGACCGGATACAGCTGCCTCGGAAGGATGCCGAAATGCACGGCGAAATAGGTCGAGTAGCCAGCATGCATGAATATTCTCCTCCTGCGTAAATAGAAAAATTTCTTCGCGACGGAACTCGAGCGTTGAGGAAATTTTTCAGTGGCAACGAACTAAAGCCGGTTGTCAAAATATTTCATGCGAGCGGAGTCGAGCTTAATGCCAACCTACTGCTTCGCGCTTTATTTTTTCCTCTCCTTTCCTCCTTCTTTTTCTCTTTTGTTATAATCCGCGATAATCGTGCTTTCGGTGCACTCTATTTTCGTGCATCGATAAGCTTGTGCGTTAACTACTGTCCCGGAATTAATGTCCGACTTTCGATTCGATGAATATCTGGCTAACGAGCGAACAGAAGGCATCGCGATGCAGATTTTCCGTGCTTTCCTACACGGTGTGTCTTTATCATCCCTCTCTCGTTTGCTTCTTTACGTTTCTCCCTTTCCGATTTTCTGGTGCTCCAGAAGGTTCTTGAAACTTGATTATTAGTTATTAATAATACATGGAAAATAAGGATTTTCGAAACAAACTACGATTTATTGATTCAGTGATCAATTTATTACTGATGAATAATCACTGATAATTTAACGTCACTCGTAGAAGAAGCTACGTCCAAAGAGCGTTCCATCTAACCAACCACTCTCAACTTCCGAATCCTCAAGTTTACTTCACGCGTGTTCTGAACTCGCTTCGATAAACTTCCGTCTCGTGAACGATTCTCGTTTGTTGTCTTCTAACGCGACAGCGTTTGGCTACGTTTCTTCTCAAGAAGAAACGTACGAATGGCGCACGAGACGATCGTACTGGGTATCTACTTTTCTCTCGATGCGAGCAGAGCCAATTTCCACATTCCGGGGTCGATAAACCCAAGATGCATCGCGCAACAAGCCGCAGGGCCCGCACAGCCTGACCAATTACCACTCGAGAATGCAAGTTGCGCCACTTGTGCAATCAATGGCATTCGTATAGAGGCGACCTCCCTGGGCAATTGTATTCTCGCGCGGACAGAGAGGGAGGGTCCAGGCCCATTATGATCGTTATACTTCGAACGTACAAAGGAGCTTGATATGGAATTGTGCGCAGCCTCTTGGATATATACGATACAGGGCCAGCCGAAATATTAATAGAAACTGCACGCGAGTGCTGTGTGTATCGGTACGCCGACCCTTTATAGACGATACAATATGTACAATAGTTCTTAGTTCTATCAACGTTCGCCCAGTTTCCTACCCGCCGATGAAAGCCCTTCTCGGCACGCTCCAAACGGCAACTTTCGGACCTTGTTTTCGACTCGAGATACGATACGTAGCTAAACATTGTCACCTGCGACAGTTGGTTCTCCGTGTCTTATCTGTCTTCAAATTTAAAACGTTTGCTCTCCGTCAGTTTGCAAGTTTCCGTAAAAGGGACGAACCCGCGAGTTTCGAAACTGAATTAAGTATAGACTGATGATTCGAAACCTCGAAAAACACTGGCGCAGAGGCGCAGAGAATTTTATCACTGAAAGTAATTTTAGCGAGGGTAACACAGAAAATCGGGCATCTTCGGGTGCAACGTTGATGCAACGAAAATTAGCGATTGGTTGATTTGGGTCACGTGATTCGCGAGGGGGCGTGGCGTAGACCTCGAGTAGGAGTGGCGTTGTCTGGTACTGAGCGATCGCGCCTGTAATTTGTTTTCTATCGATTCAAATGTTTGCGTATCAATGAAATTTTATGGCAAAAAAGTCGTCTTCATTTCCTAGTCGGAACAGTTGCTTTTGCCCCTTTCAGTGAGACGAATCGTATATACTGGGGTACAAGTTGTGAAATTTTTTATATTTGCAGTCTACAGCCTACGTGAAGCTGATGTTAATCAAATTCTGATCCTTTCGTTTCCGCGTCAAGAGTGAAAATTCACCGCGCGAGAGAAAAAAAAAATTCATCGCGTTACGAGGCATTAAAGCGGAGGCGCACGGCTGATACGCTCGTAACAGGGACGGTGCAAAATGTTTCGTTTCGGAGTACGAGTGAAATGCACGCGGCGCGGCGAGAGGGACGACGGTTTGCACGCGCGTAGCGTGTACGCGATCGCGCTGGCGCTGGCGCTCGCTCTACAAAATGCGGCGGGTCGGTGCATCCTGATACGGTTCCGTATCTCGAAGCGCAGGACGTGCCTGAAATATGTACGAGACGTAAGCGTATGAAACTCGCGGGATATCGTGTTGCGCGCCTTTTGTTTTATGCAGGAAATGGTTTCCTTGCGAGTTGCGACGTTCGCCGCCGGTGCATCCCATATACCCAGTGTACGCGTAAGATATCGCGCATTGTTTACCGGTTATGAACAGATGGGATTGTTCCAAGCCTCCCCAATTGTTATTTATTTCAATGTGGACGGCGTCGGAGATACGACAATTACTCAAGGCACGATTGCGTCGTTATTTTTTCAAAGGTCGGATTACAGATATTTCCCTCGCGCGGATACAACATCCTTCAGCTATTCCAGTTGAAGGATTCTTCTTTATTCGAGAAGACATAGATCGTCTCGCGCACTTCAATGTATCTTCGAGATGGAGAATTTTCTACGAATCTTTGTACAAATGAAAGCGAGACGGGTCCCAGTTTTTCTACAAAAATGTATCAGTGACTTTCTTACGAAAATTTACCAGATCAAATACAGTTCAAACTTTCGAAGCAAATCGAATCGAAGTCGAGAAGTCGGATGTACTGTACTGTACTGTACTGTACTGTACTGTATTGTACTGTATGTGCGAGCCTGGCGAAGGTTAAATCCACTCGGAGTTATAAACCACCGGCAGACCATCGGTTGTCCCGAATCGCTCGCTGCAAGATTCACGTAAGTCGAGTCTCTCGGAACCAGTTTTCGATCTCTGTGGGAAATCGGCCGGCGTGAACTAGCAGGCAGGGCGGTTGTATCTCGTCTAGCGTCGTTCCTCGCTCGCAGCCAATTCTGGAATTAGTCGCAGTCGAATTAATCCCGGTTGCGAAGTATGCACGAACGATTCGATCGGCAATGAGAGAGATCTCTCGAAATCTCTCCGAAGCGCGGTAGGAATTGTGCTTTCGACGTGTGTTACATCGGTCGTTTCTCTCTCTCTCTCTCTCTCTCTCTCTCTCTCTCCTGTCTTTTACCCATCGCGCTCTCATCCCTTTCGTATCTGTTCTTTATTTGTACGTCTACCCGCGCGCTTTTATCTCCGCTCCATTTTTCCATCTTTTATTTCATTCCCGCCCCAGCCAGCGCGCGCTTTGTTTCGCTTTTTCCTCCGATTCTTTGCTCTCTCGACTTTTATTTATTCTCCTAACTTCTTCTACTCTTGCACGTACGCGCCGCGCACAGAGGATACAACGTGGGGAAGATGGGCTGAAGAGTGGGCGGAGGGGGAGAAATTGGAAAGGCGATCATGTAAAACGTAGAGAGTGGTAGCGAGAGAAGAGAGAAGAGAGAGAGAGAGAGAGAGAGAGAGAGAGAGAGAGAGAGAGAGAGAGAGGCGGTTGTATAGCTGTCAGGCACAGCTCGCACCGGTTACCTGCTTCAGCTCCTGTTCACGTTTTACCTGCAGCCGACGCTCAAACGTCCGTTCGCGTTGTCGTTCGAGCGTGAAACCTGCGCCGGGGCGAGTACCTGCACGCTCGCAAACACCGACGTACCGGGCTCTTTTACGCGTGTGTCGGCGGCGGCCGCGCGCGCGCGCGCACCCCCGCCCTTTCACATGCACACGCGTGTGCACACGCAATACCGCACTTTGAACCTTCTAAGACCGGGCTACACCCGCTCGATTATATCGGCCGCGGCTCGTCCGACTTGAAAATCCGGCTCTCCCTCGTTACTTCCATTCGAGACCCCTTCCCGTCGACTTGAAAAGGAACGTGAGACCGTCCCTTTCTTAACCGGCTCCCTATAATTGGTACAATAGAATCCTTTTGTCTTTTTTTCTCGCTTTTCTCTTCTTTTTTTTTCTCTCTCTCTCTCTTCGGCCTAATGTAATTTGCCCCCCAGATTTTGGACGGATCGCGCGTGATTCATCTGCAACCCCCTGAACGCTGGTACTGACCGCTCTGTAATTTTCTCAAATTTTATATGGATACAGTGTCAATTTAAATGAGACGAATGGGCCTTGGATATTTTTATAGACACGAACAAAGAGATACGTTTCGTTGATTTATACGCGTGTTTCGCATTTTATGCACGTTGTAAGGCAAAAAGAATTGACTAGACGAAGATAAAGGGAAAAAACTGCACTTGTACCCCAGTACGATTCGTCTCACTGAAAGGAGAAGAAGCAACTGTTCTGACTAGGAAATGAAGACGACTTTTTTACCATAAAATTTTATTCATACGCAAACATTTGAATCGACACAAAAGAAATCGACACAAAGAAAGGACAACGCCACTCCTATTCGAGGTCTACACCACGCCCCCTCACGAATCACGTGACCCAAATCAACCAATCGCTAATTTTCGTTGCATCAGCGTTGCACCTGAAGAGGCCCGATTTTCTGGATTACCTCTAAAATTACTTTCGGTGATAATAAGTAGATTTGTAACAGGGTAACTAGAACACTTTTTAATTTCAATTTCTGTGATGCAAGTGCCACGCTTTAATCGTTGCTATTAGTCAATATTACGTTTCTGAGTTCGCGTCATTGTTCGAGAATTATGGTGTAATTCCATTATATCCTGCACTCTCTTTTTCTCTAAATTGAGTTATAGCACCATTGAAAAACGCATTTTGGACATTTTCCAAGTTTCCCACATTCCGTAGATTCTTTTCGCAGATCAATATTCGCGGCTCAACAATCGCAACGGTCGAGATAATCGTAGTACAATTATAAATTTTAAAATATGGAAGTATGACACACGCGATGTGTCCTACAACCGTTGGAATATTTTCACCACGAGCCTGTCTGTCAAGTGTGGCTTGGAATTAAGAAAACTCTCGGCGAATTATATGTTTAATTGGACGTCGTTAACGCGATCGAGTCAGTTTGATTGACCTCGTTAGATTGCATACTCGAGCGATTGGTTGGATGGTGCCGCGTGATGGCGCGTGAATTGCGTGCCACGTCACACGAAGTTCGCACTCGAGTCACGCGGCCGCTCTTTTCGCGCGTACATCTGCGTTCGAGAGACAGAGAGACAGATAGAGAAAGAGAGAAAATCAATGCGCGATATACATCATGTCCGTGACAATCGGGGTATTTCCTAAACGCGGGACCTTTTCATCGTTGTCTCCCCTGTCCCGGTGATTACCAAACGGAAATTAAAAATTCAAAACTCGGCCATGGGGAAACACGGTAGGGGACGGACGGCCTACCCAACGAAGGGGGACGACGCCCGAGTGGTTCAAGACGTTTCAGAACGCTTAAAGCGCTCTGCATGATTCATGGAAATGAAAAGTCTTCCATCGACCCAATTATCGCGGATGAATCTTTGACGACAGAGGGGAAGACACTCGATCCTCAAATCTCTTTTCGAAAACGAGATGTTAACCAGCGCGACAGTTTCTAGGCGACACTCCCTGAAAATTTATTCGTTCGTTCAACAAATATTACAGATCGTCCGTGACGCAAAAAAAAAAAAGAAGAAAAAAGAAAAGAAGGAATAGAAGAAAAGACAGATACAATTCATCGGAGTTTCTCCACCTAGAAAAGATCTAAATTCCTCCTATTCAGATATAAATGAATAGAGTGCACCGACTGGGTAATCCCAATTACGTGTCGAATCGCGAGAAGATTCCCCCGGCTCTCGACCGATTTTAACGAATCCGTTGTCGGGGAGAGATGGTATTCAGCGAAATCGGCATTCATAATCCGGCTGGGCGGCAAGAGGGTAGTTATTGTCTCGTCCGGGTAACCGGTCCGTCCAAGAAAATACAAAGCCAGAGATCGACCGGCAGTGGGAGGATTCTCTCTGTTTCTTTTAAATACGTCTAGGTCGTCTATGCGAGGAAGCGTGGAGAAATCCTTCCATCTCGTGCAGCGGAGACCTGGATACCAGTGTGGAGATGGCGGCGAATTGGGGGTGGGGAATGGTTGGACGTTTGGCGCGATAGAGAAAGGAAAGGGTAGTGGAAGGAACGCCGATAGAGAGGGACGATATCGGGGAATTTCTGAAATACCGTCGTCCGTGAAATGCACTTGCTCTGCATTTGTACTTGAGTTGCCTCTTTCCGTCTTGCTGTTCGCTGTTGGATGTCTCGATACACGTGTAATGAACCTACCCGTTCCGCGATCTACGCGCTCTTGCGCGGCTGCTGCTTCTTCTTCTCCATCGATTTATATGTTTTAAGTAATTAGGAAGTTGACGTAGGACCTCAGGAGCTTCCTGTCGTTCCGTCGCCTCCTTGTTTCGTCGTTATATCGTGCTCCTGCGAAGTTCGCGTCCTTGTTAACGCCATGCTGATGTAACTTTTGACATATGTGTGTCCCAGAGTGTCGCAGTTTTCACAGAGTGTGTAATCGGGAAGGAGAATTTTCCACGTGCAACGTGTAAGCGAGATTTTCGAGAAAAATGACTTCGAATGTACGTCGAATTACGATAATTCCAGATAATTCAAACATATTCAAACAAACGTCGTTGCGTGTGTGAAACCAAGTCGAAAACGCAGAGTAATAGTTTTGTCGTAAAGTGTTTCGTTCTCGAGAAAATTAACTTTGAACACACAAGTGCTCAGATCAATATTTAACCAAACACGAGAGTTTATTTTGTATGCGCGTAGAAAATCGTCTTTCTGGATTACCGGGTTGTTCTTTCCCATTCGGAGTTGGCCAAAACTCAGGTATTTTCAAACTTTGGATTTTCTTAAAAAACAAGATCTCAAACGAGTGGTTATTTTTGCACGCAGAATCATTCCCTTCTTGGTCGCATCCAGTGGAAACTGGACACCTTGTATATGCACACGTACGCGCGCGAGGACAAACGTAGTGCACCGCTGTGTCCAATTTCCCTTTCGGGTGTTATCATAGCAGAAAGCGCAGATCCCGTTGATTTGTGGGCAGACATACATCTCACCTTAACTGCCGCGGGTATTATAAACTGGTGGAAACTTAAACTTTATCCGATTTAAGTTAAGTGGATTTGCAACGGATATAGGGTGGCAGGAAAGAAAATCTCTTTGCGTTCGACGTTGGAGAGGGGTTTCATTTTACGAGACGTGAATGAAAACCAATGGATTATGGTATCAGCCGGCCACGTACGAAATCCTTCTAGCGTTAATAAATTTCGTTGTCGCATCGATCCGGCGGTTTCGTCAATGAATATATTAATTGGAGACCGCGGCGGATTACAAAGGGAGTCGTATCCGGATGGGAGAAATATACATGTACATATATATATATATATTTTTTTTTTTCTTTTTTTTTCCGCCATTTCGACGCGGAAAGATTTAACGTCGAGCGCGCGAGCCATGATTGGCGCCGCGCTGGTCCAGACCGATACATTATTGATTTAACAGAAGATGTGGAGCAGCGCGTTGTAACCTATCGTGCGTGGAATGTAATCCGGTCTCGTGTAATTCATCATACGAGCTTTTTGCCGACAGTACGTTTTAATTTTAACGTGAAACGACGCGAACGACGACTCACGTTGAAATCGGACATTTTGCGCGAAATGGAAGCGAATATTTTTCGACAGAATCCGTCCGGATCTGTTCTGTCTTAGGCCATTACATTTCGCGCGGCGCCCAGCTTTTATTCGCACTCGCAGCTTTAGCGCTTTGGGGATATGCTCCGCGATATTTGTAACAAAGAAAAAACGAGTGTAAACCCCTCAAAAAAAAAAGAAAGAAAGGAAGTGAAAAAGAATTAAAAAAAAAAAAAAAAAAAAAAATAGAAAACGTACGGGGGAAAGAAAATGGATAGAGATGACGTCCAAAAACTCTGTAATCCTTTTCGATATTTTTTCAAAGGATTACGCACGGTTGAGTGGTGATCATTTATAGAAATACAGAGAAAGAGGAAGAGAGAAAAGAAAAACAGACGAAAGAGCTTTACGTTGCTCGGTGCCGGATCGCCGAGAAATTAAATTGCAATGGGGCGGCAATATTCGATGGCTCGCATTATCTACAGGGGATGGTCGCGACGAAAGCAGCCGTGACGTTTCAGTTTGCACCAGAAACGAAAATTCCCGATGCCTGGAATCTGACACGTATTCAATTTTTGTGAAACGCTTTTGCAGCGCGGCGCGCGCTCTATTCGCGTGTGCTTTTTAATTCGCCCGAAAAACACTCGCCGGAAGCCCGAAACGAAAGCTCCGGGGGTTGAAAGGTGATTCAATCCCCGGTTCGATTCTTTCGACGCCGCGCCAGCGGTACCACGCAAGCTTCGTGCTTTCAAGACAAATTCACCGCTAATTTGTTTCCGGTTGTTTGTACGCCGTTCTTCGCCGATTTTTCTCCTTTTTTTCCCCCCTCTCTCCTCTCCGCGGTTCGATCAACGACCGCGGCTGTCCGTTTAATAATTTCACCTTTTCTTTCCTTCTTTTTTCTCTTTTTGTTTCTATTTTTTTCCTTTTTCGTTTTCAATACGAACGACGAAACGGAGACACACTTCGGAGCGGGGCGGCTCGATCCGTTCCGAGTCCCTTTGACGCGACGGTACACGCGCGGCGATTGTCAATCGTATAAGTCAGCAGGTGTGTGGCTGCAGTTTTCTATAAACTGGTACAGGGCCAAAGCTTCGGGCCCTGTATTAATCCCGGTATTACGAGACCACCGCTGCGTGCCGCGATATCAAAGAGAGTATTACATTCAGCTCTCTCTCCCCCTCCACCCCTTTCCTTAATCTCTCTTCTCCCTCTTTCTCTCTTCTGCCTTCTTTATGCATCCCTCCGTCGAAATACTCGCGCCCCTGTGCAACGCCCGCGCGTCATTCTTCTCCGTTGTTGCTTGTCCGCCCGTTGTTCGCTCGATCCTATTTTTCGCGGACCATTTTTCTTTACCCTCGCCAACATAAACTTTGGTGCTCGGGCAACCGCGAAACAACGCGCGACATTCCTCCATCCCGCGTAGTAAACTCGAGGATCTCGCGAAAGTATAGTTTCTATTTATCATCGACGATACCTTTCGTATGGTTTGAAGTCGGCTTGGCTCAGCTCCTCGAACAAGTATAGATCAGACGGGACATGATCGCAACTACGATCGCTTACTTCATCGGACGAATTTGTTCGTTTGTCAAATTTCAACGATTTCTCCGCATATGTATCTTCGATCAGATTCTGTTGTAGCGGCCTAGGATTCCCTCAATTTGTGCTAGTCAGAGTTTCGAACACTGACTAGCACAAGCCGCAAGTGTCGAGGTTCTGCCGATCTCCGACGTTAAGCAAAACAGTGTGCGGAACCCCGCTAGGATGGGTGATCGGGGATAGTTACAACAACAAGCGTCTTGGGTAAGGAGCCCCACTGATGAGTCTAGGCAGTGACTCCGAGACGAAACGCATATTCGCCTTTCTTCTCTCTCTCTTTCTCACACACACTCATTCATCTACTCAAATTCCATTCATTCTTCCTTCCTTTGCATCCAGAACCTTTAAACCCTTCACTGTTTTAGTTGCATTTAACGATTAAACAGTTCTTTAACAATCTTTCTTCCGTTGCCTCGTAAGTGTGTCTGTTACTAACAAACTTTACTAACAAAGAAACGAAACAAACTTTCGTTCACACTGATGGCGTTGATTCGATCGCGCGGCAACGGACGGCTCGCGGTCTGACCATTTTTCGAGGGAACAGAATTGAGATCTCGCGCGGAAAATTTGGCGAGTCGGGGAGTTTCACAAGGGAGATGTCGGAGGAGGGGGATGTCGAGCAGAGCCGAGAGAAAAAAGGAATTGGATGTTGGCGAGGTAGGCGAGATAGGCGAGACCGCAGGCCACTCGATGCCTTCGCAGAACGTGTCGAGACTCCGGAGCTGCCACTGACGTTTGGCGAGTGCCGATAACGGTAATCCAATTTTTCGGAATAATATTTGTCTTGAAGATCGGCCGATTACCTTGTCTCTCGCTTTCCCCTCTTGCTGGATACTCCGGATGGCGGATTCCGCGCCGTAGAAAGAAACGTAACACGTCTTATTTGGAAAAAAAATTTCTTTCAAAGTCTTCTCTAATCCCTTCGGTACCGCCGATCGTTGACCACCTCGCTTTTATTTTTTCCTATTTCCATAATCGCCAGGCGTATTTATTCATTCCGAGTGTCGTGTCGAAACGTGTAAAGCGAATTCGGGAGACCGTGGGTTAATATCTGGAAATGGCCGAAATTCCACGATATATAAGATTCCCCGGCACATCCCAGGAAGGGTAAATATTCCATGTGGGATGTTGTATTTCCTGAATGCACACATCTCCCGATCGGAAGCCCGTACATTTGAGGAATAATAAATATACCTGTGGCGTATATATATATATATATATATATATATACGCGGGGGCCGGCGAGCCGTTTTTAGCGAGTGCGCGAGACAGAAGGAAGGAGAGGAGAAGAAAGGAGAGCTGGCCAGAATAGATTTGCTCTGAACTTGGCAAAGTCGACGGAAATTCCGATGAAGCCGGGCGTACGATGAAGGACGCCGGGTAGTATAGACGGCGGATAGTACAGCGAGCATACAGCAGAAACAGAAACGAAGAAATCCACGGCTTCCGTGGGAGTGAATCCAAGAAAAGTCAACAAGTCGAAAGGAATCGTATTTTTGTCTCCCGTTCCACGCCGTGGAACCCTCCGCCACCCCCGCCCGACTCCGAGTGATCGATGGTTATCTTTCGGCTGGTGAAACACTATTTTTCTCGCGGGAAATTTCACGATCGCTGATGGAAGTGACTACCACGTGCAAAAATTTCATGGACGGAAATTTCATGCGAAAATATCTCGGCGAACGCGTTAGACTGTAGTATTACGGGGGGAAAGTAACGTCGTTTCCTTCGTCGAAATAAAAAATTCCAATTTCTGTTGTTACAGATAGATATTAGTTTACTTTCCACAGTTTGTTACGACTGTTTCTCAGTTGTTAGATTTTCTTGTTTGCAAAAGTCTCTTGATTTACTTGGCAGGATATTCTGCAAGTAATAATTTCATAGTACTGACCATTGTTGAAGGATTTTCCTCTTAGAAAGTGCTTCATGGACCAGAAATCGTGATAGTCTCGATGGAGCAGAATCAGGAGAATGTAGTGGACTGTCGCAAAGTTTAGAAATGGATCGTTCTTAGTGCGATTAAGCAAAGAATTACACAGTAACAATTCTTTGTGCTTTAAGCTTTTCGTGCAAGTCACGTGGTACCCATACTCCCTACACTGTTTCTTTTTGGTGGAGATATTCCTGTATAGAGACTAAAAAACCCCAAATCTGCTCGCTAAATTCTGAACAGTTTGATGAGGATCCGACTCGATCAAAACTCGTTATCAATGACCGTTTGCTTCCCAAAATGGGGGGCTGAAATCACCAGATCGAAATCTCAGAAATCAACGTTGGCATTTGCGGACATTTAAAGAACTCGAACATACACTACAAGTTATATTAGCTGCCTAGAAATAAATTTATTTCAATTCATTTATTTCATTTCATGTTTAAAAGTTAAATGTTTGTCGTATTTATAAATATCTAGTTTTTTAATATCGACTTTATAATATCAATTTAATATTAATATCGATACTCGAAAAGGTGTTTAATATATCTCTCCACAAAGTTTTCCTCTTCGCTAGCCACGTTTGCTCGACAAAATTTGAACAAAAACTGAATGACAAATCGTAAATTGAAATTTGAAAGCGATATCTCGAACCTGTAAACATTTCGAAAAGGAAGTTGGACTCGATAAAAAAAGACGACGTTACTTTCCGGCACCCCGTTGGATTGATACTAAAGAACGCGGGTTATTAAAACACGGATGTTCAAATAAAAGAGTCATCTCGTTCGAAAAAGGAGATAAAACTCGATCATCCGCGCGATTCGCCGATGGTTGGTAAACTCTTTAACCGAATCGATTTTTCGCCCGCGGGATCGGCGCGCGCGAAAACCGAGTCGAATTGAAAGTAAGTGTGTCGCAGCACACGATGACGTCAGATCCGGGATCAGCCGGGAGAAGCGATTTTACAAATCGCGAGATTATCCGGGAAGTAGAGCGGGAGTAAGAGGGCAAACGCGGACGTTGATGTTTGTCGAGGGAAATATAGCGGTGTCGAGGCGCTATCGTCGGTGCCGCGCAGCGACAAACTCGCCCTCTCCATTTCCGAATAAAGTTATCGTTAGGGAATTCGTCAAACCGACGACGACGGGAGCCAGCCAGCCACTGATAGGGCAAACCTTACCTCTGATGCCAAGGCTCTCCCTTTCAATTCGCGTCACCGAACCGCGCGATTTGCATACAAGGACCGACTACTGTTCAGTCTACCGTCGACTGTGTCAGCAGATCCGTTTCCGCTTACACCTTGCTGGTACATCGATTTCAGACAAGTGGCCGCGTGCCCGGTGAATGCGACTTCTCACTTCGCGGCGGAGCGTTCCGTGCAACAGTTTCTCTTCTTCTCGCATTCTTCTCGATCTTTTCCCGACAGCCGTGGCAGTCGGTGTCAGAGTGTTTGTACGCGTTTCGCGCTGTTCACAGTCACGATGGGAAAGCAGTGTAATTTCAAGTGCGTGTCGTCGAGACGCTCGACTGTGATTGACCTTGGTTGATCAGAGGCGAGTGCTTCGATCGACTTTCCAATCTTGCAGCTTCCTCTGCGTTTTGATATCGATAAGTTCTCATTGAAATGTCTTAAGCGGTAGCTTCCGGTTCGACGAGAATTCCCAAGGCTCGAGCATCGTCGAGGAGGAAAAACGCCAAGCAACGAGGGGATTCTATCGCAACGTGGTATATATATCGATCATTGACGAGCTCGAATAAAACGAAATGCCTCGCATTTATTCGCAGTGGTCTGAAAGCTTTTGCACTTACTGGGAATGCTCGCATTTATAGAATCACGAAGTTGTCGGAACAGGAAGGTTGGAAGGGAGGAAAGTATCAGTTGGGTCAGCTGCTCGATGTTTTCAAATATTCAGAAAACGCGGGAACATTCTCGCTTATTGTTCGTCAAGAAGACCAGACTGTGCAGAAGGATCGATGAAAAAGAAAAATTCGTCACGGGTGACTTTGATCGTCGTTCGTCGAACCCGTTTAATTTAATTGCGCGGTGTTTTCGACTGTTTGCCGTGCCGTCTGCGTCAACGACGTCGGTCGAAATTGACGTATAAAGTTGTATCGAAGTATTCCGACTCCACTTTACAAGTTAATGTAATTTATGCTTCTTCTATGTCCGGATGTTCCAAATTTGCTCGATGAGTAAACAAAAGAATTATGCAACAGTACGACAGAATTCTGTCACAGTTTCGACGCCGTGATGTTAATTTGAGTGACGCAGTCACTTCTCCTTTGCATTCTCTGCAATTGAATTATCTAACTTCTATTTTCGTAAACGTTCCTTTTGCGTCATGCCTATAAATATAACGAGTATTGATGATCAATGTATGACTGTGTACGTGCCTTTGGATCTTTAAAAGAAAAAATTGAAAAAAGGCAAATAGGATAGAGCGACTATCGGCGGATGCGCGTGTAATAAAAATATATATATATGCGAGGAAAATTTAAAAAGGCAAATAACATAATTCGTAATATTACTATAATATATAATCAAGCTATATTTGACAGGAATAGATAACGGTGAATTGTTATCGATGTTGATGAAACTACACGCACCGCAATCATATATAGATAGTTTTAAACTTCCTCTCGTTCGTCGGTTGTACAGTCGATTCTCGAACGGAGAATCATGAGCTTAACATTCCTCGACTGTTGGAGCCCGTCTCGTTCGTACACGTCGTATTAAATTTTCCGATCATTGTCTCGGAAAGACTAGTTCGACATTCTTCTGACTCATCCGGCTGAACCCTTCTCGCTGCAATTCTCGGTGGACATCAAGCTCTCGGTGTGGGCATCCCCTACGGTGCCGGCAGACGGGTAGAGACAGAGAATCGGGGAGAAAGAGGGAGAAGCGAAGAGAAACGAGGCGAAGAGAGAGAAAGAGGAGAGATATCGTGTACGTGTTCGGATAAGTTTGCACGCGCATTTTTACGAGTGCGAAGAATGGGTGAAAAGTCCTCGAACGAGGGATGGGAATTTGAAGGGTTTCGCAGGACAAGAGACACGCTCGACTAATTTTCTCGATGCGCTTCGTTGGTCGATCGATGCCGATTTCTGTCTGGAAAGGACGTATTTTCACTGGGGAAGAAAAAAGAAAGAGAACGAAGAGAGAGAGAGAGAAAGAGAACGGGGAAAAGAGCGGATCGAAAAGAGACGAATAGCGATGGGGTGAAGTAAAGAGCGGAAGCATCGATGGTGTTTGGATGGGAGAAGGTTTGAATTCATGGCGCTCGTAAATATGTTAATACTCGGTGTCCACCTTCCCGTTTCGAGTGGATGATAGGGACGGATGGGTAGGGGGCAGTTTTTCATGGGTATCCTTTATCCTTAACCGGCATGGCGCGCGATTCCACGATATCGTCGGTTTCACTGGCCAATAATGCCGTAAACTTTTCACCACGGCTCGGTATTTATTATCTGTTATATTCTCTTGCCACGGTGGTCACCCTGTTCAAACTGATAACTATACCGTGGTCCAGAATGTGCCCTGATATTGCTCGATGTCCAAATAATTATTCTCTAGAGAGACAGCTTTCGGAATAATCTCATGACCTACAGGAGGATGATCAATGGCCAAGATGTAGGAGGATAATACAGATGTATCATTTTATTACGTTAGCTGTGATATTAAATATTTTTGCGTCCCCATTTGTCGATTAATTAAAAAAAACAATATACGACTTGTACGATTCGTCTCACTGAAAGGCCCACAAGTAACTGTTCTGACTAGGAAATGGAGACCAGAAACTTTTTTGCCATAAAATTTTATCGATATGCAAACATTTGAATCGATACAAAACAAATTACAGGCGCGATCGCTCAGTACCAGACAACGCCACTTCTACTCGACGTCTACCACGCCCCCTCACGAATCACGTGACCCAAATCAACCAATCGCTAATTTTCGTTGCATTAGCGTTGCACGGCCCGATTTTCTTGGTTACCCCCGCTAAAATCATTTTCAGTGATAAAAATATTCCTTTTCTGGAAGTTTGTACAAAAATGGACAAGTTGAGTTGACGAGTGAGTTTCAATATTTTATACTGAGAAGCAACACGTACAATTTTATGACTACGCTGCAGATAATTATCGAAATCAGCCTTGTACGTTTGTTTGAAATATTTCTGCGCGTAAAGTTCGTTCCAACTGTACAGAGAGCAGTATCTAGGCTATGCGTATAAAATGTTTGCCGTTGCGAACGGCGCGTTTCAGAGAACGAACGAAGGAGCCTATCGCGACAACGGGCGCCCGCAACTGTAAATAACAGGCTCGGACTGGTAAATTAGCAGCGCTAATACACTTTAGTGGCACGGAATTAATGGTCCGTAGTCTGAACGCGCTTACAAGAGCGGTAACAGTTATTAGCGGTAGGTCATTAGACGGTTTGCACGGAACAGCCGACAGGTTTGGTCAACAAGGTCATTTGTAACTGTTAACACGCTTGTAAGTGCGAATTGAATTCGGCCTAATATCACCGATAACAGCGTATAACTAGCCTGTCCCCGTTCTCGGTCATTACTTTCCGCTTACTCGTCCATGTCCTTCGTCTTTCGTCACCGAGTCTTCAACGTTTCTGTCGATGATATCGAACGAAGAAAGTCTAATCGGAGTTTAGACATCCCTGGTCTAACGAAGTTTTAATCTCGGAACGACGCAACACTTCCTCGGACGAGAAATGACAGTTGCACGTAAAAAATACGTATTATTCTTTAAAACTATTATTATAGATGTTTTATAAATAATCGTACAATTTTGTTATTTTATCAAAATGTGACAATCTAATCTGTTAATGAGACCGTAGTTTTCGGTTGCGTAGATCTATTTGTTTCAATTATCATTTAAATTATAACTTACATGTAGAATATTTCGATATCGTCGTTTTAGTGCTAATAGATATTTTCATTCGTTAATGATAACGTTCCTCAAAGTTGGAGAATAGAAAATGTATTTCTTTCGTTTCGAGGAATTTTATAAAATTGTTCATTGCTATGTGTGCCTTGATACCGCGATGGACAAAAGAAGGTTCGAAGAACAAATGGTAAAGATCTCTAGAAAACGGAATTATTCTTCGTAGATATTCTTTGCAGTGTTGTTAATTCTCATAGTGTTGTTAATGCAAATTTCGCTGCTTCGAGGAATTTAGTAGTACTTGTAACGTTAAAGGAATCCAAATAATTATTGTTCGTGCTTGCGCAATTACCAACTTAGGGGGTTGGAAAATGCGTATTCGAAACATATCTCGCAATCGAATAATAAACTTAAATGAGTTTCGCGTGTTCGCCCATTTTAGTCTTGCCTCAATTAAATCTACTACACTTTACTCACGTGCGGATAAATCTTGTATACACGGCAACAATTCCATAATGCAGTCCATCACCGACTGTCCACAATCAACCGAACGTAAATGACTTTCTCCACGCGTTCTCGCGTAACGTATCGTAGAAACTCTCGCGCAGAGCCCTTAAAAACACGCTAGTACGGTAATAGAAAGATACAGAGAGGAGGTTCCATCGAACCTCCGTGGAAACGGGACGACGCAACAATGGAACATTACGGAAATGCCGTCCATTTACAATAGAGGGTCTCGCCGAGAAGCTAAGCAGGAGCTATCGCGCGGAAGAAAGTGTATATCTCGCCGAGAGAGAAAGAGAGAGAGAGAACCCAATGGAATATCTTCGGAAACGGTTCGGCGGTTTCTTATTCGTCGGGGGTGTGTTTCCCAGCCAGAAACGGCCACCGAGATCCGTGTGAATAATGTTTACATTAGAATCAATTACAGATTTTATCGGTCCTCCATCGAATGATACATCGTAACGGAAGCGTGGCAGTAACCTCTGGCCATTTCCACTGCCTTCCCGACCTAGTTCCATTTTATTAGCCATCATTTGTCCACCTTAACCATCGCAGCCACTTTCCTCGTTGCCACGCTCAGCATTTTCCAATCGCTTCGAAGAAAGACGCTCGCAAATCATGCGTCCTCCTTCTCGTCGTCGTCGTCGTCGTCGTCGTCGTCGTCGTAGTCGTTGTAATCGCGGTCGTACCGTCGTCAACGATATCGACCCTTTCGTTGAAACGGCAGCCACTGTTGTCCCCGTACAATATTGCTTTTTATCCCAACGTTCGAAACGATGAATCGTACGGCGAAGCACCCGTTCGAATGGACGACGTTCTATTCCCTCCCTCCCCTCCTTCCCTCTTTTCATGCATCCTCATTCCCGGCGAGTACTTATCCCTGGCTATTCTTTCGCGTGCGCAGCAGGACTAAGACAAATTGTAAATACACACGTTACACGTTTTCCGCTGGCTCTCCTTACGGTGTCGTTAGTCAGACAGGGAACATTGAATGCCACGCCGGCGAAAGATCTACTTGAAAAAGTCGATGGCTGGTAAAGAAGCTCGTGGGAATAGACTGATGGAAAGCTCCCCCGTGGCAAACACAGGGACTGACTGTAGATTTTGCCGTACCGAAATGTGCCATTTTCTTTTTTGGTTTTGTTCCATTTGTAAATTGCGCATGTCGCTTGACTACTTGGAAATTATAAGATACTGACACAGGTACTTGAACTGATACATTTGAGCGTGTCTGAGTTTGGGATTATTTATAACTAGTATATACGAGTTTTGTGCAGATTCGTATAGAAGATTATTTCACGTACTCTTCTCATAGTGCGACATACGCTTTTACGTATGGAGACAATTATGGACACGGTTACGGATAAGTAACGCGTGAAACGCGTGTCATCGATCAGGAGAACGGAAGGAGGGGCCAGATTTGATACTCATGGGGTTGCAGGGGTGCTGGATGAAGGGAGACGAGGGAAGAAACCCATCCTCGAACGGTTCATCTCCATAGCAAATATTGGACCCTCGGATATGCCAAAGATTTTGGATATTGCTCGCACAACATCCTGCGGCCATGCTTTTCATGCCTCTTACGCCGGTTACGGCTCCGCCAGAGTCATCTTTTATTTTATTACACGTATATATAGTATTTGTTATACTCGGCTGATCTCTTCTTTCATTTCTCTTCTCCTTTGAACTTGAACGTCAAACTCTGACTCTTAGTACACCCACAAAGAGTAGGATCACTCGTCTTTTTCACGCAGTTCGATAATTGTTAATAAACCTGTTCTCTGGCAATTGTTCAAAACCTTCAGTGACAAAATGACAGTTTCTAAATAACGAAGCTGTTCGACAAAGAGACCGGCCAGGGCGCGTAAGACTTGCTCGTCGCTTTGCGGCTGGCAATTCCGCTGAAACTCTTTCGTGGCAATCGAGGATTGGCCACTCGATCCACAAAGGATTAATAATGTTGATGCGTTTGTCGGTCGAATTGTTTCGACGGTGAATAACGAACGGTGGGCGAGCGGCGGGCAAGTGACGCGAAATCTCTCGAATCGAATGGAAATTACAGTTTCTTCGAAAAACGATAGTAATTGAAATCGACGATCAAGCCCCCAGTTCGTTGTAATTACATTTTTGTTTGAAAATGTTAGCGTTTCAATATCTGGCCCTCCTGCCCCTGCCCCCCCTCCGGTATTTTGTCGTTTTTCGTTATATAACGACGTCGGGGCATTCCCGATATTAAATTAATTAAACGGAGTCCTCATTGAAACACATTCAACAGAGGCTACAGAGGCCCCCCCGCCCCCCTCATTCTCGCTCGGTATCGGTAACCTATCGATTGCTTTTTTAGCGCGTAGTGAATAGGAACGTCCTGAATCATCATATCGAACAACGGTTACCACCGGTTGGCGTGGATATAATTATTACCACCTGCAGTATCGGTTGCTCGTTATGTATTCATTTATAGCCGGGCCCCCTTCCTCTCCCCCTCCCCATCCCCCCGATGTAACGCAATACTGTATTGTCGATATTGTTCACCGCGTACAATTAATGTAAAATATTACACGCCGTCGGAGGTGTGCATCGATTTCCCGTGGAATTTATGCCCGGCAGGCACGGTCAAAAGTACGCGCCCGTACGGTGAAATATGGCACGGCGATTCGGAATCGTACCGGCGATAAACGTCCCGAATTTAATGACGCTAATAGAACGTAAAGTTCGCGACGGTTGTTCACTTTCTCGCGAACCCGAGGGGGCGAAATACCGTGCCGCTGCCCGGTACCGTCCGAAACTTCGACAAGAAGGATCGAGCTGAGGGGGAAGGCCAACGGGAGAGATCGTTGGGTTATCGTTTAAACGGATCTAGCAAATTAGCCGAACGATTTTAATGGTCTTATCGTCGAGCAGAGGACGGTGGTGAAGGTATCGCGACAATTACAGGGGGGAGAAAGAAAATTTTATTCGATCGATATACATATGTCGACGACCAACAACCAACGACGTTGTCGAATGGTACTTGAAGGGTGAAATCAATGGAAAAATTTGGATGGACTTCAATCATCCGAGATTCAATATAATTATTATATTACAACGAAATATTTGTAAATATTCTCTAATATTTAAAAAACGTCCAAACCTGAAACCTTTTCCCGCAGAATCCAGCGATTTTCCATCCACAAGGACAGCGAGGAGGAAACCCCATCTTTCTCGCGACAATCGTCCAGGACACGTGTCCGTAGAACGAAAGAGAGATTCGGTGCGCGCTCGTGTCCGCGACAGACTGTGAAAAAAAAAAAGGAGACGTCGTCTGACAGTCTCCGTGAAATCCCCGACTTAGCTCCCTTTAAAATTATTACATTCTCCTTCGGATGATCGATGCCCGCTTTCCGCGTTCACACCGCTGGGATCCGGTAATCGTTCGTGTCTTGCGAGCATTTCGTCGCTCGAGACAATATTTCTCGCGAGAACTCTTCTCTCTTTCTCCGCCCCTCTTTCTTCCCACGGAGAAGAAGAGAGTTCCGTTGCAGCCTGCGAAAGGCGGGGCCCGGGCGTAGACGCGTAAGAAAGACGTTCGCTGGATTCCGCGCGTTGCTCGTTCGCGATCCATCGACGCGATCCATTCCTCCACCCCCGCGACTCCGTCCTCCAGCCATTCTGTAGGCTGTTTTAACGAACGATTTGCCAGACGCTAAAAATCCACGGCGCCTCTCACCCTCTCCGCGGCGAACGGCAACGATTTATTCCCGACTCAAAGCGTTCCCTCGACTTCTTCGATACCTCTCAAAGGATCCATTGTCGACGGAGTTCCTCGTGAAATTGCAGTATATCTGCGAAACCACCGATGATCTCCGCAGTCGAGCGGAATATTTTCCTCTTCCGCGGGGGACGTCTGTCTTCTTATCGACGTCTTCTCTGTGTCGCGTTCAGGAGGTAGAATTTCAAATTTATCGCGTTTTTGCACGATCGAGTAGCGTTGAGAGATGGCAAAGATGGCAAAGATGGTTCGCGTTTGGTTCGACAAATTGGCAGACGCGAGAGAGATCTGGTCAAGCGGTCAAGTTCACTGTTGGAAATTGTCTCGACAATGTCAGGCATCGGAAAGAGTGGACCGACAGCTCTTTTTGTCTCTGTGTTCATTTTATCGCTGAAAGTCGGGCCTCTACAGGTGCAACGCTGATGCAACGAAAATTAGCGATTGGTTGATTTGAGTCACGTGATTCGCGAGAGGGCGTGGTGTAGACCTCGATTAGGAGTGGCATTGTCTGGTACTGAGCGATCGCGCCTATAATTTGTTTTGTATCGATTCAAATGTTTGTGTATCGATAAAATTTTATGGCAAAAGAGTCGTCTTCATTTCCTAGTCAGAAGCTTCTGAGCCTTTCAGATCGTACTGGGGTACAAATCGTGCAGTTTTTGCGAAATGTACGAAATGTGTCATTTGAAAAATTTTACATTTATGCAGAACAACGATCCAGAGCATATTTCGAGAACACACAAACTGCTGAAATGATTTGGGAATCGGTAATGAAGTTAAGATCGTGAAATAGTCGGATCATTTCTACCGCAGCTAACATCTTGATCTCGTCGAGGGAGTATAAATTCGAAATGCTCAATAATCCCACTTTTTACCTCCTACAACTGTACAACCTTGGAACGTCCAATGGAAAACGAGCGGCAATTATTTGGGAAACCTTGGTCGTGGAGAGCCAGCAGGGTTGATAAGGGTGGACGCGGTGCGGCAGCCTCGTTCCACGCTCACGTTGTTTCGATTCCCCGCCCTTGGTAGCGCGCAAGGTTGCCACAAAAGACCGTAAATTATCGAATTCGTCGGCGGGGTGGTTCGACGCGGCCTGGCCAAACCCACGAGCACGAGGTCGAGGATTGGACAATGACCGTCAGAGAGAGAAATCAATTTGCGATTTACCGAGGGAGGACACGCTTTAAAAGTGCATTCGACGGTGTCACGTGCGACGGACACGCCGAGGTCGATAGGGGTGTTCGCTCAGCCTTGAACCGGAGAGGGGAAAATGGGACGGGAACGAAGGGTGGTCATGGTTCTTCTCGAGTCATGCACCGGAAAAAAAAAATGATGCTAAACGAGAGGCAGTTCCTCGCAGCTTGAATCTGTCGGATAAACACTCGCCCAAAGGAGCGACGACGCGCACCGAATCTTGGCCTGATTTATTTCACCGTTCCGTGACATGGACCCGACAGAGTTGTATCTCGTTTGATCATGCTCGTTAACCGTGGCGCCCGTGTTCGTCGAGCTAGTTTGCTCGCGTCTCAGTCTCTAGCGATTTTCTGATTAACAGCGTTGATTGGGTCAATTATGCCGCTTAGAATGTCTCTCTTTATCTTGGAGGCTGTTTGTTGAACTCTCCTGCAACTTATTAATTATTTCATAGAAACCATTTCGCTGGAAACGTGGAGCTAGTTTAGAGGATGTTTCTGAAATCGGCACGAATCGTCATCGTTAGATTCCAACAACGTCCGATCGAGATACTCGATTAATCTGAAAATTAGTCGAATCGATGAAAAGATATTTGGACGAAGCACGGCGAAGAGTTTGGAATTTTCGGAGAGTTCGATTTCTCGGACCGGAGCATCGGTACTCTTCGATAGTTTCGCGCAAAGTGGACGTCTGCCGATGCCGCAGACGCAAGAGAATCGGCCGTTCTTTAGAAGTTTGTTTACCACTCGCGAGCCTCGCTACGTTTTTTCCCCCCTTCCCGCCCCGTAATCGTTTGATCGTTGCCCGATCCGGAAAGGAATCTCTTTATTCCCTGCGAAAACACCGATTCGATGGTTCCATTGACATTGTAATCTGGATGGAACGAAGGGTCCGTGGAATGCGACGGAGGGTCAGGTCGGCTCGTTCGTACCGGGCATTTGATTTCAATTCGCGTCCTTTCGATTCCTCCTCTCTCTCTCTGCCTCCTTCCCTTCAGCCCCCGCGGTGCGCAAACAAACCGTGCGCAGAGATTACACGACGGAATATTTTTACAAATTTACGAAGTCCGGCATGCGACGTCTATGAGAAGAAGACGTCGTGCTCTGGTCGTGCTTTGGAGGACACCTTTGGAGAGGAGAGAGAGAGAGAGAGAGAGAGACACGAGCAGAGAAATGAAGAGGAATGCCGGCAAAGTGGAGAAGAAAGAGAGGGCAGTATGAAAATATAAAGACCGTGGGATGTAAAGACTGCAAGCTCAGGGGCTTTTGTTCTTTCGCCTCGTTTTCTTCCACCCTCGTATAGGAGGAAAATTCACGGACTTAATGGTCTCGTTTATTATTTCTTATACCTCGGCCGTCCTCTCTAAGAGTCCAGCCCCCAAAAAGTCAGCCACTTTCCACCCTTTCGCCTCGTTTCTGCTGCTTTTCAGTCTTTCAAATGGTTGGCCGCTGATGGGCGTCGATCGAGGTGAGCCGCCGCGGAATATTACACGGCTGAATTTTACTTTCCTGGCCGTTCTTCGATCCCGCGCGCGGCACGCCCCACGGTGAATGGCGAGCCTAACAGCCGGAACGCGGCGGTTCGCCGCGATCCACACACTCGATTCCTCTATCCCGATATCCCGCGATTGAAATTTTCAGAACGGCGAACAAACGAGAAGAAAAACTGCACGACTTGTATCCCAGATACGATTCGTCTCACTGAAAGGCCCAGAAGCAACTGTCCTAACTTAACTAGGAAATAAATTACAGGCGCGATCGCTCAGTACCAGACAACGCCACGCCCCCTCACGAATCACGTGACCCAAATCAACCAATCGGCAATTTTCGTTGCATTAGCGTTGCACCTGAAGAGGCCCGATTTTCTGGCTTACTCCCGCTAAAATCACTTTCAGTGATAAAAAAGAAAAGAAACGTGGAAAGGGAAGAACGAATCGCGTAAATTATCGACCGGTCGTAACCGAGTTTGGGCTTGGTTGAGCGAGCGATCTTCCCCGTAAACTGGCTAAGCGTGGTTCTCTCTGTTCACTCGGAAGATTCCGTGGAAAAAATTTGAGTCGCGCGGCGAACGGTATTCAAAACAGCCGAGGCGAGCTAGTGGTGAGATTGAAATACGAAAAATGCGAGAGAGAATGACCGCGCCGAGGGAAACGGGGTCGACCGAAAACGAATCTGCCGAATTTTCCGAGTGGTTGAAGCTGCTCCCTCCTCGAGGCGGAAGCAGGTCGAGCCAGTCGATTTCTACGATGCCGTGCCAATTTTTCCTTAATTCCTCTCGCTCGAACGTGATCGATGCAACGCGAGAAGGTGCGCCATTCGGAGTACTCGGAGGGAGCTTCGACCCCGATTTCGAATTGTCGGGATTCGTGGAGCCGGGCCAAGTGAAATACATCCGTTCGCCACCCGGCTCGGTATTTAAACATTCGAGAAGCGAAAGACACCGGTGGTGACGCCGAGAATCCCCGTGGAAAGCGGTGATACGGTGTGTTTGCGCTAAGCGCCGTCGTTTGGCCGAAATTGCAAAATGGTGGCAAACACGAGAAGGCCCGGGCGAGTTAAGAAAACTGCGACGGTAAATATGCAAGCACGAAAGTACGGGAGGGGACGAAGAGTGGAGGGAATCGAGGGCAGAGTCCAGCAAATCTTGCAGGATGTTTGGCCGGCCTCTCTACTAACAAAAGGAGACGAGGGAACGGGGACGTTGCACGTAAAATATGATGCTTTTAAGCGCGCGTGGAGAAACTCGCTACCACCGCGCGCCTTTAAATTTCAGTTCGAAGATCGAAGAGGTTGTGTGAAATCAAGCGAGCGATCCTGCAGTATGCAAATACACGAGGAGGGCGGCGAGAGGGATGGGAGAGGGGGCGGCGGGTGGCAAACCGTGCTGTGTGAATCTGCGTGCCCGTAAAGCGGGAAAAGTGGGAGAAAGAGAAAACGAAGAAGAGACGAGCAGAGAAAGAGAGAGAGAGAGAGAGAGAGAGAATGATGGAGTGGAACGGGGGAAGAACGGTGAAAGAAGCGGAGGATGCAAGGAATAGAGAAAATAAGCGCGCAGAAGAGCAAGAGAGGGGCAAGGATGCTGGTGCAGGAGGTGATCTACTGAAAAATGGGGTCGTAAAGCATTCCACTCATATCGTATCCCGCCTTTTCACCCTTCGCGCATACCTTTCCACCTCCGGTACACATATTCATCGGCTTCTCTCAACCCTTTCTACCGGCATCCTCTATCCCGAGATGTCGATTTTTAATTTTCGCGAGATTTTCATACCTCGACCGGGCCCCGTCGAGGCTTCCGTCGACTTTTCAAGAACCAATGCTCGAAAGAAAACTCGCGATGCTTGAAATACCGCGAGATCTTTCGTCTTTCCCATCCGATGCATTTCCTTCCTCTCTCTCTCTCTCTCTCTTTCTCTCTTTCTTTCTCTCTTTGTTTGTCTCGATTCTCGTCGATAAACAACGAGCTCTACCAATTTCGTCATTAACAAGCTCAAGTCGAATGCAGTAGCATGTTCGACATTTGCGTTTCCAGTGGCAGTTCCAATTATTACGCGTTACGTTCGTCGTCGACGTGAGCAAACAGAGAGAGGGGTTGCGCGTGCCTCTCTTCAATAAAGGTGGATTTGTCACGATCCCGCGTGTCTCGCGAAACGTATCACGACCGCAGCCGCGAACGCACCTGCGACTTATCTCGCGATACATATTTCAAGACGCGACACACGCTCGCGCGCGAAATCGAAACGCGTATCGCCTTCTCGCAGGGATAAAGCAACTATTCCCGTATATTCGACGTATCGCCTATGTTTTGTAGAATCTCGCGCCAATTGTTTCCCGCGAATGAATTATTCGACATCTGATACCTGGAAATTAAATAGAGAGAAAGAGAAAAGACGAACTTTGAATCGATAGAAAACAAATTGCAGGCGCGATCGCTCACTACCAGACAACGCCACTCCTACTCGAGGTCTACGCCACGCCCCCTCGCGAATCACGTGACCCAAATCAACCAATCGCTAATTTTCGTTGCATTAGCGTTGCACCTCTGAAGAGGCCCGATTTTCTGAGTTATTCTCGCTAAAATCACTTTCAGTGATAAAAAGGAAGAAGGAAAAAGGAAAAGAATGGAAACGATCCTCGTTCTTTACTTCATCCTCTATTTTCTGATACCGTACGAAAATGATTTATCAATGGAACGGCGGTGTAGTATTCTATAGCGTTCGTCGCAATTATCAAAAACGAGATTTATAGCCGCGATTCCTTGGCGCTCGCCTAACGTGGTCTGCTTCCCACCAAACGATTTATCGCTCGCGCGCTGGAAGAGGTAGCGAGAGCGCGAGCGCAACTGATTCCACCATTTTCCTATTGTACGTCGCGTTTCTTCCTGTTATTTATTACGGGACGTGTATTTACAACTGCGCTGCAGCCCGTGTGGAAAAGCTAGTAAATCAACGGATCGGTTGCCTCCGTACGTTCGTTCTCTTTCTCTCTCGTTCGCTCGCGTACACATACACGCGCGGCGGACTCGCGACTCCGCGTGATAAATGAAACCGGTTCGCCAGATTAAGGAATATCGTCGGCGCGAATCATGCAAGTTTCTTTGACCCGGCCGTTAGTGTGCTCGTTGCAAACGGTGGAAAAACGATAGCCGCGATTTAGCGCCGTTTATTCGAAGAAACGACATTAATTTCCGTCGTTATCCGAGATAAACTTGTTTATGGTGATTTCTATTTTTTTGTCCGCGCTTGGCGAGCCAGGCTGGCCGATCGATTCGTCGCGGTCTTCCTCGATTCCTTTAAGAACCATCACGATGGTGTTTTCTTTTTCTTTTTTTTTGGTCCCTCTCTGTTGAAACCGTTGTGTGTAGGTGTACAACGATGAAACGACCACTATGACCCAGTTGCTGTCTCTAAAACGGGAAAGTCGATGGGGAAGACGATGCACTTTAATCACGTTTGATTGTTGGAAAGACAACGCTGTCTTTTATTCGACTTTTGTTCAACGTGTAAGAAAGACGAATTAACTCGTCGCTTGAATTTTTCAATCTCTTGATTATTTGAGGGTCTTATTGTTTTGCGTATCGCCACTTTCAGAAATGAATCGCTGGAACTGAAATCGATGGTGCAAATCAAATATATTATTTTATGCACTCACACTGAAGTATCTTGAGATACTTTTTATTTTTAATATTCAGTATCTAATGTTCGTAACGTACTTCGAGACGTGACAAGAGTGTAAGTAAATTAAACATTTGTTTAAAATTTAACATTCTTGCGCAAACTTCATTGATTGAAAAAGTTATCCAAGGAATAAAGATGTCAAAATTTTGTTTCATTGGTGTCACTAGACTACTAGAAACCATAGCAATTTCTAATAAAAATTGCCTAGTTTTACAAGTATTCGATTTAATTTTAAAATTATCAACGTCTATATCACGAGGAATGTAACATACCAAATAAAATTTTTCCAGTGTAACGCAGATTGCTATAGTCATTTATGTGGCGTAATGATGCCGTTTGAGAGTTAATATCGACATCGTCAAAGCAAGAAGTATAAAAAGATTCTATGGCGAGCGATATGCAAACAATAAGGTCTATTAGCAGAAAAGTGCCGATACGAATTTTGTTTTGGTGCGCACATACATACACACACAAACACACCATCGCGGCACGCCAGCGGCAGTAATAACGCATTGCCATGGTGTGTGCATTGTAAACGTGCGATAACAAACGATATATTACGAGCTTATTAATTATACAGTGTACGCCTAGTGCATAATTAATTCGTAATTGCAACGGGTCATTTTGTATGCCGTGTTACAGCGCACAGTGTTGTAAATACAACGTCGTGGCTTGTGCCTCTTATCGTCGTGCTGCTTACACCGTAGAGCCCACGGGGGTGGCTAAAATAGCCGCAAGCTTGTAGAAAAAGAGCTCTAGCCGATCGTGATTTTTTGTCTGAATGCACGAAAAATACGTTCGACGTATAAACGCCTCAGTCGCGACTCAGGCTTATTAAAAACGTGGTTAAAAACGATCTGTCTCATTATACTGACACTCGTCTGACTTGATGACCAGCTTTTACCCCTTTGTAAAACCAGGATTTCGTTTACTTGTCAGGTCAGAGAGAAAATCATTAGTTAATTGTACTCCAATTCAATATTATTTGTACTACTTGCTCCAATTTAATATTTCGCACTGACAATAATTGTGAATATTCAGTATTTTGTTAATGGTGCATTGACGAAGTAATGTAGCAAGAGTCAAAAAAACTGCACGACTTGTACCCCAGTACGATTCGTCTCACTGAAACGCCCAGAAACAACTGTTCCGACTAGGAAACGAAGACGACTTTTTTGCCATAAAATTTTATTGATACGCAGACATTTGAATCGATAGAAAACAAATTACAGGCGCGATCTCAGTACCAGACAACGCCACTCGTGGTCTACACCACGCCCCCTCACGAGTCACGTGACCCAAATCAACCAATCGCTAATTTTCGTTGCATTAGCGTTGCATCTAAAGAGGCCCGATCTTTTGGATTACCCCCGCTAAAATCACTTTCAGTCATAAAATGTATGTACGTCGAGCTTACGAAAATGAGATTCTCGTAATGTTTATCATCTTGCTAAGACGTGAAAAATACAAAGAGTCGAAATCAACCTAACAAAATCTGCCAACAAGTACGTCTTCCACATTACTGGAACGATACATTTGATTTCTGTGTCAAACTGTGTGTTTCGCGCGTTTGTTTAAAGTTGACCGACTGCGACGTTACATATTCATTCATCGTGTTACTATACATTATCATATATTTGGCTACGTAAACAAGGTAACTAGCCATGGTGCGGACGCGTAACCAACGGCGTGTCGGACGGGAAATCTTGGTGAACCGGCGCGCGACGTCGTGCCGGACCCTAGGGAGATAAGGCGATTATCGTCTATTTTTTTATGCTAAACTTATGCCATCAGCCGCGCTTTCGTCCCGACAGCGACAATATTTTCTTTTGTACCGCAGGAAAAAAGCAATTACCGTCTTTTCCCGTGCTTTTCCCCGATGCCCGGGGAAAGCCCAAAGCGGATAAAGTGGCGATTTTCGACACAGGGCCCCGATCCCGGGGCGACGCGTCTGATACTCTCTCTCTCTCTCTCTCTCTCTCTCTCTCTCTGCCTTACAAATTGAGCTTCTTTTGTGGCCGTTAGCGTCCCGCCCCTTGATTATCGATCGCCAACGCAAAATCCCGTTCCCAGACGTTGGGAACGAAAACTGGTTGCACAGCCTGTTTGTCTCGACGCTCGATTAACGAACAAAGAAGCGATCTGGTTGATCAGCTTTTCGACCGATAAATTCAAAGCAGCCGAACACAAGTGAGCCTAGTTACCGTTTCACGTGTCGTTTGCTTTTCTTTGCTTTACATTCGCTGGAGCGAAGCTCTGCGGTTCACGGGATTTAAAAATAAACTCGGAGGAATTTGGAATAGATTTATTGTTAAAGTGTCTGACTCTTCGGACGTCAATCGGTGGCGAGAAGAGAAGAAAAAGATATATACAATGATAAAGCAACGAATTTTATTACACAAATGTAACAGATGGTAATGTTTGCAAATGTTTGTATAAAAATGTAACGTATGGTAATATTTGTAAATAAGCTTTGCTCTGAATTGCTTTACGCTGAAACAACTTCGAAAAAATCGTCTGTATTTTCGAGCGGCGCCGGTGATCGATCGCGAACGAAATTTGGCGGATATCGCGGAGTAAATCTGGAATATAAACTTTCGAGCTTCGGGAAAAGTTACGCGCACGTGCAGAGGCGGAACGTTCATTATAATATTCAGCGGACGAAACAAATTTTTATTCGTGTTACGTCTGTCCAATCCGATTCGCAAAAATGTAAAATTGAATGAAAATCCCACAGTGCAGTTATTACACGCTGGAAACTTGAAACTTTAAAACGCTGAAATATTCAATGAAAGAGAAATTTAATATAAAAAAAAAAAAAAAAAAAAAATTTGCCTCCTGGCACGTGGAGGAGAAACTATTGACCGTGCATGTGCGAATATAAAACGCCCCTCTTTCCGCCGCCGGTTTTAATCAAGAAAAGTCCGAATTTTCCACAAAGTTGAATCGGTTACCTCGGCAAGAAGAAAAAAAAAAAAAAATTTGGAGCAACGCGTGAAATTCCGCTGATAATTGTTCAGATATTACGATATATATATTTCGTACAATGCGAATCAACAGCCGACGTCGCCCGGCGATCGGGGATCCATTTTTCGCGCGGATGTAACTTGGAATTTACTGTGGATTTGATTCATTTTGTTCGGCCGTTCGTCGAAACAGCCGAGGCGAGTTAGCCTTGTATATACAGGGGGAGGGGAAGGGGCGGGAGAGGGGGGAGTACAATCGAATTATCAGGAACCATGGGGGAAATCCTTTAATACCTGCGCAGGAATTTGCCCCTCCCGATCGATTAATTCCCTACGAAATCGCTGGCCATTCTCGTCGCGGATTAGGACCGATACAACGCGCATCGTGTCGCGCCTCTGCCACGTAGGTGCCGCGCGCACCGTCCAGGACACGGCCGACATCCGGCCACGCGTACGGCAGGAAGCTCGATGCAAAATTAACGAAGAAGTTCAGCGGCGAAGAGCGGGACGGAGGCTTTGCACACCCTCGTCTCCATGTACAGAGTACCTGCTTTGTGTAACTTTTGACGCATTATTGGCAGGGAATTTTTACGCCGGCTATTTTTCATACAGGTGGTCGTAACACTCTGTATCATTCTGTAAAAAGTGTTAACATTTTGTCTTGTCTGAGAAGAACCGACTCTTAAAATAGGAAAGTCTGGAGCATTCTGTCCATTTTGAATAAAATCGTGAGATCACGTGTATGTGTTCAAATTATTTTGAATGTGAAAAAAACTAACATAAATTTATAGTATCCTGACTACCCTTGGAAGGGTATTTTACTGTTATATGTGAGACAAGACGAATTTGAGAAATTATTAGAAAGTTGTAAATCAAGAATTATTTTATTTAAAGTTATAAATCGGAAGGAATCTTTATTGGATCCTTCTGGCTAGAATTAACGAAATTGTGCTTAAATAGTGACAAATTGCACCCATTAGATATTACATATGAGCATATTTCTGCCATTCCGTTACATCATTCTATGATTTTGGAATTTTGCACGAGCGCGTAAAGACCGGCAGTGTAGTCATTAGATCATGGCTCTTCATGCGAATTCATAATTTCGAGAAAGACCTAGAATCGTTTCACTTGGTAAATGTCACACAAAGCACACAAATGTACTTGGTACACTTTCATACGCCTCTTTTCACCATTTTGCACCTAAAAATTTCGTTCGTTTGTTGTAAAACGAACGAAAATCCGCCGTCTTCCGATTGTCACATTCTCTTCAACGAGTGTTTCCAATATCTCCCATATCGCGCCACGATCTTTCGCGAATTACCGCGTATCACTGAATTAACGTTTCCTCGATAATCTAGGTTAATTGTCGCGTTTCGTACGAGACCGTCAGGTGTTCTAAGACTTACGAACTGAAGTGGCTGTGTGTATACGCGTATCGCAGAGATGGAGAGACTCTCTTTCAGCCCCGGCTAACGAAGGTACAACGTTGAATGAAAAGTGATACACGATCTCCGGGGGATTTATTTTGCACCTGGTCGAGAGCCTGCAATTCACCGGCTACATATTTGATTATTTGCTTGTGCCTTTGGCAAATAGACGAGAGAGGACCATGGGCTATAGAGGTATAGAAGCGAGGACGTTTGAATTATTTCTAACCGGTGGACGCGTGTAATTTAGAGTAGTGCCCGTGATGGATAGGTCCTCGGAGGATACCGAGGGCCGACTGGACCGATGATGTTCGTTTTCCTCTTTTCTTTTTCCCCTCCTCTTCGTTTTTTCCCTTTTGCTACAACTTATATCGGGCATCGGGCGACAATTTCTGTAAGAACAAGCTTTAGCAAGAAACTTTTGCAAGATCTAGCCATATTTAGCCGGCGAGGAGAATTTCCATGACCGGCCGAACGATTTGTCAAGAGGGAAGAGGGGGGGATGGGGGCCATTCTCGTAAATTCGCCGTCGAATCCGATATTCCGCCGGCGCACATCCGCTCTCGACAACTAGGAAAACTCTCCGGAGCATCGCCGGCTGCGGAAGTAGTCGAGCAAAACGGCGTTGGGATTCTGTATAACCCGGTCGGCTAGAACCGATCGAATAATTAAACGAATCAACGGGCATTGCGGTCGTAAAAGGAGGATATTATCGCATCTATTCGCCGGAAGTCACGAGAAAATCGACGGTCGTGGGGGGAGGAGAGGGAGCGAGCAGCAGCAGCTGGATCGTTACGGGGTTGCCGTGCGCTTCGTGCACCATCGAGAAAGCACTGTGCTGTCCTAACACGCTCGCGCGATAGCTTACACACATGCGCACCTAACTGTCGTTCATAAATATTTAGACAGGTGGAAATGCACAGAATATATTTCAATTACGACTCTTTAACCTGATCTTGGTCTTTGAACTTGAACGTATCTGTACGTACAGCAGGTACTAACTACTCTAAAAAAAAAAAAGAGATGAACATCACAGGGTTGTTCAGGAAATTCTCTTATCATGTAAAATATCTTTGTGCTTCGTTAACACTGCAACGAAGTGCGTTCATCATGATTGTGCTGGCCGTGATTGAATTAAATCTGAAACTATGTATAGAGTTGGGAATTACAAGCATACATATTATCACTGACAGTGATTTCAGCGGGGGTAGAAAATCAGACCTCTTCAGATGCAACGCTAATGCAACGAAAATTAGCGATTGGTTGATTTGGGTCACGTGATTCGTGAGGGGTCGTGGGCTAGACCTCGAGTAGGAGTGGCGTTGTCTGGTATTGAGCGATCGCGCCTGTAATTTATTTTCTATCGATTCAAATGTTTGCGTATCAATGAAATTTTAAGGCAAAAAAGACGTCTTCGTTTCCTTGTTAGAACAGTTGCTTCTGGGCCTTTCAGTGAGACGAATCGTATAAATTATGGGGTACAAGTCGTGCAGTTTTTTGATTGTATGTATATTTCATAGATGTTACGGAATTATTTAAAAAGTCAGAATTCTTTATTTCAATAAACCTCAATATGAAATAGTGTCTTTTTTAAGTTATTGCCTTCTATACGCGTCTTGATGGATGTTTCGCAACTTGTATACGCATTTTCAATACAGATGTGCGAGTAATCGATATTTTGGACTCGGATCCGGTCGGGTAAAGTTGGTCGGATTCGAGAGGATACCTCGGTATTCGAAGAGTCGGATAGTCCGATTGCGTCGGTTAATCCAATTGGCTGTCTGCTCAGATCCGAAACGAGTTAGCATTCGTACGTGTCGAATTCCCGCCCGGACCCGCTTAACCGACCGGTTTCCTCATCCGATCTGATTAATCGGGTCCACCAGTACCATAAGTTTCAGTTCAACGAAATCATGACAGTTACGTTTCATTGTAATATTTTCTACGCAATACATACAAAAAGATCTTTCAACGATAAGTCGTAGATAACAAAGAACATCTAGGATATCTTCGCTAAATTCTCTGCTGCGTTTAATAGAACACCCTGTATACACGCATGCTCGTCCACACACACAAAACGCGTACCTACGTTACACCTGACTCGGTGTGTCTGCCAGCGGAAGGGGGTAGAGGAGAGGAGCAAAGACCGGGTTCCAGAGACGTTCTAACCAAGATAAATTCGTGCGATTAAGGGCAAAAAGAGGAGAGCAGAGAGAGAGAGAGAGAGAGAGAGAGAGAGAAAGAGAGTGAAGCATGGAGGGCGAGGCACGGACGTGAAGCTCGAGAGAAAGTCGGTAGCTGGAAGGGGAATCGATAAGGAGCGCGAGAGGCATCGATAGCCAGGGAGGCGGCACCGAGGCAGATAGATAAAGAGAAGGCGAAAAAGTCGCTCGGTCCGAAAAGGCAACGAATAATAAATTTCCCTTTGGACCGTAAAACAAAGCCACCTCGTGATCCGCCTAAACCGTCGGGGGATAAAACAGTGGGATTGCAAGGGTGGAGAAATCCAAGGGCGGAGCGGGGTGGAGGAAAGAAGAACCGCGGATAGTGGAACGCATCGATAATGAGTCGACAGTAAAAACAACCGTCGAAGAAAAATCGGATCGAGAAACAACGATGCCGAGAAGAAGAAGAGGAAGAAGAGGATAAAGAAGAGGAAGGACCGGAAGAGAAGGGAGCCAAGGAGCATCGATGATGAACTCCAACCACGGAAGAAAGGGAAAAGACGAACGAAGGTGGAGCGCTTGGGGCAGCGCGGAGGAAAAAGAACGTCGCAAGAAGAGGACGCGGCATCGGGGGAGTAAATAAAATATTCAGGAAGCTCCGGGGTGTTTGTTCGTTGATGCGAGGGTGTCTGGCTGAAGCCGGTAGACCGGCGGAGGAGCAGCTAGGAAGAAGCTGAAACGCCGGTCAGGCCACCCGCTCGAGTCGAACCAAGAGAGAGAGAGAGAGAGAGAGAGAGAGAGAGAGAGAACCAGAGTCCAGACGAAGGAGGATCCATGGTGGCCACACATATACGAAGTCGAGGCGGTTTTATCCCGTGGGATTCGCCGTGGACGCTATATAGCGGGTTACGTGGCTGGTCGCACGGGGATGTATTCGGGTGTTGGTGTAAGCGGCGCGCCACCCCAGTTGGGTTCCACAAGCCAAAATCCGCACCTGCTCGACGAAACACCCTTGTAAGCCGACCATAGTCTCGTACCGATTTCTCGGGCACCGAGAATCCTACCGACACCCTGGAATCAACCATATCAGCTTCCTCCCGTCTCGCACCTTCGCCAGACTTGCTCGAGCGACTTTATTCGCGTCGGTGTGTCGGTGTATCGGTCAGCATCGTTCCAAAAGCGGTCTCTAAGTGCAAAGAAAATAATGGCGTTGGACGGGGTCCTCTCGGAGAGTTGAACGTCGACCGTAGACGGTGCATAGCTTTCTCTGCCGATCGTTTTGCATGCAAAGCGGATTTTCTAGAAAGAATCGGACAATTGCCTTCGGTATTGCGGTAATTTTGGAGGAGCTTGAGAGAATTCTTCGTTTTGCAATCGTGGTAGAATTTAGAGACACGGCACAAAGGATGCAGCAGTGAGCAGACTGCGGATTATTGTGCGTTTGTGGAAAATTTTGTAACGATATTTGGTACGTGAATTTCCTATCGAGTTTCCAATTACATGGTCAAAAGTCTGAATTTACACACGTGTTGTAACACGATGCGAAATAAACTAAACTTTGCGCGTGTGGTAGACGCTTTCTCGAGGTCCTCGCCCTCTCCGAGAGCCATTGATTATAATTAAAATATCGCCGTGAAAAGGGACGAGACGGCTTAAGGAGATTATTATTGCCCGATGTAAATTAACGCTAACGCCGCAGCTAGCTGCAAATAAATATGATGAATCAGTCTGCTGTTTATCATGGTAATTTATTGCTCGTGCTCTCCAGCGTCTGTAACTAATGGCGCGCAATGTTCGCTGAAGCATCGGTAATTATATCTGAACGCGATTCAGTGTCACACGCTCCAACACATCCGAGCTGGCTGCAGTAGGATCTTAGGAGCGTTCAGTCACGACCCAGTATCTCAGGATTCGTAATTGTTTCTACAACGTTCCGCATGCGAATTAAACAGTCATGATTTAAAACTTTAAGAAACTCCTCCTCCTTAAACGAAGAAAATTTCCAAGCCATGAAAAAAAAAAAGGAAAAAACTGAGAGAGGAAAGGAGGAGAATTTTCGAATTAACACGCAAACTCGATCAAATCTCTGATTTTCAAATCTGTCGATACAACGCCATCGCCCGAGGTCCCCTTTGCCAAATCAAAGTTTCGCATTGATTTCTCGAGGTCAGTCGAGCATCAACCAAACTTGGTCTTTCCGTTCGTCTAGCAGCCACTCCCCTTCCCCCGACTCATTGCCTTTGGTGTACCAAGTAAACTTAGTTAACTAACATTCCGAATTGAATCCAACAGAATGCAATAAGAGAATCGACCGAGAGTTGCCGCGTAGCTGTAGGAATTATCGCGTTCGATTATCGCGATTGCTTCGTCGTTTCCGCTGTTCCGCGGAATCCGCCCACGAATCCGAGAATCTCGGTGCGGGAAACGAAAGAAACCGCGGATTCGGATATCGATCCGCTGCGAAGATAGACTCGTTGCGAAGTACCTCCCGTTAATTACATCAAAGCGTTCAACAAACTTCGGACTACGGAGATTCCCCGACCGTTGCCGTTTGCTTCTCTCCTTCGCCCCTCGCAACGCGCGGATTTTCTCGCGAAATTTCTCTTCGTTATTATAATATCGCGTAATTTACGGTAGCAGGCTGCACCTGCTGGCTGGATCACTCCCAGGAACCGTTCGCACCTTCCCTCTTTCTCTCGGCGATCTCGAGTTTCACACCGACTTGTCGGGTTAACCGACCGACACCTTGCCACCCGTTTTCTAATCCTTCATCTCCCTTCGACTTCGGTCTGCTCTAAGTAAACATTCTCCGGCAAATCCGTGGAAGCTGAACGGTACACGGCCGGTGAACCGGAGGGTCTTGGCGGAAGAAGCCAGAGGCAGGCATTCGGGCTTGATGGCTTTAGGTCTGTCTAGGAAAATTCCGGGGCGGAGGGGAGGGTGAGGGCGACGGGGGTCAGCGAAACTTGCCAACACTCGTATCTCCGGCGAGCGAGTGCGGTGACGGACGATGAATGCTATCGGAAGTCGGTTGCTCGCTCGTTTTCGAAACGATCGATCTTCCAAAGGGAGCGTTTCTCCGCTGGAATTTTCTGGCAGCCACGAAACGCTTCGTAATTCCTCCCGGATCTGCGTTAGGGCTGTGTCGAGACCGTCGGAGCACGAAATTTTACGAGAGCGACGGTTCTCGCTCTACGCATTTTTTTCTTTTTTTTTTGCCATGTGTCTGAAATTTCCTCCATTTCTTTTATCATTTTGTTTAATTGTATTGTATTTCGTTGTGATAGTATATATTCCTCGAACTATACTCGAAAATTGACTTTGCAATTGTTTTAAACGAGGCTTTAGATACTTACATACGTCTTGGAAGCAGAGATCGAATCGCTATTGCAAATACAGATTGATAAAAAAACTGCATGACTTGTAATCCAACACGATTCATCTCACCGAAAGGCCCAGAAGCAACTGTTGCGACTAGGAAATGAGAACGACTTTTTTGCCATAAAATTTTATCGATACGCAAACGTTTGAATCAATAGAAAACAAATTACAGGCGCGATCACTCAGTACCAGACAACGCCACTCCTACTCTAGGTCTAGCCCACGCCCCCTCGCGAATCACGTGACCCAAATCAACCAATCGCTAATTTTCGTTGCATTAGCGTTGCACTTCTGGGTTACCCCCGCTAAAATCACTTTCAGTGATAATATCGGTATTTTTAGGTAATTATTCTATTTGCAATGGCAAATACTATCTAATATTAGAATTGAATTGATGCCAAATAATCGTAGAAAGTGTTGAAAAATACCAACATTAAACGCATAATATCGGTATCAATAGGACTGATCAAAAAGCGGTTCTTTCACATTATTACCAACTCAAGTATCGGTAAAATATCGAAACCTCGTAATATATCGGCATTCGATCTCTGCTTGGAACTATCTCAAATTGGTACTTGTTTCTGTCTCGTAAGAATTGGATCGCTTCCATCTTGCATCAGCGATTCTTGCAATGGGATTTGAATTTACTGCAAGACGAGAAACAGCACTGTCCACGGGTTAATCAAAAGTCAGTATTGTGCTTCGAGAAAGAGTCAATTAGCAAAAAGAAATGGAGCCATACCGTTAAAATTAAACATCTCTAGTGCAGAATTGATCATCTGGCTCTCCAAGTGTTTTCTGTAGCTTCAATGCTTCAAGTACCGCTGTTATCCATAAGCTCGTTGAAAAGTCGGCGTTACATTTCTGAAACGTTGCGACGACTCGCCCGAGATTTCGCCGGGGATCAATGCCGCGAATGGAAGCTGATTTTTATTATGTCCGTGTACGCACGTATTGCACTCTGCCGCCTTAAATATTTGAACAGAGAGCTGATGGCAAAGGCATGACTGGCCACGGCCAGAAACCAGAACGTCCAGGATTCTAGATCAAGCCATGATTCCTGGCCCGACCACACGATCTCGTCCGTGGTCACGCGTGGGATCTACGCTAATGGATTGCCAGCCGATACGTCCCCCGTGATACGGGCGAAGATAAGCGACAAGTATCGCGAAAATCCGAGTGCCTTCGACGGTTCGGCCGACCACGAAATTGCCGCCCCCTTGATCGCCATGATTTTCATCGAATTAACTCGGTGTCGCTCCGCTTTTCACTTAACCGGCCTTTCATTCGCCGAATATCCCCTTTCGCATCTTACGCGGGATTTTTATAAATCGTTCGAGATTTTTGCTAATTGATCTTTTCCCATTTCGAAGTCTGGTGGATCGATCTTTGGAAGGAGGCGTGATTCCTCGTTATTTCGACGATACTTGATGTTTAAATTACGTTCGAAATTAAAAGCAGACGAATATGAGTAAATTCACTTTGAAATACACGTGGAAGTATCTCACAGTGGCTCACAAAAGTACAATTACTGCGAAAGAACTATCGTGTTGTACAAAATATTTGTTAATGTCGTACTGAAATTACGACAATTTGGTGAAATTCGAAACCATTCTGAAATTTTGGGGATAAACGTTTTGCATTTTGATTTGCCAAAGGAAGACTCGTTAACAAGATAATATAACGTATCATGGCTGTTTAAATAATCTCTGCAAAATATGTATTAAATGTCTTGTAATTTTTTGATTTGTTTCAAATTTGTAAACATAATCTTAATCCAACTGAACCTTACATATGTTGATGAAATATTAAAATATATCGTATAACGCGAAGAATACGTTGGTAAAACGTTGCTGCAAATGTTCAAAGGGGAAGCACACTTATCGAGGATTCTAGAAAAGAGGCTATCAACTGGAGATCGTTTTATAAAAGCAGTTTAAGCCGTAGAACTGAAATAATCTCTATAAACAGCACATTGTAATCCTCCGTTTAATTAGTTCGTTAATTATATAGTAGCAATCAACCACTTAATCTGTTTTTGGCTGAGCACGATTTCATTGGCCCGAGCGGTCGGTCACGGTAATAGACGATTAATAATGAAATAATTTAATTAACCGCTCGACAGCTGGTCTCGTTTGCACTGGTCCCGAAATCCAGTGGTAAAACAATTATTTCGTTTAACGAACATCGGCTTGCGATCGGTATTTTCCAAAGATTGCACGAGGACAGCCTGTGTACGTCTATGCGTGTGCGTGCGGGAGAGAATATAAATTATTTTCTCGTTCCAACGCTGGTGTAATAACAATTTTTTCTCTCAGTATGATCGATTTATTTAATTACTGTGGATGTTAATTGATTTAAAAACTCAAAATCGGCCTTTGCGTGTCTCTTTTACATCCACCGAAATCATTCGACTCTTTGAATTTTGGCAAGCTGTGCAAGTATTGTTATATAAATATACCACATCCTTCTGTCAAAATTCATTTATTTCGTAAACCAATTTCTTCAAATTTCCTTTCAACAAAGACTAGTGCAAATGACGTGACAGCAAAAAAAGAAAAAAAAAACTCAAAATGGTCGGTATTACTTCTCTCCCTTATATCTATAATGGATATGCGAATTTTTCCGCTCGTTTTCATTCGGTTAATTTCGGGACCCGGCGTCCCCATCGATGGAGGCAACGGGGTGGGAAAATTCGATGCTTCGAGCCGGATTAAGAACACGCAGTTGTCCCGGCAAAAAAGAAAAAAAAAAAAAAAAAACTCGTGATCGCCGGGCTGCGTGAAATGAACATTCCCGTGTTAGCTCGCTGAGCCGAGAGAAAGGGAGCCCCTGGGCTGTTGCGAGGCAAAATAATTCGGTGACCTCGACGGTGGAACGCGCGTAATCCTTGGTGTCACGGCGGGGTGGAAAGAAAGAAAGGAAGGAAAGAAGAGAGCGCGAGGCGAGAACAGGAGGCGAAACAAGGGGCGTTTGGTACGTTGGACGAAAAAGGGGTCGCGGCCGAGCCAAGAGGAAGATTCGTATATACAGAACGTATAAAGGCGGGATTATAATAAGCCAGGCTACGTTACGAAATTGTTTCGTTCTCTAGGTATTAATAACGGCGACCTGGTCGAAACAGGGCTGCAAAGCGAGAAAGAGAAAGAGAAAGAGAGAGGGAGGGGGGCACCCCTTTCGCCACGCGACGATTATTATTGCCGGCATCGGGAGTGTGTTTCACCCTCCTCGCCGAGAGTTTGTTTTACTTACAACTGCGCAGCTTCATTTCTAGTCATAATAGCTGACCGGTTTTCATCTTCTTAATGCCTGGCCTGGCAGCGCGCCCCGTTGCGACGGGGGATGAGTTCTCTCAAAGGAAATAAACCATCTTTGATACCCCGGCAAGGGGCTGGTAATTGAATTTGACGGATATTGAGACGTTCCGGCGGGTGTGCGTGTGTGTGTGCTCTCTTTTTCTAGACTTTCGAAAATGTGCAACTCGCTAACAAGCAGGAGGCTCGGCAACCCGGAAATTCTGCATCTCATACTGTTTCGCAGATATTCGAGATAATCCCCGGGGGTTTTTACGATCGTTTTTCTTTTTTAGCAAGAAAAAGAAATTGCTCCGCTGTTAGCATCGTGTGAACTGCATTTTGGGCAAAATTACAAATTTTCGAGTTTACTGTTTACTGTAAGAAATAATTCTCTCGCAAAGAAGAGAGCAACTTTTCTAAAGTACAATTTCATTGGAATTGATGTTAGTTATTTCGATATCTTTTCCATTTTTAAATACACGAAAATTTGAAGTTTAATATTATAAGCATTCTTACAAAAGTTCTGAAATCCTGAAAGGTTTAAGACTTAAAAAGACTTTTAGTAATCGCCGTTAGACTGTGAATTTTCGTGTACTTGGACTACTACATTTGGACTGTTCAAAGATGCAGAGGTAATGTACGAAAATATATAAAACGTTCGAAACATTCAAATATAGAACATGTTATGAAACTTGGCAGTACCTATTAATTATTAATTTAGAAATTTAATAATTAATTGAGACAATTTTAAGATCGATTAATTAATAATTGACTGAAATTTCGAGCTGGACTAATCAATCATTAATTGATCTAATTTGAAGATTGATTGATTAATCATTCATTGAAATAATTTCAAGATAATTAAACATTGACTGAAATATTCTTCAGAGTGAAAAATTAATAGTTGACTGAAATAATTTTGAAATTGATCGATTAATCAGTGATTAATAGTTAGTCAGAATTTATTTTAAATGATTAGTCGCCGATCGTTGGCCATCGATCATCGATTAGTCAGAGTTATTGGTCATATTAATCGATTAATCATCTGTCGTCAGTCATATCAACTCATCGTCGTATCAAGTCATCAGTTTTACGAATAATTTTTCGAAATCTTATTTTTTTGCCAATACCTGTAGTCACATTAGTGCAAAATTTCAAACTCCTTTTGAATTCTCGTGCTTTACATTCAAAACGAAATTATCACGTAGCCTTGGTTGAAAAGCAAATTTTGATCGTAACGATGGAGAATTATCTTTGAATAAAATAGCAAAAACATCTCACATGTTAAAAAAATATTAGTTCTGTATAATGTCACGCGTGACACAATAAAGACCAAGAAAAGTCATTCGAATTTTTAGATTTGTTTGAAAAAATTCTCACCACTCACAATTTCGGGATTAAAATTCATTCGCTGTTTCCGACGATTACGATGCTTAGATGCAGCGAACGAATCAGAAACGATCGTGATTAATTAGGCAGAATAGAGTAAAGGTGGAAGTCGACAACGTCTTGAGCTGCGTCGAATCGACAAAGACATCGCGCTGCTGGTCACAGCAGCAATTTACTTTCCGCGGCAGTTGCACTGATGACGACGCGCGTCCATTGTTCACACGCGCTATTAGGCTCTCGATTCTGTCTCCGGTGCAAGCGTCATCCTTATCGAGGTGCAGAGGTTGAGGCCTCGTTTGTGCGAGGAACCGGAGGGAGGGCGCATTACCGATGGCACAATGAGGGAAACGCGGCAGCCAAGTTGGTCCCCGATACGGATTGCGGTGGCATTGATAGTAACGAGCCATTAGGGGACGCGTTAAACGTATCTCTGGCGAATCCACTGTTCGCTCAGCCGAGAAACGCCAAGACGACGCTTCCGCGAAGAATGGATTTTCGTCGCACGGATTTGTATACCTCCCTCTCGCCTCCGCGAACCTCCATTCCCCCTCTGGCGTTTTCCCTCCTATCCTGTCGTTTTCATCGCGCGTTTCGTCCCGTTCGACGTCCTAACGATTTTCAATTACTCCATCGTTCGATACTTTTTAATTTGCCGCGCCAAGTTGTTTCCAATTTTTACGAAAAGTTTCCTCGCGTGCTCGTCGGCATTTTATTTGGTAGGTTACCTGATTGATTACACACGTTGTGCCGTTTGAAACACGTCGGTGAGCAGAGGATCTGGGCTTTGCGGCAAGAAATTTAATTTCTTAAAATTGTACGTGCGTGCAACGTTACGAAAGTGAGCGCGAATAATTTTCTGTAACTGTAATAAGTCATTGTTATATATTATAGTTATACAGGTGCATGTAAAACAACGGTACAGACTGCAATTTGAAAAACTGCACTTGTACCTCAGTATACGATTCGTCTCACTGAGAGGCCCAGAAGTCCTGTTCTGACTAGGAAATGAAGACGACTTTTTTACCATAAAATTTTATTCATATGCAAACGTTTGAATCGATAGAAACGCCACTCCTACTCGAGGTCTATCCCACGCCCCCTCGCGAATCACGTGACCCAAATCAACCAATCGCCAATTTTCGTTGCATTAGCGTTGCACCTAGAGGCCCGATTTTCTGGGTTACCCCCGCTAAAATCACTTTCAGTGATAATAACAGTTACAAAAATAACAAATTATAAAAGGAAGCATACGAAAATTTATGTGATCTTTTACTATATATTCGATCGTGAGGTATCGATCGTTAAGACCAGGATTACCAAGTGGCTAATAATTTTCCATGGAAAGTGAATGTATTTTCAGAGTATCTGAATAATTTTTACTAAAATATATAAATAGAAATTTGTAATCTTTGCACTTCAATTTCTTTGCTATGAATTTTATGCTCTAGTTGTCGATAGTTCTCGAGTGTTAACGAATCCCTCGATTCATTTGTCGCATCCTCCCTCGTAACACAAAGCTCGTAACGCCGAAGAAACAGGGAATGCGAGAGCGAGAGAGAGAGAGTAGGAACGAACGACTCACGAATAGCGAACCGAGCAACAGGGTCAATCCCTGCTAGATTACTTTTCAAGTATCTCAATAGGACTAGTTTAGTCGACTGCTTACGGCTTGTTACCGCGGTGAATGCGAGCCGCGCGACAAAACGACACCCGGGCACAAAGCCGCCGGAGAGGCGACATAAAAGAGCGTTCAGGCCCATTCACCAGACGTTGCTCGCACGTTACGTTTATTAAGTTGGTTAAGTAGACACGCACCGTCAAGCCGGCCGACTTTTTAAGCTGTTCCGTTATTGCCGCCTGGCGCGTACATACGCGCGTCGCTTCCGGCTGGTCGGAGCGGAATGGCATTTTTCACGCGACCACCCCTGGTGATATTTCTGTTTCAGTGTAGTTACGGCATCCGGCGGCACGAGGTACACCAGAGCGCGTGTTTGCCAGAGGAACAGAGAGAGGGAGAGGGCGAGAGAGAGAGAGAGAGAGAACAGACAGACAGACAGAGAGGACGAGATACAGCACGGATCGCCGCAGTGCAAATCGGTGCATCGTGAGACAGGTATTTACAAGAGTTTTACTATCGTGTTTCAAGCAGCCAGCCGCCGGATACGCGGCGGGCGCACGGTTTTGCAAATTCTCGCGTTCGACCGCGAATTCGCGGTTTCCAGACAATAACCCGGAAAAACCGGTTGTCGCTTTACGTTCGAGCCGCTCGCGAAAAATTTCATCGCGTCGCGTCGCGTCGCGTCCCGTTATCGCGGAAATCACGAGCGGACCGCGTGCCGCGATCGGAAGATACGGCGCCGCCATAAAGCTCGCGTTATCTTAACGTCATTGCGCGTGACAGACGTGCTCCGTGCTTCTGCTGCCACCGGGACAATCGCGACTGCGACGGACCCGAACTCGATGCGCGGTATCGTCCACCAAGTTACGAGACACTGATCAACAAAGATAACGTCGCTTAATTGAAAGCGTGCAATTACGTCGCGTTTCAAGGTCTTGGACGTACGTACGTACGTATTTGTTGTCAACGCGACTCGTATAGAGAGTGCAGATCGATTTTGGAAAGTTGGAGATTTCCACGAAGATTATTAAGAGTATTAGCATTGTCCGAGAATTATTTCTCAGGATTGCTTTGACTCGAATTTCAGGTTTCTCGAATGAATTTGTTTACGCACATTTGTATGCACAATAAATAGTTAGATTTCAAAATCTGTAGGAACACACGCGCATCTTCAAGTGCGCCGAATAATCAAAAAATGCAACAACTGACCGTAAAAGGTTGAATCTGAAAAATTATTATTCGTCGGAGTATTATTAACAAACTGACTGGCTGATCAAAGTGTCAAGGGACGTGGTCACAATTTGCGCCTCGTTCGTTCAAAAATTACCACGAACGAATCGTTCAGAAACCTAACGTTGCATGGAACACCGTGTGAAAATTTTTGTCCGCGATGGGGATGTCTTGGCCGGCCAAGTCAACGACGATCATTGCTCGACGTGTTATCGGATCCGGTGTGGATACACCAGCGTTAATCCGTCACGTTCTGAAGCCAGAGACGATCAATCGGTAGCCTTGCGGGAACGAACGAACGAATCGCCGTCAGGCTAGGACAGCGAAGCACAGATGGTCGAGCCCCGTTAAAGGATAATCCGGTTGATTTTGCAAGATAGCGAGTAGTAGCCCGCGCAGATTGGGCCGGCAGAAGGACCTCTATTGGATCAACCGGTAGCCTTTGTCTCGCCGCGCTTTCAAGTATATCCGCGGGACAAAGTACCAACTGCTACTGTTTTTAAATAGTTTAGCCAGGAATTGGGCGGCCGCCCAAAGTAAGCTTTTGTTCGCGTTGCTCCACGTCCGCGTCGTTGATTTACCGAGGTACTCTCACCGCGGTGCGGCTTGACGCGAGACGCCTCGATGCATACTTTGATCTCGGCGTACACGCGACAGTATCTACTATCGTCGTTACCGGGGCAGACAGAGAGCAGTCGGTATTGTCTTTTTATTTCTTTTTTTTCTCTCTCTCTCTCTCTCTCTCTCTCTTCTTTTCTTTTAGCGACTGGATGGAAGTTTTCGAGATAGGGCGGTTTATGAGCATCAGACAGAAGGGAGTTTAAAATGCGAACATTTTGGGAGAAGACGCATTTCGTCATTTATTATTTATAACCATGTTATCGTACAATTTAATCGACTGTACAACGTACAGTATAATTCTCGACGACAGAAAGGCCAAACCTCAGAGAGAAGAGTGTACATTTCCGTACATTCTGAAAGTAGCATGGTTTATAAGGTAACCATTTTACGAATTTAATCGATTGTATAACGTACATGTAGTACAATTCTCGAGAATGAGTCAGGCCTCAGGAAAGAATTAGAAATCTCAGATAACTACACTTTGATAAAATTTTGCCAAAAGAAACGAAGCGTTCTGCAAGACTAATTACTTTTTACACCTTACGGAAACGCAATTTCTCCGTAGAGTAGCAGCGATCGGTGGTTAACCGCGGGGCACGTGCAAAATGTCGTTGCATAAATCCACGAAACCGGTTGCGAGTGCGATCGGTCGATCGAAATTGGAAATATAATCGCGGTGCTCCTCCCGAGCGACCGTCCGAGCAACAGACGGAGAATCCCCGATGTCGCGTCGCGTCGCGCCGCGTCGAGAGCGAGGCTCGCTCGGTATTCGGCGTCAGCGTCTTGAATGGTGACAAACGGCATGTACCGCGAACACACGGTTGCGCGCCGTGGCTGTAACTCGAGGTATGAAGGGGCCCTGCAGCGCGTGAGCAATGCGGATGCACCGCGAAGCCAACGGCGAACATACAGTTGACAGAAGCGCTTACGGAGGCGAGAGATCGTGTGCCTCTGTTTCGCCGTTTGTCCCCGTGTCTCTCTCTCCTCTTTATCCGGAGCCGCTCGTTTCTCACTGCCTGGTGCGCGACGCTGCGATCCCCGGGTTCTCCTCGTCCCCTGTGTTTCGCATCGCGATTCTCCTCGCGCGTTGCAAATCGTCCGAGCGGCTCGTCCTCTCGCCCGTTATTCGTGCTGCGCTTCATCGAGCTGTTAGAAACGCGGCCGCAAGCGCGAAGGTAGTTGGGAAACGCGTTTCGGGGGTATTTCGAATCTCGTGGATTTCGTCTACGGTCGCGTTGCAGGTCGTAGGCGTTCGATTATTCAGAGCGCGGTATCTTTACGAGAGACGTGTGTTTTTAATTTTGTTTCGAGACAGATGGATATTCTACCATTTTTATCGTTCTCAGCAGTAACGAGATTGATATTTTATGCAAAACGAATTGGAAATTCCAAGTGGTCCTAATTCAGTGTCCACACAGTGGCAGCTACTAAAAAGTTATAACTTTGCCGACACAACGTAGCTCTTTCTACAATTGTCTTTCAACGACTCCATTAGATCCACCTGTTCAGAAATATTGTTCTCTATCGTTTTAATGGGTCGTCGTTTAAATCCACGTGTCAGCGTGTAGCAATTGGGCTGCAACATATCCTACGAGGAAACGTAACAAATTTCGAATCAATTCTATAAACTAGCAATAAAAGGTCGAGGGTCGAGCAGAAACGGCACCGCGTATTTTGGAGTGATTTTACAGGCGATACAAATTGATATCGGGGCGATTGTTACTCGCGCGATATATGGGTTTATGGTTACCGCGAAGCCGTATATATTCGGGACGGTTACAAGGGACATTAAAACGGCGGATCGATTAAACGCGGCCAATTAAAACTTAATGGCGGCGAATTAAGCTCTATAAAAGCCGAAGGGTGAGATTTTTTTTTTTTTTTCACCGGCGTCGTCTTTCTCCGTTTTTGCTCGGTCTACCGATCCTCCCTGCCCGGAATAAATGGTCCCCACCGCCGTACCGCTCGATTCCTTTTTTTTCACATCATTTTTCTTCTTTTCTTTTCTTTTCGTTTCTTTTCGTTTCTTTCTTCCTTTATTTTTTCTTTTTCTCCTTTTTTTTGCTTTTTTCTTGCTCACCCTCTTTCTCGCAGTGAAAGCAGCACGCGAGTTTAGATACACTGGCGAACACTTACGGGGGACGAAATGGGAATATTTCCCATTTTTTCCTCAGTTCGAATCGGCGTAAGATCGTGATCGGCGCAACACGCGATACCACGCGGTACCGACTCGTTATTTGAAAAGTTACATACACGGAACCAGTTGGAATTCGATGGGACTCGATTAAACCAGATTAAATCCAATAGAAGCCAAAGAATAGGATTTTTTTCCTCGCGGTCTCTCTCTCTCTCTCTCTCCCTTTCGTTCTTTTTACCTATTCAAATAAAGACCCGTACTTATTATTGAGATTCTCTTAACTTGGATAACACAATCTAGCCGATAACAAAGGATACAGTAAAGGTAACAAATACGATTGTTTAACGACTTGTTTAGCCTTTAACTCGTCGATTCCACACGTTACATTCTAAATTATGAAAATTGTAACGCCTATTACAAATTGTATTTACCAAATGTCGTAGAAATTTATTCTCTCAGAATCTGCAGTCTAATTGTAATGCAATTCTTTCCTCAACGTTCGCGAGAAATTAAATTTCTACCGCGGGGTAAAACAGACTTTACAATGCCATCGCGTTAGTGAGTAGAATGACCGAGGTTAAATAGAGAACGAATCGCAAACTTGATGAATGATTAAAACAAACGAAGCATTCAGTTGTTGCGATCTAAGCTTTCCCCGTCAATTTCTTTCCTCTTCTTAATTTTCTGTCGAGGGGGGCAAGATTTCCAGTTGCAACTTTTGGCGGCCACGGCAGTTGACAAATTAGAATTCGAAAATTTTTTCTCTCCGCGGCGTCGGGGATTCTTTGTCTCCCGTCCCGTCCAATAATCCTAACTTTCGTTGCTCTTTCGCCGCACGTGTGTGTACACACGCCTCGGCGTGGTATCGTGCACGTAGCACGGAGTTACACAGAAACGTGCACGGAAGCGGAAACACACAGGCGCGCAGAGAGAAGAGAGAGAGAGAGAGAGAGAGACAACTTTGGGCAAGAGGAGATACGGCGCATACGTAGAGAGGCCACACAGCACAGTACAGCCCCGAAGCATAGTCTCAACTCGACTCGAGCGGCTGAATCGATCCGCGAGCCTTCCCCTGCACGCTCTCCCTGCGGCCCTAGAACCAACGTCGACCACCTATCCCACCCCTTTGCACCCTCTTTCTCATTCTCTTTCTCTTTCTCTTTCTCTTTCTCCACTTACTCCCCCCCCCCTCTCTCTCTCTCACTTCGGTGAGTGAGTCTACCTTCTCCTCGAGTCTCCGTTTTCTTCTCCTTTCTCCCTGTAACTCCGTCCCCTCTTGCTTCGACCAACCTGGTCACGCGAACCCTTTAAAAAATGCTTGGCCCTCTCGCGCCCTTCGTGCGAATTTCTTCGATACCTCGCTCTCTCCACTTCCACCGGGGGGGGACCTGTTTCTTCCTAGCGCCTCTTGCGTTCTAGCCACCCCCTCCCTCGAAGCGATTTCCTCGAAATCGTTCGGTCCCTCGCGGCGCGCACCGCGCGAGTTTCGCGCTTTCAAAAATCTCGAGTTTCGCGTCCGGCGTTTTATCCGCGGCCTGACGAGCAGGTGTGTACGGATTGGCCGGGACTAAATAAATATTACGCACGGCAACGGTCCACCGAAATATCGACCTTCTCGCGTGGCCGGTGTTTGTAAAATAAACGGCACGGAGCTGTTTCGAGTGGCTCGAGCGTTTTCGCGTGTAAAACGGAACGCCGGCGTATCGAGGGATTTTTCAGCAGCTTATTTAAGCGATTCTCATTTTAACGATCGTGTGTGTGTGTGTGTGCACGTGTACGTGTGTGTGGAACTCTGCGCGATCGTCACGTTTCTCTTCGTCTGTCTTTCTCTCTCTCTCTCTCTCTCTCTTTCTTGTTCTCTGTTACCGTTGTTACTTGCTGAATAAGGGAAAAGGAAATAATTAGCGTACACGTGGCGCCTTTGTTATTACGGCTGCTATCGTTTTCTTCTTGATTGAGTTGAACATAATAACACGAGCTTTGGAAAAGCTTTATTGTGAAGCCGAGTGAGAGGAACGCGCAGACTTGCATACTGATTCCATACCTGCACACGCTACGTACCACCGCTCGTAAGTCTTAAGACACGGGTGTGCCATATTTGCTTCGAAACAGGAAAATGAAATGGCACGTTGCGCAAAGTGTTGGTATATTAAGAGTTGTACACACGACGCGCGTGCGATTTACAATTTTTATTATCCACGAGAAACGTCGAATATTAAAAATAATGTTAAAAATTAATATCAAAATTTATCGGTATATCAATACTGTTAATTTACTATTACTATACCATTATTATTATTATTATCATTATTGGTATTGTTAGAAAATAAAATTATTAAAAATAGCAAAACTTTCGATGCTTCTAAAAAGTACAGGTTGTATTAATTTTTCCACTGGTTCTTAATCCAGGAGTCGTAATCTTTGTACAATTCATACAATAGGCTTTCTCGAATGTCGCAGATATTACACCAAATGCATTTTGTACGATATTCGCTGTAAAGTCCCCTTCCAAATTTCGGATTTAATCTCCGATCGAAACGCAAAATACCCGACCAAGTCAGAGAAGCTCGACTCGTCTGTGATGTATGGGCTCGCAGAATTTCTCCAAGCGTGTAAAAACTCAAAGGGAGACGCATCGAAAGTCGCTATCTGGTGGAATTTATAAAAATGTGCTCCTTCGAAAAATTTAATCTCCGATCGAGACATAAAATACCCCGAGCAAATCAGAGGAGCTCGACTCGTCTGTGATGTATCGACTCCGAGAATTGCTCCAAGCATGTAAAACTCAAGGGGAGAAGCTTCGAGAGTCGATATCTGGCAGTGGTAGAATTTATAAGGACTTTTTTTTCTTCGATCAATCACCAAACATCTAGAGAAACTAGATACCACCCGGTATTTTCGGAAAGAAACATCTCCCGAAACGACGACGATTCGTTCGCGTCGGAAGCTCCTCCCGGCGGAGGTGTACTCGGATCCACCAACGATCCGAATCTTCTCGAGTGGTTCTCCCGTAATAAATACCAGCAGAAGCAACGTGCAAATTGTATTAAACGCACGGAAAGAAACGTAAGGAACCTTAATGGAACAGCCGTCGTGCCGTAATGGTTCGACTTTATCTCCCGTACGTCGAAACGAGAATCGATCGAACGATACGGACCAGAGCGATCGATCGCTCTCTCGGCAGAAAGAAATATCTTAGTTCTCCGCGATATATATGTTTTATATATATATATATATATACACACACACACATATATATCCGCACGATAGCCGCATACATCACGTACAAGGTACGCACTGAATCTCCGGCTCGAAATATGACCGATTCAATTACGCACGTGTCTGGGAGAGAGAAACCTCCTACCGATGTTATCCCTCTCTGCGTCGGTGATTTGTGTCCCCGTTCATCTTTGCGAGTGTCTGAGGCCGCGTGTACGCCCGGCGAGTACACGCACACACACACACACAGCGTCCGTCTCTGAGTGCACACGCGCACGCAGGCACGAATTTACGAGGATACACGTAGAGGAGAGGTGCACGCAGGCGGAGGGAGAGTCGCACATGCCCGCACAGATACGGGGTGGCTAATGGAGAAATTCAGCCCGCAACGGAAACCGTTATACTCTCTCTCGTTCCTTTCTCTCTCTCTCTCTCTCTCTCTGTCTCTGTTTCTATCCACCACCCACTTTTGGCGTCTTTGCTTCTCGATCTCCTCGACAGTAGTCCTCGTCTTCTCTATTTAGAGTTTATTTGATGCGGATCGAGTCTCGAGTGGAAGTGACGCGAGGGGGTTCGGCGAAACCGACCCGGGGTCAATTTGAAACTTTCTCGGCCCGCTCGAGGGGAAATCTTGGGGAAAGGAAGCCGTATCGGAGGTGCACGGATCCTTCCCCCGGGTCCCGTTCGACGTTCGCCTCTGATGCAAAGCGTCTTACGTATCGCTCAGTTCGTTAACGTCGTCCGGCGGACGTCGCGTTAAAAGTTTATTAGCCCTGGCACCCCTTTAATCGTTCGTCGTTCCTATCGTCGGCGATTATCGTCCCTCGCGACGACATCTAATTTCGTTCCGGGTGATTTCGCTCCGGTACGACTGGATACGAAGAATCGGGGAATGAACTCGACAGATCGGAGACTGGTCTCCGCATTGGAAATTTCCGTGAGAATGCCAAACAATTTTATGATTGGACTTATTACTCTGTAAATCGACATTAATGTTCTGATTTTTTCTTCAAAGAAACTTTATAACTCCACTGTATAACAGTATAATGGATTATTCGCCATTATTATCCATTACATCGATGTATAATAGAACCGTCATCCTAGAATCGATTTTATTCATAGAACGACTTTCTCGATTGCAATCGAAAACCAGCGTCATTCCTCTCGGATGTATCAACAGAGAGTTGACCAAAGTGGTCAAAATTTATAATTTTCCACAGAAATCTTATACATTTGTTGACAGTCTGTTCTCAGGTACTCTTAGTAAAACATACATGTAAATAGAAGCTTCTGATCTTTATTGTACCGTGGACTTTTTCTCGTTCCATGCGCTTCAACTTCTTGCCCGCAAATTTTATACTCTAGTCGTCTGGTGTTAACGAAAGAATTTCAATATCATTTGGCGCGAAACGACAAAATTGCAATATTCCAGGTAGTACGTCAACGACTTTCGCGTGTGTGCAGAGGCATTACACGGAGACTGCCGTATCGGCGGGGATTTTTAGTCGATTCCTCCGTTCGCAAACAATCGGAATCCTCGCGGCCGTGGGCCGGCGTATTTTCACCTCCGCTAGGAAACGTTCAAATATTTACACGCTGTAATAACAGTAAATCCAGCGTTTTATGCATCGATAATAACCAACAAACGTGAAAAAACAGATTTTTTTCGCACGGCTCTCGATCGCGGGTTAAAGAGGATTAAAGGCCTGTAAAACGGACGGAAAGGAAATTTTTAATCGGACCGCCCTCCTCGATTTCATTTTGCGCAGATCACCACCGCCGGGAGAAAGTCGCGAAAGCGGCAAGGAGTTTATGGTTAATTTGAAACTTTTCCGATTCGCTCTCCCGGCCCTCGTTCTCGTTGTCCAAAAGAGAACACCGTGCCGAAGCTATATAGATTCTTCAGACAGTCCCTCACCGCGAGCGAGGTGGCACGAATTTTTCCCCGGCTGCTCCCTTGCATCCGCTTAATCGAACTATTAAACTTTAAGATATCTACGAAAGTTGCGAGCAAAGACGAGCAACCGAGATGGAATCTGTCTCGCGGCTGTTCGTTGCAAACGATATCTATCGTTGAAATTTTCAATCATCTCCCACTCGTCGATTATTTGCTCTGTTCTTTTTTTTTTTCGTTCGTCAGTCGTTTCTTCTCTCTCTCTTTTTTTAAATATTTTAACTTCTACAAACAGTCCAATGTCCCCTTGGAAACCAAATCGAATCGGAGAGTGGAGATGGGTGGAAAAACGCGGAAATTGAATACGACCGATTCTAATGCGCAACGGGAGCAAAGTCATTCGACGGAACGATACAAATCGAACGGTAATCCATTTTTTTCTCCCCTCCCTTCCTTTAAGTCGATCCGAGTAGCTCGCCAGAGTTACTCACCAAGTTTCTTGCAGGGTTGAGTTCGATCGTTGGCGCACGGTCCTCGAAACGTATCGCAAACGTATTTCGCGCGATCCTCCTTCCCACTCTGTTAATCTCCCCGGTCCAACGAGCTTTCACGACGCATCAAATTTTTCGCACTGGGATAATAACAATGTGGAATCATCGGCACGTTGACGAGCGCGTCGAACGTTCGAGTGCAATTCGCGCGATCGGTTCGTCCATCCGATTAGCTGTCTCTGACCGCATCCCTGACGTTAATACATCATCGATTGTCCCATAAACATATACGACGGCGTAGAGTGGTGATATTCAGTTCGCTCCAGTCGTTCCAGTCATTATGCGCCAGTGTGCAAACCCACCCATTACCAATCCCCGTGCAAGCCCATCCGCGATTACTTCTCTCTCTCTCTCTCTCTCTCTCTCACGCAGATACGCGCACGCATATGTGTGTATATATATATATATATATTTCACTGCTCTCGCTCGGTTTCTCTGGGAACTCAAATTCGAACTCCGAACTGGCTAGTTCGCCTACTCGTTTCACTTACACGCTCCGCCAAGCGTGGTGTGTAGGTACGCGTATCCGTGTCTTTATGCGAGCGGCGTATCTCTCTTATCGCGCACGCGAGCCCGGAGAGCAGCAGTTATTACGACGTTACGTAGGTAAATGGCACAGAGACAGACGCAACCAGGCCGACGGCGTAGAGACGTCGAGAATCGATACACAGAGAGAGAGAGAGAGAGAGAAAGAGAGAGAGAGGGGCACGGCAGCTGGATGCAGACATCGAGCCATCATCGATACGCAGATTACTTAAGTACTTCCTCCTCACCCTCTCCACCGCCCCCTGAGCTCCCCCCTCCCCCCTTTCGTCGGTTGCCGGCATTTCGGAAATCGAAGCGGCTGCCAGAGCCGTTCGCGAAACGTTATTGGCCCCCTCTGCGAAACGAGCTCGCCCGCTTCTCCGCGCCTGATTCGCGCACCCTCCTTATCGCCGAGTTAACGCGAGCCTGCGATATTTCGCCGATAGCCATTCCGAATATCGGGCTCCTCGACGATCTCGAGCGCCTCCTCGAGCGAGGTAGATGACGATTTGTCTTTGACGGGGGCACGAGTGCACGCAACGCGACGATCTTTGATCCGCGTGACATTTTCAACTTTGTGTCATCGGAAGATTGTTGCACGTTACACGTAGCATTTGAATTTTGGCCAATTGTGAATTGGACGTTGTTCACCTGCGAAGAGATAATTGAAAAGAACGTGAAGTTGATTTTTTTTTTGCCGGAAAGTGAAAAATCTGTCAAGGCTAATTCCCAATTAATCGCATCGAGGGGGTCTGTCTTTTTACTTATTTTTCGTAGATTGTTCACTTCTGCCCGGCACGAGCCAAATTCAAATACACTTTACAAAATTCTGCGTGAAACCAAACGAAAAAAGTGCCGGTTTCACTTTTTTCGTTTTTACTTCTCCGCTGTATCGTCAGTTGTATCACATCCTGTAATTACGATTAGGCTCGAAAGACGTCGAAGCAACTTTTGGCACAGTACGGAAATCAACACGGCGCACACACATCGGTCCCCCCCCCCCCCCCCCCGGGTTGAAACGCAAAAGATCGACGAGATTCGACTGCACGCTCCCGTGTCTGGTGTCTCCAATTTCCGAAATTAGTTCGGCAGCGTTCCGCGCCGTTTATTAGTTGGAGAGGCTCGCGTGTAATATCGATGGCCTGAAAAAGCGGCCAGTGGGTTACGCGAGTCAGATATACCCAGTTGTGCGGTATTAGCTTCGGAAATGGAGAGATCGATACGCGCGTTCCAGTCGGTTAGGAAGATCAGGAAGATTCCGCGGAATTTTTCCACGGGCGATCTTCGTCGAATCACCGGACATTTCGCATTCGCATCCTCGTCGTCCTCGTCTGGCGAAACATTCTCTCAATTAAGCCGGCAACTGCTGGGAAGTAAGCTCGTGCTCGGATAGCGTTGATAACTCGTCGAGCGTCGCGATTCTCCGACCGGGCTGAAGCTCTACCCACCGCCGGGGAATCTTCATCGCGGTTTAGATAACGTACGGAGAACTCCATTCGGCCGGTAAATATTAACCCTGGCTGAAAATTAGTTCAAACTAACTAACGCTGTTTCAAGACGGAACTATCTAATCTTGGCATGGTTATTCAAATCTTTGTTCTACGCTGCGCCTCGGCTTCGGAAATTCGTTTCGCAGCTTACCCTACGGCGATTCGCGCATGGTGGCTCGAAATTTTGCGTGCACGTCAAGGCAAAAAGATAGAGAGAGAGAGAGAGAGAGAGAACAGCTATTAGTAGCTTACAACGCGAAACGAGGGATGGGGGTGGGTGGTTGAGCGCGCCATTATCGTAATTTCACTTACATGGCCTATTTCCAAGGATGGATTCCAATCAATGGACAGCTTCTGGATTGTAGATTCGTACGGCTGATTACGTCGGAATAGATTAATGGACGGACGGATCAAATGCGGTTCCATCCATCCGTCGGGGGGGAACGGTGTAGTAGACGCGCGACTCGCGCCGCTCACTTTGATTCTCACGATCGTTGCGTCGCGCGTAGCGCCAATTACCACGGGGAGGGGGCCCCGTGGTAAGTCCTTACGGACGATAAACGCTTAGACGAGTTAACTCGCAACAGTAACGGTCGCTGCCGGTGATAATGGCCGCTGATTCAGCGCTATTTTGACCGAGGCGCCCACGCGCATCTCCCACACGCGCAACCGACCGGCATAATCGCGTGGCTTGCGATTTTCGAATCTCTATAAACACCGACGGTCAGCAAATTAACCCTTGCATCGAGCACGAACGGAGGGGGGGGGGAGGGTTGGTCCTGGTGGGGTTCGGCTGCCATCGTTCGTGATTCTCCTCCGTTCGTTCTTCTTCGCCTCCCTTCTGGCCCACACATCTTCCTCGTCTCGATCCCTTCCACCTTCGACCCCTCTTTGCCTCTGCCCCGAGTTGACGAGTCGGTAAATGCTGAGTATTTAGGATTCGCGAGTTTCGTCGTGTAAACTGAGGCGGAGCACGGGAGCAAATATTTGATTTCTAAGTCTCGATGAAACATGCCGCGATTCACCTCCCGGTTTCCCTCCTGGTTACCCAGCTCCGCCAAAGCCCGACTTCCTTCGCCCGGATCATTAAAGCGATTATTAAGCGCGTGTACGTTGGCTGGCGAGGTTGTTTAATCAGCAGCGGGGATAAGTAGGAGATGAATGTGTCGGAGATGATTGTGTGGAGCGAGCTACGGAACGGAGGGTTGAAAGCGCTGCCGGACGTTCCGTCGAGCAGCCGAGGTCGGACAGTAGGCTACGTAGTCGAGAATGGAATAATTCTGGGTCCCGAGCAGAGAATGGAGCTCGCTCCGAGCGATAATTTGAAAAATTGATTTACTTGATAACTGTACGTGGGTTCTTTCTTTTCTTTTATCCCCGGTAAGCGGGTAAGAGGCTCGTCAGCAGCGTAGTCCCCGTCGCTGAGAGCGATCGTGTAACGTGCGTTTTACAACGGAGCACACCTGGGTCTCGTTTTAGATGGCGGATAAGCACACGGCGTGATAAGGAAATTGTGCAAAATGGTCGGTAAAAATGAACGAAACTAATTGATTTCTTCAAGAAATCGACGTTTCATGTTTTTCAAAACAACGAATTCGTGTAACAACTATTGTCGCTCGACGAACAAAAATTTATATTTGGCAGATGCGTATTATTCTCGATTACGTCTTACTTTATTTATACGAGATTCAATGAAAATAGCCACGAGTCGTCACAAAAAAGGACGCAATGTGTTTCCAACGTGCGAGAGAAGTGATTCGTTAAATCGGAAAATAAAAGATTAATTGCGTTATTAATTCAAGTCTGGTAATTTCGTGCCAACCGTCGACTTTAGTCCTGGCGACCTCAGCAAAGGAGTCAACGTTTAAAAAATTATGTAAAGGGAATCTCCACCTCCGGTCGATGGTCACCGCGGAATATATATGCGGTCAGCGAAAGGAATACCGGAAGGCAAACGGAATACAGGAACACAGAGACACGGAAGGTTTTTTCAGAGGCAGTCGCGCGCAGATGTGATTTCTGTGGGTCTCTTTGTCGATCACAGTCTAGATATTTTTTTCCCCGAGAATATCGACGGAAACTTTCGTATCCCGTGAAAGCAGTTTTCGACGTTTCGTCCGCTATTTCGCAGGGTATATTGTCGGGGATAGACCGGGGTCCAGGAGGTGCGTTGGACGCCGGCCAACGACGACGAGCCAGCGGAAGGGAATTTCCCTGTAATTTATTTAACAACGAGACCCAGCGCGGAAAAATTCATTCGTTAAAATCGTCTGGACGCCGTGGGTCGAACTGCCAATAAGAATTTCGTACGCGGACGCAGCTTTCCTTGGAAATAATTTTCTTTATTTATCGACAGAAGGGGAAATTGTTGAAAATATAGAATTACTCTTTCTCTCTTTTGAGCCAATGCGCCACTGCAGCCGTTTATCGACATCAAATTTCAGCTGCAAATGTCGGTGAAATGCTTTCGAATTTTAATTCGGTGGAAATGTAACGACGTAATCATTAGACCGCGGATTTTAACGCGTTCGTGGAAAATTTGGAGGTAAAAAAAGAAAAAGGAGAGAGAAAAAACGCGCGAAAGAGTGCGCGCAATGCACAAAGATGTGCAAAATACACAAAACGCTGTATAACTGGATCCTGCGTTCTTTTTAAATATGAATTCGCATCGTAACGTAATAAAAGCGTAATAAGCTTCGCATAATGTTTCGTTTCGTGAAACGCGCGTACGTTAATAAAGCATTATACGTGTTGCTGTATCGCTCATTCGCGATGTGGAAAAAAAGTCTATTTGAAACAGGTATTTGCGTGGAACGCCCCGGAGGGCAGCCAGCTGTAGTCGTGCGCGCGTCTTGCGAGAATTGAAAGTGTTTCGTGCCTACGGGCTGTGTCGTATTCGTTTCGAACGATTATCTTCCCGCGGCCGCTGGGAAGAGCAGACACAGGTTGTAATCCTTTTTCAGAGACCAGTGAACCCGTGTTTGAACGCATCCCACGAAGAAACGAAGACGAAGCCGACAGGAAAGTGGGCCGTTCTCCGGTCGATACTCGGCTCTGGCGGCTCGTATTAAACCGAATTTAACAAACCCAGCGAGTTATTCGAGCTTGCGCCAACACTTGCTAAAACAAACTGCAGGAGCAGCTATCGTGTTTTACGCTCGAGTTTGCAAAATACGTTTCGCGTTGAATCCCTTGTTTCACGCGTCGTTCGACGTTCTCGAAGTGGATATCAAAATCTAGCTAACGTGTTCTCTGTTTCTTTCTTCCATTTCCTCTCTCTCTCTCTCTCTCTCTCTCTCTCTCGTTGCCTCTTGAGGCGAAACAGTTTTTATTCGGGCTGGAAGCTGGACGGGGGGAGGGGGCGGTTGAAAGGACAGTTGTTGTTCACATTCTCGCAACCGCGCGACCGCTGTTTAATTACGAGGCGGAATAAATGTTTTAAAGCCGAGACAACTTCGTTATAATTGCGAGCATCTCATTAACCGACAAACAACGGAATAAATTGAACGAGCGAAATTAACTGGGTATCAACGCGCGTGTAACTGATTATTAAACGCGACAAATGCGAGAGTTACGTTGACCATTAGCATGTCAGGAATTACACAATGAGCCCGTTCGCGGTTCGGGACAGCGGTAGTGCCGGCTGAAACCGAATTCACCCCCCGAATTTACCGATTGTTCCTCGGATTAAACCGCGTTCAACGACTGTAAAAGATACAAGTAAGAAGCAACTGCAAAAGGCCGTGGGCGCCTTGGCCGTCCAGTTCCACTTTGAAACCGAATGTCCTCCCTGTGAATAATTTTCCGGGGGAACGGGGTCGGTCTTGGGGGGTTTTGGAAACGCAGAGGACGAGCGAGAAGGGGCAGGACGCGGAACGAGGGTTTCGAAACTAGGGTCGCTATTCGTCACCGGTCATAGAACATCGCGACGCGACGCGCGAAACGGTGGGGGGAGAAAAAGTATCAAGAAGGGGCGGCGTCGAGTGCGTCGTCGTTCTCGTCGTGCATCAAAGTAAATTAAACAAACACCGTCTCTGTGGCCGCGGTGCCACACGCCACCGCGAGTAATACATTTTATGGACGATTTTGCGAAACCCGCGACTCCCCCTCGCCTACGTCTTCCATCTCTGCTTATCCAACTGCCACGCTCTCGCACGCACGCCGCGTGTGGATGCGTTAATCCCAACCCCCCCAGCTAACCCTCGCGGTTGAATGCGCCCAGCTAAAAGCCACCACTACTAGCAACCATGCCGCCGCCATTCATCGAGGCGCTTTCCATCCACTCTCTCCCTTTCTCTCTCTCTCTCTCTCTCTCTTGCTCGCCACTGCTCTGCATTACCTCTTGCCCCATCCGCCCAACTATCCTCCGTCCGTTGCGACCTCTCGAGAGCACAATAGATTCCTGTAACTACCCCTATCTACGCGGCGAATCGAATGGCTGTTTGTGTATTCGAGTGTACGGTTATTTGCCGGACGCTGGCCCGTGTTATGTGTGTACACGTAGTGGCGTTTCGCGAACCCCATGGAAATGCGAGACCGCCCACGGTGCCGTTTCGTCGTTTGGCTCCGCGGCAAGAACGCCGTGCCGCGCGTTTTTCATCGGCCATTGTTCACTACCCTGGGACCGATGACCGATGCTTCTTACCCCGGAGTCTTCCAAGTCGTAGTGCCGAGGGTGGAAAGAATCGACGGACGTGAAATTGCCGCTGCCGAGATGGCGAATCTTCTCCGACCGAGCGGAAATCTTTTCAAGGAGAACGTTCTTCGACTCGCTCCCCCCGTCTGATAGGTTCACCGTTTACTTGGTTTAGGCCCGTTACACGCTGGTCGACGAAAGATCAAACTCGCGGGTATTGTCGGTATTGTAAAGATCGTTCAGTAGAATTTGATATTGTAATAATTGTTATGAAGGGTTTAAGGTATGCATGATGGAAGGACGAATGGAAAGGATTTGAGGTATGTGAGTGGGAGAAGAAAGTTGGTTGATGCGTTTCGTCTCGGAGTCACTGTCTAGAGCCACTCATCCAGTGGGGCCGATGGCAGCGACATCTCATCTCAGACGCTTGTTATTGTAACTACCTCCGGCTAAGGCTGGCCCGATGATCACCCATCCTAGCGGAGTTCCGCACACTGCTTTACTTAACGTCGGAGATCGGCAGGACCTCGACGCTAGGCGCGCAGCCACTTGCGGCTTGTGCTAGTCAGTGTTTGAAACTCGTAGTCGAGGGATCCTAGGCCGCCACAGTTACTTTGGAAAAGAAAAAGAAAGAAAGAAGAAATATTCTATGCACACACGCACGCACACGTACACACACCTTATTACGTAGAGGTCGTAAAGAAAGAATAGAGACAAAGTTTGAAATGACGCTATTCAATATGAAGCACGTAAAGTGTATAAAAGACGTAAAATTTGAAATTTCAACTTGGTTTATGACAAGTAGAAAAATACGGCGGAAACGTAGCTTGTCGCAGCGTGCTCCTAGCTGTGATCTCTGTGTGTGATATCTCTTCTTATTGTATAATTTAATCGTCGGCGACTGATCAATGCGAGAGTGTGAAACTGGCTTTACACTCACGCTTGTTGTTACTCACCGAACGTCACGTTCGAACCGTATCTTTCCTCGAATATGAAGGTCGCGTGTGCGAGAGTGGCGTGGTGCGAAGTCCGAAAGGGTTTCGTGGAACGCGGAGGAGGGCGGGAGTGTGAAAAATGCGAGGACGGGAGGGATCGAGAAAGGGCTAAAGGCGTCGCGGTGCGCCTCTCTCTCCGGATGCCGTGACCAGCATACGCGAGGTTATTTACGCTGCTGCTCGCGGAGAAAGCGCGCTCCGACGTGTGCCTCTTAATAATTGCTCCCGTCAAAATGGTTGCAATTTACGAGCCTGCTCCTCCCTATAGCCTCCTTCTGCGGTGTGCGTTAACGCAGAAGTGTCAAACGTTCTTCTGGAGCGGCGAGTCTGTATTTCTCTCGGACAATCAGAGTGGAAAAAGAACACGTGTTCGCTAAATCGAGTCAAGGCTGTCTCGAATTTTCACGCATATCTTGGAATAATAATTTCCGTTTACCCGGACGGCGTGCGAGGGAAACTCGTAAAGAAAGCCCGGCGAGGTAACCGCTCCTCTCACGGGCCAAGGATTTCCGTAATTTCATTCGGTTCCCCTAATTCCGAGGAAATTGGTTAGGATAGGAGGGTGCAAAAATTCGGCGCTTCTCGGCGTTGGTCTTTACGATCGTTCGTGAGACGATAAACGGACCCGAGGAAATTAGCCCAGGCGAGGCTAGACGATTTTCGTTACACAGAACGATCGGAACGTTCGAACGATTCTCGAGCGATACGCGAGGCACGACGTGAGACAGGAAGGAATTGTAGCCTGGCAATTCTAGTTGGAACACCTGTGCAACGTGCCGCCAAGTCGTCCGACTCGCGACACATCGAACGAATTTAATTGCGGCGCGAGATTACGGATCGGCTCGCGATCGGATTGACCCGATTCCCATGGAAAGCGGGAACAGCCTTTTGGGATCCACAGCGTGTGTGTACACACCGGAGCCGAGTATAGATCGACGTTATCGTACGCCGCAGTTCATATCGTTTCTGCCTCGGCTACCTATCCGATCGGCCGTAAAAATTCTGAATGACGGGGGACGATTCGTTCGTCGGAGACTCCTGCGACGTTTGAAGCCATCCGTGCGTCCAGCTTTCGTTTCGACGAAGGAAGATCGACCGATCGGTCTGGCAGAATAGACACGCATGACGAGCTCCATCGGATCGCGCTTATTGCGTCGTTTCACTCTGTGCGAATGGCTTTCGCGAGAGTTTGTCGAGTCCGAGATGTACGCGTTTTGTTCCTTGTTCGATCAATCTATGGATTGAGAGTAACTTTTGATCGAAGCGAAGATCTTTACACGAGACACGTGATTTCTCATGGAGCAGAGTTTCGTTTAACCAAAGTCAAGGCAGTTTTTCCCATGCTGCTGATGATGTAAAGATGTTTTTTCAAATATACAGGATACATTTCAAATACAATATCGCGTACTTAAAGAATGAGAATTATACTTGCTGCAGTCCAACACAGAATTTTGTTTTGCTTTGACTTCACTAACAGAGTGACTTTGTTAGCGACTAAACATTTTCTAGATTATTCGGCCATGGGCAGGTTTCATGCTTTCCTGGCCATGCGAAAGGTTTATCGTCTTGTTTAGTGACTCGTGACTAGATTGACAGCTTATCAGGAGTCCCAACCGCTCATTGCGACTCAGCGAAAGTATTTTCATCTATGAGCCTGTTGTCGAAATCGGTCGCCATCCCGCGAATCTGTTTCGACCCACTGAACGCCACTACAGTGGCTTTCGCGTATATCACCCTTTGAACTGTACTGACAAAGGATCGTTTTTAGGTTTGAAAATTTTTCAATACCGACCGAAGAAAATTAGCTTCACAGTGTGACATCTGAACCGAAACGATCCTTTTTAGAATGAAAAGAATTGTACCTACAATTAGCAACCAAATTGGTTTCTGCGCACTTTGTACTATCGACTCTTTGTACTTTAAATAAACGCAACGTCTTAGATCCTGGATATATAGTGAGCCAAGGGGTATCCCAATCGACAGTTAAAGTCACGCATAAAACGTGACGTCTGCTGAAAAAATGCGAACAGATTTCTTTTTTCAGTTGCTGTTCACTTAATAAAGTTGGTCAATGTCGCAGATGTCTGTAGTGTCTTTGGTTTAGTCGCGTTTTGAAATAGAAAACATTCATACTTGTTGGAGTAATTCCCGACAGCTCGAACTCGGTCATTACCAATGTTAACGGTCGATCGGTAACTGCAGCGCGGGATGGCGCGGGTTGTTTCAGTTGACGGGGGGCCGCGATCGAAAGCGAGGCATCGTTTATCTAGACGCGAGTCGGCCGGTGCTCAACGCTGCTCTCGACAGTGATCTGTCGGTTAATACGTCAGTACGATCTATGTAAATGGAAAGCGTCCGGTCTGCGAGCCAAGCGGCCATTACGCAGGCATCGACCGCGGCTAAATCGCCTCGAAAATATTCAAGTTGCCGTGCGCGAGCACCAACGGAACCGCTCGGACAAATTTATTCGTATTCGCACGAAAGCTCGGTAATTAATCTGAACCCCCGCGTCTCTGCCGGTCGATCGATATTTCTTCTCTTTCTCTGTTTGTTTTCCCGTCTGTCTCTCGTTTTCGCGAGGTCACGAGGAGCCCGCGTACACACGGAGGGGTTCCATCGCTGTTAGGGATGGGATCGAGTTCGACATGTACTATTACTCGAAAGTAAAAACATTTGCAAAGTATCTTTAGTTTATGGCACAGTATCTTAGAATGAGTAAACTTGCGTTAAACAAAATATACATAGAAAATATGTATAGAAAAACAGGATGTTTGTCACACTGTAGAATCGTTCATCTAAATTAAAAAGTCGTGTTCGGTCAACTGTTTCCCAGTATTATCCTTTTTATTAATATTTAATTATAGTCACAAATTGTAAAGATGATAAAAGTCAGTTTATTGTTTCTCAGACGCAAAGTCGCGGTGAAATTTGTAATGTTCCATCGCAATCGGAGCAAATTGTAAGAGTAATCAATGAGTTAGTCTATTGTCCTTTTGTCAGATAGAATTGTCAGACATAGACATTCGTAATGTTTTATAATAATAATCAGAATTGTAAGAATGGTCGATAAAAGTCGTTCCACGATATTAATTTACACGTAAAAAATTGTCGCATTTCCTGACTTGGAAATATTTACAAAGGATCTCTTTCTTTTTCTTTTTCTTTTTTCGAATCCAATCCGATCAAAGTTTCGAGGCTACTTGCGAGATGCTCGATCCCATCTCTAGCTGCCATGTCGGCCGCGACACGCTGGCAAACGCGCGGCAGCGTGCATGAATCTAGGAGGGCGTCTCGCGCCCCGCTCTTTCCCCAATTAGTCGTTCGGCTATAATTCGCGTTAATCCGCGAGTCGCGCGGAAATCTCCACATTTAAATCACCGTGCGATCAGCCAATTAGTCGTGCTCGGTTGTAGCCGTCGCTCGATTATCAATTACCGTGACCATTCTAACGACCAACAGGGGAAAGAGAGAGAGAGAGAGAGAGAGAGAGAGAGAGAGGGGCGGCTTAAGCTCTCTAATTCAATTTTCCGTGAAGCATCGGGGGGGTTCGGTGGACGCACCGGGCCTACGGTTGCGACGCGGCGTTAGCGAACTGCGTGAAAATTCCCTGGGAAAGACTGGGCGCTCGCTTGTTATCGGCTCGAGATCGCAGACGTCGACTCGCGTGCCGAATACACGTACTATACGTCTCGCATTCGATCCTCGATCAACGAGTGCTTCGAGTTTTCTCTCGTCGCTCATTTTCCGTACTACGCAGCAACATCTCTCGATTATTCGTGTCTTGTCTATTCCTCGTCGGTCTTTTTTTTCTTTTCGTAGATCGTTCGACCGTATATTGTTCGATTTTATTCGTTCGTATCGTCGAAGCGAATGGTTACGTCACAATAATTTTTATCGAGCAAGAGACAGTGATAAATGAAACGTGAATGTATTGATATATTTCACGGACATTTGCTGATGTATTTTTTTTTGTGAAGTGTTACATCCATTATATGAAACATTTTGAAATTATAAAATATTATTATAATTATTATACGTGTAATTTTATGTACCATTAAATTCCCTAAAAATAATCCCAATGATTGAACATAATTAACGTATAATATAACGTATAATTAACTGTTTAAACATTTCTCTGGCGCAATATTGAATACCTTGCAATTTCCACATACGCGCGTATATTTTCAAATTAGCTCCGATATAATCCAATGTAATCGTGGCAATCGTATCTCGTTACAGCGTTAACAAAGTTTCAAAATGTTCCGTGCAAGTAACACAATACGCGTGAGGGTAAGTGTTCAAACAGTCTTCGTAAGGGGCAACGTATAATATATCCACGTGTCGAAGAGCGAATTCGCCCGGTTCGAGTGGTACTCGGCCCACCTAACAAGAAGCACAGCGCGAACGGACGAGTTAATAGAATTCGTAAAGCTGGCACGAATATTTATTCTACTGTTTCTCCAGGCTGTAGCGAAACTGAAATACTCCGCATACCGAATTACTATTTGTCAGATGCATACGTATCGCTGTACCATTGCCGCCCCTTGGAATTCCTCGGCTGCCGCGATATTCCACGGCGCGAACGCGAGCAGACAATTCCAATTGTTCGGCTCGCGTTCGCCGATACAATCTCTCGTGGAACGAATTTTACGCGAATCGAGATACCGATCGGGCAAAATTTTCAGACAATCGCGGGGAATTATCGAATTTCTCTCTCTCTGTCTCTGTCTCTGTCTCTGTCTCTGTCTTTCCCTCTCTCCATTTTCTCTTCTTTCACCGACATGCCTCCTCTAAGTATTTACCCTCTCCGAACGAGATGCACTTGCGATTCTTCGGAATCCTCCGCGTACGTGCGTCACGCGCGCTTACACTCGTACTCGCGTGCCTGATCTCCTTGCTCTCTCGTCCCTTTCTCGTTCGCGAAGCTGCTCCCTTCCTCCCCTTTACCACCGACTCGTCCATCCACCTACGTGCCTTATTAAAACGTTCTTCAGCCGCGGGTACACGTTACACCTAAAGCACCCTCGTCGTTTGTGCCGACTTCATTCTCTCGCAGCGAAGATTACTTTTCACTTCTTCGATTCGAGAGTCATCATCCAGGAGTCATCACCCCCTATCACCTTTCACACGCTCTCGATTTGAAAATCTTTTTTCCTTTTTATCACTGAAAGTGATTTTAGCGGGGGTGAGCCAGAAAATCGGGTCTCTTCAGGGCCTTTGCAACGCTGATGCAACGAAAATTAGCGATTGGTTGATTTGAGTCACGTGATTCGCGAGGGGGCGTGGGGTAGACCTCGAGTAGGAGTGGCGTTGTCTGTAATTTGTTTTCTATCGATTCAAATGTTTTGCATATCGATAAAATTTTATGGCAAAAAAGTCGTCTTCGTTTTCTAGCAAGAACAGTTGCTTCTGGGCCTTTCGGTGAGACGAATCGTACTGGGGTACAAGTCGTGCAGTTTTTTGTCTTTCTCTGTCTCTCTTCCTGCATTTTGAATTCTCGAAAAACGGGAAGGTAGATTTCTCCGGCGCTTATGGTCTCGAAACTTTTCGGTGCAGTCGAGTAACGAGGGGACACCGGCGGATTTGCTTACTTACGGCTGTTCGATAACAACGTCGGCTTAAGATATGCAGGAACTGTTCCGATAATTCCGATGACCCGATTTCCAAGTTTATCGACGAGAAAACTGGCGCACAGGGCCGCGACTCTTCCCTCTTTTCCCGTTCTTTTACCCAGACAGATAGCTCGCAGGAGGTCGTCGACGCTTTCGAATCGAACTCGAATCTTATCGTCGACGTGACACTGCTCGTTCGCTTATATCCTCCTCTGACTTTTAGCCAAATTTTGAGAAACTTTCGTTTTCGGTCGGATAATTACTCAACTCGGTGCACAAGCTTTTACAGCGGTGGAGAATTTTTGTATTTCTCCGCGTATGGAATTTCGCGTAGATTAATTATAAAGGGAGTTTTTAATGCAGCGCAAAAAAAAAAAAAAAAATCAAAATAAGTGGGAGGAAAGGAAAAATTTTTATTTAGGGACTCTCGAAACTTGCAACTTGAAAAATTCATTCGGCCGAGCAACGTTTCTCGCTTCGGATACTTGAAAAATTCAGTGCGACACGATGCGATAATAGCACGGTCTGCCAGAATTAACAGGATAAGTAGAGCACGAGTGTTAGTACATAATATGGAGGAAAGTTCAAAATTAGTACTTGCATAAATAATGTACCCAGATATATATATAGGTACGTATGAACCAGAATTGGCAATTTTTTTATCCACATTGGTAACGTAATCGATCCAGGCTTTCATACTTATTCGTTCCTTTTAAGAACGGAGCTAATTCTGTTTCGTAGCAACAATGTTGAAAAGCAAAATCCAACGAGTAAGTAAATCAAAAGGAAAGACTTTACAAACGAAACGATGTTCGTTCTCACGATGAAATTAAACGTATGTAATCCCATTTCCAGAAAAATTACGGACTGTTTCGTATTTCGTTCGCTCTTTAAACCTTCCTCGGCAGATCGAGACGCTCAAACAAGTGCCCGCGTTCAATTACGAACGCGGATCATGTAAGTTTATGGTAATAGGGACAAAGTACCGCAAGAAAGTTGGCCAACTGTCAGATACAGCGATTCGTGACAAAGAGATGGCCGACCTAACCGACCGAAATCCGATTTGAAAGTTTCCGTCCCCCGCGAAACTATCGACCAGTTTCAGTTCCCTCGTTGAGAAGAAAGAGGCCGGAGGGAACGCACTTGGCCGACCGAGTGTTCAAAATGTCGCCGATATTAGAATCGATCGTCGGGCGAAAATGGTGTAACTCGCCTCGGTAATCTCGATGGTTCTCTCTGGCCATTCGTAACGCGTCTCGCTCTCTAATTGATATTAATTCGCGGAAAAGCGAGAGAGAGAGAGAGCTGGCCTCCGCTTCTGTTTCACCCCCCGCGTGTCTTGATTAGCCCGGATGTTTTTCCATTCCGGCAATAATCGCTTTTCGCGAAATTAGACCGCGCGGCGCGGATGAAATATTAATTCGAAGTCCGGCGACGGGGTTATCGCTGCTCGCTCCGGCCGGGGCCAGGAGGTTTCCACGACGCCAATTTTCCCTGGTAATTACTCGGCCGAGGAAAAACGCGCGACGAACGCCGGTCTAATTAACGGAGGCCAATGAGCGCGAAAACACGAGGAATTTTATTTCTCATCGGCCAGCATTTCGACCCGAACCGAGTCGCGTGTATCGAGCGCGTCACTTTTACACTCGACGCGAACTCGTCACTGCTCACGAGATAAATAAATAGCAGCATTCGACAAGTCGAAGTTTTTCCTCGCTGATTTTTTCTTCTTTTTCTTTTTGTATCCTTCTTAAAATTTTCAATTCGTTCAATGACTCGTTCAAGATCGATTTTTTTCTTAGTATTTAACTCACTCTCCGTTAAGCGAGACGAATTTGCTCCTCGCGTCATGCTCGCCAATGAATTGGGAATGTAACGTATTCATCTCTGGAGTAATTATCTTTTCGCACTCGTATCTCGTTATTTGATAGAATACGAGGAAAAAAGACTTTGCTGAAAGCGCGTCGTTTCACGCTTCCCCTTGTTGCAGTTTGTCATTGTTCACCTCGTAAAGCGTCAATTAATAGCGCGCTCCTGTCATTTTCAAACGGTCGCAATCAAATTGCAAAAATTGCGTACAGTAATTTGCAGAATGCAAATAAATAATGAAACGTAAACGAAATAAAGCTCGCGCTACTCATCTTCTCACGTTCTCTCACGTTCTCTCACGAATTCCACACTTGCGATATATCCAAGAGTACAAATATCTCTGTCGAACCCTTCTTCTGATCAAAATATGAATTCCCTACGTGTATAAACGTCTGCGCTCCGGCCGTAATACCCCCGCTTCGGAACGTCACATCCGGGAAACGTAATCGCGCGGAAGCAGTCGATCAGGCGAAGGGAACCATCGGAGCGACCGCTTTGTTTTCGATGATCGAGCGACAACGCGTGACCACGTTACGAGCTGGAATCTTCCCCGGGCTGGAATAAGCGGCGTTCGCGTGGAAGGGGGCGGCAAACCAGCGAGAGGGGTCGGGGGGAGGGGGTTGGCGGCAGAACCGAGAAGGTGGAGAGAATGGCCCAAAGCAATCGGAACCACCCCTCTCTCCCCCATCGTCGAACCGATGTAGTAGATTCACTTACCTATTCGTCCCGTCGTCTGCCCCGGCCCCTCGATCTTCCCAGGTCCCTGAAATCCCTGACGAGTTACAGCACGAGGACTCGCAGTGACGCTCAAATTGATTCCGCCGACGCGACAGTCCGCGCGCCGAATCCAGTTAACGTTGTTTTACGAGCCCCGGGTTTCGTTCGTCGACGATTTGACCCGCGCTTTGACGGATTAAAGCCTGATACCGGCCGGTATTGCGATTGCCCGTTATTTAACCTGGTTGCGTCGATGGGAAACGGGACAATTCGAGACGTTAACTCTTTGTGAACACAAAGTTTCGCTCGCGCGTAATAATAACTCTCTCGGGATACGCAAAGGAGTGATAGAAATGATAGAAAAAATTGCACGACTTGTACCGTACCGTAGTACGATTCGTCTCACTGAAAGGCCCAGAAGCAACGAAGACGACTTTTTCGCCATAAAATTTTATTGAAACATTTGAATCGATACAAATTAGAGGAGGCGCGATCGCTCAGTACCAAACAACGCCACTCCTACTCGAGGTCTACCCCACGCCCCTTCACGAATCACGTGACCCAAATCAACCAATCGCTAATTTACGTTGCATCAGCGTTGCACCTGAAATGGCCCGAGTTTCTGGGTTACCCCCGCTAAAATCACTTTCAGTGATTAGTTGATAAAGTTGGTTGGTTATTTGTACGGGGAATTAGTTTAATTATTCTTGTTCACGGAATGTAGAGAAACGTTCACATTTCACGGTTGAAAAATAATTTTCTGTCCGACTTTTGCAATGTCGCGTCGACGGGGCACAATGGCGAAGCAACAAGTAGACAAAACGCGAATTGTACAGCCGATTGTACAGCTTTCGAGTTGCGCGACGTTATACCATCGAACGACGAGGATCGAAGAAGAGAAAGAAACATTGGATTCGTGGGACGAAATTACGGATTGAATATCAAAGTACCAATTATCCGGAGACAGGAAGAGGAAAAGAACCGGTTCAGATCGTCGCGCGTCGTCTCCTCGACCAGACAGACAACACCAGCACGAGGACGCAGCCGGCTCGGTTGCCGTCCTGAACCCGCGCGATCCCCGCCGTATTTTTGTATTCCGGGGCGTGTTTGAAATATTGAAAAATCAAGAAAGAATAGCGGAAAAATCGAGGGAATACGAAAGCCGCCGGCGGTTATGGGATCAAGAGAATTTTCTCGGGGAAACTTGCGCACCACTGACGCAGACACGCGTCAAAAAGGATGATATGTGCAGAGATGGAACGCGGCGATGTCGGCTGAACGCGGAACGTGGTGGAGGAGAGTAGGGCGAGGGCAAAGGGAGAGACGGAGAAGGCGTTGAAAAAACCTAACGTGCGTCGGGTGCGGGTGCGTTACGGTGGTTGAAGAGGGGTTGATACGAGACAGAGACGTCGAATGGGGAGAGAGACGCTGGAACGAGAAGAGACAAGGGACAGAAGGCCGAAAGAGTCGGGAACTTTGTTGCGCGCGATGGGAAAACGCGGCGGGATGAAAAATATTTACCGCGAAAGTGTGTTTCGTTGGGGTGGAGGGAGGGAGAGAAAGCTCTTTCGATCGTCGGTGTCCGTTGCCTCTGAACGTTAAAACGACGCGCGCGTCAAGTCCCTGTCCTCTTCACTGGCCTCCACCACTGGTTTGAAATTCATTTCTCGATCCTCTTAATTCGGCCATTCATCCGCGAATAAATATCCACCCCCTATTTATCGAGCATAGAAAGCAAAAGGAAAGAAAAAAATGGAGTGAGGAGGGGGGGAGGGGGATATTTGCTTTCACGGTAAGAACGACTGAAACGAGGATGATGGCTAAGGGATGTTCGTGCGTACATCGCGTCGAGTATTCGTAGCCGCGAGGGGTGAGACGAGAGGAAGATGAAAGGAACAGAGGGGCAGCGAGAAAGAAACGGAAAAAGAAAGAACGTGGGATGAGGAGAATGAAAAGCGAAAGGAACGGAGTAACGCGTACGCGAGCAGAGAGAAGGTACGGAGAGAAAGCCAAAGAACAGGGGGGTTGGAATGTACACGCGCGCGAAATGGAGAAGGACGGAAGGAAGAAGAGACGAGGAGAGAGAGAGAGAGAGGAGACGCGAGTGGTATTCGACCCTCTATAGGGAAATATCCATAATGCGCATTTGCAATTTCAATGCCTCGCCGAGCCCCGGCGAGTTGCCGAAGCACAGCCACCCTCGAACCTCCGTGCCGATCCGGAGCCTCGCGCTTCCGCCGCCCGTACCCTCTTGCCTTCTCATTCTCAGCCTCTTCTTCTTCTTCTTCTTCTTCTCCTTCTTCTTCTTCTTCTTCTCAGTCTCCGCATCCTCCCCTCCCTCTGGCCCTTTTACCTCTCTATCGCCTCCTATGGAACGCTATAACGCCCCGAGCAACCCCTTACGCGCAACAACCCAATCCGCCTACCCCCCAACGTTCGTACATATCTGTACGACGCCTTGCTTTCTTAGCGCGCGCCATTCCCCCGATTCCACCCTCGTCACCATCCACACCCTCGCACTTTTTTCCCACACGACGTTCGCGGTCACCGAGTGCGAGAAGGGGGTGGATCCTCTCCTCTCGATTCTTTCATCTCGGTAGAAACGTTTGCCTCAAATTGGAGAGAGAGAGAGAGAGAGAGAGCGTAGCCGAACGTATCGCTCGTTTCGGTGAAACGAGCGATTGTTTAGCAGAAGATGTATTCATCGATTCGACGCGGGAGGTTAAAGGCGAAGGGTGAGACACGTTCAGCGACCTTGAAAGCGACGTTTCAACCAAGCGACGACGACGCTGTATCGACGTTTCGTCGGACGGAGAAACGGCACGAATCGCGTTTGAGATGGGAAAAAGACGAGCGAAATTCATCGTGTTTCATATCGCGGTCGTTACTTTTCACTTTGGAATTTATTTTCTTTCGCCGTTTCTTTCTTTCCCCTTTTCTTTCCTCGTACGTTCCCAATGGATCGCAGAGTAGCAGAAGGAGGGAGAAAGAGAGAGAGAGAGATTTAAACACGAATCGAGAGAGGAGTGGTAGGAGATTGGCGGAGGGTGGCGGCCGGAATCGAGAGGGGTGGACTGAAATCAGCGCTGCGAGGGATATCGAAGAAGGCAATATTTCAATCGATGTCAGATTTATCGAGCTCCGACCACGCGAAATGGCCAACGCGGCGAACCATTCGCGTTACGTGCCATTTCGCGGGCCGCTTTAGCCTTCTGGCTTTCTTCGCGTTTGCGCTCGTTCCGTCTACCGGGTGGGCCGTGATTCATCGGGACTCTTTACACGGTGAATAATCCGACGACGTGACCGCTTCTCTCCCACCCTTCGCGGGATTATTCGAGCGTAATCAATCAACCGTGTCGTGGGGACGAGTGAATTTGCAATTCGCGGGACGATAGGCGGAACGTTGAAATATTGGAGGAACTCCCCGTCGAACAACTTGTCGAACGAAAGTGAAACGACGTCGGGATAACGCGCGCGCCGCGTTGCTCGAAAATACGCGTACACTTTTCCGAGAGAGAGAGAGAAATAAATTTCGTTTGTTAACTGAATCAATCAACGCGTGAGAACGTTATTATTTATATTTGCTCCGGAGTATCAGCTTCTGCTTTTTTGAAATTCCAACATTCTCCAGACTTTCGCGCGGCAGTGCTCGTACAAGAATTTAACGATAACATTATAATGCGCATTACTCGCCGTGAGTTTCATACACGCATTCTTCCACATACTTTCGAGCAGCGGCGTATAATTGAGTTTTCACCGGGAAAACGCCGTGGTTCGTATAGACGGGCGTGTAGCAGTTTGCCGCTCGTATACGTGCATCTCTCCACGTAGAGCGCGTTGCTCGCAAATATTTTTTCACCAAAGAATTTGCGTTCGATTTGCACGGCGTTTCGAGAGTCGAAGATACTACATGCTCGTGTGTGTGTGTGTGTGTGTGTATATGTGTACGTACATACTCGGGCAGGCGATATAACGTAAATTAAAAAATTTTTTCCCCTGCCCCCATCGGAGAACGACCAACGACCAGGGAGTCGGGCGTCGAGTAACGGGGCAGATTGCCTCTGGATATTACCTCCACGTGTTTTAGATCATTTTTCCACGGCGAGCGGGGACTAAATATTCGTCGCAGCTGTCGCTTTTCGCGATTCGTTACTAATTGTTTCTAGTTGCGCGTCTCGCGACCGCGAACACGTGCCACTAATTACCTCCCGCAGCGCGAAGCAGCGATATTTTATGCGGCGCCTGCTACTTCCTCGCGACGCATCGCCTCGGTCGGGGCTGAATTTTTGACACTAATTACGCCGGCGAAACCGCGCGAAAACCGGCAGCCCTCTCCGCTCTGATTCCTCCTCTCTTTTCCCACGGGAGCAGACCACGGAAATTCTGAGAATTGTGAAACTTTGGGAATACGTAGGCTCTCCGACACTCGCGTGCCATTTTATGACGCGAACGACGGCCGTTATCAAGTTGACCGCTGGTTATCAATCGAGCATAATTATTGCATCTTACAGCGACGAAGAGTACTTCGTTTCGATTTCATTTCTTCGCAATGAAGAATTTGTAAAGAATTTCAGTAACAGTGGAACTATTACCCAATTTCAAATTTTTCGCGAAATTTGATTTCATGTGGATGCTAGACACGACAGAGAATGGAACAATCGGCGTGAATCGAGAAATTTTTTGTTTCTCGCGTTAATATTAATTGAAATTCGTGAGAAAGAAAATCGTGTTTGTTGTCACCTCTGTCTCGTTGCAGAGGAAATTCAATCTGGCATTCATTTAAATTTGCAAACACCGTGGTAAATGTCAATTCTGTTTGTTCCTAGGTTACTCGCACTGGAAACCAAAAATATACTCGTTTAATATTTTCCCCCTTTTTTTTATTTTCAACGCCACCACGCAAATGTACCCGTTTGGACTGAAAATTTGGATGTTTTTCATACGCGGTCGTCCGATTGTATATTAAATGAAATAAAATTGTACACTCGGCCAATAGAGAAACAAGATTTTATCAGTTACGGCACTCTCTGCGAAGGAAATTTCTTCAATTTTCCCGCGCAATACCTAAATAAACGCGAAAATCAGGGAAACTCCAAACGAGCCTGTAACTGAAAGCTCGAGCGCCTTTGAGCGTTTTTCGCGTCGTTTGGAAAAATCAGAGTGTGCTGCATCGACGATTTTAATTTTCACTCGAATCGTTTCCTTCTGTTTTTTTCACCGCTTTCTATAATTTATGATTCGTTGCAAACAAAAAAAAAAAAAAAAAAAGAAAAAAAGCTGAAACGAAATATCACGAAATAATCAAGCGTGAAAGTTTAGAAAAGCGAAAAGTTTCGCTGCCGTATCGAACGATTTTACGAGCGTAAGTGAATTTCAGATCGGACTCGCCAGCGGAGGAAAGAAGTTGGCAAATAAGTTCGTCGGTTCTTCGCGGGCAAGATGTCGTAGTCATTAATAACGAAAAGTCGTTGTCGAAGTTTACATTCTAAGCTCGCTAAGCCCCTTATAGAGTGGTCTCGGTAATCGTTACGCACAACTGATAATAACGGAAGGGTTATTAATTGCCTCTGTCCACGGATCCTGGCGACGTTCAAGCTTACCATATGGCACTGATTAATTACTCTGACCGGTATCGAACCGACTCACATTCTTCGTGTACCTTGCACGATACGATTAAGTTTGCTATACCCGGTACCAACTACTCTGCTAATTGCTCATCTTTGCCATCGTGTTTGGAATTTTCCTTTCCACTCGTCGCTGTTTTTCATTGCTTTTGTCAGAATGTCGAGAAAATTCGACGAGTGCCTTTCGCAAATCATGTCGTTATTATTAAATCTTTGAGCGTTTACTAAAGTAACACGCGAATGTCTTAAATCGACTATTTTTTACTCGTACGAAACTAAGTCAAAAGTTCAATATATACCCGCTGTATATGTGTTTAATTGTCCGAAATTTGGCTCCTTTAATAATAATAATAACACTTTAATAATAATTTCGGACGCAACTAGTGAATTGATGGAACAACGTGGAAAAAGAAAAAAAACTGCACGACTTGTACTCCAGTACGATTCGTCTCACTGAAAGGTCCAGAAGCAACTGTTCTGACTAGGAAACGAAGACGACTTTTTTGCCATAAAATTTTATTGATACGCAAACATTGAATCGATAGAAAACAAATTACAGGCGCGATCGCTCAGTACCAGACAACGCCACTCCTACTCGAGGTCTACCCCACGCCCCCTCGCGAATCACGTGACCCAAATCAACCAATCGCTAATTTTCGTTGCATTAGCGTTGCACCTGAAGAGAGTTGCACCCGATTTTCTGGGTTACCCCCGCTAAAATCAGTTTCAGTGATAAAAAGATTGAGCAGGATATTATAAATTTTTCCTTCAAATAATCAATTCATCTTCCTATCGAAACATTATTATTAACGTTCTAAAGACAATATTACTCGCGGAGTAGATCTTGAAAGATTTGCGATTATTTATGTCGCGAATTCGCCAGGAATTTATCCGCAATTAGAGACGATCGTGTGTAACGTAATCTTTCCTCGGCGGTGGTGTTTCGGCCCGACTTTTTCGTGGGATTACCTCGGGCTTTAGCCCCGGCACGGTGTAGAGAAAGATCCTCCGTTATCATTTCATTATTTTCGTTAATTTAATATCCGACGAAAGCCTGCGCGTGGTGTCTCCAGCGCGTGAGCGGGAGAACACGAGGCCAGAGGGGACATCTGACTTGTTAATTTTTCCCGCATAAATTTCAGTCGGCTTGCGAGCTTTTAATTGATTCGACCGAGTCCTCGACGGACTGCGTCCACTGCGGGCAAGACGTCTGTCTGCCTTGACCACATTAATCGCGTCCCTCTTCCCCGAGCTCGTTTCATTCAGCCACCGTGGCCGAACGATTATTCTTGCCGATAGTTGAGCTCCTTCATCGGGCTTTCCAGAGTAGTCCGGTCAACGACGGAAGTTTGCCTACACCTATCGGACGCATTTCAGATATTCAAAACGGGAGAGCAAGGGTTGCCGTCATTTTTTTTAAATGTCAATTGATACTTTTAAGCGTGTCTTGTAATTTCTTTCGATACTTTCACATTATTAGCAGATAAATGAAAATTTATTTTAACGTTAAAATATTCTACGAATCGTCAAAGTTCAAATTAAAATAAATTAAAATAAAATAATAATTTAAATCACAATTAAAGTTTCTATCTAAACAAAAGGCAATTTTCACGAGAATACTCGTATTTTACAAATAGTCCAAAAGTCATTAATAAACTTACAGCATGATAACAAAATTACACGATTATTTATAAAACTTTCATGATGGTATCTCCAACTTGTCGTTTCGAGCTGTCATTTCAAACATACCGCCGACAAAGTGTTGAGATGCGACAGCTTCAAAGTCACTTCGGGTCGAAATTCTCCGGTAACATTTCCGGAGCCAAATTTTAAACCACGATTTCGTCCAAGGGAGAAAAACAATTTCGAACGAAACTATCGGTTACTCGCAGCGTCACGGCAACACACCGCAAGAGACGATTTTCGATTTCAATTTCGGATTAGCCGCGCGGTTTCCGGAAATTCTTGCAGCCAGAGAGCAGAGAACCGGGAGAGAGCTTCGTTAGTGCAATCACGAACTTTAATCCGACTGATTTCGACCAGCATCGCGCGCCACCGACCTCTTTTCGCTTCTCTGCTTTTTTTCTTCTTCGTCTCTTCCTTTCCTCTCTCTCTCTCTCTCTCTCTCTCTCTGTCTCTGTCTCTGTCTCTGTCTCTACACCGATGGCATTTCTTCGACGACCCGCCCGAGGGTGGAACGCGGTGCCAGAAGAACTCTTCAGACTGTGCCGTAGTACACGAAGAGGGTCCAGGACGCCTAATTAGACGCGGTACCCGGTGCTAAGAGGGTGGAACGAAGGGTGGGAACTGAGGGGAGAAACAAGAAAACGAGGAAGAGACTTGGAAAACGTGAACGTGCAGGCGGACGTAACGCGCCACACGCGCCTTTCTTTCGTTCCGCTGAACTTTCGAACTGTCTCTGACAGCTGGAAAAAGCGCAGGGTTACCAGGGAACCGCGGCGATGAACGCGAGACTCCTTCTTCTTCTTCTTCTTCTTCTTCCCTTATTTTTTTTTCTTTTTCTTCCTCTTCCTCCGCCTCCCCTTCCTTTTTTCCCTTTTTCTTTCTTCTTTCGCTGATGACGTCTGTCGCAGCAGAGCCTCTCGTAAACACCTCGAGAACCGCAGACCGTTTTCGTGCGTTTGTGCGGAAACGCCCCACCTTTATCCCTGACTTTGCTCTCGCCTCGACCCTGCCTGCTCGCGCGCGTTTTCATCCGCAAAAATAGAAGTTTATTCAGTTCCTTGTTCTCGTCCCCGTCCAAGGCGTGCCTCCTCCTCCAGGCTGGGGAGAATCCTTGGTTCGTTCGTGGTCACGCATCGGCGACGAACGACTCACGCGGAAATTTGGCTCTCTGGTCTGGATGTGCGCGACGCGTGATACGTTTGTCGAGAAACAGCCTATCGTCACGGTTGTGAATTCCGAGGATCAAGGTCGACGCGACAGGATATTCAACTACAGAGAAAAGCTTGATATTCTACGTAGGATGAAGAAATAATCGTTATAATTAACATTGACGTTTTTCTGTGTATAAATGATGGATGAATTTTTCAAGAGAAACAGAAACTTCCAAGCTATTGGAATATATTGATCACTTTGTTTAATTACGTTTTGCCATCTTTTAGGCGTTCTTATCTACAGTAGTAAAATTTAACAAAATTCTAACACTGTTGCAGTTATACATACGTACTATTCAGAAAGTAGTAAAGCAAAATATGACGAAATTGTTCCTTTTTAATTTTGTAGTCGACGCTAAACAAACAACTATCAACGAAATCGTACGTTTCGTTTTTCTGAAGCAAGCTTGAACAATCGGATCAGACAATGAATCTGTGGCTTAAAACGTCAGTTACATTTTATGACATACGCATGTCCATCTATGAGAAAAAAGAAACTCAATTACATTTTGATCAACCTAGACTACAATTCTAGTAGTCTCATTAATAGTGTGATTTCTCCAAAAGTCTGAAATGACGAAACTTATTCCTAAAATGATGAAATTTCGGAGAATCGAGAGAGAAGACTCAACGAGGAAAAAGAACGAGCAAAGTTCGTTCGAGCGAATCGCCTCTCTGTCCCCTGTTATTCCCCGCGTTCGTAACTTATGCGACAACATCGGTTCCTCGTCGTTTAACCAGCCACGACGAACATCACGACTCGTTAGCGGTTGAATCGCGATGGGAAGTGCGGTGTCGAACTTGCCGGCGCGGTCGTTAATGAAAAGAAATTGCCCATTTCTTGCGCCGTTCTCCACCCGCACCTATCTTAGCCCTGGTGGCAAGACCGGCGGGACAAGATGAAGGATACCGGCACGGCAGGATGATGTAAATTTGTGCGTTACGGGCAGCATCGAAGTTGCCGAGTGGAATGGGTAATGAAAACGAATCACCCTCTTCCCTACTTTTTCTTCGTCCCCGCCAACCCCTGGCTGCTTGCCGCTCCTTTCCTCGAGCTCCGTTGACGCCTCTGGACAGGTGGCAGACTTCGAGGAAAAACGGCTCGACCTACTCCTCTGGGAGAGAGCAGCCTTTTCGCGAATCACGAACGTACAGCTGCCCCCCGCTTTGTTGCCGTGTAATTCGAAAATTGAAAAGCTGACAATGGCATCGTCGGATAATCGGCGACGCGAAGGACACGAAAGTATCGCACGTTCGAACATCTGTCGCTAGGCCGAGTTTCTGCAAATTAAAATATCAGAAAGTACCGTATACTGCCAATTACATTATTTTCGTCCATCATGATCATTTTATTAATATATTACGTTCATATATTATTCATGCACATGTCATGAAACGAATATGAATTATTCTCGTATATTATCGTGTATCGCACATGTTTAAAAAATGGTTCGTAGATGTAATATACTCGTAAAACTTTAAATAACCTCAAAGACTTAAATGATCCCACAATGATCTTCATGGATCTTCGTTTCATTCAAACGACCCGTGTATAATTCTACGATTCTACAATCTTTCAAAATTCTTCCCAGTAACGGTGACACGTGATATTAAAATAATTAAATGAAACCAGCTATCTATTTGTTTCATTGTCTAATTGCTATCTGTCACGAATAGATACGAATCGTTGAAACTTGACAGCCGTGCGAGACTGATACTTCGCCGCCACTCTCTGTATATACGTTTCCTAGACAGCGGCGTCGTTAAATATGTACGTACGTCCAAACGAAGAAGCAGAAAGATAACGACGACCCCTCGTTCGACGCATCGAACACCTCGCCTCAGCGACAGAGTCGTGCGAGCACGCGATCCCCTAATTGTCTCGCTCGCGCGTCTACGCATGGCAAGCCCTTGGGAAGCGAAAACACAACGTGAACCTTCTCGATGAATGCGCGTGTACGTCCGTGTGTACCGGTGTCTGTCTACCTGAGCACCGAAAGACCCTCGGTGTCTCGCTTCATCCGAGCGTGGCCGTGCGTTCGTGGGGTAAAAATGGGGTGGCGGGCCCCCCGCCGGTGGAAGAAGAACGATTCGTTTTCATTAGCGAGGTTACGGAGCAAGTTTCAGGTTGAGGTTCGGCCGTGGGGTAGAAGGGCCGTGAAGATGGAAGGGTTGACTCGGTCCACGAGAGAATTCCACTTGGCGAGAAAGCACAGCGAGTGAAAAGCAGCCGCGAGCGGTGGCGTATCGGCGGAGTTTCCAGCGGAGGATCGCGTCTCCCGAGGACGAGGGGAGTGATTTTACGCTTACCCTCCGTGGATTACCGTGTCGACCAGTGGATTTCATATTTTCCGTTATTCGCGGAATCGATCGTCTGGAAACGCGCAGAGGGATGTTTGCTACGTCCGTGCGCAGCCATGATAAAAGTAAAAAGAAAGAAAGAAAGAAAGAAAAAAGGCAATCTCTCTCTCTCTCTCTCTCTAATTGGAATTTAATAGCGGCAGTTATATAAAATTAAAACCGCGTCACTCTGGGAGAGGGGAAAATTATTGAAATATTTTTCCGAATATCTTGCCCCATTGTAACGTCCGCGATGGCGGGTCGACAATTCGAAATGAAACATTGATAGAGTTATTAAATACGAGCTGTAGCATCCGGGCGCAATTATTCGCATAACTGTATAAATATTGACGAAATCAGAAATCGTCACGGTATGCCGCCGTGATTCGAGAAGTGGGTCATTTACGTTTAAATTATTTCAATTCTTGTTTGCTTTTTTCGACAGGTCGCCGACCGGCTCGTTCATACGCTCGAATATAACATATCGTCGCGTAACTTATTTTTGCGAATTATGCCCCGTTGTTTTAATTGGAATTCTTTCGAATCAGAGGGACTTTGCCTAAATAATTTATCCTTCCATATATGCAATTACGGTCGGAACAATAATCAAATATTGTCCCGTCGTTCATCGATGCAAAAATATGAGGATTTCCGAATTTTCAATTTTCGAGCGTTTAGCTCGTAAAATATTCAACCTTTTCAACTTGTGACGTATAACACTTCAAACTTTTTGCAACATTTGGAATCTTCAATTTTTTTTCACACAAAGTGGCCATCCTCTAATTTTTCAAATTTAAATCGTCACACGTACACTTACACATTACGCAAATATTAACGTGTATTTTTACAACGCATCACACGTCATCTGACAAATTGTTAAAGTTTCAAAATCTTCGATCTTCCGAATTCACACATCCCCGGACGAGCTCGAACTTCCAGATCGCCGAACGTTTCAATTTACAAATTACCAAACTTACCAGGTCAAAGAGTCGCGGTCGGATTTCTTTGACCCTCGGGGTAGTATCCACGGAGGGACCGGTTGGCAATTATCATTTAGTGTTTAAAACTTTCTCGAACGTCGGCGGCTGGTCGCGTATACATATTAATAAAGTCGGCGATGGAAGTTCACCTTGAAAGCCACTGGTATGCGCGGTAGCTGCAGTTTAGACGTACTTCTGCCAGTCATACAGTTCGACCGTTACCCAGAGGCGGACCGGAGGTCGAGGGTTGCCAGTCACGGGGGTGTAAGTGCTGTTTCGTGTACGGCCAGCTTCACCGCCCGCTTTCGATTCCGTTCTCTCCTCGTCTCTTTCGCTCTCGTTCACTTGCCTGCTCATTTGCTCTCTCTCTCTCTCTCTCTCTCTCTCCTGGGAGTAAAACGCCCACGCATACTCCTCCCTTCAACCATCAGTTTCAGCGGCTTGATGCGTACTAGGGTTAGTTTGCCAGGGAGGCCTGCTTCCTTCTTAAAGTACTCTATACAAATAGGTTTGTTCCTTCTCCCGCCATTTTTATCTCTCTTCATCTTAATTTCTGCTGCCTTTCTGGCGTTGCACTTCCAATAGGAGTAGCTCATAAATTGAACGATATAGTTTCTCAATCGTCGTCGGTGACGTGTTTCTCGGCCAAGGACTAATGCTTTAAATTGCTAATACCTTTTTCGCTAATAGGTTTTCGAAACGATTGAAATCTTCGTGTGGATACTTGGAAATTTAAATTTTAGGAAATTGAGGATCTAAAAACCTGCATGTTCGAGGATTTGGAATGTACGTGATAAAGATACAAATTCGGAGGATTAAACATGCAATATTCTGAATATTTGAAGGCTTGGATTTCAAAGATTGGAAGCTTCGGAACACGGGTTTCTAAAAAATTCAAATTTGAATAGTGAAATATTTAAAAACTTTAATACTTAAAGTGTTGAATTTTTAGTTTCTAAAAATTTCAAGCCTCGGATATTTGAGAATTGTAATTTGGAAAATTGAATATTTAAAGCCTCGTATGACTATTTTATACTTGAAGGATTTCAATATTTCTGGTTACTTTGAATATTTTCAATATTTTATTACGTTTGACAAAAAATTTTTTGTCAGAGAAGGAGTTTAGTTACTAATATCTATTTATTTTTAATATCCTTCTCTCGACTCGTGTTTCAAAATATAGTCAGAGTTTTAAAAAAATGTTGTGATAGGCTTCATAGATTTATGCAATTTTATACTTTCATAAACACGACTAAAGGGATGAAATTTAATACTAAATATCGATGTATAAGTTTTTACATGGTACGTGCATTTTGTAGATTTTCAAAATCCTAAGGTTCCAATTAACAGACTGCAGATATTTGTTAATTAACGCATAAAAATCCGTGCTTAAATTATAACACCAGTTATAACATCAGCTTCATTTAAGAAACAGTCAGTTTTAATAATAAAAAGTTCAATTATTGAAAATATCCCGACAAGCGTAAAAATATTTTTCGGAATGAGAACTGGTACGCCAAAAAATTATACGAATATTCTACATTACAAATGTTTCATTACAAATGTTCTCCGCCTGCAGAAATAAACATTTCCGTTTCTAGTTGCATCATTATTATACGCCGCCTTTCTCGCGTATCCTCGCCAATTCGCAAACATTCACACTGGAATACATTGGATAGATTTTACTGTGCGGCTCGGTTTACCTCACCGCTATCCTCATATTCAATCCCACGTAACATGAAGGATATAGATATTGGTCATTCTCGAGTATAACACTGTAAACCAGTGAATAACAGCGAAACCTCGATGAAACTAGTGCGATCAACTAGCTACTCCTGTTTCAATATTTTGGATATTTTCTTCCAAACAAATGAACCGATACTGCAATGACAGTTTCTACACACTTCTACGTCCATTTGCAATCGGACAATTACCCACAGAAATCGTAAGAAAATAGGCAAAGGTGACTTCTTTCTCCAACTTTGACACTTTGAAGATGATACGCAGCACGCAGGATGTATAAAAAATCTGTGTTTTCTTCCTTTTGAATATGCGAGATTCACAAATTCACAACAGACGGTGTCTTACAATTTTGCCCCAAAGTTCTCTCATCAAATTCTATCGAGCTTCTCTCTCGAATACCTCAGTCGAAAATTCTTACGAAAACGAATTCCGAAACGTCTCGCGTCCAACAACAAACAACGCGGACACGTTGGAGGAACGTGGCTGGCTGGACTTCGCAAGCTGAAAGGCACAGGTCAAATAAGCGGTTCGCTTTTCATAAAGAAACTTGAGACGTGGCGAACGTAAATCTCAGCTCGAACGGGGAGGGTGGGAAGTAACTTTCGAAGCTTTGGCCAGCTTCTGTAAATGGCAGTAAACCGGGGAATCAATTCGCAGCCGAGTTAATAGCAGGTTACGGTGGTCAGAGCAATTCTACGTAAAGGGGAGGGGGAGGGGGAGGGCGAGAGCGTGGCGGTCAGGGCAAACGGTGAACGTCCTGGCAGTTCGAACTCCAAAATGAGAGACTCGGTCCGGCAGTGAGATCGGTGCCATTCTACCGGGTGACTGTTCGTCCCGGCAAGTTTCTCCGCACCCGTCGATATCCAAAGTTCAAGGGACAGAGACCACCCCCGATCCTCCCCACCCCTGATATCTGGAACCGTGATAAACTTGATAGCATCTGCCGTGGAAACCGAGACGACAGCTTGCCGTTGCTGATGACAGACATAATTAATGTAGAGACACGCTGTGTTGTTGCGGAGTCGGTTCGAGCTCTTGCTGGTACCCGGATGCCGCTCGTTCCTTCTTTTCGTCGCTGGAACGTTGTCGCATCGCGGATCGAACCTTTGGCGACTTGGACCTCTGTGGCTGAAAGGAGCTGAAAATTTCTCTCTTCGCTTGTAGAAACCTCTTGGAGGTTTGAGATGTATAAACTCGAAGGATTAATAAGTAGAATTGTCAAAATGATCGCAATTCGTAATTTTTTGGAGAAACTTTTTTGTAGATTTGCAATGGCGTGGGTTGAGGGTTTCAGTAATTATTTGTAAAACGTATGTAGATGAATGTTTTTGTTTCTATAATGTCGTATCGATTGTTTCTGTTCCTTGCATTCTATACTTTCTCCGATGTAAACTTTGTGTTTCACCACTGGTGGTTCTAGCGTCGATAATCCTTAATTCTTGCGTACAATTTATCAAAATTTATTGTGCAGTAATATACATCTCAACTTGTGCAATTGTAACTTGTTGATCTTTGATTTGAAAAATTTAAATTTAACGCTTGACTTTTTATAAATCATGCCATGTTATAAACCAAGGGGTTAATCACATAAGAATTACTACGCTTAAGATATTTATATCGTGTACACGTATTGGATATATTCTCGTTATATTTGCACCCTCGAATTTATTATAAATGCGTAAATGTCCGCAGTCCAGTTGTAACTTGGAAACAATTAATTTTTCCAGAAGATACGTTCCATAACCGAGACGAAAGTTCCCTCTCGTTATTTGTAATGCTGCGGCAGAAACGGTGCCACTTTATTCGAGTAGTTTTGCTATCTCGACAAAGGTCAACCGAGTTGTAAAATGGCATCGTGGAGGCTATAACACATGTGGAACGATACAGAGCATTGTTACATAGATATGACACTCTGAACATTGCAGGCAAGCTGTGGCACGGTATTCAGGCAAACAGTTTCCGAGTCATCGATATCCAGGTAATAGGGCAAAAGTTATACCCAGATACACTGACTAACCGGATTAGTTAAATCGGACAGAAAAAAAAAAAAAAGTAAAAACGAAAAGCACAATGCAGAAGAGCTTTTCTGCTCTTTATCGCGTGTGTAATGATAATTTGTATTATTCGGCATTCCGACAAAATTGTACGTTTGGCTAGATCGGCATTTAAATCTCGTTAAAGGCGCATATTCCCCCGTGACACATACAATGGAACTTCATTTATCGGGGGACAAACTGTTCAGATAATAGAAGCTCACTGATATATCCCATACCGTCTATCTGGTGATTTCTTGTTTGTACATATAATTCGATTCAACTATCGGTAGATCATTTAATCGAGCATTAATTAAAATTCCAACATATGAAACTTTATTTTGCTTTGACAAACTTTAGATTCAAGATTACTAAATGTAAATTACGTCATTTGATTGCAATTAGGAAAGAATTGTTATTATTTAGAATATATTATTTAGAAAGATTTTAAAAAAAGAGATTACCCGATCTTCTGTAACATCATATAATTTGAAACTTACGTATTCTCTACATTATACTCGCTTCGCTATTGTATCACGTTTAATCAATATCACCATCGCAAAAATACTGAATAATTTATTTTTGTAACAATATGTAACTATTGTCTCGATTTTGGATCGAGGTAAATTAGAATAAATTAGAACTGACAATCTCTCTCAGAGTAAACGAAATTCTGGGTCCAGGATTTGGACAATCCAGTAAACAAGTCAAACCTCAAGCGTCGTTTCTATTTCTACAGTCGTGTCCATAAAAATATGAAATCCGCAGTCCAATTGCAACGAATGATTTATTCACGAGCAAGGTAAATTGTTGGACGCAAAATGGATATACGATATTGCCCCCGTTTCTGTCGCGGTTCAATTACAATTTCACTTCCGCTCGCGAAGATCACCGCGAGGATTATTCTCGGCGCTTCGTTCTTAATCGAATCTCAAAGTCGAGCTCGATAGCTGACCGAAAGATCGTTTTATTCTCGAAACGAGCGAAATTAAATAAACACGTGGAGGAGCGCGAACGAAGAATTTCCAATCTGCCGGATGAGAAACGAGCTTTCTAATCGATCTTTCCTTCGGCGACCGCGTTCCGAAATTACGATACCTCGCAAATAAATCCTCCGGCTTCTGTCGACAACGAAATTTCCTCTTCGACTATATCGTGATTGTTTTAGTTTCGGTTATCGCGTCGCAGAGCTCGCTTTTTATTTCGTCTTTTGTCCATTTCCTCCCACGTCGTTCTCTTCTCCTCTTCGTTTTTAGGTATATCTCGGCTGCTTACATTCCATTCGTGTTGCTCTCGACACGATCCCTACGGGAGTGATCTATTTTCAAATTTCTTGTAATTGTGCAAGCCTTCAGCTTCCACTAACGATTTTTAAAAATAGAGAAATGCAAGATTTACATATATAAAATAAAAATAATCCGAACAATGGAATATTATTTAATCAAATCGGGAGCAGAGCGTGAGTGAATCGCGAGCGTGATCGATGGCGCGGATCAAGTTTAATGGGCAATTCTGTGGCTTGGCGAAGTTCGCTTCCGAGGAGAGACAGACAGAGGGAGAGAGAGAGAGAGAATTTCTTCAATCTCACGGCAGATGGGAGAGGAAGAGTGGAGAGCGATCGTCAAAGGTTTTGCCAGAAGCTGAATCATCTAATTACTGGTTAAAAATTTAATCAACGAATGCGTTTAATACAGCGCCGTGGCTCGCTGTGGCTCGCATTAAAACGCATTTTAATTATGAAAGCAACAACCTTTCCGCTTCGGTTTGTCGAACAAGTCCATATCCAATGCTGTCTGTACCTTCGCCGCGTTTAATTGGACGTCACGCGGCTTTTATGCCGCATCCATCGGCCGCAACATTGGCACCGAATTTTTAACCAGCCGTATGCAGCTCTAACTCATTAAACTTCTTCCGGTTGATGCTCCCTTTATGAATCCCCGATACTGCCCGATTATACGAACGCCGCCGCCGATTACTGTTACATAACCGTTCCGCAAACGAAACTTCACCTGTCGAGAAAATACGCGCGCGCACGTATACGAGTGTACAATACAGTATCATTCGGTTGACCAAAGGACTTTAGACTGAGGATTTTCATCCATCTGTGCGAAATTTTAAAGTGAAATTCTGTGCAAAATCGCACAGAAGCCACGTGACGTGGAAAAAGTCCGCGAGATAGCCAGAGCGCAGTAGCTTTTCAATAATGCTCAATACACGAGATCACTTCGAATTGCATGATTTCGAAAATATAAATTTACATAACGATTCGACGTGGGAAAATAAGCCGAAAAGAAAGATTAACTTTCTTGTACGTCTCGTTCAGCGCGAAATTGATCAATAATTCAAGACACGGATTTTCAAACTCGGTGTTCCCGATGGAGAAGAAGTCTCCGTTCCTGTTTTACGTCAATCCGCTCTTCTCTCGATAGCCAAAATTCTTCGAGCACCAACGACGTGACACGCATGCGATCGTCGACCGAGTCTCTCGAAAAAAACTGCACGACTTGTGCCCCAGTACGATTCGTCTCACTGAAAGGCCCAGAAGCAACTGTTCCGACTAGGAAACGAAGACGACTTTTTTGCCATAAAATTTTATCGATAGGCAAACATTTGAATCGATAGAAAACAAATTACAGACAACGCCACTCCTACTCGAGGTCTACGCCACTCGCGAATCACGTGACCCAAATCAACCAATCGCTAATTTTCGTTGCATCAGCGTTGCATCTGAAGAGGCCCGATTTTCTGGGTTACCACTTACGCTAAAATCACTTTCAGTGATAAATAACACAACTTTGTGTTCGCTTGGAATTCGAGTCCAAGCCAGAGGATACGCGTATTCTAATACGAATAATGAAATAATTCAGAGATCTCCCGAGACACTTTCGCACTTGTTCATCGTTTCTTGAACTTTCGAGAGGGGAGGGGGAAGGGAGCGGTCGATGCGAAGGCTCATGAAAAATTTCCAATCGCCGAGTGCCGCTCGCTTTATTAATGATCCGCCAACGTAACGGGGTCACCGGTCGATCACAATGAACCGCCGCTTTCCTCCGCGATTCTACGAGAGTTAGACGTCCATTCTTCGCGAGGCTATCGCTACGACCACCACCGTCACCGCACACGTACACACGGCGACGAAGGAAAAAGGAATTGGAAGCGAGTACCGCTAAGAAAGCTCTTGATCCTAACTCATTAGTCCGGTCGCGGCGACGATCGAGCAGACATCGATCAGAAGGTTTAAGTCGCAGCCGGTTAAAAGGCTGGCAGCGGCAGCAGCAGTGAACGCGGTTGTGGAACGGCAGGAGGAGGAGGGGGAAGGACCCAGCCGGCAGATTAGGTTGGGCTCGGTGATAAGTGATCGCGGTTCCCGGACTGAAACTCTAATTAATACCTCGACGCTTCGTTTGAGCCGGTGACTTACGGGGGCTGTCGGCCGGGCGCAGAATTACGCTCAAACTGCCGGCACAGCGGCGTTGTCCTTCAGGGGGCGGTGCGACCATTTGTTATCGAAGGGAGTCGAAACAGAGAGCGGCACGGCGACCGATCGTCGACCACCGAGCTCTGCTGGCTCCACACACCACCTGCGCGATCGCCCGTTCCCGATCTTCCCGACGGCGAATTTTCCAGCCCGTTCTACCGACGCGATTCAATCGCTCGCGTTCTCGCATCGCCTATTCTCGACGTTCGATTTAACGAGCCGCGATACTCCGAGTATCGATCGGCGAATTGATTTCTTGAACTTTCGGCCGCTGTCTTCGTCGCGCCGACGAGGATGGAACGGTAACGAGTCAACTTCGTTCGCGAATACTTTGCTCGCGGCTTAATGAGCGACTTTGTTACGAATCGACAGGAACGGTGGTTAATAGGCGAGGGAGTAATTGAAGAGCACCTGCAGAAAGTACCAAATTTTTTAGGAAGAAGGGGCACATTGTCCACGTTTGCGAGTGTATCATTTCTTTTTATTGTCAAATTTATTGTGGCAAAGTAATAACGCGGATTTTTTGGAATTAACGCCAATTTGAAAAAGAAAGTTATGTTCATGGCCATCTCTTTGCTTTGTAAAGGACGCTCGATTCGTTTAAATTTGTCAAAATTGGTCCTAAATTACTCGTACAGTAAACTAAAAATCTTTGATGGAACAAAATGTTTAAATAAAATTAATTTTCGAGCAGAATTCACTATGAAAATACACACAAATGTATCAATTTGGCACTTTTTGTACAAGAAGGAAGGTACGTTTTCAACAAGAGCTCCTCGACTCTTTTCTTTTCTTCTCAAACGTGTCTCGAGTGCGAATCAAACTGATCGATGTCTGCTTAAAAGGACAAAAAAGGGAATTGTGAAAACGCGCGATTCAGAGCTAATCTCGTTAGTTACGCACCGTGGTCGTTAAAAACGAAAAAAAGGAAAAAAATATTCTTCTCTCTATATAAGGTCGCAGAGTCGAAAAGGAACGATTTATCTCCGCGACTCCGTGAAACGTAAACGAAGCGTCACGGTCGGGAGGTTCTCTCGAATTCAGGTTTCTTTTCACGATTCGTCACGAGTCACGAATCTACAGAGTGGGCGAGCCAGTCGTTCTCCTTTCATTCTTCCGAAAAGGGCGTACGTAGTGCCTTTACCCTCCACCTCGGCTCGGAACGTGGCCCCTCCCTCCAGTCAATCCAGTGTCCGCTCTGTATTATGCGCTTTACTGCATCGTCGCGACGCTTCGTCTATGGACTCGTCGCTCATAAACGAGCGAAAATTCCAGACGAGATGGACAGAAACGGAAGAGGAGGACAGGAAGTCGCGAAAGCTGATGGATGTTGGGAACTGTAGTATCCAGTTTGATGTTTCTTCCGCGTGCTTTCCTCGTTTAATCGACGTCGTTCCACGCTAATTTCACTAGTTTTATCACTGGAAGTGATTTTAGCGCGGGTAATTTAGAAAATCGGGCCTCTAGGTGCAACGCTGATGCAACGAAAATTAGCGATTGGTTGATTTGGGTCATGTGATTCGTGAGGGGGCGTGGCGTAGACCTCGAGTAGAAGTGGCGTTGTCTGGTACTGAGCGATCGCGCCTATTTTCTATCGATTCAAATGTTTGCGTGTTAATAAAATTTTATGGCAAAAAGATCGTCTTCGTTTCCCAGTCAGAACAGTTGCTTCTGGGCCTTTCAGGGGTACAAGTCGTGCAGTTTTTTTTACTAACGTATGTTTGGTATCGTACGGCACGTAGTATACACGTTTGATATTTTCGTTGTTGGAATTTAACGATAATTTAACCAAATGGAGACACGCTCCTTCACTAATCACTTCGAATGAAAGACAGATGATTTTGCGACTGTTTTTCATCCAAAATGACCAGTGAGTATGTCTGCATACGTATAATTAATATTATCGTTGGATTCCAATAAAAAACACGTGATTAGCTACTGTGAATTGAAACTGAATTATTCCGATGCATGTTAAAAATCTAAAGGAGAATTTATGTTTCATTTCTTTTTCATTTTCTTTATTGGGAAAACATCATTCTCATTCGCATTTCACCTGAAGCGATCTAGAGAAATGAAAGTCAAAATAGAGATTTATTCTTGATGAAAGTGATATGAAAATTACTAGTATAAACTTACTTTTATTTATCGTTAAAAGAACAGTTACCTCGAATATTTTGGAACAGTATTTTTTTCAGAATTTTAGTAACAAACAAGAGAACAGAACTCGAGAGTAATATTTAAAATCAGAAAATGAAGAATTCCAAGACTTGGTAAATTTAAACTGGTGAATTGAATTTGACGAATAAACTGATATAAACACGTCGTCTTTCATCTCTCGTATTTGTTGGATAATGGATTTTAGTGATTGATTATTCACTCTCCTATCACGTCACTCGCATATTGACACTTTTCATCTTTCTCCGTCCAATAAATAAATGAATGAAGAAATATCAAATATCTAGAAATTAAAAACAAATATATATATAAATATATACATGTAGTTATAGTTAAATACATATATTTTTAATTTTTAGAATTGCTGATATTTCTTCATTCGTTTATTTATATATTTTTAATCATAGAAGATTACCTCATACGTAATTAACATACGACAAGCATTTTTATTTATTCTGTACTCTTTACTGTGCAAATGTATCGACTATCGTCACAGACTTAGAACGAATTTGTGTAATTTCGTTCTTCGTTGAATTTACGTTATACGAATTCAATTTCATTCAAATTTTTTATTCTGCAATTGGACTGAATCACCGAGTCGTCACATATTTACAAGCAAATGTTCGTTTCACTAAATAATGCTAAAATGTTGACACAAATAATAGATTTTCTCATCAATACTGATGGAGAATTCTACATAATTTCAGATTCATGTGATATATATGTATATGTGAATCTATCTCGAATTAGAATTCTCCATCAGTTCCTAGAATCTTTCAAACACAGATGTAGAAAGATTCCCCGAGTGAGCACAGAATATTTCTGAGTTCGCGTGCCAGAGACCGACCATGTACTCGGTTTGCGAAAGTAATTGCAAGAAGAATAATCAGAGTGGCGCGACGTTTCAGTAGCGAGTTTTCGAAAAGCAGAGGCGTACATCCGACAGCAGACAAATTCCAGTTTACACAATATTCGCGTACCACTTCGAGGTAGATTCTAGAGTTGCGTTTATAGGAGAGAACATATTCTATACGTGATATATTCTGACCGAAAGAAAAAGTATCGAGGAGAAGGAAGCGAGGCAGCGATAGACGAAGAGGTGGATAGGCAGAGGGTCACGCGTGTCCTGTTGGAACCACAGTTGGATGACGAAGGGTATTTTACGAAAGTACGCGGTCACCCTTGTGTCGTTTCTTATCTCTTCGCCGTTCCACTTTTACCTTTCGACGAAGACAATTTGTCTCGTCGTTCGCGATATGAAACGAATTGTTGACGAACAGAGTGGATAGAGTGGATAGAATAATTTTTTTTTTCAATTAATACGCGAGAAGAAGAATGCGAAGGATAAAGACGAGAGGAGCACAGGAATTTTCGAATCACAGAGAAACGAGCTCGGAGTAGAATGACTTTTGTCAACGACTAATTTATATCGAGGAGGAATAAAGGTAGAAGGCAGAAGTCTGGTTAAATTGATGAATGCAGCGTATAGAGAGAGAGAGAGAGAAGATAAGATTTCCGTAGAAGATCGGTCAAAGTTCCATGACCCTTTCTTTTTTCTTTTTTCCCCCTTTCCTTTCTTCCACTATCCTCCGTACACTTTCGTCTCAGTCGGTTTCGTAGCTGGCCTCCGCTTTTCTTGGAATTTTTCTCTGCTCTTTGTCAAGCAGAAAACTTTCGCTCGATTGAACGGACAATCAACGACGATATACCGCGTCTCCGCTAACTTTTATAAATAACTTATGGCCATTGAAAAGGATAAACAGTGAGTGGGCGGACGGGGAGCGACGGGAAGAATGAAACGGGAGAGAAAGCCGATTGCTTTCGCGGAGCAAGAATAAATTGACTTTTACGATAATTCATCCCCCTACCCCCACCCCACCCCTCACGAGTTCAACGAAAATGATAAATAAAACATGGAAAATTATTATATATTAAAAACAGTTTTTCTCCTTATTTGTTTCAGGTAAGACCTTGGTGGAATGGAAGACCGTATCAAAGCTGGCTGATTTGATCCCTATAGGAACGCGAGTAACTCAAAAATCGGTACGCAAATGATACATTATCTCAGTTAGTCAGACATCGGTGCTCGATCGCTTATCGCCTATTCATAATCTCTCGTTGCAACGAAGTTAACGAAGTTGCAGGATGTTTTACATAAAAATTTCGTAACGTTTAGTAACTTTCGTGAGTCACTGCACACGCCCCACCTCGACGTTTATTAGATTACAGTCAGCTCGTAACTCACCCCGTGAGCGGCAATTGAAATTTTCCGTACGCGTGCAGTCAACAGGCTGGATTTGTCATTTCCTTCGCACAGTCACGCGTCTACACCCCCTCCTGCCGCCTTGCACTCTGGTAGAAGCTGACCAATCTGAAGGAGACGAAGGGTGAGACGAACGAAACGAACCCTCGGGCTTTCGGGTTTTACCGTCGGGTCAGCTTCCACGACTGCACACGAGCGAGGTCGGTTTCCAACCCCCCCCCCCCCCCTCGACCGCCTGGAAAACCCGAGGGGTTAGAGACGGCGGTTAGATGCGGCCAGCCGATTAAGACGTCGATAAATAATATTAATTGTCGGCCAACTCCCGTGCCAAAAGCACCCACTTGCCCTCCCCCTATCTCCCTCCCTCCCCCTGCTCGTGCCGTGGAGAGACGCGGTCGAGAGCCGGTCGAAGGGGTGGGATGCGTTGCGTTTAATCAATACCCACGTAATGCTGCTGCTGCGGATGGATGATGGCGATGCTGGAGTGCGGGAAAGACGGTGTTGATGGAAGTAGAGCGTCTGTGTCGATGGTGGTGGCGGTGGTAACGACGCTGGTGATAGTAGTAGTCTGTGGCGATGGTGGTGGTGGTGGTGGTGGTGGTGGTGGCGGCGGCGGCGGCGGCGGCGACGGTGGTACCGATGCTGTTGCCTGTAAGTTTATTACGTAAGCCGGGCCTCCTCGACGCGCTGAACGCAGCCTCGAGTTGTGTAATTAAAATTAATAATTCCGCGGCCTCGATGCAGCCTTGTCAGACGACTCTATTTGCCTTGCTGCCTGCCTGCCCGCCCTGCCCCCTCCGCTACCCTCCCGCGTTTCGTCTTGCTCGTCGGCGTCTTCCGCATCTTCTACTTAATGCTCCCCGATACCGATTCCACCTCCGGTTTCTCGAACGCTTGTCGCGCGACGCCTCGACAATGGTGCTCGTAATCGCGCGAAAGTGCCTCCTCCACTCGTCGAACGTTCCTCCACGCACGGTGGAACTTTCGTCGGGGGCGCGCGCCTCCACGAAAGCCGAACACGTTCGTCCGTTTGGAAATTTTCATACTTCGACTCGTCTCTGTATTTTTCTTCCCCTTTTCTTTTCTTTTCTCCGAGTCTGAAAACATCCGCTTTGTCGGGGAACGAGGAGCCGCTCCGTTGTCAGGGCGCGAATAAAAAATTCAGCGTGGCTCTTCCCCTGATTCCGCGTGTGTTTTCTTAACGAGACGTCTGACACGACGTTTCCGGCCGCGATGTTCCAGCGATGTTCCAGCCACGACCGCTAACAATCGATCGATGCAACGTAAAGCCACGATATATATTTAACTTTTCTTTTCGCCGCGTTCGAATCTATCGGTAACCGGTTAAAGTAAATGAAATTTATTTCAACGCAAACTTGAACACTCGAATCCACCGAAAAATCCGTATTTCGATCTCTCTTTGCCGTCTAATACTACCTCGTCTAATACTTTCGTCGAACGAGCGCATATCCCCAGGACACACGTACCCGCGAGTCGCGTTTTCGGATCTGAAGGATCGCCCGCACTGGTATATAGGCACTTGAGACGAACACTCGACCCACGCAGGTGCTCGGTGCGAGCGTTCGCGCACTCGAAAGCACTCGCGCGAATGCTCTCGTTTTTCAACGCCGTCACCGCCGCCGTCATCACCGCCAGCCAACGCGACAATGAGCGCTCTAATGCAGTAACGATTACTCCGGGGGGTTGGTTTTTTAAGGTGTGCGTGCCGAGTACACGGGCACCGTCGATCCGACGCGTACTCGAGCGCTAACGCGACCACGGTAATTCCTTTTGCTCTCTGCGAGCGTCTCTGGCCTCTGGTCCCTTTGTCGTTCGTTTCGCTGGAAACGATCTCGCTCGACAATCTTGTTTAGACGCGGCGAAACTGCGTATCGAGTCGATCAAGATGGCTCTGCTTTTGAGAAAGTCCACTTTGAAGCTTGTCGGGAATACGAGGTAACAAACGGGTAGAATATACTATTTTTCTCTTTCGTATGGATCGCTTGTCTCGTCAAGAGCGACAATTTCGAAAATTAAAATAAACAAATTTTCGCAGAAATTTTCTATTGACTTTTTCGCACCTTTTGTTCCACGTGCGAAGTTAAGTTGACTGATACGGATTGGAAGAAAACTAGAGATCGTTCAAGAACCTCGTTTCGGAGAGAAGGACGAGAGTTTCGATACATTAGTCAAGTTCGATTCTCTCGGAAATATTTTGTCCTACATATCCTCGACCAATTCTCACACGAAGAAGGATTTCTCCTCTCCGGCTGGAAATTAAGCAAATTCACGCGTGCTTGACAAGTTTTCAAACTCGATTCCCTCGAATGCGAGACCTCCGACGTAATCTTGTTCCTCTCAATTTTCGTCTTCTTTCGAACCATAGAATCTCTCAGGCTTCGCTTACGTCACGTTACGAGAGTTCCCAGCGAGAGCCACGGTGCGGATATACCGTGGAGTGCAATAATATCTTTGTCATGTTTGACATTGATCGTGGAAAATACGAAACGTGGTATCGAGTAGGTATAGTTCTTTGCAACTTCTATGGGGGCTATAAGTAAAGCACAGGGAAAGGAGAGGCCAAAGTGGTTTTGATTTCGAATCCGTGCCTCGCGAAAGTAGTCTCGCCGCTAGACGGACAGACTGTCGCATGGAGGTTACCTTCTTATGAATTTTGTATCGATAATTTCCCTCTGTCCTTACACTATAGTTGGGCTCGACAGGCCCGAGAATAGGTCGAGTCTTCTAGAACTTGTCGTATCAAGGTCAATAGCCCTTTCGTGCATCGTGTCGCACGGAAGGGGAGAGTCTTGTGCGGAAAGCATCGAGTTGTACTACTGCGAACGAGCCGTCTCTCGTATATATTTTTACCGATCCCGAGACTATTTCAATTTCTCTTTTACTCGCACTGTCACTGATCGTTCAAAGCAAAGTCGGTGGTTTATCCTACAGCAAAATTATTCGTCGTTTCTCGGTAAACTTTTAGAGCAAAAATTGAAAAAGTTTCGAGGTGCCGAGTAGGCAAGTGTCAAGTTGGTAATACGGACAAATTAGAAATTGGAATATCGAAATTGTAAATATGAAATGTCGATAAAGATGATTCAATTCTCACCTGGTATTGGCATACTCTGACTGCATAAAATTGAATATAATCCAGCAACGTTCGAGGGTCGAAATTTTCACTGCTTTTGACGTTCCGTGCAAATCTCCGAACGCGTACGTTGCGCAAATAAATTTCTAGAAGAGAAACGGCCGCGATCCTCGCGAAGAAAATCTTTGAGAAGGGAACACCTGGCGCGACGCGTGATTCCCGCATAAACAACGGAAAACAGTGGAAAAGCCAGCGAGATGATGCCAGCTTGGCGAGCACGAGGTTTGGCTGGTCGCATAAGGTCACGATATTGCGCGGCCTCCCCCCGTAAAAGCAATAACACTCGACATGGTAATAAGATTCTCTCCGTTTGCGCGCAGCTCTCATCGATTCCAGCTACGGTGCGGTCCGTTATAATAACAAAGAGAATAGTAATACGGTAACGATCGTACCGGTTGTCGGACCTCTCGTATAAATCGCGCGAAACTGTCGTCTCACCGCGCGAATTCGTCGCGCGGTATTATCGCGCAAGACGAACGAGGGATGAAAGTTTGATGGCGCGCGACACCGGAACGTCCAATCTTGGAACGAGGATGGGGCATCGGAAAAACGCGTCGTTTCTTTTCTCTCTTCTTTTTATTTTTCCTTTCGTTTTCTTCTTCTTTTTTTTCTCGGTAATTCACGAACGGCCCGGCGCCAGAATAATTTTCATGCTCGATGAGTCGCAATTTCCAGGCGCAACGTGCACACGTGATATAGATATAATTCCGCTTACACTTCGTTAATGCGATGCAAATTTATAAGCAAATTTCAGCATAACCGCGCACACGGTGCGCAACAGTTTGTACGCCGGCCCTTTATTATGCACGGTTACGGTTTAACGGTGTTTAAGCTGGCCGTAATCAATTTTATTGGGGGCTCCAGACCGGAAACCTCGGCGATAAATCTATCGGGATCGGATTTTTCGACGCCAGCTGCGCCGCGTCGTTCGCCGCTCTCCCGCGATGTCCCGCCGAATCTGTCACGTTCTTGAGTAATATCCCGACTACGGAACACAGTTCGCGGCGATGAATAAACTCTGGTCGCCGATTGGAAACTGGTCTCGTTTGCGGGATGGGAAACCGATTGCGTACTTGCCCGCAGCTGTACACGGACGAAAAGGTTTCGCGAAAAATTTAGCGTCGCGCGATCTTCGTAGAGAATATAGCGAATGAATGATATTTCTGTAATGGTACACTTGCTATTAGTTACAAAGAAAAATAATTTACGATCTTTCTATTAAAATTGTGCGACTCGTGCGACTGTATACACACATTCTTGGCAGAGGCAAATATTTTAAATAGCGAAGTAGGCCAAAAAATTATTGTCCTTTTTGTTTTAATAAGTAAACGCATCTTGACATGAATATTTAATTCTAGAAAGAGAAAATCGTTTGGCGTCGATTTCAGAATCGTTCAAAAAGACATTGTGCAAGCTACTAAAAGAATTATTCGAATTCTTCAAATTAATTTCAAAATTGCACTTGGAATTCTCTTTTTGTCGAGAAAGATAAGAACGTTGCTTGAACATTGACAAGTCTCAAAGTTTCTGTTTCTCGCGAAAAATCCGTCTTTCATTCGCACACGCACGAAAGGGAGAACACAGTTACGATTTTTTGGCCGATCTGATGCAAAATGTTCGTCGGTGATGACCGTTTGCTTGCGACGAGTCGGAGGTTTGTTACCGGATCGTGTCTACGGATCGTGTCGCGGTGAGTTGGCACACAACGGCCTCGTCGAATCAATCGCCTACGGTGTGTACACCGATGCAGCGACGCTAATTCCCAGAACACTCGAGGACGTCGAGAGCGAAAGAATCAATTTCGAGGGGGGGAAAGCGGCTGAAAGCGGCGGAGTTAAGGGGCAAGTTTCTTTTAACGCAATTACCATAATGCCGTTGTCGATATTCCCGGTCGAAGAGTAGAGAGCTGGTCGTCGCGTCGTCCGATCGGATAACCGTCGGCAAGTACGCCGGGCAAACAGACATCGAGACGACTTTAAGCTTTTCCCAAGTGCTTGCGGTCTGTCCCGGGGTTCTTGTAACTGACCGGGCTCTTTCTCGCTTTACGTCGCGAGCACCGCTTAACGAGTGCCGGCAAACCGATCGAAAACGATCGAGAGGGACCGCGTCGAGGGAGGAGAATTATTTTTCGGGAAATTTGCCGCTTGATGGCTGATCGATACAGAGCGGTGAATCGGTGGCTGCTCGGCGAACGTCGAGGCAGCGGCTACACAGCGAGGAAGTTTTTTAAGTGGTCGGGCTGTTCGGTATAATCGACGGAAAAACTTATCGATACTTTTCGATATCGGCCCCTCTACACTCGGCCGTGTACTTTCCATCGACGAGAACGATTGCCTTAATTGCCTCGGCTCGGCCGCTCTATTCGCTCGCTCGTTGCAATTAATCCACGGGGCTGCCGATCGATCGATCGAGCACCGCCCGCGATGCTCCTGTCCTTCGAGAAATTTTCGTCCATTTTCAACGAATCGACACCTTTTCGCGCGTCTCGGATCGATCTACGCACACTTGCTGTCAGAGCGATTTTCATCTTCGAATCCACGGACGGAGTCTCGCGGCGGGCGGTAACCGGAAAACAGATATTACGAGGTTGATGTTACGGTTACGCGTTCTCCCAGAGAGAAGAAAGAAAGAAGAGAAAAAAAAGAAAGTGAAAAATCCAATTTAAAACGGACGGGCGTAGGGGAAGGGGGAAACCACGGGGATTAAAAAACGTAGACGAGTTTGAAACGAAAGTAGATTGCACGGTAGCGAGATCTTGCGTAATCGGTATGCGCCGACTCGCGTTACGCCTTTTTGCTCGAGTTTTACCTTCAGGGAAGAAATAACATCGTGGCCCGATGCTGTTTCGCCCTCGCGTGTGCCCCTTTTCCTTCCGCGTTATTTTCATTCGCGTGATTAGCACTGTTACCGACGACAATTTCCTTGAGGGGAGGAATCTCGCAAGCGTTTGTTCCATTATCAGTTCTCTTATCTGTCTCTGTTCGTTATCTACGTGCACAAGACGAGTTTGGCTGATGATATTAGTAAATCGACGAGTCACGAGTTATAAATTATCGAAGACTGTTCTCTTATGATATTTTTATATTTGTCATCGAAAAGGATACTCGGATATTTATTTCGTTTGTAAGACTTTTGTTAACTTGTAACTTGTAACTTGTAAAATTTCAATTAACAGTGTCAGTTCATTCTACCGTGCAAGATGTTGATCTGTAACGAATCTTATCTGACGAAACTAGTTCTGACGCACAGATTACGAACATTTTCATGCCCAAAGTGAAATAGAATATATTGGGTACTCGTTACAGAACGTCGAAACGCACGTTTTAACTTTTAACTACTACAGACTACTTTACATTATTTTGTATTTTAATTTTATACCTGTCGATGCATAAAATTTGTAGCGGCCTAGGATTCCTCAACTACGAGTTTCGAACACTGACTAGCACAAGCCGCAAGTGTCGAGATCCTGCCGATCTCCGACGTTAAGCAAAGCAGAGTGCAGAACACCGCTAGGATGGGTGACCGACAGTCCAATTAGGCCTAGCAGGTAGTTAGAAAAACAAGCGTCTGGGGTAAAAAGGGTCGCTGCCATCAGCTACAAATTCTTTGTTCTTAAGTAAGAAACTAATTTCAAAACTAAGTTTAGTCATCTAAAGTTATCTAAATTTATTATACGTTTTTTACGCTACTCGAGAATTAAACGTGTCGGCAGATGTATTTAACTTTTTAATTCAAAGTACGTTGTCTCGCCGATCCACTCCGTCGTTTTCTTCTTGCGTCGCATTTAAAAATAGCGGCTCCTCTGTCTCCTCCCCCGCTGCTGTTTCAATTTTAAACGCTCAAACGTTTCACCAGACGCCACGGAGTTTCGTATTAACGTCAAAGTGTCAGTGTTCTTAACCTGGCAACTTTCCTGCATGAAATTTTCACCGCGGGAGGACGATCGGCGAATCGTTGGTGTGTCGTGAGAGGGAAAATTCAAATTGAAATATTAATTGGCCCCCGGGGTTTGGATCCCTCCTCCTCCGTGGTCCGCGTGCAGTCGCCGCGAATTTACGTATGCATTTGTATACGCGGCCATCCGCTGACACGCGTATGCATTTATGTATGTGGCTACGTCTCGGTGTACAAGGCGTGCCACTTATTCTGACCGCAGCAAATAACTTTGCCCGGTTGTTTGCATATCCGAACTCTTTCCCCGGCGAAATTGTGTGCGCGGAGAACAACGGGGGACAACTCGTGGACCGTGCACGTTGCACATTGCACGTGCGTTTCAGAATTACAAGTACAAACGTGACAACGCCCCGGTAGAAGGAGAAAGAACACCGTGACAAACGTGCTCGCTTCCGCTCGGAGAATACATTTCATTTTTGAGCTCCTCGACGAGCGAACCTTCGGTCTTAATTTAACGTCCAATTGAAGGTTCGCGTTTGACTCGTGGCAAATTGACAAGTAGAAATTGGACATTCCTTTGCTTGACGTTGGAGACACAACGGGGATAAATTATTTGCATAATTACGTAAATTTTTAAATAACGATAAAAATTGGTAAAATCAGCATGCAGCGTTAATTTAGCAGACGAATTGTATCGTACTGTTTTATTTTTTAAAGGCAGCTGAGAATGTTTTATTATCTGACATTTCGTTGGTCGATTCCGACCAGACTGATCTATTTATCGTAGAATTAGAACTTCCTTTTTCATTTATTCAATTCGATTGCATTCGGGTCAACAGTGGTCACGAGCGGGAAGATATTAAAAGACAGTTACAAATCGATAATGTAATATTGATTTTACGATGAAACTGCAATCGCGCTTGTTCCGCAGGATAGGAATGATTGATCGTTTGTTTCTACACGCAGCAATTTTCGCTCTTGATCCTCAGCGAGAGACGCATCGAGCAATTTTATCTCCTTAAATTAAACTCAGCTACGCGTTTCTAACATCTGGCTAACGTGAGAGAGATTCTGTCACGTCAGAATCATCTTTCTCGCTTTCTCGCGAAAGCGTTGAAAAATTTCTCTCGAGGCAGAAAATGGCGCCAGCCTAATCGACAGACTGCGACTGGCTTCGCGTACTTGGGAATTACTTGTAAATTACAAAGATGCGAGAAAACTCGCTGATTTTATTCCGCGTCTTATCACGCGACCCGTCCCCGACAGAAGACTCTACGTACTCTCTCTCTCTCTCTGTGTCAGTTGGCACTGGGGAACGTTCGTAACAGACTGAAACTTCTCGCGTTGATAACCATTTCGAACTCGTTACCCGAATTTCTCTGGAGACAACGCGTGATAACGAGGGGCTATTGGACAACTTTCCAGCATTGTGCTGTATGACGTGGATTTAGGACAACGAGTCCTGGTGCAAGCTGACCAATAATGACCGTGACGGATTTAGACGCACGCGGGCTCTCCTAATTATAAACACAAAAAAAACAGATATAAATACGAAACAAAATTATCAATTATAAATTGTGTGTGTAAATACAAAAGTTTCCCGATAGGCACTCTTCTGTATCATTTTCTGTCTAATTTTTGACTCAATTGTTCAATATTGGTCTACGCAATTTTTTTTTCAAGTATTACGAAACTTGGAAGATATGTTTTCAAACTTTCGCGTATACTAGCTTTTTGAACTATAGTAGCTCACTTGTTTGAGCTGTATACACCGTTATGTCGTTATAGTTTTCCAAATTTTTCATAAAACAAACTTCAGTTTATTCATTTCTTTTTCTTTTTATTTTTCAATTTCGAGATTTTAATTTGTCCAAAGTTTATTCTATAATTACATTGCGTCAGGTCTTGCCGTACAGAAGTATAGTTTCGCGGTAGCTAAGAACTTGATACAACTCACGCAATGCTGACAAATTATTCACTAGATTCTGCGTTGTCTCGCGATACGATGTAAAATACTCCTCAAACTGCTCAATAACATATCGTACGCGAGCTACGCGCAATGCCACCAAATTAAAAATGCTACGTCCCATACTACGCCATAGGATAATACTGCATATTACATACACACACATATTCCGCGCTGTGTATTTCCCACAGGAGAAACGATACGATATGCCCCCCTCCGTAGCATCTCCGTGCTATGTATCCAGAAAATTTTCAAGCTTCGCACGCCGGGCTCCGTTGTCCTTTTCGATGCCATTTACAATTAAATGCCGAAACGTACGCGCGCCGCCTTGATTTAATTGTTATCGAAAATGAAAGGCGCGTTGTTAGTCGAGGACAAAAGAAGGCAGGGAGGTCGCGAGGGAGAACGAGAGGAATGATTTATTATGTCCCCGTGGCTCGGTGCCACTGACACGAGAAGAGAAAGAGAGAGAGAGAGAGAGAGTGTAGAGCGCGTGCTCACGGCACGAAGTGGAGGAATAATTTGCAAAAATGGAATTCTGTCGGTGGTGGACGTTGACGAGCGAGCGTCGCGAGCGAGCGCATACGTGCGCGCGATCCCGCGCGAAATACATAAGGCGGGGTGTAATTGTGATTCGTTGTACGGCGTGCTTGACGAATGAAATTCCGTGGTCGAAATAAAATTGCAATGTCGCGCGGCATTCGCGAGCAAAGCCTGCGTCGTTGGTCAATGATTTAATTACACTGTTGCTCGTCAGTTTCAATAGCCGATAGACGCGTTCCCCGCGATCGATAGCCCGTCCCTCGCTTGTTGATCGGACAGTTTCTCCCATTCGATTAGAACACGCGCCCGTCAAAAGAATTTCGTTTCGCGCAATAATTAAGAAGTTGGGAAGAGAAAACAAATCAACAACTAAAAAATTATATGTCACGTTTGATAAATGTCATTCTGATATTTGAGTTTGACAATATAATGCGTATTAAATTGTTTATGACAAACATTATTAAGACAAACAAATCGTTATTGCGCTAAAAGGCTCGCTTCCTAAAATTCTAACTCTAAATTCGATTACGAATAATTTTACGTGCGATGTATAATACGATACAACGTATATACTATAACGTACAAATGTGGGGAATTCATATAACGAATTTTTAGATCTTTCATCCGTCAAATAGTGCAATGAACGTAATAAAATTTCGCATGGAAATGAGATCTCAGGAAATCTGACAGATTCGATTACTACAAGTTCAAGGTTGAATTACAAAACGTCGAAAAATCAAATAATCTTTGCCACGCTGTTACGCAAACAGAACGGCGCCGCGCCACGGTTGATTATCAACGATCTAGTATTTGGCTTAGAAAATCGATCGTGCCAATATTTGGGGTGCGAAAGATAGCGGTTTGAGCCGCGTTTGCATTAAGTGTAGGCGCAGCCGATTATCTGGATCGACGCGACGTTCAACAACGACGACGCGGCTTCTACAACTCGAGGAATATAATTAGCGAGCGTTGCTCGCGCTGTTCTACAAATTCCCCCCTGTATCGTAATTCTCATCAGCGTTTTACGCGACGTGGCTTATTATCATCCGCTTTTACTTCACTCGCGCGGGCTTGTTAATCCAAGTCATACGAAGTGAACACGATAACCGGAGAAATCGTTGAACCGAGCTCCAGGCCACGCAACACGGTTATAAACCGAATTCGAACGTCGTAATTTCCATCGATCGTGCGCAAAGGGTGCACGAGTCGAGGATTCCAAGAGGTCTCGATTACAGGGGCCGGAAGCGTGCCGAGCCGAATTCGATTCCGCAACGAGTCTGCGGAGAGTTTACAGCCGTGGCAGATAGGTACTTGCTGCATCGAGCAGTGTATCGAAGGTAGACCGATAACAGGCCGATATAAACCAGGCAGGAAAGAGGCCCCGGAATGCGGGAATCAGATTTGACTCGCGATAATTCAACAATCGGGAATGACGCTTATTAACAGTTCCCACTCGTTGCTTCGAGTACCAAACAAGTTGCGTTGTCATCTTGATTTCGTCCACCGTGATGATCCCAATTCGAGAAACCCAATTCAACGAAAATTCAAAACTCCCTGCTTTATTCGACTCGAACAACTTTGTCTCGGATTCTCCTCGAGGATCCTTCGTAAAGTGCCTCTCTTTACGAGAGATCGTTTCTACTCACAATTTTTCGTGAAACGATAACAAGAATCGTCGTTGGCAACAATTTTTATTGAAAGCTTGGCTGAAATTTCTGACGAAATAAAGAAGACGCCGAGCCAGGATTAGAATTATTCTGTACGAACAACGTTATTCCATCGTGATTTCCTGGGATCCTTTTTCCTTCGTTCCGCTGTAATTTGAGGTCAATATCGTTCGCGTGTAATGGCCGGAGCCATTGACAACGAGAGAGAAACGAGAGGGGGGAATATGGAAAACGAAAGAAACTAGAAAAAGGGACGTCGCCACTAAATCAGCCGCGGGCCTGTAAAATCATTAGCGTTAATAACCGGAGGCTCGGAAAGGAACACCGTCTACCGATATTCAATTACGCCTCTGTGGCTTGCACGCGACCGAAGGTGAGACGGCTATCTCTGCTATTGACATTTCGTTTCGTTCGTTCCCGGTTGCCGTGTTATTCTCGCGAGCAGCCGGTGCCCATAAAAACCATCGTTACCAATGCGCGTTTTGTCGACGGCAGGATCGACGACGCCTCCATCGTTGCACTCGTTCTACATCTTCGATCGAGTTCCCCTCGCGTTAGTTGTTTTTCACCCTTCCACCTCCATCGTGATGAAATAATAGCAAGTAATTCTAGTTATTTTCTAGAAATCACAGAGTTCGTTTTATCTATCTAACAAACAGAACTACGGATCTGAGTTAAAGAAATTTTTGAACGAGTTATGTATTGCAAAGACACTTGTATTTTTAGTTTAACTATGAAGAAACGAGTTATTTCAAGCAATAGTTCTTATTGATTCGAGTCATGTATTACGATGAATATTACAAAAATGGCTTGAATATTTCATATATTTTTGCATGTTCTATGCATCTTCCAGCGTCGTTTCATTTTTCCACGTGCGCATAAATGTTCGCGCGATGTTGCATTTTCATGAGGATAATTAAAAAAATGCTAACCAGGTAGAAAATTATTTCTACCTGGTTAAATATTGTAAGGAGCGTTACGTTTTAAACATTTCCCCATAGTTTTCCCCCGTGTCATTTGCATTTGCGTGTTCGCGTTTCCGAGATCATTCGCAAATACATAAAAATCCGCAGTCTCGTTGTGAATAATTTACGAAAGAGCAGAGAACGGTTGTCCGCTGGCGAATGTAACTCGAACCATCGAGGACGAGAAGTGAATCTAATTTTTACTTCCATCATTTCGACGATTGTTGCAAGAGGGGGATTTGAACTCGACCAAATCCACAAATAACAGAAAAGAGGAGGGAAAGATTGACAGCAGGCTAATGGCAAACCCGATTTCCCAGAGATGGAATCATTTAAAGGCCGTTTTCGCGCGATCGATCAACCACTTAATTCAGGAAAGGGATTGTCAACCGGCGGTAACTCGACGTAAGACGAATGTTAAATTTGATTTCCACGAATATCTCTATAATCCTGTTAACACGGTCGGATCACCGAATCGAATAACTGTCTTATATGTACATATGTGTATATATTATATATATATATCCAGTACTCTATCCCACGCCCCCTCACGAATCACGTGACCCAACCATCAACCAATCGTTAATTTTCGTTGCATTAGCGTTGCATCTGAGGAGGCCCAATTTTCTGGGTTACCCCCGCTAAAATCACTTTCAGTCATAAAAGAAACGTCAATGATATTGAAATCTCCGGAAAAAAATGATTGATAAAAATAAGAAAAGGAAATATTTTTGTTATTTATTGGCCTTTCAATACCATTCATGTTGGTAAATGAACATTTATATATATGTAATGATACAATACATACATACATACATATATATATATATATATATCACAGTGTCAAGGGGTTGAAGTCGGACGTAATTTCATACTTTACGACGCCACGTTGCAGGTTACCGCGTCGAAATTCATTTCGTGCTTTACGCTACCGGATGTCGTCTGGGGGAGAATGTGTAATAAAATGAAAAATTCCTCTTCCCTCGTAAGAGATACGTCTCTTAAAGACCGTATAGCCTTAGCTCCAGTCGTAGCTTTCACTCGCGGCTGAAATTTTTTTTTTCTCTAACGCTTAATTTCCGTGCGATTCCGTTCCGTGCTCGTTCGTGAATTTAACACATTCTTCAGTCTGTTAATCGAGAATAAGTCAGTCTACATATTGATGAAGGTGTTGGTGAAACAGAATAAGGTCTCTAAAGTATTATGTGAAAAACGCAGAAGCTAATCAAATACAGTATGAAATATCACACGCTTATTTTAATGAATTATTTTCGTGAACGAGACTATGATCATTCGCTTACTTTTATTATTAGAAACACACGTTCACTTTCTTCAAACACACATAAACGTTCGAAGAATTACTTTATCAATTGCTCTGTTCATTCTATGAATCTGAATATTTAACATAATAATACAATAATAATTGTAATTTTACTCCGAATTAATTTCTAATCACGCCAGCTACTAAATGGACACGTAATTCTCTCCACTGTGAGTGGAGAAATAGTACTCGGCAAACGGGGAGAGATTTTTCAAAACACACCGAGCCCCGAGGATGTGTTAGCATTCTATTCGAAGAAACGTTAACAACCGCAACGCGAAACTACGGAGGAAGCATGCGAAACACGTCGTCGTTTACGCGTTGCTAGGTACGGAGCTCGATGGCACGAACCTAACCTCGAGAAGTTGCAAGTGCCGCGTGCGCGTACCGTTACACCGCGCGCGGCTCTTTGCTTCCGGAATAATTAATCTCGACGAGAGGCAGACGCGTGAGACCCTCGCAAGGGGGCTTCCCTCCCCGCAAGATTCTACGCGAGGCGACAACGTCACCGGAACCAGTCAGTTACTTCTTTCCGAAGGAGGGAATCCCCAATACCGCTCGTTAGCTGGCTCGCGTTCGCCGTTTCCTGCCGAGACACCCACCGCCCGGCAACTTTCTTCTCAAACCCCGATTTTCCGCGTGGATCGGCCATTGTTAATAAGTCGCGTGAATGGAAGCCGCACCGCGACAAACTTCCCCCTTCCACAGCCGCGATGTGCACAAGCGCGACGCGACGCTTCAGCCGTGGATATTTAAGACGCGGATAATTAGCCTTCACCGCGACAGACCATTAAACTCCGCGGCTGAATAACGCGGCTGTCGTTTTGTGCGTTTCTGCAGCGTTGAGAAATTGCCGATCGAACGCTCCACTCTGTGAACGCTCGTTAATTGAGGTATTTTGGTATTTTTTGGAAGCGAATAATCAGAGTGTTTCTCTTCTACTTTGTACACTCTGGAGATCGTCAAGTTTCTTTTTACGGAACGAACGATACAAAGTCTTTCTTCCGTAGTGCTCTCATCAACGCGTGCAAGTATATGGCATAAATTTTGCAAGTCGACATCGATATTGATATGACGTTGGCGTTCGAGAGTCGAAAGATGTACCGGATTCGGCCGACACGGCCATATCAGCCGGAGGGGAAGCATAAAACACGCTGGTGGATGCACGGGGTCGGCTCGCGTGAGCAAGATAAAACGTTCCTTCCGAGGAACGCGATTCCTCGGTTCTGGAGGAAATTTCGAGGCAAGCCCAGCAGCGATTATACCGGCGCATGACAAATTTCGGCAATTAATTACGCGTCGAAGACACGAATAGCAATTAATACCGACCCGGGGCGGAATGAAAGGATACGAGAGCAAGATGGTAAACGCGCGCGACCCACGCGCGTCTCCGCGCAGACCGAGACACACGAGGCCGTGCAGCCCCCTTGCTTGCTGAACTTATAGCACGGAAGGACGTGTAATTTCCTGGCTGGTAAAGCGGGCTGGCTTCGAGCGGCCTCGCAACCCCGATATTCCTCCGCCGCGACAGCAAAACCGGCCGACGAGCCATGCCATCCGGCTAAAGGTGCGTTCCCAACGATTCCACCTGCCACGTGAAATTCGTTTCCCTTCACTGTTTCACTCTCTCTCTCTCTCTCTCTCTCTCTCTCTCTCTCTCTCTCTCTCTTTCTCTGTTCGTTCTTCCTCCGCGTTGCGAGTCGCACCGCGTCGAGTTGCGTCTTACTTGGTTTGGGACTCCACTCGGCAGACGGCGAGGCGCGGCTTTCCGCGCTAATTGACACCGAGTCGGACCGATTAACCCGCTAAGCGGGTATTCCTTGATTGAAAACAACCCTTCCGTGGGGAATTAAGAACACGAAACGCGAATACGTTGAGAGTCAAAGAGATAATTCAAACGGGTAATTCAACGTTCGAACGTTTGTATCTTTCAGCGCGTGATTTAACAGTGTAGCTCAGAAACTCGTCGAGAGGGTAGTATAATTTAACATATATGCGGTCGTTATTTTACAACAATGTAGCACGTACTACTAATTTAGTACGGGCAGTAGGTTCTAACTATTATTTCGCGATTCGAAGCTGGAGTTTAATTTGAAATGCTTGGCCGTTATTTCGCAACAATGTATCTAATGTATCGAGTCATTACTCCGTGTTTTAAAGCCGCAGCTTAATTTCAAACATTTTGTTATTATTTCGCAACGGCTTAATTTGAAAGCGCCGGGGGAACTTCGTGTATTTCAACACGGGGGGGGGGGGGGGGAAAGAAAAAAAAAACGAGAAGAAATAAAAGCCGGGAAAAATGCTAGACAGAGTGCGTTTTAACTAAGGAGAACAACATTGCTGCCGCGAGTGTCGAATATTTCATTTTACAACGAGAAAGTTCAAACTGAAATTTAAAAAAAAAAAAAAAAACGAAAAATAACATCGTTCGCTCGCTGCCGGACAGAGTAATTACTCAAACACGTACGAATAACTCGCCGTGAGAAGGTAACAAAGCGTGGCACGTAACTCAAACTTAAAGCGTAATAATAAACCAAACGTTTATCACGTTCAAACGAAAAATATATACAGGCTAGATTGTCGTGGCTTTTTTGGATTAGGCGCAAAGAGTCGGCGGACCCGACGAAACGTTTCTCCCACGCGGATTTTATCGCGTTTAATCCCCCGAAGGATTAACGCGGTTCTAAACGCGCCTTTATCGTCCCTTTATGGCCCAACACGCATTCGCCTCTTCTTTTTTCTTCTTTCTCAACACCCGAGGAGATGTTTCTTCGAGGAGCAACGAGCTTATTAAGCGGTCGAGTGTGTACATCCGCGCGCGTGTGTCGCTGTGTTCTGTCTGATGACGCAGCGAGTCTCGTTCCCGTTAAATTAATGGCCCTCGTGAATCAGACACGACGTTCGAACGAGTTGGTCACAGAACCACAGTTGGTTGACATGTCGCGACAAAATTTCTTCAAACCGGCGGGCAGAGAATACTGTTCCGTTGCACGTTGGAACGTCCGGTATGTTTCGTCTCGTCGTTTTTTGGATGCACACTCCGGCTTAAAAGTTTCAAGCACTTTTTGCTTTTAGAACCAAACACCTTTTTTCACTGAAAGTGATTTTAGCGGGGGTAACTCAGAAAATAGGGCCTCTTCAGGTGCAACGCTAATGCAACGAAAATTAGCGATTGGTTGATTTGGGTCACGTGATTCGCGAGAGGGCGTGGGGTAGACCTCAGCAAGTAGTCGAGCAATGGACGCCTCGCAAATTTCAATGAAATTTAGCGGTGGAATTAGAGGCAGTGATTCCAGCGGTAGAAACCCGAAGAAGGGAGGAGGGAGTCGTTTGAAGATCGACTGCCGGAACACGTGGCGCGAAAAAAGGAATTAAAGCAGAAGCTGGGGCGGCGAGATTCACGGCGCCATTTGTTTCTCCTTCCGGCTCCGTTTGTCAAGTCTACGATCCACTATCGCGAAACTTTCGACCTTAAAGTTCGCGCCGCGAGACTAACGCCTTCCGCCTCTGTAAATAGACGTCATAATCGATACGTCGAGCAGTCTTTTGAAACAGGCTGTCTCGCCAGTGAAGAAGAACTCGTCGGATATTCCGCAGGCTAATATTATCCGAAACAGATTATTACAGTCAGTTTTCCATGTCGAATACTCGTGGAACCTTTCTGCATGGATAATCCGCATATCTGTAACGATGCAACCGGGTTGTTGGTGTAAAAATAAGGAAGAAAAAGCAAGAATAACATTTTCTTTTTCTTTCTTTTTTTTTGGAATTTGTTGAGTAGCTTCGCTTTGAGAAAAATACGTTTGAAAATTTATCGAGTACACACGTGTACCACGAGCCAGTTCTGAATTCTCGACGACGAGGCATTAAAATCTTTTTACTTGTTCTTGCATCTGAAATAACCTACGGTCAATTATTTTTCCTAGATGAAATAATATTATCCTCTCTTTCCGACTTATCTTTCCATGTAGAAGCATTTATAACGTGGGAAGTGGAATAATTAAACGATAGTTAGTTAATATTAAATGCTAAATAGTTAGTTAGTTTATATCTAGTTTATATAGAATGTTTCCAGAGTATTCGCAAACTATTATACAAAGTTAATCGGCTAGTTAATTTTTATAAAAAGAACCAAATTTCAACGCAAACATCGTGTTGAAAATGAATGTTGATCAACCTGTGTGTTGCACATTTGTTTAAAAAATTATATGAAATTGATCGGTATTTGAAATATCTTAGTTCTGATTAAAAACTCAGAGAAGCCAAGAACTAGATAATAGAAAGCGACATTTTCACGACGAAGCAGCCATTTGGAAATATCACTGGGTATCACCATTTTTCGTTCGTATTTTTTTTTCTTTTTACTCTTTCGCCACGTGAAAGAGAGCTTCGACAACTATTTGCGAAACGAGCAGCAACCCGGTGCCTGGGAAGCAGCGAGTAAACAGTTCGAACCTCGAAGGATTTAGAACTATGTTAAGTCTGGATCGAGCTGGTGTCGTCGTTGCTCCTCCTGCAAGTTTTCGGTTGGGAGTGTGCCAGAATGTTACGGATTCTTCCTCCAACGCGCAAGAAACCCAGCTCTGGTAACTTCTCCATTAAACCTGCAGGATGTAACGTCGTTTACGAAACATCGGAGCACCGACGTTCTCAGAATTCAACAGTTTTCGCTACGTGCAAAAGGCGAAAGAAAAAAATTGTTTTTTTTTCTTTTTTTGTCAGTGGTCAATCTTGAATCTGATTTAAACACTAGCGAACAAAGATACGATCGTAATTTGGAATTTTTAGAAGAAGGTAGTCACGCTCAGTGATCAGAAACAATTAATTTTATCACTGAAAGTGATTTTAGCCTCTTCAGGTGCAACGCTAATGCAACGAAAATTAGCGATTGGTTGATTTGGGTCACGTGATTCGTGAGGAGGCGTGGCGTAGACTTCGAGTAGGAGTGGCGTTGTCTGGTACTGAGCGATCGCCCCTGTAATTTGTTTTGTGTCGATTCAAATGTTTGCATATCGATAAAATTTTATGGCAAAAAGGTCGTCTTCATTTCCTAGTCAGAACAGTTACTTCTGGGCCTTTCAGTGAGACGAATCGTACTGAGGTACAAGTCGTGCAGTTTTTTTTACAGTTACTGCTTCTTTCATTTTCGTTTTACTTTATTCGTTATTCTGCACGAATGAGATTCGTGGTCAGTTTTGTAGAACGAGCAATACTTTTCCCAATTGAAATCAAACAGTTCACTGTTTCACTGAGACTCGAACGAATTTTGTCATGCTTCTTCGCAGCTCTTGATCATTCTCAATTGACTATCAAGTCGGATTCCGTGTATAAAGCGCCACGGTCAACAGATTTTCATTTAACCCGCCTGAGCCGTAAATATTAGATCACTCGTAGTTCTTCTTTCGTTGAATGTAACGAAACGATTGTAAAACGAAAGCCAAGCGAAAGTATTCGCGAAGAACATACTCGAGCAGGAGCACCACGACAAAGGAACGATACAGGGCCGAGAGATCGAGATTCAATATAGCGAAACACTCGTTCACGCTAGTTGGATGCTCGACTTGCTACTAATCAACGTAATTCCTAACTTGTAAAACACACAAGCTAGTTCTGTGGTCCTTAACGAGGTTATCCCTTGTTAAGCATCGAACCCTTGGTTGGATACGTCGGCTGGCCGGTCGACTGCTCGCAAAAACTCGGCCCGGTGTGCGATCGCACGTGTCATACGCTTACGAAGATCGTCTCCCTTTATCCTTCTTCTGTGGAGCTCGTGAGAACTCGGCTCTCAAAGTCATCCAACTTCGGCTCTCTTCGAAATTATTCTCCCCTTCATTTCAGTCATCGCTGAAAGAGAGCCAAGCGTACGACGATCGTCAGAGGAAAATCAGACAACCGCAACAGAAACAGAAAGAAGAGAGAATGTAACGTGGTTAGTTCTCTCTAGGTGCAGACTGTTTAATTGCGAAACATTTTTAATCAAAAAGAGAGAGAGAGGGACAACAGGGCGAAAGGACACGGGTGCACGAAGAGGGACGTTGAGCTAATCCGAGTTTAAGAACGAACTAACGAGACAGTGGAAGAACGTGAGCGGAAGTATGACCGGCTGCAATTAGGTTCGCACTCTTGGGTGCGATTTCTCCGGTTGCTCGACGTCCCTCCCTACAGATTCAGGCAGTTTTCTGGCAAAAGGGAAAAACCAGTCGCACGTTTATCCCCGGGGGGAGTACGAGAGAACCTCCTCCCCCCCATATCGAGTCGATTCCCCCGGTTTCGCGCCAGCGACGGACGAGAAAACGCTGGGAAAAGAAGGGGAACGAGGGGCCGACGAAGGACCGGGCATCTTCTTCCCGTTGTTTGTCGAGCAGGAGTGGAAAAGGAGCAAGAGGGGTCCGTCCAGAGGCAGACGGCCTGCATAATTGCAGCGAATTAAATTCGTCTCTCGTGGCCCCGCCGAAAATCACTTCTCCTCACCACTGGCTACGTCATTATTTTCTGCGCGCTCTCTGTGCACCGCCTTTCAGAGTTTACGTACTCGCCAAGAGAATGAGTGAGAGAAAGAGAGAGAAAGTTGTGTCGTACTTGAGCGCACGTTGGAGTGCGCGCGCGCGCGCGCGTCCCGACCCGCTGGCTTCGTTAACGAACTTTGTCGGGTTCATCGGGTTTTTGTTAACGAGCCTCGGAATGGATTTGCTTTCAGGTAAAAACTTTCACCGACTCTCTCCTTTCTCTCTCTCTCTCTCTCCATTATCTTTGTAGAACAACGAACGAGCGAACCTCCGTTGGCCGCCGCGAATCGTTGCGCAGCTCGTACGTGCCGCGAATTATTATTTTATTCCGGTTGAACGAGCGGGAAAGCGGTGGCCGCCTTCGTCTACGAGGCCCCCGATTCAAGCGCCGGATCTTAATTAAGGCGTCTTTCAAAGACCGTTTCAGCGGCCGAACCGGGTCAAATCGCCGCCGCTCGCGTCGCATGCTCCGACCAATTCCCATCGTCGATACGAAACACCACCGATCCAGTTAGCCCCGATGCCCGGCCAGCTACGAGCGACCGCAACCACCTCGATGGCGAATTGCTCGGCTACAGAGACGCACACCGCACGGGACGATCACCGCATCGTCATTTGCGTTTCTTGGACAACGTGGACGATTTCGGACTGGACGGTCGTAACACAACGAGAATAATGAATCTGAGTGAATCGGAGGAACTGCGAATTATAAACACGTTTATAGCTTAGATTCATAGGGATTGAGAATCATTTTGAGAATCACAACCTAGAAAGAGGATCAAATTGTCTTAACTTGGCGACATAAGGGGAGAAACTTTTTAATATACATTAAATTTGTAGCGGCCTAGGATTCCTCAACTACGAGTTTCAAACACTGACTAGCCCAAGTCCATACGTCCTTCCATCTCTGTTCCTTCATTGGTGACCGCCCGACGTTAAGCAAGCAGAGTGCGGAACCCCTCTAGGATGGGTGATCGGGCCAGCCTAGCGGGTTAGTTACAAGCGTCTGGGGTAAGGAGTCGCTGCCATCAGCCACTGATGAGTCTAGGCAGTGATTCCGGGACGAAACGCAACTTTCGCTTTCTTTCTCCCAACTATCTCAAATACTTTCCACATCTTTCCTTCTCCTTCTCATCTTACGTTCCTTAAAATTATTATATATTTGTATTATATTGGAAACGTTTGTATTATTAAATGTATTGATATTTGTATTAAATTTCTGTAATGACACAGCAGAATCCTATCGGAATTTAACACTTTACTCAGACAGAGAATGTGCATGTTCAATTGAAGTTAGAAACGATCGTGTTGATAAACATCGATTGATATTGGCATAGCAAAATGCAATTGTATTTTTCCTATCGATTTACAGTAAGTGAATAAAGAAGTATTTCGCTTTCAACCGATAGTTATATCTTTCGCGTAGATCAAATCGTTCCTGTTCTTTCTAAAAGAACAGAGCTACCATTCTTGTCCCTCTTTGAAATCGTCGTCATTCTTGGTCTAACTGTCTTCCGACTGCCTTCTCTTAATCTTTTTGTCAAATCCCTTAATCTTTAAAAACCCCCGACACTTTCTGACGAAGCATTCGTTTCTCCTTCTAACTTCCTCGCATAACTCGATCGTCGGGAGCTGGGAGATTTTTCTTGCAGTTACAAAGTTCGAAAGTTCTCCTGCGAGCGGGAGGATTTCCTCGCCTGAAAAGACGAAACGATGGATACTACAGATTACTGCGTGAAAAGTTGGCCATTGTGGGCACGACCTTGCGACCTTTGTAAATGGCTCTTCCGAAGATGAATTCGGGATACCTTTTCCTTTTCTTTTTTTTTTGGTAGGCTACGAGAGAAGTTCGCTCCGTATGTGTAATGGAAGAAGTTGACAGTCAACTCTCGAACCATTGTTCGTGTTTTATGTTTATGGCAACACTCCAAATTAAGTTTTTCCAGACGGAAATATTACATTATTAGAAAAATATTACGTTGCATGAAAATATTTCCAGAAATAAAAATACTTCCATTTTGTCCGTCATACTACTTTTTTTCTTTCTTAATTCTATTGAAAGGATAACAATAATCTCGCAAATGTATGTAGTTGCGTATATGTATCGTAAATCGCTTATTTAAAAAAGACACGCGACTACCGTGTCGTTTATTTTTGTTTCGTTTCCGAGCTCAATCGAACGTCAAACTGTGACATTCGATTAACGCGAATCCATCCGATCCCGTGAGATCTGCAGGAAAAGCGAAACTAGCGACGCAGTGCATTATACCGATTCCCAGGCATTCGAACGATTAAATTGCGATGATCAGCGATGCGAGACGAGAAGTGGGTCAGCTTCCTCTGAAGTTAGAATCTTGTCCGCGTGGTGTCTTCTCTCTAAACGTTCCTCGTGCAAAACCGATTGTTTGCACCGTGAACTTTCGAGTTTCCCAGTTTTCGATTTCTCGGTCTCAAACGGCGCGACGAAAATTATCAAGAACAAATCCGTCGTTGACGATGACACTACACTTCCTTCTTGATTTCTGTTCTCCACTCTGGTCTCAAAACCAATTTCAAATACTGAACTTGGTATGTAAAATGCAGGGTGTCTTTACTTTCTCCGGATTCTCTGAGTGATGAAATTCTAGCTCGTCAGTGATTATACCAAGTGAAATGATGCAAAATGTTTAATTGTATCTCCAAATTCCAAAACACGAGATTAGTATCTAAAATTATTCTATTGTCACTGAAAGTGATTTTAGCGGGCGTAACCCAGAACCTCTTTAGGTGCAACGCTAATGCAACGAAAATTAGCGATTGGTTGATTTGGGTCACGTGATTCGTGAGGAGGCATGGGGTAGAGTACTAGAGTAGGAGTGGCGTTGTCTGGTACTGAGCGATCGCGCCTGTAATTTGTTTTCTATCGATTCAAATGTTTGTATATCAGTAAAATTTTATGGCAAAAAAGTCGTCTTCATTTCCTAGTCGGAACAGTTGCTTCTGGGCCTTTCAGTGAGACGAATCGTACTGGGGTACGAGTCGTGCAGTTTTTTTTTATTATCTGTTTATGTGTGTGTTGGAAAGAGCTCTACTCGTATTTTACGAATTCATCGATTGGTTGGAAATGATAAAATCAATATTTGTAACAGGATTCCTCATTGAAATATATTTGGGGACGAAATATATTTCAAATGCACCTGATATTTAATCAAAAAGGAGACAAAATAGAATAGGTCAATTGCATTTTATCCATTGAAATCTAAATTCTACGGTCTCCTACAATATTTAAAAATGCACTGTACGATATTATAAGAAAAATTCAATCAATAATTTTAAAAATCAACGATCTCCCCAACAATTCAATAAATCGTGATCATAGCCGATTAGCTCATATTATTTGTTATACAATTGATAATTGTATCGCAGTAATGCGATTAGTAATTGTACCACAAATAACAATGATTGTCCTGAATTCATCACGTTGAAAAGTAAACCAAAGCACAATATATTGAAATACAAATCAAAGTTTAAATCGAAAATAATTATAACTAAGTTATAATTGGTTTGAAATATTTTACATATTTAACGAAAGAATAAAAATTGTTTCACATATATTATAGCAAGTGGTTCATTATATAGAATATGCTTACATTGAATCTACAGATATTAACTATCGAATGATTAACTAAAACTAGACGCATGCAATTTAAAGCTAAGACGCACGCATCCCTTCGTCGTCCCACGGCGCCCCCCGGGGGTCTAATAGTTTACTTATCAACTAACTGTCCCTACAGTCCAGTTTAGATCGTGAAATGAAGAAATGAAAGAAATTTGCATCTAAACTGAACTGTAGTTGCATATATAGACACCTCGTCTCTGGCGTACCTAAACACTGACTGATTGTCTTCATCTTTTATGGACCGGTTTCCACCTACATGTCAATAACAACGTATCGCAGTATTTCAACAAGTCACGTTGAGGCAAATAATTACTGCCCCTTTGTCTTCGTCGCGTTCTTTGTTCGCAGCTGACCTCACGAGTCGCCTATTCTTCCCTCGCAGTTCCCTCTCGCATCGAGATCCGTGCTGATCAAATTTTTGCCCCACGAAACCCGGTGGATCCGTGAAGAAACTTGCCTGCATCCGGCAGACCTTCTCGATCTTCCACTTTTTTTTTCTTCTTCCTTTTTTTTTTTTTCCTTACGCGGCGAGTCGGACTAAGACTTTGCCAGACGCGAACTTTGCCTTCTCACTTCGGAAACGAAGTTAGAGGTCTTATCACGGTCGACTAACGCCGGATTTCACTTTCCTCGTCCCCTCCTCCTTTTCTCTTTTTTTTCACCCCCTTCTTCTTGGTCCTTTTCCTTTCGATTCGCCGGGGTCTTCTTTACGGAGCTCGGAAGGTCGACCGATTACTCCGATTAAGTGGCGTGCTCGCTCGAAATCGTTGCCATCGAATCGACGGTTTTTTCTTTCCTACCCCATCGCTCTTTGTTAACTGGAGCCGTGCTCCACACTCTCGTTGGGGTGTTACGTCGCTCAGTTTTGACGAAGGTGATGTAACTGTGCCTTCCCCGAAGAGGCGAGAAATAATTCTCGAAGAGGATTAGAGATCCTTCGTTCATCAGGACGTAAAAGTACGTAAATAAAAAAATTCGTTGGTAAGATGCAAAGTCTATGGAATGGTGGGGTATGTCACATACGGTGGTTCGTGAAATCGAACATTCAGCAGAGAGGAATTTTTATGGATGTAAACATTGACTGTACGGATAGAGAGCGTTTTGAAATTTTATTAAGATTATAATATATAGTAGCGAGTCTGTCAAAATTACACTGATGAAACTTCAAATGTAAGAATGTATACAAAGGTTAGAAGATAGCGCAAATATATGCCAGAAAATTTATATGAAACATGTATTTTAAATATACATATGTGTATAAAAGCACGTAAATAAGTGCTAAACTGAATATTAGAGTATAATGGATATTTGTGGCTATTCGAATACTAGTTCGATGCGAAGTATATACATGTACATGTCGTATGTAATAAATTTTGAGTTTGACTAATGTCACGGTCACCGTAGTGCTAAAATGTTTTACGCAACGTACATATATTCACATAGTGTTTTCCCTATCAGCGTTCGAGTACTTTCGCGAGAAACTGTAAATCACGACGGAGCGACATAATCGTTTACAACCGATCGAATCACGCAGAGATTAACGCGACGAGAGTCGCAAATATTTCTCAATCGTATAATTTTCGTCGGTAGCACGAAAACGCGGCTCTACGATTTATCGTTCGTCTTCTTCTTTTTTTTTTTTTTTTTTTCGTAATTCAGCGCGTCGCCGCCGTCACAAAGGGAAAGACGAAAATACACTCCGGGGAATTGATTTAAAACGTTGCGGCGCGAAACGAATAAAAAGGGACGACCACGCAAGCGCGCACGCGAGCGGGTCAGAGAGCGGAAAGGGTTAACGAAGTTGGCGAAAAACGCCGCTCGAAATGATTCCCCCGGCGCGAAATTACCGGCCCGGCGTTTCGTCGCCGCTCTTTTATACGCTACCGGAGATTAACGTAAAGCCGAAAACTCGATTTTCAACGACGCGCTCCTCCTTTTGTAGTTTCAATCGGCCACCGGTTATAGATTTGATTTCCACGACTCGAGCCGGCCGCCGCTTATCAACCTGGATCGTTTCGATTCTATCTGCTCTGTACGTTTTCACAAACACCCGGCCCGGAACCAATCGGTTTTTCCGCGTTGAAACGCGCGCGTCTCCGCGCTCGCCGCTGTTACCTTTGACGTTTCCACCGATCTTGCCGCGGTTATTAACCTTACAACGATCGATTTTCTTTTTCCAGCTTTTGCCGCCCTTCCTCGGCGGTAGAGGGTTGGAGTGGAGGAAAGAGGAATTAATTCGCCGGTCGATCGGTCGGCGAAAAACTTGCGAGCGAGCGAGAGAGAGGGAGGAAAAATTTTAATCGAAGGAAGCGCTTTCGAACGCGAAAGTAAAATCCATCTCGTCGAGGTTTCTCGAACTTTTGCTCGGCTGGAGGATCCAACGATCCTTCTACTTCTACGTGGCGCAAATCTTCAACCCTTTCGCCCGTGAAACTCCTCGCCTGTGTTTTGAACCCATAAATCGGCAAAAATTGCGGTTTTCTTTTTGACAGGAGGTTTATCGCAGTAAATGTATCGCTGCAAAATCGCTCTCAGATCAGCGGATGATTCAGCGTTGAAAAATATGTTGAAAGAAAGGAACAATGTTTTCTCTTTTGCTCGGTCAAATGACCGACTTGGAAATTTCGCATTACTTTGGCTACTTTCGTACGTAAGGTAATCTCTCGCTGATTGCTTCCTTCTGTCCAAATAAGAAAGAAGTCTCGATTTATTTCTCCTGTAAATGTAAACTCGTCCTCTTTCTGATTATGTTACACCATGCGTGTCGTCCAGAGTATGAAGCATTCTTCGAAGCTTCGAGAAATAAAACACCTACACCGTTCTTTATACGTTTCCTCTTTGTTTTTTCTTACACGCTTCCTTACACAGTTAGCTTCTTTATACGCCTCGAAGTGTAACAACGAAACGGGGATACGAAACGAGTGACGCGGAACGAAACGGCAAGGTGGGAAAAGGAGAGAGAAAATGAAGAAAGGTAGAGACAGAGGCAATAATCTCGCAGAACGAACGGATACACGCTCGACTGGCGACCGGAGAGTTAGAGGGGGAAGAGGAGGAGGAGGAGGAGGAGGAGGCGTATCTGGAATTACGAGTGGACCGGAATCCTCCGTGCCAAACGAAATTAAATTTAAACCAGCGTTCGAATTTTAAAGTGCGGCGAAATGGCGGATAAAATTCGATGTTTCATGGAGCGTGAGACGATGCGGAGCGCGAAGCGGAGGCACTCGTTGCGCGCGTTTGTAAAGGGTGTCAGCGGCCCAGCGGTTCCACGGGGTCCGAGACAGACTGGATCGGGTATTCCCCATGGGAAAACCCCCATAAAATCGGCTTACTTCGCCACGACGGCGTCCCTCGCGACGGTGGTGTTCTTCGCGGATGCTACGGCAGCATCCCCGAGTCCCGGGGATTTCGCTTGGTGAAACGAAGCGGGAGATGGTGCGGTCGATGGCCCGGCAAGAATCGACAGTCTCCTGGAAGGACTCTCGCCCCCTCTGTGTTTCTATCCACCGTGCTCGTGCGTCGCGAGAACTTCAATCTCGATAATCTGCTGCCTCGATAATGGAACAACCCGGCAATTGGTCGGGCGAGCCTCGAAGGCTCGAAGAGACCTCTTCCCCCTCGCGACCTCCGCAACTCGGATTCGATTAACCGTGGCTGCTTCTCTCGTTTCGATCCGGCACTCGCGGTCGGAAAGAATAGCCGGCAAGTCGGACTGTTGCTCGATAAATTCCGGTTCGCTGATCCCGGGTCTCGGGTCTCCTCTCTCTCTCTCTCTCTCTCTCTCTTTCTCTTTCTCTCTCTTGTCGCGCGATTTATCCGCGCGGCATACATATTTCAGCACGTACGCCAGATCGATATCCGACGCGACCGGCAAGGAAATCTTAATTTTTCACGCGTCGTCGAGTCTAATTCTCGAGATGCGTCTCTCTTGTCGCGCCCGCGGTTTCCTCCGAAGACGTCGTCTTCTCTTCGAAGAAGAGAAAAAGGAAGAGCACCGATCTGTCTGGTAAACGGTGGCGTGCTCGAGAACGCTTTGTGCCACTTTGGGGGATGAAAGGGACGTGGGCGAAAGGGAAGAGTATCGGGGATCGGCGGAGTATCGAGAAATCGGCTTAGTCGGCTACTCCGCCGATGCGCCGGTCCGCACGGTTCTTTCCCGCAGGGCGAGCAAAGCTCCGGGGCTCGTGATTTGGTGGATCGCCGGGGTGCACGGCTGGCAACCGCAGCCTCGACCGCGGCTAAGGGCCGAAAGGACCGGCGACGCGAACGAAAAGGATCGAGGAGGCGCGCGGCGGTCTGGTTTGCGGCATCGGGATGAACCTGCAAAGAATATCCGGTCCCTGCGGTCGCCCTGGGATCGATGAAACCGCCCCCGCGAAGTTCGCGCGCCCGAAAAAACCGTCGACCGTCGACCGTCGCCGCTGTTGTCGCCGCTAATGAGAGAACGATCGAGATCGAGTCGGCGACCTCACGTGACCGATAACTGCGTGAACTATTCCATTCCATGAAATCGTTTTTTTTTTTTTACAACACTCGAACACTTTGACTCGAGTTTTTAGCGCAATGCATTAACACGTTTGACTGTATAATTGGCCGCGTATAATTTCCCAAATTCTGTAGCCAAGTGTCTTTGACGTTTACATTTTGACGTTTTACATTCCACGTGAAGAAGATTTCTTTTGTTGTTGAAAACATCTTCGAGGAAGAGCATCGACAATTTTACTTTGACGTTCCAGTCTTTTCTCGTGCAAACTGTTTCGATAGTTTTCCTTGTGGGTGTGGAGGAAAAATAAATCCAACGACGTAAAAGGGAGCTACGGGATGCATACAATACGTGCAAAAGCAAAAATAAAACTGCACGACTTGCACTCACTGAAAGGCCCAGAAGCAACTGTTCTGACTAGGAAATGAAGACGATCTTTTTGCCATAAAATTTTATTGACATGCAAACATTTGAATCGATAGAAAACAAGTTACAGGTGCGATCGCTCAGTACCAGACAACGCCACTCCTACTCAAGGTCTATGCCACGCCCCCTCACGAATCACGTGACAGAAATCAACCAATTGCTAATTTTCGTTGCATCAGCGTTGCACCTGAAAAGGCCCAATTTTCTAGCTCACCCCTGATAAAGTCAGTTTCGGTGATAAAAAATCGACAATATCACACTTCGATCTGTATTCGATAAAAGTTAAAAATGACACATTCTGCCATGCTCGTTGCACGAGACAATCCCGACGAGCGACGAATTATAATGCTTTTGCGAATCCTTGAAATGATCCCCAGACGGATTACAGAATGGGTCGATTAGCCCAGGGGCTCGGCAATCGTCCGTGAAAACGGCTGGATCGCGAGTTTCCACCGCGAGGAATCCGCGAGGATGCCCGTTTGTCGTTGGCACTTAGCGGCGCTATTAACGCCGGGATTGACGCGGCCGGTAATTAATTTCCAGAGGCATAGGTACCCGCGATTCTCGCAGCTTACCGTCCTTAGCTCGGGTTGGCCGGCTCTTCTCCGTTTCTTTCCGTTATCCGGCTTTGTCGACCGCCTCGGGACACCCCGACGAATCGTCCCGTCCGACTTAATTAAACGTCAGCAGTAGAATTGCGGACCACAGGGTTAGAATTGACGGAGAAAGAAGCGCGCGGAGACGCTCGATCGGGATCCGACTTCGCTTGTCGTGCGTTTAAAAAACAGCACAACTTCCGTTGTAATAATTTATTGTTACGTCGAATTCTCGCGTGAAGGAATGACACTTACAGTTTTTAGACGATTTTATTCGTACGTTGCAACCATGGTCAGGAAAATACGAAAATTGTCAGTCTATTTACAGTAATTGTCGTTTGCTGTTTCAATTCATGGAAAAATTATGCCTGACCTTTGTCACTTTAATCTCTTGCAACGTGTCCGAAGAACATTGTTCTTTTTTGTTAATAAAATCGTGCATTTTTTGTAATTACGAAAAATACACGTCGGAAGGCATCTGTCTATAAATATTCCGTTTGTAATCGCGTAACTTCGACTCCGATACGGGGGGGGGGGGCGCTCCATTGTACTTTCGCATTATGCAATTTTACAGTAATTACCGTTACGCTCCTCCACCTTTTCATTAAATTTCGTTAATGCCGTCGATATTACACACCTCGTGGGTATGTCGAAACAATCCGGGAAACATTTTACGTAATGAAATATCCGTCTGGCGCAACAACGCGAAAGCTTTCAGAAATCTGGCTTTCGAAGCGTAGCAATTTTGCCGGCATAAAGGGTTCGATAAATTTACGCGTTGGCTTACAACGGGAACGGGTCTGGCTGGGCCAGCCGCCATTTTAAATACGCGTTCCCGAGGAACACGATCGAACGATTACAATAAAAGTGCCCGTTCAATGCAGTCCAATCGCGAGGCCGCGTCGACTGTTTGCCCGCGCGCATTGTGTCTTTTAATTTGTCATTATTCACGGGAGAAATCGCTGGCCGAGCGAGAAAGGGTTACACGAAGGGGCGACGAGGGGTTTTGCCGATCGGCAAATCGCGTTGGAGCGCGTTCGCCGATGGAGGGGGGGAGGGGGGTAAGCAAAAGCGAGGCGCCACAGAATCCAGAAGACACGGGCCCGAGGAAACAAACTACGGCGGGGATACGTCAAAACCAACGAACTGTGCAGCTCGAGGGGCTCTTTGTTTGCTGGATGCAGTCTCGCAAATGACTTTTATAAAAGGATTGTTTCGCAATACTCGCCACCTGACGCTGAATAATTTAAAAGAAAAACTCGCGGCTGCGCCAAGTACTACACCCGTTCCGTGGACCACAATAAGATTTTTCTCCTTCGCGACATGAATTATGCAAAAAACCGTGCTGCGCCGTTGCATGCTGATTCGATTTAGTTTCAATCGCATACAGAAACGTCCTCTCTCTCTCTCTCTCTCTCTTTCTCTCTTTCTCTCTTCTTTTGTCGTTCCTTTTTTTTCCTTTCACGATGACAAATTCGCCCGAGATCGTCTCCCCGACAAAGGACGCAACAATCTTGTTCAATAATTTCAATTCTTCGCTCGTATTTCCACGAGAGGTCTCCCTCGGTCGTAATACGTACGACCTCTTTAATCGTCGGTTGTACACGAGAACAATCGCGCCGAGGGATAAATGGCCGCATTAAGGGGGCATCGAGGTATCATCGAGTAGCTCTAAGGGATCCATTAATTTCGAGTCCCTCCTTTTCTTCGCAAGGGAGACCGCCACTCGTGCGAGCGTGTAAACGCGTAACGATCGAGGCGTGTTTACCACGTGAGAGAAAAAGACGAGGGGTCGAACCTTGAACTGGTCCCTGTTTCAGCGTGCGCCGGAACGCATTTCGGGCCTCAATTTGTGATTTTCAATGCAGGCGATCTCGTGTGGAATGATTCGTAAGAAATATTATTTACCAGAGCTATCGTTACAGAAGATATATTTTTATTTGTTTATTTATACTAATATTTTTGGGAAACAAGAATCAAGTGGCGAACATATAAATAGGAAAAAAGTATTTCTCATTTAACGCAGTGTCCTAATGGTAACACTAATATTTCTCCTATTCTGTTTGCACATGAAAGTACGATTCCTTAACTTCATTTATAAGTATAGTTTGTGTAATTAACATTGTCTGATTTTTAACAAAAAAATGCATTGTTGAAAGTGTCAAGTATTACCTTTATAATCGAACAATCAAACGTGACGTTTTTATACTTTATCTTGGTCTCAATTAGACCATCACACGATGCATGGTTTACATATATCTGTAAATTTCTGCAAGTATTTAAAAAAAATGAAGAATTTTATTTATTACTTAATCCCTTGGGTGCCGTATTAATCTGAATAAATTTTCCCACGAATCTGATTTTACTGCATCGCGATGAAAATAAAACAAGAGATTTCAGCAAAAAATCACGCATTTATTTCCACAAGTACTTTCTTTCAAGTTGCGAAAATTTATCACATGTTATAAAACACTCGGTGCCATAAAAAGGTCCATTTCTTTATCATGACATTTTTCTAAACACTCGCTGGTATTTCCCAGCCAATTTCCAGTTTATTGTGGAAAGCTAAACCGATCTCGAGATCGTCTCGGTTGCTAGCATATCTTTAATTTCTCAATGTTTCACGTGTCACGTGTGTTCCAGTACGCGTAAAAAATCACGATCTCCAGTCGAAATCGAAGCCCCGCTATCGTAATTCGCAACCCCGGTATTCCGATTCGTTCGAAATACGAGCGAGCGAGTCGAGGGTGCTACTGCCACTGGAAGAATAACCAAAATAGGAAGATCGAGCGGAAATTCGCACCGCAGCGAAATCAGCTTACGCTCGCGGTAACAAATCTGACTTTGCGGGTCGCGATGCACCGATTTACATTGAATATCCGCCGCCAAGTGGCTCTGGCTACTCCCGCGAGTAGTTTTCTCGGTCAGTGGAGAAACGCAGTTCAACTATTTCGTTTGGAGAGAAATATACGTCACAAGTATTTTCGTCAGTCTCCTCTCTCTCTCTTTCTCAGAGTCAGGGCACCGATCACCGAGCATTTCTTAATTCCAGATCGAAATATCGATCATCGTTTTACTGCGCGAGAATTTGACCGTGAGCCGAAAGGGAAAAAAGCAAACGACCTTCGTTTCCTACTGCAAACTCGCTGTTAATCGTTAATCGCGCAACTCGAGTCACCGTTGGACGATTTCTGGCGTTATGACACGGATAATTGCGACTTGCAGCACGAGTCGGAAAGTATGTCTCTTTGTTATTCATTGAAACAATTGCACGCGTGTTGATACGTATGGCGAGTGACAACGAGCAGAGAAGGGAACGGTAACTAACAAGTGATAACAAATTTGAGAGAGAGATGTGAAATTGGAGAGAAAGAGAGGCAACGTGGCGGAGCAGAGCGAGCAAGAAAATGCGTGAATCTGTGACAGCCGGGAGGGGAGAGGAAGCGTTGACCCATTTTATTTCCTAGGAAATAAAGTCGAAATGGAATTTAACGGTATACGGGATTATTATGAAACGAGGAGAGCTGCACGGGACAAAAGGACCGAGGTGGAAACGTCGAGACAGGGTTAGACGGACAGAAGGAAAAAGCGAATGAATCCGGTTTGTGGGACAGCGGATGCGGCGGTGGTGGCGGGCAAAAGGACGAAACAAGAAAGATCGAATAAGCGGGAAGTAAGGCGCGAAAGCGAGTCGTCGGAAAAAGCCGCAGGGGAAACGGAGAGTGGCGGCTAAAATAATTTAATAAGTCTTTCGGCGACGCTTAAAACGAAAACAAAGGCTGCCGTGACGAGTCGTTCCTTCGGGGGAGGAATATATTTTTCTTCGTTGCGGCGAAGTCGTTAACATCGCCCCACGTGAACCACCCCTTCCGGGTAATCGCGGCTAGATTTTTATTCGAGAATGCAAGCTGAATGTCAGGAGCTTGTGATTAGCGATTTATTTTTCATTTGCTCGTTTATTCATTGTTACTCTTTTTTTATCACTGAAAGTGATTTTAGCGGGGGTAATCCAGAAAATCGGACCTCTTCAGGTGCAACGCTGATGCAACGAAAATTAGCGATTGGTTGATTTGGGTCACGTGATTCGCGAGGAGGCGTGGCATTGTCTGGTACTGAGCGATCGCGCTGTAATTTGTTTTCTATCAAATGTTTGCATATCGATAAAATTTTATGGCAAAAATTGGTCGTCTTCATTTCCTAGTCGGAACAGTTGCTTCTGGGCCTTTCAGTGAGACAGAAAGTTGCACAGAATATTATATTTCCAAAAGAGGATGTTGTAGAAGAAACTTCAACTGAGGATTAAGAGTATGAATTTTTGTATAAATGTTAATTTCATAATTGTTACGTGTATCTTTTGTAGCGTTACCGGTCGCGAATGCGTTGATATAAAAGAAAAGTACGTTTTACTAATATTTTCGTCTAAAATTTTGTTCCTTTGGCTGTCGCACAGTCACTGCGTACATTCGTTCCTTCGAGCGTTGATTTTTAACGAGAGAAAGAGAGAGAGAAACTCGAGCGAACCATCGCGTCGTTTGACACATTTGCAAATCCCATTAACGTCCTCGGAAAGGAAAAGGGATCGCGGAAGCTTCTCCTTATCTCCGGGTGAGTCTGTCCCGTTGTCAATTACCCGGGGATCTTGTAACGACCGACAGACAGAGCAAAGAGTTTACGTCGCGCAATTGGAGTCGCGTTTCCAGGAAGGGCACAAATTTTCCGAAGAAGCAGCCAGCACAGCTAACACCCTTGTCAACGCAGGAAATTGAATCTCGTTCGAGAGAAATCACGTTCGAGAGAAAATATGTATGAAAGGAGAAAAATCGGAGCGAAATCCTGCCGCGCTAAAAATGCCCGAAATCTATCTTGTCGGCGAACCGTGCTGCTCGCGATATTAAACATGATTTAGCACGTACCCTGGCGGATCCTGGCTATTCAACCTCTACGCGGAGACCAGTTTCTATCGACATCTCGACTTTATCATTGCGCGACCATTCGAGGACCTCGGTCATATTTTTCGCGAGCGTTTATCAACTTGCAGAGAAATTCTATGGATGTAGAACGTGTTCGCGTTCCTCTTCAATATGCGAGTATGCGCGGACTACCTTTCGGCGTTTGGTGAACTGTGCGATGAGTAGTGTTGAGATAGAGTTGATAAGAGTTGAATCAGAGAGTTTTCTTGCGCGTTGAATTTTTATTCTGATGTCGAGTTTCAAAATGACAGACTTGTACCTTCTCAGTTTTGTATCTTTCGTCCCATTTAAAAGAAACGTGATCAGGTGCACGTTGGCGACTCGTCCACTATTTTGGTTACGCGCATATTAATTACTTTAATGCGCCAACGACAGTGAAAAATCGTCGATAATTTCAAGCAGTGCAATTTGGTAAAAAAAGATTGTATAGCGACTCGCTTGGTCTCGTTTCAAAACGTGATGATTCTACTTTGTTACTCGTGAATTTGTTCCTTTTAAAGATGATTTTACACCACATAGCGGATGGAAAATTAAAGACACAGTTTCGCCGAAAATTGTAAAAATTCAAACAATAGCGATTTTTGTCTGACTAAATTTACCATGGTTTTGAAAATCGAAACTCGCTGCACGATTTTGGAATTTCTTGAATTTTTATATCCCCAATATTATATCCAACAAAACAGTAAAGAAAAAATTGCACAGCAAGTTTCGGGAAATCATTGCGAAGGGGAAACTTCAATCTTCGAAAGGAAATTTTCAACGTTTCTGCGCGCGTGTCCTCACTTTCTCACCCGGTCAAAGTAGAAACTTTGCTCTTTAAAACAGCACAAAGTGGATCGTTGCACTATTTATCGCTAAATCATGCCAATTGAAATTATCCACAATTTTTCACCGTCTTTGGTACGGTCATGCATCTGTTGTGCATCGTAACCTCTTAGAACGTAATGCTCGAGCGACGCATCGCTTTCGAGAGAATCGAACGGCGAGTACTAGTGGTTTGTTTCGAAGCGACGTCCAAACGTTCGTCGTCTCACGATCCATCGGGAGCGACCTTTCACGTTCAAACTGGCGTTCGCTCGGCGAGTCATCGACAAATGCATCGGCGCCGTGGTTTCGACGAGTTGCCAGAAGGAAACTGATACGGGACGTCCAAGACCGATGGACGCTGTCTCGAGCTGGTTTATCGCCGCTTGGAAATCCTTATCTGTCCGGAGGGTAATCTCGGGGAATCCCTTTTGCGCGCTGTTATCTCGTTTCGAGTCCGTGGCACGTTCCTCCAGCAATGGGGTGGAGAGGGTGGGGAACGGGAGGTCGCGAGCGCCAACGAAAACGACGCCACCGCAACTTTTTAACCGTGCTCCCGATAAATCTGCTTGCACTACGCTCGTTTCTTCCCGACCTCTCGTCCTCCTCTCTCCACGTGTACACGCGCCACGATTCTTCCCTCCGTCGCTCTCAGCGGCTCTATTCCGTTATTGTTTCTTTCCTCTCGGTGTTCCCCGGGTCGCGCGGTTTCTCGATGCTTCTTGGCATTGTCTCAGCAACGCTGGTCAAAGGTTTGCGCTATCGATTGGCACGGAAATTCAATAAGCCTTGCGGAACCTAAGGTGAACTACGTGTCTAAATACAGAGCCGGAGTGGACTGCGGCCGAGGTTCCCAGGACCGAATGTCGCTACTGGTTAACTTGTCTTGATTGGTCTTGACGATGGTTAACTCCGCGGAACGCTACTCGACAGAATTAAAGGATCGGTGCCTCGTGACTTGTAATCGAGGAATCATGTAACTTACTCCTGTGTTACAAAATTGCACGACAATCCTACCTGCGTTTGAAGGATCGAGTCTCTACTTTTATATCCTTCAATCTTTTCGAAGATCGTGTTTACAAGGCAGCGTGAAGAACCGAAGTTTTTCTCCAAGTTTTACAAATTTAAACAATAACCCTACGGAAGGACTCTTTCTTTTTCGCACGATCGTCCCAAAGCTTGCAAAGAAACGTCTTCCCTTCGCAACGATCTTTCAGAAGTTTGCTTTCTGATTTTTCTTTTATCACGGTTTCGTTGCATATTGTCGGTACAAGAATATGACAATAATAGGTTTAGGTTATGTTGCACGGTCCTAAGACTTAAGACTTCAAGGATCGATTGTCTATCTTAACCCTTTATTCTAAAACAAAAGAGTATTCCTAAAATTGGTTTTGGAGAAAAAAACCGTGCGTGAATTAAATTCGTATCTGAGAACCGAACCGCAAAGACATTTGTCTTTGGATGAATCTGATTAGCTGCAACTAGCTGCAGATTTTCTTATAAAAGGACGACCACAAATTGCACGAATTGTACCCCAGTATGATTCTCACTGAAAGGCCCAGAAGCAACTGTTCTGACTAGGAAACGAAGACGACTTTTTTGCCATAAAATTTTATCGATATGCAAACATTTGAATCGACACAAAACAAATTACAGGGGCGATCGCTCAGTACCAGACAACATCACTCCTACTCGAGGTCTAGCCCATGCCCCCTCACGAATCACGTGACCCAAATCAGCCAATCGTTAATTTTCGTTGCATCAGCGTTGCACCTGAATAGGCCCGATTTTCTGGATTACCCCCGCTAAAATCACTTTCAGTGATAAAAAAGGAATCTCGTCAAGTTCAAGGATTCTCACGGCTTCAGTCGCTCCGTAAGATAAAATTTCGGATACGATCTAACTCTCGACTAAATTAAACTAAACGAGTCTGAATCCATCTAAACGCGGCTGTGTTACATTAATTTACAATACAGACACGCTGCAACGAGTCGTGATTAACCATCTCTCGGGCGTAACGCGGCTCAACGCGTACATTGTCCTTGTCTCTCATGTAACAGAGATTACAAAACCGTAGGTAAAATATCTGCAGTAAAATATCGCAGCAAACGCAATTCGATGCGTTTCTTTCCCAGATCGATCCAGGCAGCGGTCGAGATTTAACGTTTCTGTGCAACGTTTCCACGTTGGTTACACGTCGGATTAGACTGGCACAATTTCCAAAGTATACCCTCACGAAGGCGACGCGGAGTTTCAAGCGGGCCAACGCCAAACTCCGGTTCTCCCAATTATTGTAAGGATTTGAGTTTCGCGACAAAGCCGCAATCCACCGGAAGCCTCATCCGCTGGGCAGCGTTCGCCGGACAATATCTACATTGTCGTTGGCCGGTCGGGCGAACAGGGGGGCGGGAGGGGGAGTGGTGGTGGTAGCAGCCACGCTGCGGACAAAAGGAGAGGTCGTGATTTGTTAGCGCGACGAGATACGAGAATTGTCCTTCGGATTAACAGCCTGTCGAGTAGTTTTTGTTATCGATCAGCGGCCGCCGCAGCCGCCCGGCCGGCGGCATTTATCAGGCCGGAGTAATTTTCGCGTTCTGTCCTGTCCTCCAGAAGAGGACTTTCCATCTCGATTTTTGGCGTAAACGCCGCCTCACCGCTCGCGATAACCGTTGATTTATCCCCGGCCGGGTAATAAAGATATCGAGTCACGGGAAATTACAAGGGGGCCCTTGGGCTGTTTGTCGCTTTGGAAGTTGTTGCCGTCCTGCCCTTGGCCACTTTTTCGTCCGACGAACGACGCACAATTACGTCACGGACAAGAGAGGCGGAACAAGAACGTACATATTTAAGGGATGAAGAAAATCTTGGGCAACTGAAGGGGGAAAGTTTTGGGTTAATTTCTGTGGGATGAATCTGAATCGTGGATGTTTGCTCTATGACGAGTAAAAGGAATGGGCTCTCTTTCAAAACTTTACGTACATATACAGAATACGACGAGCGAATTCGTCGTTTCACTTTAAACTGATCGACTGCATAAATCGAAACTTAAACCGTGAAAACTTAATTCTTTGTTTTAGAATTTGTTACGATAAATGAACTAATGGAAGTGAGCTGTAAATCGCGTGTAATAATACTGACAGATTGGCGGAAAGAGAAATAGTCTCTGGGTAGAGGCTCAAGGAATAAGTAGAATATAATAGCCTGTTACGAGTTAAGTAACACCGACTTTAGCGGCCATTTGGTTGGACCCGAATCCACGTCGATTTATGGCAATCTTTACTTAGCAAATTCCGCGGAGTACCTAGTCGCTTCACGGCACAGAGCCACGGGGGGATTGTTCGAACGTACGAAATTACGCGGCCGTGACCATTGTCTTTTCCACGTAACCGCACGTAGAAATCGCGAGAGAACGACGACCCGCAAGGATTCGCCCAAGAGAAAATCTACCAGGGACCACCATCAGGCAAGAGAAGAAAAGAAGAAAGAGGAAAGAAAAAACAGGAGAGAAGGACCTCGGTTCGGGATAGATCGAACGGCTCGAAGGGAAGGAAAACGGCCGCAATATGGAATCTGACGGAGACGTTTGTTAAATGACTTCGGTGCCGGTGCAGGCGGATGATAGATGAGGACGCGACGACTGCTTCTCCTCCGTCGGCCGGTAACCTGGAAAAACTGGCGCCGCCCTTGCACGGAATCCAATAAAACGAGACCGCGTGCCAGCAGCTATACACAGGTCTCGATCGGCCGCGTAGGAAATAAAGGATCGAGATAAAACCGCCCCCGACGTGCAGTAACACGTATCCGCGTCCGCTCGGCCAACTTGCGGCAGTTCTCGAGCAATTATTTTTACCGCCGACCCGGGACACGCGCGATCGTTTCCCGAATCTCGGAATTTCGGACGGAGGATCCCAATCGGATTAGCCGATCGATTCGTTTTCATTGCGTGCTCGCGAGTTCACGCGAATCAAAGCGATCGACGGCGATGAATCGGTTGACAGCGAGTTAGTCCGAAGTCGTTCTTTGCGAGGATATGAAAAATTGAAAAAAAAAAAAAAAAACACGAGCAGAAATTGTATTTATTCAGGGGGGTAAGAGTGGCTAGCGACAGGATTTTTGGTGAAATTTCTTCGGGATATGGGCGAGCGACGGGCTTTCACGGTTGTTCGTTTTGTTTTACCGCGCACGAGAGAGCACATCGGTAGAAAAGGGGGAAGAAAACGATGGTGAGGAATGGCAGTGCGGTGTAGCGGCAAGACTGGAGAGCAATTCTCTTGACAATTTGGCCTGGCGGTTCGCCAGCGGAGGCCAGTCGATTCAACTAATCTAAGTTGCTTAGCACGACTTCGTTCATCTCCTTCCACCGTTGCCTCCGCCACCGCCAATCCCCTCGCTACTTCGACTTGTTAGCTCTGCGTCTATCCTCCCTCTCTTGCTCTCTCTCTCTCTCTCTCTCTCTTGCCTCTCCTCGAGACTTGCTTTTGTTTCACGCTGTCTCTCCCGTTCCCTCTGTTATTCTCCTCCCTCGCACACCGCGAGAAACCCCGCCCCCAGCTATGAATACAAATGCATCGATGGAAAAGTATTCGCGCGCGTGTATCATACCCTTTCGCGGTTTCTCGGTATCGTGACCCTCCTATGGAAATTACTGCCGTTACTACTTCGTTCCTTTCCGCAGTTGTTTCTCCTTTCTTCCGCTTTGTGTCTCGAACCGTTTCTCTTCCGTTTAATGATTCAGAACGATTAAGTGTACGGTTACGGTGGGTGCGTGTTCCGCGGTGTTCGAATATACACGAAGTGCAGCAGATTCCCCGTGATTATTTCTTCTCGTTCAACTAAATTTTTATCACGTACGCGCTTATGCGCAGGGTGAATAATGAACGACTCGTTTCTTCACGTAGATCGTCACCTTCTACTCGGTCGTGCCACCAATACCGGGACACCCTGTATCGTTCGTTCATCCAATTAGAAATTCACTGGTCAGGATTGATCAAGCATGCACATATGTATTTTGGCAAAGTTTCTAGACTTCCAAGTTGATTGAATTATTAACGTCTAAAAACTGCCTTCTCGTCACACTGGACTGTAAGTAAGAGTAGCTGAGAACGTAGTTACCGAGCCAAGAGTCGCGATCGCCGAAGGAATTCGCTTTTAATGATCGATTCGAACGGCGGTTGGAAACTCTAGAGGCTCGTAAAACTGGGGAACGACTGCAGGGAACAGGCTGCAGTTCATTAGGAAGCGAGAAGGGGGGCATTACGACGCCTGACGCGCAGCGCAGCGCGCCGCGACTCGGCGTAGCTAATTGAAAGCAGATTCACGAGTTAGTGCAGGTGCGTGCTCAAAAGGTGATACGTCGGCGTAACGCGATACCAGGTGGAAGGAGGTGAACTCGCTCGGTGTTTCGCAGTCCCTGCGCACTTTAAGGCACCTTCCCTCCCCGTGTCGCGAGCTGCAGGCCCGCGCCGCGGCAACGTCCCAAGACCCGCTGACGATGCCCAAGAGGTGGCTCACAACTGTTATAACTCGAATAAGTTTGTAACCAAGATCTCGCCTGTCGCTCGAGCCACGCCTCTCGCCACCCCCGGCCACCCTCCCGCCCCCGCCTTCGTCGACGCGCCACCGTCGAGAGCTCGTAACTCGTGGCAAAACGCAATTCCTCGAAACGTAATTGCCTGCCGCGTGGAATTGCCTTCGCCCTCTCGTTTCACTCGCCGACTTGACGATCTGCCTCGCCGACTCGCCATTCAGCTTTGGATTATTTTTCGAAACAGCCGCCGCGAAAGGCGCTGAAGGAATATTAAATGGTTATTCGGTCGGCGATCGCCAAACCGTGGTTCCAGTGATTTTCAAAGGGTGCGGCGTTAATTGAGGGCGGGAGATTGGCTTGGGAATGCTGGGTTGTAAATTGTGGTTGGTACACCCTCGTTGAAAAATCTTGGGACAAGTACACGCGATAAGAAACCTTCGGGCGTTGAGGAATTTTGTGAATTTTCAGCTCGTGATTTACGATTGGAAATCTCTTGTTACAGAGATACTCAAACGCACGCGTAATTATTGATGTCTTCGATGTGAATCGATCCCTATAATTTTTAATATAATTTCGCTCCGAAGAACAGTCGTAGGTAAGAATAGTACATTCCACTTTAAAGTTTGGAGAACGAAAAATCGCGTGTATCGATATTAACTTGGCTCCATTCATAGTGATCACATCCTCTTATACAGGGATCAAATACACAGATAGACGTGCGATTAAAATATCTGTATCTTCATTTTGGGACGTTTTAAGTTTCACATCTTTGAATCTAAAAGACTCTGAACTTACGACGCTTTCGTCGACGAGACACAGAATTATTTCTGGACGCATTGTGTGTTCAGCCGCCACGTTATTGACGAGGGGTACAGCCTTGTCGTTCACTCGTCAACGTGTCTTAATGGAGAGGCTTTCGCAGCTGTTCCGCCCCCCTTCTCTCCGTAGACGACATTTTCACCGGCGTTTCGTCGCCGTTTCGTCGAAATACCGCGAGTATTGAATTTTTGCCGGCGAGCGCGCGAAGCGAGCCCCGCTTTAATGGGCCGGCCAGCGCGAAAATATTCGTCGACCAGAAGGGGACAAGAGACAGAACTCGCGTCTCCTTTAATTAACTGCGCTAATGAAAATGCCCGTTGACGGCAGATGTCAGGAATTCCGATAGGTCAACGAACTTCCGTCGGAGGGCAGCCGTCCCGACCGAAGCGCGGCCGCGAAATTATTCCGCGCGAGGATAAATAATGATCCTAAACGTCTTGCTTGGCGCTCGCGCGCGTACACACACACACGCGCACACACGCGCACACACTCTTCCACCCTCGTCACCTCGTGCTACTGCACACTCGATCTCGAACTTGACGAGTAATAATCGGCCGCCGCTCTCGGATCCTCTCTCTTCTGCTCTCCCCCTACCCCTCCCCCTCCCCCCAGTCCCCCGATCGTTCGTGCATGCGGAATTCCTAGCTACCGTGGCACACACACGCACTCAAACATCCGAGATACGCGTGCGGCGGGTCTCGGTTTCGCGCCGAACTGTCGGAACCTGAACAGCCCGGTCCTGGAATTTCAGGCTGCCGAAGCACTCCGTCGACTCCTCGAACGCAGCTACGCGGACTCGGGGCTTCGTGGCCACGCAACCCCATACAGACTGTGTCTTCCATCTTCCCCGAGGGTAAATATCGAGAAGGCAATTTGGAGAGTCAAAGAGATCGCGGCGAATTTCGACAACTGCGCGGGTTTTATTTGCACTGTTCGTTCGCGTTTCTTTTTATTTTAATTGGCGTCAAGTTTACACTTATTATACATATTCGGAGCGATTTGAAAGCCTTTTACGTCACTGTGGTGTTTGATTAACGTTTGTGGTAACGCAATGTTTTATTTAGAATTCCGTTTTTTTTTTTTTTTTTTTTATGTTTAGAAAGATCGAGTTGTAAACTATCAGGCAAAACACCTATATTTTTATTTACCGGAATATTTTTGTTTCTTAAATGCAAATTTTTTAACACTATAACTACCAAAGTGATCAAAATAACTAATTTATAACTTTCTTTGGACATTTTATAAACGTAAAAACAGTGCAATTTTAAAGATTTAATAAATAATTTTTCGTGAAATAATAAAAGCTCGGATACTTCATCGTATTATCAAGTTTCTCTACTTTTTTCTCGTTAATGTCTCTGGTGGAAATTTTATGGTTTAATCGTCGGTAGTTGTTAATGTTAATCGTACGAAAGCACGATTGACAACAAAGAACTTTACGAAATGAATGTTTCGAAACGAGAGGAATAATGTATTTTGTACGTTTTCTATTCAGTGAAGGTTTCTTTGTCGACGCGACTCTACGACGACAGTGGCTTAAACAAAAGATCGTTCGCAAAATTGACGAACATTGTATTTCACGGGTCAGTGTATCGCATGTATATTTCAAGAACGGTGAAAAGAGGGACAAAGTGAAGAGAGGAAGGACTAGAATACTCGCGTAGATTACGAATGCGCGCGTAAGTGCAGGAGAGGGATCAGAGCTGGCTCAAGCTCAAACTAGTTATCTCTTTGGCTGGTGCTATCGGAGCGCACGCACCCTCGCCCCTTCAAGGAGCTCTCCCGTGTTAACTGCTTGACAAACTAAGTTAACGTTTCTTACGTTGTAATTGGCTCCACGCGGCACGCGAAATTGTGTAAGCCACGACGACGACGACGACGACGACGATGACGAGAGCGACGACAACGACGACAACGACGAGAGTAAAGGGGAGACGAAGGAGGATGCGGCTGAGACGAGCGAGGGGATGATATTGTTGGCGTTACACCGGTTACTGCGTCGATTCAATTCGTGGAATCTTAAGGGGATGCCGGAATCGGGGAAAGCGTTGAAGGGAGTTTGACTCTCGATGCGTGGTGGCAAATTGTCGTGAATTCGGCTCCGTTGTTCCTCCGTTGCGTTCACTACCCCGTCCCCTCCCCTCTCGTACCCATCCTCCCTCGAATTCCGGTAATTTTGGGAAAGACAACAAAGAGGGATGTTAATTGCTACCGAGAACGGGAGACGCGGTAATTGGTGGCAGATAGCGAGGACCAAGACGGCAAGCTTTTCCGGGCTAGCGTCTCCATGGAAATTCGATTTACACCGCGAGCTGCCGTCGAATCTTCCCTGATCTCGACTTTATTCGCAAGTTCGCCAGCGAATCGGGATTATCAGCTAATTCGACTCGACGCGATTTATCGATTCGGTTGCGACGTCGTGTCAAGATTGCGCGATAATCACTTACCTTATAATTTTCTTCTCAGTCTTCTTCAGCAAACATTTTTGTTCTATTTGTAAAATTAAAAAGAAATTCCTTTGTTTGTTTGTGTCTTTTCTTTTTTTTATCACTGAAAGTGATTTTAGCGGAGGTAACCCAGAAAATCGGGCCTCTTCAGGTGCAACGCTGATGCAACGAAAATTACCGATTGGTTGATTTGGGTCGCGTGATTCGTGAGGGGGCGTGGTATAGACCTCGAGTAGGAGTGGCGTTGTCTGGTGCTGATTCAAGTGTCTGCGTATCAATAAAATTTTATGGCAAAAAAGTCGTCTTCATTTCCAGTCAGAACAGTAACTCAGTGAGACGAATCGTACAGGGGTACAAGTCGTGCAGTTTTTTTTATTTACAGCCTAGCGTGCTTCACTTAGTGAATTTTCGTTTCGATTTTTCTCCTAGCAAACGAAAGATCGTGTCCTTATTTCTTTTAGTCGTCATCTGTGCGCGTCGACGATAATAACTGACGAATCGGCGCGACGGCGCAAATCTTCGATCTCGTTTGGCAAATGGCCGATCTCTGTGCCCCCGGTACCGTTTGCCAGTCGGGACAAAAGAAGTCTCCTTGACGTGTGTTCCTAGCCGCGAATCCGTAGAAAAAGGGTTCACTACCTCGTATAGTATGGCCGTATTGTTCCTCGGCCAGGCGTTCCTCTTCTAACACGTTCTTTCTTATATCATAGTTTTTTGCTTCCCACTTTCTGCTCCGTGCCGAACTTTCCGACGAAAAATCGATACCTCTCTCAAACTGCTAGGTAACGTTATCTCTTCAAGTTCGCGCTTTAAATTTCTAAGAAACATCGGACAACAATCAGAAGGTTTGCAATTGTGCGTTCGATGGTAAGCGATATCTATTATGTGACATTACATTCATATATAGAATATACACATTTTTATATGCACGTAGAAAGGAATTGTTAATTAAATTTCTCAGTGTCTTAAAACTTCAACGTTTCTGCGTTGCATACGAGTCTCTGGAACAAGAGATCGAAACACATCCACGTTGAATCTGAAAACATTTCCTACAAAGTCGAGGTATGTTCGTTACGAAACAATGAATCATCGCTGCTAATTTTCTAAAATAATGATAATCTTACGAACCACGGGCGTAAACTGCGAATAGAAAATACATATAATACCGCGAACGTGCATCTTTGCAGTGAGTTGCAACGATAATTCGCGATAATTTCTCGAAATGACTTTCATCCAGCTGCATCGGCGATCCGTCACGAATTCCACATCCCTGTCCGACCGCTCTCACGACCCGTAACTCGTGATTTTTCCAACGGCGTGTGTTTCCCCGTGGCGTTCGCGCCGCTCTATTTCCTACTTCGCCCACGCCATTCGACGTTACATTTCACTTGGCCTGGCCAGAAGGAGCGTCTTCCATTTCCCGCTCCTTCCACCGTATAACAAGTTTTCCTTTCCATTTGAAAACGATTTACCGTGCTACCGTGTCCTGTCAGCTCTGCGAACGGCCCGCCTCGAGATTCCGCGATATTACGAAATATGACGGGAACACCGGGAACCGGTGGGACGGGGCGCGGGACGTTGCTGAACACAAAGCGGGGAGGGGGCTGTAATTTGACGGGATCACCGAGCCAGCGACACGCTGGAAATTTTTCACCGAGTAGAATTCCATTGTTTGCGGCCGGGCATACCACGTCCTCGTTGTCCTTCCTCCAACGACCACCTTCGTCCCCTTCCCACCCCCTCACCCCTCCGCCGCCACTGTTTTCAGCTTCTCACGAGCGGAACGAGCGCGAGAGTTTCGACTCGGCGAGATCTCGTTTGATAAATTCTCCGTCACCCGCGATAGGGCGGGCCGCTCATAACTTGCATAGCGCGGACATTTTTTTCGGAAATTAAAAAGCATTGTTCGATGCCGCGAGCTCCTTCTTTTTTTTTTTCTTCTTCTTTTTTTTTTCCTCCCCCGAATCCCACGCTTTCCCACGCTTCTTTGTCCGCTGGAAGTGGAACACCAGACCGATAATTGCCTCCTCCGTTCTCCTCTGGCTAATTTTTATTTGTCTGGCGGAGAATCTCACCGAGGAGCAAATTCGATGTCGCGTCATCGAGGACGAAATTCAAAATCGTAAAATTTCAGTTCGATTGATTCGTTCAACGCTTATTTCGCATCGTCGTATCACATCGATCCAGTGCAATTCCCTCTGGAAATACCCTTTTCCAAGGTAGATTCGAAACTAACAAACGAAAGAAGAAGTTTTTCAAATGTCCAGCAACATTCCCGCCGCGACGATTATCCGCCGTGAATTCCACGCTTAAGCTCACCTCTATTAAGAATTAAAACCAAGCCCAACAGAATTTCTGAATTCGATCGATCCGTTTAAACCGGAAAGGGGAGACCCGATGGCAACGAAAAACAGGAAACTTTTAATAATCCGCGCGTTCGCGGTCCCCCCCCCCCTCTCGTTCGTACCAACAACTCGTCCCTCCACCGTTTCGTCGGTTGGTCGTTTCTCCCGTTCCCCGGCAGATACAAGCGAGATGAGTTTCGCGCTAATTCGAAAGACGAGATACGCCCCCGAGGCTGCTCTAATCTCGTTCGTGCCGCGTTCGCGGTATTGCGATGAAAGGCGTACCTTAATTTTCGCCGTTCCGTTCGCGGCACGGAAACGTCGACGACGAACGAAGGGAAAGAAAAAAGAACACTGAGAAGGAAAAAGGAGAAAATCTCCCGGTGAAATACGACGAATGGTAATGAGTCCGGCGTTCCGACGCGACGCTTCGAACTTCACGGGTTTCCAAAGTTGGTCGAGAATTTTCTTTGTTCGATCAGTTTCCAGTGACGGGTCCCCCCCTTCCTCTCGCGTCAAACGGAATCGTCTTACAATTCCGCGAGCACCGTCTTTGATTCCTAGTCGCCGGAGTAATACCTTAATTGAGGAGCTCGTTCGACGCCTTTCGTCGACTGGTAATCCTACGTGGATCCACCACACTCCCGCTTGGATAGTTTGATAATTTGAGAAATTAAAACTAGATACGTATCAAGTTGGACGAGTTGGACAGTTTATCGAAGCAGCGACGCTTTAGCGTTTTCAAAGGCCTTTTATTTGCACTAATAAAATATATATATATTCAACAGACGATAAAAGCGAATACTCCGCTGGATTAAAAATTACCGCGTTGCTTCTCGGCCCAAGAAGGGAAGTTCGGAAACATTTTTCATTCGGTAGCCAGTGAAATTAACCTACGGCAGAAAGTTCGCCACCGCTAATAGACATTCAATATTTATATACTATAAAGTTCCTGGAGAAACTGTACGTGAACCGTGAGCGAGCTGCAGCCTCGCCTGCTGCGCCCCGTGTATTTCTGCCGCGTTTCGCAGAAGTTTCGAAAACCTGCTTCGAAGGCTGACACCTCGACACAAAAAAGTGTGCGGTTCGTTCGAATCTTCCGCTGCCCTTCCAACCCTTTCGAACGTCCAATCTTCGCGGGATCAACACGCGCGGAACAAAGAGGCGAAAAGCAAAACCGGACGGATATCGCGACTCGAAACGCGGATTGTCACTCGCAGCCACGACGCAGCTTTCGTTTCGTCGTGGGAAACCGAGTCGCTCGGTTTTCGTGTCCGTTCGGCGACGATCGAATTCGACGGCCAAACGATTCGAGGCCGAGGAGAAATGGTTCTTGGTTCGAGGCGAGGTATTGTCGAGGGAGCAGCCGAGCGTCTTTCGTTGCGATCAAAATTCACTGGCAGCCCTTCACCGTAATTCACCGTGACGACTCGGGGGAGAGGGTGGTCGGCTCGTGCGTGCTGAAAACCTGAGAAAATCATCGTCGACGACGTGTTCTGCCGCAAAAAGCTCGAATGTCAGGCGAGTCCTTTTGTTTGCGTGTATGTTGTATGCATGTGTGTGTATGTGTGTGTGTGTGTGTGCAGATTGCGGCGCAGCGCATACCGGCGACAGGGTGCCGCGGGTTCATTTGCACCGTGACAAGGAAGCTGCTGTTGGAACGAGGCACGCGAACGCGAGACGTCGTACAGCACGTTCAATGCGACTGGTACACCGTTTGCAGCGATTCGAACAGACAGTTCGACAGTTAGGCGGTTTGTAGAAATTTAAGAAATTTGTTTTCAAACGATCCATCTGTTACTTTTTAAACACCCCGGAACCGAGTGGAAGAGCAACAACACACGGGTATGACGAGAATGTACGATTTGTATGAAATTTTAATCAGCGTCCGCTTGGCGAACGTTAATTTGTACCGTTCTAGATTTGCCTCCGTTTATCAAACGATACGATTATTAGCTGCACCGATGATACACTCTACGCGCCGATAATTACTCGCGAAGATAGAAGATTTAGAAATCTCATTTGAAATTTATATTGATCAAGCGCAAAACAAAAATATAACACACATAAGAATTGTAGGAAACACGTAAAATATTGTCTCTTTTGCAACAATTCCAACGCTTTCTTTAACTCGGTATGTGTAAACGATGGCCATTCTGTCTTATTTGCGAGTGACGGCGAGCAAAAAGCTCGAAAGAGAGAAAGCTTGTTGGGAAAGCAGCGTTACAAAATCGCTCTGTTTTTGCCGGAGGAATCCCCTGGACGGTTCGTGAAACAGCCTGTAGCAAAGAGACAGCGAGAGAGAGAGAGAGAGAGAGAGAGAGAGAGAGAGAGAGAGAGGGAGGGAGAGGTGGAAATCGGACGATGGGGTAAGCCGGCGGCGAAGGCGGTCGCAGAGAACGAGAGAATTTAATTTCTCGGTAACATTACACCTTAGGAGCCTTATTCCAGCGGCTTTGTGCGCCTCCAGGGGTGGCGCAGAGAGACACTCGATCGCAGGACTCCATTTGCGGTTTAGCATAATGGAAATCCAACGCGCCCTCGGGGCCAACGCTACTCTCTTCTCCCCCTTTTCTTCTTTCTGCAGCGCCGGGCTATAGCATCCCGGGGCCGAGCTCTGTCTTTCGCGGAAAAATAAACAAGTTCGTGCAAACACCGACGCTCGATCCGTCCCGTGGACCGGCGAGATCTCGACGAACGTCCCGGTTCTCCTTCCGGACATTCGACCTCGTCGATGGACGACGAGTGATTCGCGGAATTTAGGGTCAGCCCAATCATGGAATCGCTTCCTTCCGCGTCTCGAACGGTTGCCTCGTTATATTCGTATCGATGAGCTTTGGGCAAGGAAGTTTCGAGCGTTGTTCAACGTCGAGTTGCGCCGCAACGCGAGTGGATCACGTCTACAATAGGTTACAATCGTTGACCTTAAAAAACTTTGTTGTCCGATTTGCTCGACGAAATTCTCGCATCGGCGGTATTCTCGCAGGATTAAATGGAAAATTGCTAAATTCGTTTGATCAGGATCGTTCGAACGGAGATAGTATTATTGGAATAAAAAAATATTGTTCAACTGACAGAATGTTACGTTGAAATGTTTTCGCGAATGATTTTCTTTTGCAATTCTTTCAAGATTTCACAATTTCTGTTACTTCGTATTCGATGTTGGTCTCTACGAATAATTCTTCAAACAATTCCCCGTTGTACCAATATTATCGGACAGAGCTGGGGTCATTTGTTATTTCATTTCAGTGAATCAACTCGAACGAAAGACTGTTCGCGGGTGATTTATTTTCATTTTTAAAACACACGAATTGTTTCAAACTGTCACTTTTTCATCTTTTCATTTTCAAAAATTAAAATTTGCCCAAACCCTGCCGTCGCATAATTTTCACCACCGCATTTATCGTTCCGTTTTATTTTTATTTTAACCGAGCAACAGATTAAATTTTCCCGTGAAATTCATACGCGCGATTACTGTCCGTGGATTACTGCACGTGACAGCCATGAACTTCGATACTCATCCCCGCGAATACGAGGGGTTTCACCATATAGAGTCTTCTAATAAAAAGCTCAAGCACGCTTCCTTTCTTCGTAACTGGAGTCGTTAGGGTCGACATTTTAATTTTAACAGCGACGAAGCCGCAATTGGCTCGAAGGGTCACTGTCGACGTTCCTCCCTCCGGTGGCTGGGGCTTAATGACCCCTAATGATGAGTTAAAAATAACCGAACCCCCGGCCAAGATCGAGGGAGGTCGAGGTCGTGACGAATACGCGCAAGGGGAAAGGTGACTGGATGAAAACGAGAGAACCGCCGGTGATTTTTTCAGAATTCCGAGGACGGGTTTGCCCGTCGAAATTTCCCGTGAATCGTGTTGCGCAATTTGCGCAAGTAACGTTTATTACGCGGCACAAATGATCGTGATCGTTAACCGGCGCAGAATTTCATTATATTTTAATTCGAGCGGCGACAATCAGCGGGCAGATTGGAAGCTGGAGCACACGGCGGGTGAAATATAACAAACGACCAATAACATTCCGAGTTAATTACACTGTTTAATTAATATACACAAATCACCGACGCGGCGGATCGAACGTCTAACGGGGTGAACGATGATCTAAGGATTTCACACTGCGTTGTTAATTGGCGTGTTGCAACTAGGCTGCTTTGGAAATATAATTAAGAAAACTCGATTGTTTTTCAAATACCACAAAAGGTTCTGTAAATTCGAACTTTTTCACGTTGTATGTGAAGAGTTTAAGGTGACGGATGCATGGAAAGGACGAATAATAGGCTAGATGAGAAAGAGTCACTGCCTAGATTCATCAGTGGGGCTCCTTACCCCAGACGCTTGTTGTTGTAACTACCCACTAGACTGGCCCCCGATCTCACCCATCCTAGCGAGGTTCCGCACACTGCTTTGCTTAACATCGGAGGATCGGCAGGATGCTAGGCGCGCAGCCATTTGCCAACTGTGCTAGTCAGTGTTCGAAACGCGTAGTTGAGGGATCCTAGACCGCTACATATACATTCTGTGCAATTATGTATCATTAAATTCCACACAAATGCGTAAAAATCCGCAGTTTAGTTACAACGCATCGTAATTAGGTCTTGCCAATTTTATTTGAAAGTGTTCCTGTTTGTATTTGGTAAACACTGCAGCGAACTGTTATATCAACGAGCCATATTTTCTTTCTGATCCATTGACAAAAATTCATCAATCGAACTTCCAAGGTTGTCACGAAACGACAATGAAAAGAATTTGACAAGAATTTCGCTCTTTCCTTTAAAAGTTAACTCTCCCTTTCTGAAACGAAGCGAAAATGGAATTCTCGGCGATTAAACTAAATGCGATAGTCAAACCGCGAAAGCTTCTCCTCGACGTCGCTGTTTCAAAGAGGCACGAAGCTTTGCGGCACGTTTAGGTTTAGAGAGGCGAAACGATTTATCGATCGGGACGGGAAAGAGCAAGCTTTTTGATATTTCATGGGGAAACGGTGGGATAATGGCCGCATTCGTTGGCCGTTTATTGGCGACGATTGCCGGGATCTTTCAGCGCGATACGCGGGAAAAGCGAGACGCTTTATTCCGCCGCGCGGCCAAGGTAACAAATTTTGACGCCTTAATGAACGCCGGATTAAACGTTCCGGGCTCATTAACCCGGCGGATCGGCGCGAAAAGCGAAGGAAGAGAGGCGGCGGCTGCCTCAACCCGTGGGATATTCCTGGCTGAAAAAGAATTACACGGGTAATCACCCAGCAGCCCGGATAATTGCAATTGACGAACGGAACAAAGGGTTAACTTTCGCTTTGCCGATGCCGAGGAGCGCGCCGTGCATAATCCACCGAAAATTTGTTTCGATAGCTCGCTTTCATTGCCAGGAAGATGATTATGTGCCTGAGAGACAGTCCATCATCGCGGCGTCCGACCCGAGAACGACTGTAATTTCATTCGAGTATGAACGGTCAATTGTTCATTGGACGAAATTGAAAAAAGAAAATACTTTATTATATTTTGCTTGAGGTTCGAATTAAATCGCGAAGACGTTTCATGTTACTGAAGGAGCTCGTTGAATTTGTTTAAATGATATTTTTGATTAACATTTCCTGATGTCGTCGGAAAATAAAAGTGCTTGCAAACGCTTTTATTCGTGTAACGAATCTCTCTAAGCAGGAAATTTTTCCAAGTTGTACAGAAATCTCATACCATTACAATGAAATATAAAAAGGTAGGATCAGTTTAGTCGTCGAACGTGCAAAATAACACGAAACTAAGAATCAGATTGACAATATTAATTAATAATATAAGTCTTTTGTTGAACAGAAACCTTGAATTCAAGCGCGACACGATCCTCTGTATATTTCCACTTATTTTAATTTCTTTGGCCAGGTTGAAAAATATACGACCCCATCGTGCATATCGGGGCCATTGAAAGGACGGGACATTTTTCAAGCCACGACGCGGCCCAAAGAGTTAAACGATAGAATAAATCGTCCGAAGAATTCTCAGGCAACAATTTCTTATCATTCATCATCTTTTCTTCTTTTCCTTTTTTACAGGGAGGCTGTGATGAGGGAAGCCGGTTAAAGGACCCTGTGTCGCGCAGGCGCCGGTAGGAGTACAGGAAAGATGCTGCCTTCCTCGAGAGCTTTATTAAGCCCGCTGCTGCTTCTAATCATCGCTGGAAGCGCCGGTGCCTTCAGTTCCCGACAAGGAGGTAAGAAAACTCCGTTTCGAAGATGTTTTGTCCCGAAAGGCAACAACGGCGGCGATGGCAGCGATGGCGTCGACGACAACGAGGACGAGGAACAGTGACGTTCCGCGTCCCTCGTCAATTTTCCGAAAGTTTTCCTCGAGTAAATCTGGTTAAGTCGTTGACCGAGTTTCCCCGTGGACCCGGGTATCCTCGTTTCGACGACCGAGGCGCTCCTCGTTCTCATCTCGCTCGAATTCTGGTCGTTTAAACCGATGCTGCCAGTGTCATCGAACGTTTCGCAATCGTGGAAACGAAGATCGAGAACCTGTTGGACTATCGACCCAGTTAGCCTTGTTTTTAAATTATGTAAGTCGAAGGGATAACGAGTCTTGAACTCGAAGTTCCCGGGATAATCGTTGTCCTCTACTCCCTGTTGTGCAAACTACCCTGGCGACGACCACCTTCTCAACGCACGATAAATATTTGCGCAACCGAGTTCCGACTGTCAAAAAGGCGACGGTTTTACTTTTGTGGAACTATGAAATTTGTTTTTTTTTATCACTGAAAGTGATTTTAGCCGGGATAACTCAAAAAATCGGGCCTCTAGGTGCAACGCTAATGCAACGAAAATTAGCGATTGGTTGATTTGGGTCACGTGATTCGTGAGGGGGCGTGGCGTAGACCTCGAGTAGGAGTGGTGTTGTCTGGTACTGAGCGATTATGCCTGTAATTTGTTTCCTATCGATTCAAATGTTTGCATATCGATAAAATCTTGTGGAAAAAAAGTCGTCTTCATTTCCTAGTCAGAACAGTTGCTTCTGAGCCTTTCAGTGAGACGAATCGTATTGGGGTACAAGTCGTGTAGTTTTGTTTTGTCTTTTGCAATGCTCTTTTATTCCCCTTTTATTCTTACTTTTGGCAGAAGGAAATTTATTTATTTATTTATTTATTTTGCCAGAATTACTGTGGCGATACTGTGGTGTCGCAGGTTGCAGGAATGTCGTTACAGGCCGCGGTAAATCCGCGCGGATCCGACGACAATTTTCGAAATGCCTTGAAGCGAGCTACATTTTAATTCGCCGCCGCTTACGCGGGGCTAAGTAGAATCCGGTGGACGCATAACCGTTTCATAACCGATCCGCGAGACAACGGCGCGGCGCTGGCTTAATGCAAACTGGCGCCATTTCCCGGAATTACCGAGGGGCAGGAGGGGGAGGGGGAGGACGAGCCTGCCTCTGAATTTACACGACCTTATTTCGGGGAAGGCGCGCAATTCGCGCAACGCATGCCACCTCTCTGACGAAGTACAACACACGGAGAACGGAAAACGCGCGCGTACTCCGCCAGGACCACCACCACGCGCCACCACGCGTCGTTCCGAGGCGTCCTATCCTCTTTCTCCGCTCTGCTCTTTCCTCTTCTCTCCGTCATTTTTCTCCGTTTTGTTGTACCCCCCCCCCCCCTCCCAGCCTTCTGTCTGGCTTCTTCGCCGTTTCGCGTGACCGGCGTTATTCCCTGTCTCCCCAGTCGTTTGTCCGCGTTTCGCTTTGCTTACTCTCGCAGAGAGAACACCTCTTAGTGACCATTTCCTAGATTAAGGTCACCTGGAGAGCAAATAGTTGTTAGAGGTAGAAAGAGGGAGGCAGTGGTGCCGCGCGGACGCTCAACTTCCGCTGTGTGAATGTCTCTGGAAAACTATTTACGCGCGAAACACCGTCGCATTTCAGAGATACCGAAGAGATACGGCTTCTCTCGCGACCAGGCAACCGGGAATTTCCTTTCTCACTCTCTCTCTCTCTCGATGTAAACTTCATTGTTTCGCTTGTTCTCTATCCTCGGTGTTAGCTTTTGATACGAGGGTCACGAATGTCCGTTTCTGTTCAGATACAAATTCGACTATCTTTCGTTTTCTCTCTATTTAGTCCTCTCTCTATCGGGGAATGTTTTACTGCCAATGTTGAAATTGCTGCATTCGGAATAGTTAATTACTACCATACGATGGTGAAATATATATTGTCGCGCTCATAGTGTATTTCGTGACAGAATATGTATGTACTTGTGACGAAGTATATTGTCACTCTTGTATACAGTTTGCCGCTTGATAGTCGAATCATTGTTATTGTGATCGCTGCTGCTCAATATTGGACATATGTGTAGCGAGAGATCTTGTTTCTATTGTCGTAACGAAATTTCCAACGATGGTCTAATAAATCATATTCATGGCGAAGAAATCTGCTTTTGAAATCTCAAAACGAATCTAAAAAAGTTTCCTCTAGATTACGAAAATTTATTCACCCAATTGAAAGATTGAAAGGATCTCCAAATCGATCCCACAACAGCATCGAACCATTTTGATCGAAGCAAGTGCTTAAGGGGAGATTTGATCCCTTCGAGGGATAAGAGATCGCTTCAATTTCTCGTTCGAGTATCCCACGGAATGACAGTATCGCGCACGAGCGACAAGTTTCGTTGTACACTCGCCGGTATCGGAACGGGCGTACGTGTTCAGATCGTTAACCGATGGACCATAGTCACCCGATGACAATTTTCACAATTTTCGTCGCAATTCTCCTGTCCCCTCCAAATCTTAAAGTACCAGACCGCGCTGCTTTTTTCAATCGCGGCGTGCAATTCTTACAGTTGCACCCGGGTCTCGTCGAGATTTTATTTGCAGCGCCCCAAAACGACGCCACTATCGTGACACCACTAACCCTTTAAGAGTGCAGCCGCCCATTGACCCAGATTCCCGACGATGCGCGAGCGGAATCTCGCGAAAAAATTCTCGCCAGGGCGAGACCTCGACCTCACGGCGAATTAAGGCCGTCGCGGAGGTAATATCTTTCGGTCAGACTCGAGTTCTTGTATCCTGGTTCTTATATTCGTCCCAGTCGTACAAGACTGCTATATAGGATAGCGGACGTTTGAATCTCACAGCCAGGTTTTTTGGAAATTTCTTAATGAAAGTGAAAATTTTCATTACCCCGAATGTGATTAAATGCATTAAGATTCTTGATCAATCTCGAGTTCCCAAACTTGTGGCGAAAAATTCGAATAGTTTCGAACACGACTGGATGTCTCAGAACTTCTCGGATTGATTAATTAAGTTAATTTTGATTGGTTTTGAGTCTTGAACGTACGAAAAATTCGTACGTTCTTGAAATCTCTAAAATTCTCAATTAGTCCTGATTAGTCTTGAGTCTTGAAACATAAGAGAAAATGTCGATGCCTTGAAATTTTTAAAATTTTCAATCAGTCTTGATTAGTCTTGAACGTACAACGAAAAATTCGAATAACTTCGAATATAATTCGGTGTTTTGAAATTATTTTTTTGAAAGTCTTAGTTTTGAGTCTTCAACTTGTGGCAAAAAAAATTCGAATGTGGTCTTTTGGTCTTTTGAAACTCCTAAAATTCTTAATTAATCCCGATTGTTGAAAGCCACGAAGGTTCTGATAGATGACGTGTATTCAATACGTTACTGGATGGCATCTTCAATTACTGGAGAATTAAAATCCATCTACGTACGTTATTCGTTATTCGTTTTTTATGTCGCATATTACGCATTTGAGAAATGGAGGAACGCTTGTAAAATACTGAATACGTTATCAGTAATATTCCCTCTCGTGCAAGTGAGCTAATATTACTCGACATTTATTAAAGGATGAATAGGAATATTATGAATGGAAATATCTTCTTAAGACGATCGTAAAGAACGATATCTTCCTCGTTATTTCACCGGTGAAATTAACCGCGTACGCGATAATTGTATAGAGCGTGGTCTAGCTCATAATTTTGAGCCTCAACGTAGTGAAAAGTATACCTTAAAAGTGTATTAACAATACTTTATTGCTTGCCACCTATCAAATAACAAACGTGTAATAAGTAAGATACATTTAAAATGCAAAAATAATAATATTCTCCATTAACCATTAACGTGCACGTCGCGAAGAGGGTAGAAGAGTCCAAATATAACCGAAGAACAAACTGGGAAATTCGAAAAACAAAAGGTGGAAGATTCTTACGAGGCAACAATAAGAGGTTCAGTGCCATCTGCGAGCTTGCAAGTTGCCCTCAGTGTCTAATATAGAACCGACAATGAGTGTACCAGGAATACTCGGTTCAGCGAGTCGTTGTTTCGAGAACTAGTCGCGCGATGAGCCAGTCCCGACGCGCCGTTGGATGGTTTTCATTTTCATTTGATTTTGTCCGCTTATATTGCGTCTGCCAAATTACGCGAACGAAGAGGAGAGCCAACGAGAACGGTTTCGTAACTTTTGTTTGAAAAAGAATGTGGTCGTTGACAGAAAAGAAGTGAAAATTCCGCGAAACTCGGCCATCGTCAGTGGGGTAGAAAATTATCGTGTCCGCGTTGTTTGTATTGTGTGAAACATTTTTGGACATTTACACCGTGTAATGAAACACGAGCGTTGTAATTTGAAGCGAACGTACACGAAAATTACAAGAAAATTACAATTATTGCAAACATTGCTTATTTAACGAAAAAAATTTCCCTACATAGAAAATATGTAGTGAAAAAAGTTCACGTTACGAGTAAAATTATGCAACGTGAATAATTACTCCACAATGGACAAGTAGAGCACAGCATGATCATTTTAAACACGAAATGAGCGTGTAATTAAATGTAATAAACTGAGCATGTGATTAAAAATAATCAGATGAGCGTGCAATTAAAAATAATAAAATAAACATACGATTGAATATTATCCCGGTGATTATTGAAGTTTATTAATATAACTGGCAATCGATTGTTTGAATACTTTGATGATCTCTGCGAGATATCATCCTGTATCGAATATACCTTGTAATTTTCTACGTATATTTTCGGATTTGTTTCACGATAGGCGACATCTCGTAACGGTGTCAATGAAATTTCAAATTGCGATAATACAATATATTCGTTGAAAGACGTCTGCAAGCGGACCTGTGTAGATTTTGATTGAGTTTTGAGACGCAGAAATCGCTTATTAGCAATTCCACTTATTTAATATAATAATATTACAATAATATATATAATGTATATACAATATATAATAATATTATTATTTAGGTTCGTTGTTCTTTCTTTTTTGCGTTTAGGAGAAATTAATTATGAAAATTATACAACCGTATTAATGGGCGGAGCAATCGCGAAACGCGTACGCGGGAATAATGAATGACCGGGGCTCCATCGGGGAAAAACCAGGTTACTGAAATTGATTTTTGACGATATTTCTTTATAGACATTTTTCGTTTTATAAATCTATTGGATGATGCTACAAAATAAATTCCCACTCAGCGGTAGTTTCAGGGATGGTTGCTCGTTACGGTATTTTTGAGCGTTTGATGACTGTTAAATCACACAACGAGAGATCGGTGATTGTCGAGAGCGGGATATAATAATAAATAAAATTCGCGTTGAAAAGTTATTTACTCTTTCCATTTCAAATCCTTTTTCATAGTTTACGCCTATTGGAAAAATCGGGCAGCTCTGTCATCGGGATTTTACTGTCACGCTGGAACGTTCAACTAATCGGATACTTACATCGCTATCGATTTATTATAAAACAACGTATCGTATCGCAGTATGTAGGATAATTCAATGTTCAAACATATAGTATATTCGTTATCAAAAAAAGATAAAAGGAAGTTTAAAATTGATATATAATTCCAATTCATACGACGTTCGTTATGTTAAATTTCAGAAAATTATTAAATTCATGATGCGAAAATAATTAAAAATAATGAAAATAATTTGAAAGTTATTATTAAATTAACGAAATAACTGTGATAATATTCACGGGAAATTAAATGTTGCAAACTGTTCAAAGAGAGTGTCCAAAGTAGAATAGACCATTTGCTGTAATACATGTCTGCTAGATGAAACGAACTTCTACTTAACTCTCATTTCTTTAGTTGTATTCGTCAAAAATTAAAAATGCATACTGGATCATACGTCGTTTGAAACCCTTTTTAATCTTTTAACATTCCCAAATGAAATTCTTCTGTCGTTTCAAAGTTACAGCCTGTTTCAGTTTAGTTATATAAATCGGTCTTACGATTATAAAATTATAAAAAAAACTACATTCAAGAGTTAAAATTCAAATTCACATTTTGTAGGATTACAGTTTGCTTTTTCTTTCAAATCGAGATCACAATTCGAACCACGAGTTACTCAATGTTACAACCGAAAGGGTTAAGAAAGAACGCGTTGCAAACATCCCATTCAGAAAAATAAAATGCCCCTGTCGTCGTAACCGAGATTCAACCCCGTGGCCATATTGAATTGCCCTATCGAAGTCGTCGAACGAAACGGAGAACACGCGAAATAGAAACGACGCAAACGGCGGTGAATTGGCACGGGTCGTAAAGCGGTTTGCCTCTCGAAACGCAGCGTCTCCACGTTCGAGGGCTAATCAACGTTTCCCGTTTAAATTCAAGCGCGTGTCGCGCGCGAAACGGCTGAACGAGCGGGTTTCGATCCATCGACTCCCCGGAGAGCCCTTGAATTTTCGGCGGAGTCGCGAGAAAAGAGCGAGCGCGGCAATTGGAAACAGGGAGAAAGTAGACCGATGCCCGTAGACGATTGCGACGCCACGTGCTAAAGAGCAATAAGGCTCCGGCTGCGTTTCCATTGATCGCGATACCGTTCCGCGTATCGTAAATCCCGCATTACGCCGGCCGATTAGGGCAATTACCAAGAAATAGGATTGTGGAACAATGAACCCCGCGGATTGCTCTGTCGTGCCGGCGAGCGTGCACCACGCCATTCCGCGAAAATTTGTCGCGGTTGTTGCCTGCTGAGTTCCCGTCGGGCGCAATAACGTTATGCACTTCGGAACGGTATTAGAATCTGTTGTTACGCCAAGTTCGTTATACGATTGGAGACAATTCCTGCTTAGCGGGGAAATGGACCGTCTGAGTGGGTAAACGTTGCATGGTAATTCCATCAGATTAATAGGGTTTTAGAAAACGGTGTCGAAAAGAAGCACGGTTTCTCTTGTTTTTTTTCTTTTTTCATTTCATTTTTATTTTTATTTTATCTTATTGCTCCATGAACGTTTGTAAATTTACTTAAAGCACAAGTTTTTGAAAAAAAGCGTCTGTTTGATAATTCTTGATATCCTGGGATAATCAAGCTCAATTAAATAGCATCTTCGTTGAATACGAATTTGGGAATTAATATGAAATTAATATAAAATACTGGACAACAGTGATCCTCAATGTCTATTGGGCGATAGTTAATACTAGATGTCCTAAGATATTTTAAATAGGCGATCCCAGTCTAGTATCGTCCGTGTTTGGAAAAACAACAGTATCGTGAATAGACTAACGTTTCTCCGGAAGCTATTTGCAAAATCGAGAGGAAATTGTTGAGCAACACTTTGATCCGACCTCGAGAATGAACAGAAGCCAATTGAAATGATTGATTCGCGAGACCGGGTTGCTCAATTTCGCTTGGAGGTTCGTTTCAGCAGCGGGTGAATTTTTTATCAAATTTTGTCGACGATGTTGCGTGCGATGCTTGTCCTCACGATCGCGAAACGTATCGAGGATGATGGTTTCTCGTCGTCGGATTTTTGACGATAATTCAATACAAACACACGGCCATTCCAACAGTTTGTTAAATTACATTGTATTGAAGAAAAGTTAAACGAGAAGTAGTCGGATCAGTTATCTGGTCAATGATATGGCTGACAATTTTAGCCATTAACGTTTCAAGTCTGCGCAGTGTCGTAGCTCATTCAATCAGGAACAGTCAAAGATAGAAAGCAACATCCTCTCTACACGCACTTGCAATTACCCTCTTTCATCGCAGCAATATGATTTTTTAATCTACGAAACGAATTGCGTGCGAACAACAAACGCGGAACAACAAAAACAGAATTTCAAGGGTTCGAATACGCGGTAATCAAATTGGTACTAAAACAAACTCTCCTTTTTCCAATTTTGCCGCGCCGGAGAGTGGGCAAAGCCGCGTACAATGTACGATATTGCCTTTACATTGGACAACGTTGAAAACGTTGGCTGCTGCCACGTGCAGCTTGAATATTTTCCGAATATTTGCCAATTAACCGGGCGCGCGTTTGCAACGCGCGCGCGGAGAGGCGGTCTGCAGGGAAGACAGGCTGCGATCTCGCGGCGGGATGCGCCTTGTGCGTCGCGAGTCGAGATCAAAGCGCGGACAAACGGCGGACGATGCGTGGTGACGCGCGCGGACCACCGTCTCCACTCCGCTTAATTACGAGTCCTTTTCGAACGAGGCCACTTTTGTGGCTCGTTTCTGTGACCCAGCGCGACGCGTCTCCCCTCAGTCGTCTCTTTTTCCTTCCCTGCCGGGTTACCTCGGCGGGTTACGTCGCGGCGCGATTATATCCTCGCTTTATTAAGGCGTGCAGCGACGTAAACGAGCGTGCTAATTGCAAGCCTCGGCCCGTTTCATTGTGTCGCCTTTCGCGTGCCCGAGTTTCTCGCGGCTTAAACGGTTTAAATTGACAAAAGCCGGTCCCCGCGAACTGGAAACGGTTTCCCTGCCTCCGAGACACCGTCGCCGGGGATTAGAATCATGGAAACTCGCACGGTTGTATTTCTAGGATGTTGTACAACCCCCTTGAACACTAAGAACACTCGCAACGTTCAACGTTGTTGTATTCCTTCGTTTCTTGTGCCACGTGATTATCGCCGGCTGATCATTTATTTATCGTTTTGGGAGTATAAACAATACGTGTAGTATTCAGATTTCAACTATTACACTGTCAATAGTTGTTCTGCGGTAGAGAAGTTGCCAAAATTTGGTCAACTCCGTTTCTTTCAGTTGTTTTAAATTTTGGCGCCAAAGCACTTGGTCTGTGCTTCACGTTTTATATTTAAAATGGTAAAATTGTCTCGATAATTAAGATTTAACGCTGCTAAATGACAAAATAGAATGATAATATGATTATTCTGAGGACGATTTCGTGTATATTTCTATACTGGATAAAAGTTAGTGGATAAAAGCTTGCAACACTACATTCTACAATGTGTTTGTTTCGAAGTAATTTTAAAAAAGAACACGCATTATCCACTTTTCTGTTTTATCACTGAAAGTGATTTTAGCGGGAGTAACCCAGAAAATCAGGCCTCTTCAGGTGCAACGCTAATGCAACGAAAATTAGCGATTGGTTGATTTGGGTCACGTGATTCGTGAGGGGCCGTGGTGTAGACCTCGAGTAGGAGTGGCTTTGTCTGGTACTGAACGATCGCGCCTGTAATTTGTTTTCTATCGATTCAAATGTTTGCGTATCAATTAAAATTTTATGGCAAAAAAGTCGTCTTCATTTCCTAGTCGGAACAGTGAGGCTTCTGGGCCTTTCAGTGAGACGAATCGTACTGGGGTACAAGTCGTGCAGTTTTCTCGTTTCGTGGAGCTAACCGATTTGGCAAACGTGTGGCTCGATTAAATCAAACTCTCTGAGCATCAAAAATCGCTTGTGTCTCATAGGCGTGGAACGAAACTAGAACGGTTTTTCACCTTTCTTTCGGCATGTCGCTGATTGTGAGGCGGGGGCCGCGTCGATGAAGCATAGAGCGACAAACTTTTATTAGGAGAATTTGTTCCGTGGCCTGTGCGGCTCTCGTTATCTTTCATTCGCGACGGCTCCTCTAGCATGGCGCGCGCAAAGCAAATGGACGCCCAACGTGCCGAGTAAAAGCGGGATCTCTCGAAATGCACTAGCTTTTAAGGAATTAAATCTGCTCGACCCGAACTGTGTTCGCGTTGCCAGCCCCGTTATTGTTTCTCTCTACGTATGAAATATCAATTCTGCCCGCGCCTCAACGTCCCACCCCCAGATATTCGATTCTTGCGGCGACGATCGCCCGTATTGCTTTCGTTCGCCTCGTTTTCATTTTCCACTGATTCCACAAACGTGGAACTTTACGATCGTGACTTTTTATTTCTGTCAGATGCTACTGAGTCGATATGTACGTATAATTAGTTATCACGAGTGCAAACTGTAATATAAGCAAGTATATTACCTAACAATATTCAATGATTAATATAATAATATTTAATATTTAATATCATCTACACGTAATACGTAAAGGTTAAAAGGTACAATAATGGACAAGAAAGTAAATTCAATTAAAAGTTCGATTTCGGTCTATATGCATTAGTAATATAGTCTAGATAATCTGTCAAGAGAACAATCGTCTCAAACATTCTTTCTTCTTTTACATAATATTCTTTGAAGTATATAGTATATACAATAGTTTTTTTTTATTTTTTTAATACCAAAATCCGTCACTTGATGTTGAATTGGTTTTCCCACATTTTTCTTGTCTTTTTCTCCTTTGATGTTTCCTCGGAAAAGCATGATATTTTGCGCTCCTTCTTTTCGCCATTTATTTTTCGCATAGCGTCGTTTTCTCCATCGTTGCAATAAAATATCTCATAACGTTGTCTCTGCGGGAGATTAAGTACTTTTATTTTGGTAATTGTATCGCGTCTGCGAACCAAAGGAAACCACGAATGTAACTAATTTCGTGAGAGATAACTTGGCCAACTGAAAATGACAGATTCCTCTTTCATTATCCGCATTTGTTTCCTACGGCACGGTTACTCGCGAAGACAGTTCGACCCACAAGCGCGCAAGTATTACGTACAACCGCGGCAAATTGGCCCAGTTCTGCCGAAGGATTTGCTTAACGGTTCCTTTCGCGGCAGAAACTTTTCACCGTGAATTCTCCTTGTTCTCTTTATTATTTTTCTTTTTTCTTCCTCTCTCTCTCTCTCTCTCTCTCTCTCTTTCTTTTTCGAGAAAACCGGAGTCGAGTTTCTCGAGCAAACGACACGGTCGCGGCGGGGAAAAAAAGAGCATCGCGTCGGTCATTATGATGTCACCGAGAGAGACAAGGGGCAGGCGAAGTCACTTTGAAACTTCCCGCGGACGAGTAACAATTTATCAGGCTGAAACTAAAACATAAAGGGAAAACCGCGCAATTTTCACGCCACGGCGACCCTTATCGCTTATAGCTGTGTTGGTTCTCCTCGCGAGAACTTGCTCGCGTCCGCAGGGACTTCAGTTCGGCGAGTTTTATCTGACGGCCACTTGCACGGGAACGGCGGCAGCAAGTTGCTGGAAGAACCGACTGGGAGACCGGAAGAAGTCGAAAACGAAACGCGGAAAAAGCCCCCCGTTGCCTGTGGAGATCGCTCGTGATCGCTTCGAGACACGTTGCCTGAGAAGTGACTCGATGTTTTCTCTCTCTCTCTCTCTCTCTCTCTTTCTTCTTTCATTCTCGCCACTCGAGGCTTTAAAATTCGACGCGCGATAACTTTGTAATCGAACTTTGTTCGACGTGTATACGATGGAATTATAGAAACTGCGCAGAATGGATGGTGCAAATAGTATTTGGCTCGATGTTTGGAGTAGGTTTTATCTTCGTCGAGAGGGAAGATAATTTGAACGTGTAGGAAGCGTATTTAAGGTCTGTAATTCTCTATTAATCGGCGATATTTGACGAAGAACTCAATTCTTGGTAAATTTATACGAATTTCATCGATTATTTTCAGTTATTTATTGATCCTGTAATACCAGAATGTGAAATTATAATACTATCCTATTCTTTCCTTCTCGTACCTCTGCATTAGTCGTTACTCCAAATCTCTGTAAGTAAAAAAAAAAAAAAGAAAAAAAAATTATAACGCATAAATAAAAAGGACGAGTTATTTGTAAATGCACCGACTTTCTCATTTGCAATTACTTCGTTTCGATCGAATTATATTCCGAGCCGTCGATAATCGCCGATTGATTTTTCAACGCGCGTAATCGCGTCGTCGTTAAAAATGAACAGATCCATCTTCTCTGGTGGCGAGTATAAATAATAAGTGTGATCATTTACGAGTACGGCGTGCGAATCGTTATTAATGGACTCTCGGTAAAAGCGACGCACTTTTTATACCACGGTCATATAAATCGTTTTATTCGCACTATGACGCTATAAATAATTCGATCGCCGAGGTTTTTCAACCCCCTAGCTATATTCACCGGTAATCCTCCATATTTAAGCTCTATTTATCGCGTCGACGAAATGATTCTGGAACTACCAGCTTCGGTGAAAAACCGCCCGAATTCCTTATTTAGTCGCTGCTTCGGAAATAGGATGAAGTGTGACTAATTTATAGGTTCGCTGCCTGTTCAGTGAAATCGCGAAGCGAACGAAATATTTATACGTCTGCTAACGAAGTGGTTAATAGACTCAATACAGCATAATGAATATATTTAAAAAGTTCCCAGATTAAAATCTCTCGTTCTAAATTTGCTTGTTAAATTAAGTGTGGCAGAGACAAAAATAAAGAAATTTTAAGATGCGATGAAATACGTACAACAATGACGGGCAAAAGAAAGTTCTTCAGAACATTTAGAAAGCAGAATGAATTGAATATATTTGACGAAAGTAATATATGATAGATTATTAACATTCATATAGTATCTTTGTGCAAAATTTTTTCTTCCACTATCGATGTGATACAAAGAATGATTCGACAATCGTTTTAACCGAAGTATCATACATTTGTGTCTATTCGTATATCTTTTTTCATCGCTTTTGTTGCAGAAACGTCGGCACTTTTAATTAAACAAGTACAATAATTCTCTGCTTCCTTAATTAAAATTCTCTATTCACCGTTTTCTGATTTTTCCGAGATATAGTGGAAGAATATTTGAAGCTGCTCGTGTTTTTTTCTTTACCATCTGGCTAAATTTATATTGTACAATCTATTTTAGTAGGCCATTTGAAATTAAACAGTAGAGAGCAGTGTTAGCACGAAGGGTACGATGGAGCTCTAATTTAAGACGGAATTGTTCAAAAATATTACCCTTCTCATTCTGATGACTCGTTACCGGTGTCAACTCGAAGGCAAACGTGAAAATCGTGTTCCAGAAGCAGGAGACAATTTAGACAAGACAAGATACAAGATAGAACCAAAAAATACGAAAATGTAAGTCTTCTCATTTTAATGACTCGCTGCCGCGTTACTCAGAAACGATATAGATATTAGCGAGGTAACACGAGAAAAAAGCAGCTTCTCACGGAGAGTGACGCAGAATTCTGCCGACGAGATCCGCCCGTCCAGCACGGACGTGTCTACTGCACGACCGTGTCGCCGTGAATAATAGAAAGATTCGGTGGACAAAAATTTCTGAAAACTTGCGAGAAGAACTGGCGTTCTCGTTCCGGAGTGGGGGTAGACGACGCGACGCGCCAAGTTTTCACAGTTATGGCGATCGTCGTACGAGCGTGGAGGGGATGCACGGGATCTGACGAAACGTAGAAGATACACGCGCGTTCGGCGAACAGGGAACACCAGGCAGAAACGTTTAATTCTGTTTGCGGCGAGCGCCAGAATAGAAGATCGGGAACAAATGGTCGCGCATACTTAGCGAGCACTTGACTGTGACAAACTACCCCCGCGTGCACATGCAGAGGGCGAGCGTGGCCTCGTGGCGAAACCCGACAGCTCCGCGAGGCAGAGACGGCCAGACCTCGACGTCGAGGAACAGGCAACGACGGAGAAAGGGAGCGCAACGTTGTTCGTAAATTGCGCTCGCCGGAATGCCGGAGTCGTCGCCGGGCTTCTGCGCCGTGGTTTAAACCCTTGCGGATTGCCGGGATGAGAACGGAAAAGAAAACGCGACGGCAACGCCGACGACCACGGCTAACGCGTCCCGGGTAAATGAGAATTTTATTGCTCCGATATATTGCTGACTTTCTCCAACTTGTTCTTTTTTTTTTCTCTCCCCCCTGCTGGATTATCGCTCGCTATCCGACCACAATTGGGGGCGTCGTCACGTTTGAGGGTTGTTCCTGGGTTTCCATTTTATTTCGTTTCGATTTCTAGAGACGTGTTTTCTTGCACGTCAACTGCGGATGTTTGGCACAGTCGCGGGAAATTTGACGCTCGAGTGGAGTCTTAATTGGACGAATAATTGTTACGTTATGTGTTGACGTATTACTATTTAAAGACTGACTATATTGTCTTGTTCGGTACAGACACAAACTCCAACTATTCAGACTAAAATGGAGAATTTTATACTTTTGTCGAGAATTAAATGCACAAAAATCATGGAATATCAGTTGTTAGTAGTAGGTGAAAATAAATCTATATTTGTATCCCGCTACTTTTATAATTTTACACAAACTCTTTCACTTCGTGTACAAAAATAGTTGTAAGAATCCTTGCCAAATTTTTAATACACCGTGTCATTTTCTTTGTTTCAGGTAAGCGTCCAATCATTCAAGTAACGATCTGTTCGAGTGAGTACATAAATAATCGAATTATGTCGATTATCTCCGCGAGAGGCAGATTTAATTTTCGAACATCTGATATTCTCTGGATAGCAAAAATAACGGGACTCGAAATCGTTCGGATCAGTTCAGGAGAAAAAAAGAAAGAAAGAAACCAATGTCCATTAACTCGCGATGATCGCGAGCAGATCGATCGTTGGCGCGACAAAGTTAACAATGCAAACAACCGCGCGGCGCGTTGCGCGTTGGGGAGAAGAAAGAAGAGTTTCAGCCGCGCTCAGGGGTTCATGAATATTCCCCGGGACTCGGCCGTTCTTCCGTGCTCGGCCATTTTTCAAACGGTCGAGACAAAGTATTTTGGTACGATGCCAGAGGCGAGAGCAACCGAGCGACGTGCTTATCCTCCGAGGATCTCTGATTTCTCGCTCATTATCGACGTGTAGTTTGTTAGCCCCTTTGAGTCCCCGTTGCGCGAGAGGAACGAGGATGAACGGCGAATTGGGAAAGAACCGTGTGGTTTTCGAGCGTAGAGGACGTTCAACCAGCGACGATTAGGCCACGTGGGGGGGAGAGGAACTTCTTTAACCTCCTTGGCAACCGGATATCTATTTCTATTTTTACTTTCACGATTTTTTTTTTTTTTTTCTTCTTTAAATATCGTCGTGAAAAATTTCTCAGGATCTATACATGTTTTTCTTACACCGTTCTTACGGTTGTCGAGACAGAATTTATTTTGCATAACTCATTGTCGTTTATTTTTCGCCCGTGACACCGGGAACGATCAGCTCACGTGAATTCGTAGGGAGGAGGGAAATTTCTTTGTCCCAACACCGGACAGCTATTTCTATTTTTCACGATGTCGTGAAAACACGGTGGAAAATTCCAGTGGATCCGTTGTTCCCCGTTTCCTGGTACCGTCTCTCGGTATATAGTAATTTTAACGATTATAATTTTCCACGAGGATCATCGAGCGGTAAAAAGTTGGTTTAATTAATGCCAATGTCCCCGTTTCAATTACCACGATTCAGGAGCACGTCCGCAAGACTTTATTTCTGGAAGTTATCTCATTGTTCTTGCGTAGTACCTCATCGCTGACTGAAATAACCCCCAGCGAAATAACTCGAGTCAGCCTCTTGTTTTTAATGTCGTCCCTTGCCCGTTGCAAAGTACACGGTGCTTTCCTCGTTCTTTCACCACCACGTTAAACGCCATTAAACGGTGTCTCGCAACTACGGATTTTTATATTACCACGAACCTACTTTCGCAAACTTTCATCCCACCCGTCGCGTGCGCATTTCTCCACCTTCAAACGCAGAATTTCGAGATTCAAGATTTGAGAATCAACAAGATGGAAGTTTCAAGACTCGGAACAGAGCCCGGAAGCGCGCGCACATCTGCGAAGCTGTCACGCGTCGAAGAACGCACAGTGCCGCGATGTTAATTGGAAAAACGGAGGGAACGAATATCGTATCGGAGCGGCGCGAGTTAATTGGAAAGCCGATTCCTCGCGAAGAAAAACACGGGGGCAAAGTCCGGGTTGCCGAGGCCGGCCGGGCGAGGTTTTTCGAGCCGGTTGCGACCGAGGCGGCGAGCGGAAAACGCCGGGGAAGGAAGAGAGACGCGAGCGGATCAGTGAGATTTTCGCATAGCGCGGGAGCGTCGCTGGCGCGGGGCGATGGCAAAATAATCGAGAACCGTCTGTCGCGCCCCGGGAACAAAAGAGATATTTCACCGTCCGACAAATTTCCCCGCTAAATGGCCGTGCATAAAAATAGCGGAGCGAAAGAGAACGGCCCGCAGTGAGGGGAAGGGGCTGCAAAAGCAAAAACAAAAACAGAAGAAAAAACGCCGCGGCGAGTCGGAAGCGCGAATTAAAAACTCGTCGTCGTCGAGCAAGCTGCGCGATAAATATAATAATAATCAGAAGCCCCCGTCTGTCAAGCGATTAACGATCGGGCCGATTCGCTCGCGCGCGTTCCTGGAAAATTGCCGCGTTCGAAATTGGAATTAGATTGGAATGGGAACGGGTGATCGCACGCGGGGAATTTCGAAATTCTCGCGTGCCTAGCGAGCGTCGTGAAAACTTACCGACGTGAATTTTTCAATTAAGCCTCGACTTTCCGCGCGGCGCTTGAAACGTTAAATTTACACGCTTCGGCTTTTACGGGATTTTAATGCGAGTTTGTACACTCTGTGGATACATTTTTTTTGCGTACTGAACACTATACGTAGTGTGAAACACTGTAGCTACGTATCCGCGAAAAATTCACAGTCTGTTTGGATTGTTTGATGGATCTTCAGAAATTTCTGGCGAAACATTTCAAATTGTTAATCGTTAATCGAGGATTTAAGTCGCGGATTTGAAACGTTAATTAAAAAATTTTCATCTTTCTTGTGAAACCTGAAATCTCGCGTTCGATGGAAGAAGTTTTTTCAAGAATTTTCACCGGGTAATTAATTTCTCGCTAAAGCGAGGTGAGTTAAATTTGCGATCAGGAAACATTATAATAAATCGACTTGATTTAACCGATTTCTCCATGAAATACTGTATTTTTTGACGTATCGAACTCTATGCGATCGCCATTTAATCGATCGATATTTAATGACGTGTAACGACTAATTCGGTCAGTGGCTTTTCGACGCTTTTCCGACAATTAACCCTTTTTGGCCATTAAATACTATATCGTTCAGAAGCGAAATCCGCGTCTTTTATAAAATAAAATTACAATTCAATTATTTCTACTATCGATATGGTTAATCCCTTATAACAAAAATATTAGCTTTTTATTGCTGCATTGTTCCAAATATATATTTATTTGATATAGCAAAGCTACATATTTATTTCAATATTCAATGAATAACACAGAATATCGTTAAAAAACAATTTCTGTATATTTTATGCGATTCAAATTCGTAATAACTCGGTATTGACAGAACTATAAACAAGACACATCAAATTTTTTAAAATTACAAATAATCTTGTTGCGTGTAAAAAACATTTCGCTTTTACAACACGCGTGTTTAATACTTTATCGTTCGGTTCGAATCCAGCTGTATTTTCCCAACAATGAAAAACTTAAGAGAAGATTTACGAAAGAATTTTAACTGAAATTTTCAACTTTGCGCCGAAAGGTTTTTCTAAAATATTAAAAGTCTCTAAAAATATAAAAAGAAAAGAGAAAGAATCGAGGGTTTGCTTCAGGATTAAAATATTTTTTTTTTTCAAAATTGAATTTTGCCACTTCACCGTCAACGACTGAATCGCGATCTATGTAAATCGTTCCCGAAAGAGTCGCCTCCATAAAATTTTCCACGAATCAGGGGAGAGAACTACGATCACTACGTTCAATCCAACGGGCAAGATATTGCAAATAACATCCAATGAAACCATCACGAGGAACATAACAAAAAACGTGAAAACGTAACGAACGCTGTCGTTCGGAAAACATCGCCGGTCAGTGAAACAAAATCACCGGCACTCATCGACTGTTTCCCCTTCCCCTGTTGAAAACATCATGTGCGATTCACTCTGCGTCCATTTGCCGCTTCGGAAAACCACTATATCTCGCGTGTCGGGCATAATTCTTATAGATTGCGTCGTAAATTGTTTTCAAACCTCTATGACGTTTTGTTTAGTTTTACATTTGACTGCTTCCTTCCCTTCCGCCATCTCTCCTACTCCCCCCCCCTCCCTCTCCCTCCCGCCACCCCTTTAGTGTAAATTTGATTTTACGCGATCGTACGGATAATAAATTGATAGTGTTGACAAATATTCACTGTGCCGTAGTTTCGAGTCATTTTTTTAAAAAAATATCGCGCGTATCCGTTAAAATACCACTCGACGAGTCATAAAAATAGTAAATTGAGGATTTTAGTGGAAAATTGGGGGGGGGTGGTAAAAGCGAAGCGAGAAATTGAGTATAAAAAAGTAATAAAAGTATGGCACTGCGTATGATCTGTCGAAGGGGAACACCTAGTTCCTGGACTGAAGAAGTGAAACGATACTTTGCACAGAAAAGAAATTCCGCAAAGTATCGATCTATTGATAACTGCGTTACAAAATTATTATTAACACAAAGTTGCTCGTGTAAATCCTCACAGTACAAAAATAAAAGAATTTGCTTTTCAAGAAGAGAACCCTCGAGGGGTCGAAGACAAAGATAATCACTCGCTAGAAATTGCGCATAGTCGAATTTTGACGGAATTTTTCGTCGCTAACTCCGATAAGTCATCTTCACCCAGTCACGTACGATTGGCGTTCCGTTATCTGTTAAGCAACCGAGCGTCGAATCTCGATCTCGACGCGCCGGTTTCCCCCGGCGAGGCGCACTTAATTCCGCTGTTTATATTCGGCACGGTTCGCTCGTGTATTTATATTCATCCCTCTTCAGGCGGCGTTGTTGCAGCCGCTAATAAATTTATATCGATCCCGAGGTCGCTCGGGGCCGCGCCGAGGGATGGGGAGGGGGGTGGGAGACGGGAATTCGCAGCTTTCGGGGAACGGCACGTTCTACGTTCCACGTGGCCGGATCAATCTAAATTCGCATTATTGCCGAGAAGGTAGGCGCGACACACCGTACGATCCGACACCTAATAAGGGTAATTCCGGTTTATTAGGCCGAACCGCATTAGGTTTCCGGTTTATTAGCTCGGAACCGAAGCCGCCGTGTGTCCATCCGTTCTCCACGAGTTAGCGCACCCGGCCCTCGCGTTCTCGCGTTCATCGATTCGGCCTTTCTCCTCCTGCCGCGACCGCGTTGCCCCGGTTTACTTCATTAATTCGGCCGTTCTAGTTTCGAAACCTCTCGTTCTCCGCCAGTCTTCGTGCCCCGTCTCTCTGGCAACCGCCTCCGCGGGCTCGAGAGCCCCTTTTGAAACCGAGACAAATCGGATTCCGCGACGGGACGCCGGTAGTTTGGCGAACTTTTGCTGCGTCGCTTCGCCAAGCACACGCGTTCTACTCGCTCTCTCTCTCTCTCTCTCTCACACACGCTGGTTTCCGGTTAGGCTGGCATGCCGCGGTATTTTCGACGTGCATCGTTTCGCGGCGCCATCATCAGGGTGCCCGTGTTTATCGTTCGTGGCGAGCTTATGCCGCTGCAACCTTCTTCTATATAAACGCGTTAGAGGCGCAGCCTCCCGTCTGGGAAGGAGTAGGCACTGGCGTCGTCTCGCGTTTTCTGGATACGTTCCACTCAATAGCCAGAGACTGTACTTAACGTTCGTCGAACAACTTTGTACTCGAGCAAATTTACCCTTCACCTTTCCACGCGAGCTTAGTTTTGCTAGCGGTTTACAAGGCAGGTTTTTGTTCGAACGTAGAAGCGTCAGAAGCGTAGAAGGGTATGGTTTTTACAACAACGCGACAGAGAAATAATTTATGCTAGGGATGACTTAACTTTCCTCGTTCTTAAAAACGAAAAATTGACAATTAATGAAAATCGCGTCTGAAAACAGATGGAAAACTTATACTAGTCTTTCCAGAGCGTAAACGATTGCATCTCATAGCAAACAGCTTTCGAAATTAATAGACTTTTTAATAGCAAGAATGACCCAGCTTTCGTCGACAATTCGTAGAGAAGAATCACGTCTGACATTCACACTTGAAACTCACACTCACAAGTTTCTTCGTCAGGCTTCTCCAATTCGTTCTCCGTTTTCCCTAATAGAATACAACGCCTAACAGCGTGTTTACAGGGGAGGTTCTGCCCTCGTTTTCAGCCCGATGGATTTTTCAATTAATCCAGAGCGCGACCGCTGGAGGCCGAAGACGAAGAAGTCGAGGCACCCGGGCCAGCGAATCGGATATTGCCCGGAAATCGAACGTGTCTGCCTGCCGAGCGACGACGTTTTCTCGGAATTTCTTATTTTAATTGCCCGCGGAAGGAACGTTCTCGCGTGTAGCCCCCGTACAAGAGTAGCGAGCACGAAACGCAGGTCCGATTTGTGTGCGTCCGACCGTAACAGAAAGCGTGACAACCTTCCACCGGGGGGAATGCGAACCCTGTTTCGATTATAAATTGAAAAGCGAGGGAATTACCGCAGCGTCTGTGCGCACGCGGTTGTTTCATCTTGATGTTTTAAATAAATTCGCCCGATGGCGAGGAGGGGCGAGAGGAAACGAATTTAGGAACGACTGGCGCATTTGCCGCATTAATAACGGGTGCGTTCGATCAAATTTTACTTCCATACCCATAAAGGAGCGATAATTTAACTCGCCAACGCAATATTTGTGTGATTGTGCGTGTATTAAAAATACAGTATCGCAGCGTGTGCACACACACGTGTATTTCAGCGCACATTCAAAACCGCGATTCCCAATGTAAACGTACGCTTCTACAAATTACCGGACACTTGATGCAAATTTATGTAAAAATTCTAAAGTATCTGATGACCATAGTCGTAATTTAATTACTGTTCCTCAAATTTGCATAGAATTACGAAAAAATTGTATTAAAATTGTGTCAAAATTATCGTACGATTTATCGTGTGAAACCGGCCTTACATAAGAGAAACGGATAGAAGCGTAAGAAGGAAAGGAGGGACGAAGAATGAAACGAGAGGGAAATAAGGAGGCGAAAAGACGAGAAGGAGAAGAGCGCCGCTGGTGACGAGTCACTCTGTCATTCCGTTATGAGTTGCCGGGAAGAAACGAGGCAGAAGGAGGAACGGGAGGCGAGCAATTCCTCCTGGAATTTCGGGAACGCTCGAGGGCCTAAATCGCTCTGCTGTTCTGGAAGAAGAAAGGACGTCTCTCCGTTTCCGCGATCAAAGGCTCCACCGAATCGTCGCGGCGCGTCCTACAGAAAATTCAAAGTCGCCCGCCTCCGCGCGACAAAATTATTCCGTGTACCGTTGCTGGCTTGCAACGGAGCACCAAAACGCTTCAGTCCTCATCTTTCAATTCTCCAACGTCGAATCTTTCACATTTCACGTATCGCGTTAACAGATTTATGTATTCGCGTTACGTTTCCAGTTCGTTAGGTAAATTTCGGTAATTCGCTGGAAGAGCGTAATTTTTAAATGCAATAGAGGATGACTCTCATATGATAGTGGAATGGACTTTGAAATTTATAATACGCGGTGAAAACCAAATTCAAAAGTGTTCTCCTTTTCTGTGATCTGTACAGTATTACTTTACTAACCTAAACCTAACCTAACCTAAACCTAACTTAAACCTAACCTAAAACCAATTTCAAAAGTGTTCTTCTTTCTGTGATCTGTACAGTATTACTTTTCTGTACAGTATTACTTTACTAACCTAAACCTAACCTAAACCTAACCTAAAGTTCACGAGATCGAGATAAATCTTGTTACTCGACGTCTACAATTTGTATGATAAACCTGCTTTTATAATTACATTATTTAGATAAGGCAATGAATGAACAATCGTTTCGATCCTAGTCGAAAGACTCAGAGTCGTCAACTTTCTAATAACGATAAACTGAACAGACCACTTTAGTTTCCCTTCTTGAATGGACTTTCCGATGACCGATGCGTATCACAATATTTCACAGTACATTGAAATCGTCGTGTAAACCTAGCTTAACATTCGTGAACGCGGCGAAAATCTCAAGAGTCGTAGAAAATTATCACCTCCTTCTCGCTCTGGTTGTAACTCACGTCGCAACAAATAATTGCGCGCGGGCGAAAAAACTCGGGCGTCGATGTCGTCTAGATGGAGAAAAGTAAAGGGTCGTGTTCGCGTCGTTCGCGCGCTCTCTCGCCCTCTGATAGCTCGCGAGATCAGGCACAGGCCAGGTCCAGGGAATGCTCGTGAGCCACGGAAATCCTTCACCTTGTCAGCAGTTTCGTTCACCTAGAAATCCAGCGATATTTCTCGCCGGTTAAAGGCGTCTCGGGTCGAGTCGCGGCGTCGAGCGCGATCGACAAATTGCAACGAATTGTGCAGCCAGGTGCCGAGGAAAAAGCAACAACGGTCAGCGCGAATTCCCTCGGCTAAACGTCGGCTTTCGACTGGCAAGTGCCGGAACGTTGTTTTTGAAACTCTGTAGAACTAATGCTTTCTCTCCTTCGCCTCCCTGTATTTCTCATTTTCTGAGGATATTAACGCAAAAGCGTTGTCTGGTTGTTTATTCTCTTCAACCCTTTCGTTTCGCTTGATATCGCGCAGAAACTTTTTTCAGATACGAAATTGATCGTACTTTTTTTTCTTTCTAAAAAAGATCAGAGAACGTGTGCTTTGTCCAGAAGGAAATTTGTCCCGTAGATCAAGCGATATTCAGATCGTGCAATAAATGTACAATCTCCTTAAAATTTTACTTATCCTCGCGTAATCGTAGAAAAGTATGTTTTTCAAAAGCTGATAAAAAATTCGATTCTGAAGAGATCAAAGTGATAAATGGTGCAACAATTCTACTCGTTTCTTATATATTCACTGTACAAAAAAGTTGCAAACGTAAAACACTATAGGTACGGATATTTTCGACCACGTGCAATTCGACGTAGGATATATTTAACCATCATCCAGTGTTTCACGCTTGGAACGACCCTTCCTCGAAATAAAGATGGTGACGTGCGATTAATTCTGTTTTCCAAGCAGCCCGTAAACGTCCCGTTCCCGGTCACTAAATTTACCGATCTTTCGTCGCTGGGCCATATTTTGCCCGACATCCCGGTATTTTCGGCCTCGTAACAATACCCAACGATGAGCTGTTCTTCGTCCGAAGAACCTTAACGCGTCTCGTCTTAAATGTCAGAGCCAGTTCAAAATACCACGCCAGATATATCCTTCAGGAATATTCATTTTTCTGTTTGAGCTACTTCAGTATTCGAGAATTTAGAATGGACAACAGTAATCGAATTTCCTTTATTTCTTTTCCTAAAATCTTGTTATTTCGTCATTTCGTTCCGAGGAACAAAATCTAACGTCACTGCTCCCAGAAGATATTTTCTCAAAAGCTAAGTTGATCAACTTCACTTTTCATTAACTCTATAATTTCGTTATATTGACATTTTTAAAAAAAGTTCGTAACACCGTCAATACGCTCTACGCAAATTTCTAGTTTTATGAATATATTTGGAAAGATACAACTTAAAATAGAGATGCTCTTCGTCCATTAAATTTTATCTGTCACTTTGAATATTTCACTTTTATATATTTCTATAAAAAAGCAATAAAACATCCGAATAGTTCAATCGTCACTGTCCTGTATTTTTCAATTTATTAAGATTCGTCCCGAAGTGTCAGCTGTCCCGAGGAAAGTTGATGTTAAACCAATTAAAGTTCACGCGTCGAAATGCAGAGATAATTAAGAAAAGGAACACCCCATACACGAGATGGATCTCCAATCGTCGTAATTTATGCTCGTTATTTCTCAATGTTTCAGTCCTCTCCATTATCCTTTATTCTTCCATTTCCATTTTCGGCAGTTGCTGCCTCGCGCAACGACTGCTCAAAGTCCCGCCGGCCGCTTAACAACCGTAAATCTCCCCCTGTTTCCAAATAACACCTCATTTTTCGTCCTACTTAAAACACGCGGTACGTGCCCCGCCTGCATTCGGGTTACCAACATTGTACGCTTTCCTCTTCGCATTCGCCCCGGCCGTGTACAAACGCGAAAATTGCACGAGACGCGGGAACACCGTGGAAATCGTCGAAAGTAAACGTCGTTCTCGAATCGCGAAATCACGGGCAAGAGGTGCACGTTTTGTCGATGCGAGAAACGTGGAAAATCGGCGAGTCGAATACCGGATGAGAATGTGCTCGAAACTGAAACTCGGGTTTCAATTCTCTACGCTGGAAAAATAACGAAAAGAAGGAGTACCGTTACTCACTGCCTTTATAGGACAGTTTACTCAACCCTTTACAGCGAGGCAATAAAAAGGGAAGGAAAAAAATTTGGAACGCGAAAAATCCACTTGCTTCGAGTTTTTAATATGATTAGACTTTGGACGTGCAAACTTCTACTTTTTACGAGGTAAAAGTTGTCCTACTTTTACGAAGAAGAAGTTTGTTTCTGTCTGCTGGATGTTGCGTATTTTGTATAATTTTCCGCGTTTCTCTCGTTACCATAATAATGGTCGAAAATAGTATGGCGAACGTAGGAAATTGGCGAGTGGCAAGTACCAAACGAGGAGGATCGTTCGAGTTTCAAACGGCGTCAACGTACAAGGGAAAGAAGGGTGTATATGATTATTTACTTAGTCGCAGCGAGAACGCGCTGCGAAATCTGATGCCCGAGCGTTGGCGATAGCGAGGTTTTACGATAGTTGAACAATCTCTACGGTGCGTTTACAGCACAATCAAGTGCAAGGACTAGTAAAGTTCGGAACAGGGACGTTAACCGAGGGAAGGAAGATCGCGATGGCGCCCAAGCGGACGAGATAGTCGGGGCCAAAGTGGCCCCTTTGTGGCGAGATCGGAACAAGATGGTCGAACGTTTCTGCAGCGGTCAACAAGGGGTAGGTGGGTGGATGTGGGGGGTGTGGTGGGGGATCTTAGAGGGCGAGCTGCGGTCGTTTTGCACGCGTTAGAACAGAGAAGACGCGCGCACGTAGTCGTCGTCGCCACGGCGTTCTCGCCGCGCTATTTCTGGCCGCCAAAAACAATGCGATCTGTCGTGTCGTCAGGCGCCGAGGCTCGTTTCGAATTCCCAGACGCGTCTTTTTCTCTTCTCCTCCTGTCATCTTGTTTTTACCCGCGATCGTCCGGGATTCGCCGTAACGAACGGCCAACGACGGAATCGCACTCCCTCCGTTTGACACGCGGCTGTTGAAAATAAACCGTGGCGTTTATAAATGATCGTTCGATAGATTATTCGTGACTCTTCTCCTCCTCTCTTGGGACAGAAGCCTCATCTTTGAACGTTTTTAGGACGGAAGTAATGGAAGACGTTGCTCGAACGTTGTTAAAAACCAACAGTGATGTTTACGAACGATCGATCATTCCAACAGATTGTTCGCGCGTCCCTCGAAGAATCTTCGAGTCTTTGTCGTTAAAAGTGGAACGTCGTTCGGGTGAAATCATTCGTGAATTTACGGATTTAACCGGCGAAATTTCGTCTGAACAACTGACTGAAACTCGATTCAAATAATCAGAGTTCTGACGTACATAGAAAACATTTGAACATTGTTAGAAACAGACCGTGTATCCTTGCGAACGACGAACTGCTCGAGAATCTTTTAACCAGATACATATTTGTCCAATTCATGTGGCGGCTGTTTATATCTGGTACACACATAAAGAGGGAGCAAGGAAATTAGTCGATTGGCTAACCGAGGATCCCTCGTTTACCAGGGAGATCGCTCTAATCGCTTGAGTTACGAGCGTCGCTTCCTCGCGAGGGATTCTTTCCTCCTAATCCAAAGACCCAGCCTCCTACGGACAAATCCAATTCCTCCAGTTTTTCCAACCGGAGATTTGTCGACGCGTCGAGCGTAAGAAAGCGGGCGAAACTTCCGAAACAAACGGCCGATGTGATCCCCCGTTAACGAGAGGAACGAGAATTCCGGCTCTTGATCGTTCGCTCGCGCTGGAGAACGGGGGTTTATGTATCGGCGGCGGGAGACGATTGAAACATTCACGGACGGCACGGGAATCACGAGGTGGTCGGGCGTTATCGGGAGGCTATCTGGAAATTCGAACACGGCCGGTGAATATTTCAATCGAATACCGAATATCCTTCGCCTCGATTTACCGTGCGATCCGTGTACGCGCTCCTGAAGGAATTTTAAAAATTCAGACGACGTGCCGCCACGGCGTGGCGAACGGGGGGTCGGGGGAAGGTGGGGGGTCGGCGAGGCTCGTCCCTTTTCAAGCTGCCCTCTCGACCGGGTCTCGAGTATCGATTCGACGAGGGCGCCCGATGGGAACGAGCGCTTTAATTAGGCTGTTACGTGATCAACGATGAAGAACATGCGAAGATGCCTGCTTTAAAACGCGAATCCAAGTTCCAGTTGTCGATGCGCGCGGGGCCACTTGCCAGCCAGCCGCTCTTCGCTTTCAAACGAATCGCCGGCGGCCAACTTTCCCGGCAAAAATTTCGTTACCATTCCGCTCGCGTTTCACCGTTGCTTCACGCCGATATTTAACACGCACAGTCTCGTGTTCAGTGACTGCTGTCGTTGCGATTTCTTTTTCTTCGTTGTTGATACAAACGCTACGGAAGAAAGAGTTTTATGTATCATTTGTATCGTAAAAGGAAATCTAATCATTGTTAGAGCGTGCTATCTTTCTGTCTCGTGGTTTAGAACATGAATTAACGCCTGTGGTACGCTTCAGAGATAAAGAAAAATCAAACGTGCAGGAATTTGACCGAAAAAAATAATTTTACGCGCAACAAAATGAGACGCGGTCCGCGGCTCGTATCCACGTCAAGAGTCGACGACTTCAAAGAGAGGAAACGTTTTTTAATTGACGCATGGATCGAACGTGAGAATTCATGAAGCGTGTTCCTCGAGGCAGGCGGTTTTCTGTTTTTCCCGGTGGTCCACGCACGGAGCCTGAGCTGCCCGGCTGGAAAGACGTACGACGTGGGTCGGGGAGAACTGTACGGGCGTCCGCGCCTCTCCGAGTCACTATTATTAGTCCTAATAGACCGTATGTCACAGAGAAGACCCCGTCGTTGCTCTCTTGTTCGCGGTGGCGCCCGAAACGGCCGTTTTAAGGAGAACTGCGAGAGAAATAACCACGCTCCGGGCTCTAATAAATCGGGGCCGCGAGCATCCCCCGTGAAATACCGATGAAGACGCGCACAGAAACTCCGAAGAATCTGGCCTGCTCGTTCGCCAAATTTAATCTCGAATTAGAATTTTTAATCGTCGTAGATTTTAGTGTATCATAACCCTGCAATAATGTTCATCTTCATCTAGCATCATCCTTATATATGAAATCACTCCTTATATACATACAGTTTTTGTTTTTTTCTTCTTTTTACGTAGTTGTATAAAATATCATTTAATTTTCCCAGTTTTGAAGCAAATAAGACGAGAAATTTTAAGTTTTGAAACAAGATAAATTTTAGTCATTTTCAAAAAAAAAAAGAATGCTTCTCAATTGAATAAAATATACAATCTCGTAGCTCCAAGCCCTAACACCAGATCTTACATTGCAGCTCAATTGTTCCAATTATTTCTCTGCGAGACTCGTATCATTTCTGACTCGTGAATTAGCTATTTGCGATATTTTATTTAATTGCAACAACGCACGACGATTGAGAAGTACGTGAGTAAGAAATTATCAAAGACAGAATTATCAACGTGCGAATTATCCATTTTACTCTCAAATGATCCAGATCGCGCAGGATGGATCACGTAACATTTCGTTAAAGTTCCATGCCGCGTTAACATCGATCGAGGTTTTCCTCGACGTATCTCCAACTCCCTTTAGAGCGTCTCGGTGTTCTTTGAAAGTGCTTTGCATAGAGCCGAGAGTCGTCCCTCGTAATGATGATCGGCGTTGCCGAGCCATCCTACCAAGAATTTCGTGAAGTTATATTTGATTTAATTAGCGGATATGAGGTTATAAATCGCGGAAACAAGAAACGTCGGCCTTAATAAGTACCTGTATTAAGTAAGTGCGACGACATTATTCAGCGTCCTTTCTTCACCTCGTGAACTGCGCGACAATGCCGGAGAGATCGTTCGTGAAACAAATTTCGAGCGAAGAGGGTATTCAGACTCGGTGAAATTCTCCACGATCGACTGGACGATTTGAATGGTAATGAAAAAATGCGATCAGACTTTACACATTTAAATCTCTCACAAACGCTTGATCACGGAACTTGAGCTGTCACGTGTGAATTCTGAGTCACTAATTTGTTTGGGGAACAGCGAGCAATTCCAATGACTCCAAAGTAAAACGATAAGAAATGCTAATTGCTGACGCGTTCCGGTATGTAACTAACGTGATCTGGAGATCCACAATAAATGAGGAAATATCAAGCTACGGCGATAAATACAACATACGCGTAAGCAATCATTCGAATTCTCTGGTCACTCAACTACTACTGAACTGCTATTAAAAAGATTTTATTCTCTCCAACTACACAGTAGATTCACTTAAAATCAACATCGTGTAATAATAAATTACTGCCATTCTACCGCGTCATCCTAATTACTTATATTTCTCTAGAAAAACTAATTCGTATTACGTATATTGTACAAAGTAATACGAGGATCTTTGCAGAAAGAATTAAACGAAAGTTAAACTCTTCGATGACCACTCATTTAACAACAACATTATCCGACGAGTTCAAGAGACGAATAAAAATACACCCGATACCATCTCGATCGTCCGCGTAAACAACGAAATCTCGATTTTATTAGAGAAGAAAACCTCGATTTCCCCGAGCATTCACTTGCCTACCTCATACTCGCGTTACCTCATACTCCTGGATCACAAATCACCATGGATATAAATTATAAATATAATTTCCCGCGTATCATTACCCTCGTAGGAGCCAGGGCCATTGCAATTTCTCACGTCTTCAGATTAGTCGAACGAGGAAAGGGGGGCCACGCCCAGCCGAGTCGAATCTTCTCGAGCAAAACACAATTATTAATCTGGAAGCGGCGCGAGACCGCGACAACCCCCGCCGCGAATCTCGCATCCGGCACGTCCTCGCCGCCTCTCGCCTCCCATTTTCCGTCCCTCGCTCGAGCGATTCGTCATCGAAGCCAGAGAGAGAAAGAGAGAGAGAGAGAGAGAGAGAGAGAAATCTTCTTGAGCTCGTGATAATTTGGAGCGGCGTGGTGCAGCAGGTTCCGCAGGTTGGACTGGGTGTCACGACTGGCCCCGGCGCGCGGTATCGGCGGAACGTCGCGGACGCGCCGCGGATCCGACATTATCGTTGCATGATTTACGCGGCTCCGTTTCACCGTTCGCCGCCATCGCTTTCGTGGAAATTTAATGGCGCAGGGTGGCGAGGCAGGCGAGGTGGCGGTCTAATAGGGGCGCGCGGATAAGTTACACGTGCCGGCGAGTAGAGATGGGATCGAGCACTTCGCAAGTAACGTTCGAACCTTTGATCGTTGGACTATTTTAACGTGATTTTCATTTTTCTTTTTCTTTTTTTCTTTAGGACTTGTCTCGATTGCAATGAAATACTTTCAAATTTCGCACTGCAACTTAATTTGGTAATTGGCAAAGGAAACAACGAACTGAATATCTTTCGAAATGTAACGAACACGATATGTTTAGGGAATGTTACTGGTGGATGATCTTTTCTTTCTACTCACGAAAGTTTCAAATCTCATCTATGAGTTTCGATTTTCGAGACCAGGTTGTACAAAATGAATGCATTGCGAAAATATTCACTAAAGCATTTCTAGTTCTCACGAAACGAAACTCAGATGCCTGATGGAAAACGTACCGACGAACCTGTACATTGAACACGACCTGTACAAAAATTGTACAGTTTGCGTACGCTGAAACGCACGCGCACGTTGAAATTTTACTTTAGAAGAACGAAATCAAGTGGCGTTCCAAAATCACGATGGAACGAAACTCTCGGCGATATGAAACTTGACTTGGAAAGTATTTGGACTTGATCCCATCCCTATTGGCGAGCATTCCGTGCACGCGACCGCGGAAATAGATACGCGTACGCGCGCTAAAACGCTCACGAACGTTCGCGGAACCGCCACGCGAATACCCGATAACAGCACGCGTGCGCTGCACGTTACAGCGATTACGTTGACTGCAGCTTCCGAACGTGTTTGTGTATCGTGCTTCCTGTTTGTCTACGCGAGCTCTCCTTAGGGGGAGGGCTGCACCTTCGATCGTGTGGAACAACCCACGCGGCCCGCTGCGGAGTCTATTCCGGATGGGGATTCATTTAGCTTAGTGCATCCTCTTGAAGCTAATAACGGTTCCTTTTCCTCTTAAAAAGGGTACATAAAGGAGCGAGAAGTTTCAAAGCTGGCTAAATATAACTTTATCGCCGGCCAACACGAAGCTCCAATCCGTCGAGCGGTTTTTCCTTCGGTCGCCTTACCGTGGGCATTTTCTTTTTTTTTTTTTTTTAGACTTTACCACCCGTCAGGTCAATGCGCCTGCGATGTGTTCTTGCCTCGCGTGCGATTTACGAGGTACATATTTCTAATGACGAACACTCGATACCTTGAAACACTGAAAGTCTTGGTTAGTCTTCATCGTTGTAACCAACGGTATAATAATTTCTCAAGTGACGGTCAATTGGTCGATGTGTTTCTTCGTCTACATGAATATTTTACAAGTGGCAGTCTCTAATAAGAGAAACTGGTAAACCTACCTTTACATTTCATACCACGTGTTACTTACGTTACATTCGGAAAATAAGGAGAAGTTTAGTCTACAACTTCAAGACTTTCGAGACTTGATATTAATAACAAGCCTTCCAAAACACACGAGTTGCAAAGTATCGAATCTGATTTGCAGAGTCTCGTTGTTTTGTAGAAAAATCAATGAATCGATCGAGAAATCTTATCAGAAACCCTCGACGGAGACTCGGCGGAACTCAACCACCAGCTATTTTCAAACAGCTTACGCTAGCTCGGGTGTTCAATATGTAAATGAGAAGACGGTGGAGAGAGCGGAAGGCGATGGGGAAACGCGTGTCCCCGCGTCTCATAACGATAGATTTCGGGCGGCAAGTCGTCGACCCCCACCTCCCCTTTCGCGTTCCCTTTGCGCCCTTCTCCGTTAAACGCCTAACCGCGACGCGACGTGGCCGCATGGCTACACGGGATTACAGCGTGTAAGAGGGTGGCTGCTGCGAAGCCCTCGTGAAAGCTCGACGGGTGATAAATAATCAGATTAATGAAAAATATTTCTTCGCCGCATCCATCCCGCGACCCTCCCTCCCGCCGAGCGGGGAAGCCGTCGCGTTCCGATCTACACCTGATCCTCCAGGGAGCGTGTTTGCGTTCACGACGCTAAAAGCTTTGTCGTTTCAGCGATACGATTCACGACGATACTTGAAACTTCCTTCCGAGGGACGGACGTGTCTCTGTCAGACGAGAAACGTTATCGCGGCGAAATTTCGAAACGATTTACGAAGTAGGAATTGTCAATGCGTGCAACTCACAGTTGTAGCTATTTGAAATACGGGACAGGGATTAGCATGTTAATCATTGGCACACGAAGATTTTTAACAGTTGTCGAACTAGATAAAAGATTTTCGATTTCGCGCAAAATTTGTAAAGCTGCAAGATGATATTTGTTGAATAAATGTAACAGTTAATAATCGTTGCTTGGCAGTTAACTTTTGACTAAATATGAAGAATGTGATCGCAACCGCAGAGGGAGTTCAAGACGACTCCTCACCTAACCATTTTGTGAAAGAAACATTTTTCAAGAGTTCTACCTCTTTCGAATGTTATTCTTTTGTAAAAAAAAAAAAAAAAGAAAAAAAGAAAAAACGCAAGAGGACGTTATCAATTTCAGACACTCGAAACGATTTAATCTCATAATACGACGAATCAAAAAGCAATTCGCTTTTCGCTATTTCACGTTATTCCAGATTATTTCCCGTTTTGCCTCCTCCTATCTTCTCGAAATCAACGAAAAATTTAATAACGAGCGCACGATGGCCCAGAAGCTGACAGCTGGCCGAAATTTCCACTCTTAATTCGTTCGACGCGAGGAAAAAAAAAAGGAAAAAAAAAAAAAAAGAAAATGAAACAACTGTAGCGCGTTCGGTCGGTGGAAATCGATTCCTCGAAATAGACGTTAGCGATGACCGAAATTCGCGGCGACCGGTCGCGTCCGATGGCCGACACACGCCACTCGAAAGTTATTCATTGACACGAATTTCCCTCTGTGTCGAAATGCCTATGCCGCGGCCGTCTCTGATAATAGTCCTTGGAACATTCGATTCTGCACAGTGGTGCATTCCAGCGACCGCGATCAGATGACAGCTTTCGATTTTTTTTTTTTTTACCAGCTTCTCCTCTCTCGAGCCTCGCACTCTCGTCCAACACGTTTTCGAACGTCGCCGATTTTGAGCGCGCGTTCTCGATACGTTCGAACATCGAACAACGACGAAAAGTCAATCCGGACTAGCGAGACGAACTCGACGAGCACTTTTTATCTCGTCACGTCCGACGGGTTTACGCGGTTTGCCAATTGATTCCTTCTGTCGTGTAATCAGTAGCCACGAATGGGTAATTCAAAACGAACGGAACTTTTAATCCTTGCTCGTTTCTCTTTCCTCTCTTTTTCTTTTTTTCAGCCCGTCTATCGGGGATCGAGTTAAGGGGATTTCCTATATACGTCAGACGCATTTGCACCGAAACAATGGAGAAGCGCGTTCCCTGCGAGCAACTGCTTTAACGCGACAACGCGGTCAATTTCAATCGCGCTTGAATCTCGAACGGTGTGAGAGTCATTCGAAGAAGAATGAGGGGGATAATTGGATAATTGCGCGACAAATGTAAAAATTGTGAAAACGTTTGTAAAGCTTGTGGGTTTTTGTTTCATTTATAAACACGTCTCTTTCTTTAATCGAAGTAACTTGTATTAAAATAATTTGGAAAGTAATACTTGGTCGTATTTACGGAACGGTGATTGAAATTTGATGAATGTTGTTAGACGAGATTTGAAACATAAAGTACTGTGTAAAGTACGATAAAATTGTTCGTTTGAAAAACAAGAAAAACAAAGTTTCACTTCTTTTATAAAAACAAGGAAAAAAGAACGTATCGATTTGACACTCAAAATACATACACAACTCACTCCGATAATACGACGAATCGGAAAGCAATTCATTTTCCGTCATTCGGACGGAACAGAAAGATTGTTCACAAAGATCTAAAACATCTATCATCCAGGTAAAGGAAAACACGAACTACTATTACTTTCTAAATGAAATTTGGAACGCACACGTTTACGTTCTTGTCCCGCTTTTTTTGTTTTTCTTTTCACCTTTGAAACTATCGACGCGAGTGCAAGCGATTTGCATCGGTCGGGCGACGGGTTCGCGCGGTTGCGAGTTCAACAGCATCGAGGAAAGGTGGGGAAAGGGGGAGGAGAAAGTCGTGACAAGTGGTCGGTAGAGTAGCATTCTACGTCCATAGAACGTATCCACGTTGGCAAAGTGTGTTCCAAATTACGCGACAAGCGTTCCACTCGAGAGGATCCGCTTTTTCACCCGCCCGGGGAAGCACGAATCACTTTTAACCTGTTCCCAGAATTTCGTCGGCTGCCACTCGGCTGCCACTTGTCCCGCATATTCCGAACCGTCTTTCCGTCGTAATTGCGCCTCGTCCTCCCCGGAACGCAAGAAATCGAGGCAACAGGCGTCGCTGCGATTATTTTTCCATCGTCTTTTCGCGCGTCTCCTCCCGTCTTGTCTCCTCTCCGGTGAGCTCGCGCGAACCCGGAACAATCTTTGCCCGTCGTATCGATCCGATCGCGGTTTCGCGTCGTATTGCGTCGCTTGACACAATTAGGAAGTGCTCGAGCAAAGCCAACCAGTTATTGGAAACAAACAAGTATCGCGTGCAGAACAAAGTCATATCGAATATAAAGCAAAGCGTCCTACACCGAGCGCAGCGATCTTTATAGCGTTTCGTTCAATCAATGAAGCGTCTGTCATGTTTTCTTCTAACTTTCTCACAGGCGACGAAAATCTCGCCGTTACCGACCGTTATGCGTAAATAATTTGACTCTTACGTTGTTGTTTCGAATTTTTATCAAAGTTCGTTGGATGATAAAAAAAAAAAGTAAAATAAATAACTATTTTTTTTTCCAATAAACTTTGAAAGTCATATCTCTGAACACGTTGCGAAAAATTGCGGGTGGAGATTATCGCCCGGATTTCCGGGCAGCCTGACTGTCTTAAATTTCGTTGAAATTTTGTCAAGCTCCGGAGGCTGTCGCGCTCGGGCTGTTGCTCAATATTTCAGGGCAATTAGGTGGCGATACACATCCAGCGCTGGCTGAATTATTTAGCAAAAGTCTCGAGTGAAAATAAACCGTGGCCCGGCTGGATCATCCATTACTTAGCGTGCGTTAACGCGTTTCGCCTGTAAAACGCGCGCCCTCCCGTTGCATGACCTCGTCATCGACCTTAATCGAACGTACACGACCCGCCCGCCCGCTCGCCCTTCCCCCTCCTTCCTCCCGGATCCGGGGAACCTGTGGGAATATCTGACGAGTCTGCGAGCCGCGCGTCTGTCTAGCCACGTTGCTAATTTCGCCGCGCTCCGTCCGCGATCTCCGCGTTGCGCGATTACCCCCCAAGCGGCAGTCGTTCGATCGTTCCGCACGGTGAACTCGATTAGAAGCTGTCAATTTCGAACGAACGCGTTTGCCCGCCAACTGTGAACTGCGTTGTTCGATGGCCGGCCACTCGTGAAGCTTGCTGTTGAACTTCAAACGCGACTGCGCTTTGATAGCAAGCGAATTCGGACGCACGTCGTCTCTGTTTCTTTGCAAGCGGACTATTAGAGCCATTGTACGGTTTTAAATCGATAATTATTGTCACTGATTTTAGCGGGGGTAACCCAGGTGCAACGCTAATGCAACGAAAATTAGCGATTGGTTGATTTGGATCACGTGACTCGTAAGGGGGCGTGGAGTAGATCTCGAGTAGGAGTGGCGTCTTGTCTGGTACTGAGCGATCGCGCCTGTAATTTCTTTTTTTATCGATTCAAATGTTTGCATATTAATAAAATCGTCTTCATTTCCTAGTAAGAATAGTTGCTTCTAGGCCTTTCAATGAGACGAATCGTATTGGGATACAAGTCGTGCAAGTTTTGGTTACGCGTTAGATAGACCATCATTTGGAGATTTATGCGATTCTTTGCTCGGAGTCATTAGACTGACTGTGTATGGAATATTTTAGAGTGTAAATGTCTACAGAACGTAGATATACGTACGTAGTATTTGCGTTTCTAAGTTGACAATTAATAAAGTAATTTCAATTTTTATTTGTACCTTATAACAATGTCCATCTGTATCTCTCCAACTTCGTCACATCTTCACGTTTCCCAACGTCAGTTGGAATTCATTTCCATGCCGCTTTTGGAATATCAAGTGGGAAATCTGTCTGGCCAGAAACTTTCCACTACCACTGTGGCAACGCAACGTACCACTTGCAATCGATTTGCACTGGCAATTTATGGTTTTCCACACTGCGACTACGAAGTTTATATCATATTTCTCTCATCGTTATTTCATCCACCTAGATTCTATCATTTTTACGAAGTTTGAATAAACTAAAGTACTTGTAACATTATGATAAACAAGTTTTCTGGTTAATTCATTTTATAATCGGAGTTTGCCAAGACTTTGTCATTTGATTTCATTTCTCGAGGCTCTTTAGTATCATCCCTTTCTTTACAAACTTTCGTGGAAACATGCTATTCGCGAGTTTGTGGCCATAATAACCGAGAGATCATTCCAGATGGAAAAGAATTTCAGCATCGGGTGTGATTAATTAGAAAATGACTGTGCAGCCGCGTTGCTTTCTCGCATAACGAATTAATGCGACGAGCTGTCGTGTATCGATCCGTCGGATTTTAATTTCGTTTGCATACCGATAAACGAAAAATAAAAAGTGTGTAATAGTTGGACTGAAGTAACGAGAGAAATTATCCATCCCGCGAGATTGCCGAATTTTTGTAAATCTCTTGTGAGTAGTCTCTGCTTGAATCAAAGCTTCTGAATTGATCTATGAATGTAATCCAAGTTGTCATTTATACCTCGATATGAAACAGCTGGAATAAATTAAATCGTCTCGTATTGTTACGACTTTAGCTCTCCTCTTGTTTTTTTATTTCTGCACTTTTTTATTTCTGTACTCACTGTGCTTCATGAACTTAAATAATAAGGTATCGAACCTGTATTAAAGACACACGTATAATTAATATACCTTTGTTCTAATCTGAAGTTATGTAGTACAATTTCGTGCGATTGTTACAGCATAAAAAAGTTTAGTAAATAAGTTTACTCGTAATGTAATTCTCGAAACAAGTATATAATATAATATTTTATATACAACATGAAACATTCAAAGTCAGAGAGATGAATGTGAAATATTTGATTGAAATCTCTCCTGTACGTATGAACCAGAAAATGAATTGATACATTCATACCTTTTTATATCATCTTAATTAATTTCTTCATCTTTGTTAAGTGAAATTGTGTGAATAAATGTACTTAGATATTTTATCATACCTTAAATCAAGGAAATCATACATATGGTGACACTCGTGTTAAAAACTACACGGATTAAAATTAAAATGTTAACTATAAATATACATTTGTACATGTACATTTAATGTGTCACAGCTAGAAACTTATTCGATTGAATAAAGTAGAGAAAACCGTGCGAGATCACGTTGGACGATTCTTCTCTTGAAAAGTGCCGATTTGATCTCGATTCCTCAGCTGGCAATGTATGTGGCAAACTTAACGAGGAAAAATACGAGCGGAAACCCGGATCACGAAATTTTCATTAGGACCGCGCTGCTTTGGAAGTAGCGCGACAGGGCGGTCGCATTAGTCCTCGTGATCTATCACTTAGCGAACTCCCTTCGGGACTCGACGCGAAGACACTTTCGTGTGCTCTGTTTGCTCGTTACCGACCTCGTTCTTCGAAAAATCTCTGGAACTTTTTAATTTTGTTTCGCGACGCACCCTCGACCCTCATTGATCATTCCGTCAACGACGTGGAAATCAGTTGTACGGAAGTTCTCCGGAGAAACAGAGCGGCTGCTGACTTTTCGTGAACGTTCCGAAGACAATTTACGTAGAATCGAACAGAGGGAAATTTTGTACCTCGAGGGACAGAATCTTTAGTATCGTAATATCTATTCCTAGCTAAAAAAAAAAGACTCATCTAGAGAGAAAGATATTCGTTTGTTTATAGAGGGACAAAATTTCAGATGAGAAATCGTCGATTAAATTGAATTGTCAAGATTATTGTCGTTGCGTCGTACTAAAAGCCTACTAAAAATCTTTACTCTCGATAATAAATAAATTTTTCAGCTACCAGTAGATTATGGATTCTCATGCGATTCACTTTTACGTATGATAATAAATAATCAATAAACGTTCAAATCACCAGTAATAAATTTAAAATTATCGAATTGTCATGTTTTAGGCATTTGTGAAAAACTTTCTTGAAAATGTAAAGATGTATACGTACAGCACGTATCATTTTTCTCAGTTTCGTTCATAAAAAAAAAAAAAAAAAATATATGAATATACAACATCAGATTCCATCATATATTGTTTCACGACTCTACGCTCGATGTCCACTGCGAGCGTACCGCGAGCAGGATCGCGAAAGACAACGATGAACTATTAGAAAAAGCTGGAATGAAAAAAAAGGAAATGCCGGCTGAGAAAGACAACGCGCATCTATCACTTAGAGCGAGCGAGAGGGAACGAAGTAGACCGGCGAGGTACGTGGCACGTCACTGTTTCATCCCCTCGGGACTTTCACAATCGGGACATTTTTCTCCGTCCTCCCCGTTTCTTCTCGTCAACGACGCAAACTGATGTATGGCTCGTGATTGGAGTGACTGTACATACACGGAGGGAATTCTCGTTTCCCCGAGGGGGAAGGCCAGTCGCCGCGACATCCCGTGGGAAAAAAAACTCTGGCAGCCTCGCCCCGGAAAACTGTACACCGTGTGTGTCACCGAATTCTGCCGCGCCCGCTCGCTAATTGATTTCTCTGCCGGCTTTGTTCCACCCGCGGGACACCAGCCTTTCGCCCGACCGTCTCCTCGTCTTCCCTTTCCGTTCGTTTCCAGCTCGAATCAGGCCTTCTTCGTTCAATGGAATTCACGACAGATTTTTTTTTCTTTTTTTTGGGGAGGGGGTCAGTAGAACCTTCCCTGTAGCATGAAATTTCTGTGATTTGAAGTATCACGATGTGAATTCGGAGCTTTGGAATTTTTCGTCGTTCGTTTTATTCAATTCAACGGACAATTTGAAAACTGAGACTCAAGCGAGCATCTGTTTTATTCCCCTTATTTTCAATGCATAGATATCCATAGTCTGGCAATCAGTGTTTTCACTTTCCACTTGAATTCGTAGCAATTTTTTCTATTATAGAATGGCTCCAGAATCTTTTCTACTTTGTAACGTAGACTCTCTGTGACGTAAGAAATGTTGCATTATACGAAGATTTACCTCAGATTTTTCGTTGTATTTAATCGATATTTTAATTTCCTTGTGCCTCGCGAACAGAAATTCCTTTCGCTCCTTCACGTTTTCACATCTTTTCGAATATCTTCTCAAGTTTCGGAATATTATACCGATTGGATGTAAAATCACAGAAAAGATATGTTAAAGATACGTGAAACGAGATACTTGGAAAAAATTCGTAATTCGATGATACGCTACTGTTTCATACGTTAATAACGTTTACCGAAATATAATCTTCGTAGAATAGGTCAAAAAGTCACGTGGAAACGGAAACGTGAGGGATCTGGTGCGACGCGTATCGAGACACCCGATAGAGGAAGAGCACACGCGTCCCTTTTTTTCAGGGCCGCTGCCTCGTTCAGTCGCCGATATATCAATTTCATCGAACGGTAACCAGCGTCGAGGCTCTCCGTGCAACCCCTGGGAATCGCGGCGAGAGAGTCGACAAGTGAAAAGGGACGATCGGAACGAAAAAGAAAGGGCAAGTCGGGCCGGACGTTAACGAGGTTATTACTGGTTTCGATTGCACCCTCTACTTGTGCGTAACTGTAAATAAGGGAGCATCCAAGCGGTTGGGGGACCGACGTCGACCAGAATCGCTCGAGAAAGATGGGCTTTGAATCGCTTTAAATCTCGCATCTTCCGCCCATCGCGATCGCGCTGATAAACGACATCGAAACGATTTGTAGATGACACGTGTGCCTCGACAACTCGCAAACGAGCAAGCGTCTTTCGTCGTTTCGCCTTCTCCAGTCCGTCTGTCGTCGATAACTCCAGCCCCCGGCACTAATTTAGTTTCCGTCCGGCGCAGGTTCGCCAACTGGCGAATGTTTTGCCAGATCTTATCTCGAGATATACTTGTTTCACTGTGCGATTAATTAGTACGGTAACGGGCCGTGCAAGAAGCTGGCGCGGGGCCGGCTATTTAGATCGTGTTCGCCGTTACAAATTTCGAGCGTTTACCAGCGATAAGGTTAACAAACGCGTTGTGTGCGAAACCCGCGCGGCCGATGATGAATTGCCCGTGTTCGGTCCTTCCGCCTGAATTTCGCTTCGGCGACGGCTTTAACTTTTTGCTCGTGCCCCTTGCGGGACGAAGCAGAGAAATCGCGGAGGGAGCGCACGCAACGCACACGACGCTGACCGCGAGCGGTCGGAACGCTTGTTTCGTCGTATTATCACTGAAGGTGATTTTAGCGGGGGTAACTCAGAAAAACGGACCTCTTGCAACGCTAATGCAACGAAAATTAGCGATTGGTTGATTTGGGTCACGTGATTGGCGAGGGGGCGTGGTGTAGACCACGAGTAGGAGTGGCGTTTTCTAGTATTGAGCGATCGCGCCTGTAATTTGTTTTCTATCGATTCAAATGTTTGCGTATCAATAAAATTTTATGGCAAAATTTGAAAATCGTCAGCGCAATTGTTTGTTAGTTGATAATACTGATGAATTAAAAAGTTACAAGTTGTATAAATTTCTCTTTTACAAGAACCTCGCGCCGAAAATAAAAAAGTTTATAATTTACAAACATATCGTAATTGCAGGACATTGTTCGTGTTACGCAAGAAAATTCATTGGTTAATAATACTGATTTAGCTGTACCAGAAATAGATGTTTCAACAACACTAATTCCACCGGGTATAATAAAACTTAAAGCAGGGATTCGTTTTGTTCATTTAATATCATAACGAGTACTCCGCTCTGAATATTTGATATGTCCTCTACGTGTGTAATCCTCTTACAACGTATCGTGCGATTTGAAAATTGTAGACGAGCGTTGCAAATAAAAATTATTTATAGCATAGTTGATAGTTGCTAGATTTTAAACTGGGGCAAATAGTTTCTCTCTTGTGAGTACACGATGTTCTAATTATAATATATAGGTAGACGCATAAAAATCCAGTCCACGCAATGATTTGTTAATCGTACGAAATTAAGAAACTTTTGCAAACTGCGGCTAATAAATTTTAGCTTTTCTACCAGCACCTCGTTCTATAAACCATCGTTTCGAAGGGCAAAGAAATGGAAAAAGGGAGGGAAGAAAAACGAGCTATGCATAACCGTGATCTGTCAAATTCCGGAGGACGCGGGGATCCAGAAACGATATACCGTTCCACGAGCCTAACGACTCTATTAGCGCGTCGGGTCACGTAGGCAGATGGCCGAGTCGAGATAATTAGCCGCTTTAATTATTTAATTAATCCCGACGACGTTTTCGGTGTTTTATCTGAAAGCTCGTTAAACTGGACCGGGCATGCGATCCTCGACGAGCACCGACGAGCTCGTTTCCACATGGATGTGTATCGCGTGGATGGGAGAGAGGGAGGAGTGGGGCAGGGGGGAGGGGGGAGATCTGTGTGCAGGACTCTTGTTCACGGCCGGGCACAGGCTCGTAGATACGCGCGAACAAATGAAGTCGTTCGTTTTCAAAACGGCATTTATCCATTCGATCAAATTGCACGCCGCGCGGCCTTGTTCACTATGGCCCTTAATCTATCGCGCATTTATTTCTGTTTATTGAAGAGCCTTCGAAATTATTTGCGCCGTGCCAGCCCATTGTGCGAGAGTCTGCCCGTTAGCGCGAGGGGCTTGGTTTTCAACGGGCGGTAAACTAGAATGAAGCGCGGCCGATCGATCCGCGCAACTTTATTCATTCATCGTTTCTTGTATTCGCCGGGCTGATGAATTTTGCCCTCCCCCTTCACCCCTCTTTCTTTGATTCGATTCAACGGGACAGTCTCCGCCTCCGATGCGTGCGTTATTCCAACACGTTCAAGATGCAAGAGTTCGCAATGCTCGTCGCAGGGATATTTCATTCAGCTCTGTTTAATTTTATTTATCAACGCTGCGATGAGATACTTGCTGCAAATATCTGTGGATACGCGAATAAATATGTTAATACCGGTATCAGTTTCAATAATAATTTACGTAACAAATAATTGATCGTTTAAATAATTTTATGATAATTTGGTAAATCTCTGTGTTATCTTTATGAATTATGATTTTTGTAAGTTTCTGTATATCTTTGGATTTGCTTCAAATTTTAAATATCTATTCTGTCCTATGTGATCGTCGTGTAAATAGATATACACCCGTAATGAGTATTTTGTAAGCTCTGTGTGTATTTGTTTCACAATTTACTATCGCAGTGCTGTTAGTGAAAGGCGTCGACAGGTTTACGAGCAGCCAGAGGCAAAGATTTAGGGATGACGTAATGAAATTAATAACACAACAGGCACTAATAATGAAAAGGATTGTGCCCCGATTTGCAGGAAACTTTGATAGATAGATGAAGTTAAGACAAAGTACTGACATGTATTAATTATATCATTACTTGATGTAGACGGAGTGTGTAAGCAAAGGAATATTCTGATTGGAGTCCCAGAGAGCACGCAAGATATCTTTGGACGTATTAATGTTCTACAAACGTCTTAAAGATGTCTTCCTTGAGAGCGTCTCAAGTGAAACTTTCTGAGTTATTGTAAAAACGCTTATCTTACTTGATTGGAAGAGCTAATGACGTTACATCATAGACATCAGGTAGTATAGTTGAAAATAATTAAATATCAAACGTTAAATATTTATTTTGAAAAACTTTGTCCGGAATACGCGTGACAGCCTCATTGGGACTGAATTATGAACCCCAATTGTGACAAATCAGATTGGTCGTGTTTCTAAGAAACCTCTCGATGCCTCCGAACAGAATTTAATATTCATTTCCAGATATAAAATTTAAGACATAAAATCTTTTCGGGACATCGAGATTAAATAAACTCTGAAAAGTAAGTCGTGTCGTCTCAATCCGAGCAGCAAATAAAATGAAATTAAACACGATCCGCTTGCAATTTTCCAACAAAATCACATTCTTCGAAAAACCGAGCGTCCGTGTATTTTCGCGCGACAGCCTATCAAATAAATTAATTTACCTCGGTACAACGTACGTGCAGATCAATTCCCACGGAGCAGAGGCAAAGGGGAGGAGCAGCAGGCCATCCTTGAGACTAGATATCTCGAGTGTATTGTCAGCAGACAATAAACATTATACCTCCGTACAGGACAGTTAATTCGATGGTACAATACACGCGCTGATACGACTGGATCAGCTGCGTGCGAGGGTCCTTGGGGGGTGCTCGAACCGCGATCGATTCGTTCGTGTTTTCACCTTTAGTTTCCGGGGAACAACGGGGAGGGCCCTAACACCGGAGGCAACGCGATTGTTGCAATTACGATAATCGCAGGTATAATCGGGGCCGTTTCGCGCCGAGTCGCATCGGTGCCCGGCGTTGTCCCGAAATTAATGTTATTTCCCCGGCGTTGTACGGATTTCGTGGCCAATTGTAACTCGATCGGCAGAGTCGCAAAGAGACTTTGATAATTCGAAATCATTCGGCTGCACTTGTCCCGATTAACTCTTTGACGGCCTGATGAATTTCAGGATTTAGAGGAGGACGATCATCGCCGCGTTATGGAAATATCGGACACAAGGTATTCGCACTTGCAAGAGTAAATATTAATGTTTGCGTGTAATCGTGTTTGAGGGATCGAATTTGTAGTGATACGTTCGCTAATGACAAATTCCGATCAAAGAGACTGAGGTTCGTTTCGGTATCTTCCTCGATCGTTAAACATCGATTGCTTGTTCACGTAAAGTGGCAATGTTGAATTTATTGGCGTCAATTTTGACACTTGCCGCGATTAACTCTTCGACGTTGCAACAACGCGACGATAAATTCGAAGCGAAAGATTCGCGAGTGACAACGATTCTCTCTGCGTTTGAACTGAAATTTCCTGCATTTCCGCAATGATGGTGTGTCGCGCGCGAGAAATACACGCTTGCAACTTTTTTCTACAAGGTAAATATTAATACGCGTGCGTACAACGACATTTAAAATGTCCAATTGTACCTGCGTAACAATCAAGTCCCCCCCCTCCGGTGTCCGCGTAATTCCGGACTTCGTTTCACCGTCTCTTTTTCGAAAACATCTATAATCCCTGATTGCTTTTTCAAGTAAAACAGCATATTGCATTCCCGAAATTAATTTGACACCTGCCAATTAGCCAAACAATCGATCAATTTCCAATAATGCATCGTACAGTGCCCGCGCGCCGCCTCCATAGATTTCATTATAACAATTATTTTACAATACGGCACATATAATTAATTTATCGCGGAAACATCGTATATCAATCAACGTTCGTGATTAGGTTCCCGAAACTCAATTAGCAGGTGTATCTACGTCGGGACTACAAGCGGCGCTTGAAATCGAAAACCAAAGCGAAATTTGAAATGGAAACCAAAACCAAAAAGGAGGACTCCGATCGCAGAGCATCGTTAGAGCGTTCAGCTGCGTAACTTTCTCGTTTCGGCGCAATTTTAAAGGGGCGTAAAATGGCAACGGGAGAAGAGGAGGCATGGTGTCAGCATGCGAACAGGGAAAACAAGCAGCCTGGTAAAATCACGGGGTAAATAACGGTACGGTTCGTGTTCCGGCGCAGCGGAGTAATTAATTGAACATTAATAAAGTCGGGCACAGCGACGGCCGAAGGTTCGCCGAAATTTAATAGCGGGGCCGGATATTACTTGAGCACCGGCAAAGGGACGTTTCTTTTTTTCCCCGCTCGTCAAAATGAACGTCACTTCCTGCGCACCGGTGCACGCGCACCGAACGAGGCAGAGGTCACGGGACTTTAATGAGTCGATTAACCAATAGAAGACAGCCCGATCGAAAAGACGCGAAAAAAAAGAGGGGGAGGGGGGGGGGGGAGGTGGAAGGATTTCGTTCATTTCGTGCTGCATTCCGCTGTTCGCAAGTACACCGTTGGAAAACTGTCTCCTGTTCGAAAAATCGAACATCAATTTCGACGCGACGTGGTAATCCACGATTTTATACCGTAACATGCAACCTTTCGCGTGTTCTCTATTTTTTTTTTTTTTTATTTTTTTTTAACAGATGAACAATTTTAAAATTCAGTCGTGTCGTCAATTAAGTGCATATTGCCAATATCGTCGATTTATTTGACCTCAGGACTCCTCGCGATTTTAACAATATTGCTCGCGATGTTGAAATATTTGATTATCTTTGCCATCTATAAAAATAATAAAATAAAGGTAGTGAAATTTTGTTATCTTTGGTTTCTACAAAAATTGGCCAATTTCGATTGCTGCATCCAGTCTTTTCTGTTTTTATCGTTGTCTTACATTGAAAATATTCAACATTCATTCTTCCGACGTGAAATATCGACGAAACAATATCGATCAATTGCCCTACATGTATACTTATACAATGTGTTAGAAGAACGTACTGAATACTAAAAGATCTATCTATATATCTCACATGCAGAAACCCGTAGCGAAACTTTCGATAGTGTATATTTAATCGTAGGGATTATGATTTTGCGATGCGGTTTTCGTATTGCAAAATAATTAGAAAATTGAATTATTTTATTTCTATAACAATTTTCACGACCTTTCTATCACGATCGAACAATTAAATTAATTATTTCATTCAATGATTCGCGTGATTTGTTTTAAATGCATCGTTCAAATCGATTATTATAAAATTATTAGTAGCGCTGCGGTGGGACCAACGTCGAGTCGAGAAAAGTCAGACGAGAAAGAGTCTTCTCTGTCACAAACGTCGCGGGATTCAAAGTTGAAAGTTTTTTAGAAGCAACAAGAGAGGATAGCAAGCAGCGTGGTGCGGAGGTAGAGGACGAGCGAAATAAAGTACAATCGCGAAAGGTACACGAGTAATCCCGAGACACGAAATTGATATTACCGGCCTCTTTCCCATCGTGATAACGTTCAAGCTCATTAAGAGAGAAAAATATGCGGTTGTTAATGACTTTATCAGCCGGCAGGAAGGAGAATGGGACGCGGTTTCCGGCGGCCGCTAAGACGCCGCATCGAGAGATTTAATCACCAAGTATTTAGCCGTTTCTCTCCCTCGAAAAGCGGCAAGATTAATAGCCGCCGCGCCACGCCGCGCGAGAAGCTGCAACGCGAATTTACATCGCGACGCGTTCTTTAAGAAAATTGCTCCCCCTAATTCCGCCAGCCGCATTTCCGCGCAGAGCCGTAATATCGCGCCTGTTGAAATTTCGCCGCGGAATATTCCCCGACCGTCGAGCCAGCGAACGTTCGCCCGCAAAACCGGCGGCACGTTAAACTTGAAATATGTGCCAGGACCAGCCACTCCTGGTGGATTTAGCTTCTCAAATGATGATCGTTTAAGACGTTCTGTATTTTATTCCACCTTCGAACACCTTTTGAAGTAATAAATCGAAGTTACCACGTCACGTACGTGCGTGCAAGTGACAGGATTTTCGCGATTACTAGAATTAAGAATGCAGATGCTTCTGGCGAAATTAGTTTCAACATTTTAACTCGAAATGGAATTTCGAGTTTTTTTAATACGAGTACGAGAGGTTAAATATTAAAATATTAAAATTTATCTCACATTTCACGACGAGGAGAAAGCGTATTTTCGAAGAGAAGAGGAAAATAGTTATTTTAAACGTAGTTAGACGTTATTTCATTGTTCGAAAAAACACGGCGTAATTCAAATCTTTCACTTTACTGAAGTATGAAGAAGAGTCTCAGGAAGAGTGCTATTGCTCCAAAATTGAAAAAATTAAATGACACTTTGTATAACAAAGGATTTGTAAAGTACTGATATACATTAACAATTGCATTACAAAATACATGTACGCTGCGATAAGTACTGAATATATTTGAGCTACGTGTACAGACAATGCCAACACGTTTCAGTAGCGTACATCGAGCACAAGTCAGACGCTTTAAAGATCAACCATAATTCAAACACTTGAAACATATCTATATATTAAAATATCATATTTTATATATATTTATATATAATACTACATATTATATATATTAAAATAATGTAATAAAATGTAATACATTAATATATAGACCCACCGAAAATTTATCTTTATTACATCGTATTAATTATGATTGTCTAGAAATACGTTTACATTATCTTACAGGTTAATAATTTTATTGTTGAAAGCTTTCTGTTTATCCGTTTAATATTAAAATTATTTAAAGTGGTTTTTTAATCCCAAGTAAATCCAATAAATATTAAAAGTATAAAAGGAGATTACGCGTGAATGAACGCTGTCGAACATCTTTTAAAAATATCCGCATCGAACTAAATAGAGAAACTAAATAGACAGACGGATGGACAGATTGATAGATCGATAGAACAGAAATACTGGGCACGATAAATGACGAAAAATATACGTGGCATGGAAAGTTGGATGTTTTTAATAGCTTCCGTCAGAAACTTTAATCAAATACACCGAGAGATATCACGTATCTGAATTATTATATTATTATTAAAATAGTTATTGCTCTTCCTTTGTGTTCGGCGCGTCCAATTCATTCCAATTTCAATTTGTTCCCGACGAAAAAGCGAAAACATTTCGATTCGCCTGCTTTATACCGTGCCGCGGCCAGTACACAAGTAATATTGCAAGGCGTTTTAATTAATTACGCGGTCTCGGAAGTGGCTTTCGCGACAGCGAAATTCATTCCAAACTTTGGTTCAGCGCCCGGTTAAAAAAATATCCCTCCCCTCCCCCTAAAAGATAGTATACAATAAGTCTGTGTTAACGCAAACGAGTCACATTTCGAAGTACAGTGCCTGTGGTATTGTTGAAAATAAATTCAGACTTTTATAATTGTAACATCCAGTTGTTCTGAAAAGATTTCTGATAAGATAATTATGACCAAGAATCATACGTCAGAATACCTGGCAATATGTGATTTTTATAATCCCTTCAATACTTTATGATTGAGAACTTTTATAACAAAGTATTATGCTATTACACGCAACAACAACAAAAAAAAAAAACATTTTCAAAATCGAAAAATTAAAAATTGCATCATTAATTCAACTACGACACGTACGTTTGCAGTTGCGTTGACTGTAGTCGACGATTGTACCGTGGAAATTAAATTTCGCGTGCATTATTTTCATCGGTCGGTTGGCCGTCTGCGGCTAAAATTACAAATATATTCGTTTCGAACTATCCAAGTCAAACCGTAAAATTCATTAAAATCGCAATGACGACCCGAGGGGAAGAGAGGAGAAACAGCGGAAAGTTGACAATTATATATACGAACGGGGCAATAACGTTTTCCCCGTGAACCGAAGGAATTTCATCGGCGGACGACAAGTGGCTCGCCGTGGCGGAATTTACACTGGAAACGCCGACCACGGCTTGATCTCGAAAGGGCTGATAATTGCAATCCCCGTTTCTTTTTTTCTTTTCTTTTTTTTTTTTCCATCACTTCTCCACCGTTTCCTCTGTTGTTTTTCCTCCGTCTATGCACGTACGTGTGTTTCGCGTGTGTACACGGACGGGGAGAGCCCGTGCTCTTTGGTCGCGGCAATATTCGCGATTTCCATGCAGCCGACCACTGCGCGCAATATTCGCGACGTCGGGCTTCATTGGCGCGCGCCACGACGTTCCGCAATTAATTACAAACTGGCCTATCGCGTTTGTCCCGCGATACGCTTTTTCCTTTTTTTCCCTTTCTCTTTTTTTTTCTGTCCCAACCCGCCGGCGGAGATTAATCAAATAGAGATCCGAGATCGCGGCGTAGGAGCCGCGTAAATATTTGCTTTTCAATTTGCCACCGATTCCCCGAGCGCTTGCCGCGGCCAGCGGCTGCTAAAGTCTCAACAGAGAGAGGCTTCATGCGAGACAGGTCACGCGAAAAGTCTGCGACGCTCTTTCTAGTTTTTGCAACCCTCTGGAAACAACGTGAAATTCCTGTCTCGGCGGAAAGAGAGAGACAGAGAGAGACAGAGAGAGAGAGAGGGCAAAGGCTGGTTATCGCGTTAATTACGCGAGCGTCTCCCCTTCCCTTTGGGAAAGTAGGCCACTCTTTATACACCCAGCCCCGTCTTACACGTATAAATTCAGGGAAACAAGCCCAAGAAAACGAAGTCAAACAGAGCGGGGAGGGAGGGATGTTCTTGAATCGAGACACTCGACTCTCGCTCGTTTCTCGCTAATTGCAGGATTAAAACCCTGCCTCTCGCCGTGCTTTAATCTCGCTCGGCGAAAATCAAATATCCTCCTTCGGCTCGTTCTGGCCGTTTTGTAAATTTTCACGCGGACATGCACTGCCGTAAGGCGTGCTATTTTTATGGGATCTACGACGTCCGACGTTGAGGAGTTTATCGCTCGATTCTTTCACGAATATCGTAATATCGTTGAGAAACAAAGTTTTTCGTAACAAATTTGTAGTAACATTGCAAAGTTTCATTCAAAAGTTTGGATAGTACAGAAATAAAATAAATAAATATTTTTAGTAACACGATCTTGTTTTTTAAAAAAAATATAATTTCATGAATTTTGAAATTGACGAAATCACGAGCGATAGCGTACGTACATCTCAGCTGTACAGTAACAAGTACAACGATACATTCCGCACTCGACGCCATGACGTACCTGCAAAGCGACAGCTACTCAGGCGTCTGACTAGAATAGAAATGATTTTTAAACTATTTTTCCGGCCGATGCTCGTACCGAGGAATAGGATATCAATGCTGCGCAATTAATTACGAGTTGCCAAGTGCCGATCGATCTGGCAATATTCGTTCCTCAAACGTTCCCTCTGGTCTTTCGTGTCGATTCAATCGACCGAGTGCCTAAGTATACATCCAGCAGGTCGAAAGCAGTTTAAAGCCGAACGACCTCGAAAATTCTCGTTCTCTTGCCCGTTCATTTCTCTCGATGGCCACCCTTACTTACTCTTCCTCTTGAGAACCAAGGAGAGAAAAGGGGCAAAGAAGAAAGTCGTTTCTCACCTCGAATATCGGCACGCAATCGTAAATACATTTTCAACACGCATCGGGTACACGGTATATACTTGGGTGCATTTTCGTTGCGTGGGGGCATCGTCTGGTCTGAAGAAAGAGCGACGGAGGACCATAAATTGCGGCGAGAAATATTTCGTTACAAGATAAACAGACGACTAACGTAGCCGCCGATCTCTGCACGGTGTAATAACGTAGTGTGTCGTGAAATTTATCGGCCCGGTGGTCCGATGGAGGCAGAAAACACCGAGAGATTTCACGCGCGTGCACCGTGCTATCTTATTATTTCGGATTAGATTCGCAACAGATTTATAGCCGTATCTTAGAATACTCGCGGAACGGGGGTCCTTGGGTATTGGGACGCGTATCGAAAATCGATTTGCCTCAGTCTCGTTGTTGTTTAATCGCGTCTCTCTCCGTGTTTCGAGCATCTCTGTCTACTCATTTCTCTGCCTGGAGAACGGAAAGCCTGGCGTGACGCTCGAGGAGATACAAGGGACGGCGGGAACGTTGGTAAAAATTTCTCCCGGTGAAATATAAGCGCTCCTTCGCGTTTTAAATCGAATAATAAATAATAAACAGGTAGACCGAGCGGGGAGAACGCGCGAAGAGTGGCCCCGGTCATTATTCTCTGCCGCGCATTCCCCGTGACATGAATTTACACATTTTGCACATTGTACCCACTTTTCTGCCGGGTGCGTGTCGCGGGGATATAAACCACCGTAGTAAATTCACGGACGAGTGCGGCAGACGGCCCCGTCGTGTGCAAACAGTGTTAACCGGGCCTTCCGGCCTAGCCGGCCATTAAAATCATCCATTCAATGAGAATATCGCATCGAGAAAGTCTCGTCGTCGACCTACCTAAATCGCCTGTCATCTCGACAACGAGATTCGCGAGTCTCGTCACTGTCCGACGAGACCTGGAAATTTCTGAGCAAATTTCTGAGCAAATTTCTGCGCGTGACAGATGAGACCAGCGTTCACGGATGTGAAATAATTAATGGCCAATCGCGATTGTGGCGAACATTCGAGGAAATTCGAACTTTTTCCGACGCGTTTGCGAACACGTGTATTTACACATCGTTGGCCATCTGCTGGAAAGGCGTACCGGGTGGCTACTGAAAAACTGAAGGGTTTGAAAAAGCCAAATAGTATTTGTGATGTATAAATATAAACGGTGGTCGATCGAGGGATGTTGTTTTTCGCACACAATACTGCGAAAAATCAGTTAATTGTATTTCCAAATGAAATAATAAAAAATTAAAGAAACAGTGTGTTCGTAGCAAACAAGGTATTTTTGTTTTATGTCATTCAGTCTTTCAGTAGCCACCCTGTATCTGTCGTAGACATTCCACGGATCAGCTCCATCATCCGAACATTCTCGAGTCTTCAAAACACTTTTCAGAATGCCGAAAATCTTGAGTCGCGAGATTTCTTTCGAGAACCCGAGATGTAACTTTATTTTTGGATTCTCGGGAACCCTCGGACCTTCGAATTCTCGATATTTCCGTGTTCTCCCACGCCTTTGCGCTGAAAATCTAATCCGGCGGCGAGGCGAGCATTGAAATTGAAAGTGAAAGCTAACGGGAGCCGGCTGGCGCGCGAGTTCCGGCGACAAAGCGCAGCCAAACACGCGGAAGCGGACAATAAACAAATTCCAGCGAAAGAGAACTGGTCGGAGACGCAGCGCGTCAAACGCGCGTCGCGGTCGTATCGTCGCGTGTTTCTCGCGCAAAGCGTTTCCGCGCGCAGAAAAAATCAATGCGACCGTGAAACACGGGCGAAGAGGGGGGCAGGGGGTAGGAAAAAAGCGACGAAAGAGGTAAAAGGCAGCCGTTCGAATTGCTTTTTATCTCGCGGCTCGAAACCGACCAGCCGGAGGAAAAAGAAAGAAAGAAAGAAAAAAAAAGAATTGCGAAGAGAGCGGGGCGTCGACGAGGGAAACGAAAAGACGGTCGGTCCCAAGGGAAGGCATCGGCCATCATCCACCCTCCACCCGCCCCGCCTGTGGATTTCGTATCTCTGTACGACTCCCTTTGTACAGGGCCGACCGGTTAGATCCGACGTGGCCGTATAATCGATATCGCGCGTAACGTCACGTTTCAATCAGCAAACGACGCTGAAACGCGGTAAAAAAGGAAAAACAAAAAAGGATCGAACGAGGGGTGCGTCTCGTGAAATATTCCGAACACGATTTGGACAGCCACCCTGAACCGCGCCGCTGTCTGTCAAGAACAGGACGTGAGATTTAGGTTTTGTATTTAGGTTTCTCAGTGACTCGAAAGTATTCCGTTCCGTTGAATTTTTCAACTGCTCGTGATAGACAGTGGTGAAGGATCATGTACATTCGTGCTGGTCCCTCCTTCGATTCGTCGATGCGCAAGTTTACTACATTTTAATTAATTCAATTTGGCATCTCATTCAGGCCGCGAACTTTTAATTACCGCATCGCGCGTCGATAAAGTCATTAGTGTTTTTATTTATACGTTTCGGGTTGTATTTTTGGTAGTCTTTGAATATTCATTACAGTTTCGCGAATGTTTCATTCCGCGGTATAATAATTCACGCGCGTTATAAAAACAAAGTGCCTCCATTTGTGCGCTCGTAATTGCGAACGACATATTTGCGAATGCAGCCATCTCCGCCAATAATAAAAATATATGCGATAAGATCGGCTCTGTTGCGAAATATTTTTCCTTATAATTGGCCGTAGCATTTTTGTGCATTAACGTTTTATAGCGTTCTCTGCGTCAACGTTTTTGTCAATCTTCGTTTATTACGGCTTATTTTTCATTCTTTTCTTTTCTTTTCGCGACAACGACAATGATCGGATTATTTTATTTATGCCAGAAACAGTACCTGTTCTATTCTATTTACACAGTATCGTAGGAGCAGTGAATCTTCTTCGAATTAGATACCCAAATTAGTGATGTAATTTCCTGGTGTATCGATATTCCAAGGGGTAGTTTGCGTGGCAAATGTTGTCCTAGCAGAGTTTCAACGAGCATCTTACATTTACAAATATAACAACGAACTGCTATATAGAGGGTTCTCGGAGATATTTTGAATATCTACACACACGCGTTCCACACGACTGGCTGAGCTTCGTCTATTCCAAATTTTTTCGCGGGTAACAGCGCACAGTCCCTGCACTTAATCATTTCGGAGAATCTGTTTCCCTTCAAAACTTTCTGGCAAACGAAGGGGATTCACCGCGAGTGAACCGGCAAGGGGAAGGAAGGGGAAGCGGACAGAGAAGAAATGGCGGAGTTTCGGCCTGGAAAAACTGAAAAATCAAGAAGACCCGGTCGGAACTATTCAACGCTCGGTCACTGGTTTCTAAATTGAATGGACCACTTAAATTAATAAGCTGCTCGGTGGAAAGCTGGCCAATTACCAGAATGTTCGTCTTCTCGGAGTCGATGGAACATCGTAAGAAGAACTTAATATTCTCTCTCCCTCTCTCTCTCTCTCTCGGGCATAGCGTGCTCCCCACCATCGTATTGAGTGATTCGCGATCGCCAAAGGCGGTGGAAAATTAATTATCATTTCGCGCAGCGGGAAGATTGCCTCGCCGAGCTTGGCGAGCGTCGCGGGATCGATCGTAATTAACAAAAACTCGCGAGCGTAATTAATTTGTATGCATTTTAATAATTCGGGGGCACACTTTCGTTTCCATTTCGGCCGGAGCAATTAGCAACGTGAAATGAATTTCTTATCGGTCCGGTGTTAACTTTTCGACCATTCGCCGGCCGCTTATTTGCTCGTCTGTTATTAACGAGCGTTCGCGAAAGTTGCCGCGATCTCCTCCGCCTTGCAAATTTTCAAGCGCCTCCCGCTCCCGTTCACGGGCTAACGATGTCCAACGTTGCCCGAAAGGTTATAAAAGTTTCCAGTCTTCGCCCGGGCACGGCAAGACTACAGCCAACGACTTTAAAACTGAAAAATTGTTGTTTTCGTCCTTTGCGATTAAATTACCACGCTGGCAGAAATGTCGCGTTCAATGTGGCGAAAAAATTCTTCTCGAAAAGAGAATAGGGATGCCAATTTCCAATCATGCTGCGTCGTGTAGGTTTTCGTCATTGAGATTTACGAGAAGTGGTGTTAAATTTCTGTTACGTAAGAGCGAGCGTGAGCCGTCAGAGAACTCGGAGCTCGCGAGCGTTTTTCATCGGTGGGAAATCTGGGAACGAGCAGTACCCTGCTACACATCGGCGGCCACGAACGCCGTGGGCGACTTGCAATTAATAGCGGCGCATTATTCATGCGACGCCCGAGTAGCACGGGTGTGTTGCTGCGGGAAAGAAGAAGTGAAAAAGTAGCGCAATTACCGATACGCGGACCGGCTATTATCAGCGAACAGAGATGCATTAAACGAAACGAGAATATTAATTGACGCGTATTAGACGGCTTCCTGCTCACCCGGGAATTTCTCCTTCGTGGTCAAAAGAAACTTTCTCTCTCCATCTCTCTCCCTCTCTCTCTCTCTCTCTCTCCCTGTTTCCACTGATTTCTCCCTGCTTGATGCATTGCACCACTGAGAATAATTTTCAACCCAGGAAGCTGTATTGCTGCAATCGTCGAAAAAACCTTTACCCCGTTCGCAAATTTACCTGCCGCTCGAGATTTCGAGTTAGTCGACTATCGCGCGAATAAACTTGAAAACTACGTATTTATGCACGTACAGTTTGAGCAATTTTCTTTTACCGTTTGTAACAATTATTACCAGCTTCCAGATTTTAAATTGAAGTGAATTTTCTAGATTGACACGAAACATCGTTTACCTCACTTTCGAATTTTATGAACCAGTATAATCATTTTGAACCGATATAATCAGTCGCACTCATGACGATACATCTACTATTGTAACTTGTATTATTTGTACAAAGACGAAATGCAAAATAAAATAAAAACTTGCTTTATTCAACGAAATAATTTAGAGAATAGTAATCTGCTTGCTCGATCGAACCAACGCGAGATCACTTCGAAATAAAATGTCGTGTCGAACGTAAATGGACGACGTGTCACTTAAACAACCATTGTCCAAATATTTCAAACAATCTGCTTGCGAAATTATTTCGAGATGAAACGTCGAATCAAAAAATGACGCATTACTCAAACAATTCCAAGTATTTCGACTAGTGCTCGCGCCTAAAGAGGATCGACAAAGAAACACGTAGCAGGTTCCGCAAAACTCAATGAGATCTACCGCGAAAAAGATGGAAAGAGAGCAAGATTGGCAACTTCTCGTTTAGCGACTGCTCATCGCCGAAATCACGTCCCAGGTGTGCTCGACTCGAAGTAGCCCGGCAACCAGAAGACAGTCTCGCGGAGGGTAGTTTTCCAAAGTCATCCGACTAGCATTCGACGGACGGGTGACTCTCGAATGCTATTCGCACGGAGAGTCAGCAGGAGACAGAGACGGAGACCGGCTGAAGTTTGAAATTATTCGAAGCGTCTGATTCGCGTAAATGAACCTTTCGGCTAATCTCGAGGGGTAAGTGTCGGCGTATGCAAATGCCGGGGAAGCGCGGCGGAGTTATCCGGCCGCTGTCACTCCGCCGCTACCTTTATTAATAACGCACGAATAAATTTCGCCCGTCGCGTCGTCGCGAGAGCGTTCGGCAGTCCCGATATCGAAGACACGATGATCCCCGACTCTCCGGTCCGTTTCGAGGGGCAAAGTTCCGCCGACAGACACCGCGCGCTGTAACGAGTCTTGAATTTTGAATCGAGCGAGACCTGTCGTCTCGTCCTCGCTCCTCCTTTGTTCGACAGTTTGTAAATACTGCTTCGAGATAATTCAGCGAGGGGGGAAAAAAGGAAAATTCGCGGGTAATTCGGATCGTTTCTGCGAAGCTCGAGAAGATACAGTAGGACTGGCGAACAGATCGTTTCTCTTCGTTTCAAAGGGTCAAAAATTCGATTGGTACGTGAATGGGTGGCCAACGACGTGGAAAAATAAAATTTACCGCGACACTTTTGCGTCAGTTCTTCCATTGACGATCAATCAACAAACGACTTAACAGATGAATCAATGACATTCGGATCTAATTACAAGTCGAGATCGCGTGTCCCGATAAATGGCAAAGTTTGTTCGCGGCGGCACAGCGCGGCGTGGCGCGGCGCCGGTTCGCGGTGATTCATATCCATTTGCCGGCGAAAAGGCTTGCATTTCAAAAACGAACCGGTCCATTTTTAGGCTCCGACTGTGTGCCAGGCACACGCGCGCAAACACATCTGCAAGTGCGTGTAGACGAGTAACCGCAAAAATGACGAAACACGAATTCGCTCTTGGAGAGCGTACGAATAATCGGGAAAGTAAGTGCGGTTTCCGGGCTACGGGGGGAGATTCGTAGCGCACGTCGGTAGGAAACTATTTTTTTTTTCTTTCTTTATTCACGCGTGAAAAAAAACCGACGAATCGCGCGCTTTTTCTTAATGCACAACCGGGGGAAACAAGGTTGTTCCACGAAGCGGATCCGCGAACGAGACGTCTTACGCGTCTGCGTTCCTTTTTCGCCGTAAACCAGCACACGAAACACCGTGGATATTTATCCGGTGACTCAAAGGTTTCGGCGGTCTTTGAACAGTACCAGCATCGGCCATTGGCCGGATAGTTGGACGTCTAAGCACCGAAACGCGTCGAACACGCAGTTTAACTTGGCCGAGATCAAACAGAGCGTGGGTACCGTCTGCGTGGCGGAATGGCATTTGTTTCCACCGTTACAATAGAATACGATACAGTTTGCACACGCGAGGGGATTGCGGTTTGTCCGAAGAGAAAGTTGCGCTTTTTTATTTGTCGGACAGACCGAGCTCTAAAGTTATCGATACATTTACAATTGGGAATGTTGCACAGTAGCGTTCAGTGTTTCACAAGAGCGTGGACGCGATATCTCTTTAAAAATTAACTTTTTTTGTTAAAAATTGTTTATGATCCAAAGGTAAGTTCGAAACACTAATGCGCACTCAATTAATAGTGTGTCCAATCTCCACCGTTATCGACTGATAAGACTGATTCATATTTTTATAATACCACGATTTCCGGCTCGTTCGATAACAAGTTTCAATGATATCGCACTCACGCTCTTGTGAAACATACTGTAATTCTACGTCGTTTCGCATTGAAATTCCACGACATCTTTTTTTCATATCTTAATAAATTAAACAACGTTAAAAAGAAATCATTACGCGAGGTTGATTTACAAAAAAGTCATTCGGTTTCATTTTTATAAACGGTCAGATTGCGATGTTCGATTTTAAGTAGTAGATTCGGTTTACATTTATTGCATTTATTACATTTATTAATCGTATTATCGGGACACGATTGGAAAAATACCAAATCGCTTACTTCCAACTGTTATTTTAGTTGCTAGATGTTAAGTTGGAGTAAACACCTTCAATTAATTAACAACTTTCTTCTTCCGAAGATAAACAAAATCGCGATTATAAAGGATCAAGCAACTCTTTCAACTTTAGCATTTCTGATCGTTTATTTTTAATTTCTCAACCTGCGTTTGTAAACAGGCTAAAATTTTAATCACGTTGTTTGCTCCTATTTTAATGGCAAACCACCGCGGCGTTCGTTAATTTTCAAACGATCAAACGATCAAATCCGACTCTCAATCGAGAACTTTGCGTCAGCCGCGAGCGTGCATCGTACGTACTAAAAGCCGGTTCTCTTTTATTTTCGGTTATATTTCGCGCGTCGATCGGCGGCACCGAACCATCCGTCTCGGAAGCCGAAACAACCGACTCGCATTTTTCCGCATTTGCCGAAGCGTTGGAGCGTAAATTTAGTCGAGCCGCGGAAAAAAATAACCCGTAACGCTTGTTGCCAGCTGGCAATCGCCGTGAGTAATCGAAAAAAATACCCGATACCTGTTGCGAAATGAAAATTCGTTTTCACGCACGATCTTCCCAATCGTTCCTTCTCTGTTTCGCTCGCACGCGAAAGGCGAACGAATTTTGTCCGCGAAACCGAGAACGCCGGCGCGCGCCGCCGTGCGGCACCCTTTAATCAGCACGATGATTAAAAGTACGCGCGTGCAGTCTGAAATTTCGAGGCGCGCAAGTGGAGCGGAGCGATGCTCTCCGGAACAATACCATCTGTATCCGGTTGCATTTCGAAAATGAAGCTTCCCTCTTCTTGCCGATCCGGAATCGGCATCCGCGGAAACAAAACGCGAACTCGCCCTTCCCGGCGCGTACGAATAGCTTCGAAAGTGGCTGCAATTTCGAGCAACCCCGGGCTTGTGCGAACCGCACCGATCCCAAAGGGTACGAGAGTCTGCCGGTCCGAAGGGAGGTCAGAGTCCTGTTTTCTGGCCAGATATCAGTTCTGGTAGTTTACGAGTTTCTCTACCCGAGAGGGCAGGGGGGGGGGGGAGGAGAGGGGTCGACCGGAAGATGAGAGACACGAAGAAAGGGGTGAATGGTGGAACGATCGAACGAAAGCGCCGTGTGAATCGAAGATTGACCAGACCGGTCGTGCAGCCATCGTATCAATTAATTTTGATATTTCCAGTCACTGTCAGTAGCCAGAGGGCACAACGTTTGTGAACGTTGATTTATTGTTAGACCAGCGTTATCACGTCGGAAAAGTTTCTCTGTCGGTCAAACGTAGAATAAAGTCTCTAGCCTAAAGAACGGGTGTGCAAAGAGCCTTCCGTTTGACGATGCAAACTTTTTTAAACGAAACGCGAATTTGCTGGTTGCTATTAATTCCACCGTAGGTGGAAACGAGCTAGAAATGGAAGAACCGAGGGTAATCGTCCGATCCGCGCTCCTTTCACCGCGGTATATTCGCGCGTTTCTTCCTTCCCCGATGAATTATCGGTTATCACGACTAACTTTCCTTTCTTCTCGCGGAACAAATGGAACGCCCGGCGTTGTATAATACAAGACTTCGTTCGAGCTCTCGCTTTATTATTTATGAGGCAAGTTACGAAGTTCGAACGAGAAACGCAAGACATCGCTACTCCTAGAAAGCGAAGCACCTTCGTAGGTCAATGTCAGGCCAGGATATATCATCGGGGGAGAATTCGCGGTTCTCGCGATACGTCACGCCCTAGCGTCAATTTTAAATCAGTCTCGAACGAATTAACAGAGATCAAACGCTTCCAACTGGATTGCCGTTTAAGGCTACAGCAAGTGAAAGAAAATATCGCTGTGAAAGGTGATCTTTCAAGAATTTGCCGATCTCGAATGCTCGCTAAGAGAAGAAACTTACCTTTCTCGAGCGAAACTTTTGTTTCGAGTGCGTTTTCGTTTCTCGAGCTAATCCAGCCAATGCTTGTCTTTCGGGTTTTCGTTCGTTTTCGCGCTTCTTCTTCGCTCGCCTGCTCTTTCTCAGTGCCGGCTGAACGAGCTGCTGCTCCTTTATGCATTCGCCGGGGGACGAGTATTACGAATGCTCGCTAAATGGTCGTCGAATGCTATTTAATTACCCTTTCGAGCCGAGCTTAGCTCGATGACAGCGTTAAGTGGATGCTTCGAGCCTCCTGCCCGAATTTAAATGCCATTTGGACGCGCTTTTCGCGCCGATTTCAATGAACCCTTCAACAGAAGCGCGCCGCTGCTTCGAGCACCTCCTTCCTGCCTCCGTATCTACGCTTCTACCTCCAACTCGTTTCTTAAAAGGGCAGAAAAGAGAGAAAGAAAAGGACAAAATCCCACTTTGACATCCTCTCGAAATCTCGCTGCCAAATGTGTAATACATTAAGCATCCAATGTCGCGTGCATGCATCTGCACGACAGAGATTGTATTTCTAATTTTGTCAGAGGAAACAAATGAAATTTCAAAGAGATATTACATTACCGTACCCGTTTATACGCGACTTCTGCTCGAGCAGCTTTACTCTAAAGAGATGTACTCTTTATCATCAAATTTGTTTCATTTTGTCCGCTTTTCAACGTAATTTTTTAACTGAACTCGGGTCGGAGCGATACTCTGAATTTTAATCTCTCAGATTCCTGACGATTGTTTCATTTCTCACTTATATACGCATCTATTGTGCACTATTAATCTTCAGTTGAGATATCCTTCTAAGCCAGATAAATGAAACAAAATTATGCAAGGACACTGCATAAAACTTGCTCAACCCTTTGACACACAATGACGTCTAGTTCCCAAGGACTGTTAAATTGTTGATTTCTTCTTCCATCATTTTTTACTAATTCTGTTTGTCACTATTATGACATTTCAATATAAGAGTATAAAATTAAAAAATGAGATTATCTTCGTTAAATTTACACAAATGTTGAAACAAACATCATTTCCTTGGTCATATCGAGTTTCGTTTGATTTAATTCGTGTATCAAGGGGATGAAAACTCAGCTCAGCTGCGTTAAACGAGCGACTTTTTCTTAAACGGGCTGCAACGAACGTGTTTCAATTCTCGTTCGGGGTGCGGCATCGATCGCGATGTGGGCAAGGGGGGTTGCTAGCGCGGGGGCTGGGGGCGAGGGGGCGAGGGAGGGGGTGAGAATCGACACGCGACATCAACGGCATTTAACCGGGGAGGGGAGGAACCGGTAAAAATGAATTTCGACGGGCCGACGCCGTCGGTTCAAATGACCGTGCTAAGCGGGTTATCGTTTCGCGTGATTTTGCAAATATTTGCCCATCGATCACGCGGGGAACACGCGATTCGTTGTACGCGTCAATTAACATTTCCATGTTGCCGGGCCGGGTGTGCCCGGCCACCGTTTCGCAGACCGCACCACCATCCGCGCTAAAAACCGGCCTGGGAACTTCATTTTCCAAATGGAACTATTTTCACGGTCTCGCGCAGTTCGAAGAGAGAAGAGAAACGCGGTGGTGCCGGATGAAAGATGGAACGAACGCGGCCGCGGGGAGAGGGAAGCAGGCGGAAGACGCGGAGGCGTGGGGTCGGAAAATGAATAGAGGGTATTCAGAGAGTACGACCAAAAATTTGGTGGCGGATGAATGTACGTATGCGGTGCCACTCGGTGAATTACGTCGAAGGCTGCCTCTTTGCTCGGTGGATATTTCGTAGGGAAAACGGGAGAGGTTCCCGCGGTCCTCGAACGTTCAATCTCTCGTAATTAATTGTTGAGTGAAAGTTGACTCTTTGAGCTCGCGTCTTTGGATTTTCATATATCGGAGACCGATAGACGCGCGAATCTTGTTAGATTCGTCGTATTAAGGGCAAATTCACTACGTTTCGCGCGTATACTCGCGAGCCAGCGCGAGTATTTCCACCCTTTCAAAAATTTGCGGTTTAATTACTTCGTTTGAAGTTTAAAATTAAATTAAACTTGGGATCAAATTACTGGAGTTTTGAGTAACTTCAGAATTAAATTAAAATTGAATCAAACGCCCCAAATTTTAGTAGCGAATCACGCTGTGATCGTCAATAATCAAGTGTGCGCCAACGATACTTTTTCAGAGTCAACTTCACGTATTTTGCATTTTTTCGCGAGTCTACGCTTCCCTTTTAATCGCGTCAGAAAAACTAATCGAACGCCTGTTTTTGCCAAAAAAAATATACGGGTTGATCTATTTGATAAGAGAATGTACGACGCAAGGATCTACGGAAATATGTAACTGGGGGGCGAGGAAGCAACGATCCCCAGCCAGCTTGACGCAAACGAACGTGGCGGAGAGCTAGCTCGCGGAATTTCCAGAATTTCGGTCGGTGGGACCGAGCCTTTCTTTTTTTTCAGGTCACGTTCGCCGGGAACTTGGGGAAAAAATCATAATCGCGCGAAATTTTTCACGGCTGCAGAGACTTCCTACGGCAGAAAGGAGATGAAACGGGGATGATGGGACGGTGAATCGTCGCGACGCCGGGATAACAGCCGCGGAGCCGTGCAAATATTTGCGGAACCCGGGGAATCGCGTTTGCCGAAAGTTCGTTAGAGCCGGCAGAAGGTGGATTTTCGAAGCGTAATTGCGAGAACAATGACGCGGCTGCAGCGTCCGCGAAATGAGCGCGTCCTCGTGTTGTTGTGTCTGTAGTCTCTCGCCTACACTCGTTTGAAACTTCTCGTCTACGCGGCGGATCTTCGAGGATCGAAGTCGAAGGTAGCTGAGAAATCGGAAACGTTCGAGAGGAAACGTTGCGCGCACGGTACGGTAGAAATCGCGGAACCACCCATCGTCGATTCTGGATTTCGAACGACCGATCTCTGTTTCTGCAGCAGGAATTTCCAGATTTTTACGAATGATAATGTATGCTGGATTTTATTGTAGCCGATCGTACAACGGAGCGGAATGTATTCCGCGAGTAATATCCGCTGTGCGTCACGTAGCGCGGAATAATCCGCGGACAGCGTTCGATTAAGAGTTTTATAATTGTTAATACGTATTGTTCTTTGTATTCGGATGTTTTCATTGTGATCGGTTACCATTAACGGAGATTTCGATTGAGGCAAATTATGAATGGTTCGATAAACTAGATACGTCGATCTGGAACTGAGAGAAAAAAGAGGATGAAAATTAATTAACGTACGATTAATTAATATAACTCATCGCTCGATAAGTCTCCGGTCTAGCTAAGAAAAACAAATTTTTTTTTAGAAATCCGACTTTATTCGTCAACATACTCTGATTGATTTTGAGTGATTTTCTTTTTTTTCTGTTTACTTTTGTCAGTTATAAGCTGAATTTCTAAGACTCCGATAATAAATTCCAACAGAGCAATAAAAATTCCAAAGTCAATTTTTCAAACACTTTTCTTATTCCAAATCGCACATTTCACTCGATCGTATAAACTTCGTTCGTCGTACGGCTCAAGCCGTAAACGTGCGTTAATCGGCATTTCTAGTCGACGAGAATTCTGAAACTTCATCGTAAAAGTCATTCGTAAAGTTGGAGGAGAGCGGCACGAATACTTCTGCGAATACTCGTTGTACGTACGTACGTACATCGAATTTCGATTTCGCGACGCGTATGGCCGCCGTTTTCAAGCGTCGAGCGATACACGCGGCACCGCCACGAAATTGAATATCAACCCATCGAACGCCAATCTATCCATCGATTCGCGTCCTTGCTTCCTCGTTACCTTGAACGCTTATATTCCGCGGCTAATCAAGAGGGCGAGGCTGACGTTCGATCGGGTATCGAGGGGCGATCGAGCCGCGCGTACGAAATTGCTCGGCAAACATCTTGCCGTGTCTCGCATGCAGATGACCCCGTGGTACCACGGATGCGAAACGTGGTTCGAGCAGCCACGATGCCCTTCTTCGCAGGCAGGAAACGCTTCTCGTTCCGTCATTCTTTTGCCTCTCGATTCCCGTGAGCAAACGTTCAGCTCCTTTAGCTGGTATCTCCTCAGCTCCGTCTGCTCTTCTCGCTCGGAATTCGAATCAAGTGCACGAATCGCGAGTCGCGTTTCTTCTTTCTTCGTCTTGCCTTTTATTTCTCGTCCTTACGCTGTTGCCAGGCTCCGTGCATTTCGCAGGTTCGTTCGTTTGACCTCGTCCGGAATGGTAGTGAGAAAATGAATCTGGCCGACTGTTCGACCGACGATGATGATACTTTGATGCCCTCCCGTGTATATTATGTATGTACGTGCTGTGGATATGCGTGGATACGAGCTGAAGGCATCCATTTTATTTACTCGGAGCAAAGTTCGCTCCTAGATTAATTGGACGTTTCGATTCGCTGTTTCGTATCGCTCTCATCGGCCGTGGAAACGAGTTTTAATTCAATTTCACCGCGTGAGGAGTGTCGCGATGTTTTGAACGCCACGGTGGTTTTTAACGCAATCAACGCCGCACCACGTGGCCTTTGACGTGGCGTATTATCGTAAAATTCCATTATACCTGGTATATCGGCGATGCTGGCTCAAGTTGCTCCACGTTGTAGTCTGTATTCTTCCCGGAAGTATCACTGGTTCAAACATGAGCTCAGATCATTCACGTATATCCACATTTATGTATGATATTGTATATATGTAGTTGTATATATATAATTTACAATGTTATATCTGTATATGTGATTGTAAGTATGATTACAAAAAAAATGAATGCTCGGAGCTTTCTTAATCCCATTGATAATCCTTCGCTTTTCCAGCTGATACTTTAATCAATTTTGCAACTCTTCTCAATTTTGGCTTCTCCTTTTATCTCTTTACCTTGATTGTGACATAGGACCATCGTCGGTCCCCGTTAATTGGTAGGTTGGCCAAAAAATAATTGCGTTTTTCGTTTTACAAATGAGACAAAAGCTATATTAAATGTATTGTTCATTTTGTTCGATTTTGCCAACTTCGAAGAAGCTCTTGTCTTCCTCGACGAAAGTTCCAAGAATGATTCGATATCCTCCCTAACCAATTTTGACACTGTTATAGTCTTAAGGTTTCTTCGTCATACACTTTGGATCAACGTCAAACGAAATCGTGTATCGTGCTTTCCTAAAGTTCAAACGATCAGGCGTCAGATTACACAATGAATCTGCGGTTTAAAACAAAGTTGGTTACATTTTAATTAAGATATACGTGCGTGCCCCTTATTAGAAATCCATTAGAAAGAAAACTCACTTTTTCACCAACCCGATGAACGAATAAAGATATCATGTATAAATGCTAGAACCGCAGACAGTGCAACGCGTTCCTGTAGTTTAACGACGTGAAACGCGTATTTGGAACACGCCCGGAGAACTCTCCTTGACCATGGAGATATTTTTGTCTTTCCATACAAAACGAAAGGGGATACGTAACGAACAATTCCGACGAGGCGGAGCTGCTCGAGCCACTGGCAGCTGCTATTCAGCCACCGCTACCCGTTGTCCTGTCGTTTCACGTGGATCCCACTCGTCGACAAGATGATACTCTCGCCGGTATACAAATTGGCCGAGCGTCGTCGTACCTTATTAGCTGACGATGCACGGTCCATTATTTCCCCCGAAACAATGCGCGCACCGTGTTCGCCCCGGCGTCTCGTAATCGATACATCGTCGACGGATAAAAGTTGCTCGACGCATGCCGCGCCGTCAGCTGGAGAAGAATCTCGTCTCGTCGAATGAACGAACGAACGAACGAACGAACGAACGAACGAACGAAGCGGTGTGCCGCGGCGTGACGATGAGAGAGAGTCAACCGTCCCCACCTCTCCGGAGAACGCAGAACGGTGGAAAAAGGTGGATGGAACGCGCTTGGTTGCGAGAGAGCGGCTGGCTGAGAAGGGGTCGCCGATGGCGAGCCCTGCTGGGACTTAATTAGTCAAAGCCCTTGCCAGCTTACTTGCAAGTGCCTCATTAGGGCCGATGTCGCGTCTCGTAATTGGAACGCGCGTCGCGACTAATTACGCGAGGACGACGCCCACGAGGGGGCTATAATAAAGATTCGCTGGAATTCGTTGCGATGGTCGCGTGCGCGATTCAGATTTTAGAAACGTATCGGTTGCCTGTTTCCTTCGTTTCTGCAAGCGTTCCAAGAAGGGGGCGGGAAGGGGGAGGGGGGACGAGTCGATACGCTAACTCGTTTAAATTGGGTTTGCCAGCAGGAGTCGGCGCTCGAGTCGACGCTTTCGAAGAAATTGAACGAGGAGACAGAACTGTTTGACGTAGGAGCTGCGGGCAGAAAGTTCGTGGAAAAGTTTTGTAGAAATTCTTCGTTTTAATTTTCGCGTACAGAAAGATTTTAGAAGCGTTCCTGCGAATGTTTTCGTCGATCTGTGCAACATCGAAGGCAATGGCCATTTTATGCATCGACCACGTTTTCTCCTTATTCTTCTAGGAAGCAACGAACAATCATTTTCTTCGTACATAACAGCTGACTATCTTATATCTGATGATGATGGTTTAGCGAGACGTTTTATTAGCTTTCCGATAATGAACAAGAGTGAGTGTCTGACAGAAATGTCTCGCCACGACGCTAGAAAACAAGCAAAGTCGTTACGGCTACGGAGTCGAAGCTTTGTCAAAAATATTTTTAACGCGAATCAATCACGATTAACAAAGGGACGCAGCTAGCACGGAGCTAGGAGAAGCGACGTTCGATTTGTCATTGCGAATTTTTAAAGCCGAATCAGCGGAACGCTGTTCGCTTGCTCGACGTTCGTGCGAATGCTGGTTAATAGGACCATAAATAATAACACGTCGCGCGCCACATTCGCGTGTCGATTTTTCGAAATTGCTTTCACGCGGCAATTTTCGCGGGGAACGAACGAAAGTCCGTTCAAAGTGAATCTTTAAACCAAGAGACGACGGAGAACCAGTCAACGCGTTTCCGTTTCGCAGAAATTCATCCGCGCGCGCTCCTTCTCGCTCAAACTCCGACAAACAACATTTCGTTCGTCCCTAGCCACGATTCAACCGTGAACAACCGCAAAATTGACTCCCGTGACGAAGTTACATACCTCGCGGAAAGCCGAAAGACGAACAAAGGAGCAGCTCGAATCTCTTCCTCGTAATACGGAATCAAGATCTTACCGGTTCTCCAATTCGCGCGACCGCGGCAAGCGGAAACGCGTGATAAATCTCGGTCGAGTAACCCACTTTCCCAACTAATATCCGCATAGCATAGCATAGGCGGCCGCGAATTTCCGACGAATCGATAGATAGATAGATAGACAGACAGATAGACAGACAGATAGGTTCCATCGGAATTCGGTTTAGCGGAAGTCATCGCCGTTGTCGCATCGGGGAACGGGGGAGAGGACGGTGGCGCGCAACCTTAAGGTAGCAATTTGTCAAGCCTCGCGTCATCCGCGTAAACCCCTCTCGTTATTGACCTTCAGCGAGTGCCGACAGGGCTGCGTCGCCATGGAAGTCTTTGAGCCCCGCGCGTTCACGGCCCGTAAAATTGCCTATCGAGGCTAGGGCCGATGCAGCATCGCGCCGCATTCGCCACGGCACTTTAATTATTCCCAAACGGTTGCGTCGTATTTCATCGGGCGCGTCGAAGGTTGCCGTCGCTCGATCTCTCGCCAGTCGCCCCTCGCAAAAATCTACCGACCCGTGCAATTTCACGCGATAAAAGTTGCCCTGGCTGAACACACGCTCAGGCCAGTTATTCGCTAATTTTGTAACTCGTCCACGATACACGGACGCCTCGTGAGATGGCTCGCGAACGAGTTCGAACACTTGTGGAAGTCTTTCGTGAATGAATGTACGTAGAGTAGAGTTCCACGATATTCGAGATTCTTTGCTTTTAATATCAAACTGCGTGTATTACAGTATCCGAGATTATGTTTTTCAGAGAAATAGCGTCCACGTTTCTCATTAAACGCACTGTACAAATGAAGATTAAGAAATTACTCAGTTTGTTCCAATATTTGAGAACCTTGTACCAGCTTGGTTATTGAATTGCGTAACTGTTTTTGCATTTAGCAAAGTACATTCTTTTCGTCGAGTGTTATCATTTTTGTCTGCTATTGTAGTTTGTAAAGAAAAAAAGAAAAAAAGACGAATGGAACGTTGACCGTTCACATATTGAGTAACAATTATCCGGATAACGGATAATTCTAGATACGAGATACTGGGCGGAAGATTTTTAATTTTAATTTATTCCGTACACACGGGGCGAAATCTCTTTGATACAAAGTACAAATTTACAGAGCCAGCTTGTTAAGGCTACTGAAGACGTAGCTACATACGTATGTACGTTAAATTAGGTTAATTTAAGCGTCTAAGTAGCTTGTTCCTAAAAGTTGTAAGAGAGCCTGAGAAAAAAACCAACGAGGTACCGAGCGAGCTGGTTTGCATGCAAACTATACGTTGTACGAAACATTTCGAGATAAATTTTGAAGTAAATGTTCGAAATATTTATACGCGGCAGCTAAACGAAGACTTGCGAGAAGTCGTCATAATTCGGCAACGATCCGACGTTTCGCGAACAAACGGAATAAAACCAAGCAGATGAGATTCTTTTTTTTTTATTTCGAGGCTGAGATTTCGTGAAATATTTAAACTTCTCGTAAACGAGCCGCGCGCGAGATGGGACGAGTGCGCCTTAAAACCCTCTGCTCGTTCTTCAAAGTGCTTACAGACCGCCATTTAATACCTAAATATTTTGCAAGTGGTTCGTTCGTCAAGTTACTATTGCAACGAGTTTCTATAGCTGCCGAGTAACAAGTTCTGTTAATTATGTTAATTAAATTCGATTCGAGTTGTATTCGTACTTTCCCATTTAAATTCAATGGAAATCTGCAAAGTCAGATTGATTTGGCTAGCTCGCGAAAGAATGTCTGAACGTTTACCGCAGAAGAGCTTTTTATTTTTCATGTACGTTGTCGTATGAAACAGTTTGAAACTGTTTGCACAAATTTTACCGTGTCAATCGATAGTTTTAGTATTAAAAATAATGATTAATTGGTTAACTTGCGAGCAATTGTCTTCATAATTCGATATCAACGTGCTTAAAGAGCCTCCCGAGTTTGACACGAGATAGGAACATTCTTCCAGTCCCTGAAGGAATCCAGATATTCCACGGGGGGGTGTCGAAGGGGACCGTGAAGGGCAATATAATCCGTCGGAGGGCTCGCACGGTATTTTATTACAAACTAGTCGATGCCGGGAGCAGGACGAACGCGGGGTGGTTGATGGAACAAGGAAGAGGATGAGCTTTTCGGGATTCGGACAAAGGGAGGCTGTCCGTTCTGGTCGCAACCCTTGTATTGTTTCGTTAACGGTAATCCGAAGCTTTCGCTGTCCTGGCATTTCGGATGAAAGGATTTCGCAAAAGACGCTGGAACGACGTATTTTGTTGAAAAAAAAAGAGAGAGAGGAAAGAGTGAAAGAAAAAAGAACCGAAAGGAAAAAAGAAAGGAAAGGAAAAAGTGATAGGAAGGAGGAAAGTCGATGCCGCGTGTGTGGTGGAGATTTGATACGGTGACATGGAAAGTACCTTTAGAGGTGTGGAGAGCGAACGTAAATTTGGAAAATCACGGTATATCAAAGCGTGTAATCTATAGGGTCCTTTGTAACCTTTGAGATATTACGCCTCCGGTCCTTTGATCGTCGAACGAATATTTTCGAAACGTAGCGCGTCTACTTTCGATGAAATTCGATAGGATATGTCGCGGTAGCGTACGGAAGCTTCTCCCAAAACGATACTAAGCGATCGACGACGACGACGACGACGACGACGACGACGACGAAACGATCGATTAAAAATTCTAAAATACGGTAGGCGTGCAGCGATGAGTTTTCGACGCATTGCAACAACCGAACCCGAACCGGCGAACCAAGCGTTCACCTAATTATTATTGTTGCTGTTGTTGCGGGGAATATTATTACGGCGGCGTAATTATTAATACGCGCGGTGGTCAACGTTTTGCCAGATAAATTGGACGTTTCGTAATTCTGTTACCGTTATCATTATTGTTATCATTATCATAATTATTGTTATTGTTATTGCGATTATTTCGCGGAGGGGTAGAACGCTGTGTAATAATCGCGACATGAAGTGGTGCGGTCGTATAATTACACGATTTTAGGGCCGCAAACCGTGGTAACAATTGCGAGCCGCGGCTCCGATGGCACGTGACCTGTCGCGCAGATAATTGACGTCCCCCCCCTCATACCTCTTCCCCCTTTTTCTTTTCCTCTTTCTCCCCTCTCTTTAATTTCGAAACAACATCAGCCCCTCGAACCTGCCGCCATCGGTCCACGGTTAAATCCGCGATACGAGAAACGCGACAGCGATCGTTGTTAACCGCGATCGGCTGCTGTTAACGACATTCGGCTCCCATTTTTAATTCGTTCGACTCCTACGTAAACTACGAATGTCATCTACGGCTTCGTGTTAATGGCGCTCGTACCAGCGGCGCGCCGCGCGATTCCCACTTTCGCTTCGCCCGATGGAGATTAAATTCCGTTCCCGGGATGCCGATCGCCCAGCGATTCATCGACCGCTTAATTTCTCGCGCGCGACGCCCGCCTACGAGGAAGACAAAGATGAGGAGTGATTTGTGGCGAGTAACGAGCACACCAGGGAAAATGTGAAAGGCGACGAGACGAGGACGACTGTTCTCAGTGATGCAAATTCGGCCATCCGTTGTGGGGGGGCATTTCGCGTCGTTTCCGTCTACGGAAACGGTTGTTACGTTGCGAGGGTATAATTAAAAAATTATACTGTACAATTTTGTTCGAACAAGACAAGACTTTCCACTCCGGAACGGAATTGACGTAGCTGCAACGCTGACTAAAAACTCACTTGTCCTTGGCGCCAGAGTACTTTGTGACGACACGTACAACGTCTCGTAACGTCTCAACGTTTTCGCGTTGTCGCGAATTCTATATCCCGGTAAAGTACATATATGTTCTTCGTTTCTAATCTTCTGATAACAATTATCTGAGGTCCAAAAGATATACTTTTGAAGAAAAGTACCAACACCGATATCTTCAACCGTTTAATTCTACCTCGTCTTTTGTAGTCGAAGAGTAAAAGAGATAATTTTGTTTGATTGTTATTAATGATCAATTTCCCAACCTTCATCCTAAAGAGAAACACGCGTTTGAAATATCTCAGAAGCTTGGTATTTTCTATTCAAATGGGTATCACACACACTTGACCGAAAGATATATACCGACCCAGAAATCGCGCCGGTAAACGCGTTAAATCACGTGGATAAATCACGGCCGAAGAGAACCCGTCGATAGATATATTTTTTGAGCCGGGCTTGCGCCGTTTATGAGGAAGTCGGTGCGGATTTATGACGCGCGATCCGATATAGGTTCGCGCTTAAACGCGCCGACAGCTTTTGGCCGTTCGCCGCGAGCTTCCTCCTTTATGCGACGTGACAGTGCTTTAATAAATATCGTCGTAAGACTGCGGTAAGAGAGCGGCGAGAGGCGGATATACACAAAGACAAAGAGGTGAACGGCAGGAAGAATAGAAATGTGCGGCTGGAAATGGGGGAGGAAAAGGACGCTTCAGGGGATGAGATAAATTGAAAGAGCTCTCGAAGTTGTCAACCTCCACTGCTGGTCACCCCGCTTCTGCCTCCCTCTTCACTATCTATATTCTCTCTCTCTCTCTCTCTCTCTCTCCCTCTTTCATTCTTTTCACTTCTCACTCTTTCTTCTCTTCCTTCTTCGCTTCCACGTTCTATATAAATACGCGCGATATGATTTCGCCCGACAACCGAAACGCTACCAATCCTCTGCACCGCGTTCGCGTTTCTTTCCTCCAACGTGTCGCCGTGACAAATAAATTCGTAAAGATTCACGTTCGCTCGGTGAAAGGAACTCGATGATCGAAAAAACGAACGTGCAATGACACACGTTGAACTGATCTCGGGAAGCACTCGATGATCTAGCGTCACAGCGTTGTACGTTTCGAAGTCGCGAATTCGTACACATGTTCGAGCCTCGCGTGTTATTCGCTTATTTATTTATTTATTCAGGGCGCTTCGAACGCCTCGTCACTTCATGAATACAATATTCGACATCTTCCGGCTGCTGTCCCGTAGATTCCACGGGGAACTTCTACCCATCGAACATCCCACTAGCTGAAGAGTGGAAGCAGGATCACGCGTATCAACCTCACTTGTCCAGTGGATCCAATCTTTTTCTTCGAATCGCGTTCGCTTAGTGCCGGCGGCGAAAATAATCCCGAAAGAAAGATCCCGGGCCAAACGAATGTTGTTTGAGAAAATGAACGATGAAAATTTAATCTTAACTCTTTGAACTCGATATTTGTTTTCAATGTTCGCTTGTATTTATTTTGAAGTAAAATCTGTTTGTTTCTTTTTTAGAGGAAGTAACAAATCGCATCACTGTCGGAATAACTAGAGCTATAGCTTATATTTCTATTATTATTACATTACTTGTGTTATTTCGCACATCTACATTAGTAAATTTAAATTCATAATCAATTTTGGAGAAAGAATATGATATCAAGTGTATCATTATTTGTTATCTGTCTTGATAAACTTATATGAAACTTCTATTGAAGTAGACTCAGAAGAAAAGAATTGCACACGAGTCACAGTGTATACATGATTATTTAATATACTGTTAATATAATAAGATAAACTTAGTGTACAAAACTCAGCGAATGATTATTATTGATTGTGAGTCAGATCTCGATGGTCACACAGAGTTTTATAGCAAATTCATATTGTTACTTCCAGCATCACATACATGAGTTCAAAAGATTAAACGTGACAATCACGAAATTGAAAATAAAAGTCCACTGCATTTTAAAAGGCGAACGAATAATAATTCGTAGAATGCGCAACATTCAGCGAATGAAGTTTCGTCATTTTCAGCCACATTTTCGCGAGTGTAGCCAATTATACGACGACGAATGCGTATCACTGCTCACCGCTAAAGAAGTTAAATCGCATTGTCCCGTACAAGTTAAAAAGAGTCAATGCCTTTTCACCGTTGGTCATCAATCAAGCTGCGTTGTTTCTCCTCCTTTATTTGTTCATTTGCATTTGTGGTTAGTCCGTTTAATTTGTCGCGTCACGTTCTTGATTCGTTCGTAAATATTTACTCCGATACACCCCTCCGACAACCACGGCAAATACGTTTAATATTCAGGTATTAATGTCCTTTGAGGAAGAAGCGGCCTCGGCTCGGCGAAACGCACAAAGTAGTACCCCAAGGGTCGTCAAAAGGAAAAGAAACAGGAGCGAAAATGGCTTTCGCTTCGAGCAAGCTGATAATTGAAAGCGTTTCGCGAAACCGTCAAAGGCGTAAATCTAACTGGCAGGGACGTTAAGTAGAAGGTAAAATATAGCCCGCGATATATTTACGGGGGAGCAGGGTCAGATTAAAGCCTGGCCGTGCAGCATAATCAATAGATTCGAATTGTCTGGCGTGACAGCGCCGCGATATCGGAATCCTGTCAAGTTTCACCGCTACTTGTATCGTCAACTGTAGGAATCTCTCCCTTCTCTATCTATCTACCCATCTATCCATCCATCTCATTTTCCTGCTGTTGCGGTGGACCGAGTTCCGCCTGGCTGTAAATTCGAGCTGCTTTCTCGGATTCTACAACGAAATCCGTTCTCACGAGCGAAAACTCGGATGTTTCTGCAATTTCAGAATATATTTCTTCGATTAGACTGTCGTACTTCTTGATACACATTGTGATTTAACTTGAAGCAACGTGTCTGAAACTTGACACGGATTGTGAATCTTTGGCAATCATACCCCGACTCGGGGGCTCGGATAACTGAATCCGGCAGATTTTTCGCAGCCTCTCTGGCTCTTTGCGACGCTCCGTACGAATTTATGAAGGATTTCTCTCGCGTCGCACGAGCACGGTGTTTCCGGGAAAACAGAGGTCGAAAGTAAAAGTAAAAGTTAGTCGCTGAAACGGGTCGCGAGGAGGAGCGAGGCGACGGGGGAAAAGAAGATCTGGAAACGGTGCCGCTTCCACCCTCTTACCGGCCGTGGCGACGCGAAAACGCAATTTTCTCCTCTGGCGTTTCCACGCCGCTTCCGCGTTCTCGTTACCGTCCCGGCTCTGCAACTCTATGAATTGTGCAGTGTCTTCCCCGTGTCGCGGATTTTCACGGGTTTTATGGTGATTTCGGCGAACTAGCCCCCGTGTACAGACACAGCCGCGGATCCGCCGGTGATTTCCAAGAATGAATAACGGATGAACGTCTAGCCGTGGCTCAACGCAGCGGTTGGTTTTCGCCACTTCGATCTTCCAGGCGTTTCAATTCCGTCGCCGGTCCGCCGTGATTTAACTCGTTCGTAATTCTATCGGCGCGGTCGCGGCAAAATGTGATCGCCAGTGACGGAGCTTTGAGCGTGAATCGATCCGAGTACGACTAACGATGAGGTTCGGATTAGTCTTGAGTCTTGAAGGTATTAAAGTGCAAGTGAAAGCGTTTTATAAAATTTCCCAAGTACGAGTACATATTTTATACTATAAAAAGTAATATTAAAGAAACAACTGAGACATATAAAAAATGATAAAAATCCGCATTTACAAGTGTATTTGTACGTAACTGAGATTAATAGTCAGGATATGATATAATCGGCATAGTCAGCCAGGTCTTTCTAAACCAAGTGTTGCAAAATCAGTCAAGATCAGACATGCTCCTTCGGATTTTCGAAAAACTTTTGAACAATTTCTATATATAAAATATTCTCCCGAATTTTGCAAAGTATCCTTCTGAAGAATATCCCGTAAAAAGTAATGCACGTACGACTTCATTCGCACAAGAATAAACTGACGATGATCTTACGGAATACTAATGAAAAATGTTTTTTATGTGCAAAGTGTTTCCATAATTAATCTCAGCTAATGGAGGCCATCTAGGTATTATCTCTTTTGTTTCTCATGTTACGAGAAAGCTTCATAGCACGATTTAAATGGTTTCGAAGGAGGAATATGTTGGAATAAAGAATTTTTTCAATTTTTTCATCACCAGCATTTTTTGTGGATGAAAAAATACATTCGAATATATTTGATAAAAATGATAGCTTTCAGATGACTTTGGAAACCAGCAACGTCTCTTTCAGCTGAGACACTCTGTCTATTCAAACCCTGTATATGCATATATGCGAAATTTTTGTACTCTTGTTCGTTATTAAAAAATCTGCCCGAAACCTGTCAAATAATTTGACAAAGTTAAGCAAGTCCCGACATCGAAGACGACAATGGACGAAACGAATCGACGGGAACGATATTTTATTAGAGTTGGCGGGTATTGCTAGGGAATTTGAGCGGAACACGGGAAGGGTGCCTGGTGGTGTTAATTGTATAGATTTAACCGGAACCGAGTAAATATGTTTTGTCGGAGTTGAACAGCTTCTCACGATTGCGTCGTCGTGCTTAAAATAGTTAAATTTGCAATTTGTTGACATAAGAGAGAGATCGAATGAAACGTGGAATGGTTCCCGGTTGATTTTGAGGAATTAATGATGTTAGCTTAGCTCAACGCGCGGTGAATTGTATTACACGCTCCCCGCTCGAGTCGCTACTTATGGTTTTTAACTGAAAAACCGCGTTAGAGAGAGAGAGAGAGAGAGAGAGAGAGAGAGAGAGAGAGAGTGAGAGAGCTTTAGCCTGAATCAACCACGAACGTTTCCGGACCTCGCCTGAATCGCCGATTTCGCAATCGAACACGACTTTTCCCTCAGATCGGACTTTGCGGGATCGCAGATCGACTGTGAAATCTGATGTTCGCTGCATACTGATAGATTTCGATTAATCTCTTACTATCTCCAATAGTGGCAACGAGTATATAGGGGATTATAACTGTGCAATTATAAAACAAATGTAAAAATATTATAATAATATTTTATGACAATATTAATAGTATCTCTGTAAGTCATCGGAACAACTATTGTCTCGGATAACGTCGTCGATGCGACACGTCCAGCGAGGATATTAAAGAAAATTTCAGACGCGAGACGGTACAGCGGTGATCAACTAACGGGCAGCTACGAGAGGAGAGGAGAGGAGGGAGGGAGGGCGAAAAGAAGTTCAGTATACCGTTAAACTATCCTCCTCGGGGGCAGATGACGCAAGAAGAATTTTCATTATGCCGCACACCAAATACAATCGGTGCGGCAATCAGGTTGCTTCACCCTCGGTTTAAACTCGTTTCGAGGGTCAATAAAGGACCTCTCTCTCTCTCTCCCCTTCCTCTCGTTCCCTCCGTTTCGCTTTTCTCGTTTCCCTCGCGACCTCTTACCGTCCCTCTCTTTCGCTCTCGCCCGGCGCGAGGCACGAGCGAGACACCGCTCTTCACCGACCCTTTCGTACCCTTTGCCGAGTAAATCGCGAAACTTGTTTCTGTTAATGCCTCGACGGCGGCGTCGAGCCACTCGAATCGGCGTTTTGCAAATTGAACTGTAAGGCCGCAAGAGCCCGCGGCCAGCCCGCGCCGATTATGCCGGGGGCCAGAGTTTCGCGACGAGGATTACGAGTCTCGTAACAAGCGGGCCCTTTTATTCGCGCGGTGCTCCAATCCCCTCGGCCAAAGTTATTTCGCCAATGGAAATTGGACACACGCGGAGACTGACGCGCGTCCCTTTGCTTCACCTTTGCTCGATTTGTAGAATAATGCGAAGTGAGCGGTGCGAATTCTCCCCTTCTCTCTCTCTCTTCCTTTCTCTTTCTCTTTGTCGTTAGCAAAATCTCCTTCAGTTTGATTTCACGATTGATCGCGAAGCTGTAGTCTATGGCGCCAGCTTAACGTGGATTTGTGTAAAACCGTTTTTTTTACAGATAAATTTACTTTCTTTCATCCGACGATAAAATTTTGGAGCATCTTTTGCTTTTTGAAAGACGCAAACTTCTTCGCGCGTTTCTCCGAGAGATGGGACTGGGATTTTTTAATTTACTTCATTCAAGTTTGAAACAAACTGTAAAAATTTTTTGAACGTACTATTGCCCGTAAGTGACGAAACTCGAAACTTTAAATCGCTCTGCTTCTTTTCAATCGTTCTGTACCAATTCTATACCTGAATGTACCTCAAGATCAAGTATCGAAAGTATAGCAAATATTTGGAACATCGTCAATTTGCTCGTTTCTAATCTCTTAGCTGCTAAACGCCAAGTGGCTTTCGCCATTGAAAGATACACTATAGCGGCCCCATCTATTTTTCACAATCAGTTGAACAGAGCTGTATACACCATTCTACGTATTATTATAAACTTCAATTTTAAAACTTTCGTTTATTCTGCCATGATTATCGCCGGATATAAATTTCATTGTTACTTTGCGTCAAGTTTTGTCGCAGAGTGGTAGGTATTAGCTTCGTGAAAAATTTCGACGTGGCCAAGAGGGTTAAAAACGATTCCAAAAGGATCTCGAATAAGCGATCTCCGTTTGCGTTTAGGTTTATTATTTAACAGCGAGTGTCTGGCTGTTAGAACCGAGCCGCAACGCGCGTTTTGTCCCGCGTTTCTCTCTTTCCCATTCGCGAGCGAAAAAGTGCAAGAACATCCGGGCACGTCAGATCGCCGGCTATTGTGATCCGGATCAATGGCAATGCTCGTGCTGGACTTTTATCGGCGCGGACGAGCTCCGCGCGCCGAGGATGAAAAAGTGCCGTATCAACGTTATACCGTGCCCCGGATTATTCCCGGGCCCTTTGAAGCGCCAATCAATTATGTACAGCGAATGGAAGCGACGAGGCCATTTCTCTTTTTTTCTTTCCTCTCTCTCCTCCTCTTACCTCCTTTGTCCGCCATATAGTTTCTGCTTTTGCTTCTTCCGCTACGTTGCGTTCGTTCCGTCTCGATACCTTTTTTCAGAATTTTCAACCCCCTTTCCCTCCATCCACGCAGCGTCCTCCTCCCCCTTTTCGAGCTAACTGCAACGAATCATTTTCGAATCGAGTGTTTTTGCTCGAAAGAGAAAAATTGAACGGCGCTGAGTTTGCAATAAATTTATTAACAGCGAAAGTATTCGGTTAATTTTAAATGTTAATTTCGAGAAGGAAGTGTAAAATCAGTATTTCTCCGCACGATATCGATTGTAAATTAAACGACCTGCGGATCTTGTTGAATGTAATTCCATTTTGCAAAATTATGGATTATCTCACATTGACATTTGCCTCTTTTTTTTTCTCCCTGCCACTGCGGATATAACGAGCTCTTTGAAACGTAATACACAATGGACGTAAAAATTATTTCATCGTTGTGTTCGTACACTTTTGTACACGTATCACGATCAATTCTAATTTAGCTTCCCTCGTAACAAATGTCTACTTCGTTTTACAATTACAATATCCGTTTATGCCTTTCCTAATTGCGATTGTACTTCAAACGACATGTTCGCGTGCGTTAACTGGATATCAGTGGTTCGTCGACTGTTTGCGAACGATTTCGGTCACTGCAGGCTCCTCTCCTTCTCGCAAGAATTCGAGCCGAAGTAAACTACGCTTCATCCGGTAAATCAACTTCGCGCTACAGAAGCACTGACGTTCCTCCGAGAATGGAGTGCCACTTCATCTATATTATTTTCCCATTTCGACTGTTTATACATCCTCCGGTCGATCTCTTGACAACTGGTCCCTAGTTACTCGAACCAAGAGCCTGTTCCCCTGAGTAACAAATGTTTTCGGGGTTCCCCTGCACCGGGATTTCCTTCCTCTCCTTCTCGTCGGAACGTTTCCGTACACGCACCGACGTGAGAGAAGAAAGGAAAAAATATAGCAAACTGAGCGAAAAAGAGAGAGAAAAAGAATGGAAGTGAACGAGAAAGAGAGAGAGAGAGAGAGAGAGAGAGAGAAAGAGGAGGGAGGGATGGAACGCGAAAACTCAGCGAATGAATAAAATTGGAGACGTGGAATATTTCGCCCTTGGGAGCAGTGGCCATTTTACGCGCCATTTCAATCCGTGACGTCGTCATCGAGAACGAACACGCTCTCTCCCTCCGAAACGACCGGGAACATTTTCGATTTTTTTCCACACCCTGACTCCGCCGCCACCTAACCCCGCGCACCCCTGCCCGGCCGTTCCAATCTTCGTGCTCGTTTTTCATTTGGAAATCGAAGCGTCGATTATCGACCTCTCCCGCGAGGATCGATTCTGTTTGTCGTTTCTGATGCACGCTCACCGCACCGGGTGTATCGACTTTACCGGTCACGTCGAATCCAAGTGGACGCCCCGGCGACAGTTTCAGAAGGTAAACCGACGTCGATTCGGTTTTACATTCTTTGATACGGCCGCCAATTAAAGTCGAACATCACCTGTGCGATACATACGTCGCGGTTGATTTTGATAGTTAATGATATCGTTCAATTTCTCGATGGAGTTTCAAGAATTCCGGAGGATTTCGATTAACAATGACTTTCTATCTGTGAAAGTGTAATTAACTTTATGCGAGAATGATAAAAACTCGTAGTTGCAATATATCTGATATACAGGGAATGTCTTACTTTATCTGAAACGAAAAGACTGCTTCAAACTGCTTTATTACGGGACACATGTTACACGAAAGTTTCGGCCGTGGAGTATCTAACGCTATACAGCTGATAGACCTCGTACCGAGGAAGTTAACGCTATAACAACCGGCTATTTTCGAGAGTAACTTCCACCTGGGACCGGCAAGTTTTACTGAGAATTTCCGGAATTTAATTTTTGTCATGTGCGAGGGGTCGATCGACGACTATGAATCTGTAAAAAAAAATAGGAAGCTACAAGTACTATGCAAACTATTAGAATACGGATATCTTTCCGTTTGACTATAAATGCAATCTATCCATTAATCTAGCTATAGTGTCATACAGTACCAGTGATTATTAGCTCTGTGAATCACACGATAGTGCAACAATGTCGCTGGTTATTACAACGTTGAAATGAGATCAAGACTGTTAAAAGTAGAATAGATTATAAAGTTCTCGACTGATGAGTAAATGGAGACAGGTGGAATAGCTTGAAATCGTTGTGTTTTTATTATCGTTCGATAATTATCGTTGCCGCTATGCTACGCATTAGCTGACCGACGAAATCCACCTGGCCAGACGCGATTGACAAACGAAGTTAATCTTCGCGGGGAAAAATCGGGTCGCGTCTGTAGAGATCAGTGGGAAAGAAAAATTCGAGCCGATATCGAGGGTGCGAGGGACGAAATGGATTGCGAGATACGGGAGGGGAGAACGATTAGAAAATTGGTAAAGTTAGAAATAGGGGGGTTGAGATAAAAGGTATGAGAATCTGGGGAGACATTCGGTGATGTATAATAAAAGCAAGGGGACCGAAGGTGCGGCATTCTATCAGAACGAAGAAAACATCAGTTTTATCGAACTGTACTGCGAACTGTATTGCTGAAAAAGTCGAGAAGTGCGTAAAAAAGTGTTTTAATATCCAGTGCTTAACGCGTGTTTGTTTTACGTAAGCAATTCTGTTGAATTTTCAACGATCTCTTGACCCAAAGCGTCCGCCATTCCATTTCCAAGCTTATTTCGTTCGAGAGATTCATTTCGATTTTATTTCGAATGGTATTCGTATTTCGCACTATTCGCGACGAATTCCTATTTTCTCTCTCTCTTTTCACTCAGTTATTGCAAAATATCTACAAAGTAAAGGCATTACGTGTACGAGGCATTACGTTTAACGTAACTAACCAACATTCTACGTGATTGTAAATTTCTCCTTTTTCTCCTTTCTCATCTGCTTCGTACTCCGCACGTTTAAAGAGTTTATTATCGCAAGTAAAAAAAAAAAAAAAAATATTAATTTCATTTTGACACGACACTAGACGCAGAACGACTCGTCGGACGAAAAAAATGTCGATTTTTTCGAGCTCGAGCAAACTACCGAAAAAGCCGACCAACGAGACAGCGCGAAATTTTAAGGACAAGGGACGATTGCGGTAGAAAGGGAAGCCGAATCGAAGCAAAACGGGTAAAACACGTGCGCGTGTGCGTACGCACGTACGCGTGTACGGACAGCGGAGTGACAAAACGGATTAAGAGAGAACAGAGGAAGAGAGCAGCGGTTCGTTGGACGAGAAGAACGTCGGAGGGAAAAAAAAAAAGAAATCTGGGAGAAGAATAGACACAAAGAGACGGAAACGAAAAAAAATCGCCGAGTTGGAGCTGGCAGATACAAGGACGGGTCGCGATGGGTCGGGTAAGGGTCGAGCAGCGGTCGGGGGTGAAGAGGGCAAAGCTGCAAGCGCAGCAATATCAACTTTCGTCCTCGTAAAACTTTCCAGCGCTGACGGCTGACAGCTGTCAATGACGGGCGAGGGCGGCGAGCAGAGGCGCGAGGCAGGAGCTGCCGCAGGAAAACGAGAGAGGAGGACGCAAGCTGGTCGCGGTTTTCCACCCTTCTCCACTTATTCTGGCAGCCAGAGTCCCGGCTCCCGGCTCCCGGCTCCCGGCTCACGTCTACGTCGCCCAACGACTGTCAAAGTGTCAGGGATCCGCGGCGCTATTCTTCTCTCGCCCGACTGACAATAATTCACTTGGCGTCCCAAAGATTCGACGTAGGCCCGCGCGCCGCGTTCACCGACCGCTCACAGTCCACCGTCGCCATCTCTCTGTCGTCGCTCCATCGCACCGCGGTCGTCGTCGTCGTCGTCGTGGTCGTTTCCCAACGTCGGTCTCTCTATCGTCGCCACCGCGACGCGGCCCGCCCGATAAAAAGATAATGGATCGCCGCGATCCAGTGTCACGCGGAAGAAGAACGAGCACCGGGTTACCCGGCTCGTTTTAACCTCCGGAGGACGCAGCTGCGAAGGAATTGCCGCGGTCCGCTCGAAACAGAGACTCGAAACGGTCCATGGGGAAGGACGTCCCCGGAGAATGAATCAACCGTGTCCTTGGTTCTTTGAAACGTCCGCAAGAAATTACGGTGCAAGCTGGTTCCGTGCGTTTCTACTTCGGCTCGAGTAGAGGAGAATTAAGAACACGTTCGATCGAACTGGTAACGTCGATACGTTATTTCCAACTGTATTCTGGGATATCGCGAAATTCAGCTTCCGAGTTTCCTCGTTACGAGGAAACGTTTACTCTACGCAACGTTGGAGTTTTTTTCCCACGAAATTCATTCGATCTTTTTGATCTCGAAAATGTTTCGCAAATACTTGCTCATCCGATTGCGTTCCAGAGGAGAAGAACACCGTTTGGACAGCGTTTCCATTCCATTGTCAATTCGATATTGTTTCGTCTGTTGTGTTTTGTTTCGTTCGCTTTAGACGAAAATCGGATAAAAGTCTGACAAAGATCTTAGAAATCCGATGCAACGTTTCAACGCGAAGAGAAAACAATTCGCTTCTTCGCTCGCGCAACTCTTAGAATGTCACGCGTGGCCGCGTGATCTCCCGAAATCTCTCACGGAGAGACAACGGACGTGGGCGGGGGAGGGCAGTGAAAAAACGGGCGTAAAATCGGCGACCGATCGAAATCGATACCCGCTGATTGCCGAATTCGTTAACGCTTTTGAAAAGCACGGCCGGAGGTTTCGGCGGGAGGAGACGGCGCGCGGAGGGAAACAGGAAGTAAAGGGACGCGACACACACTGGGTACAATGTTGCAGGTTTGCCGTGTGTTGTCGCGCGTCTCTTCTCTCGCCGCCCCCGGCTGCCTCCGGCATCTCTCAACGATGTTCCTCCTACACCCCGCCTCTGTTCCATGTGTTTCGGTTGTTCCCGTTGCGTCGCGTGCGTCGACGCCGAAAATAAAAGTGCCGACGAGTCTGGCCGCTTGTAATGGTTAATAGTTACTTGCACGAGTATTTCGAGCCGGCTTCGAATCAGGTGTTTCGCCCCGGCTCGCAACCAGCTTCCACCGCCGAAAGAGAGCCTTTGTCCGCCGGATAAAAGGGAGACAGGCGCGATATTTGATCCAACGCGAGAGCACCGGACAGCCGGATTGTTTAAACGTTTAAACGAAAGAAGCGTTTCCAGATTTCGAGTGGCAACGTAACCGGCCGGCCGGCCCGCCCGCCCGCGCAACGATCGAAAATTTGGGTAAAGTTTAATTCCCGATCCGCCGCGTTCTTTGTAATCTTTCGGCAAATTTACATCCGTGAAATTGACTCTCGCTCTGCTTTTCCCCTCGCCGCTGCTTGCCTCCTCTCGCCGGTGGATTTTCGTTTGTTTCGTTTCTGGACTCTGGGCACTTTATACGCGTTTCCATCGCGTTCCTCGCGATCTTTCGGGGTCTGTCTCACGCGTGGTAAACGAACCCGCGTCTCGATTCCCCGTGCTACTTTTTAATACACGGACGTCCGTGTATTCCTATTTCACGGATACTGCGTTCCTGTTTCAGGTATATACCCGTCGAAACGAGTTCTAGAGCGAACGCAATATTTCATTTGGAGTTCGTAAATCACGCTTTACGTAAGAATTTATATAGTGTTGATGTATTGACAATCGTGTGACAAAATATACGTGCAATTTATAAATCTGACGCAATGCTGCAATCCTCCTTTTCTGTCACATCTGCAATTGGCTAAAGTCAAACTCGATTTTCTCGAAAACGAAGGCTTCAATGAAAAAATTTTGTTCCTTCTGTTCTCATTTTTTTACATCATGTTCCTACTAGTTACGGGACATCCTACATACTAAAGATACCAAGTATACCACACAGTCCTTGATTCCTTCACGTCTACGCGTTCAAAACCACGAACAACCGTCTAGTCGTTTTCGGTGGAAAAAAGTTGGACGCACGAGTAACACCAACGCCTATACATCTTGCGATAAGCGGTCCTCCAAGGTATGTTTACATTTAGGGAAATTTACGCAAGATGAAATTCTTTCTGGAAAAAATCAGCTTGTTGGAAACGGCACCCGTAGGACACCGGCTCGCGTCACTTTTCCTTCTGATATATATCAGACTCGCGCACGGTTTATTGCCAAAGTTTCGGTCCTCCGTATCAACGCCGCTGTTCCCACTGGGAGAGGATCCCTAGCCTAGCTACTTAATCTCATCCAACCACCGTCCGTATTGGCAAATATTTCATTCGTTCACTTTAAATCTTCATTCCCCTCAGTCCTCCCCCCACCGGCAGTAACTCATACATATTTTCCCAAGCGGTACTTTGTATTTCGCGGTTAATCAAATTACTCGACGCTTCGCTATCTAAACCGGAACCACAGTTTCGATATGTCTGACTTTTTTTTCTCGTTTTTTTTTTAAGAGAGAGAGAGAGAGAGATTGGCTTTCATTTTAATTAATCTCGTTTTCTTTTTTTTTTCTTTTTACTTTACAAAGTTTCAAAAGTAAAATGATGCTGGTAATTATTTCGATGTTACGCGTGTCTCTGTTATGTCAATGACACCGAGCGAAAATACAAAACTGGTCGTTTCTGGCCATTTAGCATCGACGATAAGGAGTAACGCCGCGGCGAACGTGTTAAATAATTGACAATCGACCCAATTCGTTCGCGTGACTAGCGCTCGAAACTTATCACGCGTGCGACGCGTGCTGTATACGATCGAAACACGCGATTTATCTAACCACTTACTCGACGAGCATCGGTGACTCGATGACACAGTTCGAATCCAATGACGCTCGGTCGTCCAGAAAACGCGCCATCGACTCCGCACTTCCGTCCGGCGATAATGTTAAAAATGAAAATTCGCCACAATGTAGCAAAATCTGCGTTCGATATCCGCGATTTCACTTTAACTCGCAAAGGACTTATTCTCGCGAATTTATCTATCACGGGAATTTAGCAATCTAGACAGTCGTGAATTTCAAGGCAAATTTTCATAAATAATTAAGTAAATAATTTGAATAATTCAATCCCACTTATTCATACGCTTCAATTTACGGATTCAGAAATTGTACACGCAATTGTCAAATTTCGAACATTCTATGAATCTTGATTAATTTGATCTGTAATAGACGAGATAATGTAATTCTGTTTTAATTTGTTATAAAAACGTATAAATGAACGATAATTATAATTATTACGATTATATGGCAGATTTCCCCCTGCAATTTATTTATCCAAGTTTTCTAATAAACGAACATGGGAAACATTTTTCAGAAGCTGCGCAACAAATTTTTTAAATATTTGAAATTTTACAGATTTGTACAGACTTCCGTGACGCAAAACGTAACGTCGTCGGTTGATCCAAGAGGCTTTGCAACATGCTCGTGCAATAATAACGATATTCGTGACTCAGTCGGCAACACTCGTACACGTATACAACGAGCATTGTATAATAATAAAATTATACCGCCGTAAGAAAAACGTGTAATATACGGTTCGCTACCATCGACGAATCCAGTTTGGCCAGCCGATATCCCGCGGATACGGGTGGGTGGGTGCTCGCGGCCGTATTTCCATTTTCGCGGGACGCGTTCGCGCGAAAATTTATCTAATCTCGATATCAAGATTCAGCTCTAATTAGCGTAATACGATTTACGCGCGCAGTTAGCACGGTTGCGCCCGGCATTTCCGAGTTAATCAGCCGATAGACGCGAAGCTCGAACTCGCCCCGATAGCGGGGAATATCGAATTAAACGCCGGCGAGAAATCGAATTGTTCGAATTGCGAAAATTACTGGCGCCGCCTGTCGCCCCGCGTTCCAAGGAACGTTCTTTCTTATCGCGGGGAATATTCGTAATCGAAGTGTACACAGCGCCGGATCGTATCTCGCGCAGCCGGCTGGCTCGGCCCGGGGCTCGGCTCTCTCCTCTTCTTCTTCATCCGTTTTTCAAGCTTAAATATCAAGCGGGCCGGGGCGGGTCGCGCGCGCGTTAAATTTCTACCATTAGTTCGATTTCAATCCGAAGTGCCGGCGGAGCAGTGCCGTCATGCCTCTTCTGCAAACGGGAATTCATCCGAGAGATTGTATACTATCTGGTCGATTCGATCTGCGCTATTCAAATCTCTCTGCAGTTCTCTCTCTCTCTCTCTCTCTGTGTCTCCTGGAATCTGATCCGCGGGACGCGAGACAAGCCTCCCATTGTGATCTCCAACTTACGGACTAACGACGTTGCCGTTGATGATTGTTTGCACGATCGAGCGCCGATAATACCGTGCCCGACGCGATATTGAAAACAATTTATCGACGAAATGACGCGAACCGCGATCCCTCGCTTCTCCAAAGCGGCTATTGTTCTACCCATCGAACGGCGAACGAAGTCACTGATATCGGGGATTTAGAAATCGGTATTAGAGAACTCGAAGAGGTCTCGCCCATTTTTTCTTTTTTCTTTCTTTTTCCTTTTCTTTTCGTATATTTCGTTTCTATCGGACAATGGAATCTTTTGAAATTTTCCCGCGTACCGAGTGACTGTACGAGGTTCTTTTTACGCAGAACACGACGCTGGCGCGAGTTCAGGCGAAAGAAAAATGTCGTGTAAATATAGATTGAAGAATGGTTTGTTAAAAAATTATGAGTGTGGGATAAAGGGAAACCAACTAGAAATTCATCGTCGGTGTAATAAATCCAACTTTTTAACAAATATCCGCACTCGTTAATATGAAATTGATGTAGATAAATGTCGACTGTTATTCGAGTGCTCCGAACAAAACCAGTTCGTTTTAATCCGATGTTTTTTTGTTATAATTCTTATTCTTTCACTTGTCGCGACTATTCATCGGTTCTGTGACAATAAACTTACGTTCGATAAAACATCATCGGCGGGACACTAATTTTCTAAAGAAGTCAACGTTCGATGCACGACGAGAGAGAGAGAGAGAGAGAGAGAGAGAGAGAAAGAGAGCGGACGAATAAACGAACGAACCAACGAACGATCGAGTTCTCGAGGTCGATAATGGGATTGCGAGGGTGGCTTTTTACGCGGCGTCAGCGAGTCGCGGTGAACCAGCGATTTTTCGCGAAGGTTTTCCACGAAGGCGGAAAACGGGGGCGGAGGTTGGTCAAAGATTGATCGACCGGCAGCAGGAAGAAAAATGAGCTCACGCGGCCACGGAAGATCGCGTGTCGCCGTCTTAATCAAGAAATTTCGGCGCCGGCCACGTGACTCCGATCCCCCCTGCCGATCCCCTCCCCCCCAAAAACAGGCGCCCTCTCTCCAACCTGTCTAGTAGCAGGGTGTATTTTGTCGTGGGTCATTTCTGGGGTAAATTACAGCCACGCAGGAGTCGTTACGGCTGCTTGAATACCGGTGAAATGGATTGTGCCGGGGATAAAGAATGAAAAATTGCCGCTACCGTTATATCGCGTGTATTGTCCGACGGTTTTCTGAAAAAAAAAAAAAAAAAAAAAAAGAATAAAAGCCACAGCCCACGGCGAAATAAACGGAAAATTCCATTTTTTTCGTTAACGCCGGCGCTACGTTGTCGCCGTGATTAAAGTACGTCGTCCATTATCGCCGATCGGTAATTTATTTCCGCTCTACGAACGGCTAATACTCTGAAGATCAATGGATTTTTTTCGTACGATTGTCAGCGGAGAGAGATTCTTTTTCGTTCTCTTCGTTTCAGACACAGTCGCGAATATGTATACATATATATATATTCGTATCTGTAATTGTCAATTTGATAATATTCATTCTACGGTACAAGCTCCAAAATTTCATTACCACTGTCAGTGAAAATGCTAATCAATCGTGCTCTGTTGAAAAGAATTTTGAGATTTCTTGTCGCATCGTAGGACATTTCTCGCTGTGTGCGTGATTGCTATAGATATAAAAAATATTGCACAACTGGAATATTGCCAGTGGAATGAGATTTTCTCCTTGTCGTCGTGATTAAACTACGCCGTCCCCCGTCGTGTCCGAATTGATAACTCATTCCCGTTTCGCGATCGCTGACGCTTCGAGGATTGATACATTTTTGCGCGACGAAGATAAGAAATCGTGCAATTTCCAGCGGGAAGAAATCTCCTTTGTTTTTGTACCAGATACAACGATACAAATCACGGCGAGTCGTAAATCCCCATCTGATTTACGAGAACCTTAAACCTCATTGACGTTCGCAATCGTACGCGAAAGCAAGCCGAAGCTCTTCCGCTGCGACAAATCTTCCGCGACCTGTGTTTTTGCAACGAACGTGCGCCGCCTTCGCCGTGCGTTGGAAACGACGCAGCTTTTCGAAAGCCAGCTGGCCGTGTATTCTTTCTTCGTCCAACAGCCTTAATTTTGATCGGTTAATAAATAGCTGGCCCCCGTGGGGGACGTTCGCGCAATTTTTCTAATCATCGTCGCTATTATCCTTATTATCATTGTCCAATTGGAGAACGCGGCCCATTTCTGGGGAGACATACGGCCACCGGGGGATCGTTACTCGCGCGGAGAATGGGCCAAGGGAAGCCGTACACGCCGGTAAGAAGGAGGTCGCGGAAAAGTAATGACTCGTCCGTGAGAATAAACTTCGCGTAATTTCCCCGCGTCTCAAATCCCCCCGATCCCGTGGCCGTGGCCGTTTCGTTAACGAAAAATAACGTCGCCGGATCTTCGCGAATCGGCACCCGATTCCGTCCCTGAGATATCTTTTACGATACGCTGCTACGTCCGACGTAAATACCGATACCGTATTGATTCCACCGTACGAAACGCGGTAGAATTTTACACCAAAGCGGCAAGTTTTACGTGAGCGTGTAGTATTTGATCGTGACAAACGAAACGGCCGAATTCTTAATACAAGAATATACCTTCAGCACATCTTTTCAGACAGAAATATACTTTTCCTTGAAAATGAGCAAATGCATATTTTAGCAACGCTAGATAATATTAAATTATTAAAATGTTAGATTAGTCAGAAAATGACTGCGTGTCTTTCTGTGCAAATGAAAGGCAAATTTTTCGTGAGAAGCAAAAGATAATACAGTGTCCATTTTGTTCGACTGATCTTTTTCTGATAACTCTGTTTCACGACAAGTATTAATTTAAAATTACAATACTGATTCAATTTATTATTAAATATAAAACTCTCTAAAAATTCAATACCGATAGCTCGCCTTGTACAGGATAGACACGTAATCTACCTTTTTGTAATAAAACAATCGATAAAACTTGGAGGGTTGTACTATACTCGGTTATACTTTAAATTAACGACAAGTAGTTTAGTTACTACATTCTATGTAATTGTACACGTTTTGTACACTGGTGATCAAAGACGTACGTACGTCAGTAACGATTAAAAGACTTCGTTAATTACATGTACATTTAGTCTTCCTGGTTCAGAAACTTTATAAATATCTTACGCGATACATTCTGCAGTGGAATTTTATCGCGTATACGGGATTGATGAATAAAAGGATATCGTCAGGTCTGTTAATACCGAGCAATGGTACAGAGCAGTGCAGCGGTTGCTTCGCATTTGCTTCTCGATTTTCGTCCCACCGTTCCCACATCCGTTGACAACGAAATCTTCTAATGGAATCAGCCTTGTTGCAAAACGTTTCTGACTGTAGTATTTCAATATAACCCGGTTCCAAATGTACCAAGCCCGTGGCTACCGCCTGTATTTGCTCGAATCTCTTTTACAGCCTGACTACGTCTCTGTTCTTTCTGCTTTATCGTCGGAAATGTTTCACCGTCGAACGCACGCAATCTTCGCATACGGAGTAACATATTTGCGTAATTTCAAAAAATATTCCGGCTCTACCAACCGAACCGATCAAAACCTAATCTGCCAACACAGAGCTAACAGAAACTAAACACAAAGTCGCGTGTTTCAAGCCGACAGTCGGTGGAAAATCGGCAGGAAAGCGATAACTCGTCAGACTGGCATGGAATTTGCATAAATTCAAGTTTCACCTAATCGTAAAATACATATCTATCATCTAGAAACTGGATATCATCGCACTCTTTGTAGGGGATGAAAATCGCGTAGTTCGAGGACAAAAGGAGGAGATAATTGGCGAAAAGCTGGAAAGAAAATCGGCAGGAAAGAAGCGATTCGTCAGATCGGCGCGACTGAGTTTCGACTGAGGGTGAAATCGATAGCAGGTGGCGGCGGTGGGTCCCTGGAGCTACCCCTTCACCCCGGCCACCCGTACGTCCCACCCTCCCCCGGGCATTTATTTATTTCCATGCGGTTCGAATACCGCGGGTTGCCTCTCCTGCTTTTCGATATGCCTGCAACAGAAACAGAGTGGAGGAAGGGACGCAGAAAAAGGCCGAACGCTGGCAGCCGAAGGAAGAGAGAGGCAGACGCTGAACGGAGGGTGAGTTTCGGGGGCGGGAAGAGAAGGAGAGAAGAGGGTGAGCCACGCGCGATTCACGACGGGCGAGCGGGTGGGCTCGTAAAATCCGCGGGCGAGACTCGAAATCCGTAATCACAGTTCGCACTAGCGGCCCAGCCGCGATGGAGAATCTCACCCCCGGGGCAGAAGGGGCGAAAGCAGCCTGCAAAGCACCGGAATGGAACGAGAGGGGGAAAAAAGCGGCCGAATGTTCCGCGGTGTCTCTTTCCCTCCCTCATCGTCCTCCTGTCGCGGAATCGAATCTCCTCGAGTCCTTTCTCTCAATCTCTCTCTCTCTCTCTCTCTCTCGCTCTTTTTCTCTCCGACCCTGTCTCCACTCTGTGCCTCGCCGATGCTGTTAACGATAAGAACTTGGGATTGCACGTAAACGTCGACTGGCCGCTTCTCGTTTTTCTTCGCGATTTAATTCCTTTGGCCTGACAGCGCCGCCGAGCGAAGCACGAGTCCACTGCTCGCGGTTGCCGAGTTACGAGCCACCTTATTCGCCGCTGTTTATTTAGGAATCGCGATTAACTTTCTGAATAAGAAGGATCTCTCTCCGTGGCGAGCGTATTTCAGCGCGAAGAATCGATTTATGAATAAAATGACTGTTCACGGGTTTTTACGGGCTGAACGTTATTAAAGTAGATTGAAAGCTTGGAGACTGAATTCGATCTAAATAGATACGTCCAAGTATATTGCACAGTGGAAACGTCAGAATATTGAATTTAGTTATTCGTTAACGTTTTCTATTTTACAATGGTGAAAATAAGTAATGTAAATCTAGTGATGGTAATATTTCGTTAACTGAAATTTAGTTCGAATAAATCAAAGAACTCGTATAAAATCTCTACTCTACGTATTACAGTCGCATGAAATTTTCTTTCGGGAAATAATGGCTTGGAATTTGCGTCTTCCTTCCCATTACGTCCTCGGCGTATTAGGTATATCTCTGAAAGAAAGACGGAGGATGATACTAGGTGACACGGGGGCTGGCTTGCAAAAATTTTCCGCAATGTTCACGCCAAACGTGGAACCAAACGTTGGACGATCGCCTGTTCGCCTATTCGCCTGGAAAGTCTGATCTTTCCATTTTTTCTTTTTTTCTTATTTCTCTGACGTAGGTAAATACAGTGGTATGTCGGTTCCGGAACAGAACGCTCCCTTTCTAGATTGAATTTAATTTTTCACACGTGCAAGCGTTTCTTATGACATTTCGTACATTGACGAGAGTACGATGGCGGGTGAAATTGTTTTCCCTCTTCGCTCGAAAGAAACACGTTTCAACACTCTGTGGATGTAACGGAGGACTGGAAGTGTACTTTCCAGGGAACGCGCCGGTGGAAAAACTTTCGAAAATGACAGGCGTCAATATCAGCGAGCGTCGCCTTCGAGATAAGTAACAGCGGGAACTCTTAAAACGCTTCCTTCGCGCTTTATTATTCCACCAATCCCTCCGGCGAAAGTGGTTCCTCCCCGAGGGAGAATGAATTTTTTTTTATTTCGCATTAAAAGTAGGGAGGGGACATTTGCTCTGTCGAGCGGAGAGACGCGTCGCGATACGTTCTATTAAAAGGGAAAGATGACGGTAAAAATGAAGGAGACGAGAGAAACGGATAGATGGATAGATTGACAGAGACAGAGAGAAAGAAGAAAAAGGACAGTAAAAAGAACCGTGTCGTCAAAAAGGAATAAAATCCAATTTGATTGTTTTCTTTTCGAAATGGCGTTGCGCTCGTTCCTAGACTCGCGGCCTCGGCAGAGGCGCGAGAACGATTGCCGCAATTAGGTGAATCAACACTCCGACACGATGACGAGGACAATAACAGCTTTTATTTACGAAGCTTTTACTTAAAGACGCGCGGCTGGAAAACGTCGAGCTGGCGCTTCCCCTTGGAATAATATTTTTCCTCCTCTCCCTCGTTCAACTCTGGAACGAGATCTAATTAACCTCTCATTAAGAATCGCGCATTACGAATCCTCCCCTCCGCCCTTGTACGTTTTATTTACTATTACCTTGCCGTTTCCTTTCTATCGTTTCCCGGTAATTGTATCGTTGCGTTTCTCCTAGGGGAGAGCCGAACCGAGGTTCAACGAGCAAGAATGATTGACTTATTTATCAGCTGTCGAGGCTCGTCTACCTTTTTTGTTAGACGTCACTCGGTCACGCGACACTCAGTCTCGTTCCTTCTTTCCCTCTTTCTTTCTTTCTTCCTTGTTGCAACGGCGAGTGAAATTATCGTGTTATATCGCGCGATTTACAAATTGCATTCGACTCTAGAATTACCTTAGGTGGAAATTGGAAACAGAATTACACGGCTCCTGCGCTTTCGTTCTTTCGTATACGAAGGCCATAGGTGAAAAATACGGCGAGTCGTGTTTCTCGTTTGATATAGAGGAGCAATTTTAGAATTTAATACACCGTAATCAGCTCGTAATCGGCGTCGAGGCTATCTATGCATTTGGTGAAATCGTTAAATTAAATTGTTCTATTCCTTGTCATTGTTGTGAAGTTGTTCCTTTTCAACAATTTCACGTTTCTCAACAACTGTTTCTCAAGTGACTGGAAAATTAGAGAATCAACCTTCTGAAGGGTGTGAAAGATGAGAAGGATGCATGGAAAGGATTTGAAGTTCTTGGAAGAACGATGGACTTGGGGTAGTGAGAAAGCGAAGGTTGCATTTCGGAGTCACTGGCTAGACTCATCAGTGGGGCTGATGGCAGCGACTCCTTACACCTCAGATGCTTGTTATTGTAACTACCCTGCTAGGTTGGTCCGATCACCCATCCTAGCGGTGTTCCGCACACTGCTTCGCTTAACGTCGGAGTTCGGCAGGACCACTTGCGACTTGTGCTAGTCAGTGTTCGAAACTCGGAGTTGAGGAATCCTAGGTCGCTACACTTCAACATTTGAAAAATTCAATTTTTCCAGTTTAAAACTGTTCTGTGTTATGATACGCTAGTAGTCTTCCGGAGATAAAGCAACGTGATACATGTACCATTGAACGTTACAATTATATTACAAGAAATGCCACAATGTTGCAATTCTTCGTTAATGAAAGTCAAAATAAAATATCCCTGTAGAGAACCATGTACACAGTTCGCTGTTTATCATGCTACGAAGTGTAAAAAATTTTTCCTGAACCAAGAAAAATTACGCATGCACGTTACAATGTTCGCTCAAACAATCCAATCTTCCTCCGTCACGTTCTTTCATGCAAAGACCTTCGCGTAAAAAATGATCCCGCCAACGACAAATCGAACAGACTAATTTCACGCTCGGGAATACGATACAAATCCTCCGCCGCTGAAGGTGGAAAGAGGAAAGCGAGATGACGCACTGCGTTGCTTTAAAAACGGATCGCTTTCGCTGCGTGTGCACAGTCAGGTGTTCACCGAGAACGGGGGTGGTTGGCCGCCGCATCAAGAGAAAGGAACGATGCACGAGGGACATCGCTGGGTTTCGATTATCGTCGATAACTCGGCTGGATGTATCCCTTCCTACAGCTATGGCTGTAGTTCCCGGAAACTCGCTTCGCCCCCAGGATTATCCCGTCCGGAGAATTCTCATCTCAACGCTATGCTACGGTTATGCGCCCTTCCCGGTTACCGCGATCCGTTCAATCCTTACTTTCGTCGCCGCCCCCCCCCTTTGTCTTCGAACACCGAGCCGCGATTTGTCCCGAGTTACTTCCACGGGAATATTACGTTACCCCGTTCTCGCCGAGAGCGAAGAAGATCCGCCCCGAATGAACGAATGAACGAACGAACGAAGATTGCGATCGAAAAACGCGTTCGTTCGCCGATGGAAATCGAACGATCAGGCTTGTTCACGTGGACGTCTGCGGTGTTTTGTTGCAGAGTGCACGTTTCCACCGAAATGGGAGGGCACCTGGTTCCAGAGCGGAGTCAGACAGCCGATCGTGATCTCCAGGAATGAATTGTCCAGCAAGGGTAGGTGCCTGCACAACGAGGGCGACAAGTTCCTCCTGGTGGACCAGTGAGTATACTTTGCTCCATTTTATTACTTTGTAAAACGTATTGATCTATTTTTAATAATAACCCCTTCAGGGACGAATTTTTTAAAGAGAAGAGAAGAATTTTTGTGTAGCAATGTTTCTCATTTTCATTGTTGAGGGATTCTGTAGTGTATTTTGATTTCGTTTCACTTGGAATACTCTTCATTTATGACACGTGTATCAGTGTTCCCGAAGAGGTTAAGAATATTAGTAACATTGAAACGTTAAATTGAGATATGTAAAAGTAATTAAAAGAAAGAGAGACGCTACAAATTGAATGTTGCAATCTCCTCTTCTAAATAATTTTATATCTAATCTTCTAATTAGTAATTTTATATCTAAATTGCGTATGTTTATACCAGTTTATATTTTTATACTATTTCATAACTAAGAAAATCAATTCTAAATAGAAATTTGTCCCGTCTACTACAAATATTGTAACAAGTGCTCCAATTTGGATTTGTTTCGTCCACTGTATATTTGGATATTTCACGTACTTTTTTTACTACACGTATTTGGTAAATTTCTCAAACATCGTTCTATCTCCTTGTATCTCCTTGTATCCTTGCGCAAACGCGGAAGGCCAATCAATCATTCTCTCTTGAGTCACGCCGAGAATCGCCGAGTGGAACGTTAAATTTGGAGACGAAAGTTTCGCGGAGCGTCGACTCGTTAGAAAGACGCGATGCAGCGATTCGAGGCAATATGTTTTGGAAGCGAGATTCGCCTTCGGGCTAGACGGGATTAAGAGCAGCGTTACTGCGGGGGATTGCCAGTTGTTTCCTCGCGAGAGAAGCGAGCGCACGCGAGCGAGAGAAGAAGAGGGAGCCTCGTCGATTCGCCGCGTAATGCTCGTGTCACACGAGTTAGCCCAAGTTTTTGCGGAGATTTCTATCGGGTTCGCCTGCAAAGCGTGTTCGATCGATGTAGCGTCGAGCGAGATAAAAAAAAAAAAGAAATGCGGGGGCTGAAGTCGATGCAGTGAAATTTAAACGGTAATCGTCGTTTCGTTTCGGTTTGAATACAATGAAAGTACGAAAATGTATGTTTGTCGATTTTTTAGCAAGCAATATTTTAATACACAGTTGGAAATTGGAGTGTTCGCGTACTCGAAATTTCAAATCGAACTTTGAATATTTTTAACCACATAAATGATTCAGATGATTTTCAGTCGGATTTTCCGTATTTCTTTAATGGAGGAAGAAATTGAATAATATTTCATAGTTGTGTGAAATAATAATGTTCTGGTATATATATATATATATAGTGTTCCTCCGTGCGAACTAATTTCAAAATTTATTCAAAATCATTACTAAAACCAAACTAACGTGAAATATATTCTTATCATATTTTTCAATCTTGATACGAAATCGAACGTCAAAAAAGACAATTCTATGGAACTGTATGTCCACACGGGGTGGAGTAAAATCTGTCGTAAAAGAGACATCGCAACAGCTCGATCACGAAGGGTAGTGAATCATGATGGAAGTGTCTCTTTGACAAAAGTTACAGTTATTGAATGAATTCTTCTAATTGAACGTTATCTTCTCCCTCACATCTTGTCTCGCATCGTTGAAAAGACGCGTGATTGATTACGACTGCACGGGCTTCAGTCAATTCTCGGGGGGGGGAACAACATGCCTGCGATTTCACTCGCGCCGCGAGGTCGCGTTAATTCGGTCAATTGTTCGGCTCGATCTCGCGAATTTCAAAGTTCGTCGAGGCGGCTCTCATTAAGACGGCCCGGCATTCCCGTTAATCTCGAGGACGAGTCCGCGTCGTCGCCTAACGAGAAACGATCGAGAAAACAAGGAGAACGACGCAAAGAGGTTGGACGGGGAATAGAGAAAAGGGGAGGGGAGGTAGCGGGGGGAGGGAAAAAGAAGGAGTCAGGGAATAGGGGAAAGCGTTCTAATTCCAGCCAGCGATATCGAATGAAAGGCTTGAATAAGAGAAACCCCTGTTTCCGTTCTGTTTCAGAAAATCCTGCTACCGTTGCGTCGTCATTCACGAGAAGCACTCGAACGTTCTCCAGTACAAAGAAAGTAAGTACAATCCCGAAAGAACGTTGCAAGATGCCATTCCCTTTTCTTCCTCTCTCTCTCTCTCTCTCTCTCTCTCTCTCTCCCTCCCTCACTCCAATGGGTCCCCTTGTCTCGGGATACACTCGCCCCTTGGCCGTCGTCGTTGTCCTCGGTCCCCGGAGCGACCTCCTAATAGCCGTTGTTTCGCGCGATCGATAACGATTTCCCGTTGGCCCGGGGAAATCCATTCATTAATTAGAATGCCGATCGGTAATTAAAAGCTCGAAGATGACGGGAGGACGGGCGGGGAGGTGGGAACGGGGGCGTAGCTGCCGGAATAATTCTCGGGGAAGAACTTAACGACTTTCGTTCGTTGTGCAAACGGAAAGACGAGGACGATGGAAACGAGAAAGAGAGAGAGAGAGAGAGAGAGAGAGAGTGAGACGAAACACCGGGCCGATGGTTCTGCTAATTCCGGAGCCATGGCTGACTGAAAATCTCGTTTCTTCGCCGGTAAGAAAGAAATAAGGAGAGGGCAGTTCTCGCGCGATCCCGGCCCTGCGTCTCGTTAATATGTACAATCGACGATCGAACGGATGGCGAAGTTCCCGCGGCGTGGTAATGGTTCTCGTTTGCAGGGATATTTATCGAGGATCGTTATGTAGATCGTTGCAGATTATTGCGCGACCTCGGGACCCAAAGCGGGGAGACGAACTACCCCGATTCTCTGTCGCGTTTCTAACGCTTCGCTCTCCATTAATGCGTCCCTCGTATCGCGGTTCGTGTGCCGGTTTATTCGTCTAAGACCGAGCGTGTCTCCTTTTTGTGCAAAGACCAGAAAACTGACGCGGAACAAAGAGAGGTTTTCGATATTTTTGGTTGAACATTTACGCACCATCAGTTACGGAGATAGTTTAATGAAAGATATATTTAAAACTGGCAAACTATGGACTCTCGGCTTCGTGCAGTGAAACCATTTATAATTTTCGACAGTTTTAGTGAAATTGCCAGACGTGTTACAACCATCGTCGTTGATATCGTTTCTTTATCTCGTTGCACAATAAAGAGTGCAAACTTTTATATAAAATCTAAAAACACACATTTACGAACCGGAAAAATTTCTACGGAGAGTTACCGTAATAAAACACTTCCACGAAAATTTCTTCGAAATTTCTCCACGGCAAATTGGCACGTTTTAGTCTCTTTGATGCTTCTGGCGTTAAACTAAGTACGAAATACAAATTCGGTAAAAGTGCGCGCCCAAACTTTTCCCCCTGCCGGTGCCGGTGTCGGTGAGTTTTATGAACCGCCGGGAAAGAAATAACTCGCCGTTATTTACGTGCATGGAGTACCTACGTACTCGCAAGGTCTCGGCGCGCACTCGAAATTTTCGCGTGGCTCGGTGGTACACGAAGGATTTTCGTGAAAGTCGTTGAACGCCCGAACCAGCCGGGCGTCCGCTTTGAAGCGGCGTGTTCGCTCCGAGGGCGCTTTTACCCCGGGGCTAGGATCGCGCAACGAAGTTTCCTGATAATTCTATTCGTCCCGACGTAGCTCATAGACGATAGCAGTCTCTTTTTTTTTTCAAACCCGCTAACGACACTTTGATCCTCCGACTGTGGTCGTAAGTGATGCGCTTCGCGGACAGGGGAAACGAACCACGGGGAAGGAGGAGAGGAGGAGGGAGGGGGAGGAATTGCGGCGGAGGGAGCTCCGCCAGGCCAGGGCAGTAAATATGGATCCGGATAAAAAATGGGCTGGGTGTGGGTGAAAAGTGTGTGTATGACCGCACAGATACTGGCTCGTTCAAACGAGAAAACCTTGACCATTCACCAACAAAAATGATCCTCGTCTCTCTCTCTCTCTCTCTCTGATAATCCATCGTAGCTTGTCTCTTGATTTCTGTCACTCGAATTACTTTGGTCCTATTTTCAACAAACGAGTTATATTCTCACGGATCAAAGTCCATAAATTTGTAATTGAAATTTTACAACGATTTGTAGACGGTAACTGGACAAATATGATTTAAATATGCATGACCGTGTAAATATGGATAATTCTCGAATAACATCGTTGGCTTGTTAAATCACGTTAGATGAAAATTTATACTCCCCCGATACAAACAACTCGACCAAAAGTTCAATCAAGAGCCGAAAGGAAATATAAATATAATTCACGAACGAGAAATGTCTAACGTTGCTGCTTTTTTCAACGAACAGAAACGAGTACACAGGTTCGAAACGAGAAGTTTGACGATCGTTATTGGCCCCGCGGGAATTTATTAACTTTTATCCGCCGGAAGTTAGCCCGTTTCATCGCCTTGTCCAAAGATGACGAACACCTTCAACTTCTTCCATCAAGATTCGCGTGTTCGAAAACTTGGACGCTTCTCCGCCCGTTTCAGCATTTCGAAGCGTTGCGAGCGTCGATCATTGTCTACGACTGCGAAATAGCCGCTCGGTGATCCTGCTGAAACCGGGCAAACGATCCTGGGACGAGCTGTACGCGAGGCCGAGCGAAGCCCAAGAGAGAGCAACAACGCGAGGCAGGTGGAGTTTGGCACTCGAGCCAAACTGAAGAGGAAAGAAGAGGGTAGAACCGCTGTATATAGGCCAAAATAGAGGAACAGCCAACCTCTGGTGCCACCTCCTGCTGTCTCGCGTCCGCATTTTTCGACGATTTGTCAAAGTCCCTCGGGTCCCTCTCTTTCTCTCTCTTTCTCTCTCTTTCTCTCTCTCTCGCTCGTCCTCCTCCGTCCCTCTATTTTTTCTTTTTTTTTTATCGGATTTTAATCTGCATAGTGTCACATCGGAGATATCATTGCCTGCAGGCTGCACTCGGACCGGAAACCAGCGGGAAAAATATGGGTCGTTTCGCGAACGAGAGAAAGACGGGACAAGGGTTTAGACAGCGACACGGTGAATCGTGGAAAAGGCTCTCTCGTCGTGCTTCGGGGCAACCGAACCAACAGAAAACTTTCGAGTTTCTTGATCACTCCGACGCGTTCGCGACGACGATTTCAAACGAAATAACGATTCTCATAGGCTAGGTTCGTTATCGATCATTCCGGTTATTTCCCGCGGACGTTCGCAGCTCGAAAGGTCCGATTACCGCTTGCGGGATCTTGAAACGAAAGTAGGACGGATCGCGCTGGGTGTGTCGGGACAGTGTCTGCCCCGAAGGAGTTCGCGTGCGGTTTCGAAAACTCGTGCGATTGTTACTCCGCCTCTATCGACCTATCTCTCGATTTCAGGGAGTAGCGGTGAAGTTTTCTTTTTTTTTGTTTTGAAAGGAACGTGACATCGTTCCGATAAAGAACAAGAGAGAAGAAAAAGAAGAGAGAGAGGAAAAAAGAAAAGAAGAAGAAGAACAACAACAAGAACAAGAGTTATACAAAGGACATCGCTTGGTTCACCCTGCAGCACGCGGCCTATTTTTCCCCCGGCCACTGGTGTACCCCGGCATTCGTTAGAAAAGTTCAGTTCTTCCCGGTTTTCATGTTTCCCCCTCGCTCATTAACTAAACATACGCGGCCGCGAAATAAAAGCGCAACTTGCGGCGAGTCCGCCGGACGAAGGAAAGATTTTTAACAAGCACTCCCGTTGCCGTTCATCGGAAAGTTTAAGAAGCGGAATTACTGTCAGCCGCGGTAAGCGTGTTTTAAATTGGCCGCCGCCAGGCGAGCGCGACCGGATAAGAAGGAATTCGCGCGAACTTTAACTTGTCCATCGGGCGAAACACGAGATCGCACTTCTTTCTGCCTCTCTTCGAGCTGCTATCGCTTCGAATGTACCGTCGATCTTAGAGGACGATCTTTTTAATCTGCTCGATCGGCCGTAATCCTCGTAAAAGGATGATCAAACTCGATCGATCGATCGATCGTACAATTTGGTGGCTTTCGACTTTGCTCGCGTGATCGTACGTATCTATACCGAGAGTCGCAAGGATTTTCAGATCTTGGAAAGCTCTCGTTGTCCGAAAATTTTTTCCGAGTGGACAAACTCTCTGTGCAAAGAGACGCGCGGAATCGGTGGAGCGGGACAGGCGCGGTCGAACTCGATTTAATTTCACTGACACGCGCGCGCGCGCGATACCTTCGTTCAGGTTTGTCATTAGCGACTGAGAAAAATAAAACGCGACTAATTAATCAACGGGACATACCTTTGGAAGGGCAAATTAATTATGTTGAAACAGCGGTTGGACGCAATTTTGCGAGGGAGAGTCACGCGGCCGGCCGGCTGGGGGCTGGGAGAAGGAAGTCGGCCCCTAATAACGAATAAATGACGATGAAAATTTGAAGAGCCGGCCGGGCCGAGCACAGAGACAGCAGAAGAATGACACGAGGCCGACATTCGTGCGCGAATAAATAAATAAATGAGTCGACGGGAAAAATAGCGGGAGGAAACTTGGGAGAATGGGGGAGAGACACGACATTGCACTTTTTCCATTTCCACGCTTTGAAAATTACATCTGCCTACCTTCTTCTTCCTTCGCTTCTCTCTCTCTCTCCTCCTCCTCTTTTCTTTTCTTTGCCTGTTTCCGTTTCCGCGTTTCTCGACCTCTCTCAGACGACGGTTCGCGCAGCGAAACGCGCACACGGCGTATTCCTGTAAATAAATATTCGTTTGTACCAATAATTCTTGCCGCGTAACAGCTGGAAGAACGCTGAAAATTCTTCCGAGAAAATCGCAGTCGAGTAGAACGAACGTCGGAAACAAACGAAATTCAGTATCCGGAATCACGCTGATGGAGAGTTACGATACGGTTCGCGTAAATGTTTGCAACGAGGAATCGAGGCTCTCTTGAAAATACAGTCCAACGTCGTCATAAACTGTTATAAAAACGAAACGCGAGCGGATTCGAAGATAAACGACGCCAAAGCGAAGAGAGAAGACGCTGAAACGGTCATTGGTGACGATTTGATGGTTTTCAACCCCCATGCTGAGTCTTTTTCCTGTTTTTTTCCTGTTTTTTTCCTGTTTTTTTCTGTTTTTTTTTTTTTGGTTTGTTTGTCTCTATGAGATATCGTCGCGTATTCAATTTCCACGCGCGTTAAAGGAAAATCTTTCGCTACCATTGCCAATTTGAACTTTTGCTTTCTCGATGAATGTACACCATGTACGCAACGCAGTCGGTTCAATGAAACGATTCATTCACGCTCGCTGAATGCGAAATCCCTATTGTATCTCTCTTTTGAAAGAAACGGATTTATTACCACTGGTAATAAAAAGAGAGAGAGAGAGAGAGAGAGAGAGAGAGGGGGGGGAGAGAGAGAAGAAAGGGAAAAACGGAAAAATAGAACGAAGAGTCTAAACGACAGAGGACCGTTGTCACGGATGGGAGGGGTAGGGGACCAACCATCGTTGGTCGTTCTATTTTTCTCCAGCTATGGCAACACCTGCGCGTGGAAAAGTTGCCCGAGTCCCGGCGCCTAGCGTCTCGCCACTTTTCCAGCCGGAAAGAAAGAAATCGCCGAGAATATCCCCGGTTAAAGTTACTCCCGGCTATGAACTTCCTACTCAGGAAGATTCGTCATCGTCTGCTTGCACCCCACCCACCCCGCGCCCTCCTCGCGCCATTTTTCCCTTTCCACGAGGCCCAAGTTCCTGTCAACCTCGGCCTGTACACGAAAAGAACTTATAGCTGTTCGACAAAAGTTAATGCATCCCAGTGTGCTCGCGTCACATACACACGGCATGGTTGGATGTTACTTCGAACTGTTGCGCAACTACACGAACGATAATTTGTAGATACGAATGGGACGACAAGATGTATATTTCCTAAGCCAGAGTGCCGGAGAATACAAGATATTTCTAGGAGGAAGAATAGCTTTATATTTGGGAACTTCCATCTTTTCCCTTTTTTTCTTTTTTTTTTTTTTTTTCGTTCTTCCTTTTTAGAGGAATAGATTATTCTTCCTTCCTGGCTATTTATTATTTTTATTATTTAGAACAAGTCACGTTTGGAAACATCGATTCAATTGGCAACAGTTGAATTAACTGAACTTTGACTGAAATACCATTGTAATATAAATAAAGTTTACGTGAATAGAGTTCTACTAATAGTCAAAATCTATTTACGACACATTGTACGTAGAGTCAGTGAGCAATGTTTCAAAATTTGAGGTACAATCGAGCATGCAAACTCCTTCGTATTCTAGCTTTCTTACACGAATCTGGATGAATCTCTGCGAAATTAAAATTGAAGCACATTCGTCGATTGTTTCAGCTTATTGTCACAGCAGAAACTCACTGTCGTCACTGTGCTCGTACATCACGGGAGATGCCCTGCTTTATTCGATGTTCCGGGAGGAGGCAACACCTGTGCCCTGCCCTTTTCGAGGACCCATGACTTTCTCCTACAACCGCGGTCACGGAACCTGTTCGGTACCGGTCAGCAACGTCGACACCTGCACCGACGATAGCAGACTATTGTTCAGATATCAGGCGTGTCCCGATATATCCGCTTCTGAGAGCGCAGGTAAGTGTTTTTTTTCCTATACTAAATTTATCAAATTACTCTCACTAAAATTATTACACCGTTATCGATGAGTCGAGAAAAAAAAGGGGAAAAAAAAACTGTAGTAAGACAACGCCACTCCTACTCGAGGTCTACCTCACGCCCCCTCACGAATCACGTGACCCAAATCAACCAATCACTAATTTTCGCTGCATTAGCGTTGCACTTGAAGAGGCCCGATTTTCTGGGTTACCCCCGCTAAAATCACTTTCAGTGATAAAAAAGAAAAATACGCGGATTTCTAGAAGAATTTTGCGTTCTATTTGTATCTTTTCTATAGAAGAAGTATGGAACAATTAGCAAAGTTAGCAAAATGATAAACAGACTGTCGACATTTTCATGAGAAATTTGAAGATGCAGAAATATAGTACGCAGGAATATATATAAAACATCCAAAATAATATTTCTCTAATAATGCTTTCAATTGCATTCGGAAAAATATAAATTGGCAGTATAGTGGTAAATAGAAGCCATACTACCATTTATAGATTTCTTACATTTTTAACGATACGTCATTATTTATCGCAGTCTAACGATATATCAATTTTATTTATTACATTCCTAATTATCGCCTCAGATACCGTCGTGACACGCAGCCAATCTTTCAGTAGATTTACGAGAATAGGATGACCCGTTGATAATACTCGAGTGAAAGTCAGACATGAATACTAAATGACGGAGGGTTAACGACATTTATAGTCCCAACCCGTTCGAAATCATCGCACTTAAGAAACCATAATTCGGGGGGAGCAGATTCGGCGACAGACTCTCGAAACTTTCGACGAAGTCTCCTCCAGGCCGTACGCTCGATTAATGGTTCAAAGGGTCAGGGGTTGGGCACCGATTAGATGTGATTTTCGTCCGTGCATTCGTTAGTCGCGGCCCGGCACGACGAGGGAGAGCTCGATTTCCGGCGAAGGGAACGAACGTTTGCCATTAGACGCACATCCGATAAGGGATTTGCCGAGCTAACGATTTCTGTGTGGTGGAAAATTAAACGGAAGGACGGCCAGAAAAAAGCGATAAGTCGCCGCCATGTCGAACGTGTCGCGTTCCCCCTTGTCGCTGATGTGTCTCCAGGTCGATTCGGAAACCACGTTTATGCGTCGTATGTGATAATACAGTTGAACGACTGGGTTCCACGTCTGAGCTGGAATAAGGAGACAAAAATGTTGACCCGATGGAATTTTCGAACAATAGAACAACTATTTTTCTATATTTTCTGTAGCTTTTCTCTGTTTTCAACATCTTTGTTACTCGTGAGCAAAATGTTGATTCATCAATACAATTATGTACAATTTCTTATTTGTTCACCGTTACTGATAAATGCTCTATTCGCATAACGAAATCGCAAACGACTAAACGTTGTACTTTCTAATATTTCTAAATACTTGGAAACTTTGGACAATATCAAACGGATATTTAGACATTAATATTTTAACGTCTTGTTCCGATATGAGAAGCAAGTATCGATACTTTGAAATGAAAATAACAAAATATATAATATAACGGAGAAAATAGAAAAGAATCTTTCAGAACAAAATTGAGCTGAAACGAGGTGCAGGGTTAAATGGCTGAATGAGCTGAGAATCCCACCCTTTCACTCCCTAACGAAAGGTCCCCGCTCGCAAAACCACCGACTCGTTTTGCTTCATTTAGACTTCGTTAAACTTTCGCGGCGGATTGAACGCAGGATGAGTCCTCAATTGAGTGCCAAGCGCGGATGATAGTTTCCCTATTTTCGAAGGGCTTTCGCTTCTTTTTTCTTTTTGTTTTTTTCTTTTTTGTCAGTGCTTGATAAAAATTACTATCAAAAGTGAAAGAAAAGGAGACGTTGGATAACGTTAATGTTGGAATTTCCTCGAGACAACGCCGTGTAGAGACTGTTAAAGGCCAGGGGAATCTGAACGAAATCGTGCAACTTTTATGGACTTTTATCCATACACGTAGTTCGCTGGAAAAATATCAAAGGAGAGCGATCTATCGATGACAAGAGCGTATTTTGCAAATTGCGATCGCGATGCCGCACAAAGAGAAGCGTATCGCCTATCGATTTAACTTTGTAAAATTCCTCGTGTGATCGGTTGGATCCCCCAACTGCCAGAGGAAGATTCGTCTCGTCGCGTCGGTTACATCCGACCGAAATTGTTTTTATTTTGATGGACATTTTAGCCGAAAACGCTGGACCGTGGCGTATCGCCGTTAAATCGAATTAACCTCTGATGCGAAACACGCACGCACACACGTGAAAAAAACGAGAGAGTAGTAAACAGCGTAGAACAAGCGAGCGTAGCGATGCTCTTTTAGGTCCATCTCGCTCGCGCGATCTCTATATTGACACGTTTGATAGCTGCCTATACGTACTGGCTGAATTACCTAAGGCTGAAAGTTGAAATAGAAAAACTAGAACTTGCGTCAGCGCATCGGTGACAGTGTATCGGACAACGCAGCCCCTCGAAATCGTTCAATTGCTTGCTTGAAACGTTTTTCGACGTAATTCATAGTTTCGTTGATGCAGCGATCAACAAAATCGCGCACACGTGAGAAATTTTTAACGTTAATAATATTTTATCGTACAAAAAAAGCAAAATACGTACTACTTTGTAGAATGTTTTGGCTCTCCAAAAAAAGAAAAAAATTTTATAATCATTCTGGCGGATATAATAATTGTTTTCGTGGACGTTTGAATATTTAAAGTTAATTTAAACGAAACATTGTTAACGCTTGAAACCGTTTTCGTTAAAAATGATCATATAACTGTCTTCGCTACACTGGATTCATTTTGTTTCCTCAAGATATTTTAACAGCATGTAACGAAAAAGTGTTTTTTCCTTTGTACAAACAAAGTGTAAAAATTCGCACGTGCGTTGAATAAAATTTTTTATTTGTGACAAAATCCATCACGGTCTTGAAGATTACAGTTTCCCATTTCAACTTTTCATCCGTAACACATAAAACTCCACGAGAGGAGTTTGGATTTTTTCGAAACGGCACACGTCTAAAGTAGAATCGTGCGCAATCGAGTCCTAGTGACCTCAAAGGCGATCGATTGTCGTGGTAATTAATAAGATCGACGAGAGATCGGATAACCGAACCCGAACGAATAGGAACCCCGTTCCACGTGCGCCTAAATGGTGCGTAATGTAATTTCGCGAAATTGTTCGCGTAATATCCCAGCTTTGAGCGCGATGATTTGCTGGGGGAGCCAAATGCCTCGGCCCGGCTATAACCCTGGCCCGATATTAAATTGAACGCGCATTCGGGAAAGGAGAGAAGTAAACTCCGCCGCTTAATCCCTTTGTGGAGTGTTGGCCCACGCGAATTCAGCATAATTCAAACTTAATTAAGTCACGCTCGTCCCAAAAGCGAGTGAGAAATTCGGGCCTGATGGTCCGTGGCCGAATGAAGCCGCGAAATTTATTTAAAGCTGATCGATTTATCGTGCCTCTGCGTCTTGCCGTGAAATTTCCTCCTCCTGCAGCGACCCTCTGTAAAGAATTTCAAGCAGATGCGTTGCGTTAAAGCGACGCGATAAATAAACCAAGGTGGCACGGTTAGGTGCTTGAACAGAGGCGGCTTTAACAGGCGGTTTCTGAGGCCATTGAGTCTGGATCGCTGGCAATTTTCGCCGTTCAAGAGGTCGCGAGAAACAATTTCGTAGATCAAAGATGAAAGTGAATTAACGCGTGGGGAGCAAACAGAATGAAAGAAATGCACGAACCAAGGAAAGGACCGGACGTTAAAAACTCTTGGCGGTTCCGATTTAATAACCAGCAACTGTGAAACAGGCGAATGAAAATTTTTCTTTTTTCCTTTTTCTTTTTCCATTTTTGTTTTTTACAACGCAACGCTTCTCACGTTTGCGTACAATGGTGCAAAGTGCACCGAAATTGTTTTTCCCTCTTCTTTTTTTTTTTTTTTTTTTTCTCCATAGAGCGCCATACCGCTTGAATACACTGGAAAATATAGTTTTATACCCGATGCAACGTAGTTACGAACCAGTACTTAACGGCGTCGACGAAAATTACACGGTTTTTTCGTATTACGTGACGACAAGGACTTTCGAGTGACTCTCCGACACCGCGTGCACGCGCACGAGACGAGACACTCGCGACTGATGAATTATACCGTTTCATTCAGATTTACGATCCGATAAACGAGAGGACACGAGAAAGCGTATAAAATCGAAACAACGGTTCCTACCGTGATTACCGCGATAATATATCATCCGAATGAATGAAGTGAATAGACAGTATATATATCAAGCGGAAAATCGCATGAAAACGTCGAAACGAAACGTTGAAAAAAACATTAATCAAAGAGGTGAGAGAGAGAGAGAGAGAGAGAGAGAGAGAGGAAGAGCTTAGTTTAAATGAATTGTAGAAAGTCGCACGGTGGATGGTGTTTCAACACGACTAAGGCTACCTCCCTCCCATCCCCCTTAGCGTTTGGCGCGTTTCCGTTTTTACATCCTGACGCGGATTAGCTCTATCACGGTTTAATTCTATTCTCCCTGCGATCACGCCGCTTGCTCTTTTTATTTCCCTCCTATCTTAAATCCGTTCAAACACAGCTCCGTGCTTTTTTGCAGCGTGGCGTGAAATGCCATTGTACTGGAGCCTAAACGGCATCAACGAACAACGAATAACAAAAGGGGCAAAAGCCACGACGAAAAGAAGCTCGATCCACTCAGCGCTTTCTTCTTCGTATATATAATTACAAAATTTGTCGGAACAACAATAGAATTCTTGCGCTTATATTATTTCTCAATGTAATCCCCCTGCTTGTTGTCAAGCTTTTTCATAATCTCCGAGTAGAAATATTTTCTATTGCAAAAAGTGTATGTCGTGCAACGCGACCAGTTTTAAACTCATCGAGGTACTTGTACACACTCGGTTGAGAAAGAACACCGCGATGAAAGTTCTCTGTAGACCGATGAACATTCCCTCGGAGCACAAAAACGGAGAACAACAACGCGTCGTTCTTTTTCACCGCAAACTTAAAACGCTATTGTTTAGCAAAAGAGCTAATTTGTTGAGCTAACTTGCAAAAACCCCTACGTTTTGCAATGCGTTTAATGCCACGTTTAGAGCCACAGCGAAAGAAATCCACAAAGAAAAAAAAAGAAAAACAAGTAGGTAAAGAACTTGAGATCCAATGATCGATTCCCATTCCCGTGCAGATGTGCATCGAAGAGCGAGATCTTTGCGCGGACAACGACAGATCGGTGGCTGATATTCTTCGGAGCTGGGTGGCAGCCCGAGCTGCAAGGTTAGCAAAGAAGGATCGCCGACGCGAAGAAACCAACAATTATCGGGTTTCGGTGTGGCGGATGCGGCAGCCTCGAAAGGTCACGGGTAAAGAGCTCGATGTTATCGGCGGATCTGCTCGGCGGACACCTTCTTTTTCGAGCCTTAACCGCACCGTCTATACGACCGGGCGTTCTCCACGGTGAAGCAGCCACCAAAATCTCGTAGAGACGCGTATCTAAATCACATCTCGCGAAGAAGTCGGCTATCTCTTTTTCCTGCCGTTTCTTTCCCCTGTTCCTCTCGGTTCTCGTTCCTTTATCCTCGCCCTCTCTCCGGTCCAATTCCTTCTCTTTCGCTCTCTCGTCCCCCTTTCTTCCCTCTTCCTCGCTTCTCTTCGTTCATCCCGCAGCCAGCCGGCTTCCTTTTTTGATCCTCGATCCTTCGAGGGGCGAGGACGACGCCGCGAGCAATTTGCGAGGATTCGAACGAAAAAGCTCGTTCCCCCAGTGGCGGTCCTCGCTCTTTTGCTCGTCAGCCGGTCCAGATTCCGGCGCATACGGCTGAGCCTCGTTTCCTCGAGCTCCCGCTCGTCGAATTTGATCCTCCCCGCCGATAGACGCAGAACGAAAGAGAGAGAGAGAGAGAGAGAGAGAGAGAGATCGTGCGAATCCTGCCGCCTTTCCGCGTCTATCGGCATCCGCAGCTCGTCAGTGCGAGCCCTCCGGCGAGAATTACTCGCTGCTCGTGACGAACGGCGGAACGTTTTTCTCGGATTAGAGTCGAACGCGACGCTACGTGAACGCTGCTCGTGAGACGAGAATGGTACTGGCGGAGAGTTGCCCTAAGTGACGCGCCAGCTGCTTTCAAACTCGAGTGAAGGAACAGTCACTCGGTCAAAGGTACTTGGAGCAATTTCCTCCGTGGGATCGTGGGATATCCAGCGGCGTTGATAATAATTAGCATTACGAAGGACTACGAAGTTTGGAAATCGAAGAGTTTTGCGTCTGATACTGGGAATACGAGTGCATCTGTGGATGCAACGTGCGTCGAATATCATCTATTGGAATAACATTCGAAACGGTTCCATATTGAGAAGTGCAAATATTCATATCATATGGATGTTAGTACAGTGAAATATACCGCATCAATGCGTGATGCAATGAGATGTAAGTAGCATGTTCGAAAGTGCAAAAGTTTGTTACTGGGTGTATCGACGTAGCGTACTACCACGGTTTTTGCAATTTACTCTGAATACTACTTTACAAAATTAATAAATTTTTGCATTTTTCGATACGCTGCTCATGTTTTTCCTTCTTCTTCTCATTACTGCAAATTCTTTAATTTCTTTCATACAACATTTGAAAATTTAACGCGCAGCGCATCTTTAAAAGAATAATTTCCTTTCATAAGTTTCGATCGAATCACTAAAAACACTGAGAATTCGAGAACCCTTCGAATCGTAAAAATTGCGAGAAAATGGACGATACAGATATCAAATATCCGTTCGGAAGCCATATCTGCTGCAACATTTTCTTTCTTTTTTTTTTCTTTTACGTTAACCTATCACATCCAGTAGGCCTGATGGAATTTGCGTTTCAGCTTTCTCCCACCCTCCCGGTATAACTTTTCAGCGTTCAATCGCGTTTCCAATCCAAGTTGCGTTTGGCGACTTCTGCGGGATTAAAATTCACTCGGCGTTGGTATTAACGTCCTACAAGTCGGACGACACCAGTCGAAACTGGCAGCCTCGCTGCACGAGGTAACACGAGAGGCGGGCACCGTATATTGTTCGCTCAAACGCAGTTTTTATCGTTGAAGATAATTCCGTGGAGAATTCGTTTCCTCTGTTAACCGGCGAGAATTTTTATCCGTCTTACTATGTGTCCTCTCGAAAATTTATTCTCGCGGTCCGTTTCGAAAACAAAAGACAACAACCGGCTGCCATTTTTCCACCGATTCTCCCGCGAGTTCCCCCAATTTTATCGACACTCGCGAAAGCTGTTTTCCACGTACGATTCGTGCCGCGAGTAAACGCTGTTCCCGGGAACTGTAACCGGGGGTTAGCGGCGTAAAAAAAAAAAAAAAAAAAAAAAAAAAAAAAAAACAAAAAAAAGGAAAAAAAGGATGCTTACAAAATCGTGTCAAACGAATTTTCCAATAAATGTAACTGCAGTTCAATTTACGCCGCGCGTCATACAAAGGGCAGAATTGCTGAGCGACGCGCGAAACGAGAGACTCGCCACGCGACCAAATCGGGCCTCCGCGTTCGTTCGTCGATCGTCGTTTGGTGTTTTGCGATTGAAATTGCATTTATTCCGAACTTTTTGTTCCAGTGGAGGAGCTGGAATGCCTGGCCACCTGGAAGGAGGGCAGCAGCCGTTACCTGGTCGGCCGTTTACATCACGGACACGCGTCCAGTAACGAAGATCGATACCGATGCTTCGTCTACGAGAAGGCCGGCCAGACAGTGCAGAGTAATCTGCACAGAGCTGCCATGGGCATAGGAGCCATGGATCACGATGTCGGTATACAGAGCGGACCGGTGCCCGAGGGTGCGGCCGAGATATACCGGGTGGCACAGAGCGGCGATGCTACTTGCAACGGGCTGTTCAGCCCCATGGAAGGATCTCGGACCATGACGCTCATGAAAGGTATTATACATGGATCTCTGAATACGATTGATACGATTTTCGAAGATTCTCTCTGAATGAATTTAACTGTAGTTTCTCCGAATCGTCTATTTTTTGAAGACATGTTTGTCAAATCGTTGCAGATAAGACGTTCAATGTTCCTTAACGTTAGACGTTGACACAGATGAAATAGCCAAATTTCTGACAGATAGATTTCTTGAAAGTACGTAATAGCATTCGACTCTCTCGACTCGCCAGATTTCATACATCTTGAATGAATTAAAATTGCAAATTAAACTCTTCAGTTTGTCATTGTTGGTCATTTTTCGTGTTTATACGCTCTGATGCAAATCTAATGAAAGTCCTAGAAAGTCCATTTTACTTTCGTCGGATCGAAATTTCAAAAATCTCGAGTTAAACATCGATCGTGCTCTGTTTGACAAATTTCAATCGTCCGATCGACGTCACTACCTTTGCTTTGTCGCTATGATTTAAGTAGTCACGGTCAATCTTTAAATCGCACGCAGTAATCTATAAAGGAGGGAAGCGCTCGTCGTAGATCGTGCATAATTTCGCAGCGGGACTGCCAGGAAAAAGTACAATTGCGTACAATTGCGTCCAAAGTTTAACGATTAGGTTAAATCTCGAGCGGGAACAGGGTCAGGTTGCGCAATACGCGAGAAAGCTCGGGAGAAAAGGAGGAAAGAGTGGTGTATCGTCGGCGGAATCACGGCCTGAAAAATTCAGCGTTCTCGCAGTGTCATTAACGGGAGGTGTCAAAATGGCGAGTCCGTAGCGCGAATATTTACACGCTACTCCACTTCTCCCGGTTACGATGCCTCCTTCTTTTCCCCGACCGTGCGCGAGCCGCCGCTACTCCTTCTTTCTTCTTTCCTCTTCTCCCTTTCAACGTTCCGTCGACGTTTTCGCGCGTTCTTCCTCGAGGGAGTTTGCCAGCCCGTATCCTGCCGCGTACAGTTTCACGGCAAACTTCGTTAACGGATTTCGCTCGAGTAGATTTGCAGGATCTCCCGTTTTAAACAGCGCCCCGCAGCCTGCTCGCGCCACTTTCTTTGCCGAATCGCTTTAAACACGAGCGAAAGTCGCCCGACACGCGGATAAAACCGTCTTCGGTCAAGAAAGTAGAGAGAGAGAGAGAGAGAGAGAGAGAGAGAGAGAGAGAGAGAGAGTAGAGGGCAGTACAGCGTGATTGTTCGCGTCTAGCTGCGTGCTTGTAAGCACCAGCTCTGGTCGTTAATATCTCGATCCTTCTTGTAGAAACGCGGTGCCGACGAAATAAGAAGAGAACCAGCCCGGAAAATGGATTAACATTAAATCTTTTCCTCTCTTTCTTCAGCTTGCTTTTCCTCGCGGCCATTCTCTTTCTCTCTTTTCCAGTTTCTTTCCTTCGGTCTCCACCTGTTTCTCTTTCTGTTTCACCTTTTCTCTCTCTCTCTCTCTCTCTCTCTCTTTTCGTCTATCCGCGCCGTTGAACCTTTAACTGCACCCACAGGCCGGCTCGAAAGTTTGTTCAATTAGCCTGGACTCTTCCACCGCAGAGTCAATATCCCGGGAAAATTACTCGACTGCGTTTTCATAACTGCTCGGAAACGTGCGGTTTAACCGGCGAAAGGGAACTCGATCGAGGTCGTGGATCCAGCCCTGAGACAGGGAGAGACGTCTTGAAACGCGCGGGCGAAGAACCCGTGTTCCGTGTTCCCTGTGCCGTGAGACCCTTCTCGAATAGGCAATTACGCCCGCCAGGGCCCGGGCTCCGTTAATCGAACGAACGTGCTAGGAAATTTCCGGCGGCCAAGCTACGTCCGATAATATTTGGACTGGAGCGTCGACTGGACAAATAAAATCGTCCGATCCGCGAGACAACCGCGTGCTATTCTCTCTGGTCCTCTACTCTGTTCTAACTCAAGTGAAATTATAATAAGACGGAATTTGAACCACCGTGACGATTTTAAATATTTTAAAATCCGAGAAATCTTTCGAAACTAGAGAAATGATTCTCAGCTCCTCCCTCTTGGGTTAATGTAAATTAAACTACGAACCGAGAGGTTTCAAAGATTTTCCAGAGTGCAATTAACGGTTTCGATCATCGTTGAAAAATAAGTTGAGAGAGCGACTGACGTTAGTTATTTAGTTCCGCTCCATTACTGCAAACTTCCCACGGAGCACGAGAACGTAAATATTAGAAATCAATCGCGACGTCCGGCAAGAGATCTCTTTCAACGTTCGTGTTTGAATCGTTTGCAGTACCCGGCCCGATACTGGCGAGTTATGAATTCAACTTTCCGTCAGATTTTTATCGGTATCGTTAAAATGCAGATTGGCAATACGCGGCGGGGTAACGGGAAAAATAACGAGAAGGGTCGATCAGGCACCGGAGAGAGGGACGCGCCGCGGTGAAAAAGGTACGTGCGAAATCGAAGAGACAGAGAGAGAGAGAGAGAAACGAACGCATAGATGAATGAGAAACAAAGAAGGAAAAAAAAGTGGCGCGTTGTTCGATACGACGAAAAGATAAAGGACAGCAAGTGAAACGAGGGAAATGCCATTCGATTTTTACGATCACGGAATTTGTATCTCGCTCGTCCGCGACCGTGGACTTATCGAGGAACTGGTTGAATTATTTCCATTCTTCTCCAGGCTGTGCAACAATGCTTTTACGTGCCATAAAACTGGCCGAATGTACACTCTCTGTCAATCTTCCATTCGCGAACTTTACCCCCTCTCCATCTACTCTCCTTTCCTTCATCGCGCCATTTCTTCGCTTTTTCTCCTTTGAGCTTCCTCTTTCCTCACTTTCTCTCTTTTTCTTTTTCCTTCGCAAACTCGTCGTATTTTTCCATCCTTTTTCATATCGTATCTTTCATCCTTTCGTCGTTAGACGAAACCCCGGTTATTCTCCTTTTTTTTTCTAGCGTTCCTCGTGTCCCGTTCTCCGCTCTTCGTGACGTTCTCTCTTTGTCTCTTCTCACCTCGCTTCATCCCTAGCACTCGCCTCCTCTGCTCGCTCTTTTCTTTTTTTTATCTATCTATCAGCCTATAGGCCGCGTTCCTCTTGTTCCTTTTGCCTGATGCTCGTGCCTGCTCGCTCTTTGTTATCCATTTTCCTTCGTCAACCCTTGCCCCCCGACCCAACACCATCGAAGTGGCTCCTTCTCACGCCCGGATTTTACACTGCCGAGCTGTAAAGTGGAACACGTTGGAGAACTTCTAAAGAGAAAGAGAGAGAGAGAGAAAGGAAACGCGAGTAGAAAGAGAACAGGAAGGGGTAGTTCTGGCGGACTAGCGAGATACTCGAACGATTCCGTTTCGTTATCGAACACCTACGTCGACGTTTTATCGGCTATCGTTTCGTAACGTCAAGCGCTTTATGGGTCAGTGTGGCCTGACTACGAAATTTTCCGACATCTTTCTTTTATCCTCTGTCTCTGATCTTCTTCCTTTCTTCGCCCTCGTTGACCTGTTTCTCGATCTCGATTGAATCAACGATCCACGATCGTCGATCGAGGGACACGAGGTTGCAAATGCCTGGATGGGGACAAGGAAGCGGTCCGATTAAAGAATACGGAATGCGTCTCGCCGATTGAATATTATCGCGATAATACCGGTTCTTACGGTTCCCTTGAATTTCATTTGCCGGCGACGCGACGCTCGGCGCGAGACGATCAAATAGAATTAAAGCAACGATTCGAAGGTCGAGTCGATTACCCTCGAACGCCGGCGTCCGCCCTCTCGAATGGCTCCATGCCTCCAGCCGGCGACAAACGAACCGTTCGAGCGAGGCCGGATAAAAACGAGAGGTGAACGAACGAACGAGCAAAGGAACAATCAGAAATCACAAAAGTCCGTATTCTAAATACGTTTTAAAAGCAAAGGAGCTGTTCTGTTTAACGCCGTAACGGCGTTCAATTCGGGAGGCGGAAGGGGAACTCGAGCCAGAAAGTCCAATCAGCATTAAATAAATTGGTTTTCCGCGCGCTTTCAGTCTCGCCACCCGGCCAGTGCCGATTTCCCAATTGGTTAACCGGCCATTCCAGCGGCGGATTGACCTGGCACACCCTCGACCTCACCAGATCTTACACGTTCCACCCACGGAACGCTTCCCTGCACGTAACCAGATCGAACAACAGTTCCTCGAGATTCGAAAACGGCCCCCTGGACGGACAATACGTTCCGGGTCAGGAGGACCAGGACGTGAAGATTCTGTGCAACAGCATCAAGCAATCCAGCGCTGCTCAAGCGATGACGATGACCATGCTGGTCGCGCACTTCACCGTTGGCTGGTGAGCATAAACACAAAATTTTGTCATCTTAAAAGAAAGTTTAAAGGGTAAACGCAATGTACGGGGTAATCCGTAATAACTTTTAAAATCAAATTTCATATTTAATCAAAGTTGATACAAATGAAAACTGTTACTGATCTTGGTGGGGAAAAAAAGTCCAGTAAAAGTATTAAAATTACTAATTTTCACACAGACAAGTGTCAATTTTAAACTTTCTTCTGATCGCCACTGGCAATTTTCTACCAAAAAAATTCTACTCTTTTACAATTCAACTTTCGAGAGCGTGTATGAATTTGCATAAAAATCCAAAGTTCCGTTGTTTGTGTGCCACGAACGGTTTAAAAGAAGTAGGAAAAGATTTTCGTCTTTTTTTACACTCGAAGAAAAAACAAACTGGGTAGTGGGAACGATAAAACGAGAAAAAGTTTCGAGCCTCGAAATGCAGGAGCGGTCTGCCGCCGAAAGGGAAAAAGAGCAAAGACTCTGTCGATAATACAGTGTTTTGAGAAACGGGTTGAGCCGGACGCTCGCTACAATCGCGGTACCATTGTCAAAGTAAACAGCCCTGTTATTGTTCGCATGGCGGAACGTTTCGCCAGTCTTTTACGGGGCAAAGGAACGCGCGGTTTTTATCCGAGCATTCTTTCTGTTTTCAGTCGGAGCGGTTTCATGTGCATGACATTCTACCGAAGGGACGGTCACGTGATAGAAGTGCAAACCGGAAGCGCCGTTTCAAGGCCGGAAGAAGCATGCAGCACACCCCATTTTCAACAGCACAACATACCCTTCCTCACCTTAGTCAGTAAGTATTGTAATAATAATCGTATTATTCCTCTATCCTGTTGATTCGTCTCCAGTTTTTGTCTCGCCACGTCCGCCCATTTCTACTTGCAATTAGAGAATGCTGTCATTGTTTATGAGCAGTTTGCAGTTTATAATCAATCCGATTTTTATGATTTTCGACTTTTCACTTTTCGCGAGGATGGCAAATTCCGTTATTGGTTATAGTATATGAAATTGGACCGACCATATCCGTACTTTTCTACTTTTCTACTTTCAATCAGAGAATGCTGCTATTATTTGTGAGTAATTTGCAGTTTGTAATCAATCCAATTTTTTTATCGCTGACTTTTCGTGAGAAAATTTCTGAAATTTCTTGGTAATGTACTGTTAATGTACCGAGTTATCATGTCTGACCGTATCCGCTCATTTCTACTTGTCGTTGGCTTTTCACGTGGATAGCTGATTTATTATCACTTACTCGAATTACTGTGCGACTATATCTATTCATTTCTACTTGGAAAACGCTGTTGTCACTTGTGACGAATCTATGCTTCGTAATCAGTCCCGAATTTTATCACTGATTTCTTACGAGGGTAGCAAATTCATTATTCGTAATGCACGTTTCCTTGGAACTGAAATTTTAATTTCCTGTTTCTTGGAACGAAACTTTAATTGACATCGGATTAAATAAACTCTTGGCGATTGAATCTTCTATTATACACACACTCAAATAAAAACACACATTACACATATAACATTGCAAGATCTTTGCTTCCTACAAAAAATGTCCCACTATTGAATTCCACGTGTTTCTTGTATCCAACAAAACTACACACATGTTAATTTGAAATATTTCATGCTTTTTTAAATATTTTTCTGCAAACCAACTGTTGTTGTCCAACAAATTTTACAATCGTGAAATTTAGAAGGGAATTGAACGATAAACTGCAGTTTTTCTTGACACTATCGATCGCTGTTAGAATGCCGGTGCTGTGGCGTCGCGACGACAATATCGGCCTTTAGGAGAAGTTCGATCGCTCTCGAAAGAGTAGGTTGCCCGGTTACGCTCGATTTGCGTGACCCTTGAATTTTATTAGCTCTGCGAAAGAGGAATAGAATCTGGAAAGAGAGAAATACTAGGCAAGAAGAGAAAAAAAATATGATTGCCGGAAACTGCCTCCGACGCCGATAAACCTCGGAGAACTACTCGAGCTACTACGTGGAAAAGTTTCTGGCAGTGCGCGCGGTCAGAGGATTTAGTGCGGCAGCATTGTTGCCTCGGTTGGAAAAGCAAGCCGGTAGTGTGAGAGGCTTGACCGATACCTTTCGTAATTTTCGATCGATTTAGATCGGGAATGTTTCTACGTTTTATTGGCAGAAGGAGGCCGTGTAGCGATGGAATTAACTCGTCGGCTTTCCATCGGCGTTCGGACGAACTCGAATTCAATTCCAGCTTTTGAAAAACCTGCGCGATGCGTTTTGTTACTCGAATAGTCAGATCGTTGTGAAATTCTTAAAAAAAAAAAAATAAATAAATAAATAAAATAAAATTTCTAAAGGATTTTCACAATCATTCATTCAACGTGGTATTAAAAATATTGCGAGACAGTTCGATTTATTCAACTCGTCATCTTTAGATAACTACATGATTATTGTCTGATTTCAAGTAGGCAACTGTTCTTGATATCAATCACAATACCATTACCAGATTGATCAATTTTTTACTTTATTATCAAATATAACTTGGAAAAGTCATGTTTTAAATAGATTGCGGACGCTTGTGTGAATTTAAATTTTTACGAGCTCAATTAAGGAAACAGAAACTGAATTCACTGACTGAATACAGCAACTTTGTATCTACATTATAGAAACTATATTTTATTTCATCTGTGCATTTCGGTAAATGTTAAATTTCTATAAAAATCTATCTGTAAAATATCGCAATTACTCCGTTCCAACTATCTCCGCGCGATTCATGTTTCAAAGAATTGTTAAAAGCCAAGAAGCTTAGTCGATCGAGCGAAACGAAGAAAAATGAAAATAAAAACAGACTTCGACGATCTGTCAAAACTCCAGGAACGAGTCCCAAGTTAAATACAATGTATCGTTAGTCGAAACGACTATCTACCTATCTCTGGTTCCTTCGACCGATCGCGATGTACGTATATATATATATATATACACACAACCTGCACACACGCGCGCAAACACGACGCGACGCGCAGCAGTCGGTTCGCGTGTGTGTATAGTTATGTTATGCAACGGGTGGTAAACGAATCTTCCTAGAGAAATTCAATTTTGCAGGGAGCTGGTGAAGCGCGTCGCGAAAATCGTTGAAACCACACAAATATTTTGTTTCATCGTTTCGACGATGGTTCGTGCGGTTTGGTTTGGTGGCTCTGTTTGCCGATCACCTCTTTCTTCGTTTGTTTTTTGTTTCTGCATTTGTTGCCGTGCTCCGAGGTGTATCGTGACCACCACCGGCCGGGGGTTATTCTTTTTTAATCGAACCGTTGCGGTTTCGCCCTTTGATTCTCGCGTCAAAAGCACTTTATCGTTCGATCTTTTTGCATTTGTAAAAAAACGCGCCAGGATCTTCGCTCGTCTACCCTGTCACGTACCACGTTCCCTGTAACGTGCTCTGCAAACGATTCTCTCGTCTAACGGATGTTTCGTTATTTAAAATTCATACGCAAATTGCGTTACTGTGAACGAGCAAACGACGCGAGAAACAGTTTACGCGAATCGTCGTCCCTCATCGATTCGAGTGGAATCGGATAGAAACGATTTTTAATCGTTTCGAGGTTTAGAGTTCGCTTCGAAAATGCAATCTCGAATCCCATGTTGATTCCCTAATCGCTTTAATGCACTTTTTATTACGAAACAATCGATCAAGTCCCATTTACACGTTACGTTTGATTAACTTTGAACTTCAACCCTCTCTTTGCCGACGAAGAAAAAAAACGTGTAAAAAAAAAAATAAACTGCCACTGTATTCTAAAAAATGAATAAATAATAATTCACGTTAAATTGCTCGATACTGAAAAGATCAAATCGACGATTGACAAATTTAAATTCTACATAATACTACGATCTAATACAACACGTCTCAATCATTTTCTGATGTAATTACTTGCTATCCTCCTCCCTCCGTTCAATATTCTAGAATTGTCGAAATTTCTCGTCCCCTGTAGATCTATTTACATTTGTCCCTTCCCTCCCCTCTCCCTCCCCTCTCCCTCCCCCCTTCACGAAATGTTCTTGCAAAATTGTCGAAGAATATATCGCACGTAGCCAGTTCACTCGCAACTACCGGCTCTCCACAAGCCAGGTATTGCCGGTTCAGCCGGTGTAGCTGATACGAATGCAAGCCGCGATATACGTCTGGTCGGTCACAGCGAAATATCCCAGCCTGGGCGACGATCTACCTTTCCGAACTAGTTTCCCTTATCCTAACACTTCCTTCGTCGCGCAGCCACGTCCTCTCCCCTGTTCGTTCGTAGCGCCTCCGCAACTTGCACATCTTCGAGAAATGCTCGGCTCCCGAGGGTAGGGTTTGTAATCCCGTGGGAGTTATTGGATTCGGTTTGATCCAGTATTCGTTCGTTCTCCTCCCGTTCTCCCGTGGCGCCTGGCCGTGGGTTTCGATTCCGAAGGCCACGCGTCTGACTTTTCTTTTTCTTCTCGGAGGGGGCGCGACTGGCGAGCTAATTAACAGCGCAAAGTCGCGCGACCAATGTTATTTAGCTCCGAAACGTGTTTTTTCGCTTTTCTCGAGATAGCAGAGACTAGGGCTAGTTCAAAAATTGGTAAAGTTATTTATCACTGTGTTAATATAGCGTAGAGAGTTATAAAAGAGTGTTTCCGAAATCGTGCCGAATCATCCGAGGGGATGATTCTATTATATGAAAAAATAAGTCGAAGGAAGAAGAATAAAATCGGATTTCAAAATTTACTAATTCTAGACTAAATGCTTGAATTGTACTAATTCTGGACAAAAAGAAATGATTAATAGGGGAGAATCAATCCTACCATTCAAAAATATGTAAAAAATGTAGAATGAAATTTCTCCATTTTTAAGAAAATAGATCGGATAGTTTCGTTAGAAGTTGCCTTGGTACACATGCGTTTGATAAACATTTTCAAACTCGATTCTCTTTTGCGGAAACGAAGCGATTTTTTCAAAATCTTGTTTTAAAATCTAGAATCACGATTTCGGAAATAGCCTGTATATCATGCCCAAGGGTCGTACGCTAACGTTAGCATTTGTGTTTGATCTCTCACAGCAACTTGATTTCTTTATGACCTTTTAATTTCGTACTCTGTGTATTCCAAATCTTTTTATAGAGGTATTTTTACACAATGACTTCCTATGAGATAGTTGATGCAGCTGAATATGAATTTCTGCTACACAAAGTGGACTCACTCAATGCATATCGCGTCTAAAATTGGCTCGCACAGAATGCAGAAAAATTAATTATGCGTGCATGAATAATTAATGACAATTTTTTTTATTGTCCATGTGCATCAACTAAATTCTCTGTCACTTACGCTCGTGTGTATAGCTAAACTGCAACTATATTCTACGACACATTTTATGTAATAAAATTAGTCATTAATAATTCAACTGACCGATCTGTCAATCGAGCAGTTTGACACACTTGTCTCTCGCAGATCGGTACTTTTTTTTTCACCTCGTCGAATAAACTCTCCAGTTCGAACGAGTATTCCGAAAACCAAAAAACCAAAGAAACGCGTCCTTCTCGCCTCTCAATCTCCACCCTCCCCCCTTCTCCCCCTCCTCTGCGACACTTCTCCGCGAGGTAAAACGAATTCGGTGAAATCGATGGAAATTCACAGACTGACGGTTCGAAAGCGGCGGAAGTTCCGGCACAGTTTTACGCGCGGCTGTCGGATTATAAAATTATAATCGCGGCGAAATTGACGGAAAAGTTTGCGGGGGCCCCGGGTTCGAATCGATCAAGCGGAATCCAAGTTTCAACTTGTACGAGGGATCAAGAAGTTTTCGCCAAGTAATTCGCCGGAGCGCCGGAGTTTCTGTCCGGAGTTTCTCTGGCGGACCGACCAAAAATTCGTCCCCCCATAACCGTTGTCGGTGGATACGTGCAGCGCGCGATAGATCATTCGTTCTTACAGGGAAAATGCTTTCTCCCCCCTGCCCTCCCCTCATCTACCGTGGCCATAAGCTGTACAATATCCGCCGGTGCAATAAAGTGGACCATCCAGCAGTCATCCATCTTTTTTCCGCAGCTCGCAAGCTTCCTTTCGTTTTCTCCTCCCTTCTTTGCCCTCCTGTGCGTTTCATTCGCTCTTTCGTCGGTCCGTTTCTTCCTCGCGCGAGCAGAAACGACGACGAGGAATTATATACGCTCGAAGAAGAGAAAGAAGAAAAGAGAAAGGCTCCGGTAGTGGTACAAGGTGGCTACTGCGCGATTCGGTTTTCGCGCGCAAAGACGAGCGAAGATTAGTTGCTGGAATTTATCGTCGCGAGTAACGGTGAACGTACGACGAGTAAGACGATTTAACGCGATCGTCGTCTCGTAGTTTATCGTGCGCTCGCCGGCTTATGGTTTCACGTGCTGTTCATCAGGTTGATTAGGCGACGCGAAATTGCGCGGATTACGGGGACGTGATTCCTACGATCTGCGAAGGTAAACCGTGGGAGGAATTTGGCAAATTTGCTCTTTAGCATTGCCGCTGTTGTTCTGCGACTATCGTATCGCTACCTATTTCCAGATGACTCGGACGTGCTCTTCATCGGAACGATAAACGAAATATAATAATCTAGAGCATCGATGATACTAAAAAAAAAATTAAATAAATAAATAAAGTACTTGAGGAAGCAAATACTAAAGAACAAATCTCGAATCTCAGATTTTTCTTTTCATTTCTGCAGTTAATTACCCATTTCATCGTCTGGCAAAGATTCACTGCTGCAAATTTCTCATTAATTCCCAACCAGCTTTGGAGGAAGAAGCAGGCAAAGTCCATCTCTAAACCCGTGGAGAAACTTTATTTCCTAGATCGGCACTGCATCCACCTGTCAGCTAAAAACGTTCAATTCGCGAACCTTCCAAAGTTTAGATTGCCAAATAACGAATTTCGTCGCTGATAAATGGAAAAGAGCAACGAAGAACGATTCGAACAAAACGCAAGTGGCACGAATTCGTAAATGGAGCGATTTACATGTTAACTTGAAGGAGGATGGGAGGAGGGAGGGTATAGTGTCTCGCGGATAGCTTCATCGAAATAGAAATTGATCCGTCTTTCCAAGTTGGCCGCCGTAACGAGGGCTGTTTATTCTTGGCGCGCGAAACAGATTCGACGTGTAAATAATTAGGGCAATTTGCGAGTCGATTTTATTTCGCTGGGCGAGCCGAGGGGGATGTTAATGGCCGTTACACAGACGCGCGGCGCAATCACGAAATTCCATTTTGAAGTTAGATTGATAGGGATCCACTAAGCGTAATAAGAGGCGGCAGAGAATTCCTGCGGGATGGCTGGAAGTTGCAAGAGGTCCGAAAGCAAAATCATCAACTGGATGAGTGAAACGATTGTAAGCCCGGCGGCGATGGTGTAAGTGCACTCACGACATCGGATATAACGAGCACGAATCCGGCCAATTCGAAGTTACACGAGGGTAAGAAGCAAAGTCTGGAATTGATCGTGAGTGAGTGGAATAGAACCTGGAGAGAAATGAATCCCGTGGGAAGCGTAATGTTCTTCGAGAGCGAGCCCATTTCGCCCTCGTGGCCGCGCTCTCCAATAAAAAGAAGAAGGAAAGAAAAAAAGAATGCCCCTTAATGAAGAATAAAGCGAAACAATTTGAAGAGGCGGATGAACAATTTGAAGGGCCGCGACTAACGATAAATATGTTCGACGTGAGACACAGACGACGTGAACGATACACGTCGCGTACGCTGGTGAGTTTCTCGAACGCAGAAGTAATTTATCGGGTTATAAAGCGTGTAAAGTGTCGTAATTTTAACATTAATATGTCAATATGCATATTATGTTATATACTTGTGCTATGTACATGTATAATATTACTATTTACATATATAATACACCGGACATATAAAAATATACACCACGTATTGTACATTCAAGAAAATCTGACGAGGAATATTCGTTGAATTTTTTTTATACAAAGAAAAATGTTTGTGAAAATTGCTAAAAAACAATTAATTTGTCATTCGAAACGTGACAAAGGCAATTGCTATTCCAGCTGGATAATTTTCTGACGTGCAAATTATTTAAAGACGAGCAGTTACAGAAGAATTCTTCAACTCTATAATTCACAGTTGTTGCATATAAAGCAGAAAAATACGAAAAGTAAAGTAAAATAAAATCTCGCGAAAATTATTGATCAGATAATTGACGTTACGCAGCAGCCAAGTACATCAAGTGCTGTTAAAATTTCACCTTCGACAGAACGATTGAATAAAAGGGCAGACGCTAGATTTTACTCGTTGCACTAAAATTATATAACGAAACCGACTAGCGCGTATCGAATAATATCGAGATTGAATGGTTACTTAAGATGTCGGCAAGTGTATAAGTAGTGGAGAAGTGACAACGGTAGAAAGGAATGAAGAACGTCAAGATCGCAGTGTTCAACGAGCTCGAGTCCCTGAGCAATTAAATTGTCACGGAGTCTAGCGTTGTTCTCGCTTTCTTCAAAGAAACTGAACGTCCCGGAGTTATAGAATGTCGATTCCACTTCATTGGAAAAACATTTCGACGCACGAGAACGTCGATCGATGCTTGCTTCTCAAGTTATAAATAATTTAATTACTCGCTAAAAATGTCGGTACATCCAACGCGAATATGAAAGAAACGAACGATTATTAACGAGCGTTTATCAGTCACGTTTTGGCAGGGATAAATCTCGGATCGACAAATAAACGAGATAAACGATATTCCAAACAGTAATAAAGATACCGTACAGATACGATCTGTGGATCAATCTGTGGTTTATTCTCAAAGATCGTACTGCTTCTTACCGATGCCTTGCACGAGCGTGAGCTTTCGGAACGATTCGAAGATTTTGAGATTTTTATCTTAACGCAAGATTCGTTATTTTTCCGTGGGGCGTATAAAAATGCACGGCCGACTGTCACGGGTCCGTGGAAACGTTCGCGTAAAAAAAAAAAAAAAAGTCGGCGAGTCGGCGTCGGCGAACAACAAGGCGGGAGGCTGTAACGAGGAGGAAAGGGCAACAGCGGTCGACGTGGCAAATCAAATTCGCTGCAGGTGGTTCGACCGAGTCGCAGCTGAATTTGTCACTCGCAGGCACCGTGGTTTTTTGTTTAATTGATTTATGGTACCGCACGGTGATGTAAAAAATCGCCGTGACGCGCGTACCTACGCGTGTCGCGGCGATACGCACCGCGCCTGCCATTATAAATCGCTTGTCCCTGACGTCATTATCCGCGCCCGTCCAAGGGTGTTCCAGATTCGGGTACACGTTCCTCGCGGGTGCGCGATTTCGTGTTCTTGAATCGCTGCACGTTTAAACGCTTGCGATCGATAATGTACAAACGTGGAAATTTGTATATAAATTGAGTAGAAACAAGGGTGGAAATTGTCGGGCGAGCGATACGAACGGAACCGACGGTGATATAGGTCGCCGTGATAACACTCCAGTTCTTAATTCGATCGTAATAAATCACGAAATCACCGTAATGTTTGGAATTACGAACCGAGCCAGCTCAATCTCTGTATTGTCGTTATTAACCCTTAAGCGGACCTGTAATTTTAGTTTAATGATTGATGTTTAATTTATATTTACTGATAAGAAATATAATGACAGAGGATAATAGTTCAGTACAAATTTGATACGTCAACGTACGACGCATGATAGCCTAAAAAAATTAAATGGTATCTTGACGGTTCCAATAGTTCGTTGAAGGATTAATTCGTTGTTCAGAAGTCGGGAAGTTTGTAGCGTTGACTACGTAACCTTCTGATCGTCATCGTACTATTCATAACCTCATTGAGCGTTACGTTTCGCGGGTAAAGTAAAGTAAAGTAAAAAAAAAGAAAAGAGAGAAGAAAAGAAAAAATCGTAATAGCCGTCGAAAGTTAGCGGCAGCACGGTGTAACCGTCAACGATATCTCTTCATCGGGGAACTCGGTCTCGCTCTTTCGACGAGCCGCGGCACGAAACGCGATCGAAATTTCGCGTGTTTGCAGATCGGCTCGGCGAATGGCTGCCATTTTTCAGGCGAAAACTTAGCCGCCCTTTCCTCGTCGGCGTGACTCTTTGAAATTTACAAGTCGATGTCGAATTGGCTAATACGCCAGGCGCCTTTCGCTCGCTTTATCCGTTCGATGATCGAAATAAATTTCGAGCCCGATTATACGCCGTCGTCGGAACGAAACATTGTGAGTCGACGTTGTGCAAATTCGAGGAAACGGAATCGAGACAAGAAATCGGATCGACGAAGAAAATTCTATTTGTCAAGATTTAAGAACGATTAGCTCGCTGAGATACATTGCTTGTTTTAGGCAAAATGATTATTGGAATATTGATCCTTTTTACTTTATCGTATTTAGAATAATATCCTAACGTTGTGTCAATAGTATAAAAATTACAAAACAAGAAAAAAACATGTCCAAAATGAGAGAAAGATTCATGAAGAATTTTGGAGAGAAATATCACCAGAAGAACAAATAGAAAGATTACCTCCTCTGATGATTCGTTTCTAAATATATGATTTGAAAAAATTTGTTTAACAAGATCATTGATATGCAATTTGCATCGTGCATCTTTCACATCGAGTACCCGATTTTATTTCACAATACAGGTCGTTTCTAGTGAAAATCTGAACCAAGTCTAATTTTATCGAGTGTTTGGTGATTTATAAACGAGTGTACAATTACGAGGGAACAGGAGCGTTGAGAACAAACGAAAAGAAAACAGTATGGCGGACAGAGGTGGTAGAACAGATAACGGCAGAAAGAGAGAAAAAAAGGGGGTTTCAAAGTTGAACACGGTTGGCTAGTTAAGCGGCGCAACGGCGGTCAACCGTTGAATATATTATATTTTTAAATCATCGACACGCTGACTGCTTCCGTGCGCTGGCAGAAACATGGCCGCGTGTCTGGATACCTGTGTTAGAACTCGTTGTAGCTACACGCGAAATCTGTGTGACGTGTCCGTGTATACAGGGTGTTCCATATTAATTTCTAACCGGATATATCTTGAAAAATTGTACCGCAGAGCCGGCAAAAATTAAACGCGTGCCGACGAAAATTGACCGAGAAGGAAATACGCGGATAAAAATTGATACGTTACACGTGTCCGAGATATTTCAACTTTAACTACGCTTTTTTTTAACGAAACTCCCTATCTTTTTTTTTCTCTTGTTGTTGTGTATCCTATGCCTTTAATGCGTAATATTAAAAACAAAACAAAACAAAAAAAATGAAAAGAATTTGATGAAATTCGTGATTAAAAAAGGATGGCGTGACAAAAAAAAAAAGAAAGAAAGAACATTGCGATAATTGGTTCGTCGAAACGGAATTCCTTTCTCTCCAATTCTTTGTTTTTCCCTGTTTTTTTTTTCGTTCCGATGAATTTTTTTTTTTTTTTTAGTTTTCTCTCGATATCATTTTCAGTTTTCTCTCCAAATCTTTTCGCGTTTCACTCGCCGACTCGACGAGGCACAGAGAAGAACCCGGCAAACAGAAAAATCAGGGTCGAAATTTGAACCGGTATATTTCCCCCGAATTATTCATTTTCCGCGAAATAATATCTCGCCGTACGCGTTAACCGGCGCGGTGGGGTTAAATGCACGCGGCGGGCAATCGTTCGGCAATTATCGAGGAAATAATCAGCCGAAAACGGCCGGTCCTTTTTCACCAGGGTACGGCAGGGTAGACCGTTCTTGCACACGCCCGTGAATAAAAAGTCGCGTTGAATTTCTTGGTCGGCTTTTAATACGGTGCGACACGGGCAACGGCGGGGACGAGAGGGGCACGCGAGGGGGATGAGACGACGCCGGCTTCGAAAATTTACGATTCTCTGGTTATTAAAGCAAGCTTGGGAAAACCGCAGGGCTCGCTGTTTAAAACGGCAGCTTTGGACATTAACTCGATTCTCTCCTCTCGTTTCTCCGCTCGCCGTGGCTTTTTCTCTCGTTTGTTTTCCGGCCATCAGCTACGACAGTTTATAAAAAGCGACAGGTCTATCGAGGCGACGCACACTCCCGTTCCCATTTTTTTTTCTTTTTTTCTCTTTTTTTTTGTAATACTGTAATAATCAATAGTACGGCCCCTACTAAATCGTATAACCAAGCTCCTCCCTCCTCCGCCGTCGTCGTCGATTTACACCGAGACAACGGAAGCACGTACCGGTTCTAACGTGAATTCGTGCACAGCCTATGCATCCGATGTCGTCGTCGAATCGATTCTTATCTCGCCGTTTCATCTCCTTTTCTTCGGTTCGAAGATTTTTATTTATTACACAAGTCTGATACTATTTGCGTTCTTTATTCTGATCGATATTAGTGTCGTTACGAATAAAAGAATAAGAAAGTGTTGCACCGTTTGTTATATTTCTAAAATGTATTCACTCGTATTTCATGTATGTAACGACAACAAATAGGGTTAATTTCGAAAATAATTTCCTGATTTCTTTGAAGTTCAGTACCAAATAAATAACCGTAACTCACATAAATTTTTCATTTCGTTGACGTTCCGCGTTTTCCATGGAGGAGGTTGAAAAAAAGAAAAAAGAAAAAAGAGAAAAGTCGAGTCGCATTCGGGGATGGAACGAAACGATCGGCAGTTCCATCTGGTTTGGCGGGCAGGAGAGGTTGAATCGAAAAAAGTAAAAAATTGCCACGATAATATCGGGCGTTAACGCGCGACGATCCAGACATTTCGTTGGCCGATGCCGCGATCCAACACTCGGCGCGAAATTTGAATAATGAAAAAGAAATCGAATTGCTTCGCGGAACGATGTTACGCCGGCAATTACGCGGCACAGATAGCCACGCGTTTGTATTCTTCGCGCTCGTGTATGCAACCCGCGTAAATGCCTCGCGTGCTCGCGCGCCAACGCATCTGGCAATTTTAATCCATCGCGTGTCCCCTGTGTGTTTTCGCGTTTACGATACATCGATAAAGCCGTGGAACTCGCCGCTCCACCGCCTACGATTTCTTTCGCTGCTTCGACGTTGCTGCGAAAGATTATTATGTTTCTATCAGCCAGCTAGCTGTAACATAACACTGACGGAATTGTTCCAATGTAAAAATAAAAAGCGTTGGTATTTTAAATCGTTCGTTCAGGAAGAATCACAATTACGTAAATTGGAAAAATTAAAGGTGGAATCTTTTTAACTCTTTTGCGTTCCTCGAGCCATTTCTAGCATCGGGAAATTTCTTAAACTCAAGGCAAATATAAAAGAATCGTTGCAAAAGGAAATTGTAACACGGAATATGTAAATTGCGGAATAATTTAAAATATCTACTAGAATATCTCTCCTAATTGAGAATATTCAAACAGAGATCTTTCTTAAAGTATTGTAAGACTTCTTTCCTCGGTTGAAACGAAAGGAAGATTGTAAAATAAAAGATTCAAATGTGACAGCAGAGTTAAATTTATCTTGAAACTTGATGTTATATGTGTCATCTTGTTACGGAGAACGAACTTGTAAGGAATTGAACGTTAATGTCACTGACTGAACGATAAGATTGATAAGACTAAGACTTTTGAAAAGTCAAAGTCACAAATCTTTCTCACGACGATACGTACTAAACGTATATAAATGTCAAGACGTATAATATTCGTAAAAAAAGCCATGATAAAGACCAATAAACGCGTAAACGTATTCAAAGCTTGCTCGCGGTTCTATGATTGTACGGCGAGCCTCGTTAAGGTTCAAAATGATCGTAAACGGATGAACTGGCACTGGTATCTGTGCCAGACTTATCCTTCGAGGGCAAAGACTCTTGACCGTTTCCATTCTCCGTGTTACGGAGCGCAGGAGTAAGTAAAGAGAAGCGGAAGGAGGATAATCTCTGTAGTAACGTCTACCGCCTGTGATCGTGATTAGAATTTTGTTGAAGTTACAAGAAATCCTTGCTGGAACGAACGAAAAATCCAGAGATCCGTCTAATTTGTTTCATCGGGTAAGTACGCTCTTGCTTGAAATTTAGGAAAGTTACCTAGTTGAAAGGACGAAATAATTGAAATTAAAAGATTTAGAAGAATTTCAGAATTATTCAGAATTATCATTACTGTGAATCATATTGTGTAATTTCATTTCAGTTTTTCTTTTTTTTTTTTTTTTAATGAAAACAATTAGAGAAGTAGTGGAAATTTAGCTTCCACTACCAAATGTATTATAATATCAAATATCTGCTTCGTACATTTTTGTTGCGCGCATTCGCCGCATTTTTACGTTCTCAAATTCCACCAAAATCCGCAGTCTAATTATTACACTGCAGATAATCGGCATTTGCAACAAATAGCGGAACATCGCAGTATCAAATCGCACAAACAGTGGCGAATCTAATAACAATTAGTTGGCGAGAGTGGAAGAAACTTTTAACTCGAATAAACTGGGAAGATATAGAAATTGATGCGAAATTGAAGATGATATTGGGCTTCGAAAAACTCAGCAACTTTCATGGCATTCATACGATTGTATTTCCAGAGAAACGGAGCATCGAGAATATGTAAGGAACGTTGGAAGATGAGTGAAAATACGATGCAGCCTGGCGTAATATTGATAGCGTTTGTTCGTATACAGGATGTTGGTTCGGGTCAGGTTAGATCGAGTTGCCACGACGTGAACTGTACTGGCGCACATTTCGCGGTAAGAACTTGAGATATAGGTTATATGCATCGTGGTTCCGTGTCTCTCGAGGTTATGCACCATAATTCATCGTAGCGCGGCCGTAGTGGCCTGGCAAAAAATGCTCGTGAAAACGTGCGGCCGTGGGGCCTGCTGCGCCATCTTGGCTGGCCATCTTGATTTTCGTGACGTTGGGAACTTTGATTATCTCGCTACGTCGACATTGTAAATGAGAATAGTTTTCGTTCTCATTCCGACGAGATTGAAAATTTGTCCCCACGTTGCGCGACTTTGCGCGGAGATGAATTTATTTGGATACGTTAATGAAACGCTATCATTATTGGCTCGGCCGCCAAAGTGCGACAGGGCCCTCGGCTCTTTAATTTTATTTACTCGCAGAAATTGCCATTGACTAATTGCAGCTGTTTGGTCCAATGTAAAATTGTTAAAAGTAAATCGTTCAGTACTTTGTAATGTCTACTGTTATAATGCAGTATGCGTATGGATACGCACGAAATGATTATTAGTTTCGAGCTTCCAAGAGCTTAGACCTGTGCAATGTACGATCCGTAGAGAAAATGAAGTGATGTTTATTATTATCATCCGAGAAACCGCTTTACGTGGAAATTTCATTCGGAGGAAAGCACTTTCGCGAAATTTCGTGGGGGAAGTTACGTAGCGGGGGCCGCAATTGGCCGAATTCAAGCAGGATCTTCCGTATCAGAACCGGCAACGTAGCGAGAACACTCCGGATGAGTGAAAAATGAAGCGAGTTAAAGGACCGGTCGCAATAACGGAAGAAAAATGAGAACAGATACGTGAAAGATATGCTAATGCGGGTAGAGAAGCTCCTCGGTATTTCTACGTTCTTGCTAAATGTACGACTGTCTTGATTCCGGGAGCCAGATGGCTGGTTAACAGCTTTGTTTGCTTCCGCTGAGTGACCAACCAACGTTAGAATTGGAAAAAAGATGAAACCATGGAACTGAATATGACAATGACTACTACTGAAACTATTCGTCGGTTTAATCCTTTCAGTCTTAATAGATCTTAAAGAAATCAATGAGAAACATGTTAGAGAAATAAATGTTAAATTTTATTTTATACTCGAGTCTCAATAATTATAACGTAACTAGTTTCTTCTTGGTATTTTTCATTTCTATGCGTATATTTGAACCAAAACGTGTGCTACATTTAATCGAAAAATGAGACCGAAGGAGAGAAAAAGGGAGCAGCGAATAGCAATCGTTTTCTTAATATCCATCAGAATTTGATAATTCTGCGTCGATTTCGCGATTACTCGTTTTCAAGGCAATTAACGGCTGGTGTTTGTTCTCGGGCGGGTACGTCGGCTTGGTGGAAAGGAAACGAGAGGAAATTAAAACGATAGGGCATAGGAAAACGGTGTGGAAGCCAAAGGAGGTAAGCTCCCGCTCGGCGTGTGCGGGGTGTGGCCGGGGGTGTGGAGGGTAGTCTGGACCCTCATGGCTAGACTCATTTTTCATAAGTTCGAAAAACACACCCGGGGCAGTCGGTGCGTAAATTTGAATTTCTCCGTGGCTACGGCCAAGGCACCGGCGCGCCGAGACTGTTCCTCGAGGGTAGGGGCCGCCTGCAAGAGCCATTGAGCATATGGCGCGGAATTTCGAACGACTTTTTTTCTCCTCTCTCTCTTTCACTCGCTCTCTCTCTCTATCTATCTCTCTCTCTCTTTCTTCGTCGCTAGCTCCTAGGAAACGTCCGGCGGAATACGCGGCCTGCGAAAACGTCGTTTCGCCTTCTTATTGAACCTGCCAAACGCCGCTGTTATGTAATCGTACCAACGATCGCACTTCACTTTGAGACCTTTAAGCGACCATCGATGGAGCGTTTTACGTACCCCTGCGTTACGATAGCGACACTACGAGAACAAAGGGCCATCGTTTCAAGAAAACGCGTTTCAAATTATAACAAAGCCTTTTTTCCTAGCACTCGTGATTTAAAGGACGCGCGAAAAGAGGTTAAATGTCGAAAAATGGGATTTCTATTAATTCTGGCGTCTTTCAGTGTCCAATTGTTACCCCTTGATTTACGAGCACGTGACAAAATGAAAAGTAGAAATCTAAATTGCAAAACAAACTGTTTACGATACAGACTCTGTTAGTTTTCGTAAAAGCATTACTCCGGCAATGTGAAACAGCTCTTTCTTGCACAGGATCTCTCATTTCTTTGCAGAAACTTCTTTACAAAACTTCGTAGCACGGAAACAATCAGGTCGACGTTGTTCGGATATTGTTCCGCGTGATTTGTGGGCTTTTCGCTTTTGACACTCGATTAATCTCGGGAATCTCGTTCGTGAAAACGATACTTTTGAGCAACGTAAATAACGATATCGCTCAACATTTGTTTATCTTTGTTTTCGACCACCGGTTGGCGTTTGATGCTTTCCCGTTTGATCGTTGGAAAAAGTACGATGTTTTGTAAATATAAATATAGACGGCATAATATTTCGCCGGGAAAAGGGGAGGGAGGGGGAGAGAGAGAGAGAGAGAGAGAGAGAGAGAGAGATCGACGAATTTTTCTCGAATGGAATTCATTCAAAGTCTGCCGGTCGGTAATTACATCGAAATTGGAGGATGTAATTATCGGTCTGGCAAATTATTAGATTAAATTAATCGTTGATTAAAGCGGCGAGGTACCAGTCGGTCGTTTAATATTAATTTCGAGGTACCATTAACACGGGTTTAGGGTTGAAAGGACAAGTAATTGGTGTACGAACGTACGTATTTCACCCTACGTGACTTGTCGTTCTATCTATAGAGACTCGTCAACGTCCGACTAGATTACACCAAACGTACTCGAAATCGGTCCGATAAAAGCGAAAGGATACCGCGAGTTGCACGGTTCTAATTCATTCGCAAATTCAAACGAGCTGGACCGTTTTCACGTATATCTATATAAAATATCGCGATCGAGTTCGACTCGTGACGATCGTGTCACGAATGATTGTACCGATATTCTGATTGCCGATTCGACACGAAAGCTGGCGTTTAAAACCTGCTGGACGAATTTAAAATCTCGGTGCCCCGGAAAACGAAACAGGCAAACAGGCGAACAGGTGAACAGGTGAACAGATTGTTCCATGGAGCGACGTGACACGGTTCTTCCATCGCGAAGATTCATCGACGCGAGCGGTCGTAACTTCGACAGGCGGTTGAAAACACGATTGTACTAACAGCCAGAGAAAAATACGAAGGGCGGCGGCGGTGTCGCGGTGACCGAAAGAGAAGATAAACGATAGACTAGCAGCTCGTGCGTGAGCTTTCTCGCAACGGGTACACACTATCTCTGGCCGTTTTGTCTAGACACAGGCCGCACGGTTGGAACTGGCTCGTGTACAACAGCGACAGGAAACCGTCTCGATAACACCGCAACTCGATCTCGAGCGTTACCAGGCCCGTGTTAGCCTGCATTTCCGGGTGTGTCCGCGCGCGCGTCCATGTTCCCGGTGTGCATATCCACCGGCGCACGTCCGTGTCGATACGCGTGCACGTGCACGTGCACGGGGGATGAGCGTGTCACCGAGCCACGGCGAGAACGCATTCGTCATTGTTTTACCGGTGGAAGTGAGATCCAACGGGGGGGAGGGAATAAGAGAGAGAGAGAGAGAGAGAGAGAGAGAGAGAGAGAGAAAGCGAGCAAACGGCTGGTTGCACTGTCAGCCACCGTAATTCCCCGAAGGGAGCCGGTGCTACAAGCCTCCCATAATCGAATACGAAGCTCTACTCGTTTTCGAAAACGCGACGCAGAAAACGAGTAGGCCAATTATTAGCCAACGTTCGCAGCGGCGATGCTCGGCGAGCAGGGACTCTCGAAGGAACATCGACTCGGTCCGATCGCGTTCCGCGGTCGAGCACGATCGTTGGTCGCGTGGCGATAATGTTCGCGTAGTCGGCGAATTATTGGAACGCGATAAGCGGTGATTAAATAATTGCTGTCGCTCTGCCGCCGCTGTTGCTCGCGGCAACGACATTAACGTGATAATAGAGGAAGTAACGAGGATCGTTCGCCCGTTATTTTACACGCGGTTTAGGACGGTTTAGAACGGTATTTGAGTATCGATCGTTTCGTCGTGACGTGCCAGGCCGACGGTGGTAAGCTGTGTAAAACGCGACGCACAGGATTCTCGCGGAGTAAAAGCGCATTTGCCGGATGTCTTAGCGAGTGTCAAGGCGAGGCAGCTGGATTCAAAAACAGTGAAAATCGCGAGACAAGAGGCAAGGGGGAGGACGTTCATCACTCAACTTGTCACTTACGTCCTCTCGTCGTATATACGCCACGTCCTCCTGTCTTTTTCCACCGCCGTTGCTCCAACGACCGGCTTCCTATCCTCCGCGGCAAGCCTTTCATTCGACGATAACAACGACGACGACGTCGTCGTCGTCGTCGTCGTCATCGTCGTCGTCGTCGACAACGGGCCTCCTCCTTTCATCTGGCAAACCGTCTCGTCAACGAACGCGAGCGACTTTCGAGGACGAGCTGATCTCCGACCTTCCGTAAAGTTCAGCAAAGTGAAAGGACGCGCTTCCATCAAGGCCGGATTCGTTCGAATTAATCCGCACGATCGAGTACGCTTTTGCCGGCACGCCGTCGAATAACAGGCCGGACAAATTCTCGACTACCTGCCAGCGAACGATTGCAGAAGAAAACGATGGTAGTGGGATGAGACGACGACGATAACGACAAAACAATCGAGTGTAATTGGTTCCGAATTGGTCCATTCGTAATACGATACGTAAATATGATAATCGCGATTAACCGCGGAACAAACCTCGGGCGCGGAGCGTCCGATTTTCCACCTCGTGTTGCGTTCGTCGAAAATTACACCTCCCAAAGCCAAGACGTGCTTTTCTTCGTCCGTCGCGCGTTCGCGCGCGAAATCTTTCGCCATTTTCCGCCGTGTCCATTTATCGGGTACGCTGGTTCGTTTAATTCCGTCGAAATTAAAATAAATTCAGCCTCGATACGTTCACCCTGGCTGCGCGCGCTCCAATAAAGAGCCGGTGTACACGTCGGTTAATTAGCGAGCCGCCGTTGCGTCCGGGTCTCGATCCGAAAACATTCATTTCCCGAGATAATGTGGCCAGGCCCCCGTAACTTGTTACTAATCGTCGATACGTGCATCGCCAGTTTATTATAATTAGGATTACGCCGGCGATTCTAGCGCGATGTCGCGATCACCGGAAATATTTATACCGACGATCTTTGTCGGGAATTAATCTGCGACGCGAGATTTATGGAATTGATTTATGCGAATACTAAGCGCATTATAATGTCGCCCGATCGCGGATAATCCCTCGACACTTGGCCCGTAATTTTCTACGTGCAAACAGTAGTTCGTTGATTCCCGTTGCTCGCGCGCATCTCTCTCTCTCTCTCTCTCTCTCTCTCGTTTCGATGGAATTCGGATTCCTGCCCGATTGGATTAACAAATTTCCGTCTCCTCTTCTTTCTGGTGTCTCGTTCGATCGCTTTTGCCAACTGCGCGAGTCAATTCCTCTCGGTGCCGGTGGAAAACATTTCTCCCGACGGTTTCTCCGATGAATCGATGAATCATAGTTGAGCCGAGGAAAAAGTCAGACGTCGCGATGTCGAGGAAACCGATGTCGAGAAGAAAAGAGGGGGAAAAAGGGAAAAAAAGAAACTGAAGGAACGATTGCTCCTTCGTTTCTGTCTTCGATCGGTCAATCAAGCGAAACGTGATTGACGTGGCTGACCAATTCCCCGTTGGAAGAGAATTGGGAGTAAATTAAAGAAAAACAATTGTCGTGGCGTTGGGTTCCTCCCTCTTGCCATTCTCTCGACTATACTGTTTCAATCTCGGCGAGCCACATATACGGTGAAATCGGTCTCTCTCTCCTAATAAACCTAATAAACGTCAATAGTGCGTATGGAACGAGCAATCCCAGGGCGTGTGCGTTCGACGTGTCAAGCTCTTTCCGATTCGACTTATCGTGCCGAGAGAGAAATCGACTTCTCCCAGATACTTCGTTTGCGACAAACGGGCTTTTGTTATTTCCTGCACGGTGGCAAACGTAATTTCGTCTGCCGAGTTTATTAAAACTGCAATCTGTACTCGTATACAGTTACACTGTTAGACTGCGAATATTTACGCAAATTGCGAAATTTCTATGAGCATAATTAAAACGAAACTTGGGCTGAGATTTATTTCACTTGTTAAATAATCGTAATGACCAGTCCATTTTTTCTTTTTTTTTTTTTTTTTTTGATACTTTATATATTCTCGCATTTCGCGCGCATTCTCTTCATTTTTCCGTTTTTAAATTTCTCATGAATGCGTGGATCGCTGGCATCATTATTAAATCATTCGAAAAATTACCTCATCTTTGAATCATACGTGGAATGAAAAAAAAACACACACACACGCACGCACGCATACGCGCACACGCACACGCACAGTTTCATTTCAATTTGTTGAAACTGCCTGCAGACGCGGATTTTCACGAGGGATTTGAAGCTTCAAAAATGCACAGAATTTATTGTACAAAATGATGAAAGTACGCTATTCTCTGTAATATTATTGGACGTAATAATATTGTAAAACAACTACAAAGTAATAAACCAAATAAATATCTTGAAATTGTATTCACAGAAATTTGCACAAATTCGAAATTGTCTGTAATTTTTTTCACCGTCCAATATGAAACTTTCGACGCAATACTCGTTGGCAACATGGTGGAAAGTTTTTCCAAATTCTGAATACTCTGAGAACCGAGAAGCTTTGTGACAGAGAAGGATCAGACGTTTGAAATTCATCTTTCCACAACAGGAATACATACGACTTTGAATTTAGCACGTTTTGCCAGACCGCGAAACATTTAATTAATTACACGGCCGTTGTTGCACGACACCTCGTATCTTGTCCTCGTATCTTGTTCGCCCTTGTCGACGGAAATTTCCACAGGAAGGTTGAGGCGTTTCCACGTGCGCCTCTGTCCCTTGTGTTTCTTACCCCAGTTCTTCCGAAAGTTGCCTACACCCCCGTTTACCTGGCGAGCGGGCCAGGTAATAAACTTCAGGTTGTTTCATTTGCGTGCACACGAGGTAAATTGACGGGCTGATCGTTCTCGGTAAAGATACATATACAAGTTCGAACTGCGAAATTCCCGTTCCCTGCGTTACTTCGTCCTCGAGAAGAACGGCTCCCCGAAGATCGATACAGCTTACGCGGTCTCATTTGACTCGGCGTTGCTGCGAAAAGTATCGATTCGCCGAAGTAAATGTACCCAGAAATACCCATTTCAAAGCGAAAGGCGCGAATTTTCTTGCGAATTTTCTTTCAAATAGACTGATTTTTTAGTTATCGTGGTTGGAATTTTTTAGTTTATCGATGGCAGATTGAAAACTTTCTCCAATTCGGGTTTACAACAAATTATAAACGAGAATCGATACACGGTTTATTAAAAATGATTTTAGAACTAATTTCAGAGGAAGCGAGGATCCTTCACAAAAAGTCATGTCGGAACTAATTTTGGAGGAAAGTTGAGTAAATTTTTGCGGAGTGAAACTATCGATAAAATTGCTCAAAGTTCTCGTGGTGCCGCCATTAAAAGTGTGTATCTACATTGTGTCGCTACAACGACGCGACGACGAGTATACTCGTCGTTCACAGCTAAAAGATTTCCTCGAACAGTAAAAGATTGAGAACGAGGATCGAGGAAAGTTTGACAAATCACGCTCGTCTATCCATCGCGACTGATTTTGGCGACAAAATACTTCTCGTGGAATCATCGATGGCAGATGATTGACAGACTTTCCCCATTCCCCCTCCGGCCAAGGTAAGAAAGATCCGGTAACAAAGAAAACGCGCGATTTCGAACAGTCGCTGCGCGTGAAGAGTTGCACGCGGAGCGATTTGTTAGGGCAGCTCGTTGGCGGAGTGCGCGTGCACTCGAGTGACTTTCAAAGTCACTCGACAGCCCGTGCATCCGCAATAAATAGATAGTCGAGCATTAACAATGCGGCAACGATCGGGCAGGGAAGGAAGAGGAGCGTGATGACAGACACGTAGCGTTGGGGATGGGAGGAGAGTCGAACGCGTCGCCTCGAGCCGCGGTAAAAGTTTTTGAAGTTTCCGATACGCAAGAAAGGAACAAAGGACAGGAAAGAACAAACTCGCGGGAACGGCGACGCGGTGCGTTTCGCCGAGTCGGCACTCGGTAATATCAAATCGGCGGAAAGTTGAAAATTCATTTTCCCCCGGGACGGTCTCTGCAAAGACTGCATAACGGAATTAAGGCGGACAGACAGACGGCTCGTTAAGGGTCGTGAATAACAAAAGTAGCCAGACAGTTCGCATCAGAGAAAGAAAGAGAGAGAGAGAGAGAGAGAAAGAATCGGCGGGTGATCGCGATGTGTAAATAATACGGAATCGATAATACGTTAATCGGAAGATGTTTGAAATTGGCGTTCGATCGAAGAAACGACGATCCGACGCGAGGCGAGTTGAAGCGAACTCTGGCTCGTTTCTCGAGAAACGTTCGCCCGGAAGAATGCTTCGAAGAGCGTGGCAGACGGGAGGAAGCCGCAGGCGTCGAAAGGGGGACGCATCGCACGAAATTTGCAAGCAAATTGCCAATTCTCAGGTGGCGCGGAGACGGGAGTGGCGCGTCGGTAGATTCGCGTGGACAGCAGGTAGGTAGGTAGGTAGGTAGCCCAGCTGCGGCCGGATACCCAGGGGCCATCTCGTGACGGTCCGCAGCCCGAAATTCGTTTCGCGAATTGCCGACACGGCCGACAACGTTCATCAGGGAACGTCCGAGGGAGGAGAGCCTTGAAAATATTCCTCCCCGTCCGGCTATTTTGAATTTACTTACAACTGGTACAATTAGACGAATTCGTTCCGGCCTCGCGTTATAATTGAATTCTTCTCGCTCGATCGTTTCACTCTCGGGAAAAATCTTCTCGCCTCGCTCATCTTTCTTTGCGCGTGACGCGAAAGAAACGATCACGACGTCGTTTCATGGATTTGACGTATTATCCCTGATCGGCCGCCCGCCGGAGGAATTCTCCTGTGCATCGATTATTAATTTCCACGCGCTGCTCGTCCGCGGAAAGCGAGATGAGGGCTGCTTTAAATTAACTAATGCTCGAGCACTTCTCGGAGTCAGACCCCGGGAAGGTCTTTGTATTTCCCGAAGGGTCCTCCATTAACACGAAGCGAGATCATCGTCTGCAATCGTACTTGTCCGTTTTAAAGGGGGCCTTAAACGTCGCCGAAGCTCTGGCAAGAGATAAAAGCCCGCTAAGCTTTGCGAACAATCTCGGGGAATTTACAGAGGACAAAAGGACCCGTTGAAAACTGTTAACGCTGCTGAGTTTCGATATTGTTTCCCCTCTTTGCCCGCCCTCTCACGATTACGACGTGAAACGTGTTTACGATGAACTGCGTCCACTCGTCGCGAATTCGTGCCAGAAGATGGACTGTCAAAGCGAAGAAGATGTTTTACGTTCGAAAAAACTTGTCTCTCGTTCGCGCGAACAACGATTCTAACGTTGAACGAACGTTTCGCGAGAAACGTGACCGAAAGACGGTTGGAAATTATAATTTAACTTACGACGCAGCGCAGCGAAGCCGGTTGGTTGTGTTTTATTTAAAAAAACAGACTCTTGGGCGACCAAGGAGCCGAAAGGGGGATAGAAGACATTTACTCTCCTCTGGGAATGACATTCCGATAATTGCATCGCGACGCAACGATCGTATCATTTGTGTACGAAACTGAAGATTTCGTTCGTGAAATCGACGTGAAATCCTCTTGCGCGATCGTTGGGGAAAGAGGGGTGCAGGAAAAGGAGAGAGGAACACGGTCTTGTAAGCCGTTTCGAAGAGTTGGAAGAAATCCACGAAGAAAAGGAGGGGGGAAGGTAGTAGCGAAAGAGCCTTCTGCTGACGTCGCTGGCAATCCCTGCGTTCGTCCAACCGAGCTTGCAGTTGCACATCTTGCAGTTTCGCTTTTTGCACTCCATTTCGCTCGCATACTGGAACGCAGCGAGCTTTCTCTCTTCTTTTTCTTCCTCGTTCTTCTTCCACGCTTCTTCCCTCTGTACATCTTTTTTCACGTTCCCGCTCTCCGCTGCCTTTCGCATCTACGTGTCTTGTCTCCTTGTCCGATCCTTCGTTTCGTTTCGTTTCTTTTTGCCCGAAGGCAAAAGGAAGGCTGCTGCCTTCTTTGCTTTGTTACCTTGCTTGCCCGTTCTTACAATCTTAACGTCGCCGAGTCGTTATCTAATCAGTCCGATCGGGTTCTCGCGACGACTTAACAGATTATCCGGAAGCACCGTGTTTCACCTTGATGAAAATCTCGCATTTTTTTTTTCGTTGCGCGTCCATTATGAATTCCTCGGATAAATTTATAGCAGCTCGGAGAAGGAGACCGTAATTCGTATATTTAACATCCTTGCCCCTTGCTCCTCTGGTCGCGTCCGTTTAATCACCACACTAATTAGACGTTCATTCTCAGATCCGCGTAAAGATCCAGCACGGTATGTTGCCGATTGCCCGAACGAAGCTGTTGAGTCGCGTTCCACGTTGAGAGAGGTGCATGAATACGACTCGCTGTAGCATGCTTCAAGTGATTGATTTCACGCTATCTGTGTTACAAATTAATGTAATAGCCGCTTTGAAACGGTTAAGTTGAATGATCAAGTAGTTTAGTTTAATTTGGTTGAGAGCCTGACGTTTTCTTTCCTGAAGAATGACTCTTCACAGTCTCTTGAAGCAGTGAAAGAGTATTCCTGTAGTGATTGGAGTCCGACGAGAACTGCCTTGAAATTATTTCTTGCCATCCTCTTAATCATACAAATATTATATAATTATACACTTGTACAATTCGACGTTTTGTTCAAAAGCGCGTAGAATTCAATTGACTGTCGCGTTTACTTTCGAGTATCATTTGTAATCTCCATGTAGCACTCTCATTCCTCCTAGGAATTTCGCAGACCTTAGAAGACTCGAGGAGCTTAAGACAGACCTTAATATGTAATTTTATTCTATTTTTGTCGTGCCGATTTCCTTTACAACTGACTGCTAGCGATCAGATTCGATTTTCTTTTTCTCCAAGTTGCCTAGGACTGTGCCATTATTCGCGATGTTGTTACGAATTAATCGTATATGAGTCGTCTGAGATACTTTGGCCGGGGACCAATTGGAAGGGGTATGTAAGCGCGGCAAGAAAGATTCATAATCTGTATAATATATTTGAAGGGATGAATGATGAAAGGATGCGTGGATAGGATTTGAGGTATGTGAGAGAGAGAAGAAAATTGGTTGATACATTTTGTCTCGGAGTCACTCTGCTTTGCTTAACGTCAGAGATCGGCAGGACCTCGACGATAGGCGCGCAGCCACTTGCGGTTTGTGCTAGTCAGTGTCCGAAACCCGTAGTTGAAGTATCCTAGGCCGCTACATATTGTAGTATTGCAACAATAAGTTCCAGCGTGTAAGTCGTATCTCGTTCGAATAAAATATATTTCTTTAATTATGTCTTTACAACGTGACAACGTTGCCCGGACATTACTCTATAGATGTTTTACACATGGTAAGTCGTCTTGGAGCGGCTCGGCTTTCGTTGAAGTCGGCAATGATTGAACAGAAACCGAGAAACAAAGGAGGCGAAAAGGAGGCAGCGGTCGGTTTTTATCACCTCGCGGTGGTAGTGATATCAGCACGCGCTAATATCGGCAGTTTCCGCGTCGATTTTCTCTTCCTTCTTCCTCTCACCCTCGCATATTGATTACATAAGCGACCGAACGTACTAGCCACGCTAAAAACATCCGAGCTTCGCCAACCCCGTTTAACGCGCGCCGCACGAGTTTTCCACGTTTAACGCGTACCGCAACCATCCGCACCGTGAACACGGCTTGTCACTGTTCGAATGCGAAAAGGATGCGAAAAGGGGGCCAGGGTAACGCGGTGGGAACGGTGTATTAAAGCCCCGCAGGAAGATTTTCCGTTCGGGCCGCGGGCGAAGCAGCAAGTTCACTTTGCGAATTTTACGCGACGTGCGTCTCTCAACAATCTTATTTTCGTGCCGGGTTCGCACGGTCGCGCGCGCTCGAAAGCTTCGCGTATGCAAATAATGGAACCGAGTACTCTCGCGTTTAATTAACGGAATTCCCCCCCCCCCTTTCCCGTCATCTCTCTTTCCCTCTCTCTCTCTGTCGTCACTGTGTCCCTTTCTTTGTTCGTACGAGGAGATCCAATGCAAAAGCTAGCTTGCCGAACCGAGGCACCTCATCGCGCCGTGACGAATTCATTTTTACAAAGACGACGCGTTACGTGGGTAATTGCGACGACATCACTAATGACAAGATAATGTCTGTTTGCGGATTAGAGGAAGACACTCTGTGTACGGAGCGTTTCAGAAACGTTAGTTGGAATTGGTTAGAACTGGTTAGTTCAACACTGTTGGCACGATTCTTACTACCGAGGGGAATTATCGTATGAAAGTTACTCGCCATCGACGCACCTGATTCCTCGTTGTGTTAATTGTTGCGCGGTATTTTCAAGCATGTGGAGAAAATTTGTTTATCTAATTGAAGTAAACTTTATCATATCAATACATCATTATGATCACCTCTGATGTTTAATGAGACTAGCTATAACACTAATTAGATGCCTATACGTTTAAAACATGCCTATCCAATTACTGTAGATATATAAAATGTACGTTTGAGCTTTTATAAACTATAATATATTTGTAATTTCTATATAAATTTCCAAATTGGTTTCTGTTTCACCGTGGTAACGATGACACTCGTGTTTCACTAACTAATGAAACTTCAAATGATTTGTAAAAAGAATTCTCCGCGGCGAGTATCGGGATTTTTTCGTCGGCCAGTGTACGATCAAAGGTTGCAGCATCCCCGCTGTTTTGTCTTCAACTTCATTTAAGAACATACCGCTGATGTATCGTTGGTAAATTAAATTTCACCAGGCACCGAGAAGAAAATAACGCACCAAATTTATCGGGAAATTTCATTAATGGTCTAGTTTAGTTTATAATAGACCGTGACCGGAAGAAGAAGCTTGTTTCAATGCGCATGCAAAATTTTATTAGCAGGTCAACGGCAACATATATATATATATATATATATATACCCGGGCGTACGCTGCCCGCTGGAAAAGGTAATTTGCATGCTTGCGATACGTAATTGCCATCTAACGTTCAAATTAAGGTACCAGCCGGACGAATAGTTAGACACAATTATAACTTTTCGCAGGGAATATCGCGGCCAGCTTCCATTCGGGCCACGCGTCCCATTCTCCGCCGAAAACCGCATTTATAACCGTTCCACGCGAATTTAACGTTTCGTTGTTTTATTGCCGGGACGTTAAAGACAAAATTGCTTTGTTAGACGCGCAGACGAGATCGTATCTCTCTTTCGCTGGAAGTCTGCTCCTTTCAGTTTGCTCCACTATAATTTATATATCTTTTTGTTCGTTTATTAAATGTTCATTGATTCGTGTACTTCAAAGTAAAAACAGGGAAACGTTTTATTACGTGTAGTGTACAAATAGTCGCGTGATCAAGGCGATTTTAGATGCTACACTTGGAGAGTAGATAAGCAAAGATAGGATTACGATAAAAAAAAGAGAATAATTGTTTTGTCTGGTCGAATTAACTAGTTGGTCATTTATAATTAAAGAGTTCAAACTAATCGAGATTACGTGGTAAGATTATAATCCTGTGAATATAGCCTAGTTTATTTTTAGGTAAAAAAAAAGGGGGAAAAACAAGTGGAGATGATAGTGGGTTTCTAACTGAAAATCTTGTTATATCCAAGAGCTAATAGTTAACAATTGATAATCTTTTAAACATCCACTTGGAAGAATTGTTAAAATTCTTCTGGCTAAAGTTTATCGAAACGTACGATCTCATTGCACATCGAGAGAATCGCAATTAATCGATCTTTTCAAAAACTCGAACTAGAAAATTGCACTTTATTCGCGAGTCAAACTCCGTTGACGCGGTATCGACCAAATAAGCGCTTAATTCTTCAAAATGCGATCGCAAGTTGCGCGGACAAATTGGACGCGAATCGCGTGACGACGTAATTGCAAAATGACGAGCAGACGCAGGGGATAATCTGTTCGTCCTCGCGAAGAGACGACGTCTTTCATAGAATCCAAGTTCTCGGCAATTAAATTCGCATTAAACGAAGAAGCAAATCACAGGCGACCGACCGGGCAGCGATCGTAATTTCATACACGTTGCGAGAAAAACGTTTCGTTCGCGGCGAGAAGTGTAGAGGCGGCCGGAGCGTAGAGCTCGCGAGAAGCTCACGAGCGAGGAATAATAAATAATTGGCGAATTGTCAGAAGAGAAGAAAGGGCTCTCGGCGAGGGAGAATGGCCGCATTAATTTCGCCTTCTCGTGTTTTTCGTATTTGAGAAATGCTAAAAGAAACGCTGACCAAGCGCCGGCGGGGAAGAAGAGAGACGAACGAAGGGATGTTTTCGTTCCGCGCGCTGAGAAAAGCGAACGGCCAAGACGATGAAAAGAACGAGGGCAACCGGGTGCACAAAGTACACCGGGCCGATTGTTATTTGTTGTAGAGGGTACAGTCGCCGGTATAAAATAGGAAATAAGAGGGGGAATGATGTACAAACACGTGTCTTGTATGGCCGTATAGCGTTGAATGGAACGTACGGCTCGAATGCGGGGAACAATGTTGCATAACGTGAAAGACAAGAAGGACTGCTGGTCGATTTTGTCTCGCGAGCTACCCTGTTTTCGAGATTTAATGTTTAAAGTCGCACTCGCGTTCGTCTCGTCAGTTGCTTACTTTTAGCTGAAAAACGGAAGAAGATGAAAAACTGGAAATGCTACCACTTGCTACCAATCTAATACTATTGATATTTTACATTGTACAGTGGCTACTGAAGCGGAGTTCTAACTTGATCAAAAGTGTGGTCGAACAGAATTCTGTTTGCTAAAATTTTCGTAATATTATATTTCGTACCGTGTAACACTTTTTTTTTAATTTCAAAATTTTGAGAAATTTCACCTCGACGCACCACGAGACGTAATAAAAAAAAAAAAAAAAAAATTCAATTGGATTTTTGATATTCAGGTTAAAAATAACGATTAAAGCTATCTATTGCAAAAATACGATCGGGGACCGAGCGAAAAACGAATTCGAATGGGCGTAACCGGAAATTCCATGTCGATGAACGCGTCACTTTTACGCACCGTCGTTCGTTTTGAGAATTGAATTTCTATCGAGCAAACCGATCCATCGTGACGCTGCATTGTGGCTCGTGGAGTGTGTCTTCTCCCGGTCTTACTCGATTTATTGTTCCGCGATCTTCGTTCCACCGTTTTCCAACGTGCCTCTGTCTGCGCGAACTGTTTATACTCATTCTCGGTCTGCTTGCTTTTCATTCCCATAAAGAGAACGACAGTCGCCAGAAAATAGAAAAGTTAGACAGACAGATAGATAGTAGCGTGGAATCAACGCCAGACTTCGATCCGGTTGTGAATAATTAATTACAATGAGATTAATTACACGCACTGGCACCAATAAATCGAACGCTAATAACGCGATAATCATTTGTTACGGTCGATGGATGCATATTCAGTTTGTTTGATGCAATGATAATATTATTACCCGCAATAACCGATAACCGTAAAAAGCAAACACTGGCGAATCGCGATGGAGACGCGCGTGTGTTAATCTCTGCGAAGAAAAAGGGAAAAAAAAACTCTCAAAAGAGAATCAAGAAACGAGGAATCGAGAGCAAAGTAAAAAAGGAGAAGAGCGAAAAACTGATACAACATTCGGTGGTATCCTTTGTTCTCTCAAATACGAATGATGTTTCAAAATGGACCGGTAAGTTTTTCAAAAAACAACCTCGCGAAGATGCGCCACAATCGTTCGTATAAAATACCACGGGAAAATGAAATTTGCAGCTCTGTAATTGCCACAATTTGTTGCTCGTCAGCTCTTCCGCGTATCGCCGCGCAGCGAAAAAAAAAAGAAAAAAAAGAAAAAAAAATACCACGGAACAAAGTGTCCATGAAATTTCAGCGCTCATCGGACGTTGTTAAATGTCGAACCTATTCGCGAACCTGTCCAAAAATACGTATCTACATATCGACGACTCCAGCTAGTTGGAAAATTGAATTTCCATCGGCCGATCGTCCCTGCGAATTGCTCGTCGTTTTGATATCCGTTGACGTGTTCAGATCCTCCCCCCCCCCTGTGTCCTCTCTCGGTTGCTATTGCCACTCTTCGATTATCAGACACGCTCCTCTATGCGAGAGAGTTACGCAACTAGACGACGTTCTTCGACGTCCGCTGTTGGCCGCACAATTGATAAAACGAAGGATCGACGACGCTCGCGCGGCCAACCGCGAAGACTCTTGTATTCGTTGGAAAGCAATCGACCGAGAGACCAGATAGATGAACTAGCAGACGCGCAATTTCGTTGGAGCGACCGTTCTTCGTTCCAAAGTTGTCGTATATAACGCCTGTAGCAGAGAATCATCGTCGCAATGACGATTGGACAAACAAAAGAAAAAAAGAAAAAAGCATCGAAAAATTTTCCATTTTTCTCGATAAAAGTCAATTCTGAGAAATTTGATCATCGGCGTGATAACTTCAAAGGGCAATAGGTAGGATTCGGAATTTGCAACTTCAGAACAGAGGTATTATAACGTTGTTTCTACGAAAGTTTCATCGAAATGTCATTAATATGCAAGAAGTTACAAGCAAGCGAAACTCACTTCTCGACTGCCCCCCGTACATCATGCGGGAATCGGTTTTCCCACTCAAATTAATTAATTAATTAAAATTGCTGTTGCTAAGGTAATTTTTTATAAATCTTTTTTTTTTCTTGAAGCACTTTGAAACAAAGTGTGAAGCGTTGAAAATAAATAGCACAGTATAGTTAGAAAACAACAGCGTCGATATCTAAAAACCGGCGAGAATATATCGACGTTAAAAATTTAAACGTTTCTCTTGAGAAATTGTAATTTACATAAAAAAAAAGAAAAAGAAGAGAGAAAGGAATACATACGAGTGACAGTGGACGTAGTGCCAAAGGTTCGAAGGTTTGGAAAACGGGTCTGGTCGGTTGCCGAAACCGACGTATAAATTTCAATTTGCGTGGCTGTACGTCGAGACGCGGACGATCATGGCCGGGTTATGCGGAGTGTAATTGAAATTAATTTCAAATCGATGCTCGACATCGGCTCTCGGCCGAGAGAGCTGTGCCAACAGCGACGTTGCAATCGGCCGGAGAAATCTGTTTCGGCCTTCGCTTAGAAACACGCCCCGAAGCACGCGCGCGCGTCCCCGTCGTCGAGTCACGGCCATCGGGATCGACGCGAGAACCATTCTCCGCGGTGCAAAGTGTTCCCGTGTACGTATGTAAAACCGACCGTCGGAATGCCTCTCGCGTGTACGCGAATAATTCAGATCTCGCGGAAGGAACCGTGCAATCTCGGCAATACTTTTCGCTCGGAAGCGAGTGTTGCTCGGTATCACGAAGCTCACTGTCCAGGCTGACTTTCGAATAACCGGCCAACGCACGAGTTCAACGGTGGAGTTGTTAAACTCGATTCCTTCTCAAAGAGTTGCAATACAATTCTCTCGACAAATAAACCCACTGTAGGTATAGCTACATCTATGTCATCGACCAGGGGATGATTCCGGATGCAAAATTTAATGAACCGGACAGAAGCGAACAATCGAATTGAAAGTGAAATGAAAGTTGTTCTCGCACGCTCCTTCCTTTTCGCTTGTCTCTGCAAGTCATTCTTTGGCTTGTCAGGCATCCATCTGTACGATCCATTTGCTCGACGCGATACACACAACTCCAAACATTCAGCAATGAGGTTCGCCTATGAAACGCGCTGTGTTTCCCTGGCTCTTGACACCGAGAGCGAGATTGCAGACGGCGGCACCGGAGGCAGAAGAAAAGGAAAGGTAAACGAAGGATTAAAGTCGCGAAGAAATAATTTCTGCGTCAAAGGGGGTGGCTGCGTTTTCACGGTGGATCGATCACGGGCCACCTTATAACATCGTGGCTCTTAAAGGCCTCCTTTCAGGAGAGAGCCTCGGAGTAAACGTTGCTAGGGTTAGGATTCGCGTCTTTGAACTTGACACGGGTCACCTGACTCTGCGGCTTCAGCCTCTTCTTCGGATCCTTGCTCCTTCAGCGTGTCTCTCCCCTTGCCTCCGTTCAAAGCTATCCCTCGCTCTCGCTGTTTTCCTCCGTCTGTCCCGCTCTTTCCTACGCTTCCACGGATCCTCTCTCCATCGCCGTTGGTTTCTCTGTCGGCGTTTTCAGTCCCCCCGTGTACCGGGGGGAGGAAACGGAGTTCCGTTTGGAACGACGACCGCAGCTCGTCGTGTTATTCCCCTACTCCCTCGGCTCCTTTAATTTTCTGCCACGTCTTGTCGTCGCTCGACACAGTCTATCGAGGTTAGTGATGCGAACTTGCTTCACCCTTTCACGAGCTCTTTTCCAGCAATTTCAAACACACACACACACACATACACACACACATTCCGTGAGTATAGAATCTTGCGAGCACGAGCACGAGTTGAAATATTCGTGAATCTCGATTCGAGAAGAATTCGAAAGGAGAGCTTTCGGGACCGGGGCGAGGAAATTTTCGACAACGAGAGACATTTGGCGAGATTGGTATTCGGCTAATGAGAAAATAACCGAAAGCGTAAATCGACGATAATTCACGGGCGGACTTTTAACTGCTAATTAAATAAATTTACGTTGGCCAGTAGCAGAGAGACAGAGGAAACCAGAGGCAGATTATACCGATCCGATAATAAAATTCATTATTCCCGGAAAATCCATTTGAAAGTTTGAAAGCCGGTACGGATCGGTTTTGCACGCGGCGGATCCAGGCCGTGTGCCGGATATTGATCGGGCGACGATTGGTCCGATGAATTTCGCGGCGTCACCGTCCGCATCGGTCATTACACCTAATGGTTTAATATTCGCGATACAAAATTACGTAGGCGGCTATATTTGACAGAATCGGGTCGAAATGTTGGCCGGACAATAATAATCAAGCTCGTCCAAGCTCGGTGTCGTTTAGCGCTGCACTCAGCTTTAATTACATCGCTTGTCATGCGTGTTTACCGCCGGAGATATGTGTATTTTATTCTCTATAATGCATCGCCGAGTCCGGCTAGCAGAAAATTGCCGAGCGCCGGTATATTCCCCGGTACCCTTTGATTTACGAAACGTGCCAGCGGAACGCGATTGTTTTCCTGGCTCGCGAGTTCCGTCGCCGCCTCGGTCTGCGCGCTTTTATTTTGTCGCGGCGCGCCGTTTCGAACGAAGAAAACATCGGAGATAACGAATATATAGAGAGATGGACGAATGGCAATCGTTATTTCGACGAGCAGACGTGGAGACGCGTGGAAATTTTCAACTGCAGTGGAGAAAAAAGGTTTTGCAATTAATTGCATCAACTGTCTGCTCAATTTGGCAACTAAAAATTGTTACAAACAAATCTGTTTGGGACTTTTGTAATAACGTAGCAATAAACGCACGAAATGAAATTGTTTGAAAATGTGGATATAAGGATACTTTCGAATTACATGATGTAACTTTCGGACAGTGGAAACTCTACAGTCCCAGAATAGTATAGATATTTAACTTGTCGCTAATATCGAAGAATAAATTGTACAAAAACGAAAGATTGGATTCCTTGCAACATCGTGTAACTTGAAACTTATTCACTCGCGTGGCCACATTCCGAAAATTTTCTTCCGTTTACTACGTACGTACACGTACACGGCGTTGATCGCTCGCAATCGCGAGAGGGAGAGGCGCCGCCAGGAAGATCGATGTTCGTTAAAAAATTATAATTTTATATAGCGTTCTCGTCTGCAGCGAAATATTTTCCATTATCGTGTCGCGCAACAATCCATTAACTCGGAAAATAAGAGCGGATGACAAAGCTTTTCTTTTATCGGCGGGGGGGGGGGGGGGTGTAAGAGAAATTACCGGGCGTACCCTCGGTCTTCCTTGCGAAAGAAACGAAAGCAAGAAGAAAAGGAAGAACAAGCGGCAGCAAAAAAAAGGGGGGGGGAGAGTGGAGAAAGAAGGAAGAAGCAAAGGGAAAGCAGACGGGTGAGAATGAGAGCGAGAACGAGAGAGAGAGAGAGAGAGAGAGTAAAGAAGTTTGACGCGGAAGAGCGGGGGAGTAAGCGAAAATATTGGTCGTACTCGTTCGAGCGAAATCAAAGAGGAGAAAATCAATCCGGAGTCCACGGTGGGAAGTTAATGCGAATTAAAATCCAATTTCGTCGACGAGCAAGAGTCCGTTTCCAAACGTTGCGTCTTCGTGACCGGGGAAAACAGGAAGTTCGTGCAGCAACAGGGTTGGCGAAAGGCAATGAGCAACGGACCGGAGAAGAGAATTTACATGGGTCGAAGGAAAAAAGGTTTCGCACGGCGAGCATAAATATGCATGTAATAAACGCACGTGCACGTTCAACGGTGATAAAATATCCTCGCCTGTGTTCCATAAATATTTTTGCACCGTTTTTATTTCATACAAAGTGTTTTCTTTCTTTTTCTTTTTTTCTCGAATTTTCGCAAATATGTTTTCGAAATTCCGTTGCCGATTTTATTTTACGAGCGATCCTCTTGTTTTGTCAGTCAGCGAGTCGTACGTGCACATCTTATTAAAAGAATGTTTTTCTTTGTACGCGCAGAAATGGAACAATTTCGTCGGACAACAAGATAAACAACAAGTTTTATAATGAAAGCAGACAAGCAAACAATTAGAAGAGAGCGATATTTCGTTTTCCGTTCCATGAATGTTTAAACGATATTGCAAATCAAACAGCAAATGGAACAATATATTTCCGCAGAAACAAATACGTTCGGGAATCGGGTGTGTTGTTCGACTGCGATCGCGGTAATAGATCACTGGAAATGGTCGGTGCTAAAACGTGTTTCCAAAGTTAACGCGGATAAACCGTGCGCGTTACGCTTCGCGAAGGAAATGACAAGGGAGTTAACGACGTTCGAGAACCGAACGAGAAGTTCGCTTGACTTCTGCTGCCACGGGAAAAATATCCTTAGAAAAGCGCTGGTTCTTGTTTCCCTCCGAGAGAGAACGGAGAGAGCGAGCGTCCTGACTGTTTCGAAGAGGGCAGCGCCAGCCTTCCACGCCCTCTTTTACTGCCAAAAGTTATTTCCGCTGGAAATTTATCGCTCTGGCGAGAATCGAGGCGTCATTTCCGGACCGAACGAAACAAAGAAAGCGTCGGACCCGACTCGCGCCAAAGATAATTGGCGTGCCATTCTATCGCGTCCTTTTTCGCTCTCGCGGACCTTTCTCGCGCCATCCCCCGGTATACACCACCACCACCCCCGCCATCCATCCCTGCAGATTTCTTTCCGGAACAGCTATACGGTTGCGCAAGCTGACGATTGTTAAATGTACCTACGGCTCGGCTGATTTATTCCCCCGGGGGCTTTCGAAGCGGAGAAACCTGGATATTTATCGTTCCTTTCCGGCGTTGCGGTAAATAATGTGTTTGCTCTTTAACGCGATTTATTTTCGGACTGCCGCTGCAAGTATTGCGCAACGTATTGTTGTTTCCTTCGCGATGACCACGCGTCGACGCTCGCCACGAGGTACTTTTGGAAAAAGATACGTACAAATATGCGAGATGAAGTTTGTCGATATATTTCTTTTTTTTTTATACCTTCTATTGACGGTACATCGCGTATCACTGTACTGACCATTCTCTAACTCATTTGCATCACGAAGCGAAATATTATAAAACGCGGAATAATGTAAATAACTTGTCGTTAAAAATTACTTGTGCCGTGCAAATATCCTTTAATGTGAAAACTATCGATCGAACGACGGAACAATTTACCGGTTGTTATTTTTAATAATATTCTAGATAATAAAATCACTTTAATGACATTCTTAATAGTTTCAGGTTCATTTTAATAATTATATTGTACAGTGACGTTTATGTAATAACGATTGAACGATTCTACTTACTAAAGATTCTGTCGAGAAAAAGAATACTTTCGTAGCATTAGATTATGATTAAATTATGTTAGTATTAATAGAGAGTAGGAAATAACATATTTCGGAATCGGAAATCGATATCTTACACGTGCAGTCTTTAAATCATGCAATCAAAGTTGTGACGCAAACGGGTTAAAGGTGACAGCTTTACTATTGATAAAAGTTGGAATAAACAATTTTTACAAGAGTCTACAGACTGTTTGTCCCTATCTATATATACATATATCGTCGACTTTTTGAAAGCTCCGTTGCGGTTATTGTCTCGCCGACACAAATTGCGGCCGGACAGCGGTCGGCGAAATTTCATTCCGCGTTTTTCCACGCTTTGGACATTGTCACAGAAAGTATCCTCGTGGAAAGCCAATATCATGTAATTAAATTTTCGACGGTTTGAACAGAAAAGAGCAACGAGATTGCGTATGTGGTGTACGGCGCGCAAGCTGGCACGGGGAGAGGTCGAGCGCGGGGGAATTTTCGTGATCGATCAGATCCGCGGTCAGCCATTTCGTTTTGGCCGCTCGACCGACAAAGAAAGTCGTTCGCGGGCGTCGGTCGATTGATTAATTAAAAAGTTGAAAGTGCCGTGTCGAGGAGCCGTCCTCGATCCGCGCGGCCATGATAACGCGTCCATTTCCGTTTCCCCTCTTCGTCGAGAGTAGAGCGACATCGACACGCGATTCGCGCCGGTCGACCACTAACCGTCAATTAAATTTAATTGTTCGGCAAACTTTTGCCGAATGCTCGAAGGAACGCTTGCAAGAAGTTGTCAAAATTCGTCAACGTGTAACGAGGCGGCTAGCTGATGCTTCGTTCCGACGTTCTTCACATTTTTTAATATATATATATATACATATACGTACGATATTATGTTACTTGTTCATTAAATAGGGAAATAGTAACACTTTTTCACTCGAGACTTGGAACAAAGTTCGAGAGTTCGTCCATTGAACGAATAATTTTTCGTACACGTGTACTAAGTCAATTGTTCAACCAAGTACGTTCGAAGCATGTTTTGTTGAAAACGAGACATTGGATGGAAAAATTCCATTCCAATTCTTTTTTTTCGTTTTTTTTTTTTTTTTTATTTATTCTTTAGAATTATAGAATCGTGCAATCACTAACTACATGACGCACAATTGAACGGGTTTAAGAGACAGCGACGAAGGAGGTGAAATGCAAAATGTTTGCAAGATACGAGACTGCCGAAATAGGAGACTGAAACCTACCTCGCCTCGTTGAATTACGCGGAAATCCAGCGGGTATTATTCATTTTCTATTGTCCATCGAATCCTTAATAAATTTCCGATTATATTAAATGTACAGAATTTTACGACACGGACGGTAACAAAGCGGGCTGAAATTGAACGAAAAGTGGAAAGTTACAGGGGCAACCGCTCATGGAACTTTGCTACTTTGCCATTGAAATTCGTGGCCCGGCAACAATTCCGCAATACATTGTCAAAAGTTTCGTTCGGCGAACGTAATTAACGATCGTCGAAGTTCGCGATTTGTTCTGCCGATCGAAACGTGAAAAGGGAAAAGGGAGGGAAAGAAAGAGGAGGTGGAGGAGTACTCGGAGGGTGGCCACACCGGGATCTCACCCCTGGTCCATCCCTTTGGCCAGGACCTTCGTATCGGGAATCGCCTAACGAGTCGGAAAAATCAAGTCTCCTTTGCCGGAATCGCCTTTGACCCGGTGTAATACATGTCTAATTAACCAGAAAAATAACGAGATTTTTGTTACTTGGTTTTTTCCCCAAACGAGCATCGAAAGCAATTTCTCGGTCGCGACGAAAGAGAATAAAACCTCGGGATGAAAAAATGTTTTTAGTTGCCAATTCTTCTCCGCTTTGGATCTGTTGTAATTTTATTGTTACATCTGCGTGCATCGATTCACGAAAATGTTTCGGAAGACTTGAAAGCTTTTACGAATATGTCATAGTACTACCTGTTTTGTACGAAATATTTTCTAAATTTCATTGGCACTGTAATTAAATCCGACTGTTACGATTGTATGGGTAAAGTTTGAGACAAGCTCGAAATATTGAAATTGATTATTCCATTACCTTATTAACTGTAATATTATATTTGACTTTCGTGTATATTATTTGAAATTAAGACATTATTTTGCATTTTACGTCGCTCGTGATGGTGCAATTTATATATAACCGATATAGTCACGATAATTACATCTCGTTACAGTGCCAATAAAACTTTAAAAAAGTTCCTGAAACGTACATGATTATCGTCCGTAAAAATCTTCCAAAAGTAAGCGTTCACGTACTGCACGTTTCGTGCCAGCAAAGTCGGATTGAATTATAAAACATAAAACTTAAAAAAACTTAAAAACAAAAGAAAGAAAAGGAGAAAAATGGCTAAAAGAAACTGAACGTAAGAATAAGAGTATTCGGGTATTCGGCTAAAGCGACAAAAGCTACTGGAACGCCAGGAAAACAATGAAATCTATCGGCGATAGGGAGCAGCCGCCGGAGGAAAATCCTTTACATCGGCAAACAGAGACGGCGCAAGCGGGTCAAAGTTTTCTCGAGAGGTCGAGGTGAAATTTGAAAGGCAAAAAAATCGATAGTTCTCGGCAAACAGTGTTGTCGGGCGCGCGCGACCGAAACTTCGGCAAATATTCCATCACGTCGAGTCCGTGATGTTTGTTTAGCATTTTGGATTCTTGCCCATCTCGAGCCGCCTCATTAAGCCGGAAAATAATACCCCGAGGAGAGTGGCGGTGATCCCGAAACAACAACGAACGAATGAACGAACGAACGAACGAACGAACGAACGAACGAAGACAGAAGAGACAAGGATTCTGTCGGAAATCCTTCGGCAAGATGGTGAAAGCGACGGGGAAAGGGGTTGTTGCTAAGTAGAGGAGGAGGAGGATGACTAGCCCAGGGGTGCAACGTCAGATTTGTCTCGTTAGAGTTCACATTGTGCCTGCCTATTGCCGATCCCACGCTCTCTCGTTATACTCGTTCATCTTATTTCTTCGTCTCCTAGGCCGGAATCTTCGCGATTCCTTTCTTCTTCCCTGCCGCTGTCTAACGAGCTTCCATTAAAGCCGCAATGCGCTTCTTCTGCTCACTTTGCGATCTCTGCTATTCCGCGTGACCTTATCCCATCTCTACCCGACGATTTCCTCCTCTTCCGCATCTTTCTCGCCGGCGTTCGTTCCATGTTCCAAGAGGAATGCCTCGAATCTTGGCTCGGATCGGAGCGTTTTGATTAGGCTCGGGCTAGGCCCGAACGAATGGTTGATCGATCCTCCTAATAACCGAACAATCGATCTTTCGACCGAGAAAGCGTCGTTAAGGAAGACCGATATAGACGCCGGCATCGAAAGTTCCTCGTTGATTGCTCTCGGTATACGTGAAACAGGTAATTTGTAATTCAGTCGGGAGATCTCGGGTCGCGATGTTTCTCAGCAACTTTGCCGGTGTCTCTCTGCTTAAAGGATCTTTCGGCGAAAGTTTATAGACAGGTGGTTTGTCGAGGTGTCGGTTTTATCGGTCGCGTCGGGAGGAGGTCCTAATCGATTCAGAACGCGGCTGGCATCTCGACGTGGTACATGCTTCCGTTTTCTCTTTTCGTTGAAAATTATAAAAACACGGTCAATCGACACAACGCGATTTTCAATTCTCCCCTTCTCCGATATTTTCCAAGATTTAAACCTTCCCGTCTGCGCGTCGGTAAGATCGATCTGCCGAAAAACGTGCCCAGGAAAGACGGTGGCAGGGACGGGCGAAAATAAACGGTATTCTAATGGGAAAAGCCGTGCGGATTCTTCGGGAAGAATTTCCTCGTTTCTCAGCGAACGATTTTCTGGAAATTTCAGCGAGCTCGCCGGAGCCACGTACGTGCCCTTACTTGGGCAAATTTACGGTGACGGGGGTGAACCGGAACCAGCGGAACATCCGTGAAAGCCGGAGGAACCAGCACCAGCAGGAGGGCGTCAAGCGTGACAGAGAAAAAGTTCGACACGCCCAGGAACGAACCCAGGAAGATCGACGCGGCCGGAAGCTCGACTTCGACGTGGAGAAACGCCGGGCGAACAACGAGTACCTCGTCCACGAACGAATGGGTAGACGCGCCAGATCGAACCGCAGCAACAAAAATCATCGCGATCACAGCGTCGAGGAGGTGCCCGCCAAGCGAACTTTGGACATCGAGGACCTGCTGCGCGACCACGCCAGATCGAAGATCCGAAGGGGATCGGAGGACCAACGATCGGCCGAGAGTGCGTCAAGGTCGAAGCTCAGACGAGCTTCGCACGAGCTCGCCAAACGTTCGGCGGGCGTCCAGCGGCGAACGAGCGACAGATCGAGAAGAAACCCCAAGATGGAGGACTTCCGGGTGGACGCGGACGATTTCACGCGGGTCAGGCAATTCTGGGCGACCGATTTCGACGATCCGGACGGCTCGAGCATGCTCGAGGTGCAGGAAGATTATTTCGGCGACTATCCGGACACCGCTGATCTGCCAAAGAAGAGGTCGGGCAGAGAAATGACGAGAACGAGGAGGAACGTCGGAGAGCTGGATTCCGGCAGAGGTTCGTTCGAGAGGAGAAAGAAGAGAGAGGAGGACGTCTCTAGATGCAGCTCCGAAGTCACCACAATAACCATCGGCTGTTCCACCGCCGACAGAATGGAATTTCAGACGGACTGCGTCGAAGACAACGCGATCGGTGAGTCTGACAGAAATTTCATCGTTCCTATTTTCAGAATTTATTTCACCAACTTGTCACTCGACGAAATTTCATTGGAGAACTCGTCTCTTTCGTTCAATACGATATTCAGAATATTGACATTTTGATACGAATGGACTAAACCTCGAGTAATATCTTTTGGTCGTAGATTACATAAAACTACCTAAGTAAAAAACAAAGTAGTCACTGTAGCAGAGTCGAGGTTTTATTTCGTTGACGTTGAAACTAAACGAAATCTGTCGTAGTTTATTTAAAGGATAATGGCAGAATTCGAGGATTCGAGATACCTGTCGGCCTAAACTAATACCTATTCCGAAAGTTCGCCTCAGCGTTCGGGCCGAAGGGATGAAGAAAAACGTTTGCTTTCTCTTTCGCAGCTTACTCCTGTCACGGCAGGTGGTTCGACGCGGAGGGCACCCAGTTTGTGATCGCCACCCAACTGGCGCCTGGGACGAGCTGGTCCAGCGAGAACAACAGGCCTCAACCGTACAGGAACAGTCGAAGATTGTGCTTCATGTACAAAGAAAGCGGCGGAGTTGTCAGTTTGACTGCCAGCGAGGTGGCCTGCCAGAGGGGGATCCCGCCGCCTCCACCGATGTTGGCCTTCAATGCTACCAGTACCGGTGAGTACCTTCCCTTCGAGCCTCTTCACTCTCGAGGATCCTCAAGGTCTTCGCTCCGCCGTGCCGAGGACGACGCGTCTTCGCTGCAACGAACCTAACAGTTTTGTTCCGTCGCATTATCAGCCGTCTTCCTTCCTTCGTTCGAGCACTTTGTCTCGGGATTTAGGGACGGGAGAGCGTCTTTCCTCTGAATTCAATTTTTCTTTTTCTTTTTCATTTTTTTCTCCAAAATTTCTTAATCCTTGATCTCGCGAGATATGGTTTTGAAACTCTTCTGGTTTTTACCACCTGGGTTTTTTTTTTTTTTTAATTAAGAGTTCCTTATTAAACGAGTACGAAGCTAAAAGCTCGCACAGTGTGGCTGAGTTTGTAAATCCACGAGAACGACTTCGAATCGTTAAATTTCGACAAACTTGGGTTACTGCACAAAAATATTAGTTGTTATGAATATCAATCAACGAATGTTAAAGTAGCTTTGTATCTCTGATTCTCTGTCGCGTATTCGTGTCACTCGTTGAGAGATAGTTAACGTAACATAAAAAAAAAGTTTCCACGAAAATATCGCCTGACAAATTTGTCCAGGTGAATCGTTTAATTCGTCCAGTGTACGTGCGTAAGTACGTACGTGTGTCACACTTGGAAAGTATGCTTCTTTGATTTGTTTCATGTCATCCGACTGTGTAGCGCTCGTCTCCGTGCTTCAAATTGAAGTGCCCTCGGAACTTTAACCGTTATCTTGTCGCTCGACGGAGGATCCTTCAGTTTCGTTGTCCGTTTCGTCGCTTCGTTCGTCACGGCGTTTCGCCTCAGACTCTGCCAGGCTTACAGAAAGAGTCGCCAATTCGCTTTCCCGAACACTCGATAAGAGACCGGTTCGTTCCTTCGCGGAAGTGTAATACGTATCAAGATTGCGTGTTCGCCGACGCGGCTGTCTGAGACGCAGGGGAAAAAGCGACGCGGCGGCGCGACGCGACCCGACGGCGAGATGCGTTTCTTACGCGCGGCGCGGGGGAAATGCGGTTTGACAGCGCGACAGACTGCAGTGTCCAATCAAAATCGTCGCGTCGGCAATTGTCATCCGAGGCGCGTCGTCGGTTAAATTCTGATAGCCAGATGGTGCGCGACAGCCAGGCATAATTTGCCGCGACACGTAGACGACTTCACCTGACAAATGTACTGCGACAGCTCGTTGACAAACGAGTCGAATTAAACGGCGCGCTCGCTTTACACCCTTACCTTGAATCTTGATCTTGATCTTGATAAGAACGAACGTGCTGGTTTTCTGCTTGCAGGTCAATGCATGGAAGAGAACAGGGGCTTTGTTACACGATCGACGTACCTGATGATCGTCAGCCTGACGGCGGTCGTCGCGATATACAGGTGATTCTAATCGAACGGACGACGATCTCGCGACTGTTAAAACTCAACCGTTTGTAATCGGCGTTACTGGACACCGAGTGTAGGTGACAAGACGAGGTGGTACATGTGTATAAAACAAAAAAAAAAAATATATATATATATATACATATATATATATATATATATAATCGCCTTTGGCGCGAAATACCGGACAGGATCGGTCGAGCGTCCGGGCCAATGGGAAACCGAGGAACCGAGGGGAAGAAAAGGCACAATCGATACTTTGGCTTCGAACGCTCGTGTCCGTAGCTCTTGCCAACAACCTCTCTGATCCGTCGGGAGAAATTCGCGCTCGCGCGACCACCGAAATTTTCCGAATGGAGCGAAACTGCGAAGACATCGGGACTTTGTTCCGAGAAGGATAGTACCCTAATCCGATGCGACGAGGAACGAAACATAAATAAAGTCGTCCCTGATAAAGAGACGAGAGGCAAAACTCTGATTTCTTCCGTGTGAGAGGTGCTCCTCCGGACCAGCAGGAAAATCAAGCAGATAGGGGAAGAGGGTGAAACATCGTTCGAGAAGAAGACGAATCCGACGAAGGCAAGAAAGAAAGAAGGAAGGAAGGAAGGAAGGAAGGAAGGAAGGAAAGAGTATTATTCCTCGAAGGAATTTTTTCTCTCCGCTTGTTCCTTCGAGAAGAGCGGCGCTAGAAAAGAGAGACATAGAGAGAGGGGGAGGAGGTCGTGAAAATCGAACGCGAATTTCCCCTGGCCAGTAGGTTTTTTTACCGATGTAGCTCATAGGCACTAGCTAATTAAAAATCGGGTAAAACTAACAAAGTAATTACACACGTTTTTATGGTTAGACCATATCACGAGCGAGATCACGGCGCACGATCGATCGGATTCTTTGAGGTGGTGGTGACGAACGGGGAGAACGGGATCGATGTGATCGTCGATAGCGAGAGAAGGGCGACATCGCGTTTTTAGTTGGTAAGACGATCGACCGGCAACCGGTCGTTATGTTTTAAGGTAGAAACTACATAGAGAATAGCTTTAATAAGGCGCGAGGGGAACGCGCGTTTACTCGGCAAATATTTTTTACACCGGATCACTCCTTTCTTTCCACAATCCCACAGTGTGCTGTAAGTGGATGTTGTGTATTTTATATCGCCAGCGCAATTCGTACAAGAGAGTAGCGAATGCTGAGAGGGAAGCGGAATATCGCCTGTATCTCGAAACATCGAGGATCGTTGTTGTTGAAGTGCTATCGACTTTATAACCCTTTATAGTAAATGTACCGTAATCACGTCTCGAAGACAAGTCGAAAATTCTAAATTGAAGTGAACGAACCTGCTGTTTTCCGAGTTTAATTTCACTGGATAGCACGAATGTTCCGTTCGAAGGGATCGGAAGGATTCTTCGCCCGTCAACAAATTTTCGGCCAGTCGAGAGAGCCCGCGGCGGGATTCAATTACCACACGAAATATTAGTAAGCGTATTAAAGGTTGATTGCACTGTAGCTGTTATGTAATAGCTACAAAGGGCTATTAGCCGTGTTATAGCCGAATGTATGCCGTAGCTATTATATAATAGTTATAATAGCCGCTAGCTGTATTAATAACCGACCGAGGGGGAAAAAAACATATTTCAAAGCTTCCGAGTTAACTGCGTTATTTTTCTATTGTACGATACAAAAAAAAAAAAAAAAAAAAAAGAAAAAAATGGAAAAAGCGAAAAAAAAAGAAAGAAAAAAAAAACGCGTCGCTCGTCCACAATGTTTCGAGAACCGGACACAACGATCGATGCTACGGATTTATTAACACACGGAATATTATTCGCCGAGTAAAGGGTTCGTTTTGTTAGAGCGATCGCGAGGAACAAGACGAAAGTGTCGAACGGAGAACGGAGAATCTAATTCAACGCAATACGATCTATCGGTGCGGTAGGATCATTTTTTGGTAACGCCGAGAGAGTTTGAAAACCTGGAGAGGAACGCGAGAGACACGCGAGGAAAGAATCAGGGTTCGCGGACGGTCTGGAATTTTATTTTTCTATTAAAAAAAAAAAAAAAAAAAAAAAGAAAGAAAGAAAAAAGAGAGAGAGAAAGAAAGAAAAAACCGTGGATCACCCACGCGCGAGAGTAATTTACAATCGCGCCCGCTGATAATTCGCCGTATCGGTCGCATATTAAACCCGAAACTATTCGCATATAACTTGAACGTCATAGACGGTTCGCAATGTATTCTGCATGGCTAAACAGAAATGTCGCGCGCCCGATGATAAATTTAATACAAATATTTCTGGTATTTCGAGAACATCTCTATTTCGACGATTCAATTAACTTCCATCGCGTCGAGGCAATGAACAATGATGGGCAATTTCAAAGCGCCGCTAAAATTTATTTCATCGCCGCCCGCGGAATATCAATGTTCCCCGAACTGGCTGCGTTTCAACGTTTCCGGGCGAGTAATCGATTTCTACGGATGTTACAGTTTTTCCTCTGTCATTACCGAGCCGGAACCAGGTTACACGGCGCATGAGACAACGTTGCATGTACGAAAATAAAATCGTCGAGGGGCTGAAAATTCATTTCGGGACGAGGTTCCGAATGAGCCGGAATAGGCGTCTCTCTCGCGGAAATTTCACGAACGATCGTCGCGGAGTGGGGAGGGGGAGGGGAGAACATCGAAACGGGCCGAACGTGTAAAGTGTAAAATTGTAACTGTGATGGATTTTCCGGTCCGTTATACCGACCCGCAGTCGCGGGAATAGTCCTCCCCCCCTCTTGTCTCGCGCGCGTTTGTCCCGGATTACTCGCCCCCTCTCCCCAAGCGACTCTGATTCTTTCTCGTTACGATCTTGGTCGTTTTTACTTTTTTTTTCTTTTCTCTCTGTCGAGCGTTGACGGGTCTCGTGGAAAAATTCCTGCTGATAAAGGAGTTCCGGGCGGCAATTATTCACGCGGTAGTTTATCGGCGGACGGAACTCGGCACCGGATGGAAGATAGAAACTGATGGTATTGGGAATATAACGCGAGACAGATTGGCCACTTGTTCGACTATTATCAGACCGATGGAACGAAAAAGACAAAAAAAAAAAAAAAGGGGGAAGAAAACGGAGGGCTCGTTCGGATATTTTATCAAGGAACTGGAAACTCGGCGTCACGTTGCCGGTGCGAATCAAAATGAAATTCACCGTGACAAATGTCGCAAGGATCGGAATATCGCGCGTGATTCACCGATTCCGACCGAGCTGCTGGTCCGCGTTCGCGATTCTCGATCGCGCGCAAACGATATCGCTTCCGGTACACCGGACGGCGGATCTCGAGGAACGGTCAGGTTTATTTAAATGTCCGGAGACGGAGAGATTTTTCCGTGGGACCCGACGGCGCGCATGTTAACGTAAGCAATAAGCAATAAAGTCGCGCAGCGGCTCGACCGTGTACACGAGGGATGTTGCGTTTCACGGGGATGAAGCTGTGCCGGAGGAAATCGCGACGTTGCGCCAGAGATGTTCTATTATATTGGTTTGTCCAATCGGATTTTCGCGATGGCGAACGGGAAAAAAGGGGGGAAAAAAAAAGGAAAAAAGAAAAGAAAAAGTGGAGAGAAAAATGAGAGACGCGAGTGAATACGGACCGATCGATCGCGAGGTAGAACGCTACGATATTATTGTAACTAATATAGAGTCTATATTATATTATTGTACAAGCATCTTTGTAATAATTAACCCGAACCGAGTGACGAGAGGAAACGAAAGGGGGATAATACGAGCAATGAGGCGCGATAGATGAATACGCAAAGTGGAAAAAAAAGTGAAAATAAAAACGAGCAAAAGAAAGAAAAAAAGGAACGAGAGTGAATAGAGAGAAAGAGAATGAAAACAAGAGAAGCCAATCGCTATTTTACCACTTTTCCAATTGCGGTAAACGTAGTTTTTACGCCGTTAAACTTTCCTTCGTGTTCATTTCTACGACGCGGACGAGGGCGAGCCTCTGATCCCTGAAAAATTCCGCCTTTCGTAAATACATCACTTGCCACGTAGATTCCAATATCCCAAGTGCGTATCTTTTATTCCTTTCATTCGTTCGCGCGCGTTACTGAGAGAATCTGCTCTCCCTAATCTCGAAATGAAACAAGAAGAATATTTTGGAACGTCGTGCGGTCCGCGTCTCTCAAAGGCTCAGGATACGAAAAGGAAAAGGAAAAAAAAGAGAAAAGAAAAACATTCTTTTAGAAACGAGCAAAGCAGCACGTAACTACGCAGGTGGGGGGAGGGGGAGGGGGAGGGGGAGGGGGAAGCGTCATCGTTGCCGACGTGCTTTTTCGTCGAGGAAGGAAATATCGGAGCGTGGAAGAAAATGCTCGCGCGACATGCGGAAAAATGCGGTGGATCAAAGGCTCCTCTCTCAGAGGCGTTCATTTAATCGAGTGAAAGACGCTCTCCTTTTCAGGGTTCTCAGGGAAGAGAGAAAGATCGATCGACTTTCGTTAGGCTTCTCGGCGAAGTACCTTCCCGACAAGTTACTTACCGTCGTTGCGCACAGAAAATCGCGGATTAACGAGCCACGAGGGCGTCTTTCTCCCCTTACCCCCGTTTCGTTCTCCGCTTTATTTTTCCACGACTTTTTGTTCGTTTCCTCACCGGACGAGTAGGATACTTAGTGGTTAGGACTTTTAAACGATTAGCACGTTAGATGCCGTACTGTACCTAAGAAGACGCAGCGTATTTAGCATTAACCATAAGGTGAGAAAAAAAAAAAAGAACATAGCGATTAAGGATTACTCTAGCTTCATAGGGATAATAAGCTCATTGTGACAGCAATCAGAGGTGCCCCGCGGTCGAAACGCGAACGAAGACAACCAAGTTTCCTTTCCCCGAGCACGTTTTTCGATCGACCGTCTCGCGTCTGTCGCGCGTGCACTTCTTGCGAATATAGTCTCGAATCCCAGTTCCGTCTGAAGCGTGCGTGAAAGATGTTTCGAATCGATAAGAACGAGTCAAAGAACGAGAGAGAGAGAGAGAGAGAGAGAGAGAGAGAGAGAGGAGCGAGCAGGGGCGCGGCAACGACGTCTATTAACCCTTAACCGGTACCACCATTGGAAGTCACGACCAATTTACGCTTTCCGTTATACTTCATTTTGGAATTTTCATTTGGACTTAATTTCACTGCCGCTCTTTATCGGGGAGAGTGTGAAATACGAAATTTACAAATTGGCATAATTCTGATAGAAATGATTGCAGGCGTCCATTATCCGACGGTACCATTCGAGGATTCATCGAAGGTATACGAATCCGCTCGACTGCTCCGAACCGTTTACATATCCGAATTTTCGACAGCTCGAGTTCAGGCTACTTCCGTTCTATATTTGCGCCACGGTTATCATAACTGAAAGTCAAACATCACTCCCTGCAAAGTATCGAGACGATGGTAGGGACTCGAGGCGCAGAATCATCGACCTATCGAAATTTTACAAGTTCCGACTTCTGTAGTACGACCAATCAGTATTACGCGAGTTCGAACGGAATCGGCGAGAAAACGAAAAAAAAAAAAAAAGAAAACGGAAGAGTCAGCCGAATCGATAACAACGCGGGTTATTTGTACCGCGGGTGTAAAAGGCAAATGTCCGCGGATGACAACGGTTAGAAGTTTACAGAAGGTTGGACGACGGAAAGAGGACTGGCTCATCACGGATCGACGTTTTATTATTTTCGATTTGCCCGACACAAACAACGTCGAGGGATTTGATAATTATCAGAGCATCCCCAAACATCGTTACTGACCGACCGCCTAGGTTCGCGCCACCCAGCCTCTCGTCAAACATTATGCGCTCCGCTTAATGAGATTGATGCAATCGGCCGACGCATTTAATCCAGTTAATTTACATTGGGTCCTAATATCGCACGCGAATATTCCGCTAATGCAGTCGGTAATGAGAAACAGAAAATTGCTTGCACAAACTGCAGCTCCCCGCTTGCCCCCGTGAACCCGCGTACGCGGACAGATACGGCGAGGGTGGTGCACGCGCGCCAGTGTTCACCTTCGGCCCGATTTCAACTTGACGCGTTTTCTCCGTGTTTTCCGCTTATCCCGAAATCATCGCACGCGCTCTTCCATTGGAATTTTCAACGGGGCGTCGGAAATTAATTTAACTCGGCGATGCGACGAGGGGAGGAAACGCTGATCGAGGGGGACCGGTTTGTAAACCGTAATCGAATTTAAAGCGCGGATAACGAGAGAGTAAAACCGGAGGGGGGGGGGGGGGTGTAATATTTTTAAGCGTTTATTTTCGAGGTCGACCGAAAGCACCGCCGCTTTGACGCGTGCTTTCCCACAAACGTGTCCCACTGCGGAGAAAAAGTTTCATCGCGGTGAAAAGAAAAAAAGGCGGCGAGGGTTAGGTTTCCCGGTGGAACCTATGAATGAACTGACTGGATTGAATTAGTCGGCCGAGGAGAAGGAATGGCGCCGGGCAAAAACTACGGGATGTCGGGGATGGAATCTAGGGGGAGGTGGGCAACGTCACAGGACACGTTTACGCGGCCTGGATGGCGGTTAACGATTTTATGGAAACCCGTCTAATGGGATTATCGGATTACTTTCGCGTCGGTACCGGTGCTTCCACCGCAGTTTATTATTCCCACACGGTGGATTATACGCTCATTCTTGAATCTTCTTCGTCCTGTAAAACCGCCGACCTGGTAGCGGCGTGTCTTTCGCGCGGAATGTCGGGCGTATTCGCAGACATTTGCCGCCGCGCGAAACGGTCGCTGCGGTTGAAAACTCGAAATTAGCACGGACTTTGAACAGGTTTCGCGCCGTAATCCACCGAGGAACTACCTAGTTGGGTAGATTAATCCGAAACATCCAAAGTTTGCCGAAGCTACGTGACTTACCATCGCGCGATTTTCCATCATTTTTCGCGAGAGTTTTCGTTCGATTAATGGCGAGTTAACGAACTGTTCCGACACGCAATCTCGAGCGTGTCTCTTTGTACGGTTCGGCATTCAATTCGGCAGAGTTCTAGCCCCTCTTATCGTTTGTTAGAGCAATAGGCGAACCTTGATGATACCGCGTGACGCATCCGGGCCGATTCGAAACCGTCGTTGAAAGATTAGAAAAGCAACGCGCGCCATATGGGGACGGAGCGTGCAACCCTACTCGAAGCTTCTCTCCGCGTACGCTCCAGCGAACCGAGGACGTTTTCAATCAAGGGACAATCATCCCTCGACGAGCAATCGAACCTTTTTATCGAATCATCGCCGGCCCGTCGTTTCCCTCCTTCAAACGAAACGTCAGCGGCCGATCATCGAACAACGACGAGAATATACTTTTTCGCGGCGAGGGTACATATGGAGCAATATGATGAGAGCAGCTGTGTGTCTGTGTTTGTGCGTGCGTGCGTGTGCGTGCGTGTGCGTTGTTCGCGAGAAACAGAGTGGGAGAGAAAGTGATCGAGAGCAAGAGAATGGGAGAGCGAAGACCGATTGAACTGTAAAGGATACACAAAGTCCGAGGATACACAGAGGAATACCTAGACGAAGGAGGCAATATTTTATAATACAGACAAAAGCATCTCTGCCTGAGAATCTCCAATACTTTGTTACTTTAATTTTCAATAAATAATGATTATCGGTGTTACAACAACGTCAGCGTACACAATCAATCCTTTGAACTCCTCACGCGACGAACAACACGCGTATCACCTCACGCGCAATCCAGTCTGTCACCTTCGGCAGAAATTTCCTTTCTATCGTTCTTCGTCGAAAGTGTTTGCCCTCGTGCGAGGAAGCTGCGATCGAGCACAACTAACGCCGGAGGCCGTTGTTATGTACGTTTGCGCACACCTTAGAATACGCATGTATGAGATAGGCATATATATATATATATGTGCATATGTACATATATGTGTGATCATATATCATAATTTTTGGTCTCGTGGGAAGTGCCGGGTGCGCGACGCGTTGCGCGTTTAACGGGCGATGGAACCGCGGGGCAATGACGAGACGAAAAAGAAAAATATGTATCCCGATTCGATTTTAAATTAGAGGATTGATCCTTGCTTGATCGACGACCCGGGGACGGTAGGTGCGTCGCCGACGTTTCAAAATGTATATGTTATATCTCGAATTTGCATTTAAATTCAAAGTTTCGTTTAAATTTTCCTTTTGTTTTCTTTTCTTCTTTTTTTCTTTTTTAGAAGTAACCAGAAATTTGCAAAATCGCTGAACCTTGTGAATCTTCTCGATCAATCGGATGAAAAATCATACGCGTGACGAAACGAGCGAGTCACGCGATCACTCTAGCGGAATGTGATTCATGAACCGCTCGTTTCTTCGCACCAGGTCACGGTCAACAGCCAATGAAAAAGACGCTTCTCCTTATTTAGCGGGGCCAAGCGATCGAGGACGCAACGTCGTCGATGGTTTCGCGCCCGCGGTCGAGCGAGAATGATTTTCCAACATATCGCGTAAAAGTAACGCAGCTTCCGAGAAAAATATACGTCGCTGGAACGGTTAATAGAATGTCGATTCCCTGGGTGACACGTGTCGGGTATGATCGAGGATAAAAGCTGCCAGCAGAACGGACGAACCGAATCGATAAAGCGACAGCGGCAATTCGCAAACGTTCACCTGTACAATCAGCGTTTCTGTTATTTGTTTATTACGATTTTCTCCCACGCCGTTGGACGTGGCTACCAACTTCCGTTCGCGTTGTCGACTTGACGTAACGTACGTAATACGTATGGCACGTCCAACGCAAAACAAAGAGTTGCGCAAATTCATGCTCGACTATCTATCCGTTTATCGTTAACCGCGCCGATGCGAACGAGTTTCGATGACGAATCTCCGTGATTTTACGAAATTGGAGATGATCTTGGCGTGCCTTGTTGAACGCGTCGACGCTGAAACTGTCGATATTATCGCAGTACTTTGACCGGCATTCGTCGTCGGCTCGAGATCGTTCGATCGACCAGAGTTACAAGAGGACTGACCGGTGGCGCCTCGCGAGCATTTTTCATCCGATTGCCCAACGCTCGAGTTGGCTGATGTCGCGAATTTCGTACTTATCGCAATTTCGCTTACGTGGAACGAGCGTGATTCACCGAAGAGCATAAACTACATCGATCATTAGCCGCAGCGAGGTTTAATCGCGTCGAACGATTCAATTTGACGAGTCGAGCGTAGGATAGACGGGATCGGGGCCGCAGCCGATCGGAATCAAGTTTCGACCACCCTCCTCGATTTCGACTTTCGCGGCGCAGCGTCCGTTGCGAATTGTGCAATCACGTCGAATCAACGAAGCGGCACGGCTCGACGTAATCGAGCACGATCGTTAAAGATCGTCACGCGATCCTGGCTCGCTCGCGTGATAATTTGCGGAACAGCCAGCCGCGTGATCGACGTCGAAAGAAAAACAGGATGTGGACAAGCGAGAAATCGAAATTCGTGATCGCTGTTTCTGTATCTGTGCGAGACCTGTTCGTGAAATTCACTTGCGAGCGCGGATCGTGCTCCGATCGTCCCCAGCGTCGTTCCGCAGAAAAAAAAGTAATTAAGTTACATAAAATAACCGATAAGGAGGAAGATAAAAAAAAAAAAGAGGAAACAGAGTTACTGTAGTCTCTGTTGAATGAATGACGAAAAAGCAATATACCGCGTGAACGAGGCATGCGTGTGCAGAGAGTTTGTGAGAAATGTGAACCACGGACAGACGCGAAAAAGAAAAGCGAATGTCAGCAAGAGAGAGAGTGAGCGAGAGAGAGAGAGAGAGAGAGAGAGAGAGAAAGAGAGAACGAAAGAAACATGCTCAGCGAATGATAAGTGTGTAAGCTACCTGTGCCTTGTAACAAACTATGTATGTATATACGTATTATATACACATGGTCACACGAGGAAGAAAAAGAAGAAAAAAGTACATTACATACCACACATGTAACACGTAAACTCTCACGGTAATCTATATATTTAAAAAGAAGAAAAAAACATGAAAAAAGAAAAGAAAGAGAAAACAATCGTTGCCGTCTCTTCTGAAACGCAGAGCAAAGAAAATTGGGAACCCCTCTCAGAATTTCGTTCAGCGCACGCACGAGTGATCGACAGGACGAAGACGAGTGGAGGTGGACGGAGGTGGAAGAAGTGACGGAAGAAGAAACAAAAAAACCTAACGAGTAGAATAAAGAAGAAAAAAAGAGAAAAAAAATCGCAAAACAGAGGGGGAAAAAATATGGTGAAATATGTTTGTTGAATTGAATGAAAACACGGGGGGTGGGAGGGGGAAACGATGAAAATAGCAATAATCGAATCTCAGACTGAATTATTAAAATGGAAAAAAAAAAAAAGAAGAAGATGGGAAAGAATCGAATATTACACCGCAATCATTGTTGTCGCGGCGGCGACGCGCGAGCGTGTTAATTATTATAAATACTGTTACAGTGTCTTGCTACATTGGGGAGATTAAAATAAAATCTCGAAGCTCGAACATGGATGGTTTTATTCGCCGCATCTCGTGCGAGTTTCATCGCGCTCGTTTGATAAACTCGCACATTTTGTTTTCTCTTCCCCCCTTTTTCTTTCCTTTCAGGAGACACAACACGCGGCCGAGGACGAGCAAACGAACGAACGAACGAACGAACGAACGAACGAATGAAACAAGGGGTTGCCGCCACCCTCTTCTACACCGTCTGAAGTTTGCGATTCAATCGTTGTAGTTCCGCTCGAGCGATACTATTTTTACGCAATTTCTTCTTCGCTTGTAAAAACGTTCCCGTCAGGTTTGCTTTCTTATTCTTTGTATCAACCCGAGTGTAACGACGTTTTTCAAAGAGAGGGAGCAGGAGAAAAAAAGAACGAAAATCGCGAGAATCGAGCGAGAAAGCTCGCTTAAGTTAGCTGTCGAGGCTTTTTCACCAACAGGTCATAGAGAGTTTTGTATTTCAGCGAGAACGCGTCTTGGCGCGTTGGCTTGATTTTAAAAAGGAACGTGGCCTCAAGAACGAAGCTTTTTCCTCTTTGACAGTTCCAATTCGCTCGATTTATGGTCTGTGCGTTACGTCAACGCGGTCAATTGCCGGCGAACAGTCGTTCCTCTTTGATTTAAAGCCATTTCTCTTTTCTTCTTCTCTCTTTCTCTTCTTCTTTTTTCTTTTTTTCTTTTTCACGATTGACCGAATCTGTCTCGCGTTAAGCGACACGCACACTCGCATAAATCCTTTATACCCGGTGGCACGTGCCGATCGAAATTCGCTCCACGGCGATGATTTATCGGCCGCCTGGCCAGAAGTCAAGACTATGATAAGCGTACACCGAACGTTCCTCTTCTTTGCATCTCTTCGTTTCATGTTCAGTCGTGATTTAGGGGTAAGGACGACTCGCAGCCGGTCACGAACCGACCGAAGAGTAATGGCCCTATCAGCTTTTTCGCTGCACGTCGAAACGAAGAAAGCTTCTCCGATTTTTCCATCGACATCTTGGATATCGCGGTGGGTATCAAGGAACGCGCGGCTGCAACTCGGGGGAGGAGGGAGGCGAGACAGGGGGAAGGAAAAAAAAACAACAGCACGTACAATGGAAACGGATAACAAAATGACAGCAATTTATGTTTAAACGAGGCGGCTTTGTATCGGTGCTTTGTCGCTCGTACCATCGGAACATTATCTTGCTCGTTTTCGCGTGACGAAAGCTGCCAGTTGCGTGGGTCGCTGACGCTGTGCAGCCGCGTTGCGGGGCTGCTTTTGTTTTTACCGAAAAGGGCGCTCTTTGTCAGCGTGGATCACAGCCGATCCACAGATCGAGTCCAACAAAATCCCGGGAGGGGGAACACGACGTCAAGTTTAACAAAAAGGCCATTCGCGATCGCGTCAGTCAAACGGACGATTCATCCCCCGAAGATGAATTTGTCTTTCGCAAGGAGACAATATCGCGGCAGCGGCCGAGAACGAGTACGAAATTTCGATACAACCGACGTTGTACGTTTCGAGGTAGATAGCTGGGGAGTTGGGTCTACTTTTGCCCGGCGAGCCGACAGAACCCGAACGATTTATCGAAGACGAGACAGGACGCACGGTCGTGTCGCGGCCGAAACAGGTTCCCATCCAAGGCCGATCAATGGAGGTAGTAGCATCGGTCGACGTTTTCAAATTGGAAAATAACGCGTGACCCCGTGCATGATGCGCTAGCTATTGGTCCTGCTGTTTCCACCGGTTTCGCGTCCTGTTACTGTTCCATGTCGTGGTCCCGTGTCGTGTCAGGTCGACGATTCCATTTCTTTGATAATTTAATATACAGTGCTGGTCAGACTACGTATATATTTGTTATTGTTAACTTCTGCATATTTTTGGCTACACTGTACGACTAATGTACCAAAGTACAAGGAAATTATTATGAAATTTAACAATTCGATCTATCGAAATCCATGTGTTTCACATGCAGAACATTTGTTAAAAACTTTTGGATCAAGAATAACAAGAAACTAAATTTCCGCGTCAGATTATCGAGACAACTGTTGCCAACTGAAACGCTGAAACAACTAAAGCTGCGATTGTTTGCCAAAGACGCGAAAGTCTGCTTCTCGTCTTTAAGTGCGCGCGAATGCAAATTTACGCTATATAAATTAAGATTCGAATCTTCGCTTCATTTAACAAACTGTGTTTCTTTTATTGACCATCGCTCGGCGAGGTTAATCTCGGCGTGGGTAGTGGCTACATTTTAATCGCGACGCACATCGCAAGCTGCGGCCGGGGCGCGCTCGCAAACGCGAAACTCGCTGAAAAGGCTCCCTTAATATTGCGATAACGTTTATAAGCTGTGGAGGAGGCTGTACAAGCTCCTTTTAAGGAGGCCCCATAAATTTCCAAAGTACCAGTAAAATGATTATAAACGACCGAAGTTATCCTTAACTGTGCGCCGACGTTGATTTAACGTAGACTTTACGTGCCTAACGGCCACGGAAGTGTGTATTGCTGCGGCGAGCTTCGAGGAGGTGGAGGAGGAGGGGAGTCTATCCTTAACGAACAGTCCTTCGGGACAGACCCATAATTCCAACAATTTCCGACCGCGCTTTCAAAAATCGTACTTCGCACGGAAGTCGGTTGCTTTCTGTATCGATTCTTTACGTCCTTGTGTCGTAAGCCTAAGAGCTTGCGTCAAAGGCTAACGAGATACGTGAGAGGTAACGAGCAAGTCTAACACGGCAATACTCCGTTTTCCACGACTTGACATGTGAGTTGCACAAAAGTTTCACTTAAAAAAAATAAAAAGGAGAATTGCTCGAGACGAGCTTGAGCTAGTCTAAGGCAATATAAGCTTGCTAAGATAGGGCTCAATTTTCTTATTTAAGAACGGAGACCAATCATGAGAAATATTTAAACGAGACGATACAGACAGTTATTAGAAGCATAATCATGCTCAATTTCTTGATCTAATCTAAGAATGTAAGAAATCTTTGTCGAAAAGAAGACTCTTTTGGCACTTGTTATTAGCCTGAAACAAGTTAATATAGTGCTAATAGTGATAAAAGGCGCGTGGATCGTGCTAGAAATCAAAACAGATTTAGCAGTGACATTACATTTTCGCAAATCTAACAAATTAAGCCCTGAGGTTTCGTCGAAACGAAAAATTTTAACGAACGGATATAAACTTGGAAATTTACGCCGTCCGAAACACGGTAATTTCACTGATACAGTGAAATCCGCGAAATCGAGTTCGAATTCCTTGCTTCCCGTCCAATCTTCCCTAAAGGGATCTCCCAACTTCCTTTTCTTTTTTTTATCCGCCTCGGCAACTTCGAATTACCTAAATTCGCTGGAAGATCCCCGCAAAAAACGGTAGGGTTAATTGCCGGACTATTTCGTTAATAAGAATCCCCTATCGCGGAACGTTCGCAAGGATGAATTATGCTAAAATTAACGCTCCGCAAAGAGAAAAGAAAGTGGCGGCGTTTAAAAAACTTTGGTCGAAAGAAGCCTCGGATCTCCCTTAACCCTTGCCGCAGTAATTTAAAACGACCGTAAGCGCGCACGTTGTTACGGCGATCCTTAAACGAATGTCTTCGTTCCACGGCCACTTTTCGAATTTAATTTAAACTCGCCTCTATATCTTCTGATGCGAGCTCATTCGCGAGAAGCATTCGGGAGGAGATTATAAAAATAGCGGTAACTGGCGATAACGAGCGAGGAAAAGGGGAAATTTGCCCCAGATTCGTAAGCGTACACCTTAACGAGCCAACAATTACGTTGATTAGCTCGTCGCAGGACAGCAATTACGTCACGGTACACGTCCGAGAAATAAATGGCTTCGAGATTAATACGTCGTAAGGGAAGCTCGGAAGAGGAGAGCAGAATGATCGATAAAGTTTGTCCGTTCTTTTTCAGGCACGTTTAACGAGCAACCAATTGGCGCGGCGTGAATGTAAGTTGCACGACACGCGGGATACACGCGCGCAACAATCGGACACGGTTCGAGGGTAATACTCAAAATGGATATAAACTTTTATTCGGGAAATTTCATGCGATCGTGACAGGGCTCGTAAAGCGCGCTTTACACGTGGCCAAGTTCCGCTAACCTTGTCGGCGATTGCGGGATTTAAAAGCCTCGAATTCGGGAAACGTAAAACTCAATAGCCCGGAATCGCGTGATCACCCCTATCCTGCGAAAAATTCATCCCCCGCTAACGAATCCGATAATTAAGTTTCGAATTTTTCCGACCTCGTAACGGGCAAAATTTCCGAATGGTAAATCAAATTCTTCTTTATTTCCTTTTTTTTTCTTTTAATTTCTTTCGTTCGCAAATACAGTCGTTTCTTCCTGCGTGACTGTGACTCCTGCGTGAAATTAGTGATTCAAAGAATAAAGAGAAAAAGACGGGGAACACTGAGCGTGGTCCCCTTCAATCCCCAACTTCGGTTTTATCTTGCGCTACACCCCGTGAAAAATTCATCTTCCGCTAACGAATCCGCAATTGAGTTTCGAATCTTCTGACTTCGTAACTGATGAAATTTCTGAATAGCAGATAAGTCTAGTATAAACATGGTCATTCGTTTTCACGTGATTGCAAGGTGAAAATTACTCGTGCGACTTCCGCTTAGTGACTGAACGAACAAAAAGAAAAGAAAAAGAAAAGAAAAAGTACGATGAACGCTGTACACGTAAACGAGTAACTCTCTTCCAGTTCTCCACCCCTCTGACGTCGGTCCTTCTTCCGGCGTTACGAACGCCCGTTGATCACCTTTTTCTCTTCTTCTATCCTCTTATAGACAGCTTTTTATTTTCCAGCTGAACCGCTGCAATCTACCCATTTAACGAACTACCGAGTAACACGATTCGCCGCAATTTACGTGAAAGAGAGAGAACTTCGATTACAGCGGTACGCAACTTCCACCCGTGACGGTGACAACGTAAGTTCCTTCTCTGGCGCTAGAAATGACGATCGTTTTTTCACGGCCACGTTCAAATTTGGAAAAATTCAACAAGTGCTCGTCCCGATGCAACATTCCAACGTCGCGACCAATTTTCCTAATTTTCATAGTTCGTTTCGACGTGCTTTGCAACAACTTAAGAAGATGTTCAAAGTGGATATCAGAACGTTAAACAACGTTCTAATACAGATCAGAAGAATTTTCAAGGTGTTATTTTACTTAAGATATGAATCAGGAGCAGTGGCGTAACCGGACACATACGTAGAAAGTTAGTTTATAAATTGAAGATCACAGAAAACACAAAGTTTAAAGTTTACCATTCAAATTCACAAAATATCCAAATATAACATAACCATGGTAATTCTTTTCTTTCTAGAAGTATGATTTTATAATTCAGCAAGTTAATAGTGTGGAACTGCCTTTGGAACTGTATTTGGTTTCGAAATTAAATATATGTTTCTCTTCTCGTTTCTGCACGTTAAAAAACTATTGACAATACCGACTGTGTAAATTGTTATTAATTAAATTAGACGGATTTAAAAACATCATCTTTTAAACAAGCGAAACGAAAGTTCTTTGTGATTCTCAATTCTCTTATCCCCATGTTTCAAATCGAGATACTCTGCAAAAAACAAGCCAAGAAACGAACGCCAGTTCCACGTCGACTGCAAGAAAGCCGAATATAATTCCCTGATTATCCCCTAAATTTTCGTCTCGACTACTTGCCTCTGCCTCTGCTATATGCATATACCTATCTCTCGCTTCCACTTCTTACCACGCTATCCTTCCCTTAAACATCTATAGCATCTCTTAGATTATAGCATCTCGTTTTAGCGATCGTTATCGGCTGTAAGTGGTTGTTGGCCGAGAGGGGAACAAGCACGAAGAGACACGCGAAGGTCGATATCTCTCGATCGTGCTTCAAGACGCGGCGCCGCAGCTACCGTCGTGAATCGTCAAAACGCAAAATTCCGGAGAAGCTTTAAATTTCGGGGGTTCGCGTAAGGGACCACAAGCCACACGACTGCCACGCGGTGGACCACCACGCGGTACGCGAGACCGCACTGTGATGTAACGAGCCGCGTTCCAAGCGTGGACCGCATAACAGGCCGCACGCGGACTCATGGTTGCGCACCACTGCTCGTCGCGTACCTGAGTACGATATCCCGCGAAAACTAAAGCGGTCGATCAGGTGAGAATCGGTTCCTTCCCCGCTGATCCTTGCCAAAGACGAGATATATGAATAGCTCGAACATCTTAGGGAATTTCGTGTCTCATGCTCTGAAATACCCAGACAGTAAGAAATCACTGGTTTTTTAGCGCATTCTACGCTTAAACAACGGTGAGCTGGGAAACTACATCGAGTAAAGGAATCGAATTTGATTAAGTAGTGAATTCGTCAGAAACATGATTTTTGAAACCCATTACAATGTTGTCAAATTTTCAATACCAAAATGTGAAGCTAGTAACTAACCGAAATCATTCTACTACATATTAGAAAGAGCTCTATCCATGTTTTACGGCACTGAGACGGTTTTTTTCTTCATGTGGTAAATTAAAATTCTAAAGTTTGAAATTCTATTAAAGTTTGACATAATATGAGAGAAATTAAAAAGAAGAAGAAAGAACAACCCTCTCATTTACAGACACAATCATTGTAAAAGAAATAATTAATCCTAGACTTTCTAAAATATTTTTGTACGAAAAATATTTTCCATACGCATTCAAATCAATTACCCATATGCCTAAACTACGTATTATTTGTCATTTTCATTAGGCGAGATCGCAACTAATCATCTCGTATTACTTGCCATATAATTGATAACTGTAACAGTTACATAATTCAGTTATATAATTGTTTAGCTATATAACAATGCAATTAGTAATTATATATCAAATAATATTATCTGTAGCCTAACTTAGTCTAACGTCACCAGAAAAAGAGATTTTTTGATTCGACTGATTCATATAACATACACAATCTTCAAATAGTATAATTCTATAATAGTGCAACTCAAAATGATACTATAATTCAAAAGAAACGAAATGAATGTTACATGAGATCTTCTTTCGACGATTTGTCATTTTGATGAAAAATCTTCTGCCGATTCCACAATCTGTACCTGAAACAAACCTAAGAAACTTAAAACGATTAGTAAATTCTGTAAAATACACCCAATGCTTGCAATTGGATGGAACATCATTTTTTTGAAATAGTGTTGTTCTCTTAGTAATTCCACAAAGATTTTTGTTAGAAATAAATGACATTCACGAATAAATTTTGATTTATGCATATCAAATTCGAATATTTATAAAATTCCATGTTATTGTTGAAACGTTTAGAATAGAGAAAAGAAGAGAAAATGATAAAAGCAATCACTGTTACTGACTCCAATAGCAATAAATTGGATATTGATTCATATTTCAAAATGAACTAGTACTCAACAAAGTACCATCGATTTAATTATTTTGTAAAAAACAATCTCAAATTCTAAATTTATTTCAATTTCAAATTTTATTTTATATCTATAACATATGAGATAACTTATACGTTCATATATTAAATTTATAAAAATTCTACATTCTAAAAGTCGTAACAAAATTACAGCTAGTAAAAAAATATATATTTTTTAGCAGTATTTTCAGTAACAAATGGGGCAGTAAGGGGTGCTGAAAAAGAAAACCTAACACAGTAATCAGAAGGACTACTGAAAAGGAAATCCCGATACAGTAGTCAGAAGGGCTACTAAAAAACAGGCATATTCTACTGAACAATACAATAACCAGAAGGGCTACTGTACAATTATCTAGATTACGAACCCGGGCAAAAAGCCGTATCTTGTTTCGCAACACTAATCCTGTACCATTAATTGTCAAATTGGAAAATTTTCCGAATCAAACGCGAAATGCACCTCGTCAAGTTTAAAACTCCCGAAAACAAATACGCAGCACTATTAATCTGTGCATTCATGTATAAAAATGCGCAACACTAACTGCGACGCGTCCAGTGCAACCATGCTCGAGGTTGATGATGAATAATCATTTCTGTACAGCTCTTGTAGCTGCACCAGCTGATTCAGGTGAGCAGGAACAGACTTCCACGAATCCAGTGGAAGAATTTGGGCATTTTGTAAACGCAACGCTATTTCAAAAAAACGCGATCATTCACTATCACAACGCTAAGAGTAAAAAAAATTGGAAAACCCGATGAAATAATGTCGCAACACTAACTCTAAAACTAAATTCAATGATAATTATTATGGACAATACAGAATTATACGAACGAAAAGTTCCTTCAAAAACTCGAACATTCCAAAATTAATTAAAAAAAAAAAGCAACTCTATAATTTAATTTAAACAACACAAAGAAAGATAAAGTTTAATATGTATAACATTAAAAAACCGTAAAAATTTACAATTAAAATTGCAAAAAATCACAATTCGCAACTCTAACTCAACCCGTAATCAATCATTCGCAACACTAACAAGAAAAATCGCGATTTGCCCAAAACGACGATGAACGATGATGTAGAAGAAAAAAAAATACAACTACAAATACTAAAAGAGCATAGTGACAAAGAATAACCTCCCATGCTCTGGAATCATTTAAATGATCCAGAGGATGAGAAGCCATTTGTTGTGACCCTCTTCGTGGCAGTTTGCCGGGCCTCTTCGGCTTCAAGCCTCTTCTTTCTTCGAGCGCAATGCCCGCTGAAACTTACATCTAGCTCGAGTCTTTCTAATCGCAAACTAAAAAATAAAAAATAAAAAGATAAGCCGCGAAAGCTAATTCAACTGCACATGGACGACTAACGATCACAATGAACGTTATTCGTTCGCACATGCGAGCTCGAGCAATACCTACATAGACGTTCGTTTCGGGACCTACGCGCGACCTATCCGCGACCGCGACCGCGACACTAAATTCGAAAAATCGAAGAGTAAAACCAGAAACAAGTAGCATGCTCCACCTGTACCAATTTCACTGTCGATTTTTCAAATTAGATTTCCTGAAACAGGTTGGACACGCGAAAAGGGGACACGCGACCAGAGACTGTGCCAACCTGCCCGGCCCTACCTACTTATAATTAAACACATTCACACCAGAAAGTATGCTACCTATCCTAACCAATCGACCTATATTTAAAAAATGGCAAAAGACAGGCGCACCAACACACTCATTCCACGATTCTCACACATACCACTCGGGCGCAGACCTAAACTAGAGAGGACATCCCGGGACGCCTCCGACACCCGAGCTCAACACGCAACTTTCACACTCTAATTTACGTACCATTTTCCTGAAATCGACTGACAATGGCTAGCGATCATTGCGTAAAACGTAATTAAAACGCATTTACAGCTGTACGTGAGATATTAGAACAACTGAGAAAGAAAGTACATGTGCAAGGTGACTTGGAATCATTACTATAATTGATCGCATAATTAATAATATTATTACAGTGTATGTAATGGGTATTATAAATTCACTATTCTTTCAATTAGTGCATAAACATTTGAAATATGGTAACTTACAAAGAATGAAACGATAAAAAGCGACGCAATTCCACATCCTAACCACACACACACATGCGGAAAATACGTCGTGCACGAAACGCTAACACAATGTCAGTCGCTGAGAAATTTTTTATAAAATTACAAACTACGGTCATCGTGTCCAATGTCTTTCACCCACCCAAGTAGCACCTGGGCACGTGAGTGAGATCCTGACAATGAACGCGGAAGGGATTAAACCTGAAAATCCTCAACTAAAAAAATGATTAGTTTATGTAATTTGTATCTAATGGACTATTGCATTATTTCATTTCAAACTGAATTGACTCTACTCTTTTAAAGATATTACTGAAATTGCAAGAGAATAAAAGCAATAAACAAGACTTGAATTTGTTAAAAAAAAGATATTACGAACAATCTAATAATTGACTCATACAATCAAAATCAAACAACTGACTCAAAATTGAATATTAATAGAAATAATCTCAGGCGACTTCTTCATCAAAGCACATTGTCGAAAATGCGAAAGCAGCGTTCAAACTTGTTGCTTTGATTGAAAAAACTGCCTGTCGTGAAGTATCTTCGTGCACATAAAATTTCATACTTTTTTTGCGAAAAAAAGTTCTAATCCATTATATTTCAGATTCTACTACAGTTCATAGTTATAAAAATCAATTAATTACATTATTTAATACTATTATAAGGGGGAAGATGAAATTGAAACTTATCAATTATTGTAATAAAATATATCACCAGTATTAAGTAATGACTGCATCTTTCATAGTAACGAAGTCGGAGGGTATCCGTCTTCTCTACCATGAAATGCTCAAAGGAAATAGTTTTAATAACAGTTATTCGTAAATATTCATAATTTATCAATTCATGTGGATATTTTACTTTTGCACGCATTTATACTGATATTGTGATATTTTGATTTTACAAGTAAAAATACTGGAAATGTATATATCATAATTGTTAAACTCGCGATGTGCAAGAAGCCCTATCCTGATCTAATATACAAAAAACCTGAAGAAAGTGTTACTACTCACGGGTATAAGAAATACCCGCGGTCACTATGCTCGTCAAAAATTCTACGTATACAACCAGTCACCCGTGCCGATTTGGACCTTTCATCCTACGACATGATTGAGTGACCGGAGGAACATAAATGCATGCGACTCACGCGATAGATGCGATAGATGCGATGCTGCTGCTACACTGGACCAAGGAAAGTCGTCGCGAAGATCCTCCTCAAGCAGACATTGCTGAGAATTCCATGGTGGAAGTGAACGCCGTGAAAAATTTCTAGAGGCACAAAGACACAGTGTTATTTGTAAAAATTTAAATCTTCATAATGATAAAAATTGGGAGTGTAATAATCTAAAATGTTTTTATTTTATAGTTATAATTTTACATTTAACTTCAATAGAAAGAGAGCTACAAAGAATTACATTCAATTACAATGTGCCAAAGTACTTACATTCTTAGCTTTTGAAGCATCGTAAAATTGTCAGAGGATAAGTGGAACTGAAACAGCATTTGAGGATCTGTAACAAAACATAACACGTTAGAATTTGTATTTAAAAGCAAGGTACAATCTCAAAATAATGAAATTATCTGTTGGAGATAATGAAAGATTCTTACATTCTTGGCTTTAGAGTCACCGTTGAATATTCTCCAAAAAGCATAAAAAAATTCATGCTGTGAAGCGTCTGCAACAAAACGTCAAACATTATACTTTGTTGCTAAATTTGAAAAATTGTGTAAATTGAAGCACAATATATAAAACTACTTACGATCTTGATCTCCTGAAGAGGCCTTATCCTCTTGAGCACTGACTCTAGTACCGAAAACGAACATTAAACGAGAGAAAATATGAAAAAAGAAAAATAAAAGACTATCAATGCGCGCGATTAAGTAACAATCGGCGAACTCACTGACTCTAATTTCGCGTGTTATAGTTTAAATGAATTAATTTAATTTAATAAAAGCCATTTTGCTCAGAAAAATATTAGAACATTACGCAACAAACACTGATTCTACAAACCGCATTGCGCGCGGTCATAAAAATTTCCTGAAAACGAAGCTAATTAATTGGACGGAAGGAGGGGGGGGGGTGAAGAGTACGTTAACAAAAAACAACTATTTGTAGAAATTGTATTCTGAATGTTCGTTATTATATAGTGAGCACATTAGTAACATATCACATATTGTGTGTATAGAAATATACCACATGTGTTGTAAGTATTCGAAAATGTTTGCATAAATCAAAATTTCATAGCTAAATATATTTAAAAAATAATACCACGAGAAACGTGTGAAATCTTACTGTGGAACATTTCAACTGCGCGTCAGCCTTCTAAAAAATTGTATCTCAAATACATATATAAGTTGTATACCAAACGTTACCCAAAATGAATAAAATGTTACGAAGTTTCCGTGATTGAAGTTCGTCAGATTGTCCACAAATAATCGTGGAATCCACGCATTCTATGCTGCCAAGGAACAGTTAACCTGCACAAAGAGAAACCAAAAGTCAGAACAACAAGTGTGTCAAATGAAGGCAAATATATAAAAATGAAACGACAATCAATTTCCAATTCGTAAAGTACGAGATGATCTGCCGATAACGGTACGAGTGAAATCGACAATTGAAGAAAAATTGACGCGAAAAGTTTCACTGCACGATTTCGTTATCGTAATGCTCAATAAATCGTTAAACACGCGATGAAGTACTACCACGTTCAATTCAATAAATATCTCTCGAAACAGATGTGACTATACTATCCATATATTTTGATATTAATTCTCACTATTAGCGGTGCAAAACCTGTCTAAATCGATATCTAACATGAAAATGGTAAAGAACCCCGAAATAATGGAACAAAAAAAAATACATTGTATGTTAGGTCTACAGATCTACCATCAAATCATAATTTTTCATAAAAATTTTGTGGATTTACGAAAGTTGAATGATTTTTTGTCTAATACATAAGCGAAAGTTTTTATTTAGAACGACAATGGTAGTGTAAGTATCTGTGCACACACATATACTACAGTTCGCGTATAACGTGCCACAAATTTGCGCATCAACAACTTTCTGATCCAACTCCATCCTCGCTTAAAGCTGCCGCCACACTCAGATTTCTGACGTGAAATCTGCTTAGAATCCTGGGAATTTGAGGTTCATTTTCCCTCGAGGATTTCTTAGAATCTGTTTATCATATTTTATCATTTTTATATGAAATGGGAATGGGAATTTTTCCTTGTGTCGCGACGTCGTTCTTTCTCGTTACGCGTTGCTCCAATCGTTCGTTTATTTTCCCGTTTATTTATTTCATTCTTCCAATTCCTTCTTCGAAGTAAGAAATTTCCCTAGTTGCGAAACATTTCGCTGATGAAATGTACAAACGTTCTCCTCGCATGTCCTCGCAAATGTTATCGAAGGGAAACCTGTCAGGCACGTGATGGAAAAACCTGTCAAACACGCGATTGAAATGAGTTTGGAGAAAAATCGAACAACCTCCTTCTTTTCTTTCAACCAAACCTGGAATTTCTAAAGATTAATAAACAGGGCAAGCACAGTTGGCTTATTTCTGCAAGCATTCTCTCCTCTCTTGAATATCTCCCATTTCTCCAATGAGAACAAATTCATTGTATTGTACGTATTATATTATGGTAATCCAAGCAACGTTTCTGTCGTCATTAATTACATTTTCATTATGACGTCTTAATTAAATTTATTAATTACGTTTTCCTTGGAATTGAAATCTCGTTGAAAGCAGATTCGCGAACGATCAGAAATATTTGCGTACACGTTATACGCGTTTCCATTCGATTCTTGTTTACTCTTCGCAGAGATTTTATTTCGACCGCGTCGAGTCGGAGATTTAGAGAAACGCTCGTCGTTGGTTGCAGAACTGATGCCAAAAACGCACAGCCCGTCCAATCTCATCTTGCGACTGATGAAAAGTTACATCGCGTCCTCGCGCGCTATTTAATTTTAATAAAATGACTAGCAAGTTGCTAGCAGCAGCTATGACAGTTGCACGAACAATTTAACTTTGTGGAGTTTAAAAACAGAGCTTCCTTCGTCGCTTCTGTTTTGGTCATCGCTTTCAGCATTTTCAAATTCCTTCGCAAGAACAATCGAAAAGACATTACGCACGTACTCGCTGTCTAATTTATGTTTAATCACAGATTCATAATTCATAGTCTAATTTTGCACAGTTTATATCCAATTTGTACGAAATGTTTAAAAAGAACGTTCGTTCGCCTTATTTTCCGGAAATGTTCTAATCGCTATTCAAACGCATCATAAACGTTACGTATACGATATCAGCAGGTACGCAACGGTGTTATCAGAGATAATAATAATTTAACCAACAAACAATTCACACGCGCGCGCGCAAATTTTGGAGAAGCCAAGCACGATCCATATCGATAATTCAGAAACGAAACAAGATCAGTGAGGAACCAAGCGGGCATTTGTTCCCGAAAACACTGCGTCCGACTTAATTTAATTTCGCGAATTTTATATCACATCGAGGTCACAGTTGCTCCAGCTGTCCTCTGAATTTCCGCCCGCTTTCCTTCCTTCTCCCATCGTGCTCCACCCTCTATTTTTCTTCCTCCTCTTTTTCCTCTTTTCTTTTTTCTTTTTTCTCTTTTCTTTTCTTTTTTTTTTTTTTTTTTTTCTTTCAACGGACCGACAATTTATGTTTTTTCGCTGGCAAGCCAGAGATTTAGAGGGACAGCAAACGTGGTTCTGGAATTCGTGCCAAAACCGTGCAATCTGAGCGATCGAGAGCAACGTTCCGTAAGCAACATAGGTCGAAAAAATCTGCTTCGTCATTCGATGGCATCACGATGCAACTTGTTCAACGACTCTACACCGTCACTCTTCTACTTACATACTTATCGCTTGCAAGTCATTCTGATCTCTCCAGATAACTCATTTTTATCGAAACATGTAACAATGTCAAGCAGCATAAACCTTGTACGTTGTAAATGCAATTGGCTGTCGTTACAATCGACAAATAACAGAGAAAAATTAATTACTAAATTTAAGTTATCTCACTTCAAAGAGGATTCACGATAAAAAAGACGAGGAAGCATTCGATTCTTAAAAACGCGGTCCATCTCTTTCAGACTTATCCTACATTAATCGGAATATTATACATTATAAGCTTCTTTTACGGATTCGTTTTATAAACATTTTTCCTGCTGTACGCGCCTGCCGATTGGGAATATTTAATTATCATCTATTCGATATCGGGCGCGCTAGTAATATATTTTCGATTAAATCGACGTTTCAATCGCGCCCTATCGAATCCGCGGACCGAGAATTTCCCTTAATTTTGTCGCGATGCATTTGCAATTGCATTTGCGATCGAAATTTTCGGATACCGAGAATAACGCAGAGATCGCAGTATCGAAGCTGTACACGAACCAGTTTCGACGATTCTCTGTTAGCCTAGACGTAACGAACATGCGACCTGGCCAATTAAATTCAATCGAAACCGACTGATCCGCCGGCGTGTCAATGTAGGTACATCGTAATTCCGCGTACTCTCGATCGGCGAATGAATAGCTCTGCGATTACTAAGAAACAAGTATCCCCGCTCAGTGTGCGCAATTAACGCGAGAAATGAAATTTCAAACGTTCGATTATGAAATTCACTGACACAGTTTTTATGCTGTCATGGTGTTTCCAGACGTTGCGAAAGAAGATTGCCCGCCTCCAGACAAAGAGATTATCTCGAAATCTCGCATGTCACGACGAATGATTTTATTGCCTCGCTTGTTGCTATTTAGGTCGTTAACATCTCAATTGCCATGCGAAATTTACACGTTCTGGTTACAGATGTCTATTTTCTAAGATACAACGAAAGCGCATTTTTCATTTTATAGTATCGTCAGACTACCTGTTTATTTACAGAATTACAATTCACGTTGGACTGGGTATTTCACTCTCCGTACAAGAGATTAGTAATGAAATTTGATTAAACGAAAAATTCCAAAATTAAACGATTTAAAACGTAGCACGTGATACCGATTAATCCATATTCATCTTGTTTCAATCGTTTTAAAATATTTATAGAAACGAAAACATCAATCGTCAGTAACCGCCGTAGTGATATGACGTGTTAATAGCTACTAAAACGAATATTTCTCACATACAGAATCTACTAAAAGACAGTTTCAGCAATTTCAAGTGTTCCAAGCGGAGAAATCAAGATCTGGAAGTGATCGAATCAATTAATCGTGGTTTTTTCGAAACCATTAGTCTAAATATAGACCATTGTAATTTACAGTCAATTAGAAGCCATTGTTCTCGATTCTCGCTGAACTAGCCGCAAATTATATGCATTATATATATATATATATTATATGCATATATATAATACATATATGTATACATCTGTATCTACATGCGTTATATACGTATAGATGAAAATAGATACCCGATACGAGTCAATAACCTCCGGCGAAATGGTCTAATATAATTTAGTAATAGTTCAATATACATACACATACATATATATAGGCAGAACAAGAGAGAGAGAGAGAGAGAGAGAGAGAGAGAGAGAGAGAAACACACGCTAAAAACGCCGCCCGTCCATCAGCTTTAATATTACGTTCTTTTATTTATATAATTGCCAATATCAAACTGAACAATAAATTTTTTTCACAATACAAAACTCTCGCGGGGATATTGATTGTTGTTGTGGAATTTTATAAAACAAACAGTTGTGCTGTCTTTTTCACTTTAGTCTCTTTTCATCTTGCTGACTTTAATGCCTAGTCATTGCGAGTGGAACTTTGGTCGAGATATTTTAGCCAAGGATTAAAGGCAAGTTGTTATTTGTCATTGCTAAAAATTTATCACGAATCTTTTTATCGAGCTCTTTAAGTCCTTGGGATCATTTCTGTTTGCCGATGCCTCAACTCAGCCCGATTGATTTATCGAAACGTTCGAAACCGTAACGCACCTAAATCCACGTTATGATCGGATAATCCGTCAGATCTAGCGTGAAGAAGAAACGACGGCAGAAACACGTGGGGAAAAGCGAGACAGCCGAGACGATCATGAAATTGAGTGTCACACGGGAAAGGGACGTGATCGGAGGGGAGGAGGTTCTTGCAGAGAGGGGAGAGGCTCTTACACCAGATTTATATATGTACGTTCGACAAGCTCGCGCTGGCCATTGCGAACTGCGTTCGCCAATGCGATAGTGTTCTCGTCTATCGTTCGATAGATACCTCGGTATCTCGGTTGTTCGAGGGGAAAAAATAGAGGAGCGGCCAAAAATTCTATTTTTATCTTTCGATAGAGAATTTGTCCGAAGTCTTGAACGAGCCGGGTTGCCTCGTCAAAGTTTAACCTCTCTGCGTTGCGTCACTCTTTTATCATCGCGCCGGCCGACGTATCGTCGCGATCGTGGATATAAGACGTCGCGATCCGAGTTGATAACAAAAGGCGGATAGGAGAAGATTGGATCGACGATTCGACGCTAGAGAAGACGCCGATGTTCGACCCAAGTTGGAAAAAATACCGGGTGCGAACGAGAGACAGTTTCGCAGCGAGTTCAAGGCTGAAGCCCTGAGGAGGCTCGCAGTCGGCAAGCTGGAGTCACTGAACGTGGACAAGCTGGGTGTCGAGAGCGCGTACTCGCCTGGATGAAGTTGCGCCAGATGACTGGCTGATCAGAAGATCAACGTGGACGAGCGAGCGTCACGACAGACACAGATAGGTACTTGACACTTGATCGTTGCATCTTTAGAAAATGTTTCGTCTCGAATGAAAATTCGAACGGTGAATTAACATCGAGGTGAATAGCGAGGAAATTAGTCGGCTCGGGGAAAACGGAAGTGGAAAAAGACTCGACGAACTAACGGTCGGAGATTGATCGATTAAATTGCACGAAAGTTAACAAAGCCGCGGTAAAAAGTATCGGAGACAAATTAAATCGTTCCTGTTCGCCGTCGGAAGAGACGCGTCGGTCTCTGTGAGTTTTAATGGAAAGCTCGTTCTTGCAGGTAGCTCGAAAGAGAGGGAAAGAGGTTTCCAAAGCGCAGAGAGATTGGACGTCTCTGTATCGGATTCGCTCACTGCAGGCTTTAACCGTCACCTGATCTCTATCGCGGCCGAACGAAATTCGACAGGTGAGTGAACGGAAGTCGCGGGACAATTTATCCGTAAATCGTGATCTAATAAAACCGTAGACAAAACGTTTGAGAAATAAATTGAGAAACAAACGATCAAAGGACGTGGAATCGTTGGAGTCGCCGTTCGGCGAATAAGCCAGCCGCGAATTATCGACAAACATCGGGCATCGATCGTTCAGACGTCGTTCTAACGACGAATCTTGCATAGCACTGATACAGCGAATTAAAATGAAACGGGATGTGATGTCACGCGTTACTTTGAAAATCCTGATTTTCATTTCACGTTACAATTTCTACATTATAATTTCGAGAACCGAACACACTTGCTACAGTATGCGCCACTCCATCTTCATCTCGTTAGACCGCTTCTACTCGTTGAAGCTCGAATTATGCTAAAACACTTCTCAAGTTTTACTCTTCAATTATTAAAGCGATGAACATGGAAAGACTTTTAATACAGTTAAGCAAAGAAAAATAGAGAGAGAGAGAGAGAGAGAGAGAGAGAGAGAGAATGGTCGAGTCGCAAGAAGTTTCAGCAGTTACAAACAAGACTCGCGAACTTGATTATTACATATGCTCATCTTTTTTTCTTTCCTTTCTTTCGTTTCAGTTTCAATTCAACTTTTCAAGTTGCGAATTACGTTCGAAAGAAAGATCTTGAAAGCATTTTGGCTCGAGGAGAAATAAACAGATTGCATTTTTTTCTCTATTTCTTTTTTTTTCTTCTTCTTCTTCTTCTTCTTCTTCTTTTTATCGAAAGACTGAAATCGATCGGATTGATAAAAATTTGCAATGAGCACGTCTGCCACTTTTGTCGGGTCTGTGACGCGATATAATTTCCGTGAAACTGGCCGTGAAATCGAAATCGATTCGGCGCTCGTCGCTCGCTGAAACCCGGAGAAACGAGGCCGCCGAACACAAAAGTCATTGACACATTTCTGTACGTGCGATACACGCTGCCAAACACCGTTGACAGCTTTCGCGTCGTAAAATACTTTGCGAATCGCAGCCAGAAACACGAGTTTCTTGAACTCCGACGACATATTTTCGATTCGGAATACTTCATGCGCGACGAAATCTACCATTGAACGCATACGCTACTGGCAGAAAAGGACGGACAATTGGAGGAATGTCAAATACGACGAGCGATAAGAGATTGTCAAATAGCCTGTCGAATCAAACGAAGGCGAAGGAAAAAATGGCTTTATTATATCGCGTGTCATTAGCTTATCAGTTGCTCGAGAATAATGGATAACATTGTGAGTGTTTTTGCTCAGATAAGAAACAGGTGGTTCTTCCAAGGTAATTCCAAGTAAATTTTTATTGACAACAAACAAAATTCGATTAAATCGCTCGGCTGTTTTTTTTTTTTTCTTCTTTTTTTACTCCGATCGCCTACGACTGCAACTCTCGTAATTCTTGTCTTTAAATTGCACTTGCGGACGCAGATCGAATTAGTTATTCAATTCGTTCGTTTCGGTTGACCAGAATTTCAAATTTGCAATTGCGCATGAGTCGGACAGGTGTTCGCAAATGGACGCCGCGTTTCCACGTAGCGCACCGACGAAACCGACGTTTCATCGATCCATATTGACGTAGTTTGCAATCGAAGCAAGACGAGATATCGAGTTACGAGAGTATCGTGAAAAGTCGTGGCACGGCTCGTACGATTGTCCGAGTTTTCAACGAGAGACGTTGCTGCTGACAAAGTGTGGAGAATTGTTCTCGTTCGGAGCAGCAAGGTCGCACAGGAAATAGCGCAAAACCTCAATGAATAAGAATGAGCGTAATCAAGTGGAAAAGTATCTCTTCTAGAACGAGGCAGGAAACGGAGAACCATTTTTAAAATTTCGTCGAGCCGAGATCGGGCCATCGACGGCCGACGTCTTAATTTTTCAATATTAGAATGACATGGCGCGCGGAGTTGATTCACACGAAACGATAAATCATTTAACTCCAGAAAAGGGTCAATTAATGGGGACGTAGCGGGTTGTATACGACAAAGCGTTCAAGATTAATTATCGCCAAAGAATCTCACGATAATTATCGGTTGTTACTTTGCCCTTGTAATTCATTATCTTTTCTGAAATTTCTCGGGGCTTGCAAAGGATCAAACTCGAACGGACCATTGATCAAGAAGATATATATATGTCTACACAAACTTACAATATCATAAAAAAATTCGTTAATCTAAAAAGTCGTTAATCTTCTTCAGCTGTCTAAGGCGATTTTATTGACCCGCTGTAACGATACGTTTAATCTTAATTCTAGCGAAAGAACAACGAAGTCTACGAAGATATTAAAACTTATAATTTTTTGGTTTTTAATTCTTTGATAACACAACGGCGATATTCGCTGAAAAACAGAAATGATATATTACGATCGATCGGTGCTGAATTAAAAAGAACGTTCGTACCAATTCGAAAAAAAAAAAAAATTAAATTAATTTCAGCAAAAACTACGGTTATCGAAGTTCGCGTTATCGGGATAATTTTATTCCATCTGGAGAGCTACGAAATTACGATTTATCCCGTCAGGGGCGCGAAAAAATGGAATTAATACGTTTTAATTCCAGAAATAATGTACCCTCTACGCCTAGGAAACTTTTTCAAGCGTTATGCATAATATTAACGCGACGCATATTTCTTTCGCCGCGTTTTTATTTTTATTTATCGACCGAATGACCAGCGGTGAATTAACATTTATCAAGCTCTTCGCGTTGACAGAATCGACAAAGAAAATAATTGGAAATTTATTTTCCAGCGCGCGCATATTTATTGAATATTCGAAATAATTTGTTTACCGAGTGATAAAGCAATACGTCCGCGTTATGATTTATGGATGAACATTATTCATTTTCATTATCTGTAATGTGTTTCCACGCGTATGCCTTTATATTCTATCGTTAAACATAATACGTCCCCATCGGTCGAAAACTTTCTCTCCGTCTATTTCTTCTCTCCGCCGTGTTCAAAGATCTGCCGTGCCGAATTTTTCATCTGCCGCTGTCGACAGAGTCCGCGAATAATTATAAACACGCGGACGCGGGAGCAAACGTATAATCAGGCGGACTCGCGGGCTCAACAACGTTTCGCTTTTTTTGAAAACGGAATTAAAAATGCAACACGCAAGCAACGTATCACGCTTCAATTAAGGTGGACGGATCTCAAACTCATCACTGCTTCGAAAAGCATCTCTTCACAGAGAACCGGGCTGTTTCAAAATTACAATTATTTCTTTCTTTTCCCGCGAGTGTTTCGCGTTTCCGCGTACACTCCTTTGGTAAAGTTCCCGACCATCCGTCTCGCGTGGTCGATTTAAAAAATTATTGCCCTTGATATCGTATTTGAACGTTTACGAAATAAATAGTTCCCATTCGGCCACACCTACCTAAATCACGAATTTACAACGCTTCATCTGAATTTTTCGTCGATGCAGTTTATTCGCATAGTAATTAGGTTCGTTGCGACCATGATCGATCGATCGACTTATCAATCTCTTTAATCGCAACGAAAGCTTTCATGTACATCGTACATTGTTACACTTAACAAACCTATCTTTCATATCGGCTTTAATTTTTGGCAAGTTTTCAGTTAATCGCGTCTTCGATAAGACCTATCAACCTATCGTGTGAGAAAAAGAAATGCCGATAGTACTTGTAAATAAGAGTTTTCTTAGTAACTCTCCAATATTAATAGAGAGTAAATAGTTACATATACGTTTAATGTGTAATTACACGTGCTTTTACATTTTTATCGATCGCGACGCGTATCGATAATCGATACTGTCCCGTCGGATTATCGATCCATAAATTATATCCCGAGTCGTCCCTAAAGTACGCGATTTTGAAAATTGATACTGTAAAAAATTGTGCCACTCTTTTATGTCACTCACTTTAGCCGCAGGACGATTTGACATTCTCTTTCACCGACGATCCGTTTGTGAATCGTTGAACGCTGGAGCGCACCGCGACGAAAGGAATACCTGAAATGAAAAAACGCTCATTAAGCAATTACACTGGGAAACTTTCCTTTGAAACGTTCTCTCCGTGATTAACAAAATCAGGTATAAATCTCGGGACAGGAAGTTCGGAACTCGTTCGAGACGCTGACAGCGCGGCGAGCGATCGTAATAACGAAGAATAAATTTCCCCGCCGTCCGAACTTTCTTCTCGTCCGAACGAGTAATTAAGTTTTCGAGCAGCCCGGCCCGGCGACCACTGTCACCGCCAACACCGCCAAAAACCCACTTTCGTTTCGTCATCGGGCGAAATTTTTCGCGTGTGCGCAAGTACGAGCGAAGGAAAGGAGAAAAGAAAAAGAAAGAAAAAAAAAAAAGGAAAAAGACGCGTTTCTCGTGGCAGTGTTTACGTGTGTCGTGGGTGATATTCTTTAAAACTAGGCCGACACGGGTCAGCCGTTGCTTTGTTCGTCTTGTTTTCGATCGTAAGTCGAGCACAGTCTCGTAAAATCGGCTTTCGGAAAAGGTCAAACGCAGCCCGCGTTCCAGGCATTAATATTCGATAGGAATCGAATCCGCAGACCGAGCCAAACTGCCGCCCCGAGCTTGTAAATTTACATTGGAAATCGGCTGGAACGCCTGAACAGGAAAAGAAGTTTTCCTTGGATACGAACCGACGTGGCGGAGCGACGCGTTTCGGACGACGTTATCAGATACGAGTTTTGCTTTTCCCAGCGCAAATTACATGATCGAGCGACCGTCAGACGGAATCGGTCAACCTTCTCTCCTACCTGTTTCCACTATCACGTAACGCTTTCTTTCCGCGGGTATCGTCCTACCTGCTTTGTTCTCTGTACCGAGCCGATGCGACGGTCAATTAGAATACGTTAACCTAACCAGAACGGTGGTCGAATAAAATCTTTTATCTCGCGCACGTTATTACCTGCGATTCCCCGTTATCGAAACCGCCCAGGGAAACGTGATTTTACAGCGACGGAGAGAATACGGCGGCGTTACATTAATATTCTATATGGATCGGGTTCGTGAAATAGCTGAGAGAGACCGACGCGATGAAGCTGGTGAATTTACATCGGAGAACGGCACGATGTAAAGAAAAAGTAAGGTTGGAAAGCCAGGTCGGAATATACGACGGGAGGATATATAACATGTTCAAAACACGAAGTTAATGGTCCCGGGATATTAGCAGAAGTGAAACGGGAAATTTGATCTATGAACTTGGAGCGAATTGAATTGATCGAACGGTTGGGCTGAAAATAGACATAATATTATATATATATATATATGTACATATATCAGAGAGGAACACGTTCGTGCATTCTGTCCCGGCGGGTTGCACGACGCGGTGATTAATTGAAACTAAAAATGCGATAATGCGAGTAAGACGTTTTGAAATCTCAAGATAAAGGCGGTAGCACGCGGCAGACATGAAAATCGCGTGGAACGCTATGGAAAAACGGACACGATTTATCACCAGGTAATCTTTGCTTTCGCAAGAGCGTTGTTCTCGTTATTTTTCTCTTTTAAGTTTTCCGTATATGAAATTCATCGGCGTTTCTGGTGCACGAAACCGTGCGACCCGCGCATTTCCTACAGGTACACGCATTTTACCTTATAAAATCTAATTTCATCCCGCGCAACGAGATCGCTTGGCAACGCCAACTTTGAATTTGCCAAGGCAGAAAATCGTTTCATACCTCGATGACTTTACAAATCTTACGCGACTATTTCTCCATTCGAAATTAACATTCTCCGAATGTCGTCTGCATCTTCACGTATGCTTTCCTTCAGTTGCTACACAGAACTCTCCGTGATAATACTCTGTATTTCTTGCCTTTGTTTTTCTTTTTCTTCTTCTTATCATTATTTTCTTTTTTCCTTTCGTCATTGCGGCGGCTAGATTTCACAAAACGAAACTGATTTCACGGATGTCTCTTCGCGTCCCAATTAGCCAAGTACGTGGCTAATTCAACGTGCATTTGACTGCGTGCGATTAAGTAATTGCCGGCGATAAGAAATTAGCATGGAACGAGCATTACGTTGCCCGATCCAGCCGGTAAAGTTAATCTTTAATTTACGCTAACCGTTATTGCCTGGTGGACTGACCTTTAATATTGCTCACGCGAAACTGTTCACGAAATTGTTTCCAGAATGAAAGGATAATGCAACTACTAGCCAAAAGATAACGCAACCGTACGCGCGACGGTTAAAAATATTTAACGAAAAAAATCTAAAACAACCGATGCAACCGACGTTTATGTCGAAGATAGGAAAACGTATCGGTAAATAAGAACCTTGACGAACGAATACATAACGTGCATTAATATGTCATGTATTTTTCTTTGGTTTTCCACTTATAAATAATGCAACATTTATGCAATACACGTAAACAAATTCCAATGGTTTTAGCATTCACTTGGAGATAACTTAACGTACTAGTCTAGCTAGTCTACGTTAACAAAATTGAATAGATTATTTCCCTAATTAGTGCTTTTATTTCTCATACTTGTCATTTCGACATAATTTTTCTGTTGTCTTTATTTCGTTCTCTATCGACGCTAATAGCACTTTTCGCAATGCACTTTTATGGAATTTTACGGACACTTGACTCGCTGAAGTGCATTCAGTTTATCAGACAGCAAATGACTGAAATACACGTAACAGATAACGAATTCGACGTAACGAAAAAAAAAAAAAAAAAACCGTGATTGTAATGATCTACGCAAGTCTGTGAACCGAATGGACTGTTTTTTTTTTTTTTTTATCACGATACGTCAAGCGTACATATGTACGTCGTGCCGTGTTCGAAATATGTTGAAGATAAGAGGGACAAGAAATAGAAGCAGAGTTTCGAACAGATTTTTCGAAAACGTGGCAGTACTTAAATTTTGAAAAGTCGTCCAAGCAACGAGATGTTTTCGTATATACTCCAGATTGTAGACGATAAGTAAACGTTGATTCGCTTATCCGAAATCGATCGGACGACGCTCGAAGGTTCCCGTGGACCATTTCGCCGGAGAAAACGTTCTCAAACGCTTTGGAAATTTCCAGGATGCCCCGACAGGCACTCCCGAATCTTGAAGTTTGAAGAAAGGAGAACGGGGAAAGGAATATTTCCTGGGAAATTCCGTGCGGACGACTCGAAGGAATAATTTCATGGTATATCGGTGAACGTCCGGCCGGGAACAATCTTGTTTATCCATATTGAAGACGAATTGAAATTGATAGAAAGGAAAGGAAAGAACGTAGGGGGAGGGGGCCTATCTTCAAGGATTAGGTCCGTTCGGCTCGTGCAGCTATAACGCAAAGGAAAATATTGGCGGCGAGGTAGCCCGGTATACGTCAACAAAAGCGGCAGTAGACTGCCGATCGACTTTCAGAGCTGTTTCCGTGTAAGCTTCGCGAAGGCCCCTTTGGGACACGGAGTGCACTCGAACGTCGATCTCTCTTTCGATTTATTCTATCTCGAAATGTGTATAGTATACATACGCCCACACCGCCTAGCTTCTGCCTCTGCTTACGAGTGCCGTTCACTCTCTCGCGAGCTGCTTCTCGGAAAAGAATTTCCCGAATACGAAGTATTAACGGTAACGTTATCGCCAAAAATCGGCTCCATTCGATTTTCGCTCGTGGGTCTTGCTAACAACAAAACCCACGACTGCCTTGCTCTGAGACACTGGTTTCATTTAACGGCGAAGAATTTCTCGTTCCTGGTGATAATCTTTCACTCCAAAGTAACTCGCAACAGATATTTCTTCGAATTTGCGAGTAAAGAGACGTTGGAAATAATTAAGAGGAAAACAAGAATTGACAAAGAAGAAACCGAGAGTTGCGGAAAATTTGAACGAGAATAACTCCTAGTTTCGCAAATATGTAACATACGCCTTTGTGCAACAGTTAATCGTACTCGGTGTATTTACCATCCAGAAAGAAAGGAAATGCAATATGGCTGGCTATAATATTGGAAAATTTTATAGCAGGGGAGGCGAATAGATGGTCCATTATCTCCGAATAGCTCCATAATTCGCGTAGAAAAAAAGATGGTGCCAGTCTACCGAGAACATTACGAAAATGAACAGCGCGGGGAAAAAAGCGTAATACGATGAAATGAAAAAAAAAAAAAAACCGTGGCATAATGAAACATTGCGTATCAAAACGATAACTATCACGTTGTGGAACTCGTTAATGACGTCGAGTTGCCCGCCAATTTACATGCAAATATCTCGATGCGAGGCTGAGAAGCCTCTTTTACTCATTTACCTGAGTAATTTCGCGAAAAATTTACATCAGACTACTTTCGAAACTTTCGAAAGACATCGTCAGATTTGAGTAAGTTTCGAAATTTCGTTTCAAACAAAAAAAGAAGAAATATTTGTCTCCACAGATATACACGCACGTGTTCCAATGGAAATTTTATGGAATTTTACGTCTACGAGAGATTTTCGTTCGAGATCGTGTTTCGTCAAGTCCCTATTTCAAACTCCTCTTTCACGCCACCATGTTTAGTCGCATGACATAAACAGAGGACGTATGCTAGCCAGGAATTTCTACCCATGTTTGCACGGAACGATTCGAGGGTACACAGGCGATCGATTTTTCACTCGGCTCGCCGTGAAATATTTGACGATGTCAAGTTTTGCTAACCAAACGATGTGCTCGTCCAAACTTGGACGAAGTGTTAAAGATCCCCAGAACGGGAAGTCTCATCGCCTTTAACGCCTTGTGGCGTGTTTCGTCGAGGTCGTCGCACTTCGAGGTTAAGTTCGATATTCTCTGTGTCTTTCCACAAGAGCTTTTCTTCTCGTGTACGAGACGTGTACGAGACGACCACATTAACATGGTTATTTATTTTTCTAAATTGTCAAATTGACGGATTGTCGAATATGCGGAACATTGTCACGTTGCTGTCGTGAGTGACGATTAGAGGATTGGCATGGAGTTTGTATCAATGGCATGCACCCGACAAAGTGCCCTGCACTTTATATGACTTCTTTGCTTTTTCCGCGTATTAAGCGGTCAAAGCCTTCAGAAGTTAAATGACTCTTTTCTCGACTAGACATGTGCAGTAAAATCGAGTTAGTCTAGTTAGAGTAATGGTCAAAATTGATGAATTAGAACACTCAATTAGTATTTACTAATTTTGAGATCAAGTTGTTGCTTCACTACTGCCTATATAATTGTATTGCAGTCGGTACAAGTATAGTTAAATACAATGTTATGCGAAATCTACGACTTGGAAATAGTTGAAGTTTAAAGTTGTGTTTGATCTATTTCAGAAATCATAAAAAATGGCCTTAATGTGGTATATTGGGATTGTCACGATCATAGGTATGTTGGAACAATTTATAAGTTTAGTCAACTTTATAAAGTTCTTGTAAATAACAGTTAATATTTCAGTTGTAGATAAAGCATGGGCAGATTTGAAAGTCTCGACTCAAGATTTAAAAGTTCATGTAAATAACAATGAATTATTTGAGGTATACTTGACGTAAGTATTTCTATATAAATACGGATAAAGTGATAGTACAAGTATAAGTAAAGTAAAAGTATAAAACAATCTAAGAGAAATAAGTATACACGTTGAACAAAACATAAATTATTATTTATAATCTGTAGACTAATTATATTGCTATAATTTCTAGATATTAAGTGTGATATTTTCATTTTATGTCAATTTGAAAATATCTTCCTTTAAAATATTAGTCCAATTGAGTGTTATGTTATGTTGTGTTTTAGGAAAATTTCACAGATAGAGTCGCAAAACTGATAACATTACACAATGATAGCGTGGAAAAATTGTAGTACTTTGAACATTATCTTATAGCTATAGCAAAAGGAGATAAATCTTCTTTATGTCTCATTTTAGACCCATAAATTGACTAATTAATGAACATACCAAATTTACTAATACTTGTTTAATTATTTCATGCAGGGAAAACTCAAGTGTATTGGCAACTGTAACGATAGAAGTGCAACATCCAGATTTAGTTTCTATCATTCCATCCACTTTCACTATTACTGGAGGTAATATAGAGAATGTATCTGTAAAAGGTCTCAGTGCAGGACATTCGATTGTTAATCTTAATGTCACACCCAGCTACATTACGGAGTAAGTATATTTATGTTACAAATCAAAATTCAAGTACTTTAATTTGCAAATAAAGATTATAGTGTTCGTTAATCTACAAATTCTTATGGACTAAAAAATCAAATCACTGTTGATTTCTGTATGATCAGATATAATATCAATATTTACTTCTATGATTAAGTTGCAAAAGATTCTGATCGACGTTTTACATTCACTAGTATTCAGTGGTTTACACAGATAACCTCCTGACCTATACTTGTCATCGGATCGTCTACAGAAAGTTCAGTCAGTCTGCACTCATCTGTCCTGATTAAAACATGATACACTAGTTACTAGCAACAAGCATGTATCAGTACATTCACTTTTAAAATTTTTAATGACACCAAATTTAACATAATCATCTGTATTAATTTATTGTACTCTGATATTTATATTGTAAAGTTTGTGCTAAACTAAATTGAAGTTGGAAATTGACGTTAAAAGATAATGACACTTTTTAAAGTGATTTTAATACCTCAGGACCAATTAAACAAAATTGACTTAAAGTAAGACAAAGATTATAAAATTGTAATACTGTGTTAAATTTGTTACAGTACTTAATATTTTATGTTTTTACAGTTTTTCACAGGCATTCGTCAGAGTGACAATTGAAAAATCAGATGTACTTTACCACACAAGTACTGTAGTAGGTTGGATATACTTTCTAGCATGGAGTGTAAGCTTCTATCCACAGATATATAGCAATTACAAACGCAAAAGTGTTGTTGGATTAAATTTTGATTATTTATCGTTAAACTTGGTTGGTTTTATTATGTATGCACTATTCAACTGTGGCCTATTTTGGATACCAGAAGTTGAGGTAAATTAATGTGCGCAATCGGTATAATTCTTTTAATATCACAGCTTTATTTAATGTTGCACTTTTCAGCTCGAGTATTTCAGGAGATATCCAAAAGGTTTAAACCCTGTACAAGTGAATGATATCTTTTTCGCTTTGCACGCAACATTTGCAACTGTGATAACTATTATTCAATGTTTCGTTTATGAGGTAATTAATTAAAATATATCACAGGTGAATATATTGTAGTTTTGTAAAATTTTCTGTAAATTTTAATAAATTTGTTATCCTTTTTAGATAGGAAATCAAAAAGTATCCATCACAGCACGTATTATTCACGGGATATTTGCATTATTTATTTTAATTTCTATGATATTAGCTATAGTAGCAGTAATAACGTGGCTTGATTTTCTATATTATTGTAGTTATGTTAAATTGAGCATAACGTTAATTAAATACGTTCCACAAGCATTTTACAACTATAAAAGAAAATCCACTGTTGGTTGGAGCATTGGCAATATATTTTTAGACTTTACAGGTGGTATGTTGTCAATGCTACAGATGATACTTAATGCATATAATTATGGTAACGTATAACGTGTAAAATGTAAAATTAATACTGCATTATTGAAAAGTAACTGATGTGATAACTCCTTTTTTAGATGATTGGGAAAGTATTTTTGGAGATCCCACAAAATTTGGTTTGGGATTTTTTTCAGTTGCATTTGATATATTTTTCATTATACAACATTATGTTCTATACAGGTATGTATATTTTTATTTCTACATCATAAACTATTTCTTCGCTAACAACTTTATAGAATATGTAATGCTTGCGTTTTTTTCAAAAAATTACTAAAATGGGGATATTAAGAAAACACTAAAAAATGCATGTCGGTTATACTAATGCACATTTAAGAAATGTTAATAGAAATTTTATTTGTTAATATGCATTGAAAATAATAGCATTTATTGCATGTGCCAAAAAATAAATAACTTTCATGTTTCATAAGTCTTAATTAATCTTTTACGTTTAATTATCTCATAACAAAAATTGAAATTGACTACATTTTAAAACTCATAAATGTAATTAATAGGACTCATAATTGTCAACATAGATAAATGTACGTAAAATTTGATAGATACTTTATATACATTGCTTATTACATCCGCTTAAATCAGTTCAATTCTCACAAGTATGTATGTGCTTTTGCTAGTATGAATTGTAAATATGAGGCAGCAAAAACAATTTATTTACAGATTTAACCATGAAAAGATGATTGACCTCAAAAACAGAATATAAGCACCTATCATCATCAATTTTATTTAAAATCATCTCAGAACCGTGTACTTATTTTTGCCTCCAAATTTGTACTAAGTAAAGAACCATTAATTTTACAAAATAAATAACCAGGATATAAAAAATAACCAAATACAGTATGACCAAAAAAAGATTTCATGTGAAGATTCAGTGGAATATTTGAAGAATATAATTTGTTGTTATCGAGATTTTATTATTGTTAATGCTATACAAAATTTCCATTCCACTGAAAAATATGGAGCATATCTGTTGTAAATGATATTTTTACTACTTTTATGAATCTCGATTGGTTGTTAATGTATAAATAAAAGAGAAGAAACCTTGGTTATAATAATTGTAACCATGTACTAATATGTTAAACGATATAGCAAATATATCAAATGAAATCGATTACAAAAATAAAAATCATTTCATTAATTTTCTATCTTTTGTTATGAATAATTGTAAGTAATTGTTTTAATTCTTTTTAAGTTATTGATATTGTAATTGTTCATGATTTTACATTTGCGTTTATCTTGAAATTATAATAAAAATTGTCATCTGCATGCCATTGTGCACATCAATCTAATTATAAATATCAATACTTTTAAATCTCAATAGATTTCAAAATTAAGCATTTTATATTTAGTTTGTATTATGATGACTTTTAAGCATGGTATAGAAGCTACCTTTATAAAATAGATTATAATAAAGTAATTGTGTTATCTAATTATTAAAACTTGGAAAAGTTTTAATAATTTTTGGTGTCATTCCACTGCATTATATATCAAACACAAATGGTTAGTGTCTTTGTAATTAATTGTTGTAAAAATCCTATACTGATTTTTACTTTCTACAAAATGAAATAATAAAATCCCCCTCAAATATTAAAACCACAGAAAGATTAATGTTTGAATAAAGAAATGTGTATTCATTTTGAATAAATGTGGTTATTGCATGCGTGTGTATGTTTGCCCGCGCGCGGCCAGACGTCCTGTATGTGTGTGTCGTGTTGTATCTTTACTAACAGCACTAATTGAACTAACATTTTGCAATGAGTTATATTTTATCGAAGAAAACGTGTACCATATAAAAGTAGAATCACTCACTACGTACAAATGCATTCTTGTTTATTTGTCCTTTTGTCATAAAGAAAAATTATATACATAATAGATTACTCTCCACAGGGATCGTAAAGAATATATTGAAATACCTGGTAACAATTATGGAGAATCGCAAGAAAATGCATCGACTAGTACCACTGCTTGACTTTGTGTTACTACTATCAACCAGTTGCTTGTTTATCTCTATTATAATAAAAAATAATCCATCTATGATTCAAATCGCAAAAGTGGCGCCAACATGGCTACCACTCTCAACTTATACATTATTTCAAATTTTATTCATACCAACTAATATGCGATGTGTCCATCCATGAAAACTGCGAGGCGATGTAACCATACGGCAACATGTTACGATACACTTGCGCAAATTCAGTCGCGAAACGAAATAATCCACTTACTTTTACAACGAATACGTATTTAACGCGCACCGATTACGAAGATGTAACGGAAACTGTTACTCGAACTTAGTTCGAGAAAGTATCGATATTTCGATTCGATTCAATATGCAATGCGTAGCCATCTAGTGGCCGGATTATACACTATCTATGTAGCAGGACGTGTTATATAGTTAAATTCAGTAGTATTATTTACTCAAAAAAAGAGGTAAGTTTAATTTCACTGTTGATTTGATTATGAAGAGATTCATAAAAAACCATAAAATATTATCATTAGATAACAATTGAAGAATGTAATATAGATTGAAAATAGATTTAAACTCGAATATAACCTCTTTGTATGAATGTACTATTTACTTTTCTGTCATTACTATTTTGATCACTAGTGACAGAGTAAAATTAATGTGTATCATTGATTTTTTTTCAATATGTATTCACATTTCAGAATGAATGTATCATCTCTTTTGCGATCAACACAGTCTACGCTGTCCTTATATAGAAAATTGAATTGTTGGACAGCAGCAATAACAAAGACGCATAGAAAATTATATTTAAATACCTTTCCTGTCCGTCTTGTTTTACCAGATGGAAGTAGCATTAATATCAACTACCACGAACCAAGAAGGATAATTACTCTCCCTCTTAATATAGATGAGCTTTCTGAAGAAGAGAAACGACTTAGATTGGGAAAACGTAAAACGGTAACTAAAGCAAAAGTAGTGGAAGAATACCAAGATGACTTTGATGAAACTCAGTTTTTTAAGTAACTTACTTAATTGCATTATTCTGTAAATATTACATATTACACTAACTTTACGTTACTCACCTCTATATACAAAACACATCTTTTTCTGATTATAAATAGATCTACCATAATGAGTTTTAAAATATTAAAATGACTTGTACTATAGATATATATATCACGTACGTATTAAATATAATATAATAAAATTATAGATGTATTTAGAAAAAAATTTATGCATTTTTATTTCTCTTTTTCATGCTAAGATATCTTAATGCAAGATATCTCAAACCATTGATTAACTAGAATAGTCTGGACCAATGCTTTTTCATGTTTTGGGCATCAACTAATGCCTGTTCTCAGACAATGATTAAACACAGCAGAAATAATATCCAAATAAAATATTGAAATTCTGTTTGGTAAAATAATAATGATGTTACAATTTTTTAAAAAATTGATTTTAATACATATGAGATACGTAATTGTTATCAATCATGAACATTGTAGATACAAACGTGGATAATCATCGATGAAAAAGTGAAAGTAAACGATTACAGACTTTGCATTCAATAAGTGTCTCGTGTAAACGCACGTTTTCTCCGCATATATTATACGATAGAAGAGATCGAATGTATTAATAAAAATAAAAAAATCACTGTAGTACTGCTCATAGGAAGAAACCTTGGAATGAAATTGCACAAGATGATTGCATTGATTATTCATTTAGATTTTTTCGTTGCTTTGGCAAAACGTAAACTACGACGACCTTGCTTTCTCTGACTACGTACATTTGCTTCCACTGATTTTTTAATTAATCATGAATTATTGGTGAAAAGTATCGTGAACGAGCTTTCAATAAAACAAGAGAAAAAGAGAGAAGAAAGTAATGAATCGTTTAAAGATATCGATTTTTATTATTTAGAAAATAAGCAGAAAAAGCCAAGATTATTCAGATTTTTATCCTTCTTTCTTAAAGATTAGTTCTACACCAGTTTATCATCGATAAAACGATAATATTTTAATAAGGTAAATAAGGTAAAATAGTTTGGTAGATATTGAAGAAAAAAATCTCTTGTGTAAAACATATAAATTGTTTAAAACTACGTAAACACGGAAGTGACAAGAGGAAGGGACAACTTTGCGTCAACTGTATTAATCGATCTGAGTTGGCGATTGTTCGCGAAAGCGAGCCACGATCCTTTCTATCGCGAGAAGGGGCAACCAAGAGTCCATTTTCAGTTTCGGTACGATGATATAATGTTTAGTTCGTGATATAATGTGTTGTTCGTATGCGATTGTGCGGATGCTTTCGATAGTAGTGAAACTCCTTTATTGCGACAGCCCAAGAAAATTTTGCGGCCTTTGTTAGGCAACGGCGCATAGCACATACCCCGACCATAAGGTGCCAGGACGCATTACGAATTAAACAGTGATGCTTCGTTACACGTCTGATGGTTTTACGCGGTAGAGAAACATTGTCGTTTTCTAGAATATGAAAATCCAAGATTCCAAATATCTTAAGGTGTCGAATTTAAATGAAAACTATAGTTCGCAATGTGATATTCTTTTTTTATATGGTTTTTATTATAAGCACTATAATAAAATATAAGTGCTATATTAAGGATTAATAGGCGTATAAAAGAGAGTCTAGACGAGGAGTTTCACTTAAATATCCCATAGGAGACGATAGCCCTTAGAATGCTCAGTGAACCAAAGAACGACGGAAAGGCAAAGTTATCGTCGACAACATCCTGAAGAGATCGCGATGGAGGGAATGATCGTTGCCGGGAGACACGGCAAATAAACGCCGTTCGCTTATGGCAAGTAAAGAGACGTGGTCAGACTATGGTGGGAGTCAGTTCTGTTATAGTAGGCCACGAGGTAGCAGCCCCGGTGTTCCTGCAGGTGTAGCACGATCGCCACAAACTCTCTCTTAGTTTCTGCTGGCGCGCCAGGCTTCTCGTTTTGCCGGAGTGCGCCGCTCCGTGAAAACCGAGCTACGCTACGAGATCGCCTCGAAAGCGATCCGGACAATGAAAACGCGAAATTTGTGCGATATCGCGTGATAAATTAGTGATCGAACTAATCGAACCGTTCGAAATCTGGCGAATTAACAACGTACACCTCATCGATTTCTATTAATTTATCGCTGCATCCGCTAAGAGATTACAATTTCAATTGCAACTTGATCGTCGACGATCAAACACTGACATGAAACGACGTCGTCTTTATTGGCCACGCACGGATCGATAATGTTTGCGATTGCATTGCAAAAATTTCCGGATCGTAAGCGATCGATACACCACAAACTTTCCGTCAATTAAGTGAAGCATCGTGCAAGTATAAACCGTACGAGCGGTGCGTTCGATTGCCGATCGCTTGACCGTTTAAAGTGCACCGAGCCTTTAGAAGGAGAAAGCAGGAGAAGTTGAAGAGTTCAGCCAGCTGAAAAAAAGCGCCTTTCGTTGACAATCACGATTCGTCGGATTCAATCTTGTTTCCAACTCTTATTTTCCTCCCAGTAACTCGTTTTCTTCGAAATCGCAAACAGCTCGCCGCAAAACAAAATCGTTTAAATTAAAACAACGATAAAGAAGAAGAAAAAACAAGAGAATGAAAATTGCATTCTAAAAGACATTGACAGAGTTTATCCATCGAACAGCAAGGGAAAATCGAGAGAGAAAAACGAAAATTGTTGATCGAGCAAGTCACGGTTAGCTTTGATCGTTCGTCTATTTTTTTCTATCAGACGTCAAATGTTTTGCGACTTTATAATTATTCCGTATGCTAACAAAACGAGAAAATGAAGGAATATTAATTCTTTCTCATTTCAAAGTTTCTTATCGCGATCTGTGAACACGTGCTTTTCTTGGATTTTAACACCGGCACGCGGACGATGGATTTTTGAGAAGAACTCGTTTTTCCAGCCGGTTCACGAACGTGAGATGATTAGCAAACTCTTGTTGATCTTTTGGATACTCGGATGCATCAATCTTTATGGTATGCTTTTTCTTTATGTTTTTATTATTTTTTCCGCGGTGTGATTGAATAATTTTTAGATTAAATTTAAATCGTCTCTTCAGTTAAAAACCATTATATTTTATCAACATTATTAATAGTTTGTTCTTGTTATCATAATTTTGAAAAAAAATAGTAATTAATTTATTGATATTACTAATGCGCGAAATTAAGAATTAATTTATTGATATTACTAATGCGCGGAATATTTAATTTTTCTAAAATATTATGTTGCAATAAAAGAACAATGAGAGCGCATTATTTATTTATATCATTGGAAATTCTTTTATCGATGATATTTATCTTATTTCAATCGTTCTAAAATATTTATAAGAATAAGAACGCCGATTAAAAATTGCCCAATTAACAGTGATTGCACTTATTTTTTTATATTAGCAGTCACGATATTTCTTTTTTATTCTTCCAGTGTATACTTAGTAAATTCCGTTCTATGAACCGTTAACAAATTGGGGACAATTATTTAATCATGTAATCGGACGTTGAGGTCATCAACGGCGATGTCTTAAATTTTAAGCGTGTTTCTTAACCGATATTTGTCCACTACCGACGTCTGTTTTCACTCGCGTCGTTGGGCAAGGCCCAAGAAACTTTTTCCACGAGTCTGATTGCGCTCGTAAACCTCATCCATCAATTTGCTTTAGACTTGAGCAGTGCTCGAAGATTGCAATATAGATTGCGACAGAAGTACTAACGAATTAAATGTTTCTTGCTGTCAAAAAAAAAAAATTCATTTTTCATCAAAAAATTCTTGCAGTTCGTAAAATTTATCATAATTGTAATTTCTAGTATCTTAAACAAAAAAGCATCGATTCGTGTTCACTGGTCGGTGAATACGAAGATGAAAACCCTAGCGACAAGTTTAACAAACGGAGCCAGATCATCGCGACTCTTGATAAAATTATTCCAGCGTCAGTGAAAGCGACTCTGTCACGGTACTAATATTATATGCACGCGTCGCAGTGATTTCATATAAATTGTCTCGACTGGCGCACGAAATTCGCCGACGAATTTCCTCGGCGTTTCGGCCATTCACGAGCGTTCACCGTTTGCGAAAGTGGTGTTCACGATGGTATCGTGAAATTCTTGGAAAAATTTTACCATAAAACGAGATATGCTTTTCTATTAATTTTAGCAAATAAAGAAGGAAGCAGTTATAAACTGCTTTTATTAAAATATCTGATGTCGTAACACTCAAGCGTACCGTTGAAAAAAGACAAAGTTCTAGGAACTTTTTATTCGCTTAGACGCCGTAATCAGCTATGTTCATTCGTGTAATACATGGTCGCGTGAAGCGCGTACGTGTATCTATATCACATAAATTTGTAGCGTGTCCATGACCGTGAAACTGGAGCCAGTTACTTTCCTTGTCTCTAACAGAGTTAAAATCTTATTCCTACGATTTATAGATAAATCTACAAAAAGCTCGATAAATTGTAAATTTGAAAACAGGGAAGAATTTTCAGAACGACGGAACTGAAATCTCGCGCCTTCGTAAGAGGCACTTCCTCCGTTAATTGCTTTCTTTTATAATTAATTCGACGCGTTTCCACGCAGAGTTCACTCTACATATCGAAACAATGAAAATGATCCGAACGAATATCAGTCCGTAAACGCTTTCTTTTTCAGTAACAGCCTACTTTCAAAGTGGCGTGTACAATGGCAATTGTTTCTGATGCGTATTTCGGACACGAGGTACATTCACGATATATCGATACAGAATTTCGTTCCTTATTCTCGACGATTCGCATGTGCCGTCGTTCCAAATCGTTTCCGTAACAGCGCGTCGTGTCTAATTTACCTAACACACGTGTCAATCGGCTTTTGACACAAATCAGACTTGCCAAACGACTCGTGCCGGATTTGACCTTTTCTCGCCTAGAATTTTGCCTCTCGTCTGTTGCGTACGTGTCGTTTCTCTCGACGAAAGAAGATCGCACGTGTCTGAAACTAGTCATCTGCTCGGAATCGGTTCGTAAACGAGACCTTCGGAATTTCGTGACCTAGCGGACTATTGCGCTTGCGTCAAAATGATTCAGCAGTAGGTCAGCAGGATATTAGGACACCTTGTGTGCCTTTAAGTTTTATGGCAAAAGACAGAAAACTGGTCGATACCTGTGTTGCAAATTAACCTGTTATCTAGATTTCAAGAGGTAACGTTTCGCTCGTGCAAACTTCTTAACGTAGATAGATCAATGATAAGAGTAATTAATCACACTTGGTAAAATTTTCTTACTCTTCGATTTACTTTTGAAAATAGTAAATAAGGATATTTAACTTTCCTGCAGTAAAATTCAATTTATCAATTAAGTAGAAAGTTACGCACAAATCGTAAGTAGTAGTCAATCGTGTAGACATCGAGCTGCGAAGTAATCTTGAAATACCGTGTTCCAGAAGAGGCAAACTATTTTCCTCTTCCGTTGTTGCACACACACACACACACATACGTCGTAATTACACGCTTACTGTTCCGTGGTTTCATTCTGTCAGTGATTTCGATGTCATCGCGGCCAACGGGGCGGAAATATGACGCGCCACAACGCGACAGTGGGAAAAGAAGGAACAGGATCGGTCCGATTTCGATTATGCCGCGAACGGGAACGGAACGGGAAAATTCAATGATGCGAGCATCAAACGGCCGCGTAATTACTTCTCGTCGAGGACTCAGCCTAGACTTCTCTCTAGAGATCAATGGCATTTCTATTAGTCATCGCTCAAGAAGATCCAAGTTACGTCAGTTACGCGATCAAAAGCTGTGGCGATTAGAGTAAAAAGTAACCACTTGACGAAGACGTTTAAGAGAATTATTTTCTCGTACCTGCCTCCTGATGACTATGGTGCAACATTTCTCGAGGTAATCTCGAGTAGAATTATACTCTTCGCGCGCAAATTCTTCCTAACAGCCATTTTGTGGTACACCGTGAAACGCTAATAACATATACGGTCTCTTCAAATTCGTCGTTCTTTTGAACAAGGGACAGATTTTGTAAGTCCACGAAAAAGTCAAATGATTTTTTCCTCGCTGTTAAACAAACCTGTTACTTCATTCGTAATTTAAGCAATCTTCTTGATAACGGATCGTAATTATGTTCCGCGATTATGAACAGACTAACATTGGTTGAATTCTAACAGACAAACAGTTGTGTAATTTAGTCCTTTAGACCTTGATTCAAATAATCTGAACTGTCGGAGTGATCAAAATGATCAATTCGTATCAATTTTTCATAGAAATTTTATGGATTTGTAACATTATATTTTTACCAGATTTGAATAATTGTTTGTAAGATAAAAGCATTTTTTTATTGTAACGAAGCTTCATTCCTCAAGTACAAGCTTTATGCTTTAATCATGGATAATTCTAGTGCCAACACGTACTGTCACGCGAAATTTTGTACGTTTTGGATGAAATACTTCTACTACAAAACTATGATGTAGGATCATTTTTCACAGTACCATCCAGTTTCTCTTATTTATCTTATTTTACTATCAATAATCATTGTGATCCTCTTTCAACTTCCATATTCTTCTAACGTTTGATATTGCAAGAACCAATTAACCGTGGATCTGTGGCACCACGTTTACATCGACATTTAGTTGCAATAATGCAATTTTGATATTTCTATGTCACTCACAAGGAAGGAGCAGCAATCGGAGCGTTTGCCAGTCTCCTGATTCAGGTTAATACATTTTTGTATTACACATGACACGTCAAGGAGAGAAACCAAAATGTGTAGAAAAATTCGAAGAACAGACCGATGAATCACAGTAGATAGGGGATAGATCTCGTTCACCAGCGTTTTAGAAGTCGAGTATTTCTATGGTCGAAGTTAACAGATACTTTCTCCGGCAAACGGTGTTCGTTTCCTTTTTCCACTCTCCTCGTGTATCTTCTTCGCGATCAACCGACACTTTGAAAAGTATTAATTGCTCCGCGTCGTCATTCATCTTGAGCACTCATTTCTTAATGACAGCTTCAGCATACTTTTTAGAAAACACATTGAAACGGCCAATTAGATTGTTACCAGTGCTTATTTAAACTAGCTTTGATGGTTGAAAAAAGAAAAAGAGTTTTGTTTTTTAAATAGTACTTTCACTCACAATAGTGGGTCCACTTTCGTGCAAATATCTCGGACGTTTTTGGCGTCGTTTTGAAGTCAAACATTACTTCAGACGTTCAAGTGTTGAACAAAGAGAGAAGTTATTCTCGAAAGCGTAATACTTAAACCGCGCCCTCTGCCAATTATCGTACACGACGGTGTATGCTTGAGAATTTAATTTTCACATCTTTTATTGCCGTTCACCGCCTCCGCCAACTTTCTCTCTATTTATTACCGTTTCAGTTTCCATCGATGAGACCTTGACTATTGAACGGAACATATTGCCTCGAACGTCGGTCAGTCGTGTCTACGTTTTGCAAAAGGAATATCATTTATGTAAAACTATATCTTTATGAATATGACTGAAAAAAATGGAATGTTTTATCCACTTTGAATATTACTTTGAATATTTCATTCATCTGTACATATCACGTGCAAAATCGTGTATTTTGTATTTTTGTATTTCGTGCGTCTCCCAAATTTCTTTGTGTCTGTGTAGTTTTGCAATTCACAAATCAATACACAAATGCATAAAAATCCGACATTTTTCATCCACTTGTCAGAAATTCTATTAATTTCTGAAACTTTCTAACGTGACAAAACCAGCTCAGGTTGCCGAAATAGGAAACGAAAAACGCGACAAACATTTGAAAGAGGATAAACGATTATCGAACGCTAAATTGCGAAAGAACCAGATATCATCGACTTGCTGGTCTTGTCCTCTTCCTCTTTGATCAGCGGTCTTCCGGTTAGAAATTCATCGGTGCTTGGCCTGACCAGTGAGAGCTGTCCACCATCTTCCGACTTGTTGCGGTGGCCGTTCCAATTTACAGACGCATTTGGCTACAAACGCTTCCGGTTTTCTTCCACATACGTATGCCTACGTGCGACGTAAAGTATACGATCGTTAATTTTACGTTCAGTAAAATTTTGAAATCTAACATTGCATCATTAGACTGCAGAATTCGTATCCTCTCGAGCGTAATTAAAAAACTGCAGCGTAAGTAGAAATTCGTTTCCACTATTAAATATCAGAACGAGTACTAGACTTTTGTACATTTTTAATCTATAAATGCAACGATATACGTATGTTACATTGTATTTTCGTGTACATCTCCACTCTTACTTTGTACGAAGAATCTTTAATATTGCACATCAATAACTGTGTGTCATAAAATACGCTTGCAGTTTCAAAATCGATTGTCTATCGATAAATATTGAATATTGAAAGTAAAAAGTGGTTCACTTTTGAGCGAAAGTGTATATTTTCGTCCAAATATTATTGATGATTTTTTCGTTCTTTGTCCACGCAGTACCGATCATTTCGGAAAGGAATAGAACAACACTGTAAGAGTTTTGTAACTTTTTGCTAATGAATTCGTTCATCCGACTGCTATTGAGAGGTGGCCAGAAGTAGAGATCTTGAGAGTAGATTTATTGTATTGTTGTGAACGGGAAAGGATCGGTAACTTTCATCGACTGCTATCGTCACGCGATGCATCCACTTTCCGCGTGGATCCTTTCAGACGCAAAAAGCAACACACGTTCGCGGAATGTATATAGTTCATAGTCCATTTTCCTCTCTCTCGGAGCATAATCAATAAAAAGTCTCTTCCTCGCGTTGTTTCTTCATGGTCCGCTACTGGCGACAGGCGACGTATTTTTATTTAACGGATATCTGTGTCTCTTTGATCACTTTCTTTTCGCTTTCAAGCTTATCGGTGAATCGAGCGTTTCCGTCTCGGTACGATCAACCAACTACTTTTATTTGAGTCTTCCTGTCGGCAGATTTCCAATCTCCTCTTTTTTTTTTCTTTTTTAAAGAAAAAAGAACGCGGAAAATTGCTTTTTTTCTTGTGAAACACTTGCGAAAGTTGGATTATAATATTAAAATTATGAAATATTAAGGTTGTAGAGTGTAGAGAAAAAAATCGGTCAAAACATTTTTTTCATCCCTGAATTGTTACAATTTTTGTTCCATCAAATTTCTAATTTCTTCGGGAAAAATATGCTAGAGTATACTTTGACCCTTTTCCCTTGTAGAATATTCTTGTTGCATTAGTTACGATATAATTCTAATTTAGTTGTATCATGAACCAGCCAACTATTTGTTGCACATGCAGAATTCCTCTAAGGTCGAAGACAGAGTTTCATAACGGGTTTTCAGAGTGAATGCCAGAGGCCAGACCATGAATTCTGTTTTAAGGTCAGGAGCATAGGGACGGCGGACTATCGGTGCCAACCGGGAATAACAGCATAACGGTTCTACACTCGACATGTTCCATCCAAGAGACCTGATCAAAACTCAAATAGAAACCCGATAGGGGAACGGGCACTTTTACGTACGTTTGTCTCCTAGTTCAGTTTTGTAGAAAGTGAATTGAAAAAGCTAGAACGCGCTAATTGTGCAATCGAGTTTCGCATAGTCGCTGACAATTATGTCGTCGCCTGATTTTAATCCTTAGTTAAGCAAGTTGAAAGTGTTGAAAGATCGTGAACTCGCGCATAGTTTTGTGCGCTAAAGCGAGAGAAAGTATCCAAAAACTAGGTATTTAGATTTTAATATTTAAAACTCAGATTTTCGAACCGTAAAAGCGCTCGAGCGTTGGAAATTCGGACTTTAATATTTAAAATCCGCATCTTCGACGTAAAAATGTTGAAAAATTGAGAAACGTTCGGCACTTCGATATTTGAAGCTCGGAGCTAAATTTTTAAATATTCAAATCAGAATTTCAATATTTGAAACTTCTATATTGTCGATGTGTGGATTTCAACTTTACTGTTCAAAATTTTCCCATTTTTCCTGTAAAATCGTCTTCCCGAAACGATTCTGCGATATTTGAAAACACAGAGAAACGAAAGTAACAAAATTCTCGAGAATAGGATCGAAAAGATCGACATAGGATTAAGCTGAGGATGTGAGTAACCAACGTGATACCGGAAATCGTCCTTTCTGAGAACCAGTTTACGATCAGATCGCAGCCGTGTCCCACATGGAGAGCTAGTTCTGCGCTGTTCGCGCAAGAAATTGCTCCTTTGTTGCGCCATTGTTGTCCGCAATGAGCGTTGTTTGCTCTGGAAATTCGTCAAAAGGGTTCCCGGATGCGCGATACCAGAGATACTGAAACAATAACGTTGAGTAAGCGCGTGTTTCGTTTTTATCGATCGTTTCATTCGTTTTTGTTCGAGATTTATAAATTGCACGAAACTGTATTGCGACGTACCTGGGAAATCTGCGAGCGTAATATTTTTTTCAAAATGGAGAGGTTTTGAAACAGCGAGGATTTGTTTGTAAAAAAGAAATTTGCCACCGTTCGAATAATCATCAGGACTCGAGTAGACATTTTTAATTGGATGACGAGCATTTTAGAAAAGAAATTGTGTTGTACGAACTAATGGATCTGTAATTCGCTTAAATGTTGTATCAATAACGGGTTAAACCTATGTCTAGTATTTTCGTTCAACGGTTTCACAATAAGTCATCGTCGCTGCACTAACGGAGGTGACGTTTCTAAAGGAATCCCGTTGCAGGGAGCGTTTAAAGCGTCTTTGTACCGTTAAATCTCAAGACTGATCCCACCTTTGTTCGTTTCATCTACCTGGATATTATCTCTTCCAACATCCATTGGGAACTGAAAAAAATTTAATTGTTATTCGTAACGATCATCGTCGTCCAATATAATGATATTTTAGATCAACACATGTACGTACATTTGACGCTCTCGTTAGTTGAAAAGCGATGGTAGTTTCTAGACTAAACGATCGCCAGGCTTGAATTATTAATTCAAATGTCTGTGTTGCGACATTCTCGGTGCACATATAAGCGGTCAAACCGTAAATGCGCGCAAAAGTTGTTTCATTACGGTTCTCGAAGGTGAAGCAATATTCCAAAGCGATTTCGAAAGCTTCGATCGATGATACATCCATGGAATCACCTATGCTGAGTCGATTGAATACATAATTCGTGACTATCGTGCCGCCAGCCCTTCTTTAATCAACGCTTTCATTAATCTCATCAATCGTACCCACCACGAAGAAATATCAGATATTTCCCAATCGATCGAAAGTAATTCGCCACTTACTAGTCATCTTCTACATAGCAGCGATCAATCACGATCAGATACTGGATTCTTGTGCAAAGAATCGTATTTTTGACAGTACGGTTAAAAATATGGGAAATTGTTTCACGATATAAGTTAATTTTACTTCGAAATAAACGAAACAACAAGTTCAATTTTTATTGATCGATTGTGAAATATGATATTCCAAGTATTTCGTAATATTGACAGAATTTTCACCGCGAATTACGTAAACATGGTCGATGTATCAGCGATGAAAAAGAAGTAGAGCAAAGGGTCAGCGTAAACGCGTTTTCTCCGGTATTTTCCATCTCGTTAAATGATCGACTATTTATATTTAATCATTCGTCTGGCCGTCTCACAGGATACACGCTTCTCGAGCGATTTAACGGGCCTACCAGGTGTGTAATTGACAGATTTCGCCTGCGTTGTTAAGACGTGCCAGTTTTTAGATTTAATCTCCGTTAACACCGGCAATCACATTCGTCTACGTTTCTTCCTCGTTTAGTTATCCAAATCACGTGATTGTGACAGTTGAACGAACAATTGTCAAAACTTTACTTGCCGTTGTACGCATATTTAATTTGAATATTTAAAAATCCTTACTGCACGTGAGAAACAGTGTGCATACAATATATATAAACGAGCTGTTAAATTTAAGAATTTACTTACGTAACAACGCGAGGCTAAAAAATTTTAGGATTAATTTTCGCAAATCCTTTCCCAACGATGATCGCGGTTAAATAATAGTTTCTTTATCGAGGAAGCGGAGGATTCTATCGTTAGTTGAAACATTGTCTCGCTCGAACGATCGTGATGTCGAAACTTACGTTACTTTGGCAGAACTCGCGAGTTCGTAGATTCATCGTCAAAGAAATTCGAAGAACCGAAAAATTACCGCGCTCGAGTTCCTGTTCGACATCGTTGACTTCGTTTTCGATTCAGCGGTCAAGCGGCACGTACTAATTGTCATTGGCGATGCGTAAAACGGTCAGACTCGAGTCGGTTCTACAGAACCTTGACACAGCCTCCTCGTCTAGACTCGAATAGATGCTTGCGTATCTTTTATAGGTACGAGTGTGTATCGGTCTCTATTGATATTAAAAGATCTATGTATCTCACACATGAACTTTTCATCAATACTGTATACATCTACATCGGTGTTTTTACATATGTACACAGTTAATGTCCGGAAAGCCGAAACGACGAGTCTGCTTCCTTGCTCTGAGGGCATACACAAACATAACTTCCTACACCCCCGCTGTTTCACAACAGCGAAGAATTGGCGGGACGCAGTTAGAGCGTCAATCTTTCATCATCAGTATCATTCACCTCTCGCGGGATCGAAAAGAAATTTTATTCTGGAGTGAGATCGCCGCGATATCGTCCATTTGTCGGCACGCAACTCCCTATTAGTTCCCTTTTAGTCGCCTTTTACGACACGCAGGGATTACGTTGGGTCTATTCTTCTCCCGGACCCACAGGGAGGATCCACCATATATACACACGTACAAACGCTGTTGGCCTCCGATTTTTCCGCGGCGAATCGTCCCGGTCGTTGGAAAGTCACCCGCCGACTTTTAAACGAGGCGACACGGTGCTCGGATCGGACGCGCGACAACGCGAGTCACATACGGTCAGTCCTGATTTCAACTCGGTTGATTTCCCTTTTCCATGCCTCTCCCTAACCACGCTCTTTTTATCCAGACGCTCGTTCGACGAACAAAAACTCGGACAGCTCAAACCGCTCTCTGATCTAGCTGGCCATTAACGGCCGATTCCTCGGGCTCCTGGCTTTCTTTTTCCAAATTTCTCCCCGGCTAGACTGGTCCGATCGGTTCGTCCGCGCCGGCACCACAACCACGGTTGCCGATCACCACAGGCGGGATACACCGCCTCCGCTCGTCCCTCGTCCGGATCTACGAGAGATAATCGACCGTTCGAATAAAAAGAGTTTCTCTTTCTTATCTCGGCTGACCCACCGCGCTGTTTCTACCAACGCTTCGATACCAACAACTTTCTTCGCCCGATTTTCATCCCGTATTTTACTTTTATCCTACGTCTCTGTTTCGTTCTATCTATTCACCGTGCTTTTATTATCACCGAAAGTGATTTTAGCGAGGGTGAGCCAGAAAATCGGGCCTCTTCAGGTGCAACGCTGATGCAACGAAAATTAGCGATTGGTTGATTTGGATCACGTGATTCGCGAGGGGGCGTGGTGTAGACCTCGAGTAGGAGTGGCGTTTTGTGGTACTGAGCGATCGCGCTTGTAATTTGTTTTGTATCGATTCAAATGTTTGCGTATCGATAAAATTTTATGGCAAAAAAGTCGTCTTCATTTCCTAGTCAGAACAGTTGCTTCTGGGCCTTTCAGTGAGACGAATCGTACTGAGGTACAAGTCGTGCAGTTTTTTATTTGCCTTGTATTCTCTACTCGAACGTTGCAATTGTCGGAGGGATGTTGTTTGTTGTTCGTTATTCCAGCCACTCTAAAGGGAGATTCCTCGAGATTGGAACCGTTCGCTGGGAACTCGTTCCTCGAGATGGTTATTCTTCCAGATATATCGCGATCTCACTGCCTCTCGGTTTTTTCACGCCGGCTCACCGATCTAGGTCGCAAGTTCAGGAGACTGTCGCGACTCCTTGACCCGCAATCCTCCGACTGAGGATAGGTGCCTCTGATTTTCCGTCCAACATCCGTGGATCTTTGATCAATCGGTTGACACGATCGTCCTTCGAAAATTTCAACTCTTACGTAGACATCCAACAAGCGCACGAGTAATACCAAATTTAAAATTTCCTAAAGATTAGTATTCATAATAAAATAAATCTTAAAAACTAGGAAAAACTGAAAATAGGAAAGTTGTTAAAAGAAATATAAAAACGAATACTCAACTTGGATATTAATGTCCAATTGCTTATATTGAGATCAAAATCATCTCAATTTTAAACCTCCAACAGCAGATACCACAGAATATATACAGGGTAATTGGAAATATTCCAACAGGTATCTCTGCAAGCATCTCCAACGGATTTCAAGAACCTCGGTACGTTTGATCTCGGTACTAATTGCATTTTCCGTGATAGACACATGTTCCTCGGGATCGTTCGATAAATCAACCGATGCCCGAGTCGCGATTTTCCAACGCTCCGGTGAACCGACTGGTTGCTAGATCGACTTATCGATCGGCTAAACTTTCCCTTCTCACGAATATCGTGTCGGATCTCGATAGACGCGAGCCTTCCAGCCAGCTCGTTAACCTCCTGTCTTGCAACAACATCCAGTCACGTTCGCGATACGAATTATGGTTTCGATTTGAACAACGAAACAACTTGTGATTCTGTGGCATTTGAACTCGTATTTTAGATTTCAATTCTTTGAATTGAAGATTAATGGGCATTGCAATTACTATATAATAGTCCGATAATATTCGGATACTTTCTTATTTTTGACGAGACTTTGTTTGGAAAATTATGAATAAATTGAAAATAAATAATTTTTATACTTTATAACTGTCGTAGCTATAGTAGATTATCACGATACAATTAAATTAATTTTTCAAGCAATTCTTTGAGCTCTTATATGCTAATTTATGTACATTATGTATCATGGTCAACTTACGTAGAGCTAGTTTATTGCAATCTCCAGATTTATCTCCAGGTGTTTCAATCTCTGAATTAGAAATTAGATGAAAAAGTTTGTTTTTTTACTGACAGAGAAACTTCCACAATTAATAAGTAACATTCAAGTAGTAAATTCACTATTATTATATTTCTTGGTAGCTAATTTAAATTTATTAAATTTGTTAATTTCATTAAAAAACAGCAAGCACCTACTGCTTCTAACTTCCAATTTATCATATATCGTCGCCGTCAAAATCAATTAAAGTATCCAAATATTTATAAACGATAGCATTTACAACGCTTTAATACTCGATTCGACGTGACGACAATTTGCAACGACTGACGCTTACCTAAAAAATTAAAAAAAGAAAGGGAAGAAAAGAAACGCGAGTTTCTGGTACGCGCGAAATCTCTGGCCGACGTTTGTTGGCCGGTAACTTTGTTGGCCGTGAGAAAAAAGGAAGCACACCTGGCTTACTTGTTAGTTACGTCGCGTCGTCGTCTTCCTGCGTGGCGTCAAGCTTGAAGGGGGAAAAAAAAATTGGCGTTCCAGAAGATTGTTATTCAGGCGTTATGCTAATAACAGCGCAACGAGCCAAGGAAACCGTTACGAAGCTTCGCTCGAAGATCTATCAATCTGGCCTACGATGCGTGTAGTTCAGGCTCCGAATCTCCGATTCGGTCGTCCGGCTCGTTCCGAGCAATTTGCCAGGCCGATCGGTCCGGAGACATTGTTGCTCGGTCGAGTTTGTCGGAAACCGATTCAGGCGCGCGCTTTGAGTCCTCGAGGCTGACTCGTTTGGCTTCACATTCTCAAATTATCAAGAGGTTTCTCCGCAGTATATACGGGTATATACGAGTGGAAGAGTTGTTAGTTTTTTAAAATAAGTTACTCTGCAAAATTGCACGAAATAATTAGTATGCGATTGAAATAAATTAATAAACAAAGTTGCATATAAATATTCGAAAAGAATCTCATAACGGGGTACGGCATACCGATTTCTCGATCACGCGGCAAGATCGACAAAACGCGCGAGAAAGATTCTGTTAAATACATACTTTCCGGTAAAATAATTTGACTATTATAAAGTTCTCCTCCGTTTCGTGCATCACACTGAAATGTAGATAATATCAAAAGATTAGAATCAAACTTTTCCTGGCAATTTTAATTCGTCATTCCGAGTATTGCATCTTGCGAATCCTTTCTCCAGGAAGCTCTTCAATTTTTAATGGTTCGTTGCACAGTCTAAAGGAGAATTTCAAAAATACTGTACAATTGTTGCAGGAGACTCGGCGATTGCGCAAGAATGGCCGACGCCACTCGACGAGTCCGCGGACGAGAAAAACGACGCCGAAATCTTTCGAGCAGTCGTCGAATCAATGAGACAGTGGACGCTGCATAAACAGTTGCAGCACAGAATCAAAAGAGAAGTTTCCAAGGTTTGCTACGAAGATGTCGGCTGCTTCGAAGACACGGGACCGTTTAGCTATCTGGAAATGCTGCCGTCACCACCCAAAGAAGTTGGCACTAGGTATTGAAAAGTAAAAATACTGCACACGATTCACGAATAAACCGCAGATTTTTATGCGTTTCATCGTATGAAAGAAAATATGTAAAAGTATTCAGAAAGTATACAAAAGTACAACAGTGCTTTCCATAATATATGGCGCGTGAAACAATATTTCAATTGTAACAATATTTTTAATTATTTTCACAATTGTAAATTATATTATTACAGCTAGAAATTTTAATTTTACATTTGTTATTATTAGAATCTAATTTTCTAATTAATTACAAATTCCCATAAAAATCCACGGCTCTTACTTTACCTTAATCAAATGCGATCTAAGAAATTTTTTATCGCAAATGTGTTTAGATTTTTACGGATCTTCCCATGAACACAGCGACGCGACTGTAATTTACAATTGCACTCTTTTTCTTTTGTCGAGCTTTCCTCGCGATGATTACCGTTATTTTACGTTGCGTTGAAGTAACAGAATGAAAAACAGAAATGATACATTCTATCAGTAACCTAGTTTGGTAAAAGCACGAACGTAATTTTGTTACATTTCTCACAAGTAACGCAACGTGTTGTAAGAAGTACGCCTGCGTACGGTTGTGTCTGCAAATAAGTTTGATCGCGCATGGCTGGATATATGAACCACTCGGAAAACAAATTGTCCGTCTCAAAAATTCCTCGATTCTACTACATTAATTAATATTTCACTCTCCAGAAATTAAGTTATCTGATCTGAATGGAGTTCTCTAATTACGAACTAACGAGCCACGTTCTCTCGTACTTCTCCTTTTTTTGTTTTTACATTTTTTCAATTTCATCAATAACAAATAACACTTGGCAAAATATGACATCGAAACTGACAATGAATTATTTCTAAGAGTAATATAATAAATAATAATTAAAAATATTTGTTGAAATATTATAATAAAAGCATTACTATTATTACACCGTAATCAAATCAACGATAGTTCCTACAACTAGGTTCCTAGGTTCTGTACAAATAATGCTCCTTAAGCAACACTTTGGGAATTGTAAAGTGTTTTACAGATCTTAACGAGAAAGTTAATTACATTTAATTATGAAGAAGCACGTAATTGAATTCTTCGTTCTCGACATGCGTTTTTGTGCAGATTTTTAGTGTACGGCAGCAGAAAGGCTAGATCGATTCCGATGGAAGTTCCTGCCGACGATATAAACGATAACGCACACCGTGCCATAGATCCCGATCTACCCACCAAAGTGATTGTACATGGGTTCGGATCCAGCTGCGATCACGTCTGGGTTTACGAGATGAGATCCGCCCTAATGACCGTGCACGAATGTAATATAGGTTCGTAGCAATTCCTCCTAGCTTCACCTAGATTACTACGTATCTGTGCAAAATATCCAACATTCAGTACGATGAATATTTATGGATATTACACTTAATAACTACTTACTTAATAAATGTAATCAACTTCAACTTTAATTTCCAATTTCACACTGTAAATGTTATAATTAAGATTAATTGAAATGTTCGGCTTTTAATTTATTCCACTTACTAATTGTAAGTGTTGTTATTAAAAGATACTGTCATTCGGATGTTTTACACGTTTTTTAATTTCTCATAAATACGCAAAAACTCGCGGATAATCGCCCGATGCGAAGTTTTATTTGTGACAAATATGTTTGATGCAAGATTTTTCGATTCACGTACAGTCAATTTTTCTTTTCACCTTCCTATATTCGAATATCTTTTCAGTATGTGTAGACTGGGGTCCAGGAAGCGCAGTTCCTAACTACGTAAGGGCGGCTGCCAATACTCGTCTGGTTGGCCGACAATTAGCCAAGCTAGTTCGAAGTTTGAACGTACCTTTGGAGAAGGTTCACTTGATCGGTTTTAGCCTGGGTGCCCACGTGGCTGGATTTGCCGGTGCCGAACTAGGGAACGTCTCCAGAATCACAGGTACCGAAACCATTGTGCAACATTTTCCCTCTGTGTGCAGTCATTTGTAATTATAATTTGTGATTATAATTGCAACACATCGTTCACTGCTTGTAGTCATGTTTCGAAATTTCCATCTCTTCCACAAAGTTCAGGACGAAATTTAGGAGGCGAAAGAGTTGATTAAAAATTTCTGCCTCACTCGTACAAGTAAATTCGATAAGGATCATAGAAAAATATATATTTTCTGATGGCGTGAATTGAGAGATGGCTGTATTTTTGTTCCATTACTCTGTGTTTATGGCGTAATGCGTTTATTGCATTCAAGTTGAATAACACGTTGCGATATAGTTACAATCTCTGTGTCCTTCGAGATGTTATTCACTTTCATCATATTTGCTTCAGTCAAGCGTAAAGTAGCAATTAGTTATATTAATCGCTGAATCGGTTAAACTTCTTCATTCCGTTCTCTTTCGCAAGTATCCTTCGATACTATATTCGTCATTTTGCGAAATCATCCAGTAAAATTCTCGAGACGATTCAGTAAGTAAGTTAGGTTAATTTAATTAAGAAAATGGCTTGAAAAAATGGCGTTACTTAAAAAATTAAGTAACTATCGTGCAACCGTTCACTAGAAACTGTAATGAGGACTTTCGCAAAAGCACGAGTATGTAAACGTGCCGCGATTGCAACTCGGATTTTCTTCTTTCTTCACGCGTCAACGACTCCTTGCATCGATACCGGTCTCGAGTGTCCACTCTTTCCAGCAATTTTTCGTTCCGTTCTCATACGCGTTTAAATATAGACTTTCGTTTTTTTTTCTGCTTTTTCTTTTTCTTTAATCGATGTCACTTCGAAGAATATATATAGATATTTACAGTACCGCAACTGGACCAAGAGATCCATCATTTCCATGTATCTTCAACTTTTGTGACCCTTGCAATAACATTCTTGCAATAACTGCAAACGATCTATTAAATTGATACTGAAATAAGGAATACACCTGCATCGTGTAATACTTGACACTCTGTGAAATTTATAGATACTTTTAGAATATCAGTGATACATGTCTCAATACGAAACAGATGCACTTTAAATTAGATGCAGGTGTGCATCTGCAAGAAAAATTTCGTCTACCTTCAATTGCTCCTCTTTTATTTATGCATATCAATCGATATGTCAATATTTTAGTAGATATCATTTTAAATACTTCTGAATACTGTGAAGTATTTTTAGACAAATATATCTCCACTCCTGTTTGACTCTTTGGAATTTCTTCTCTCTTACTTGATCCAAAATGTCGACTCTAATAATTCAATCGCAATCGACAGGACTAGATCCTGCAGGACCGCTGTTCGAGTCCCAGGATCCAAGAGTCCGACTCGACAAAACAGATGCCAACTTCGTCGACGTGATTCACAGCAATGGTGAACAACTGTTGCTCGGTGGTTTGGGATCCTGGCAGCCTATGGGTGACGTCGATTTCTATCCTAATGGTGGTAGAATGCAAACAGGTTGCTCCAATCTATTCCTCGGCGCAGTATCCGATATTATCTGGTGTAAGTATCTCTTCTATTACGTATTGCTGTTTTATTACACGTTTCTGTGTACAGGACACAACTGATCTCGCGAACGACGTAACGAAATGATGATTCAATGACCACATTAATAATTTCTTGCCATTTTAGCCTTTTTCATAGTGTGCCAATGTGTCTACTATAAATTGAATGCTTCACGCTGCTTTTACTTTTTAATTGCTTGTACCATTATTTAGTTTTGTAATGTAAAATACGAAAGATAAAGTGTCATAAGTGCGCTGCGAAAGGCAGCGAACATTTTGTTACATTTTTGTCCAGCTGATAAAAAAAAATGGGACCCGAATGGAAACTCGTTTTACTATACTTTCTACACTTTCGATGTTTTTTGTATTTTTGTATACTGCGCGCATTGCGTGCATCTTCATTTCTGATAGATGCATTAAAATTCGCAGTCTACTTGTGACCGGTTATATATTATACTTTGAAACTTTTGTCTCTTATTCGCCTCACTTGAGACGATGCGTCTCACAATAAACCTATGTGGTACACTTCGTACAATTTACAGCAGCAGTTGACGTAAGTGTTGCATGTAATGCACTTGACTTACTTAACACATACTTCGTGTGTGCTTTATGTATCTGACGCACTCGAGGGACTTGTGACAATAGAGCGACTGCGTGGAATTTTTTTTTTTAGAAAAACAAGAGAAAAACGAATAATAACAGAGAATAAAATTTTCTGAAATTCTCGCAGATTAACGATGCCGTCACTTCCTTAGTATGGCAATTTGTTCTTATTTGAAAGCTATCGGCTGAACGTAATTTAAGAAATACGATAAATCAGAGAGATTAGAAAGTGGGATCTTTCTCATGTTCGTCATTCGATAGCGTTACCTTCACTACAACGCGCGGATCGAATTATTTGTCCTAAAGAAAGCGGGTCACTCTGCCCCCGTCGTGAAATGTCGCGATATAAATGTAATTCACAAATTGTCTTTGCAAGAAAATCCCACAGAATATGGGATAGATATACGAAGTGTAGAATTATCGATAGATAGAACATGTGAGATGTAAAATGAGTGTCAAGATTTTTCGGGTATTAAAAAATCACAAATGTAGATAAATGAAACAAAACATTCGATGCTCGTGATTTCACGTTTCGTTTCTGAAGTAATCGCTCCATGAATAATTCGTCACGTTGCAGCAAGCGCTGTTGAGGGTAGATCCCTGTGCAACCATCGAAGAGCCTACAAGCTGTTCACCGACTCTGTCAGCCCAAAGTGCCGATTCCCGGCGTTTCCGTGCGATAATGGTTACGACGGTCTTCTCCGTGGCGAGTGTTTTCCCTGCGGCGTGAACGGTATGGGCAGACCCTGCGGCGATATGGGTTATTACAGCGACGAGTCACCGGCCAGGGGGCAGCTTTACTTGGTAACGAGAGACGAAGAACCTTTCTGCGCCCACCAGTACCAAGTGAAGGTGTACAACAGCCGCAGTGAAAGACCTGCACGGAGTTACGGAAAGCTGCAGGTGACTCTGATCGGAGAAGGAGCTTTTAACGACACGTTTGCGATGACGCGAAAGGACGAGGAGCTCCTGGTTGGCTCGATTCTCCAGAAAATTATTGTTCCGCACCCGGCGATTTCGACCGTGGAAGCTATCGAGGTAACCGAGTAAATTGGGACGTACATTTCCGGTCAAAAGTTCAAAACACGTTGAGATTTCATGGAAATTATTTCATTCGTGATATTATCATTTTTAAAAATAATATTCCTTCTCAGACAAATCGTCTGAGACGAACAAGTTTATTTCGTATATTGCACAATATAATATATAGAATTTTAACAATAAACCTTCGTTCGTTCTTGTCCAAATCCCACAGATCAAATACACGGCGTACAGCGGTTGGATCTCCTCGGGTTTGGTGTCCTGGGGCATCGACAAAGTAGCCATCGTCGATAGCTTTGGGAAAACACTGTCCGTCTGCAAGAAAGGATTGAGCTTAGAATCTGGGAAGCCAGCGTTCCTCCCTCTATTCGCGGGAGAATGCAACGTCCCTGCGGAATCGGACAACACGACGTCCCCGACGACGATGGAACGTCTGATGGAAGAGAAAATAGGCGGCATCGGCCCGTTCACCAAGGAACAGAACTACGAGATGAAAGACGATGGAACGGAAACGATCTCGAAGGAGAGGACCGCGTCACTGTCCTCGTCGAAAGGTTTGGGTCCGTTCACCAAAGAACAAAACGTGCGAATGATCGAACGGAAAGACAGCTTCAAGGCGAGCCACTTCGAGGAAACGAGCAGTCGCGGCAGCGGTTCGAGCAATCCTTGGAACATCGTCGACATATCCAGCGACGGGGACTCGAACTCTTTGGAAAATTCAGACACCGAGAGAGGTAGAGGATTCTCTGGTCCCAGTTTCTTCGGAGCTAGGAGCTCTCCACCGGATCCTTCGGTGGAACCAACAACCGAATTCCTCCCGGAAATTCGCGAGCCTGTGCTCCAAGTGGACAAGAAGGAAACAGGAAGGTCTTTGAAATTCCCGGAGATCACGGAGCCGATATTGAGGCCACGTTCGGCGAGGCAGAATACCAGGAACGAGGTTCACAGCCGCGAGAAGCAGAAGGATGAGATACAGGAGACGTCCCCTACGTCCAGAGCATTCACGGTTCAGTTCCTACCGGAGAGGTTGGCTGGGATCCTGGCACAGGCCGAGAGGTACGCCAGGCAAACGCTTCTGCCTTTGATTTCGCAGTACACGCCCAGCTTCGTGACTGGGACACGGTTCGAGGAACCGAAATACTTTCCACCTTTGGGCGAGATTGCCTCGAAGAATCATCGAGGGACCAATGAATCGGCGATGACAACGAGCAACGATCACCAACGTCAACAAAGTGACGATCGAATTGGTAACGCCGAGTCTTTCACGGAAGAGAAAACGAAGAATTCTTCCAACGCTACGTCGATGGAAGTACTACCAGTCGCGGAAGCGAATGATCAGGAAAGAGATCTAAATTCAACGAGAGTCGACGAGAGCAACCACGAGTGGACACCCATGGAACACTCTACCACTTTAAACTCCATATCTAGGAAAGACTTTAACGCGTCCAGGTCCCTGAATTGGGAACACGAAAAATACAACTGGTCCATGCAAACGACGTTGGAAAACAGTAGTTGGGAAATGGACGATTGGGTGCCTATTACGGTTAAAAGCGAAATCGAAATGTCCGAGACTTCGAGCAACGTGTCTAACGAGATCGGTTCGACTCGCGCGGTTATTGACAAACAGATCGAGACTGTTCAAACATCTGGACAGGAAGCTGCGACGATGAAAAACACTAGGAATAATAATACGGACGAGGAAAAAGGGAAAGACGAGAGGAAGTACATACCACTGATCAATCCGGATATCGAAGAATTATCGTCGACGAGCACGAATGACATCTCAGAGGTTAGCACGAGTTCCTCGCCGTACTCTCATATTCAGAAAATACCCAGACCGATGGAGACGAGGAGCGACAGAGCTGGAGGAAGTTCGACGAGGAGAAGTATGATCTTCCCATACGCGTACGAGAAGAAAAAGGATCCGAGGACTAGGTACATACCTTTGATACCGGAGGAAGATATGGGAAGGCCTCACTTTTCGTTCGAGAGAGAACGCTGAACCAATTGAAATGAGAAAGATTTATTGGAATTAATATACGTTGGAACAGGATCTGTGGAATCATCCGATCTGTTGAAGATACCGTTCCATTCTGACAAACTTCTGGTTTCTCATTGACTTTTTCTATTGTTCGTAGTTGTCGTTGATGAATAATATCGTTATCATTTTCTGTGGAATGTGTGTATCGAATTTGCGTTGGTAGTAACGTTGGTCAGTAGAAATCGACAGCTTTGTAAAGAACGCTTCGAAGATGTTTTTTGGTAAAAATTGGAGCCTTAACTTTATTTTTGTATATAGGAATTTTTTTTACAATATATATAATATATATATATATATATATATATATATATAGCTTCGCTGAAATCTGTTTCTTTCACATTCGTTACCGTCAATTAATTCTTAATTATTAGAATTGTTATTATCATCGTCATCTGTGTTTCCCCCATGTATTTTACTTGTGTGTCGAACGGACGATCGTAAGAGCGAAAAAATCCCACTTTTGTATATAATGACCCGATCATTGGAAATTGCGAAACGAACATCGCTGAAATAGTATTATATTTCTTTCTCATTTTTTCTCGTAATAATATGTACATCTAGGGTCTGCGCGCAAGCCACGTTTACTGACGATGGTTCGCGCCGACGATAGTCAAAAGTATGGAAGAGATGATTCAAGTGGATTTCTATGTGTATCTATAATATATCTGTTTTTACTTAAAATAAATAATCCTTTTTAAGAAGAAAAATGCGCCTCTCGGTCTTACAAGTCCGATATACTTTTTACTCACGTACTCTTTGTTACTTTCTCACGTTTCTTTCTCTTTTTCTCTTTCACACACGCACATACGCGCATAAACACATACGACCTTCTTCGTCTAAACACTCGACAATCACTTTTCGAGCAACCAAGTATTTCAGGATATGCCCACTCCTGATATGTCCGCGACTATTAAAAATAACTGCTATTCGCAGTCCTTGCTTCAACGTTTCTTCAGGTACCGATTGACGCGTCAAAACAAAACGCATCGTTCTATGATAATCGACTCGATACAAAAATAACAGGTACACGACGCATATTTGTTTCGGCAGCTGGGAAGACTAAAGTTAAAGGGGCTGATTCGTCGATCATCGATACACTCGAAAATAAAAGATTCGTCAACGGATTCGACATTTTGCGTTATTTTCGTATCGATTCGACGGAACGAAATGAAGAAGAAAAAAAAGAAAGAAGAAGAAGGAATAACAAGAAAAGAAAATCTTGGCTTCTGGTCGACAGTGCATTCCGTTAGGCAAGGAAGAAGGGACTGCGAATTATCGAGAACTTACTACTTACATACATTATTTAACAAACACGCAGTCTTATCAAGTAGAACCCGTGAACGAACTCTGACAAGTAGAAAGGTATAGTTACCTAATTACTCTAGTAGAAATTTGGTTCGACTCGTCCCGCAACCAGGGTGACGAGACGATTTACGCGTGGTATAGACACCCAAATCATTCTCCACGTCCTCTACTACTCATATACAGTACTCTTCCAAAAAAAAAAAAAAAAAAAAAAAAAAAAAAAGAAAAAAAACGAAATTCATTGAAAATAAATCGGAATTTGTATCGCGATACAAACATCACGTGGAAGATAATATAAAACGACTAAGCCTATTGACTCACGATATAAACGGAAACGTAGAGAGATCTAAGACTTAAAAAATGATTCGATGCTTGTCGGAAGTTTCGCAAAAACACTGTATCTGTGTAGGAGAGCGGAACTAAAAGCTATTATGCTCCGCGTACCACCTCGAATTCGTTTCTCCGTCGCACTAAGCTCTGTGTCAACGAATTTCAATTATACAACTAAGTATTTTACCGTACAACAAAGACACGAGTTCGAGAAAGCAGTCGACGAGCACGTACGGATATCTTACGCTTTTAAATATTCACACACACGTGTAATCCACGCATTCGATACATCGTCATTTACATTCTGAATTCCATCTGTCTCCTCCAGAACGTATGTTCTGACGAAACGTTATCTTTACAATACGTTCGTTTCGCGTTTTGTCAACGACTAACGACGTAATATATTCGTAATTTTCGAACAGGTTTTGTGTGGTAATTTGCTTTCGTTCTCATTAACGCATTGTTCACTTTCCTTGGAACACTTAAGTTTACATCGCTACGACATACAAAAGATAAGGCCGCCACGATAATACACTGACTAGATCAGTTTCATTCTCTTTCTCTCACTCTCTCTCTCTCTCTATCTTTCGCGCGCTTTCTCTCTTCCTCCCTTTCTTTCACAAGTGTGTGTGTGTGTGTGTGTGTGTGTGTGTGTGTGTGTATGTGTGTGTGTGTGTGTGTGTGTGTGTGTGTGTGTGTGTGTGTATGTGTGGATCATCTGTCACACAATTCTTTTTATATCAACAAAAATATTCAGGACACGCGTATCTCTGTCAACAAAATATACTATGTGTGTCTCGTTCCGCATCCTGAGTACTAAATCTACGACGCGCGACGTACAACCGCGGTATCGAGGCGTCGTGCGCTGGGGAAGTATGTATGTATCGTTCGCTCGATTAAAAAGTGTAGTTTAAAAACTCGTATAAGCACAGCATAGGCCCTGACGAATTCTTCTAATTCTCACCAAACTTGCACGATATTGTGCACAAGAAAAAGACGGCAGTACTCAAACGGCACGCAGACAAATGATCGGTACAAAGAACACAAGAAAGATTTATGTAAATCACCTGGCCAACGATACAACGATTCAGCTAAACGTGAAGAGTCTAACACTGAAAGTTTTGCTCAAATTAAAATAGTTTCGTTTATTTTTTATTACTAATATTATTATTTCTTTCTTTAAATATTTGCGTTCATATAAGAAAATATACCGCCTTCTGTTTGTACATTGCCGTAGTTTTCGGTGCCTATCTCGACATCCTCGTTTAATTAGTAAGAGAAACAATGTCAACTTCGATATCGGCGCGAAAAAATAACGCGTACAAAAACGAACCAAGTGAAAGGAGACGATTGTTGGGATCGGTAACGCATCGAAGAACCGTTTCCAAAGTAGAGATGTGAAACAACCGGTAAACTCACGTTTCGATTTCGTTCGATCGTCGTTAGTAATCGATAAAAAGTCGGTTGTCGTGGATAAGGACGGAGGTGGCTAACTAGGAACTGCGAGGCACTGCGAAAAGGTAAGAACATGAGCAGCGTTTTCTAACTGGCATTCGAGATTGCCGCAGTCTCAAAACGAAACGTGTATTGCTTCTCTCAATCCCCTCGAACCGTTAACTTCTCTCTCGTTTTGTTCACCCATTCTCCTCTTTTTCTCCGCTTCTACTAAATTACGCACGTACCTAAGGAAATAGGTTGGCATTTGGAAAATTCTCGAGTAGATCCCAAACTACAACGCAAGAAACGTTTCATTCTCATTCGGCAAAACACTATTGACGTACTTCCCGGCGTGTCTAAAGTGAAAGAATCTTCTTTTCTTTTTTTAATTTTATCGGCTATTGCATCCAGTGTAAAGTTCTCTTCTTTCTCCTTTACTTTTTCTTTAAAGTGCACTAACGCGGTGAGAAATATCTAACGATCGTCGCACGCGGAAGAGGAAACTCGTGCCGGCAGCTTCGAACATAGTTGCATGGATCAATAATGTATGTAGATTATCAAAAAACATCACAGTCGGGTTACTAGATTTTTTTTTCTTTTTTTTTTAAAGAAGCGACCGCAGAACTCGTACTCGACTGTATTTTCATTAAACTTGTACCACAGATGCTCGAATCCGGTAAATACCGATCTCGTTCTCTATTTTCAAATATTCACTTCGATCGCCAAAGTCCAATGAAAATATAATCGACTCCTCGATCCTTCCAGCTCTTCCGTCGCGCGCGACCAGGTTGTTCGACTCCTAATTTCCTTCGGATCGCTACTCTTCTCTCCAATATCTTTGTCGCGTCGATATTGCCGTCATTCTTGCTTGTGAAACAGCTCGTCGTGTTGAAGCGTTTCTCCTCGTAGGCGCATCTGCGCGCGTGCGTCTCACGCGGTCCAAAAACATCGGTAGATAACTAAGAAATCCTAAGGAACAAACTCTACGGCGTGCAAGCGACGCGTATCACTTTTTGTCAAACAGGGGCAACTTGCTGCGGACTGCACCCTCGCAGACGACCAACCTCTGTGCGGCTGAGATGCTGCACAGCGGAACAGGACCCTCTAAGCTCGCCTTCAACAACGTTAACCTACTAGAACCGGCATCGTGATCGGCGAGTCGCAAGCTGCCCGCTTGCTTCCTCTCGAAATACTCGACGATCTTGGAGATGGTCTTGCTGGAAGACCCGATGCCGCTCAATCTATCCTCCCAGCAAGAGTCACCACCACCTAAACTCGCTATATCCTCGGACGAGTCGGTGTAGATCGAGCTGGTCCGATGATCGTCCAAGAGGAACAAGCTGCTCGCCGCGGAGCTGCTCAACGTGGAGGTGTGTCGACGATTCGGCGGTTCTGGGCTGAGATCCTCGCCGACGCAGCTCCAGAAGCCCGACTCGCAGCTACCGCGCCTCCTTGGCTCCCATCCGTCCCGGAAAAGTGGATGGGTGAACAAGCTGGCAGCGCCCACCTTCGTAGCCACCTGAAAACCGAATTATCGTTTCATCTCTAATTAACTCCGTCGAGACGCGATCTCTTCCGTGGCTAATTACTTTGATCACCTAGACCGCTAATTAATAGCAACGCTGTTACTTAGCTCGCCAAGCCATTGTTAAATCGCGAACAAATGTTAACTTTGCTGTTTGTACCTTCCTCTCCCATTTCTTCCTGGCAGTGGGACTGCTCGGTTCCGAATTTGGTTTCTTCCTGTCCAAGATCTTCGCGATACTGTCGTTCTGCGCAGGCTTGAACTTGGCGATAGCATCGGTGACGCTCGGCCTGACGTCCTCCAAAGACGGAAGCTCCAGGCAGCTGGAGAACAGGTCGCCGAGAATTTTTTTCACGCCACCCAACGCGTGGAACGGATTCGCCGTCATGGGCCTGTAATGCGGATCCCTTCTGCTAGCCAGTTCCGCCACTCTTCTCACAGAGTGACATCTCGCTTTGTCCGATGGCGTCGCGTTGTCGCAACCCCTCGCGTCCGCCGACTGACTTCGAAGACGAGCGGTCTTGCGTTTCGTCGGCCGTCCCTCTCGAGTGATTTCGTCCATGCTAGACATCAGAGCAGGATCCACCGACTGACGCTTGCCGATGTTGTTCTTCGTTTCCTCCTCATAGTTGCTGATCATTGTGTCCAGGCTGCAGACGATCTCCTGGAAGGTCGGTCTCGACTTCGGCTCGTACTGAAAACCAGGCCGATGCACGCGACCGTGAAACGTTTGTAGACTAAAAATACAGACGGTTCCGCGAGATTCGAATCTTTGATATCAGAGATTCCCCAACGCGTGTAAAATAATACTCTGGGTATATGCAGGTGTATTTTTAATGGATATGCAATATGTTAGATGGAACAATTATGTATCTGTAATTATGTATATGTATCATAGATCGGCGGCTGCAGATTCGGCCAACAGGTATCTTCATATTTAATACTGTATTGGACTTATGGACAAAACAGCCAATCGGACCATTCTTTCCTCCCGTGTTTTATGTTTAGTTTCACCCGAGATAACTCGAATCAACTCTTTGGGGATAACTAATATCTATCTGATGTTGATTATTTGAATTTCTTGATAATTTTTACAGGCTTGAGTTACATTAATAATAACAATTAGCCATTTTCATAGCTTTAAATGTTGACAGTAAGCGATCACATATCGATTTTACTCATATATAATTAATAAAATAACTTCTGATCGAGATGGCACTCCGACAGGAATCAGTATTGAACCACTGAATGGCTGATGAGAGACGAGGGGTTGAAATGAAAATTAAACTCGCGTAATGACCCCCTTAAAGTCACGAGAGCGAGAGTGGAAAACCGTGGTAAAGTTGCGTTCTACTCACGGTGCAACAATCGAAGGCAAGCTGCAGGAAAGCTGGCGGCGGATCAGCTGCCGCGCAGATCTCTGCCACGGCCAGGTAATCGAGGCCAAAGTTATCTGACCGTGGTAGAACGTCCGGATCGGCCGGCACGCGGCCGATCAGCTCGCAGACCACGATGCCGAATGAGAAGACGTCCGACCTGTGATCGTACCATTGACCTTTCAGACACTCTGGTGACATCCAATAGGGACTACCCACGGTGCTCAGCCTATATCCGGAACTGGGATCGGGGATCTTCGCTGCCAGGCCAAAGTCGCCAACCACCGCGGTCATTTCCGACGTGTTCTCGTCCTTCTTGATCAGTACGTTCTTCGACGTAAGATCGCGATGAAAGAGTCCACGGCTGTGGAGATAGGTCATGCCGCGCGCCACGTCTCTTGCCAGATTCATCCTGATCGAATGGGGTAGCGGCGTGTGCCTGGACATGATCAGCTGTTCCAAGCTACCGCCGTTTATGTATTCCGTCAACGCGTGCAACTGTCCCTCGTGCACGCAGACTCCCATAAACCTGCAACGTATAAATAGAAAGTTAAAAAAAAGAGAGAAAACGTGCGACAAATATATTAATTACTGACAATTACGGTAATCTGAATATTCAGATACTCTGGCCATTCGTAAAGATAATCAAATGACGAATGAAAAATACAAATGTGATTGTTTTTCATCCATTCTTATATTGCACGCGTTATTATGCACCATGTGCGTTCATCTTACCACTGACAATTATATTAGACACGATGTCTAGATTTTCTCTCTAATAATGAGCGTTTCAATCGCAGGAATATGCGAATCTTACGATTTATTACCATAGAAAGTCATTTTTCTATTCTATTTCGTTCTCGAAAGTTGCAATCGTTTTAAAATTCTTTCGGAATAAAGACAATATGTATCTTGATTCCAATCTCCATACAAAAATAAAAATTATCCGAAAGTAGATACTCGGATGATTGGAGTGCGCGAGGCAATTTTTCATTTACCCGAGTATTTTCCCGAGTATATCTAAACACTCGTGGCAGATTGCGTTCTTGTACACCAGGGGTTTTATTCAATTATTTTCCATACCGCGAACATCACGTACACTGCGTTGTTTCCACGCTATTACAATTATCAACGTTGTTGCTATTGTCGTAATTATCGTACGGGAGATTGGTTAGTTGCGAGATGCTCCTCTCTTTTTCCTCTGTTCTCCATTCGAGGGTCCTCATTACGAGGATAGCTCTCGCGTAATCGAGGGAAGAGCACTCCCTTTAAAGAAATCCACTTTCTGATGCACTTTGAAATCCACCACGTCGCGACTCTATTCTCGCTCGTTCTGACCGCAATTCCAGCATGAACGTTTCGAGCTCTGGTTTTTCGGAGCCGACTTTCGCTACTTCGTTTCTTTTCTCTGTCTTCACGGCGAGAGGGCAAGGCCTTTGAAGAACCAAAAACGGCAAAGTAAATTTTTTTTGCCTCCAGGCAATGAGATTTAGGTTATTAGGTTTTATAAACTAGTGACGATTTCGGATTATCAAGCACTTTGAATCGCTTTGAACGTTCACAGGTGCTCACGAAAGTATCCCGGCCTTTGTAGGAAGCTTTTACGAATATATAAATGTTTATTAACCCTCCGTAACCCGTATTCTTTTGTGGGTACAAAAAAATTTTTGTAACGAGATACAAAGTAACTCAAGTAACAATGAATTTATAATTTTGAAAAATTTAACTCAGGAAATGAAATTAAACTCAGAAAATATTGACGTTGTTTCAATGTAACTACATCATGATGTTTCTCGTACGAATAACGTCGGAATATGAAACGATATTTTAAACATCGCGATACAAAACACAGAGATGAAAATTTGCAAGTATCTTTCGACTGGTTTTGCGTCGATAATTTTTAAATATGTTTTTCTATATTCGTATTCATAATCGTACCAGCTGGTGCACCATTTACACCCTTGTTAAACTCATTAACATCGTCTATCTAATGCGCACTTCTTCTACGGTTTGTTTACTTTGTCTGGAGCTTAATATAATTTTTAACCGAAAGCAAAACTAAAGAAAAGCAAAACGGCCAATGTGAAGAATTAACCAGAGATAATCACATTGCACAAATCATTTAATACACATTTGGTTATTCAATTTTAGATCCAGAGCTAAAAGATTGAACTTGTCATGCGAACAGATTGAACATTCTTGGTTTTTTCATTAGTTAAAAACACGTACATGCATTGCTTGCAATATTGTTAGATCTAAGTTCACTTTTTATGAAATTTCGACAGGATTTACTAGACTTTTACTAGAATTTTAATATAATTTTTCATTTCCATAAGGTAGATACTTGCTTCAGTGACATAATCACACGATTTGGCACAGTAATTCTAATTATAAACATGTGAATCTTCTCAATGAACTACATAGTTGATCTTTTCGAGTTTAGGAAGAACGTGAAGTGATTAAGGAGTATCGATTCGTCACGGTATTGTATTAACACTCGACGTGCTTTGAAGCTTCCTCTTTTATCACGAAATATCGCCAAACATGAGCGGAAAGGTCAGTTCTTCGCTCGAACCGTGGAACCGGAAAATTCGAATTCGTCAAAAGACGAAGAAGAGCTTTTCGGCATGGAAATTACCAATTAGTTTTAATTGGTCACATTCGGTAAATGTCATTAGGTTTCACTATTACACGAACTACAATGTTCTTCAGAATTTTTCTCGTATAAGTGCCTTAATTCGATTGAATATTCAGTGAGCTACGATTATTTTTTAGACAATCAAATTTTATGTCTATTTATAAGTTCCTTTGTCATTTTTACTTTCGCAAAACTGCTCCAGGTAAAAATTTGTAATGTGTCCAGGCTTGAAATTGATTTTTACACTTGTTAAACAAGAATAAAGTATTTGCATATAATCTTATTTTTCTTCCTCAAGAGTTCTTCCTCCTTTTGTACCACCGTATGAAAACACCTACTTGATATGCTCAGCTGATTAACAAATAAATAAATAAAATAAATACGCAAGGATAATGAATGAAATAAAGTAAATGAAATAAATATTGCAATAATAAATGCGTAATTACGTACGAATAACAGAAGCTAACTATACCTGCTAATTGTACAGACAGAAATTGTATTGCAGTTTGAAGTAATTATCTGTTTAAATTGACTCGATCTGTTTAAAACTATCGTGGAAAGGGAAAATTTAGATGTTCAAGTACGAAAGTAAAATTATCGCCACGTATCTCTGACATATCGATGTAGAACGCGTGAGGTGTACACCTGATTACTCATCAACCGTGAACACTTCGGTTGCCAACGCAAGGGTTAAGCCCGGTGAAAACCTGATACGATTACGATCAATTTAGAACTTCCTTTTTGCTCAATTTTCCTACGTCATTCCGTGGATTTCATTGGTTTAACGGGAGGAAGATTTAACGATCTTCAAAAAAGATTCAACGATCTACGCACCGTCGACGCCAAAACGATATAATTGCACCGTAGATTTCGTTATTTGACAAGGCTGATTATGGGAAAAGCATATTAGTCACGTTCAAGCCAGCGATTTTTACCAGAGATTAAACAACTCCAGCAGGTGGTGGCGAGTTGTCGGAGGTGTCGGAGTTGACCGCCGAGTCGACCCATTACATCGAAATGTCAAAAAATTTAACGCGGGTAGGTAAATGTCGCGATAAACACCAATTAGCGACCGAGCCGACCACCCATCCCATTGAGACGATGTTATCTCGCTTGTTCGTCTAGAATCCTTGTAATTTATGCGCTTGAACGGTGCATTATCTACGAACGACGAGAAACTCGAGATATACTTTGTAGTCCGATAAGAGCACCAGTCGCGTCTCTAAACTGCGAAGTATTGAAACGATCGTACTGGAATGTCATACATTTCTAACTCAAACAAGAAATTAAACGACTGATCAATTAACGAGATCCCGACGTTAGATTTTAGCTAGAATGTTTCATTTTATCGCCAACAGCGATGAATTGATTGAACACGCTTAACTGATTAAGTCCCGATTAACAATTAGCAAGATTAAAACCGCAATGATATAAATTAAAATATCAAGAATTTAGATTTCCCTTTAGTATCGCAATTAATTATAATTTTTTACTCCGATCTGAAGATATAAATATAATAAGTTTAACAATATAAGTATGTACGATATAAATAATGTATGAGTTTAATAATATAATTTAATGATTTTACAGTAATAAATAAAGCAGTAGTTTTTGAAAGATAAGTCAGTGAATTACTATGATTCTTAGCCAGAAAATGATACAAAGAGGAAAAAACAGAGAGATTCAATTTCTGGTTTCAACTAAAGCTCTCGTCGGAACAAGTCGACTGAATGTTATTACGGCCTATATTCAGTTTATCGCAACGAAGACTGGACGGTATCTTAATATCTGTGCGATTTCGCGCGCGTGCGAATTGTGTCACGATGAACTACCGGTCACTTTGCTTTTATTGCCAATTATTATCACAATATTCTCGACATGACGATGACCGAAACTCAGCACGTGCGACCATCGACGAGATGCAATTCGCACGCACGCACGCAAATCATGTTGCTTCGACGATTTCGTTGATCCCTAACTCCATTATCTTTACGGAACACCGATGTTCACATTCTTCGGTGAAACAACAGAGATAAACGTCGATATGACTAAATATTTCGATAAGATTACGCGAAATTCTTACGACTATATTTTCTAGTATCAACGTACACAATGCAAGATATTATCTTATAATATGAGCAAGTCGAGCATTGTATCAAGCACTAAGTTTGCTACTAACGATTGCGAAGAGAATATTTTAATATTTTAGAAAGGTGTTTTTCCCTCCTAATTTTTATTTATCATTTCGAATTTTTCCTACTTTGACGAAATAATCGACGAAAGTAACGTGGAATCAAAGAAACGCAAAAATCTAACAGCTCGCGGATTGAAAATCAGTGTGCTTAAATTCTGTTGTCACGTATTTAGATTCCATCGTTCATTCAGTTTCTCAATTAATCTACACACTCTCTATAATATAATACACTTTCGTGCATTTATAAGAAATTTAAAGTTGCAAAAGCACGTAGAATCACGTAACAAGCCAAAATATATACAGACAATCTTGAACTGTAGTAGTCGTAATATTTATAAAATAAATCCACTTTTTTACTTATGCGCTGTTCAATGATTAATTAAATTTATTAATTGTTACATTAATTTTATTTTCTGTTGGCGTCTAACACTGTAGTATAGTATTTTACAAAGCCTAAGTCTAAAATCTAAAATAAAATAACAGACACACGCGTTGGGAATAAAAATGTTGGGAATGTAAAATTCACAATTCGCAAGAGGAATTATCTGCGGCGTTCCAAGTTTGAAGCTTCGAAGCGGCTCAGCGAAGTTAGTTATTCACGAGCACGTTCCTGGTTGTTGCCGCGGAATATTCAAAGAAACGACCAATCGATCGACTAACGCGAACACGGCGTTAGTAGGGAAATGTCAGCCTCGTTTTCAACAAAACCAAACACACACAGTGTTCCGAGATTATCGACCGACTTCGTTCAACCATATTCTCTGAAATGAAATCTGTCGCAATGTCCAATGCGCATCGTTTCAAAAAATACGAAATTTACTTTTCTTATTCCTCGTCGATAGCCGAAAACGATTCTCGATTTTCTTCACTCTCCTGTTGCGTTTCTCCTTCTGTTTCTTTTCTTTCCTTTCGAGCTGGTTCACTCTCGATGGGAAGATGCGTCGCGGCGACGACGCTCGCGGTTTTCGCAGCCTTCAACGAGAGAAATGCCAGAAATAAGATCCGCTAGCCACGCGGGATAAACACACACAGCCGAATCTGGGCCAAGCCGTTTATATCGTTGGAATGCGTTGTCGCGGCGCGTCTAGTCGCGGGCATCAGGCGGAACAGCGCGGCGATACGCGCTGCCATTATGTCATAACTCGTAACTCGTAAACCGCGAAACTCTTTTGGCATTAGTCGGCTCCGCAGTCATCCCGGTTGCGTCAATCATCAGCCATGCGTTTCGAACGAACCTCTGCCTCTTCTTTCTGCGTGAGAACTGGCTGCTTTGCGAAACGGAGCTGCTGCAAAGCGGATGAACGAAATGTCCACGATCTTTGTTGTTTTATCTCCTGATCCGGGACAGTCGGCCGGAGATTTCGATCAGAGAACAATCAGAGAACACAGTGAAGAGCATAACTGTGACAATGACAATGAAAAATTTTCAAAACTGTCGATTTTGAAAACGATTGACACGAAGTATCATCCACTTTGACAATTGTGAATTTGTTTGTTTGTTACATCACGTAGCGGGTGAGGAAGCGAGGGTACTTTTTTTCTCGAAAAGCATCAAAATTCAAACTTGCATGGAAACGTTGGAAAATATTTTTATCACTGAAAGTGATTTTAGCGAGGGTAACCCAGAAAATCGGGCCTCTTCAGATGCAACGCTAATGCAGCGAAAATTAGCAATTGGTTGATTTGCGTCACGTGATGCGTGAGGGGGCGTGGGGTAGACCTCGAGTAGGAGTGGCGTTGTCTAGTACTGAGCGATCGCGCCTGTAATTTGTTTTCTATAGATTCAAAAAGTCGTCTTCTGGAGTACAAGTCGTGCAGTATTTTTGTAACTAGATCCACCATCGTCTTGAAGATTTTCTTTTCACAACGATCTCTTGAAATTTGACGTACGATTTTATTTTTCCGCTTCAAAATTTCATTCAATGCATCGAAGTGTCTGAATTTTAAATTTCATTATTAGGCGATAGAACGAACAGTGCAAAAAGAAAATAAATGCTTGGCTCACTGCTCATAATGATCGATCGCAATTACTTCAAGGGAGAGTAGATGGAAACTTCGACGAGCAAATAGTGAAACCAGTAGGCCATCGTCGGTACATGCGACTTAAATTGCCAGTTGTCTATTTGTTTCAACGATCAAGATTCAACCATGACGTGCAGAAGTAAAAAAATTCGTTCGCGTTGAGATTTCTCTCGTTTCAGAGCGTCCGTTCGATCGAGCTCCGTTTCTCGGGACGTTGACGCGTTCTTTTCTCCTCAACCACCGATACTCGCCGCCTACGTGTATTTCTCTGTTCGAAAATAAATATACCAACCGACCAAAGAGAAAAAAAGAGACGTCGGCTTGATTGCTTCGACCAACGAATATCCCGTTTGCTCCTCCATTTCAGCCAGTTCTATTCAGCTATGCGTGTAGTTTTCATTTCCACCGCGCGACAACTCGTCCCGTTTTGATTTAAAGCTATCGGCGAAGAAAGCGAACGGACACACGCGTAACTCGTCGCACGTCTCTCACGTTTATTCGTTAATCGTTAATTCGTCCAGTACAAGAAGGATCTATTCTACGTAAGATGTTCAATAGAATTAAATTCTATGCGATGAAATTTTCGTAATTAATTCTTATAAAATTCTTATTCCTTTTACTTTATCACGTGTTTATAAATTGCACTGATGGATGCAATGACAGAAGTTAATTACAATCAAATAAAAAGTTACATATTTTTTACAAATGAAGTTACTGCAAAACTGCTCTCGTAATATTAAAAAAATTTCTTCTTGGTAATTTCATTAACACTAACTGTGTTTTTAGTTTTACTCAAAGAGAGTATCCCACAATACGATTAAGAGATAAGCAACAGATGCCGGAGTAATTTTAATTTAATTAATTTTTAATAAAAGTGCTGGAATAGTTTCCAATTAATTCTCAATTAAAAAAGTCCCCTTTTCCAACAGGTTCCTTTTGTGGCATAGCTCTCTCTCTCTCGCACGGATCCCTCAATTAACTGGTCTTTCGAGCAAGAAAGATTCGAGCAAAATTCGGCGCGAACCAGCTGATCTTGGTCAACCGAGTCGAACACAGTCGAGTGAGTTTCTCCTACGCAAAAGTGGACCGGACTTCGATTCGACTCACCTGAGTATGTTTGGATGACTGAGCTTGTTCATCAGTTGAACTTCCTTCAACATGTTTGGCCTATTCGCTGGTAGCTGGTTCATCTTCAGGACCATCACCTGACTCGTCACTTTGTGGGTAACCTAGAAACCAGATACACAGATGCTGAGCACAATTTATCGCATTTTCCACGCTGCAGGAACGCTACACATTACATCGAACCCTTGACCGTTTAAGCGTTTTCTGATGTGAGCCTAACGGTTACTCGTAACGTTACGAAACATCGTGTTTATCGTTGATGGAAGTACGTACTCGAAGTTGGACGACAGTTAGATCAAGATTGTAAATTTATGATTGCAGCGAATGCGTAGCTCCGACGAATAAAACATCCGAGGATGCGCATATTACATATACGTGTATGTAAGTGCTTATAAGAATCTATATACGGAAGATTACAGGGAAGTGATACAACGAATAGCATTTTTCATCATCCTTCGCAGAGGAGCAATTTTAAAACTCAATATGTTGCCTCGATCAATTTTATATTATTTCATTATAATTTTTCTCTTTTCTTCTCTCTTCGTCGTAACTAACTTGAAAATAAATGTCGATCGCTATGATATCGTTAGTTCTTCAAGAAACTTTGCCGATTTATTAGCTACTACTAAAGAGCTTCAATCTTTATCATATAACAAGACTTCTTCTCATCTGTGTGTTGTTAAAATACTTTTTTCTTGTCGTCAAATGTTTATCATTCCTTCTCACATCCTTGAACATTTGGATATTCCAACATATTTGTCACAAGATGTAGATGACAAAGATGTTAATCATTTATATTATTGATGAAGAAATAAATCAATATTATCGTCCTTGTCGGCCTTTTCCTTCTCTTCTTTTTTAATACTATCAGAGATGTAAGACGTTTTACGTTTTACGACAAAAGAATTTACTTTTCATACTGGATTTCTTATTTTTCAGGTAAATAACTCATTTTGCTATACATTATCGGGTAATGTTAGCAAAAATTTCTTTATGATTAAAGTTCTTTTTAAAGGTTTTTGTTCCTTTGTTTTTATATAGAAAAATGTCGAAAGTTAAAGAGAAAAATGGGAAATGAACGTACAACAATATGAAAGCGGCTTTGAAAATGCTGCTCGAGGAAAAAGTGACTGAAAAGCTGAAACTTTCTACATTCAAATAAATAAAAACATAAAACACGTTTAAATAATAATCTTGTTCCATTTAAATCTTTTGTTAACATTGTATAGACCTTAAAATCCATTATTTAAGTAAGGTGTCTAGCACTGGACGACAATTTTTGCTACGTTACGAATTACTACTCTTTTATTTATGCGAATTATTAATCCTTGTGATAAAATTTAAGCAAAAGCATCATTCTTACTAAAAATTTCTTTTTTTTTAAGTTTGATTTTTATCAAAAATTGTAATAAAAAAAAAAGAAAAAAACTTAGAGTATCCGGTGCTGTAAGGATCCATTGTAATCACAGCCTAATCCGAAAACCACTTAAAAGAAGCACAGTCTTCAACGAATAGTTTCTCGATCGTATCGTGATAGGTCGCGGCATCTTGGAATGCTTCGCATTGCGTAAAGATAATTTTAGAAAGCCGAGTGTCCAACTGGAAGAAGTGAAAACCGAGGGTAAGTATACGAATCGTCCAATAAGACGAACGAACTCGTAACTCGTTCGGCCGAGTTAATTAATAGCTCGGCTAATTGATAGCTCTGTTAACAGAAGTATTATTATTCGCGTATATTTCGAAGCTCGCGGCGAGAGACTTTCTCGTATCTATGTATGTAGATCGCTGCGAGTGTTTCTACCGCGGGCAAAAGAAAATGATCTCGACGCGTTTATTACACCGTAATTAAGCGTTCCCGACGCGAACGACGACGCGATACCGAGGCCCGGTGTTCGCCGTTCCCAATCGTACGACGATATCTATGCCCACACGTTTTCACAGCTCGAGAAGCGCGTGAAAGAACGCCTTCTCACGGAGATCTCACTACGTGACGCGTTGACTAGGGACGTGGAATGATCGTACAACAGCTTGAACAAATACAACAGAATCCTAGATGTAGTCTATATATTGCGCATCGCGTTCGAGGATGCTTTGAGCGTTAGTTATTTATTTATACAGGGTGTCCCGTATGAAGCTAACGTAATTTTCTCTTAAAATGTTTCAAATAAAACTCCTCGAAACGACATAAGTTTTATTTGAAACTTAATTTTTTTCTATAGCGAAAATTGCATGGAACATCCTGTGTGTTTATTCGTTCATTCGTTTGTTCATTCACTCGTCAATGCAAACACGGTGCTTTACAGGAGAGAAACAATGTAAGGAAACGAGAAAGCAACAAGAATTTGAAAGCAAAAGTGTATCAAAAGGTTCTTCGAACAATGGAAAATGACTGCGAGAGATTCTTACGGGTGAAAAACCGAGCGATCTTAATTAATTTTTATGCAAGTTCATACCTCTGAGAATCTAATTGAGAAGGTAGAGTCTCGGTAGAAGATCATTTTGTGAATCGAGAATTACGGAAAACGCTGTAACTTTGAACATCTAATTTCCTATCCATAAAGTGAAGGGCAATGCAAAATTGTCGATAATTCAAACCATGTGCGTAGCTTCAATTCGAAACTGTGATATTCGCGGATAATCAATGTCCACTACGTAAACCACGATTCATTGCAATGTCGAGTCAAGTCCTTGCCCTTACATCAGGCAATTGCACTTGAAACGATTAAATCGTTCGATCAAAATTAAACGAGTGGAAATCGAACAATTGGAAGTCGTTTGAGCTTGATCGATACTGCGCTTACACCGCCGATTTTGAACAAGTTTCATTCAGTTTTGGTCTATCGGGGAATCGTCGAATGTACACGACGACGAAAGCAACGAGTGGCGCCAACTCGTAGTGAGACAACCGTAGTGACACGTTGGTCGTTGTTTTTGTTCGTGGCGCTACAGAGGATTATGGCCGCGCGAGAATTCGTAAAAGTGCGAGGAGGCGACGAGGCGAAGAGGCGCCCGTTAGTCAGAGTCGCTCGAAGAGCAAATTAAGAGCGGAAACAGGGCGATTTCGTGCACGCGAATCCGTGGCTCCGCGTCGCGCGTTCCGCTTCTCGAGCCGATTCGAAGACTCGAGGCTTCCACGGTGACGCCGTTCTTGTAATACGCGCGTTCCTCTATAGCCGCCTCAGGGTCGTTTCGACTACCTCTCACCGTTGCCGCTATCCGTTTGCAGTGAAAGAGAGATCGACTCATCCTCCCCTTTCTCACTCTCATTCTCGGGAGAGAATTTCTCTTTCCTGAAATTTAGACGCTGTTGTGCATATCTCGCGCTTCAGATCTCGATTTCATTCTAATTAACCAAGCGCCGGTTTTTGTGCGTTGTATTTACATACAATGAAGAGCATAACTGTACGAGAATGACAATGAGAAATTTTTGATAATTTAAATTGATAAAACTTTGTAAAAATATATATATATATATATTAATACATAAATTTACATATACAAATGTTTCTCAGTATATTTCATATTTATTTTAAATTATACACCTCAAGTTTAATCAAAAGTTGTAGTTGTATTATAATATAATAAAATATAAATATAATAACACGTTTATTTATAGATAATTTTCTTTTCATACAGTAATTATATCCACAACTGGATTCTTCTAAATTTACGTATTCATTTGCTTACTGACAGACGAGATGAACTCTTTGGTACACAGTGCAACATGCGAGTACCAAACTCATTGGGAAACAAATCACAGCGTTAGTCGACGGTGGCAGAGATCGATGGTTCAAAAATGGATGGAAACGGGCCATGGAAACCCAACGAGAAATTCGATCAAGGAAAAACGAAGACGGGGAGCAGCGCGCGAGGTGGAAATTCCGCAGGATAAAAAGTCGAGAATATCTAAAGGGAATCTGGCTAGGATTCCTTGGCAGTGGCTGGCTTAGTTGGGTCGCGGCCAAACGATGACGAATACCCGCGAACCCGCCGGGTAAACACACCGCTCGCAAATCGAGCGTTTCGCGAACGAAAGAAAAGAACGAACGAAGAGAGCAAGCCGACGAGAAATCACTCCCCTCGAACTGACACTTGACTCGTGGAAAAAACGAGCTTCTTCCAACAACCTCCCTGAAACTCTCGATCACTCCAGCAGGGTACTGAACCTAATTTTTAACCTTGCTGACGATTCCCGATTTATCTTTAAGAAGGATAAGACATCTGTCAAAAAAATGCAGGATTTTAACGCATATTTTGAAAAATTCATTTCACTCGTTTTACGGTGGATTCGTTTGGACGAACTGAATTGGTTTTAGAATTTCTACTCCTATTTGGAATTTTTCTCCCTCCTTTTTTTCAAATATTTTTTTGCCAGTTTTATTTTCTAACATTTTCTGTAACTGCATCGCTGGTCAATGTGAAAATTGAAACAGGTTTCGTGCTTTTTCTCGCCATGCCTCGTATCTCGAGTCCTACAGTTCAGTAATTTCACGTTACCATTTTGACCTATGAATAAATTAGAGTTACAGCACGTAAGCAGGTTGCTGATTTCGTTTCGTTTTATTAAGTCTATTCTGACTGGTAGACTAAAATCAAAGGAAGAATTGCAATTTGAACTTGGAACACACTTTGAAAGATGCACGCGTTATTTCGTCGCGGTGATAGATAAATAAATTTGAACTCTGACTCAGATGCTTAGCGCCTCGACTTGTAAGACTTTCCACTTGACGGGCCGCCGACTTCTCCGTCCACCCTATAAATATCTTATTTCGAACTTTTTTTCTTTTGCTTGTACGTCAAAATTATTATAATAAACTACGCGCGTCAGGCGTAGTGTCGTCCACGGTAAAGGAGATAATATCCGAATGGCCGCGGAATCGTCGCCGTCATTTTGCTAACGGGACGAAACTATGCCAAGCGATTTTCACCCGGTGCGATGGTCGAGAGCAAAGTGTTTCGAGCGTTTCAGAAACTGGCTTTCAAAGCTTCGCGAAAGTCGCGGTCGAGAAATGCCAAATAATTAGCTGGCCCGGTTCGTTTAAATAATTCTCGCTCGTACGCGCGCCACACACGTCCTTGCGTGTTCTCCACGCACTCCACTTCTTCCATTGTTATAGGCGGACGTGCGGAGAAAGCACGCGGTGATTATTGTACCGAGAGTGATTAATGACTCCCGGCCCACTCTACCAACGCGCAAACATTGTAAACGCTCGACTTCTTTTTTCCACGAGTCCGAGGCCCCTATTCTTCGCTCGTTCGCGCCGTTCTTTTTTCTCTTTTTTTTTTTTCTTTTCTTTTCTTTTCTTTTCTTTTCTTTTCTTTTCCCGCATCGATCCAGACAGAAGCGGGACAGTTCGTCGATCAAATCTCTTATTGACCCATTTTCTGTCGGCCGACTTTTGCCGGGCATCGATTATCCACGAGTATCGCTGTTACGAATTATGACCGCAGGATTAATTCGCTCGCGGAGGGTCCGTAATTCAGCGTGACGTGACGTTGCATTTGCCAATAAATTTATTTGTTGATGTGTGTATGATATTTATTGATATAGAAGATATTTTATTGATACGTACTTACTTGTTGGGGGACAAATAGTTTATGTAATAAGATTTCATTTCACTCTACTTCATTCCACCACCTATTACTAGTTCACGTTCGGGTGAATGACATACAACAAGCAAAAGTTCATTCAACTAACCAACTCACTAAACTAACTAAAATTTCGCTCAAATAATTAGAGAATTCATGTAAATGGATGGATTCTACCGTAAAAGAGACCGCATTGTAGGAGAAAAAGAAGGAGAAGAAAGTCATTAGTTGTTATAGATGAATAAGTATCAAAATATTACCGTATTTATAATAATTATTAATTCCCAGATATTTAATTGAAGAAAGTAGCACAAATTTCGAGATAACAGAGAATTTCAAAGAGAGCAATGATTACCAAATAGATAAATTTGTGTAATTACTCGAATTGTGCAGTTAAAAATATCCACAGATCGTATGCAAACGACGGAGCGTAGAACGTAAAAGAAAATGCACAGATTTCATGGTACGCCTCTCGTGGAGTTCGGTGAACCTCGCGTCGAGGAAAAGGGGAGTGCAAAGATTAAAAGTGACGGGTAGAGCGCGTCGAAGATTTCGAGGATTCAAAGGCTTCCGGGAAAAGGCACCCCTGAAAGGCCTCTATTGCTACAGAACTTCCATTAACGTCCAAGGCTTTGTCGTAGAGGAAGCAAGTACCGATCTCTCTACGGACTTTTGCTGGAGATCGTCATCTTCCAAGCTGACTCGAACATAACCATCCAATGCGAACTGAACGCACTGATTTTTCATTGATATACTGCCGATATTTCATCGGTATCAGTCGTTTCTCATTCATACATTTCCCGATTTTCTTTCCAATTTATGGGTTTCCAACAACCATTAGTTATTGCTGTAAATTTGTTACATTGTGTTAGACGTAAAGCGTAAGATTTTTATTTGTTAATCCTCAATTTAAAGAATTTAAATTACACAATTTGTTTGGGAACCCACGGTAAGGGTGGTCGGTTTTGGTTGTATGGTTAGGTGTTGTACTTATTTCACGTGATCGGGGAGGTAAGGCTATGACTTAGCAACTATTAGCACTATTTTGACAATTACTTTATGGGCCTAACGATACATTTAATGGTCCAATAATCCTGTAGGAGCAAGGGCAGACGGACACGTATCGTAAGCGTCAACATTTCATGCAATTATTCCTCTGTTAATTATTCGAGTTGTGCAATCGACAGTTAGTTATTATGACTAATCTCTTCTAGCAATTAAAAGTTTCATCACTAAACGGGTATTTACAAAGTGCAAGACGATCTTAATAAAAAGTGATCAGCTTCCGAGCCGTCCGTAATACGCAGGTTTAACGACTTATCGTTGGTGAATTGCCACCGTCCAATGACACGACAACCGGATCGCAAATTTACCGAGCAATTATGGACGTCGCAGCAATTAAAGGGCAAACACGATCTTTAATAGTCATTATCCAACGGGGCGGCTCGTAAAGAGAGAGAAAGAGAGAGACTGACACAGGTATGATACAACTGCATGTATTTGTAACCGAGCTGGAGCGAGCAACGTTTTAATCGCGCGAATTATCAGGTTAATCAACGATAATTAACGCGCGAACGTTCCGCAATCACGGTCATTCCAGGAGAATTAGCCTCGACGTTGGATTTCTTCCAACATCGGGAGGAGAAGAGGAAACGACCAAGCCTCGTCGCTGGTTCATCATTTTCTCCGATGTGCGAGATGCTCTTTCGATTGATCGTACAAACAGACGATTCGTCAACTTTCGCGCTCGACGTGCGTCGAACAACGCGAAACGGGGGAAATCGCTAATCGGCGAGCGTTCATCCGCAGGGGGAAACCTCCGACATAATTAAAATCCAGCATGCACCAATTAAAACGAGTCGAGAAGGGATTCGAAAAGTTCACAGTTTACGCAGCGACGCGTGAGACGAAGCTGCGAGTTTCAGCCAACGTCACAGAAACGGCAAGCAGCAGGGTTGCACTTACGCGAGCTCGTCCGCATAACGAGAGAAGCTCGCTGCGCGCCGAGATTGCTATTTCTGCCTCGTTTTATTTTCATATCGCGGCGAAAACACTTTTGATTATTTTCTAAAAAGAAGAAAAAAGAAACGCTTTCTTTCGTTCTTTCCCGGTCCGTGAAATGTAACCTTACGCTCGTCGAAACAGTTTTGAAATTCAACCGGAATCCTGTTGTAAAATCGGTCGAAAAAAGTTACGTAGCGTTTGATTTTCTCCTTCTTTTTTAACACGACGCGAATCGATGATGCAACCTCGATGCAATTAGGTAATGATGAATGGACGCGTTATACGATGCCGGGGAACATGTCGAGCTTTTGACCGTTTTTAGTGAACGGTATGATCGTCGAGTAGACGATCCATTAATTATTCTCAGCGATGCGATTCGCACGCGTGTGTGAATATAATGCGAATAAAAAGGAACTGAGAAGTTGGAAATATTCCGTACGCTTTTCCATTCAATTTTGCCAAGCAAGCAGAAGCTCACAGTTAGCTACACGGCAGAATTAATGCTTATACAGACAACCAAATGCCAAAATCAATAAGTGCACAAGTGCACGAGAGCACCAGAAGATAAAAATAAACAAGCAAAATTATTTAATTAACTCTTGGACTGTATTAACCCAATTTACAGCATTACGGTATTAACTTCTTACTGCCTCTGTTTAACTCGGCTTATTGATTTTCTAATCTACGTCTGCCAATTTTTATTTTGTTTACTTTTGATTGTATTCTCTATAATCTTCGTTCTGGACTTTCTCGTGTCGAAGGATTTTTATCTCGTACAAAGAAAGAAAATATTGTGAGCAAGACTGTGATCGTACGCTTGAACCAGAAATTATGGATTATCGCGACGAGTTTGTCTCTTTCTAAACACTAAATTTCTCAATTAGAAAAATTACTCAATGACGTTATGAATATAAATATCTAATATAACGTACCCAGTAATTATAATATCAGTCACTTACTGAGAGCAATGTCCGCAAAAGAGTTCAAATAAAAACGAATCGTGGATTGGCCACGTTAGGATCAAACCGAATGAGCAAAGACGTTCGAAAATTTCGAAGAAAATCGCCGACGCAAATGGTTGTAACTCGCTTCGTGGAAAGCTACGATTCTATTAAGAGCGATTTACCAATTAAGAGCGCGTGCCTCGAAGGCCATGCCTTGAAAGGCTTTACAAGTTCACAGTTTTTCCCGGCGGCGTTGCTCGGCGAAAGTTACAGCGAAAAATCCGCGATTCGAAGCTCGGAAAATCTGCAGCGATCTCGCAATTAGGGGAGGGGAGAGACCTACTCTCGTTGATCGAACGAACGAAGCAAATGGAAGAAAACGACGCGCCGATATTTCAGGACGCGACGATCGACGCAGGATTTCTCTGACGACCGATCGCGAGACACTCGCGATAAGTTTCTTTCTCGTTACGTACTTTCTCTAACTTGGAGAGATTTCTGTATTAATATTTGTTCGATCGCTTTTTAACAAAACGTTTCTCTTTGTGAATGTCGATCGACTTTCCCTGGAGGAGCTTAATCTTCTTTTACGCTTTTAACCTGTCAATAAATTGCACGATTCGCTTTTGCTCGCGTCGGTTAAACGACGATCTTATCGATTCGACTCGACTAAATGTCGAGGGATCGTCAGTTTGTATCGTCTCGTGTATCTCGATGTTTTTTAGAGACGCGTGAAACATTAGGTGAAAGGAGTAAAAATAGGGGATGATTTGTCGATTTGTCGATTATTGAATATTTGTAGCAAAGATGGTGAAAGTTTCTCAGAAAATAACATTTATTATAAGAAATTCGTTGTATTTTTTCAAAAGTCCTCATGACTGGGGATAAACTTATTAAGTAATAAAGGACAAAGTAAACCGTAATCAACACTGTGCAATAGCTTTAACCAAGCATGCATCAAGACAAGGTTCGAAGCAAGACGAAGAATACAAAAGTAGATCCGTGTAATTATCGAGCAATTAAACTGCTAGATAATTGCCACGCGAGAAAAACTTTGCGCAAAATCAACATCATTGAAGAAACGACCGCTGAAACGAGCAACCAGAGTCTGGATTTCGTTGGAATTCCAGCCGTAACACTTTTAATTCGCCGTTAAATTACCAAATTCTAAATCACCACGATCGTCGCGCTTTCTCGTTTTCGTTTGTCCGTGTCAACGGGACCACAGGTTAGAAATCGTTGTTCTGGACGTACATGTGACTCATGAAACATGTTAAATAAAACAGGCCTTTGTTTCACGGACACTTAAATTTAAACAAGTTTTCCGTGTTTTCAATTTGTCCTTCGCGCGGCACGTGAATCGTGTATTAAAGAATCAGAGATCCGTGATCACCTGTGATAGTTTGCGTCGCATCACGTGGCTCTATAATCGAAATCGAGATTTCTTTCGTTTCTGGCAAATTTCATGTTTAACGGCTGTACGCGTATATCTAAATAATCGTGAGCACACGCAACAGAAATAGAAGCGTATCCGTGAAAACGGAATGCTCGGTTATTTGTGTATTAAAAGTTACACAGATTCAGACTCGGATTCGTTTACATGTATATTCGTGTATTTACATACACAAGGATCTCTAGCTAAGATTTACAGACCGATTAAAAATCGCCAGCGACCGATCGATCCGTAAAATACACGACCGGTTTTCCAAGACATTCTCTTGCCATTTTTACGAATGAAACCAGTCGTGCTTCTTACCTTTTGATTTGAATACCATGGAACAAATTACAAGTTTAATAAACGATTTCTTTCCTCAGCACTTTCGTCGCATTTGATCAGCCAAATTATAATAAACTGAGATACTTGAGCTCGAGAGAGACACGTTACTTTCCAATTGAATGAAAACGAGCCTATCTCGCGGTGGAACGAATAAATTTCAATGTGTTAAGTATCCAGGCCAGTGTGAACATTTTTTCGACAGAATTCCGGTCTCGCTTTTACGTTCCTAAGTAAAAGTTTCTCGATGAAAATTAAATCTTCCATCGATCGACTCGAACTCGAAGCCACAACGATCACTAATTGTTTGCGGAGTCATAACGCGTGAATTATACAGCGACTAATCTGGGATGAAAATTTAACGCAAGTCGGATTGATCGAAAAATTTCTTGATTTTCCTCTGCGTTCGATAAATTTGAATGTATCGAGTAAGAGTTTGTAACAGCCGTTAACACGAGTTGCACGCAGAATCGTGCTCGTTCTCGCCACGTCGCGTTCGCATGGTTTTAATTTCGTTTGATTGAAACTATTAAGTAATCTTTGGTCGAGTATCGTTGCTTGATCCGATTATTACGATCGATCTACGTGTAGTTTTCAATTGCTCGTACAGATTTTACCAGGTCAGCAAAAGCTGAGTATGGAAAAATATATAAAGTCGGATGGATCGCAATCCGGTCTCGATCGATTATCGAATACATCGGTTTCAGCACACAGCTTTGTTACTACCGATATCAAAATCCGTAAATCGCAATTCTCGCGTTCCTCTCGTTTCGCCTCGTGTTCGTACCGGCAAGCAGGCAATCAGCGATCGAGTTTACGGAACTGGCAACAACTGCTGCGAAGAAACTCCGCGTCGTCACTTTCGAAATACCGCGCTCACAATTAAAGCAGCCGCGGCGGCGTGAACTTCCGCTGATTTTCGCGGCAAGACCACGGAAAGAGAGAGGATTCTCGATCGTGAATCGGGAATGAGCCAGCCGCGGCTACGACGTTGGCCAGCCGCCTGGTGGTCGGTCGGTATCTCCGTTGGCTAATGAATCGGTCGTAGAACGAAAATAAGCGAGGAACGAGAACCCCGTGTAACAGAGAGCTTGTTAGAGAGTGTGTTCGTACTCCATGGCCAACGCGGCGTGACCGGCTTTCTCGTCTGCCCCCGAGCATTCTTATTTCGCTCGGTTACAGGAAGGAAATGCCGCGCGACGAGCAGGCAAGGTCGGTCGTTTCTATCTGCCACGTAAGGCCACCGCGCGGTGAAAGAGAGGCTCTACTTCCGACAGATCGTTCGCCTGTCGCTTCGCCGCGGCCTTACGAAGGTCTTTCGTGCGAGCACGCGACACCTTCGACCTCTCGAACCTCTCTCGATCCCCCCCCTCTCTCTCTCTCCTCTTTGAATCCCTTCTCTCTTCCATCGATCCTTTGCGTCACGTGTGTGTCTCTTACACACACACACACACACACACACACACACACACACACACACGTTGCCTCCCGATGAAAAACACCGGCTTTTCAGAGTAGGGATCACTCTACTGACGCTGCGGCGACCTGTTGTTCCGTCCTACGTGCGTTATTATTTTCAGAACGGAAGCGCGTTACGTAAGTGGGTTGAAAGGTATAAATAATGCAGCGGCTAGAGAGAAAAACTATTTTGACGTACACACATATTTTCCGACGAGCCATCTTCCTAGCAGATTTTACAGTTCGTTTTCACAGTTTCAAAATTCCGCAGTCGTACGAAACTACGAAGTGGTCAAAACTACCAAGTCGTAATTTTTCGTAGAAATTTTTATAGACTTGCTACTCGCAACTATATACACAGACAAAAATTCTTTATCATGCTGTGAATCTTTGCACTTTTATTTTTCTGACCCAAGCTTTATACCTATCCGTAGTTAGGAATATTGAACTCGTGTGTTACGCTTTTCTATAAAAATGTGGAAATTGTTTTAAAAATGATCACACTTTAGAAAATTATAAAAACTAAATTATATAATAATAAGAATAACAAATAAATAAAAAAACATAGAATTTTGATTTATTTTGAAACAAACTTCATGTACAAAATGTATGGCGGACTCGGTTTACAGCGAGACAAGTTTACAACTCGCAAACCTTGGAAAACTTGCTGAAAGACTCGCTCTTCTCTTGGAAAATTGAGAAATGTTTAAATTGCTTGTTTACGCTTGGGACCAATGGACCAATTGTAAATTGTAAACCGTAGACCGTTAAAGATACTATCGACCGAACGTTCGACGATGGTCAACGATGGTTATGACCAAAAAGTCATATTTTCAGTTTTATGACGAAAGTTTTCAAGTGAGATTGACGTGAAAGTACACAGAGGAAAAATCTTTCTCTCATCTCGACAGAGAAGAGACAATTTCTTGTCTTCATCCAAGAGAAGATGAAAAATTACAATACTCGATTTTCAGTGCTTTCATCGTCGTTATTGTCTTGTAACTCTATCGTATCACGTTATATTTGGCTCTAAATAAATGCTACAATAAATACAGTCGTTCGTATTTATACGCACGAACGACGTATCCCGAAGCGGTGAAATTTGTCGATTTATTCGATTCGATGAATCGGCGAAACTAATTGGTATCTTTTAGGGGATCGTCGCGCCGGACCGGGACTCAAAGCCGGATCTTTCGCTTGCCGGGCTAGTGGCTTTAACCAATTAAGCTATCCAGGTCGTGAACAAGTTCTTTCTCCCTAAGCTTAATATTTAAAACAACCGCCTGTAACTCAACAGCGTGTGTACGTTCTGTGCGAGTGACCGCCGTAACGGGATTTTATATATTAAAACGTTCTTTTCATTTGACCTGCTATTTTTTGAAATATTTATTGAGATGATGCGCAACATTATGTGGAATAGATACGTTTCCGTATCAAGTCATTGGAAACTTGCTCATTTTGAACAAAACAATTACAACGACATTAATACAATTCTCTCACACGATTTTATGGTTTAATTTTGTTATAGCTTGTTCACATCTAGTTTACAAGTTATGAATATCTTGAAATTTAAAGTCTTCAGCGCGAAACGACGAATTCACGCGCAGAAAGAATCAAGTGAAAAATTAATATCTGACTGCACCGTGCCAATTTTAAAATATGAGAGTAAAAATCGAAGAAACTGTCGAAAAAGGAACTCAAAACTCTGTTCTGTGCAATTGCGTGGCGAAAGATCAACGAGACAAAACTTTATATTCACGCGGGAGAATGATACAAAACACACTTCGAAATTTCGTGGAAATTACGTAAAGGATTTAGAATACAACAATAGAGCTGAGACTTAAGTAAGAATCTCAATTTTACTAAACTTGCTCCGGTGATTTATGAACGAAAGCGTACATATACGTATATAAGAGAGGAAACAGTTCCTAAGAGGTAAGAAAAACTATCACGCATGATCCCGTTGTACCGACGATGATATATTTAGAACGAACGACTCAACGCCTCTCTTTGATCCCGGCGTCACACTATCGAATCACTTTGATACACGGAGTCGAAGTTTGCTTAATTGGCGCGCGAGTTATGCGGCAATTATATCACGGGGGGCTTATTAATATCGTAAGGCACGTCATTAAGATCGATTAGCGTAACGTCGCATGCGTTGTTAATTATGACGAGCGAACCGTGTTTTAAACTCGCGGTGCGAACGATACTCTTTACGAGACAGTTTTGCGCTCTAGCCTGAATCAATTTCGCGCGGTCGACGTTCTTCTTTTTCCCGTTGCCTGGCATTGCAATTGAGACCAATTTAATGTTACTGAGAGTTGATTAATGTGTCGGTATAGATAAGCATCGCGGAACAAGATTGATCGGACGCCCACGCATTCCTTTCTACGGAACTGCCATTGATATTTCATTTGATCTACTATCGTAACGATAATTTGATAATTGAAGTATCTCAATGTTCATAAAGTCTTCAATTTCTGTTCGATATATTTCAATATTTACGAAATATTTATCATGCTAAGTATGAGAATTATATCATAGAAGAACTACATATGTCTAATTAAATTATGAAATGTTCAAACCCATAACAAGGATTATCTTTTAATTTTCATTCGACAATATCGAAATATGGACATAATGTGAAAATAATCTTAAAAAATTTAATAAGATATCGATTTCTCCTGATTGAGAAACTTTCTGAAGCACAAGACAAACTAGTGAATGAGTAAATTAAAAAGTATTTTATTTCTGTCTTTTTTTTTTACTATTAATAACGTTTAACGTAATAATGATTTTAATTTTGATTTTATTTATTTATACAAAATTTTTCTCAGATTATTTCTTTACGAACGACCCTTTCTACGTTTAGAAAATTCTTAATCCGCCTCCCTCTCCCTTTTAACAATCTTTTGAAAATTGAATATAAGGAACATTGAAATATTCCTGCGCTTGAAATCTACTTGGGTATGAATAAATAGAAACAGTTATCAAAGACAGTAAAGAGAATAACGTTCGACGAGACTCGTTGCAAATTTGCGTCAAAGGTGATACTTTGAATGTACCGGCGAGTAGAGTCGTTCGCGGCTCATCAGTCGATGTCAAAGCGTGTGCATGAACTGCAGCTGCGCGGAACTTTCTCTGCGAGGCATCAGCAAAATCTCCGCGTTTCGCATAGTACATTTTAATCAAATTACGCTTCGAGACAGCGTGTCGTGGAACATGCGATTTTCTCAATGGAGAATTTCAAAGCTTCTACCTTTTCAAAGAGCCCGATCTGGTGCATAAAAATTTGAACAACGTAATTACATAATTACTTTACGCACAGAGTGAATCCTGTGTTGCGAGTAATTTTCTTGCGGAAATGAAGCAATTTAATTTTGCAGAGAGAACAAACGTAACAAATGCGCTTAGAGATTAAACAATAACAATGACAATGTGAGTTTCCTAGGAATTGAATTTAAAACGATTGAAATTGTTAAATCTCTCGAGGTTGTTAGAAAAAGATTACTTTTTATTCTTATATGCTATACGAAAATCAACACACGAGACGACCTAACATCATAGATACACTTCATCACATACTTTCACAGCCGCAATATTTAAAAAAAGCATTGGACAATATAAAATCGATCGAAGAGAATTGCGAATGGAATATCGGTCATTGTCGGGTCAAAGGGAAAGAACCTGCAATGCGTTGCATTGAAGAAACAAAGGAAAACGAGGGAAATCGGGCCAAAAGGGGTTCGCAGTGAAACGACCTTATTTCGATATCTACTCGGTTTCCGCGAGGCACATCCGCGGTCTGTCATCACGCGTGTCATTACCGGTAATTTACTACATTTTCCCCGGTTATTCTGAAACTGTATCCGCGATCGTAAACGTAGGAATTACCGTGACAATAACTACATTCCATCGAAGCCGATGCGCCTCCAAGGACTCTGTGATTCCTGCATCAATAATAAATGCCATATAAAAAAAAAAAAAAGAAAAAAAATCCCATACTCTTCAGATCCCCCCCTGTCCTGGTTTCCTTTCCCCGATCAAAACTCTGTCGTCCGTTTCAGAAAAGTTTCACGCGGAAACCCGCGTTTCGCAGCGTTTGTCCCGCGGCCTCTGCCTTTTTTCCGTTCCCGGTCTCGATCGACGGAAAGAAAGAAAAAATACATACACCGCAGTTTGATAACGCTTCCCGATAAACGAGGAGGATTACGCCCGAAGCAAATTCCAGCAAAGGTGGCCGTATAATTAGCGTAAACGTTACGTAAAATACAAATTGGTTTTGCAAGGAGAGCGAATGGCGCGCGCACGTCCCGGCCAATTTCATTTGATTCGCGTCGACGGAATTAGAAGTAAGGAAAGTGTCGAGGCTAGACGCGAAAACGACGCAACCTCCGCCTCCGGCTGGCCGCGTGCAGACGCCTGAATTTATACAATGCGACGCATTACGGAAACCAAATCGAACGAAAAATCACAAGATCAGTGGGATCGAGAAGTGATCGAACATATTCTTTTGTAATGAAAGATATCTCTACTAAAGATCGTGGTTTTAAGCGTTTAAAGGAATTAAGAATCTTTGTTCGTGTAAAACAGGGATCTCTGGAACGATCTTTAATGCTACGACGACTTTTCTGCAAAGACAATTTTCACGGTCAAAGATCGTACGATGCGAGTGTGCGTTCTTACGTAGCGTGCGACTCGATAAAAGCAACAAAATGAAATACAACTTCTGAGGTATTCATGGAGTTATTGAGATAGCGGAAGCAGATAAAGACGATTTCATTCCAAGGCTTTCATAAGGCGGCCTGACTTTACTCGAAATAACAAAGCGCAGTCGTTTCATTTGGAAAATGATTCGCAGTGAAAAAATACACAATGCGAATGACTGAAAATTTCTTCCAAACTAAACTGTATCTTGCTCGCGTTTAACAACTCGATCGTTCACAAAGAAATTCACTTCGACGTTAAAACGATTGTCAAAGCTCGAATTCGCTTCGAAATTTCCGGAGCTCGTGACTGCTTTCGATTGCGCGAGAGATTCTGCTAAATCATTAACAAGAACGATAACGAACGGCGTATCTCAAAACGAAAAATCGCCGACTGCAAAACGGATTTTGCAATCGCGCGACCGTTTGTCGACTGCTTTTCGACGAATCTTGCGACACGTTCGTAAACAGCCATCGGTTTATCTCTGATTGTGAATACGCGACGATCCAACAACGATCGAGTTCCAACTCATATAACTTAAAAATTTGTCGCGAGAATTCCTACATGCTTCATCAGTTTCACGCGTCCTCAAGTCCACATGTTGAACTATCGAGCGTGTTTTGCTTTCATGATCGAGGTTATCCTCTGCATCGTGCGCAGATGGTCAGCGATTCCGAAGTGGTTCCAGTCTAGTTGAAATTTTCAGATTCATCGGGCAAGAGGAGCGACGAGACAAGGATCGAAGTTGAGAACGAGACGCAAAAATAACTCCGGAGCATCTTTTCGTTACTCTCTCCGTTTCAGTTCCCTCCGCTTTCGCGGCTGTTTTCCTTTTTTCTCAAGCCGCGGTAGCTTCAGTTTCGTCGGTTCAATTTCTCAGAGTCGCCACGGAATCACGATCGAGAAAGCCGAGAGAAATCTCCGATTAAACGTTTGTCAGATGTGAACGCGAATGCGTCCCCACCTGTCTTTTTAATTGTAACTCCGTCACGTCGACTTTTTCCCCCCCGAGGAGAAACGAAATATCAAAAATACAATTCCATGGAATGCGAAAGACGAGTTGAGATGAGGTTCTCGAGGAAAATACATCGTCACTAGGAAACTCCATCATCTTCGAGACGCAAATGAGATAGTGCAGTTACGACTAACTCGTTGAATTATTAATGTGCAATTTTTTTCCATTTAATTTACATTATTGAATTACATTCTGCTTTAATATCGTAGCTATGATATGAAATAAATTTCAAGGATTCTCTTCATAACTTTTCTCTTTTTATTACTATTATTATTTTACGACACTTAAAGAAACTGAAATATCTAAATAACAACGTTGTAGCAAACAATTACTTAGTCCTTGACGAGTTAACAACAAGTTGGTCGTTTGCGAAAGATAGAAGACAAGTTCAACAATTTCTTGTTTTACAGCGGAATCACAATATATTAAATGTTTTATATACATTCGACGGAAAACAATTTTCAACTTCTCATTGAAAGAATTAGTTGTCGAACACGTTTCAACCGATATAACACACTGTCCTACACAATTGCTTCGTAATCCGAAACAATTACTTAACGTTTGACGTTACTCCAAATATTGTGCTTTCGTAATCACGTTTCAGCTACTTGAAACACCCTTTGTTACACAGTGTATATCACGTACACGGTATGTACCACTTTCGAAAGGGTCTGAACCATGTTTAAAGCGTACTTATACTGCCTTAACTGATGTTCCGCACCCTTATCTTCTCACGTTTCTGTCAATTCGTTTACCCAGACGGTCGAACGTGGTTAGTTTTGAATCCTGACGTCTGACAACCTTTAACAACATCGTTACGTACCCTCAAATAACTATGTTTGTTTAAATTTTCCCCCTAAATCAAATTAAGGGCCGAGAGAGATGTTTAGAGAGATGTTAACAAAAAAAGATGACATCGAAAGATGAGAAACGATCGAGGAAGATTAAAAATCAACAGAGAACAAATTAAAAAAGAAAATAAAGTTAAAAGTTAAAAGGAAAATTTCAATGATCGAATTATACGATTTGATAATGAAACGATCAATACGCAAAATTGATACGACGAATAAGTTTGAAGATTCTTCGAGCGCAAGCGATACTTAAACATTCGAGATATTTCTGGACTTTAAAGAATATTTATCATCTAAGAGTGGACGTACTTTACATAAAATGCAATGTCATTACAAAGTTACCAATGCAAGAAGTGTGACACGATACGTGCGAAATTATACGGCGGTAGTGTACAAAGCATTGTAATCAAACTGCAGACTTTTATGCAAACTCATATTTTTAAGGATACGTCGCCAGAAAATTGTTTCGTTACGTTATGTTATGTCGATCTCGTCCAATTTTAAATTCTAAATGGTTCAAACACGAAAACTTCGACGCTCGACTGATTTTACGATCATGCTCGTATCGAGGAGGCTACCGCGCGACGCGTTCTATCGATTCGTCGGGTCGAAACTGGTTGTCCAGGTGCTCAAAAAGATACGCAACGATCGGCCGATTTGACGCTTTGTCCCGTTGGAACCAGTTGTTACAGCATTGCATTGTCGACGATCACGGCGATAGATTAGACCCCTGCCCAAAATACAAATCGAGTTCCGTCAGAGGCGCGTAACATTGTACGCGTACGGTTGATCTCTCTAACGACGCGGTGACAGAGATTGAAGAAGAGGCCGAAGAAGAGGCCTGGCCAGTGTATTAGCCGGTAGGACAGAGCCGAGTTAAACGACGAATTCCTCGGTCGGATTCGAGCGGAGGAAGCGGTCTGCCAAAACGTTCGGCTTTGGAACGCGAGAGCGGCGCGTCGTTGCCAAAAACTCGTGACCTCCGAAACCGAATCGCGTCCCTCTCTGCTTCTCTGCTCCTCGGAGGAGCTCGCGCACAGCGGGCCAGGTTCTCTCGAGTTTTTTGCAATTTCTTCGATCGACTTTCCCAACTTTCACCCGAAGCTAAGACTTTCCCGCAAATTGACACACGCGTCGAATTTCGCGTAAGAACCGCGAGCCAAGGACACGACCTCCAGAGCCGAGACCATTAACTTTCGGAGGAAAGTACGACGACCCGATAACTCTTCAACAGCGCGTTGACACACTTTTGGAAGAGTAATTTGCCCGACACGGTTCCTCGCTGTCGAGTCGCACGATTACTCAAATTCTGTCAAGTAACTTCGTTAATGTCGGGAAGTAGCGTCGATAACGACATTTGCGTTGCGACACAGTTCGCCAGCTGTTCGATCGTTAGAACTCGGCAGACTTTGACCTACGACAAAAATTGTTTGAGGCGAGGACCCTCAAACCCCAGAACTCCCAAAGTACGCGATAGATTTAGTTTTTATTTTTAAACCGTTGGAAGGAATCGCCGGTTCTCACACTCCGCGCGCCGTACTCAATTTCCTGTTGACCTATTTATATCGTTCCCGCATTTATACCGAAGAGAAACGACGCTCTCGTCAAGATTCTCGGCTCTCGGTTCGATAGCTTCCAACGACACCGGTGAAGTCATCCAAAAGTCGTTCAAGAGCGACTGAATTGCTTCAGTCTCGCGACAATCTTCCATATTGTTGCGTATTCTTTGCACGAGGCCTCCGATCTAAACGCACTGTCCGTATTTTTTCAGTCGCGTGGAAAGGAGGACTGAAAGAGAGAGAGAGAGAGAGAGAGAGAGAGAGAGAGAGAGAAGCTGCACGGTGCCACGTAGATGCGCGGATAAGAAAAGCACAGCGCGGTAAACAGCGCCGCAGAGAAGACAGAAAAGCTAGGGAACGCGCAATAGAGGAAGTGGTTACGGATCAGAAGGGAATCGTGACTTATAGCATCCTCGCAGGAAATCGTATTTGCACACGTGCGAGTAGAAACCTACTTCTACCGTGTGCTTCACGCTGCATTTCATAGTTCAACCACTGCGCGATGGCGCAGGCCTGCCGATGACTCTCTGGGAATTGCGTAACGTCGTTAGGATACGACGAAGGAAGAATAATTTTAAGGAATGTTGGAACGAAGAGAAAAAGCCGCGCGTCGTTTCTTGGACGCCGTTAGACTGTCTGAACGACATAACGTAAAAAGTTTCGCAACAGGGATAAATAATCTGTCGCGAGACGTCGTGCATCTGCTTCGTAGAGTGAATGCGAAACGGAGCTCGTGCCCGATGCTCCGTTTGATGTGTAAAAAGTCGACGAACTGCAGCCAGCCCTGACCAACATAGATGCGAGCAGATGATTTTTCATGAATCACGGCTAACGAAGCCTAGGAGGAAGGAAGAGCGTGATTTACGTAAATGTGGCCGTGATTCCGCCTGTGGCCGGTTATGTCACAAGGTTCTTGTTCGTGTTTCAAGACGCGAGTGCCACCTCGGATCCACTTCCATCTCGTGACACACGTTTGGTTGAAACGTCGTCACTTTGGCCTGATATTATCCTCGACGTTGTCACATACGCGAAACATTCGCAAAATCAAGTCACGATTTTTTCTTCGCTTTCGAACCGATTTCAATTTGAATTTAATCGTCTAATCGCTCGATCGATGAACAACGCACGTGAAGAAAAAAGAAACACAGCGTGCCGCCTTTTAGTTAAATTGCCTCCGACATTGATTATTGGCTGGTACCATATACGGGAAGCTTTCTATACGGTTAATTGCCATTTTCTCTTCGAGTGGAAACCGTTATTCCAGTGACAATTTATCCAACCATTAACGATGGCGTTATTAATTTACCTTCCAGCGGATTCTTGAATATTCTCCGTAATTTGCGGGAAAAAGATAAAAGGACGAAAGAAAAATATTCGAAAAGGATTCAAGCGTGCAACTGACGTGCACTCGTGGAATTTATTAGCGAGCAATTTTATTGGCACGAGCAAACGCGAATTAATTCGCAAAGACGCGATCGTCGAACCGAAACTCTGTTCGACTGTTTACAAACGAAATCGAGAAAGACTGATGGATCGTCTATACGTGATGGATAATCGTTAAAAAAAAAAAAAATATCCGATTGCTCGTTATACCAACGAATAATCGCGTGATTACGCATGGAATTAATTCGACGAAAACACGTTGGAATTGCTGTATACGCATTCGTATCTAATCTTCGCCGATGTTAATCTTGCCAACAATTGTCGAGATAACGCCGCACGGCACTGCGAAGTGTAACATGCCTGATACACGATGTATTTGGAAAAAACGAAGAAAAAGAAAATGAAACGTAGAAAGAGAAAGAAAAAGAGAACTGTTATATCAAAGAGAAAACTTTCCTAATCGCTATGCCTAATTACTATTCGTATCCTAATTACAAATTCCTCGGTGAGAAACGGACCGAAGATATCGTTCCGAGCAAAATATTCGCGATATAATTACTTCATTACGAAACGCGTCCTCTATCCAGTTACTTTTCTCTACCAATTGTAAACGTCGAACGAACAATTTGAAATCGTCGGTTAAGCGATATGAAAAAAGAGAATTTGATCCTACCTTGAACACTTCCGAGAAGAATCCGGCACCGATCTTCTCCATGTAAAAGTCATCCAATCGGTTCAACGAGGCAACCGCATGCCTCAACGCCTGGCAGGAAGCACCTGTTCTCCTTTTCGAGCCGGTATCCTGATACGTATCACCAGGACACACCGCGTTCAGGCTGCAGATATTGCTTTCCATTTCGGTGGGTCGCCATGGATCACGGCACTTTTCTCGCTCCCTGTAACTTCGGGCCGAAGGCAACTGAAGCTCCGTTGGGAGATCTTGCGGCAAACAGGAAATGCAACTCTGCTGTAACGCGTCGACGTTAGATTTCATCCAGTCTTTCGACGGTGTCGACGTGGTAAAGTCACCTCTGCAATTTCGTTGCTCGTAGCTGGCCGACGAAGTGGAAGTGGCCGAAACTACCAATTCCACGATATCGTTGTCAGCGGTGTACGACTTCGCGGACGACTTCTGGCAGGATTCGTCAGTCGACTGAATCACAGAGGTCGCCGTAAAGTCCATCGGCGATTCACCGTGCTCGTCGTTGGTTTCCGAGACGGGACGAGTTTTCCCGTTCGACGCCGAATGTCTCGTTGCATCGGAAGACCTCGCGGGTTTGCTCGTCGCCAATGGTGCAGTCTGCGCGACACTCCTCTGCGTCTCTCTGGAAATAGATTTTCCTCCGGGCAAATGTTGCTCCTTACCAGCGAGAAATTCGCGGTTCGGGCCGGTGTGCTTCTTCGCCAGTTTTGACGAGTCTCTCGAGCAAGGATCGACGTTCGAACTGCTCGGGCTAGTGGAACAAAGTACCCTTTGCGACTTGGCGGCACTGGCCGACGCGCAGCCCGACGATTTCGCGTAACTCGGGCAATTAGAGTTCGACGTGCACTTGTGAACGGACAAGTTGGACGCGACACTCGTCGTCTTTGCCGCCAGTCCCGTGTGACTTCTTCCATGGGCAGAAGTCTCCTTGACCGGGTATTTGGAACAAGAGTTCTTCGCGACCAGGCACCGATCGGTCGACTCGATCCTGCCAGGTCTGTTCACCTCGACGAGCGAGATGGACGCTTGGGAAAAATTAGGCGCGGAGCTGGATGCTTGCGAGCTGCCGTACAAATCGACACCTCCGATGTTTGTACCGTCTTTCGGGACTCTTCGTACCTTCGACTTATCGTCTACGGAAGCTGATTCCATCGTCAGCTTGTTGTTACACTCCTTCGTGGACCTTCGAGACTTCTTATCGTCCAAACACTCGGAAGGCGTACACGTTTCCTTGCATCTCCTCGTTTTCGATTTGTCCTCCGAGACCGAGGACATCGCCACCATATCGGAGACCACGCTGACGTTAGAATTCTCCTTGGATCTCCACGGTTTCGCCTTGTCCTCCGTGAGCGTGGAATACTCGTTTAGAGCGCACGATCCGTCCTTCGCTCTCTTCGGTTTCGACTTGTCCTCGGCGATGCAAGGTGGTTCGAAGATGACAGAGCAGGTACAATTCTCTTTCGATCGCCAGATCTTCTGCTTGTCCTCCATCCCCATGGAGGGTGCTTCGGAGACCACGGGCATGCAGTTGTCCTTCGGCCTCCAAGGTTTCGACTTTTCCTCGGTGAGCGTGGCCGGCGTCTCGTCGACCGAGAAACACGGCAAACACGCGGCTCCACTTGGCCTGGCGCACGACTTGACCGACGTCGTTCCATCGTTCGAAGGCGGCCCCGGTGTATTCGACGGTGGCACCTTGCCGAACATTTTCGCCGTTATTGCGAGGAAATTGAACAGCCTGAATCGGGACGGAAGATCGTCGCCTCCGTGTGCTGCATCACATTTATCAGTCTTGTCGGTGGACGTGGCGGCGTCTCTTGGTTCAAACAAACGAGATTGTCGATTCTCGATCGGGAAGACTGTCGAGGCGGCGACGAGCTACGTCCTTGAAGTGGTAGCCCGGCATCTTAGCATCACATTTAAACTTTGGGTATTCTATACTCGTCTCTCTCTCTCTCTCTCTCTCTCTCCCTTTCTCTCCCTCTCTCTCTTTCTCTCCCCCTTTTGGCAGTGGGATTACGCGTTTCACGGAATCACAGCGGACTAGGACATAGTCCTAACAAGGAACGCAGTGCGGCAACCACTCGACGTCGATGAACTCGAGAAGCACATGAAACATCCGCAGCGGCAAAACTTGGCACATCTCTCTTTCTCTCTCTCTCTCTCTCTCTCTCTCTCTCTTTTCGAGCGACCTCGGACAAACACGGGAGGGAGACTTTGGCTTTTCTGGAAGAAATCTGCGTTCCACAAAACCAGTCAATACAAATGACCTTCGCTCTCGTTTCGTTTCCGCAATTGAAAACGCACTTCTTTACCGCGTTTTTTCTATTTTTCTTGTTGAAAGTACGATCGTTAACGATCGATACGGAGCGAAGCAGCGCCAAATCGCAACGAAATTCCGCAGCGAGACGAATCGTGCGTCTGTCAGTTGAACGCTCGAACGGTTTCAATTGCAAAAACCTTGTTATAATAAATGGTAGGAAACGTTGAAGAGCGGTTTATCGGATTAACTCCTCCGCAGCGATTCACCGCACTGACCTAGCTCAAACTCGACGGAGGAAACCTACATATATACAGACACACATCTATATATATATATATATATATATTTGCTTCCGTAGTATGACCGACACGACGATAATGACCGGCTCCGATGGTTTCTCGAATGCGTCGATTGTCGAAATGACCGACTATTGAAATGATTTTCGTTCAACGATGAACGGCGGCACATCCGATTGAAAGAGTGGATAACGCGCGAAACAAACACGGACAATTTTGGCGGTACGCGTGCAACGTTTGGATACGCCAGGTTCTCATGCCCCGGAATGCGGACAGATCTGTTGAATAACGCGGACACATGGGTGCAGGTTGGCTGAGCATACGCGGTGATACATCGCGCAACGATTTGATTTACAAAGCAGCGCTACTTCTTCTTCCACCGGTTGCGACGGATGGCCGTTTTCGTACGCGAGAAACGCAATTTACGATTAAAAACAGAAGTACGTAAAAGATGCAATTACCAGTGGCCAGCTACGTTTAATTGGTGTACAACGTGTGCGGCACGACGCGGCAGCCCGATGCATTCTTTGCACAGGGCGAGAAGTGCTTTCTGCCGAACGTTCAGCGTCCTGTTCCAGTTTTAGAAACACCGCGTTAAGCGTTAAGATTCGAATACATACGCGAAACACGCGCGCCACGGCTAGAAATCTTTCTTTCGTAAATTGATAAATAATCGAACTAATTACACTTTACATTTATCGATCTCTTTACGTTCGAATCGCGATCAAAGATACGTAGACTCGAATGCACCTTTGACACCTGATCACGAAAAACCGAATGAGGCTTCCACTACGGAAGCTACGTGCGAAACGCTTGCCGTAATTCAACGATCTTCAACGTTGGATCGATGAGAAAAGAAAGAAAAAGAAAACGCAAAGATACAAATTCGATGCACAGGGCAAAGAAACAACAATCGGAGCAACATACCTGCGCGAGTGTGAACGACGTTTCGCTTCTTTCACGGTTTACGAAGATTCGAGATTTGAAATCCCCCGGGACGAGTCCTTGAGAGAGAGAGACACCAAAACGTGAGCGATCAAACCGGTAAGAGCGCGCGGTCGACGTTGCTGTCAATGACAACACGCGCGAGACAGCATTCGATCGCGAAAGTGGCGTGAAACTCTCCGAGCCTGTTGGCAGCGGTGTGGCGTTGGGTTGATTTTAGAAGACCTTGAACCACGTGAGGGAATTCGGGCTGTGGCGAGGAACAAGACGTTAAATACCGTCGACAAATGCGGAGGAGACGGGGGAAGGCATGACCGAACGGCATCCGCACGCTGTCACTTTTGTTTACTGTCCGAGGGTGAACCTTCGTTCAATGGAATCGCGCGACACCGAGACGATGCGACGCGATGCCACGATACTCGCTCGCATATCGCAGTCACGCGGTCACGATTCGCCGATTCTTCTTGCTGTTAGTTGCGATCTCTATTTCTCTTTTTTCTTTTTTCCCTTTTTTCTCTCTCTTTTCAATCTATCACCGTGAACGGTCGGTGGCTCGAGTAAACAGTAGGACACCAGTGCACGTCCGATTTGAATTTTCTCGACGGACCGTCTGTTTCGGAGTCACAGTTGTACGTCACTGTACGCACGACGCACGAGCGAACACCGCAACTTTCGTGTCACGTAGCAAGCCGCACGCTCGACTTTCCTAAACGACGACGCTGGACGATTTTTCGTACGCGGGACTGCAAAAGAGACCGATTCACCGACAACGCCAGACAGCGGCCATTACAGAAATGAACTGCTCCGCTGCACGCCGTCTATCGGCGATACCCGACGCGGCGTACACCGCTTCCCCCACCACCGTTTCTCCCGCTGAATCAAATGTAAAGGCCGCACACGTCTTTCAAACGTGCACGCTCGAAACGCGGAATCTTTTCCCCGTTTCTACATGACACGAACGCTTAAATTCGTTCATAATAACACGCAATGTACGTATAATTAAGCGGAGAAGATTATAATACAAGCGAAAATGTTCGAAAGATTCGCTTTCTTTAAAAAAACGACGTAGCTAAGAGTAGAGGATGTAAATTTCTCTTTCGAAAGAAGATACCTTTCGTTTAATATTTTTTTGACACTTTTTAAATACTAAAGAAACACGCTTCTCAGTGAAATACCTAGTAAGTAACATTTCAGTCGATTTCCATATAAAAAGAGCAGTATATACCGGTACGAAAGTAACAGTACGTGTATGAGAGTAGAGAAATTGTATCACTTGTTCAATGAAAAATCTGCGAGACAACGATTTCACAGCACAAAAATAATTTATGAGAATTTCCATTCCGATTTTACTACCACGATCTCATCTCTATGATACCGAACAACCAGTTTTTGCGAGACGGAATGAAAGTGTGAGAATTCTCATATGCATACAAGTGCACCTTTCACTGTCTTTCAACAATTTTCAGTTTCTCATACAGGCACTTAAATTTCTACATGCCATTCTATTTGTCTGGGCGACGCAACTTTTGCTTTAATTCGTAGTTGGTGAAGTTTAGAATAATCAAATTTTTCTTACCAATTTTTGTAATTTAGATTTTAGATTTCGCTCCTACGTTTGTTCACTTATTCGACGATTTAATAAAATAAATTTTTATTGCGAGTCACAAGTTCCCTGTAAGTCCTTAATAAATTAAAATCATTAAAAAATAAGTGTGCATAATTTAAAACGGAAAAATGCAATACACATTCGAACTGAAATGAATTAAATAGAAATGTGTGTATACACTGCGTTCGATATGCATCACATATTCTTACGTTTCCCAGACTGATTCTTAACCTAGCTTTTCGTTGCGTGCACGCTTATGTACACGTGATATTTCGAAGTGTATTTTCATTGTTAAATACTTCTATTAATCTTATTATTATTGTACGAAACTGTTCAAAAATAGTGTTAAAAGTTAAAAGAAATGGCGAAATTTTGCTTGAGTAAGTTTAGTAATGAGACTATTTTAATGCAATTTATTTATAACGCATGTAGCAGCTTATGTTTCAAAGATCTCTTTTACTATTATTACTTTTATCTCTTTTAACATTATTATTTGTAATGTTGTTGATAGTCACAGTTAATTATTTTTTTATACTTATTTAATAATTCATTATTAATAAATATATGCACGATAATGTATTAATAATAATTGTATTTGTTCCAGAGAAACAGAGCAAGCGTATGCCAGCTCGAAAAAGATATAAAATCGAGAAAAAAGTTCGGGAACATAATCGAAAATTACGGAAAGAAGCAAAGAAGCATCCTAAAAGTAAATGTTTGCAATTGCACGTTCAAAGCGTTATCCACATTTTACGATTATTTTATAAAATATTGATCTTTTTTTTAATTTTGTAGAAAAGCCAAAACTAATTCAACTTCCAAATCAGTGTGCTTTTAAAGAAGACATCCTTAAAGAAATAGAACTTGTGAAAAAGCACAATGAAGAAGAGAAAGAAAAGCAACGTGAAGCTGCACGTCAAAGAAAACGAGAACTTGCCAAGACGGATCTTCAAGGCTTAGTCTCAGCTGCACAAAATAAACAAGTAACACATCAAGAAATAGAAATGGATGAAAACGAAAAAATAAAAAATGCTTTGTCTAAAGAGGAAAATTCCTTAAAAAGTTATTACAAAGAGTTCAGAAAAGTTTTAAATGCAGCTGATATTATTCTTGAGGTTGTTGATGCCAGAGATCCTTTAGGAACTAGATGTAAAGAGGTACATTCAAAAATGTTAAATATACATACATATATATATATATACATACATGCATATGTATATATATTAGCTAAGATAAAGTATCAAAATAACTTGCACGTTACAGGTTGAAGAAGCTGTACTGTCTGCAAAAGAAAAGAAAAGATTGGTTATTATTTTAAACAAGGCAGATTTAATACCCAGAGAAAATTTAAATCAATGGTTACAATATTTGCGTGGGAGTTTTCCAGCTGTGGCATTTAAAGCATCAACTCAAGAACAAGCTAAGAAATTGGGTAGAAAAAAATTAGGGAAAAAAACTCAAAACATGATACAAAGTGGTACCTGTTTCGGTGCTGAATTACTAATGTCATTGCTTGGAAATTACTGTAGAAATGTGGGAAATGTTAAAACCAGTATTAGAGTCGGTGTTGTTGGACTTCCAAATGTTGGCAAATCTAGTATTATTAATTCCTTAAAACGTAGTAGAGCATGCAATGTGGGAAGTACTCCAGGAATAACAAAAACAATGCAGGCAGTGCAATTAGATTCCAAAATAAAATTGTTAGACTCTCCAGGAATAGTTTTTGCTAATTCTGGAGAAAACTCTGACGATTCTTCAGTAGCTTTGAAAAATGCAGTAAAAATTCAATCCTTAAAAGATCCATCTACACCGGCAACTGCTGTTTTAAAAAGAGTTTCTAAACCGCAAATAATGGAAATGTATGATATACCAGAGTTTTCGACGCCTGATGAATTCTTTGCTTTAAAAGCTACCAGAATGGGAAAATTTAGAAAAGGCGGTATACCCGATACGATAGCAGCAGCGCGCAGTATTTTGGAAGACTGGAATTCCGGAAAAATAAGGTATTTATAAAATTTATAAAATCTATATTATATAATTTACTGGATATATAAGAATTTACATTATTTGAATAGGTATTATACTGTCCCGCCTGAAGAACCAAATTGTCACGTTTCTGCAGAAATTGTAAATCAAATTGGTAAAGAATTCGATATTGAAAGTTTTGCTGCACAAGAAAAAATGATGCTTGATAATTTCGAAGAAGAAGTTGCAAAGAAACAAGCTATCGATCCACTATTAATCGAAAGTTCTGGTCCAGTCACATCTGCCATGGAGGTTGAGTTGCAAAAAGAAACAGTAAGTCAACTTGCATAGAAGCAGTTTTTCTTCTCATGATAGTTAGGTTTTAATTATAATAATTTTTGCAGCAAATTAAAATACAGAACAAATTGAAGAAAAAATTGGAAAAGTCGAAGAAAAAGCAAAATGAAACAAGGAAAAAGAAAATAGATCCGATTTTTGAAATTGAAGGCAACCAGAAATTAAATAAACTTAATAAATTGCAATTTAAAAAACAGAAGAAAGACCGAGTTAAAAGAGGTAATGATGTCTTGTTTTTTAGAAAATTATTTTATTTCAAATTATATTTTTTTTACTTCATTATCTGAATTTTATAGAAAAAGCAGCTATTAAATTGGCGGATCAACTCGAGGGATTCAACATCTCAACATCTGATGATTATGATTTTAGTACAGATTTTGAAAAGCAGACATTGTAATCATATTTATTTAATATTTGTATGTAAAGTGTAAATAATAAATAAACTATAACAATAAAAATGAATGTTATTATAAAAACGATTTTATTTCCCAACATTTAAAAAAAAAAAAATTAATAAATGCTTAACACAAACGTAAGAATCAAATGACAAAGAAAAAATTTATTCAATTCATTTCTAATAATTCACTTTATAATGACCTTGGAAAAGAATTAACTCTCTGTAAAAGAGACCAATGAATGATACTGAATAAAGACTGTTATATTAAATAACAACAAGGATTATGTCCTTTATGTCTTTTACTTTGTTAATCATAGAAATATTTTTACAATATACTTCAACTTATTAATGCAAATTAATTGCATATTTTAAATTATTTATCGTAAGTTATAACTTATGAAATACATAGACTGCAACCTTAGAATCTAAATTATTTATACTAACTTATCGCGTTGCAAGATTACCAAATAAAAATATTAGTGACGTTTCAACAGCAGTAGAGTAATGCTAACAGCAGAGTAACAATCAACGTATATGATAGCAGATAACTATCACGCTACACATTTCATTGGTCATTCAGCTGAAAGACTTCAACGAGGTAACAGCAACTATAACAAGTGACGTTTAACAGTTATATTTTACGCGTTTTTCTTTTCGATATAACAATTTATTTTATTTTCGGTGTAACAAACACAATGGATAAGAACGAAAAGTGTGAACTGCCAATTAAATATCCGATAAAGCCACCAGGTCCACCGAAAGTGTGGAATATCGTCGAGATTAAATTAAAAAACGCAGAAGCACCTATAAGATTTACCATTCAAGAGATACCGGAGGATAGGTATGAAGAAGCTGTTGAACACATGTGCAAGTATTTCATTGCCGATGAACCTATGTGTAAATGTATGAGTAAGTTTCTCCAATGTAATTTTTTTACAATGCAAGAAAAAGACGGAAGACAGAAAAAGATTATGAACAACATTACACGTGAAAATATTACATTGCTATTTATGAATGTGATGCAGCAAAAAATGGTCGCATAATGATAATATTTTTGTTTACTTATGCATTCAGCAAGGCTTTTTAATGTCAGAAAAGAAATATTCATAAGACGAAGAATTGAGAATGATTAGAATATGAACAATATGAATATTTTCAATTTATAAAATAATACTTAATAAATATTTAATGATTTGTAAGATAATGTTAAATAATAATTTAATTTATAAGATTTCAATCTATTCATGTCATTTACTAAAATATACAAAACGATTTATAATCCGTAAAAGCAATTTGCAATCCGCTACATGTAAAACTTTTTCGCCTTCTTTCCTTTTCTTGTTTTATCACGGCTTCTTGATTTCCTCGCCGTTTTAGCTTTTTTATAGTTGGTTATCAGATAACGTTTATTTTTTTTTTATGATACGTAAACAATCTATGTGTATTCGTTTTTGTAGATGGAATAAGTGATCCTGAATATGTGGGAGATTTTAAGCAGGTTTGGCGTAAATTAATAAATCATGGTTTGTCCATCGCAGCGTTTACGGAGGATCCAAATGGCGGGAAACCTATAATGGCAGGACTTAACGTACTTACTTTATCATTCAAAGATGAAAAGTTCAATTTGGACGGAATTAAGGTAATTTTTATTCATTTCTTGCAATTTATAAATGCAAGTAACACCAATACTTTTTCATAGCGTACTAAACATAAATTTAAAATGTATTCTAGTCGAAGGAAGGACGAATTGTATTCGATGCTGTGTTACATTTGAACAAAGAAGTAAATGTGTTTGAAAAATATGGGATAGATAAATACATGACCGCTTTTGGCCTTTCGGTTAACCCTTCATATCGAGGAGCTGCTCTAGGTGCTCATCTTCTTAATGCCAGGTACAATAGTTTAACTATCCTACTTTCCAGTATACTTTCTCGCATACTGTTTCTAAATTCTTTTATATTTTATTTATAAAATTCAAATTTTTGTTCAGAGTGAACATAGGTCGCGAGTACAACATTCCAGTAACAATCACAGCATTTACTTCGCCAATCTCACAAAAGTTGGCCGAACGATGCGGCTTTGAAACCCTGATTGAAAAAAACTACGACGAATACGTAGATGAAAAGGGAAACTTACAATTTCCAGGAATCACAGCGAAATCCATAAAATTAATGGGAAAAAGACTTTAATACAAACGACATGTTGTGATTTGTAATAGAAATACGTAATAGTAGCTCAGTATTTTTTGTGAGCCAAAAAAGTAGAAGAATATCATAGCGGATACTTATCGACGCGAAACACGGTGTAAAATATGAGTAACGAACATCATTCATTTCCGGACGTACCAAGGGGAACGAGATGAGTAAATTACCTGACTCATATAGAACAAACGATCTCAATTTGCGTCGACAGGAAACTTTATTCTGTCGTTTGCCACTTGTTGAGTGTGAAAACGAACACAATTTTCTAGTTCCTAGCTGCAATTGCGTTCGGGTAAATTGAGCAAAACTCGTAAGAAATACAAAGAAACGACTATATAACTCGTCGATGAAATTGAAATTTTCAAGCGTTAATGCGAAGCTAATGAAAAATGCATATTAACTCTCTTTGGCAAACGGTGTACAATGATAAAAAATCCTTTTGTGATTCGTTCGAGACACGTTGCCTTCAAATCACTAGATGCGACCGAATTTTAATAATTCCGCCATGTACGTCCGTGTCTAATTATTTACAAATCCTTATACACTGAAATACAAGAGAACACACTTGTTCCGGTTCAAGATAATCAGAGTGATCATTCAAGATGCATATTACGATATTTGAAAGACGTGCTTCGAATAAGAAACGACAAAGTGAGACCACGAGTATTTAATTTGATACATGCTTATTAAACTTTGATGCTTAACCTTCGTCGTGATGATTAGGGAAAACCGATCAGAATCTAAAACATAAAGTGACACAACGCTAAAATGAAATTGCGTTCCCTTCTATATAATTTTCCAGTCCTGTTATCTCCTTGCTCTCTTTACTCATTTTACACTTTGAATACGTCTATCACGATACATTTTGCCCACCCACGTTTTTTTTGCTTGCTGACCTTTTGTTATTTTATTATTTATACTAACTCGTGTCACAAAGGACGATAATCTTGATAAATGGATGTTTGTAATGGGAGTAAAGGACACCGGTTTTCTAATGTTACGAATATCAGGTTCCATTAAACTGCGCTCGATCAATATGTATCATTGATGAAAGAGATGAAACCGGATCGTTGTGTAATTTTGTACACGCGTGTTTCAGATACATTAACAGCATCGTCAGAACACTTGTTGAGATATCTGTGAATTTCTCTTTTGATATTGCGAACGTTTGTTGATTTATCGTGTCATAGAACATGAAAGAGGATAACTTTTTACCGTAAAATCTATACCACACCTTCTACTTTCTTTAAGATTTGCCCACTTTCTACGTGAGATTTTCACATATATACTATACTATATGTAAGATTTGTACATATATACTGTAATCCATTCTGCAAGTAGATGCACGAGAATTGTAAGAAATAAACTCGTCGATTAATGACACATCTTTTACCCGAACACTTTTCCTTCTGCTACAAGAATAAAAATTTCAAAAAATTTTTTGAGAATACGCGCGGCAGCGGTTGAGTGGTCCTTCGTTCCGGCAGGACCCTCGTCGCGCATGCGTGCGCTGACTGCAAACTCCTACACGCGTACAGCATCGTCTGCTGAAGATGTAAAGTACGAAGTACGAGCGTAGAGTCACCGCGAATTTGTCGGCCGTCTCAGTCGCGTTCGACGCGTCGTACGAGGAAGTGTGTTTTCGTTCGTTCTCACTCCGCTTCTTCCGTAATCCCCAGTTTTTTTAATTTTCTCCCTCGATCCAGCTCCTCAACCCCCGTCTTCCTCGTCGAAACTTTGTCCCGCGATTTTTCTATAGTAATCGGACGAGACGGTAGTCCGCAAAACAGCATAATCGAAAATGTATCACATTTGAAAAACGGACATAAGAATTCTAGTCGAAGGTGAAAAAGCCACCGCTTGTTTTTCCTTTTCTTTTCTTTAAGGATCGTACGGAATCGTTGGTACAAAAAGATTTTGATAGCGCAAAAAAATGTCACGCGTTTCCTGCGATAATAAAGACGAATTATTGCATCCATTGGGATTGAAATCATATTCGTCCAATTGACGTATCTTCTGCGAATCTTCCACGGAGGCAATACGAAGTCACGTTTGAATTAAATTAAATTAATAGCGAGACACGACCGACTTCCATTCAAAGCTATAAAGTTGAAACAAGACCTGCTTTCGATCAAAGCAATCTTGGAAACAGTGTCGACGCGAATCAATCTTCTCCGCGAGGATCATTCCTACGTTTTGATTTCAGCGAGAGACAACCGTGTGTTCCAAACGGTATATGATACATAGCCGAGAGGTAACGTTGAGAATATTTCTTTTGCAACACCGACCCGATTGACAAGCACAAAAGTAAAAGAACGTAACCTGTTGCGGAACGGATAGCCAACGCGCCGTCGTTCCTTGCAAGTATGACACTGTATTTCGATTTACTAAGCGTGAACGTTAAGACAGTTTTTTTTTTTTTTTTTGGAGCTATTCGAAGAAACAGGAGACAATTGAAAAGTAATTCGATTACAAAGAAACATGTTCGTTAATTGAACGAGCAGCAATAATGCCGCAATAATTTTCATTCAGGATTTAGGAGAGAAATTATTTTATTCGTAGTTTTATTTAAAGCCGGTTTTTTTTACATCTCTTTGAAACCAGAAGCTCGTGCGTACAGTGAAATGAAGCTTTTGTTTTAACGCGACATTAAGTGCTCCGGCGTTCCAGGGTGTCGGTTTTCAAAAGAAAAGAAAAAAAAAAACAACTGATTATTCCGCCACGATAGAAATTCTACCGTCAAATCTAATATATCGGGAATTAAAAATATGGCATTGTTTAAAAAAAATCCATCCAATATCCAATATAACTCCTGCCGAATTCCATAATAATTGAAAGTGATTGATAGAGCATTGATTCGTCGAAAACAATAAATTGTTTTTTCAAATCCGAATTGAAATTCGCGGAACAATTAACTTTTCGCGTTGACATTTAATGGTTTTTTTCATTGTGTGTTTTTACTTCAGACTAGAACGTGATGCATAATAAAAAAATTTTAATTAATCACATTTCGTTTCTCTTTTTACAATAAATTATTTTTTCCCAAGTTTTTTAATTAATGACGTTTATACCGAGGAACAAGTACATAGACATGTTATACGGTTCAATGAAAGATCAAGACTACTTAGAATTTTTATATTTTTGCTGATTGAATTTTCCAATCGCGCTAAAAAAAAAGTATAACATGTTAAAAGTTAGGATAGAGAGAGGAACATTTATAGTTTGAACTATCTCTAGGATAAGAGATTCCGAATAAAAGATGTTAATACAGATATTATCAAGGGCACGTGTTGATCTACTTCGACGTGACTTGTATATTTCGAGAATATGGAGAATAAGAAACGAGCACATTTCTTGATTAATACGAACTGTGACCATTGTCTCTCTTCCTTTGTCCAATTTTCTAGATACACATATATTCAGAACAGACAGAATACGATATTAGTATAAAAAGGAAAGAGAGTTTTTTGCTCGAAAATTAATTGAAGTAAATTAGAGTAAAATTAATTGAATCTACTTCTACCGATACATATTCCTTTACCGCGATGTCCTTTTAATAATAAATATCGCCCTCTATGAAGCTAATACTTTCATATAATTCTTTTTTTTTTATTTACAAAAGACAAGATTGATTGATCGTGAAGTTACAGTATGCCAAAAAACTGGAATTTTCTTACACTCGAATACGATCAAACAGAAGACAGTTACTCGGATTTTACCATCGATCGACTTCCAACTCTATTGTTTCTTCGTTCAATTCTACGAACAATTCACGACCCTTTCGCCCGTCGATCGCTCCTGGAAACATTGCGGGAAGGTTGCTCGGGACGTAACTGGCATAACGAGATGCTTCCACGTAAGAAGAAAACGTTACTTCTGACGGAACGGGTTCTTCTTCCGCGTATTCTGATTTTTAAGACTCACATTTGCAACCGGTCGTGTTGCCACTCTTCACTGTGATTTACGATCTCAGTATGGAGATTTCGTTCACAATTCAAACGAATTTCTCAGACTTTTTATCTTCCTTTCAGACAGCAACGAAGTTAACTTGTAAAGAAACAGAAAACTTTGATCTTTTAATTAATAGGATACCTCGTTCAGGAAAGAATTCCTTTCTTTTCTCGTTTCTTTAGAATTCTCGTTTCTTTACAGCTCCTCCGAAGAAACGACGTATTTCCACATAACGCTTTCAATAGAATTTCCACGACTTGGACGCGCGGAATTGTATTTCATTATTTGCATTTGCAACGCCGTTGAAGCGAGTTAGCGAATTTTTCCACGAGTTTTAACTCGCTTTCTTCTTTCTTTCTTTCTTTCTTCGATCAAATTTTGTTACAGCAATGAAAGCGTTTATATCCCGAATTTCCGTTTTCCACGTATATATTTGATTTGTCGATTTCGATGCAACGATATTCACCTTGCAGTTCCCGCGATGCGGGCAGAGATCATACACGTTCCATTTTCTCCCATTTCCCGGGAGAATTTTTTACAGCCGCGCCGAAAATTGTTGTCGAAGAAATCGATACAATCCCGTTACCGTTCATATTTCCTCTATTTTCTGCCTGGCGGTTGTGAAAATAAACTCCCACGATCGAAGGGACGGTCGAAATCACCGAAACGAGAATCCTTCTTCTTAATCGAGTTGGAAAATTGCACCGCCTCTTTCCGAACAAACGAACGCAAAATACCGAGCGGGCGAAATTGTGTCGGTGTCAGATCAGAGTGTGAACTACATCGAATCCCTTTGGCCTTGTCCCGAAAAGAGTCCCTTTGAATCGTCCTTTCGTTATTTGTGCAGATATATTCAGTCGGGCGGCGTTGTCTGAAGAAGAATGTGCGGGGATCGCGTCGTGTTGTAATCGAAAATCCAGACGGTAAGACGGGAAATTGCTGGAACTGAGGGAATTAAGAGGAAAATCGGCCGACAACGAGATGAAATCATCAGACGCTTAGCCGGAGAGATCGCGATCGGCTGGTAGCCATGAATATTTCGTGGTGGCTTCATCGAGTAGAAACTTGAATCGCGGACTAAGACCGCGGTGAAACGACGGACGGAACGATCGGCGAACGACATGTCCGAGAAAGGAACCGGAGAACGAACCGATCGTAATCAAACGTTCGAGATAGACGGACTGTTTCGGTGGAATCGTACGGGCGAGCTGCTGGAATTCTTCAACATCACTCTGCTCGATGTTAACGCGACCGACGAGATCGACTCATTCTACTTCTACGAGGTGAGCTAAAAAAAAGAAAATCACCGTCGTCTCTATAAATACGTGCTTCTGTCGAAGAGATTTAAAACATCTTGTCGTATTTAAAACACCGAGACGGCTAATAATTTCGACTGAAATTTTCTTCATGGAAAAACGTGGATTTTAAACACTGACTCCTCCTTCTCGGCTCGATCGCAGAATCGGAGATCTGGTACGTACATTCTCGCACAAAAAGTCTCGAGACACTTTTTATTTTTAATAGTCGGTATTTTTGTCCTAGATGTATAAAGTTTTTTTAATGTCACGCGTATTTTATATAATCAGACTGCGGATTTTTATCCAAAGTCACGTTATATTTATATTCTTGAAAATATAATACGTATATTATTTTACAATTCTTAACGTATTAAAGCTTTACAGAATCTTTTTACGTATTATTCAATTTTGCTAATTTTGGAACAAATATTAGCACTTGTCCTAAAACTTTCGAGCGGAAGTGTACAGATAAAATTGGTCCAAGCTGTGAATGATCCAATGGTTACTGAACAAAAGCATTCGCTAAATTGTGTTTGCAGTATGTTGAGAGCTTTCACTACGTACTAGCTATTTAATTGAACCGAATATACCCCTATGACCAAAGTGAGTTTTACTAGATCCACTTGGACCACCGACGAATCATGATCAATACTACTCTGATAAACTATTGCGTATAGTGTCTGTTGAACCAACAGTTCCCCCCCATTATCTAAGTAGAAAATATATCAGATTGTTGCAATGATTGTTCGGTCATTAGCTAATTAGCAAAGCATATGCTTTGGGCATAGCTAATCAGGCAAATGCGCGCAACGTAAATTCTGATATTTCCAACGATTTCTGATATTATACATTTTTCATACAGTCAAATGAATAAACAGACGACTAGATACAACTAAGTTACAAAATGCAAACAAATTAATGACATCAAGCACATTCGGAAGATCTTTACTCTCACTTGAAAAGAAATCGCGACAAAGAAACAGCAAATCATTTAATTGGTACGTAAAGTGGTCACGATAAAAGTTAAAAAATATACGATTCACCATTTCGCTTCCCGCGAATGTGTAAATCCTTTATCAATGTTTTTCTAATGGACCAACGGAAGTTTGAAAATAGAAGAGTTGTTAATGTTGTACGATCGTGGAATTCCACGCGTAGGACGTGACTTTTATTTCATTCACTATTTCATTCGAGTTTGATCCCATCAACGATATTCAATCTACTGTTGTCAATGAATAAACAGTGATCAGACTCGTAGCGAGGTTGAATTTCAAAGAAATGAGAATTAGCGCTGTCTTTAAAGTAATTCCGCGAAAAACAAACACGCAGGAATAAAAATAAAAATACTTCGTACTTGGAATTTGAAAACATCCTGCACATTGGCATTTTTTAAAAGGAAAAACCGATCACTTCGATTTCCGATGAATATGACTTAAGGAGACATCGAACAGGAGATCGAGGACAACAGCAGAAGTTTTTCAGAACTATCTCTCTCTCTCTCTCTCTCCGGCGATTTCGCCACTCGGAAATTGTATTTCTCAGGGCTTTATTCCCGGCTAAATTTCAAATGAGAATCGACATATATTGAATTTCACGCGGCACGCATTGCACTTAAGAGGGTTGTCCGTTTGCTAGCCAAAACACTGCGGGACGTAGACGATCTCAACGATTTAAAATGAGCATCTGTCTATGCGCTAATTCATCAGCCGTGAACCGGCCGCCAACATCTTGTCACCTGTTTCTCCTCTATCCGTTTCTCCGACACGTGTCTCACGCCCGCTCAAAAAATCACAGGCGCGCCGTTTTGCTTCGTGAACGAGTGTCGCTGAAACGATTTAACAAATTTCATTTTACGTGAGAGCACGATAAAACATCCAACCTATGGTTCCGGTGGATTGCTACAGAGTGTTACGAAAAAGACACGAGCGTAGGTGTACGCTCAGAAATTAAGTCAACGCGACAGAAATTAAGTGGATTGATCTATAGCTGTCAGACACCGGTCTTTTTTAAGGATCGAACGAGAACTCTCGAAAGAAACGTCAGCTGGAAATTCGAACCATTTTTTACCGCGACTGAATGGCTCGTTCGTTTTATTGCTGAATTTATATTTTTGCGAGAATGATTAAGAAAAATAAAGGCTAGACAGAAGTTTGTTCCGCCAATTTAATGCGTATTTCATAGATATACTATATTTTGAATATTTTATAAATATAGAATTTCGCACACAAACAAACAGGAGGAACATTTTTTTAAATTTTAATTAAGAATAAATGAAGAAGAAAACGTATACTCGAATTTGATTAATTCGAGATTGAACAGAAGTAAGTAATCGACAGGAAGTTTTTATGTACGTGCAGAAATAAGTAAACAAGTATGGAATAAACTATATGGAATTGATCAAGATGCGTTCTATTTATTTTCATATCTTCGGATTTTCTAAAAATACATACAAAATTCGCAGTCTAATTACGACGTTACCCATCGCCTCGTTGGGATCGTCCAAATCATCCAAAGGATTGGCAAAATTAAAATTTCAGCGTTTATCTCTTGATGACAAAACGATACGCGCTCGTCTATCACGCAAAGTGAAATCGTCGTGGTAAAATGTTCTCGATATCAGTCTCGTCTAAGTCTCCGACATTTTCATGATCCTCGAAAATATAACGCTGCTACCGTTTATCTCGGACAAGTTGCTGAAAATAGAACCTGCGACCAACGAATTCCTCCAACTGGAAGCAAGATTTTATCGAACGGTCCGATTGGGGGAAGGAACGTCACGCGTATGTTTCGATCATGTATCCCTCGAGGCGCGTCCGTCAATTTAAAAGCGACGATTTCCCGATCATACGCGAGAAGTCACTTTGTTGTCTTTCCGCGAATGTGCAGGTCCAACCGTGGAGAGCCGCGCGATAAAATCGCTTTGTAAAAGTTCTGCGACGATTTCCCACGTTTCGGAGTGATCGGCTGATTGCAGAAATAAGCGTCACACGGGACGATCGCTTATTTTTACTAGGAATGCGCGTTCACGCGTAAAAGAGAGCACGAAAGTATCAAGAGAGCGACGAGAAGGGGCGAGAGAGGGAAGAGGGGTCATTGACGTGACGCTGGAAACAGGCGGACGATAAAATTAAGCTGGCAACATGATTCCGCGAGAAACGTGAAAAGCTCTGGATCTGTCGTTTTGAATGAAGTATCTCGTAAGGTAGGCTGTTATTGTCTGTTTCGTGTATCATCGTCTGTTATATCTACATTAGTCAGAGCTTTGAGTACATATCCAAGAGCGAGAGTTTTTTAATGCTTCTAATACCAATAATGATTTCCTTGCCTAGAATAGTTTAATACATCGTGTATAAAAATAAAATAGCAAAAAAATATATATATTCAAGTATTAACAAGTATAATATATATTCCATTCTACATTCCACAACGCTGCTTTACTTACTTTTTAAATGAACACGTACAAAGAATAGATAGTGTTGATTCTTTTATAATTCTTCATCATTCTTTCATAGTCCTTAAAGCTTTCTTTTCGTGGCAGAAAAATAGCAAAAGGGATCAGACATTTTGTCAAAAAAAAAGATGCTTAAATGTCGTCATCGAGAAAGCGAGCATTGGATTCGTTAATAACGGAGGAAACAGCGGAGATAAATAGAACGATGTTCTAACAATTAAAAATAACAAAGCCATATTATTTTACCAAACTGCGCTATTTAACTGCGTGTTTGTTCTCTTTCCGCCTTTTTTCATTTACTTTGAATACAAATCACAAACGGATTACTGCAAGTTCTCGTTAAAATTACGTACGAACAAGTACCATTATTTTCCTAAAATATCGTACAAAATAAACAGCCTGTCATGGCCGTATTATATTATTAAATAGCCAACAGAGCCACAGCAAGGAAAAAGAAAATCGACAAGCAACGTAGCTTTGCAAGGCACGAGCTCTATGGCACTCGCAAGTCCAAGCAATCAAGATATATTAGAGCAAACAACACGAAACATTTTCGTCTTTCATTTTCCAATTTATTTTATTAACTGTGAAGTTGATCAACAAACTACCGACGTGGAAATTAAACAACCCCTTAACGACTTTAATTTTTTAATTTTTATCAAACATTCTAAGGATATTGCAAGATATTTTTGGCATTTTCAGTAGGGTAGAAAATAATTTTGCCGAAATGGAAATGAGAAAAACGAGAGACGGAATGTAAAATCATTCCGTTTTCAATACTGAAATTTATTACAAATGCAAAGGAACAGCAAAAGAACAATCGTGCGAGCAGTGACCGTATATATCGCGAACCATTATTTTCGCGACGATTAAACGTTAACTCGATGTAACATTGACACAAACAGTATCAGAAATTCCATTCCTGTGGAATTTAGTCGATACTTATCTCGATTTAATTTACATTTCACACGCAATTAGTTCGTCTGATGAGAACAGACCGGATGCGGTAATTTAACGAGAAAATGTATGCATGACGAAGTCAGAAACAATCCTCCCAGAAAGAAAAGATTGCACTGCAACAGCCGGTCAAATAATTAATGATATCGGTAAAAATGGAAATCTGGATCCAACGGTGGAGTCGAACCAGAAGACGTATTGCTCTCTCGGTAGTGGTGATAAAATTGCTAGGCAAATGTTTGCGAGTCACGGAAATCACGCGGGCGCGATGATGTACACGCCAGATTAGAAACTTTCTTAATTAAATGCAACTCCAACAGAATATGTGGTAATCGCATTGTTTTCCTAACTACATTGTTGGTCCACCATCAACAACATGCTAAAATTTTCAGCAGACGTCCTACGTTTTCAATCATTCTAATTTATTCACGTATCGATAGCAGCAACGTAGGAGAATGACAATGAGAATATCATAAAAATCTCGTAGCAAAGTTTAACGAGAGTTGCGTTTACTATCGGAATTTAAAAATGTTGATAGAAAGAGAACACAATGAATTGTAAAATATATCTGCGAGATACTTCGTTATTAGATTTTATTCGATTTTATAGAAAATTTGGAATTGGAAAAACGCACAAAACACAACATTTTTAAATCGGATTTATAAAAATGCAAATTTACATAATCGATCGATCGGCTTATTTTTTGTTTTCATATAGCATACGAAAATCAACGTTTCCGTTACTTATAGGAAGACCTACTATAAAAACTGTACGTGTGAAAGAATTACATCGAGTATTCCATCGAGAATAAGTTCGTAATAAACCGATTTATCTCTCTGGCACTTTGAATCATTTAAATGTTCCCAACATATACTGTTATATCAGTGATAAATGCCCGCTATTCCAAAAAAAAAAAGACGAGTAATGAAAGACATAAAACATCGTTCTATATAACGAAGACGAGGAATGAACGGTAAAAAAAGAAAGAACATCACGCGAAAGAACCAAGGAGGAGATTTCCTCGCTATCTATCGGAGGAGATTGTAAAAGTATCTAATAAAGCTGCTGCGGCCCAAAGAACTATTTTTACAGGTTTAGATCACGTCTCCGTATATTCTGGTGATTCCGAAGATGGAAGACCGCGATGAAGTTGTTTACCGTCATTGGGAGGAAACGAACTTGGAGGATTCCAGGGTCGCCCAGAGTATAGGGAGAAAAAGAAGACGCAGTTCCTTCATCTGCGCCGTACATTTTCCCTCGCGCTATCTATTCCTTATCAGCTAGTTCGATTATTCGATAGCGGGGTGGCTTTGGTCCAGCTTCATCTACTTAATTCGCTAAGGACTCGTTTCAATCGCTTCTTATTTTTACCCACGAGAGCTGCTTCGAATCTGGAATAACGCAGAAATCTACGTACATCTGCAAATCTTGAACGTCTACAAGGAAACGAGGATTTTAAATATATAAGTATACTAATTTGTTGACAAAAAATTCTGAGAAAATGGCAATGTTTCAGATATATTTTATGGAAAGTCCATAAATAAATCGAAAGAAAATCCACAATACGTTAAAGTATATTCGTTTCCGCAAAATGTTCCGGATATGTTTTAAACAAATATCAAAAAAGATGTTTTAGAATTTGTCTAATTTCTGGTTAAAAAATTAATCAAGATTCATTTAAAATGTCCAAAATCCTTCTTTTAAATGTTTGTGAATACATGCAGACTTCTGTGGCTGACTGTATGTATGAAGATCGATAGGATAAGTGTCAACCACAGGTAAAAAGCTTACTTTACTGCAATTCGTTGTAACGACGTTCGAGAATTAATTGACGTTGAGGCCCAGCGACGTTCAATTATTTTTTTTTACTTTGGCAATAGACGTTTGCGAACCACCTTTCTTGGGAAACAGGCTCATTCGTTACAGTGACGGTTAACTAATAACGCTCGCACGAATTACCGATAACACGGACATTTGTCATTCGCAAAAGCATAGTATTTTCTTGCTCGGCTGTCCGCGATGCACCCGCTTCACGCGTACATTATTTTTAATACGACGACTAGAAGTCTAATTTTATGAGCCTGGCCGCCAGGCTTTCGTACTTCCGCTGAATTTAAATATCGTAGATATCGCGCGGTGTCGTCATTTTTCTCTCTGCGTTTGATCGCCTGCGTTTATTCAGAAAAAAGAAGTTGACAGAAGTTACGATTGTTAATAATTTAACTGTCACGATTTCCCGCAGCAAGGAAAAACGAATAAAATCGTAACTTCATTAATGTTTGTGCCGTGAAAAATTATACACTTTGCGCCTCTTTTATATTTCCAAGCTAGCGAACGAGGCAAAAACTTAATGACATGTTATTTTTTATAAGTTTCGCGCAGATTGTTTGTCTTCTTTTTCTCTCTATATTCTAAATGAACTACGCAGCGATATTCTGTGTACACACATGTATTTCAAAAAAATCTAATATCACGTACTTTTATAAAATTCATAATGCGCTGCGCGAGTCAGCATCTTTGAAAGATGCAAATAATTTATATTTTTAACCATTTTTTAACCGTTTGAGTGTTTATTAAACTTATCACACAAAAACTTAATATGTTATGCAAACTTGCACAAATCATCTTTAAAAATACACGTACTTGTGTACATTTATCTTTAAAAATATACATACTTATGTATTTACTCGGTATATTTCAATATGTTATCTTCTTTGAATCTCTAGTATGTATATAAATTAATTATTTACAACATTTCAATTTATCTAAACAGTCAAAGAGCATTTCTTCTTTTCAAAATAATTTATCGATGTTAATTTTTGACCGTGGCGCAGGAATTTTAATTTTATCGTACGAGTTTATCAAACAGTGATTACGTATGATCAGGTCAATCACTGTCTATTGCATCCCTGTGATCAATGTTTAGAAAAATTGAAACCTGTCATTTATAACTAACTAACTAGTACTTGAAACTTTACAAGTTTCGCGTAAACAAATGAAACTGGTTGTAATTTCAATACAATGAGATGTCTGAGCAATCAACTAAAAAAAAGCATGCTTCTTGAACAGACAATTATTCATTCTGTTAGTAAGCTATAATATCTAGCTATTTTTAGACATTAACTATGTGTTTAATATCATTATTCATGCTGTAGAATATGACAACTATTTATAAACACATTCAACACAAAGATATTTAAACAGACAATTATGTTAATGTTGAATTTTAACATTCGCTGCGGCCATATTTATAATGTTTAGCATATTATCTATATGCTAACCATCGACGACCAAAGTCGATAAAACTTGTTTCAGAGAATAGAAAAAAATTTATAGTACAAAAAAGAACATGAACTTTTATATATTATATTAGAAATATCGTTCAAATCTTGTTGTAACTTTTGAAATACCATCTATCTATATGCATTTCAATGTTACAATCCATGAAATATTATGATTCGCTCATTTTGACCACTTTGATAATTTTGATCTTTGTAAAATATTTACATACAGGTCCAGATTCCTTTGAACGTAATGATAACAGTCTGATCGCGTTGTTGCGATCGAAATGAAATTTCGTACATAAAATATTCCTTTAATAAGTATTTAAATACATCCGTGAACCATTGTGTAAACTATTCACCTGTGACTGCCACGAAATTACTCGAAAATATCCCAAATTTCTCTCTGCGAATAGTATTCCCGTATAGAGATATTTTCATCGAAAGTTAGTGTGCGTCTGTCTCGCGATGACGAGGATGATCAAGGTACAGCGAATCATAAGTCACGGATAGCACGCTACGCTAAAATTAATTACGCGATAGCACGGAGGACTCGGCGATTTTGCGAACGGAAATGAATAGAAAATTTCCCGATGGTTACTAAATCACACAGTAATCTACGTCCAAACTTTACGAGTAACATTCGTCGAACGAACGTGTCGTAAACTCAATCGACTCGTTATCGGATTACCAACTTTCCAATTTTGCTCCCGTTTTTCACAGCTTCGAAAGAGTTTCCTGTCGTGTTAATTAAATACAGAGAGAATTAAAAGATTTGAGCATTGAGAATTCAAAGATTATTTCGAGCATTAACTTTGAAGTAGTAGTTAATTACACTAATTTATGTCAAATTACCAATTATGCCCTTTCCCAATAAAGATTGATGATAAAATTAAATTAAACTAAAAATTTTAGAATTAAGCAATTTGATCCTGTATTGACAATCTCCAATAACCAATTATATTAATTAAACGTTAAAGTCAAGCTTTAGTCCGCATTTTGACAAAGACTAATTTTTAACTGAAATTTGACTTTTCATATTATTTTTTTATATTATACATTTTGTTTCGTAGGTATTTCCATTCATTCGATATTCACTTTTGGTATGTATATACATCGTACATGTTCTACATTCAGATTCGCCATGTTTCGTATTCACGTACTCTTCACATGGGAAATACAACTTCGTCTCTAATTATAAAATGAAGTTATCTCTCTCGAGGAATTTCTCATTGAATTCTGCCGTCATTGTTTTGTGGTATTTTGCTAGTGGCAACCGTACGAAAACAGTCACGTGTCACTACCAATTGTCCATTAATCCTAACTGCCACGTGTATCGTGAAAAATAACGTTGAGCAGTGTACATCGATCACGATTGATTGTTCTGTCGCGCGACTGTAGAAAGGTGCAATTTATCAGTCCGTACAATTGGTCGAGCAATTTAACGATAAATTTTAATGAGATCCTCCCTGAAAAACAAATTAACGGCTCATTTCCCGCTATTCTATATTTACATAACAAAAACGAGAGAAACCCTCAACGACAGATAATAATACAGTACGACGCTCGAGGTATCGAAATTCCATGTTGTTAGGCGAAAAAGAATCAAGATTAGATAGAAATAATAGCGTTTGCCCCGGTCAATTGATTTACTTTAGGAATTCTGTCATTTGCGCTTCGTGAAGGATCGAATTAAACCGATCGTATCGACGACACAAGCATTTCCAATTTCTGGCACAGTGATTCCCAATATTCTTTACCTCGCTATTCTTTACCATTTCCATCATATAGCTACTCACGAAAGTATTCGAACATTTATAGGAACTTATTGTTAGTGAACTAGTTTATTATTATATTATTTACCAATATAATCTTCGTAGCCGTGTTTCGTTAATGATCTTTCAAAATTTTTTATGCAACACACAAAATATATACATAAAAATTCCTCTATGGTGAATGTTCGAGTATTTTTGTGAGGTAGATCAAAAGACCTTTTTTTCTGAAAAATTTTTACGTTACTTTCATTCCATGAAATAAAAATTGTACAGCTAATTTTACGGCAACGAGAACGACAAATTTGACGCGATAGAAATTGTTGTGTATAATTTTCTTTTAATTAATTTAACTTAATTTTGACGGAGAAAAAAACAATTGACGGGGAATCCGCGATTGTTTCTCCACACTAAATCTGAGCGAGAAACATTCGACGAAACGTCGATCATTTTCGACCATCAATTTACAAGAATATACATATTATTTTTGTCCGGAATGAAATTGAAAAGTCTCGAAAAAAACAAAGATACGTCAATACAAATGAAAACAATTTGCGAATAACTCTTTCTGTTATCTTTGGATAAAATCTGCACAATTAAAAAGAGCGAAATTTCACGATTTGCTTTTCACCGAACATATTTCTTTCTTTCGAATTAATCTAACTTTACGAATTCATGCTCAATCATGCTGACAATCATCAAAAAAATTTTCTCAATCAACGATTTCGATAGATTCCTCGTTAGATTTAAGCCCTCATTACTGACAACAAGTATTAATTGAATTCAATGTCAAATGTAAAATTTCATTTTCGATTCATAAAGTTGCAGCCTTTCCCTTAAGATCATCCTTAAAAATTCCCCCGATTTGGGAATCCTTGTTCTAGCAAACGATTGGTAGAATCATCGTCAAGTATTTTGGCAACTCGCAGTTGTCTAAAAAAGGTGGCATGAATATTTGATAACTAAACTCTTTTATTTAAAATTTCAATTTCAATCGACGCGGACGCAATGGTTGACAATAAAAGTACGTACGTCCACTTTTCTAAGTAGAAAAAGAATGTCGTGGGTGTGACACGCAGTAGTCAGTCGCGATTGATAGGAGAGAACATTGAAATTGCGATCAAACCGTGTTAAAGTGATGAGATTCGAGTGAGGTAAAGCGAGAACGCAACTGTTCAGGGAATAGATCATTGAATCAATATGATTTAAACAATCGCGTCTATATCAAATCTATATCAAAAAGCTTCCACAACTACGATGTTATAACAACTACAATTAACGGATTGCCATCTGCTAGTCATCGGGAGTTACGCAATGTCCACGAGTTATGCGACTGTGTAATTTATAAGTGCTCACTACTTTGAACTTCTCATTAATTATCATCCGAAATGCGACGGCGAATTTTCCATTTTTGGACAATAGGGTTCTTCCGCTCAGTCATTTCGAAATAATTGTTGGGTAAAATACGATTACATGCTTATCGATGAATCTTTCGATTAATCATCTAACATGGAATACAATTTATAAATAATCTTATAATGTAAGTTGAAAGAAAATTTGTATTGGAAAATTTAATCTCATTTAATCCAAACTACTTAATGAATTAATTAATTCAATTAATTAAGCATATCGTAAGCTAACGTATCTATTACAATAAATAAACGTGTTATACTTGGATTACATAAGCGTATCATATCTAGATTATATAATACATTAGTAAACGTATTAAGTAATTTACACGTTGCAATAATCACTTAAATAACCACCTATCAGTTTTTTCTTTACCGATCACTGATATAAACTTTTCGGAACGAGACGGCGAGAGGAGAATTTCGATTATGATGCAGTTTTGCACATAAAACACAATGTAAGTCAGAGCAACAATACGTCACGCAACAAAGCGTAAATCTGACCAACGTGTGACTTAGTCGTAGATCTCAGTTGATCGTACTAGACGGTGAATTTCGCAGATTCTATGGGGATTATTAAGTTTAGCTACTGCTTTGCATCTCTTTGAGTCTCTCTCTCGGGAGAGAGCCTGTACAGTATCGAATAACGTTCCACGTTACGTCGAATTTGTCCGGCGTGAATCGTCTGTTCGCATTTACTAAAATGTCGCGACGAACAGGGAATACGTAATACGACATAATACGTTTCTCCCGCTCTCCCTGAGGAATCACTATAATTTTCAGCAAGCTGATCGATACACGCGCCGTGTAATCTTAACGGCCGACTGACGTACGACTGTCGGCTGGAATTTTCAAGATTACAGCACTTCTTACTCCGATACGTTCGAAACTCGCCGACGAAGAATTCACCATTGTATCGCAATAACTGAGAATCCGAAGCCGTGAGAAATCGGAAAGTCGCGATTTATCCGATTTCCTTTTACGTCCTTTTAGGTTTAGTCGGTAAACGACGATTAACGCGAGAATGAAAGTTAAATTAATTTCGATTCAGTTCTCAGTTGTATAATTGTCGTGCCTCGAGTTAAAAAGAATGAATCTCAGACAGTTGCTGTTTATAATAAAAATGTGTACACTTTTTAATAATTAATTGTAATTTCAATAATCTTTTATTAAAACTCGATAATCGATGATATTCCGATTCTAATTTTAAAAGTAATAACTCGTTTTAATTGTTACTGCAATGAATCATTTAATTTCAATGAAATTAAATTAACGTTTATATCCAATTTTTATACTCGTCAATTCATTCAAGCGAGTCTCCTAATGCAAGCAAGGCTCTTGAGAAAGTATGTTAACATTAGCAGCTTTATTAAATCGATATTCCAACGAGGCACATTTCCTGTGAAATTCGCTCGGGTCTTACATTTTGAACGATGGCGGAAATTGTCTTCCGGTGGAAGATGAATCGCTTCATTCACCGCGTTTTAACCCTTTCCCAGCCCAAACATTGAATTCAATTCTCCCTTTGATGACTTTATCTACCTTCTGTTCTCGCCATCATTACACACTCGATCGCGTTTCCCGAACGTTCTCCCGAATATTTGTTCGGACAAATTTACAAATGACAAAATCGCGAGTGAAATCTACACAGATGCAAAGCTGTTCATTTCGAACATTTCGCTGCTTGTACAATAAACGTTAAATACATTTTGAAACACGTTATTATAGATTTCATCGAACTGTATGCAGATTTTCATTGTGTGCTCTGGTAACCGACGAGATATTCCTGCATATTGAAGGAAAAAACGTTAATTTTATACGGAATCTCTGATAAATTTAAATTCATAAATCTTCTTCCGCGTCTATCTCCTCGATTTTACTTTTTCTTCTTCTTTTTTTTTTTTTTTTTCTTTGCGTGTGTATATTTTATTGTATTCTGCGTGCGTTACTGTTTTCACGTACCGAAGATAAATCACGTTGAAAAAAATCGTGTTCATCTATCCGCGTCAGAGACAGATTACTCTTGGCTACTCGAGGTTGTTCGGTGACAAAGTTCTCGACAATACTTTAGATATCAAACTTGTAATCAAGAGTTTAACTTTAATTAAAGTAGACTTCGTAATGAAATGAAATGAAATGAAATGAAATGAAATGAAATGAAATGAAATGAAAATAAGCTTAATAGGCCGGACGAGAATTGAAATTTGAATTTTCTTCTATCAGACTCTTCGAATATGTAAATGTCGAACAGAAGAGCTTCCGTAACGATTTCGATTACGAGGGGAACGTGACTTTAAATGAAGTCTCGTAGCTATATCTCGATCGTGAAATTTGTATAGTAGCTCTTTGTCAAATATGGCTCGAGCTCTGAAGGACTGATTCTAACATAATGTGGATGCCTGCACATATGTATATATACATATGTGGGCAGGAGAAATCGCGGGGAATCCTGTTTTCAATTTATTGCTCCCATAGGAATCGTTTCAGTTTCATACGAGCCGTGCAATTCTTGATTCTTTTCTGATGGCAGGCTAGCTTAGTGCAATACATTCGAGATTGTTTTCCGCTCTTTCACTGGATTCAATTATATTGCGTGTCGGTTGTTGTGATTATTCAAAAGTTGTTGCTCATATCTTTAAGAAAAGCGATCGCCAATAACTATTTGTCAATAACTATTCGTGGCTATTCTTTAATTTGTGCAGAATTTGATTCTCGACTCAATGTTACTATTAGAATATTTTCAAAATGTCACGTCCGACTGAAATGCAAGTGCTGACAGTAGAAATGCAATTAGTGAGATGATTTTTTTTAAATCAAAATTTGTATATTTCAATATCTAGTACCGAATCTTTGCAGTTATGTAGATCCTTTATAAACATAACTTAAAAAGAAATAAAATTTGAATGAAAATTTGATTCAACTATTATGCACAAATCTTGTTTTAATTTCGGATAGTTTATACATCTTTGTATATTATACTATACGTTTCTGCGTTGAATTTAAATAATAGTTGAACTACTGACAAATTATTATAGTTCGTGTTCCATTACTGAGATATTTTTGAGACATTTAATTTTACTCTCTACTTCCCTGAAGCTAATATAGAAGTTTGTAATAAAATTAAAACTGTCGTCTTGTCGCGCAAAGGTGTTATTAACTGATGTAAAATTTAATACGCGTGCCTGAACGTAATTGATCAACGCGTATGTATGCCACGATAAGTACAACGATGTGTAAATGCACTTTGTAGTCGCTTGTACGTACACGCTCGTCGCGCGAGTGAAAATATAAAACAGGAAACGATCCCCAGAGATCCCTCGGGCAGAAGCAACGAAATTCCACAAGCTTTTATCTTCCGTCCCGTTAAACCACTGATCGATCGTCACTAGCGTCGTTATAAATCGCCGGCGACACCCGCCGTGGTAAGAATACATCGGAGAGAGCGCGGGGGAAAAAGTGGCTCGCCACGACCTGCAGGCTAAGTAGAGTCATATTTCTTCGCTGGATCTCCGCGCGAACCCTTTTCGTTAGGAAAGTGTCAACCAGCCCTCGATACCGTATCGCACCCGTTTCTTCGGCTTTTTGTCCGGCACTTTCGCCGGTATCGCAACTAACATCGCGAAATACGGTTGTGAAGGGCCGCACGTGCCGGCAAATTCCTCCCGATCTTGGAACGCACATCTCTAGACGTCGTATCTTGATATGACGTCCCCTTTTGCCTCGTCATATCCGAGTCTTCTTTATGTACTTGTTTATCTGAGAGTACCCTGGACTTTCGACACCGCACCCTCCCTGCTTCTTCTCGGACGGACATTGATTTCGAATTAATCACGCTCTACCGAGGGAAACGGTATATTTTTCCGTCTTTCTGAATCTTTGTTCGAAAGTTGGACAACGAGTCGAGGATGTTGTACCGTCCACTTATTGAAACGACTTGGTCGTCGCGTTGTATTTCTTTTGAATGTTTATATCGACCAAAGAATACACCTTTCGGATCAATGATTCGGTAGTTTACGAAGCGATAAAATCGACCGTGTTGTCAGTTTCTTATTATCCCGGACAATATTTCTCCGTATCGTCGCCAATTTTCGGAGAACTTGATTGATTTTATCAAATCGTGCAGGGAGATGAACTTTGAATTGCTCTCATGATTCTGATCTTTGAATAAGCTCGCGAGGGGTAGTATAAAAGTGAAACTATTGGTATAGGTTTCGTCCACTTGGTTAAGTTAATTTTTATAGGCTTGAACTGATGTTTCGTAAAATATGCAATTTTCTATTTTATATCCTGATGTAAGTTCAGTCGATAGTTCAGTCTGGCGTTAACATTGCCAATACAGACACGGATATAATCTAAATACGATGCATTTTCTACGCGAATAATATCGAATTTTTTAACGAACGCAAAATTTCCAATAAATTTTTATTCAAAGGGATTTATTTTCTAAAATTCACTAGCATACGGTTTCGCTAGCATATGGTTTCTTTTATTAAAACTCCCTTCATTTGAAAAATGTCGAAATTCAGCACAGTGCTTTAATTATTTCTTCTGCATTAAGCCAAATAATTAAATGTGAAATTAAATGTGAATCTTTGTTGCATCCACCATTGCCCAACATTTCGTAATTATGCACCTGTAGTATATATAACTCTGGATAATAACTCCTCGAGATTTCTTTAAACTAACTTCCAAAATACCCGAGAAAATACTATCTCACTAGTTGACAAAAACTGTCTCGAAAAGTATTATTTTTCCAATTTATTGTAATTTTTATTTTGTTCGAGCTTTTCAGAAATACTAAAATTCATCATAATTCGATTCTTTGAAATAAAACACCGCTTAAAGGTAAAAAAGAATTGAAATTCTCAGATAAATGTAATTCTTTGTAAAACGATGAAAATTTAAAAAAAACAAAACCCTCTACTCGGTTCCCTCACAATGCATGTAATAATAACATACTAACATAATAAACGAAACGTTACAGCTCGCCGATGCTTGAAAACTGAAAAACGTCTACCGTAAAAATATACAACTGGAAAGATATTGTACATACATTTCCATCTAACAATATAAACGTACCTTTTTGGCAAGCTTTTCAAAAGAATAACATACATAATAAAATCGTATATCTTTCTTGATACAGAATAACGTTTCATTTAAAACAACTTTCCCTGTAACTCACAGTTCTCAAGGTATTCACATATTTTCAGATAATATACGAATACGTATACCTATACCTATGTGATACAAAATGCCAAAACGTCATTATTAAACTGCGAATTTTTGTGCATATGTAATGTAATATACATATATAGTACATAATTTACGGCACATAGCAGATAAAATATTTAAACTTCGTTTCTGCGTTACTGCGTTTATAAAAGTAGGATGCACAAAAGTCTGCAATTTAATCATATTTGTGCAAAACAACGAACGCTATTATAGGAGCGTATAATTGCAAGCAATTTGCAAGACTTATGCGTGCAGTTGTTTGCATTTGATCATTATTTTACTTCGTTTCAGCAGACAAAAGTTTCGCGTAAATGCTTCATAACTGATGACAGAACGACGGACATATATCAGTCGTATCAAAATTATAATTCAAACTGAAATTATTATTTAAATATCGCATTGATTGACAATAACGTTTATGAAAGTTTACGTTTTGATGAAACTTTGAGAAATTTATTTCATTCATTAAATATTAAAGCAAACATTCGCTGTACTTTGAATGCTTTGTATTAACATTTTTATACATTATGTGCATTTCCTAGATTTTTATAACATTAAAATTTATAATTCTCAGAAAAATCCGCAGTCTGGAATAATGAGCTTGTTATTTTTCGACCTGACAAGAAAAGTTTAAAATATTTTTAAAATAACGACGGTGTATCTTTTCTACTTCAAGAATTTTGATCAATTCAACTGTTTCGTTTCGTTCGGACATAAAGAATCATTAATATTCTATTTCATCTATTTCCTACATATTTACTAGGATTTTAAGAATATCAAACTTAAGGAGCTTTTTAGCTTGAAAAATTGTATATATAGCTTTTTTAAAGTTTCAGAAAAATCGAAATTCTTTCGGAGTAGATATTTTTTTTATTTACTCTAGAAGCTTCTAGAGAGTAAATAATACAATAATCTGGAAAATTTACCTTCTAAAGCAACTTCCGAATTATGAAACAAAATTTTAAAAAATCTTTATCTCGCTTTTCGCCTCTAACGCAAACGAACAACTTGACGATTTGAAACAAATATCTGGCCACTGAAAAAGAAAATTAACAAAAGAAAATGTATTAACCACATCGCATCGCTTGATTCTGGTAGTTCAATATTCTATGATACGTATTTACAGGGATTTGAACGTTCCCTGATAGTGCAAACTGTTGTTTTAACACTCGGAAATAGTAAATACAGCTTGTACCAATAACACAGATACAGTTGCAAGATTTACGGTAAACAAAATCAAATGTCCGTGAGATTGCGTTTTATTTGCGAAGAACAAATCTCAACTGTTTGATCTCCTACTGTTCTTTCTCAACTCGATATTCGATATCTTGGAATATTTTCAAAAACGCGACTCGTTTAACTCTGTGCAGAAGGAAATATTTCGTTCCTCTCCAACGTTGGAAAGATGTAAAACAACCTCTATCGAGAAACTAAAAAGTATCATTCCTTTGAAAGTCGATCTTATTATGTTTTCTATGTATCCCCGAAAAGTTCCCTACCACTCTAACCTACAAAACTTTCCAGACAAACCACCTTTTCAGCCCGTGGCTTGACAGGGAAAAGTCAGGGTGCATGGCAGAAGCATATTTCATAAAGTGTAGACCTGTGTAAACTCGGCGCGAGCACAGGGAACAATAAAAAAGTACGTTTGTGTAAAGTTTCGCGTGCTCGTATTCGAGTTGCGAAACAAGTTATTTATTCGAGCCGCGACCAAATTGAATAACTCGACAACAGCAATTCACCGGTCGAAATCAAGAGCTACCGATTCATATTGTTAGAAAAAAGCTTAAAATCCCTAACATTCGAAATTTCCTCTAATCCTCAAAATTCTAAAAAATTTACTTCGAATTTGACGAAATCTTCAAAGATTTCACGTCGACGCGCGAAATTCACAACAATTTCTGTTCCGAAAGGGAAAAAACTAGTTGAACAAACATCCGTGCAATACTCGGAACTAGTAGTAGCTTAACGAAACATACTTTCGTTTCAGAGAAACGAAAATGGATTTCAGCAAAAAAATGGTTGAAAACGCGCGCGCGTTTTCCCTGGCTGCATCGGAGAATTTGATTGATGAGAAATTGGCCACGCGAGAAAACTCTTTAAATCTTTATGACTCGGAAATCAAGTAATATCAGAGGTAACTTTTTGTCGACGTCTATCGTTGATCGTTAAAAGCGCGATTTTTAAAGAATAATCTTTAGCGACTCTCTGCCGAGCAAAAAACTGATTGTAGTAATTGTAGCGATTTACGGGCGAAAAGAAAAAAAAAAGGAAAAAGAAAGAAGATTTTGCGATCTAAAGGAATCGAATGGAAAAAAGCATCAAAATGGGAAAAGGAACGTGCATAAGAAATGATCCCTTACCCATTAACGACTGATCTGAAACTCTCGCTTTTAGATCATCGATCATAAGGTGAAAAAAATCTGTATCAAAGGGATCATACTCGGCACAAAGGACCGCTGCTGCATTTTATGGATCATCGTTTTGCAAAAAGGACTGCAATGGAGTTATCATTTCTCGACTGACTGAATTTCACAGCTTTATCCCTTAAAGGCGAGCGGTCCACGCTGAAACACCGTACTCGATCGAGCGTGGCTCGAATCGATTACAATTTCAAATTGAGGATTTAATCGGAAAGAAATAACGGAGGTTTAATTAAAACTGCAACAGCCCAGATGTCGATACGTTACGCTCGATGACAAAAGTACCCAGACAGTGGCAATTCGTTGCAAATTGGTGCCGACGGTATAATTCTCGCGTAATAAACGTGTTTTCGATACGACAGAAAATTTATAATCGTTCCGCGAAGTGATCGGAATATCGAACAATTGATCGCAAATGATTATATAAATCAGGGGTAATTCTTCTCCTGATCATATCGCCGTTCATTCCGTCGCGTTCTCACATACACTCTCGAGCCGATGAATTTTATCCGCGAGTTCCTCGAATTCTTATAGGTGCATCGGTCGTTTCTATAAAGAAAAACAAATTGCTTAAATCTCTAAGCGAAGGGATTAAATCTCTTTCACGTAAAGCAATGTTGATCATTCTCATTTAGCAGAAAGTAAAATACAAAAATACAACACGACGATACAGTGATGCAAGACCTCGTCTCCGAAGAGTTGCGTTTAATCAAAAAATTTAACGCTGTTCTTCAGTCTGTTTCGTTAGTCACGTTTCACAATTCAATATTCAGAGAGTTTTGCACGCTCAATTTAACTAACGAACGAATGAAGAATCGGAAGCTCTCTCTGAACAACGTAGAGACTCGAAGCTCAAAGTTTCCAGCCAAGATGAAATCTTTTTACGTTTCGAAGGATCTTCTTCGCGCGTCGCTGCGTATTTTCTTTCGAACAATTTCTTTCGAACGGCAAGCAACTCAAAGTGGTAAAGGGATGCAACTGCGAAGTGACGAGAACGAAAAGTACTTACTTGCAAGGCTCTGTCGCGATTATGCCCGTAACGAAGCAATTCAGATCGTTGCGTTGGAAAATCGCCGGGAAAAGCGAAACGAGGAGAATTTCGTCCCCACGTTGAACAGGGGTCAACGACTGACTTTTCGTTTCAATTTCTCCGGATGAACACAGAAGCTAGACAGAGCGTTCTCGTTTCATCAGATTTTTCGTGGCAACGAGTGCATTACCGACCTGGGTGGTACTTTCTTCGCTCTAAAAGCACCGGATAGTTGACGCAAGTTAAATAACAAACTTTTCGCTGTGCTGCCATCGGGAGAACAGGTTTAGCCTTTCGTTTGTGTGGGAAATTCATTTTTAAAGAACCACCGTTGAGAGCTAACTCTCGAAAGTTCTTTATAACACTTGGTATAACACCGCGAAATTGAAAACAGAAATTCGGCCATTTTCACCGATACCGAAATAGCTCGCGTTTGAGCGCTTTGCCGCTCTCTTTGAGTCTGTGCTTATAAAATTTTGTATTAAAATACCGCGCTCACAAATGTTGGTGATTATTTGAGAAAATAGATAAACGAACATCCAATTCCTTGTTTTGTAATTTTTTTCTACGAACAATTCTACGAACAGTTTGTTATCGATCTACGATCTTCGAATCAGGGTAAAAATTGGGCTTCTTCTGCAAAAATTGATTCACAATTAATTGACTCGATCAATTCGTTATTAATAAGACAAACGTTCCATCTTATGTAAAGTTAAACCACGTTTTTCTTTGTCACTTTACGAACGAAAGCAGCTGGATAAAACTAACACGTACGGCGACACGGGATGCGAATCAAATTTACCTCTTCGTGGCTCTCCTCGACCTCTCGTAATATAAATCTCGCGCGCACATCGACGGAGCTTCTTCGACAAAAATTTCTCGCGAAAGTCGAAGAATATTTCTTCTTAAATAGCATTATCCGGCGAGAAACAAAGTAAATTCCCACATCCGTGCAGTAATCGTAATAAAATCTGAAATAATAGTGGAGAAGAGAAGCGAATCTCGTAACAATCGGTATACTTCACTCCGGATTAATCTTGTGAAAGATGTGCCGTAAAATGAAAACAAAATGGAAACGAAAAATCGAACAAAGTCTTTATACCGAGTAACGATGAATTTCTAGTACATCGAACGAATGAATATTGAAAATTCGATGATTTCTAGTTCCTTGTTGATTAATGTCCACGGTCTAGAAGTTCGAGGATGGATATTTCACTAAACAGAATTTCATAAATTAATCCAATTTTAACTGTTGAAAGAAAATTGCGAAAAACAGAATCGAAGCCTGCGAAGCTATTCTAATTTTCTGTTTGTTCTAAGCACGGTGTGAAAAGATTAAATTTAATTTAAATTCAATTTTTCATTTGCTTTTGCGACCTGACGCATGTTCAACTCCTTTTCCATCGAAATGACAAATTACAAACTGCAATAACTTGTCGTTAATATTATACGTATAATATCGATCAATGCTTTTGAACTAACGTAGTAATTATCAACTACTCTTAAAGAGGTTTACTCAACATTTCAGACGCGTCATTTTCATTTTTCAATTTTTCAAATTATTACGTAATAATAGCAAGTTTAAATTCTGTTTTCTCAAATATATTGCAGCTATTTTTTAAACAATATATATTCGTAGCGTATCGCTATGGAAATCTCGAAAATGAATATTCAATTTCATGACTTTTCGATAATTGCGAATATTTCACGTCCATCGTGAAATCTAATTTTTCCATCGCGTTCAAAAAGTTGCTTTCAGTTTCTCAATTTCCGGATAAGACAGCATAAATTTCGGTCAACAGTTGCAGTTTTCCGTCGTTTCCACTTGACGTTTTGAACATTACGTTCGAGTTCCAGGGACGAACAAGCAATCAACGTGAAAATCAGCTCATGTGTACGAAATCAATACACGAAAGTCATTAACAATTTCTACGAGTTACATTTGCCAATTCCTTTCGAGATGTTAGATTAATAGACAACGAATTTTCATGCAATTATGGGAAACTAGATGATCCAAAAGTGCACATTATACGTATAACATCCAAGATTGTATATAAAGTATACGAAATAGATTATTTAGCAAAACAAACTTCCATTTAGCTTGGGTTCATAAAAATTTTAAAATGCATAGTAATCTAATCCAGTCTGTAGATTAGATTACTGCGACTTACTTTCATTCAATAATTCGCGTAGATATGTTAAAGTATTCCGAGTTTTAAACAAGTGAACGATATCTTCTTGCATGTAATGAATTATTATCAGAAAAGAATTAGTAAGAAGTTACGTCAAACCGAGCGTATCTTTTTTCTGGACAAAAAATACTGTAACTAGAAACTGCAAAAAGAGAAAAACTATTTTCCTGAAATTTAATAACAGGGATGAGGTACAGAAATATTCCAATCCATCCGGCGAAATATGAATTATTACGTTCAGCGTTCAGTACGTCCATCGTCGAACAACTCGTAACTGTAATTTGTCGGTAATTCGTCGTATTGAACTCGGAATTACAAAGAGAATAACTGGAACGGTTTGGTCGGTTTCTAATGTCGAGTGAAACAGCAGCGAAAAAGAAATAGCTGGCCAAGAATGTTGTTATTATGTGATAATAATGCGATATTGCGCCATAAAGGAATTCAACGTCACGTGGCGAGTTTAAAATTGCATTTTCGTCGAACATGGTTTCCCGAGAATTATGTTTCCCGATCTACTGTATTAGTTATAGTAAAGTAACGTTGTGCGTTTGTTATTGCAAAAAAGTTCATTATATTCCTTTGAAAGCGTATCGCGACGAGAGATTAAATTTATTTTAGAAACTAGCAACAAATGGATAATACTTTCAAAGTTAGAATACGCGTGACTAAAGAAACATTTTCGTAGTCTTGATAGACGTCGCGTAATTTCACACACTGACACATGAAAGTTTGAAATTTCATTAATATTCTAATGAAACACAATTGTCATACTATGTACAAAAGTGACAAGATATATTTATTACAAATATATAAAAATTATTATTAGTATGATACTAAAAAATTAGTATCTTATCAAATGATAAATACGGTCTCATTCAGTATTGATACATTTGATGTCTCAATATTTATATCCTCTACGAAATTTTTTTCAAATTTTCCCAATACGTACAAATCACGATAGTGATAATTTCACGATAATTTCAAAACTTATACTATAACACAACTGTTCAATATGTTATAATACTTTTGTTTTGAGCTTATGTAAATACGTACAAAGAAATTCAATTTCGACATTCATCTGTGTTGTTTCAACCATCTCTGCCTTGTTATTTGTCTGTCGTTGAGAGTGCTGAAGGCACACGGGCGATCTGGCGGTATAAATTTGTTGCTGAGTAGAGGAAAAAAAAGAAAAAGGAAAGCGAAAGTGACAGTTACGCAGAGCCCGGTTTTCGTCGATTCGGCGATATTTTCTCGCCAATGGGAAGAAAGTAATTTGCTGTTCGGGGAGAAATACCCGAGGCCGAAGTGCCCTCCGGCGGGAACGTGTAATCCTCGGATTCGAAACCCAGCCAATCCCTCCGACGAATCTGCTCCCGAAAAGTTCGCTAAACCGTATCTATGGAAAGTTTATTGCCTCGCGAGTCAAATCTTTTTCAACATTCATTTCAACGTTCTCGTCGATTGTATATACAACGAAACCTACGCATATGTAGAGGAAGCTTCTAATACCTCGTTTTTTTAACATCGAGAAGAGATCGAAAAATTGAACCGCGAACTAGCAGAAGCTGGTTTGCCGAATTAAACAAACAAAAAACTGCAAATTGCGCGAAGCAATTTGGATTCGTTTCATCATCCAATTCCAAGTTGAAATCTATAGGAAACTCTTGCAAATTAAATCGACCGCATGCGTGAGACAGACTCCATGCGTGAAAGGCGTGGATAACGTAGCACGCGTTCCTTTTCTCAGCCAATTGGCTCACGCATAAAACACCACCATTCTCGTGTACAATCTCCTCTTTCAACGTTTCTTGATAATTATGCTCTCCAAGTAGCTTCGATCCGATTCGAGTACCCCGAGTCTCAGTGTTCCAAGAATATCGTTCTCTGTCGACTCGATCAGCCTACGAACGAGATTGTCCGCCAACGTCCTCCGCGTAATAATTTATAGATTTAATCGAAGCAAGTTAAATTAGTTCACGGAGAACAATACGAAGCTGATATGTGAAGCATATCGACGCTTCGACAAACAATGCGAGTCGATTAATACCCCAAGTCTAATCTAGAATCACAAACAACGCGAATCGATTAATTGAAACAGCAGCCAGCCAGTTAGTTGATACTCCGACAACAATTATTAGACGATCGTTCTCATTCTGAGAATGAGGAATACCATAGCTCTGGTAGGCGACAAAGAGATAATTCGACTAAGAGGATCGGAAAGCCACGCGAATTTTCCATCATCTTGTCTCCTAGGTAATTCCTCAGACGAAGATGCGGCTTCGAAAGCCGACAAGCGAAAGTTTACGAGGCTAATTAAGCGCCTTTCTAATTGACACGAGCAACGAACGCTGAAATCTGACTTTACGACCGGAATAGAGCGTTAGAAAATAATTGCGAGCTCGACAGCTCGACTAACGAAGGATCGCTGCTGCCAAGATGAAAACACCGTGTAAATTTACTAATTAACCGCATACGCACCGTCGCAATTGAGCCAATTACAAAATGGTTAGACGCAGACGGTACAGAGCGCTGGGAGCGTGTATTCCTGCATATATTATTCAGAGGAGTAACTTTAGTTTAGTTTCGACGCACGACGGCCGCATCGGGTGGCCAAGCCGATTTAACTGGAGGATAATCGGTATACCCGGGGCGTGCATGGTCCCCGAACGCGGTCGATCGTGTTGCGCAGCTACGGTGCAAACGGCATAAGTGCGTGCTCGCCGCTCGCAGGTGGTTCTCCGTGGAATCTACAACCGTAAATTTCTGTCTTAACGATCCACCCACCTTGCAGTCGGATTCCGAGCATGGGCGTATACCGAAATGGAAACTAATAATCTACCGTTTGAATCCGGAAAGGCGAAGGGACAAACTCGCGGCGCTGAACGCCACAGATCAACCAATCGGGTAATCGGGCAATTGGAGATATCGGTCGTCGATTTTCCACGAACGACCCGAGTCTCATCGAGCGTGGAAAAAAATACGTTCGGCCGGATCGGGAACGTGGAATTTATTCCCCCATTTTTGCCACTGACGTGTTCCGCGATTTACAGATTATTTAATCTCCTTTTTCTTTCGCGCCTTCAACGAATTCTAATAACACTCCGTCGGAAAGTTTCCCCCCCCCCCCTGGATGTGTTCGCCAAAGCGCAAAACAAATCACCGCTGGAAGAATGAACTTTTAATTTCTCGCACACGTCATTCGAACGTGGCTAATAAATCGCGTCGTCGTTCTCCCACTTTAGGTAGCTTTCCACGGCTATCGTGTACAAAGTGCCTACTTGAAAAGGATCATCGGAGATCTCGATCGCGATATCAAACGTTCCGTATAATTCAATAATATCGCGTATGTCAATGATGCTTCTTAACTAAATGAAATTCGTTCGAATTAACTAGACCGAGATCCTTCGATTAGCATCGCGAACCATCCGTCGCAGCTTGCGTCAGAGAGATGGTGGAAATTCATCTTATCCGATCAACGAAGCGCGTTGGTCTTTGCCATCAAAGAGAGTAATTATATGTTGAATTTATAAGTCGCTTTTCTGCGAATATCATATAATCGTATGATGCTCTATTAGAGAAATACACGCGTCGTAGATCGCGAGACTGAAAACTATTCTCGAATTACGCATTGTTTTCTGCTGAATACCAGCTAGTTTACTCGCTCATTTGCACGCTTAATAATCCTGTCACAGAGAAAATTTCTCAGAGCATTCGTTCCAGATCTCCGTCGAAGAGGCTGCCGCCGGCAGACAGAGTACAACTTTTAACAAGCATCGATCCCAAGCCATCACGAGTCGTCGCCGTCGTCGTCGTCGTCGTTGTTTAATGTCGTTGTGTAACTTGTGAAACTTAGCCCTCGGTGACGTTTCTCTTGTTCGTAATTATATCCCTAATAAATATCGCGCAACGTACGATAGGCACAGTGATTTACGAGAGGTTGTCCCGCGTCAGTCCCATGAATAATCCCTCGCTTCGGGACGCTTTTGTCACGCGCCCACGCAAAAACGAGTCAATTACTACCGATAGTCGTGTCTGTGATTCGACAAAAGATCTAAAATGAAACGACGCGACTTTCCGCTACGCGTTCATTTTCAATCCGGAGCCTCGTGGCAATCGTTACACACGTCAATTTTCGTCACGTTGTGTTCCCTTTTCTCTCTGTCTCCCTCTCCTTCTCTCTCTCTCTCTCTCTCTCTCTCTCTCTCTCTCTCTCTCTCTCTCTCTCTCTCTCTCTCTCTGTTACAGACGGAACAATTCACGGTATTGTGGCTGCTGTTCGCGATGATAGTCGTCGGGAATATCGCGGTGCTAATTGGCCTCCTGTGGGGGAAACGGCGTAAGACGCGGATGGATTTTTTTATCAAACAGCTAGCGTTTGCGGGTAAGTTTTGCCACATCTAAAAAACTTAAATCCTAAAAATTTCACATTTTCGGGTGAAACACGTGGGAATAAACTTCCGTTTGCGCGAGAAGTGTGAGCTCGCTGCTGGCAAACCAATGCCAGTGTTTGATTTTGTGAGAAAGATCAACGAAGTAAACTACCCATTGCTACTCGCGTCTTTTCGCCAGATCAAGCGGACGAAGAACCGAAAGCGGTATTCCGAAGACGATTCGCGTGTAAAATGATCTCGCGTGTCAAGCGCCTGTTGTAGTAAAACAGTCCGGTGTATTTTTGTAACTTTGTCGTCGAGGTTCCCCGGAGTGTGACACGCGTGTCGAGACCACGCTTCCCATTTTTCAAACGACTCTCGGCTGTAACGTTGAGAAAGAGCAGTCCGAAAGAACTGTTTCGAATGCTCGAGAAGTGAATAAACATCGAATCACGGACCTATAAAAAATTTACACGCGTGTTACGCGTTTCCGATGCAAACCTCGAGTCCGTCTGATAAATCCTCTCCCTCGCGCGTGCAACGGTCTCCTTTTCTTTCGCTATCTTTCCAAATCCTTTCTTTCCACTCTTTTCCCTTCCTCTCTGCGATATATTATGTTTCTCGCGGCATCCGCTCGGACCGCGTCCATTGTGCGCGCTGAAAAGCTCGACGTTCGGCGAGTAAAGGCAAAGAGGAACACACAGGCAATCGTAACTTCAAGGTGGCCCACGTCCGTTATTTCTCTCTCGATGCGTTTCACAACCACCTCCGTATCGACTCCCCCTCTTTTTTCGTCTCTCTTTTTCCGCTGCGGAGCAAAATGAAATACCACGCGCAAACGCTCGCTCAAATTGTGCTACGTGTGTGAATCGCTTTTTTGCGAGAAACATTTCATGAAAAGCTCTCAATAAAGAATTCGCGTTCGGTGTGCAACTTGGTGCAGTTCGTTTATCTCCGTATTTCGATATGGCATTTCCGTTCTAATTCGTTAACTATCGTGAGGAATTACACTTTGAAAAAGCTTGAAAGCTTCCAGCGATCGGAAACTCGTGCTAGAACTGAAAGTGAAATAAGTCAGTCGAATCGAGTGAAATACGTCATTGTCCAGCCAATAATCGTTACGAATCCATCATTAGATAATTCTGAGAGTAGACAGTTCGTTGATCGATAAAAAAAACTATTCGCGAAAGTTTGATGTGAACGCGAGTCGTGCCGAGTATCGAGTTTAGGAAGAAAAAGAATTGGACCGGGCAACTTAATTGGTTAACAACTCGAGTAGTTGTCCAACAAGCAAGACAAATTCGAGTTCGTAATGTTGCCGCTGCTCCTCCTAAGGACGAACACTAGTTTCCGGCAAATTCAATTTAATTGCATCTTTGAGAGGAATTTGGAAGTTTCCCCCTTTCAAAACAAATTGTCCTTTGAAATACATAATGCGCAGCTGTCCTCTACAACCAATTCTATAAAAATTCTATGAATACTCGTTGCAAAACATTTGATCGACACTGTTTTCCTTATTGTATCACTCTGACTTACGAGATGGTTGTAACATTAAACATTCAGCTACCGTACTCTTCCATTTTATACTTCCTTAGTTTGTTCTTTCTCTCTATCGATCTCTGTCAAGGTGCTTGCCTCCATTTTATACATTACTGTATTACCACGATATAAAAAACTATCGAAAAGGGCTGACAGCAAACCGCGGCGATCCGATCGGATTTTTTGTCTCGTTCGTCGCGCGTACTTTTTTTATCGATTCTCGTGACGATCCTTGAAAAAAGATGCCCGTACATGCGAAAACGCGGCAAAACATCAACGACGTTCGCCGTGTAAACGTAAAAAACCACTTGCCCATTCGACAATTGCCAGCTACGCTTTAGTAAAAGCCATCGAACGATGCACCAACGTACGTACCTGTATATCGGAAAATGAAAGCACAGCTTCCATTCTCCGTGCTTCCCGGACAAAGAGAGAGAGACAGAGAGAGAGAGAGAGAGAGAGAGAGAGAGAGAGAGAGAGAGAAAGATAGAGTGAAATCGTTGGTATTTTACTCCTGTTATCGTCCCAACGCGTGTTTCTTGTCGAACAATTTTATCGCGTCGAGAAAGGGTATATCTGTCGCTGAACAAAAAACGACGCTCTGGAGGGAAAAAACCAGGGTGAAGACACGACGATCGTAGAAGAGTATACAGGACGTTCCATGTGAAGCTAACCACATAATTTTCTCTTAAACTATTCGCTGTCGAGAAAAATGTTTCAAATGAAACTTTCCGAGATTTCAAGATGTCCTTTGTTTTTTTTAAATGAAACTGTATATTTTTGAGTTCACGGTCTTGTAACTGACGTCAAGTCGAATTCAGCGCCTGAGTAACGTTGGTGTTCCAAGGTTCGTTCATTTAACGCCGAGAAAATTACGTGGTTAGCATCATATAGAACACCCAGTATAATAAATTTAGGATTCTTTCTTTATACGAAACGCCGAGAATTAAGGAACTCGTTTGAGAGCAGGGATACGAATCAAGAGGTAGTCGAGAAATAAGTCGCCGAGAGATAACACAGACAGTGCCTTGAAAGTTCAACGATTTCGTCTTGCGCGTGAAATAAGAATTGAAGGAGGAACTCCGTCGGCTGAACGGTTCGTAAAGTCGGACGCGACATTTACATGCAAATGCGGTGACAACGAAGAGACCGCAATTAAGCAGCTGACGCCGGCGGCTGGACAACGACGAAATCTGCGAACGACCGTGCCCCGTTTACGAGCGAGTAACCGCGGGATTTGATTCGCCGTAAAGGAAAGGCGAGCAGTCCGTAAAGTCCCGATTCGGGCGCGAATTTTGCCCTTTCGTCGCGGAAGCCAACGCAATAAATTGCAAAACTGCACGAGACGTTAAGCTCTTATCGCGTTCGAGAGAGTAAAGTGACGCTGCGCGATAACAAACTGTACGAAAGCTCGCGAAACCAAAATCGTTTACGATTAAGTCGTTCAACCCTGGCAACGATCGCGGCCGCATAATCCAAGTTATCACAGGATGATAAATCCGGAGCGAATTTCAATATCAAGGGGAAAATGTACGATGCTGGGTCGCGATCGTTTCGCATGGGAATTCGTAGGATGAAGTCTCACTTTCGAGGGTCTTTTTTATGGCTGACCGAATGGCACTTTTACCCTCTCGCAACACTCTACACAATATCCTTTAAACCACCTTTTTACGACTTCTCTCTCGTCCTACGGAAAATCGCCGATCACTTGTAAAATATGTGTCCCCACATTCTCCATCTAGAGTACGCATAAATGTTGTATATTTAATGCAATTGGTCGAGAAATCGCAAAATAATATCGATCCGTACTCCCGTGGAGAAAACGTATTGCGTTCAACGTATTAAAAATTGTTATTTACGTACTGAAAATATTTCTGAAAGATCAGAAGCGGGTAAAAATTTCAAATTATCAGCGTTTAGTCCTTTGTGATTGAATATCCCATCCCGGATTTTATTTCAGCGAGTCTTTTATTTAGACTGCACATATTCAGACTGGATATTGCAACTATCATTGCTGTACCACGATACGCATATATTTCGATCGCGCAATAAACAAACATTCGATGCTTCGTTGGCAAGTAATTACCAACGTTTGTAATTAAAAAAGTATAATAGAGTATTTTTGAATTACATATCTCGAATGTCAGAAGCGCTTATCTCTTTCTATTCTTTCGTAATATATCATTGTATCGAAAAACATATTATTGTTAATATATAGTTAATAAATGTGTTATTATTATTATTATTATATGTTATTAGTACAATAATACAATACATTTTGAATATTATTATGCTAGTTTAATATTATTATTGTTATAATAGCAAATCCACACTAGTGGACGACTACGCTAGAATTTTGAGTAAACGCATCGTTGTGGATAATGAGCGTATGCGCGTTTTCCAGTTAATTTGTTAAATTTGATTGTTCGTTCATTCGTGTAAGGATTATGTAAACGCCACGAGAATGTGCAATAATAACTGCATCAACCGTAAATCTTTCTTCACGCTAGGTATCTCATTGCAGATTTATTGGTGGGCTTGATATCCGTGTTAACGGATATAATTTGGAGAACGACGGTGACCTGGCACGCAGGCAACGTTGGCTGCAAATTGATAAGATTCATGCAGGCCGTCGTTACATACAGTTCCACGTACGTACTTGTCGCATTGTCCATCGACAGATACGATGCCATCACCAGACCAATGAATTTCAGTGGCAGATGTAAGTACAGTGTAATTGTTATAACTGATTCTGCTTATTTAAGTGTCTTCCTTTTTTTTAATCTCACTTCCTCAAAGATCAGCAATAAGATAACGTTTCGTTTGCAATTTTTTTCAATCGCTACGCATTATCAAATCCTGATTTTTAGTATCGAGTTTATGAAAAAAAAATTTCAGAAATTCACTTAATAGTCTCCTTTTTTTCCTGGATTCTATGCATTTTGTGTATAAATTATAGAAACTATTACTCGAGGCTTAGTGAATTCACGTCACTAATAATTACGCTTTCAAAACTTTTAATCCAGCGAAACACAAATACGGTTTCGTTGCGATTTGATATTTCACCGAATTTGAAATTCACCGAATTCGGTATCTGCCAGTTAAAAGACCAATAATATTAAGACCAACGCGATAATATTTCACAATCTTTTAATCGTTGTTGGAAAACGTTTCAACAAAATAAACTTTCGTCGTTTCATTTTCCAAACTGAATATCGCATTACGTTTGTCATTATCGTTTCTCTTCTCGACTCGTTTAGAATAAAATTCAACGCAATATCAAAAGTCCCATTTCCCATTAGGCATCATTCGCGATTATATTTGAGGTTTTTTGTTTCTTCTACTAGCTTATTAAAGAAGCTAAGAAATCGCGAACTAACGCAACGATATTTTTTCCTTCTGTAATTTATTCCATTGGATTATAATCTAATAAATGAGTAAGAAGCATGGCAACTGATCGAAAGATGAAAAAGAATGGCGAGATATAAAACGTAATTTTTGATTTTGTGAGCAATACGTCGCCAATGACGAGACATTAACGAACTCGAGCTTCTTCTCGAATCTTCGAGGTTCTCTCAAAGTTAATTGGTTTTCTTGCTTTTAATAATAACTTCGATGCAAATTCTGTATTAAATCAAGACGATATTTCACGCGCGATAGTCACGAAATTCCTTATAATCTCGTTATCGCTGCGAACTTCTTGAAAACGTTTACAGTAGGAAATAACGGCGGGTTATTGCATTAGAGTGACGGAACGCTTCTCGAGAAAATTCCTTTATTGCGTCGTAACTCGCAATTATGTTCTTCTTTTTTCGTTTTTTTTTTTTTGTTTTCTTGTTCTTGTTTTTTTTCTCCGTCACTCACAACAGCTGTCGCGGAAGTTTTCACGAGAGAACGAGAAAAGTTGGCGTAAGCGGCACTCGCAGTTTCGCAAGCCTGCGTCTGTTCGTTTGCCTCGAGCAGCGTTCGAGTGCACTGACATTCGAATCCTCTCTCAGAATTACATCGCTCTTCTTTTTCCTCCGTAGCCACTGACTCGTGTCGCGTGAAATATCGGATTTGCGTTCATCCTTTTGTTCGATTGCTATTCTTTGGAATAGAGTCCTCTAAAATTGCTTAATATCTTTGGAAAGTTTACTCTGCATTGTTATATTTTGCATTCGGAATTTTGAATTTCATCCTTCTTTAAACGAGCTTTTCCAATATGTTCACTAACCTGGAAATTCGTACTTTTTCGTACGAATTCAAACTAGGTCGTAATGCCCCTGTTCCCCGGATATCTTTCCATTTATAATAGATTTTCATCTTTCCGGAAGTTTGGAGTCATAAAATGTTCAGAGACAGAGCTCCTGTGATTCAGACCTTTGAAGAGTTTATCGCTTTTAAAAAGCAAGACTTCTTCGAAAAGACTTCTTATTTTTTTCATTAGAATCCCGGTGGAAAAGTGTCGCGGATTGAAATGGTGCCTATTTCGATTCAAGTCGGAAATAACTTTTAAAAATAGCCAACATAAACACACGAGACGGCCTAACTTACAACAAATCGATTTAAGAACGGAAATTCAACTTTAATCGCAGGGTGGAGAGCCAGGGCTCTGGTGGTGGCTGCCTGGGGCTTGTCAACATTGTTTAGCGTGCCGATCATTTTCCTGTACGAGGAGAAACGCATACAGGTAGTACACGGTAATTCGTTGAAATCCCGCGAGAAACGAATTTTTCATGTTTAAGGAAGCTTTTGATCGCTTTAATTGAAATCTGTGTTTCGGAAGATACAGAACTCCGTCTCTGCTGCGTATCTTGGCTTCTTTGCTAACGTGTAATTGTCTTCGTTTGCCATCCGCGTTACTTACGAGACACGCCGTGAAAGATGAAGCAACGTTTCCCGAGCGATTTGAATCTTCAACCTCGGTTTCGTTCAATGTTCTGTAAAAAAGAATCGACTTTTCCGAACCAGTTAAGTCTGGTGCAGAACTTTCTTTCGCGGCATTTTTCCTTTTCTATGAATTGTATACGAACCATTTGAACGAGCACCGTTGACCTAGTTTTGATAAATCGGTCGTACTACGAGCATAATCGGCAGGATCGTTTACCAGGGGAGGACGCAATGCTGGATAGACCTGGGCTCTCCCGTGCAGTGGAGGATCTACATGAGCCTGGTCAGCTTTACCCTTTTTATAGCTCCCACTCTGATAATAGGAGGCTGTTACGCTGTGATCGTAGCTACTATATGGTCGCAAGGAGGGGCATTACGCCAGGGACCTACTAGGGACACTAGAAGAGCGTCGTCTCGAGGACTCATTCCCAGAGCCAAAGTTAAGACGGTTAAAATGACCCTCGTTATAGTGTTCGGTGAGTAAACGATGTTCCGAGTTCAAAGAGTAGAAGTGAATTTACAGCTATAAGACTAAAGATCAAAAGTAAAATACATGTACATTGGCTCGCGAAATTTATTTAAACGCGCATCGCAGAAAATTTTTGTGTATATCGCTGTTGCATGGTTGTGTTGGCGAAATTTGAAACAAAAAGTTAATTGGAATTAAAATTGAAAAGAAATAACCAGTAAAATGATAATGTATAACAGGTCAGGTAAATTTGATCTCATTCATCTCATAAAGATTCTCGTTAATGTAATAAATAATTTGACTTCATTTCAAACTCTGCTGATAATAATAATATTTGTATTTCATAACAGCTTTAATTAAATTTCAAAATATTTCGTACGGCGAGCATAATGTATTTTTAGAAAGTGTCTGCGCGCGTCACGTACTTTAAATCTGTGTTAAATTTGACGTTAGAAATCCACATGGCGAACTTCGAAAATTATAGATTTACATTGCGCGAAAGACGATAATCGTGATAAACTCTCGGCCATGACCAAAATCCACGAAATGCATATTAGAATATGATTGTGCCAGTTCGCAGAAAGGAAAACTATCAAATTATGTATCAAAGCGTCGTAAAAAGTGCCGTCGAAATTTCTACGTCGCGGATATTGTAGAAAACACAACGATAAATAATTGGTACAAACTTTTTGATACAAACGAGCTCGTTAACAGCGTAAATCGTCCGACGCAGAGCTATAAAAATTTAATGAACGTACGTAGTTGAAATTTGGTAACGAGCGAGCTGGAATTGCGTTTAATCGACGGACGATAAAATGTAAGAATTCTCTTTCTCATCAATGTTTCATTCTCTTCCGCACGATTGTATTTGCAACGCATAAAATAGCTACGTAAGCTACGTAATAAGCGAAAATGGTTTTCTACTTCTGTTTCTGATCCTCTCCAACTTCTCTCACGAATCTCTACGAGCTCAAAGATATCTATTAGCAAGTACAGTTATGTATAGTTGTGTTTGAGTCGCGAGATCAGAGAACGGAATCCTTTAGTTTGGAGAGATTCGATTTTTTCTTCCCCTTTTTCCTTCTGTCAAGTGCTATTCGTTTCTCGACTGTTTTTCTGGACGCAACACAACGACCCGAGGCAGTGGTCATTTTCTAAATTAAGAAATGAGAATTGAACGTAAGTCTTTGTAATTTCGACAAGAGTGACGTTAAATTGTTTTTTTTTTATTTTTTTAATTTAAGTTGTAAAAGAGTGTTACGTTACAATAAAAGTGTAACACAGACTTTTTCATGTTGCAGTATTGTCTATTTGTTCGTTTGCTTAAAATCTGTCTGTCGATTTATCTTGTTTTAATTATCCTAAAGTACGCTTTTTGAATCGGAGTTGTATGTTAACGATCTTTTCTCGGTCGAAATTTAACTAACTACATTGAGAAATCAAAAGTTCGAGAGAGCGAATAATCTCAAAGATGAGACAAGATTATTTTCACTCAAACTCATACAGAAATGCTGAGGAAGAGATGACAACTTGATTTTATTTGTCAACCATTCCACAGAAGTTTTGAGTCTTTGTCTCGTTCAAAACGACACCTCTTTTCTTTATTCCTCGGGGAAATGGGTTTATCTGTAGCAGAAATTGCTAGATTTAATCAGATTCGCTTCTCGACGATGTCTCGGCTAGAATTTCTTTTTTTGTCTCTCTCTCTCTTTTGTTTTAACCGACGAAAATCGTTCCCAATGGAACACCGATCAAATGAGATCGAGTTCTGTTTACGCAACTCCCTTCGGTACGCTTTAACAATGAAGAAACCACTCAAACGACTACGCCATGTATATTATTTCTACGACCAGTACGGATCGATATTTTAATCAAAAAAAAAAAAAAAAAAATCGTTCAACGTAGTTGATTCTTGCGATTTGTCTCTTTGTTATTGGTCATGCGATACTCAAGTATTGTGACCGAGTTTAACAAACTCGTGAGCATCCAGTGTTTCTGTCCATACAGCAGTAAGAGCGTTCGTTGATTTGCGATAAGCAAAACGTATCGTACAATGTCTTCGTTCATGCGAATCCGTAAACGCTTTTACGAGTTTCGATTATCCTCGAGATCCGGTGTGGTTCTATCTGAAACGAGACGTTGTTGAGAAGCACATGTTGGACTCGTTAAGAACCAACGTTGCGTAAACGAAAGATTTTCATTCATTTATATATTGTCGACTCTCGAATATTCTCGTTTTTTAAACTGTAACTGTGGAAAGTAATTCTAAGAATTACTTTCTAAATAGTCTTTCCATTATTACTTTTTTTATTTACATCAGAATTTTATAAAATTTCAAGGAATTTAAATACGTATAACATAATCGGTTAAAGTTTACTAGAATCATAATCATTTGTCATCGAGTAAATCTGATATCTGAAATCGTGATATCTTTTTTATTTTATTCGTCGAATCGATGAGAACTTTGAAATCTGATAGATATATATCAAAGAGAATATAGACAATATTAAGGGTCATTAGATACTGTTTGAAAATGTCAAATGACAATTAGTCATGTGAAAGAAAGATCAACTTTCGTTTCTTAATGGTACGCTCGTAATGAGATCGCTCCCTGATTTGATAAAAGAAGGAAAGAGGATTTCTCGAAGAAGCGTAAATATTGTGCAGAGAAAGGAGGTTAATTCTCACAACACGCTCAATCCTCCGACGATTCGTTCTTAGTCTTTCGTTTAGCGAAACAATTTTAGGAAAATCCCGGAAGCTGAATACTATTTCTCCGCCATTTGATTCTCGCATGTTTCGCTTAATCGACTGTTTTGTATCACTGGTGTACTTGCTCAACAGCGCAACAGTACAATTTCAGTCTCGAAATTTTTCTTGAGGGACAATTCGCTTGAGCTTTCCGTTTCGCATTTGTGTCATTCATGTAAACTAGTTTACTTGAACGCACACGACATTGCTTGCCTTTTCTTTCTTTTGTCGTAATTTCTCGTTGTAGAAAATTACTATATAACTATATAACTACATATTCCAGCACTATAATTTACTTTACTAGGTTACCAGGCTCCTCGAATATTCATATTCGTAGGTAAGAAGGAGATATTTTACGCTTACGAGAAAATTAATTTACTAGTCTCCTTTTTCCGGCTGCGATAGATTTCTATCTCTTGAACGTGTTCGTTCCCTTTAAAAGTACAATTTAAAGAAATTGCGAGCAGGTAGTATGAAGCTGAGGCTATAGGCATTCTTGGATCAAGGACCGAACCTTTTACGTTGATCTTTCGATGTTTCAGTATTCATTCTTTGTTGGAGCCCGTACATAGTGTTCGATCTGCTGCAAGTGTACGGATACGTGCCAGAAACCCAGACAAACATTGCCGTGGCCACTTTCATTCAAAGCTTAACACCTCTGAATTCAGCTGCGAATCCGATTATATACTGTCTCTTCAGCACGTCATTTTGTAAAACCGTACGGTGAGTTTCTAAGAACGTCAAAGCTCCTTGATTCTACACTCCCTGTAGAATACCACATCGAAGTTTTATCGACGGAGAAGAACTTACAAGAAAATGTTCGTGTTGATATTTGAAATTTGAAAAAGTATAGAACGTTCTGATATATAATAGACGTGATGATACCTTGTGACATCGTGTTTGCTGTTCGCTCTTTGCGATCACAATCTTCTGTGAGATGATTAAATTAAAATTTAAATTGCTTTTAAAACGAAAGCGTAAGCAAATTAAATTAAAACAATTACGTTTTATAAATATAACGATGTTTTGAAACTTACAGTTATCAACTGTGCACGAAGAGAAGTTTTTAATTTCTTCCTTTTGTCACAAGAATAAGTATTTTTAATTCAATGAACTTGCAAAACTATCCGCGATCTATTTATAACAAAGTAGACTTCTGTTTTCCAGACCTCAAAGACGTTATGAAACGATCTAAATATTTGTACAGCAGCGGAAGTATTCAACTTCAATAGAAAGTAAAATAGTATTACGGAGCTTTGCTCATTTAATACGTTGTAACAAACAAGATCTGTATATTGAATCCAAAAAGATATCACGAATAGATAACCGAATAAATATTTGTGAAATAATAATGCAAATTAATATTTCTTACGACGATATCAAAGAGAATATCCAGAAATTGTTTGAATACAAGTACAATAATTCTGGCTCGATAGGAACATGCAGGCGATATCATGGGTTTCTGGATGGTGTGCAACAAATCCCCATCATTGTTTCGGTACCGGTGCTCCGAACAGCAGTACCAGAACGACAGTGACGACATCGTTGACGGCACAGTCTTCGAGAAGAAGCGGTCACATCGCGATGCTGCACTCTACCACCAGGAAACGAGTTATGGTGTCACTGGTGTAAGAAACGAACGATAGAAACCGCATCTATTAGATGTTCATATGGAACTCTGTCTAATGGTTCCTTTTGGGCTTCGGCAAAGAGACCGCAAGTATTACGAGTCTCCGAAACCTAGGTCGAACGTTTCGTCTACGTTTCTTTTGAACGTGAATCTCTAAAAGTATTGTAGCGCTTTCTTATTCTTCTCTTCGTGTCTTTGTACTTTCTGGAGGATTCGAGGAAACGTGAAATGAAACTGAGACTCGTTTTCGTAATACAAAGTACAAGCTACCCATTAATGAATATTAGAAGTATAGTTTAAGAGGCCGCGAGCGGAGAGACGCGAATAAAATAAGTTTTACATGATCAGTATTTTCAGGTGAGATCGCGCGCACACGGTTTACGTTTCTTTTCGTCCTCTAATTGAAATGGGAAATTATTTAATGAAATTGGTGTGTGTGCGTGCGTGTGTGTGTGTGTGTGTGTGTGTGTGTGAGTCAAAGGTCAAAAGTGGTTTAATGAACCATCGGGATCCCATTTAATTTCGAATTGATAATTACGTTATACGGTCGATGTCGTTATTTGACGATTTACGCAAATTTTATTTCGTTTTCCTCTGTAAAGAAAATTTATTTCTGTTTACCAAAATTCAGCGCACGTTGAACATAAACTGCAACTATCAAATGCGTTAAAAAAGTTAAAATTCGTTGCGATAGAAATTTATTAACGACGTCAAACGAAAGCCGCAAACGATATTCAACTTTAAAATGAATCAAGAACGACGACATTTCGTTAATGAAGTCGTTCGCATCACGAGTATTCGCAAAAGCATCAGGAGGATGAAAGGAACATTAACCTGGCAATCGATCAACTTATATGGAAAATGATACGCTCAAAGTATACATGTACATATATACATAGCGAATGAGTGGTAGCTTCGTGTATTTTACATATGCATACTTATACACGCGCCCGCGCACACACACTCGCACGTATGCATATATGCACACAGATCAGATACACAGATACACACACACACACACACACATACACACACACATACATACGGACACCTGTAACCATAAATGTGTAATATATTCATATATTCAACCGTTCGTGATCGTCGCGAAAACGCCCAGTTCTTGAAGTGAGCAATTTCGTTAGCAATTTACCGGAACGATAAATCGATACCAGCAACATATCTCGTATCGATTCACGATGTATCCACGAACGATGTAATAATTGTACAGCAAATTCGTCTTTGTATCTTCGAGTTATCTATCACGGATGCTTTGCCAAACAGCGAAACGAATCTCCTGCGATGTGAAAACAGCTTAGTTCGTGAAAAAGAACACGCAGAAATATATAACCGTCCATAAATCGGAACGGAATGAATTAATCGGTCGTTCTGACTTTTATACTATATTGCGTATCTCTTGTAACGCAGCTAGGTGTTATAAAAACGCTGCTACGTTTATGTAACCAAGCTGTAATTGTAACTCGTCTGTTCGTTATTTATCGTACTCTACTAGGAGAGAAGACGCAAAAGGGGGAGATAAGTTGCAAAAAGCAAAACGATAAATCTTGTCGCGATATTTTCACTGCTGATGAAATTTGTACATATTGTTCATAATGTGCAGGGTATAAAACTACGTTTAATCACTCCTTTCGCTCCTCAATTTCTTTACAGTTCCTGACTATCGAAACAGGAAAATACAAGATACACAGAAAACTTTTTCTTTTCTAATTACCACATGTTATACTACGTCGTGTAAATAACAAATTGTCCTCAGTTGTCCAAATTATTATCAGAAGACGATCATGATATATATCAATTTCATTTATATAATTGATGGTTAAAGAATATTCCTTCTATTCCCAACATAACAGAAATTCAGAATATTAATTAAAATAATAGAAATAACGAATATATTAATTATTTCGTTTATGTAATTGATTACTATATTCATATCGAAGGATATCCCTGTATTTCCATAAAGACAAAAATTCATTAAAATAATGAAAACACAAACAGAATGGCAGCACATACAAACTGCTGAAAAAGAGTATTAGCTGTGATAAAAATGAAGAGAGAGAATATTACATACATTTTTAATAATTAATACTACGCATTGATTATTTCCTTAGTAATAAAAAAGAAAAAAGAAAAAAGAAAAAAATTTCATTATCTCATTCGATGGTCAGTGACTGTAAATTCTACTATAAACGTTCACTAAATCTCTGTATGTAGCCATCTTTCTCACGATTCATTATCTTTGTAAATCCTTTCAACGTCGTTATTTATCGTGTTCTATGACAAAAAAAGAGAAAGGACCTGTCAACTTATTATGTTATATTTTCATTGTAGATTAAATTTGTATATATATGTAATGTCGAATAAACTCGTCCGTAAGACCAACGTCTAATTTGGCCAAATTTCTAATTAACCAACGTTCAATTTATTCCTCACTTTGAAATTCCACCATACATCTCTACAAGCATCATTTTCTTTGTGATTCAGCACACTTTGAAAATCCTTGTGATATTAATACACATGACGGGGGTAGTTCGTCAATCAGGAGCAAATTAACATTACCTCTTCTGACGCGAACATTACCTTTGATTGCTCGGGAATTCTAATTACCGTGTTTGACTATCGACTAAAGACGACCGGCTGAGAGATATTACCTTCTCGACGATCAGTGTAATTAGTTTTCCTCAAACGCGTGCTAATTTGCTGCGAAACACCGGCGCTTGTTCTCGTTCTCTGTTCACTTTTCTCGTTCGTTTCTCGTTCGTTTAGTCGCAGAGGAATTTACGCGAGACGGTGCCACGCACACGAACAAATGAAGCGTGAAGAACGAAACCTCTCTCCACCAGCGCGAACGAAATAAAATTTCTTCGCATTCCGCCATTTCCATTTACGGCCTACGACGGTGTACCGACTGTAAAATTCAACGGCACGGTGGCGCGGTGGCGCGGTGGCGCGGTGGCGCCGTGATAAATCGGGGATGAAACGATCCAGCCACCCTTTTCATCGCCATTTATTTATTCTACTCTCAAGCGGAACGATTCGCACCACGATTCGTTTCGTGGCCAGAGAATTAATATCAATCTAGCTCCCTTTCCATTTCTTCCGAATCAGGAAATCCACAAACTGTTCAAAACTTTGATCTGAACTATAGTAAAACGAACAATTTGCAGAGCACCTCTGGGAAAATATGTCTTTTGAATTTCAATTTGAATTTTCTTGTAAAGAAATGAGATTTCTCTCTGACATTTCGTGTTCAGTCTTCTACTTCGAAGAATTCTCCTTTGAACGCGTATTTAATAAAAGATTCGTAGATGGTATGAATGCATAATATATTTATTATTCATATTTATATCTATATAAATATTTTTCGTTGACTTGTCAAGATTTCAAATTTAATTAGTATGATTCTTAGTTCAAAATGTGTGCTGTCGGTAGCTCTGTATCTCGTATTAAATCGCATGCTGGATCAAAGTTCAAAAACTACAAAGAAGAACAGATCGTAGACTACAAAGAACGTGATATAACTCTGCATGGGTAGGTAAAAGCAAAATTAAAAAGAAAATCTTTCCTTTGACCACGCGCAATTGCGTTCATACAATTTTTTATTTACTTTCGTAAACTATCGTCGGACAGCTTCACAAAGCGTGTGAAGCTTTTTAGTTTACATCTGAAGTCGAACAAAAGATCGACGACGAGCGATCGCACGAAAAATCATCGGAGAAAATTTCAGGGTAATTGGGGGCCGCGTTTGTCGCTCGTGAAACCTTTCCGTTCTGTTTTAAAAGACCACTCACGGTATTATGTGAAGGCGAAAGGAGCGAGGGAAGTTTCTCGTGATCCAGATCGCAGTGGATCTGCCGATCAGTTTCAGACATCCGCTCGGATCGCAATTCCAGCGATATTGACAATCGGATAAGGCGAATCGGAAATCTTGGGAATCTCTTCCTCGCATTTTCCTCGGAGTAATTCGTTTTCGGAATGTCCTGCGTTCATTACCAACAAACAAACCCTTCGAAGGAAAAAAATTATTTCGATGGCCAATACAATCGCTACGTGTCTCCTTCCTACTCGCCAAGAGTTACAACCCCCGAGATTTACAGAAGCGGTAAGTATATTGTGATTAAATTCACTTCGCTCGGGGATATACTTCGTAATACAGTTCGAACCAGATCTTGCAACGCAATATCATTCGCGTGCTTTGAACGAAGTATATCTCGTGCCTTTCCGTTAGAACTAGAGATAATTTAGAGATAAAACTCAACAATCTGGTTAAGGTCAACAATACATTATAAGACGCATTTGCGAATATGAAAGAGTCTTGTATTAAAAATTAACAGTGTTAAATGAAGAAAATATTTTCACAAACAAATTTCTGATATAATTACACGTGATTTACACGTGATTGAATGATATTAAATCTTAAATCGAAAGCGTGTTGCATGAACGAAACTGCGTTGCAAAATATCTCGTCCAAAGCGTATTATAAAAGATACTTCGTTCTCGACTACGAAGAGATTAAATTCTCTGGAATAGCCATTGATTAATCTGTTAAACGGAATAGACGAGTTAACTCATTTATTTCAAAGTCCTTTATCTTTTGTAATGTAATTTTTATTATGAATAAATTGGAAAGTTCGTAACAAAAATAATCCTTGCACGTTTTTCATCTTTCGAAAAAATAAAAGGATACTCCAGCATCCTTAATAGCTGATAAATATCTCTCAGTGTGCCTATAATAACTTTACGGAAGTACTAGTCTAATTAAATTATGATGTAAATCTCGTAGCAACAGTTGCTTTGTAATATCGATCCCAATCTCGTTTCTGATTATTAGAATATCCTATCAAAATATTATAAAATTTAAGAACTATCTTTAATTTTAAAAAATTAAAAAATTTTTTAAGAAATTTTTATATGTTTTGCAGAAATTTAAATACTCAAAGGTTATAGAAATTCAGATACTCAAAAATGTTGCTTTTATTATTAATCTTTCATTTCGTGGTGTAAAGGTTTTTGGTAAATAGCCCATTCGATTAACAGGTTAGAAAAGCAATTCATAGAACTAGATGAATTAATTCATCATTTTGTGCTTTCACGTCTGCTTATACTCGCAGGTTACTGTGCTGGATGGAGAACGCTGGAAATTCAAGGAAACAGCCCCGAAACTTTAACCACAGGTAAAATGATATTTTTAAAATTCGCCGATCTCTTTGTGAATATCTGACAAATTTCATGGAAAAGGGGATGATCTATTCGAAACGTCAGCTCAACGTCAGCTCGACGTATTATCCACTCTGAAATATCCACTGCCCATTGATGAAATACTTTTTCTTTTTCGCGTATGCTGCTTTTGACATAAGTTGCGTGCGATATACAACTGTCTATTATAGTTGGAAAGACGACATGTTGCAATATTCAGGCAGCTTCACTCAATATTTAATGCGTTAGTTGCAAGAAGAACGTAGAAGCGTAGTTTTTTAGGAGACTTTTATTACTTTTCGTCGAGACACGAAGACGAAATTTTAAAATTTCAAAGAAGGAGAATTTCAGAATTCTATTCGTGATTTTTCATAATCCTTTTATACATTTACGATGCTCCATTTAGGATTTAAACAAATATCTGAATAGATTCTCGTGTCATCCCTTGAATTACGTATTTTTTATGTATTTTAAATTTTGTTGATTTAAGATTTACAATCCCATTCTACTTCCATGCAACTGATAGATGGTTGTGAATTATCGTGAATTTCACTATGGCAATGCAAACATTGATAAACCATTCACGCAATAAATTTCAACGAGTTCTTTACTAAGGGAAAAGAAACATCTCCGACTGCAATAGAACGCGTACAATTTATTAAAATGGAAATTCTTTCTCCTTCTTCATCTCACAGCGAGGGCTGATTCGTCGTATGGCGACGCTCGAATGCAAACCGGAAGAATGACGCCAACGTTCAAGCAAGAGGCAATGAAACACGGGGACGCGATCACCCTGGAGAGGATGCAGACGAAAATGAAGTTCCTCGAGGACAGCAATATAGTTATGCAGACGCGCAATCAGAATCTTATCACCGAGAACAAAGCCTTCGCGACTCAGTGAGTATTAATACACGGACAAAGAACAACCTCAATCGATATTCTCCTGGTTTGCACATGAATACACGGATCAGCCGATGAGGAGGAGGATGATCGAGAAGCAAAGAGTGCGTGTTTTTCCTTTTTTCTTTTTTTTGCCGATTGATCTTAACTTACGTCATCAACATCGATCGTCTTCGAATACGATTTTCTCCATCTTTCGATAGATTTCCAAATAATTCTCAATTAATTCTGTTGGACGTGCATACCGTTATCTCATCTTACAATTTTAAAGAGGACAATCTTATTTTATTTATTATATGCATACTCCGCGTAGGGGAAAACACTTTGCAAAAATGTTTGATTCACGAACGGAAACTTTTTGTTATTCCCACGTAGAATAAAAATCTGCCCTACCGCTGAGTCACGCTTTTCGATTACCCACTGTAATTTCATTCTGCGTTCACGTCATCTCTGCTTAATATCAATATTTAATAATGTTTTCACGTTTCGCGTTCTGAATTCGTAGTTTTTCTTGTTACTATCGGCTCTTTCTGTTCTTTTCTTTACTAAAAGAAAGTACTGTGCTATTCTGTGCGTTGAATTGTCGTCGTTTCTAACATACGATCCCTTTGTAAGACTTAAAGAGGAGCGGAACGAAGTGAAACGATTAGAGAAAAGGCTAACGTTACTGCGAGAGGAGCTAGATTTCGAAAGATCGAAGATCAACGAGATGAGGAAAGAAGTGGAACAAGCAAGAGTACGAGCATCCGCGTGCAATTAACTTTTCTGAAGGAATTACATTTCACTTTGACTTTCCAGAAGAAACAAATGCCAACGGTTGAGGCGAACGGAACGTCGACGACGAACATTCTATCTAAAAGCGATCGCGGAGTTCAAGTCTGGGCGGTATGCATGGCTTGTCAGAGAAAATTGGAAAGTTGCAAGAAACAACCACCCACCGTCACCATTACCAAGTAAATACCCTTTCTTGCACGTCATTATCCTTCCTTTTATATCGAATGATACGTTCGTAAGAACTCGAGGTACGCAATCGGACAAATAGCGGCAACTTCGTTTGAAATCGTACCTCGTTAAAACGAACTGTGATTGTTATTTGATTACGATAGATCGGAGTTGGAAGTATTGGAGAAAGACATGCAGACTCTTCGAGATACTATAATCGCGCGAGAAGAAGCGTGGGACAAGGCTATGGAACGTGAACATAATTATAGACAGCAATTAACGCGACTCACTACGGAAACGATCACGGCTCGCCACCTTTCCGACACGCGTTACGAGGAACTCAAAACTGCGACGAACGCGTTGCAGGTAACAATCGAAAGGCCTCACAGTAATAAAGAGAGAGTAAGAGCTCTAATATTTAAACGGCATCTCGTCGGGAGAGCAAGAAAGATATCGTACTTCGTGAAAGTATTTGAATACTTTGAAAACTTTTATATCGTGTGTGTCACAGAATCGTACTATATAATTTTTATAGTCGGGGTTGCCACTGTTTGCTGATAATTTTAAAATTTCATTGGTACTATAGCAAAACATAATTGTCACTATTATATTTGTAAAATTTTAGACCGATCTGAAAATGTATAGAGGCGTTACAATTTGCACGCATATACACGCGAAAAATTAATATCTACAAGTCTGTTGTAATTCAATCCACATTCAAAGGCGCAGAAACATATTTAAAAGAGTTGATTTTAATTTTGATTGAAATTACCTCCTCATTACTACAGCCCCTTCAACAGTTTAATGTCATAATAAATAAGAAATTAAGGTACTTTAATCACAACTGATGGACTTTCAGGAGAAAGAAACAGAGTTGAGGTCGATTCAAAAGGACAACATGTATCTACACAAACTGATCGCGAAAATATACAACAGTTACCAAAGGTAGGTAAAATTATTCGATTTTAAGCTTCGTCAAATTACAATTTAAAAATTAGCTTCATTCTTACGAGTAATCGGTTGAGATTAAATGTAATATGAGGCCACAGGGAAAGGAGTAATGTAGAAAATGAAATAAATTGACAGACATATTCATTAGAACGATAAAAAGAGCGAACGGAAGGGAAATACGAGAGAGAAAAAAAGGCAAATCGTATAGCGTAGAGTTCTCACTTTTTGCCAGAGCATCGCATCGCGGCTCCTATCTCTTAAACTGGGCTACACTCTCCGCATTTTAGTCGTTTCATTAGCGAAACGTCCACCGTAATGTGCCGCTGAGAATGTCGCTTCAAATTTCGCGTAAAGAGATACGAGCTTCATCCTTAGCGCTAGACAAGGGATGTTCCCCTTTTCACTTGTCCTTAACTTTCTGGATGTCGGGAGACGCGCATTATAATAATTCCCACGATATTATAAAAGGATGTTACATTATAACATCAAACAAGAATATGCAGAATATATATGGCATAATATGCATGGCCGCACGTATTGTATTCTTTTTCTTTTTTCAACCATTAAGTGGACTTTTAATTTTAATTTAATAGTTCGAGTTTACGTTTAATTTAAATCGAATTGATAAACAGAAATTAATTTTGTAATTTAGTAATGATATAAATATATATGATGGAATTATTAGTTTAAAATTAGGGTGAAATATTTCATTCGAGGGTTAACAATTGAATTAAATCTATTGTTTGTTTAATTTATAATTACAGAGGGCCAGAAGGATATCAAAGAAGCAATTTGCCGGCTGATATGAATGAAAAAGATCAAAGATTTATCGAAGAGACTGTTCGACGAGTATCTAATGGAAAAAGCAAACAGAAACCAAAATCGAAAAGCTCTTGCTTGGAAAGAACCGCACATTCTATCGTACATCAAAGTCTTCGTGAAAAGAGTTCGAAGTCTGTTAGGGATCAAGCAAGTTTGAAAGAGCCAAAACGATAACAATAACTGATTCTCAACAATATCTTTCATTTCAACCGTACATGCCAAGAGAAACTAATTTTTACACTAAACTGATATTTACTTTCATCGTTTAACTATCTTCATTATTTTAATCCCATTTATAAACTACAATTTACTTAAAAAACTCAATATATGGAAAAAAAATATATGGAAACAATATTTATAAAAAATTAAATGTTTATCTACCATAACTTATCAATCTCTATGTTATCGACTGTTCAAATATTATCATCGATTGGTCAAAAGGAAACTGATTTTAAAATTGTAATCGACATTACAGACGATATTTTATAGTCCCAAAACTAAACTAATGAAGATTAGTGAGATTAATTACGCAAAATATAATAAAAGTACGTGCATATACAAATATTGACCTTGATAAATAAATATTTATAATTACGTTGTATAGATAAACATGATCGTATGTATAATCATGTATAATATATACTCATAATCATTTATAATTATTTGAAAAAATGTACGTATTGAATAGTACCTGCTGAAATAAATCATATGAATTTAGTACGTTACTGTATACCTTTGATTATCATATCGTCTATCAAAATCAACTGTACTACCACAACAAGATACATGAACAGACAAAGCATCTTACGAGAGACTTCGTGTCCCATGCTCTGAAACACCGAGATAGTAAAAAATCACTAACGTTTTTAGCGTATTTTACGTTTAAACAATGGTGAGTTGGAAAACTACATCAAGTAAATCAAATCGAAGTTGATCAAGTAGTGAATGCGCTAGAAACACAATTTTTGAAATCCATTACAATGTAGTCAAATTTTCAATACCGGAATGTGAAGCTGGTAACTAACCAAAATCATTCTACTATATATTAGAAAGAGCTCTATCAACGTTTTACGGCACGGAGATGATTATTTTCATGTGGTAAATTAAAATTCTAAAGTTCGAAATTCCATTAAAGTTTGACATAATATGAGAGAAATTAAAAAGAAGGAGAGAGAACAACCCTCTCATTTACAGACACAATCATTATAGAAGAAATAATTAATCCTAGACTTTCTAAAATACTTTTGTACGAAAAATATTTTCCATACGCATTCAAATCAGTTATCCATATGCCTAAACTACGTATTATTTATCATTTTCATTAGCCGAGATCGCAACTAATCATCTCGTATTACTTGCCATATAATTGATAACTGTAACAGTTACATAATTCAGTTATATAACTGTTTAGCTATATAACAATGCAATTAGTAATTATACATCAAATAATATTATCTGTAGCCTAACTTAGTCAAGAGATTTTTTGATTCGACTGATTCATATAACATACACAATATTCAAATAGTATAATTCTATAATAGTGCAACTCAAACTGATACTATAATTCAAAAGAAACGAAATGAATGTTACATGAGATCTTCTTTCGACGATTTGTCACTTTGATGAAAAATCTTCTGCCGATTCCATAATCTGTACCTGAAACAAACTTAAAAAACTTAAAACGATTAATAGACTCTGTAAAATATACCCAATGCTTGCAATTGGATGGAACATGATTTTTTTGAAATAGTGTTGTCCTCTTAGTAACTCCACAAAGATTTTTGTTAGAAATAAATGACATTCACGAATAAATTTTGATTTATGCATATCAAATTCGAATATTTATAAAATTCCATGTTATTGTTGAAACGTTTAGAATAGAGAAAAGAAGAGAAAATGATAAGAGCAATCACTGTTACTGACTCCAATAGCAATAAATTGGATATTGATTCACATTTCAAAATGAACTAGTACTCAACAAAGTACCATCGATTTAATTATTTTGTAAAAAACAATCTCAAATTCTAAATTTACTTCAATTTCAAATTTTATTTTATATCTATAACACATGAGATAACTTATACGTTCATATATTAAATTTATAAAAAAATTCTACATTCTAAAAGTCGTAACAAAATTACAGCTAGTAAAAAATATATATATTTTTTAGCAGTATTTTCAGTAACAAATGGGGCAGTAAGGGGTGCTGAAAAAGAAAACCTAACACAGTAATCAGATGGACTACTGAAAAGGAAATCGCGATACAGTAGCCAGAAGGGCTACTAAAAAACAGGCATATTCTACTGAACAATACAATAACCAGAAGGGCTACTGTACAATTATCTAGATTACGAACCCGGGCAAAAAGCCGTATCTTGTTTCGCAACACTAATCCTGTACCATTAATTGTCAAATTGGAAAATTTTCCGAATCAAACGCGAAATGCACCTCGTCAAGTTTAAAACTCCCGAAAACAAATACGCAGCACTATTAATCTGTGCATTCATGTATAAAAATGCGCAACACTAACTGCGACGCGTCCAGTGCAACCATGCTCGAGGTTGATGATGAATAATCATTTCTGTACAGCTCTTGTAGCTGCACCAGCTGATTCAGGTGAGCAGGAACAGACTTCCACGAATCCAGTGGAAGAATTTGGGCATTTTGTAAACGCAACGCTATTTCAAAAAAACGCGATCATTCACTATCACAACGCTAAGAGTAAAAAAAATTGGAAAACCCGATGAAATAATGTCGCAACACTAACTCTAAAACTAAATTCAATGATAATTATTATGGACAAGACAGAATTATACGAACGAAAAGTTCCTTCAAAAACTCGAACATTCCAAAATTAATTAAAAAAAAAAAAGCAACTCTATAATTTAATTTAAACAACACAAAGAAAGATAAAGTTTAATATGTATAACATTAAAAAACTATAAAAATTTACAATTAAAATTGCAAAAAAAATCGCGGTATCACAATTCGCAACTCTAACTCAACCCGTAATCAATCATTCGCAACACTAACAAGAAAAATCGCGATTTGCCCAAAACGATGATGAAGAAGAAAAAAAAATACAACTACAAATACTAAAAGAGCATAGTGACAAAGAATGACCTCCCATGCTCTGGAATCATTTAAATGATCCAGAGGATGAGAAGCCATTTGTTGTGACCCTCTTCGTGGCAGTTTGCCGGGCCTCTTCGGCTTCAAGCCTCTTCTTTCTTCGAGCGCAATGCCCGCTGAAACTTACATCTAGCTCGAGTCTTTCTAATCGCAAACTAAAAAATAAAAAATGAAAAGATAAGCCGCGAAAGCTAATTCACATGGACGACTAACGATCACAATGAACGTTATTCGTTCGCACATGCGAGCTCGAGCAATACCTACATAGACGTTCGTTTCGGGACCTACGCGCGACCTATCCGCGACCGCGACCGCGACACTAAATTCGAAAAATCGAAGAGTAAAACCAGAAACAAGTAGCATGCTCCACCTGTATCAATTTCACTGTCGATTTTTCAAATTAGATTTCCTGAAACAGGTTGGACACGCGAAAAGGGGACACGCGACCAGAGACTGTGCCAACCTGCCCGGCCCTACCTACTTATAATTAAACACATTCACACCAGAAAGTATGCTACCTATCCTAACCAATCGACCTATATTTAAAAAATGGCAAAAGACAGGCGCACCAACACACTCATTCCACGATTCTCACACATACCACTCGGGCGCAGACCTAAACTAGAGAGGACATCCCGGGACGCCTCCGACACCCGAGCTCAACACGCAACTTTCACACTCTAATTTACGTACCATTTTCCTGAAATCGACTGACAATGGCTAGCGATCATTGCGTAAAACGTAATTAAAACGCGTTTACAGCTATATGTGAGATATTAGAACAACTGAGAAAGAAAGTACATGTGCAAGGTGACTTGGAATCATTACTATAATTGATCGCATAATTAATAATATTATTACAGTGTATGTAATGGGTATTATAAATTCACAATTCTTTCAATTAGTGCATAAATATTTGAAATATGGTAACTTACAAAGAATGAAACGATAAAAAGCGACGCAATTCCACATCCTAACCACACACACACATGCGGAAAATACGTCGTGCACGAAACGCTAACACAATGTCAGTCGCTGAGAAATTTTTTATAAAATTACAAACTACGGTCATCGTGTCCAATGTCTTTCACCCACCCAAGTAGCACCTGGGCACGTGAGTGAGATCCTGACAATGAACGCGGAAGGGATTAAACCTGAAAATCCTCAACTAAAAAAATGATTAGTTTATGTAATTTGTATCTAATGGACTATTGCATTATTTCATTTCAAACTGAATTGACTCTACTCTTTTAAAGATATTATTGAAATTGCAAGAGAATAAAAGCAATAAACAAGACTTGAATTTGTTAAAAAAAAGATATTACGAACAATCTAATAATTGACTCATACAATCAAAATCAAACAACTGACTCAAAATTGAATATTAATAGAAATAATCTCAGGCGACTTCTTCATCAAAGCACATTGTCGAAAATGCGAAAGCAGCGTTCAAACTTGTTGCTTTGATTGAAAAAACTGCCTGTCGTGAAGTATCTTCTTGCACGTAAAATTTCATACTTTTTTTGCGGAAAAAATTCTAATCCATTATATTTCGGATTCTACTACAGCACATAGTTATAAAACTCAATTAATTATATTATTTAATACTATTATAAGGGGGAAGATGAAATTGAAACTTATCAATTATTGTAATAAAATATATCACCAGTATTAAGTAATGACTGCATCTTTCATAGCAACGAAGTCGGAGGGTATCCGTCTTCTCTACCATGAAATGCTCAAAGGAAATAGTTTTAATAACAGTTATTCGTAAATATTCATATTTATTTATCAATTCATGTGGATATTTTACTTTTGCACGCATTTATACTGATATTGTGATATTTTGATTTTACAAGTAAAAATACTGGAAATGTATATATCATAATTGTTAAACTCGCGATGTGCAAGAAGGCCTATCCTGATCTAATATACAAAAAACCTGAAGAAAGTGTTACTACTCACGGGTATAAGAAATACCCGCGGTCACTATGCTCGTCAAAAATTCTACGTATACAACCAGTCACCCGTGCCGATTTGGACCTTTCATCCTACGACATGATTGAGTGACCGGAGGAACATAAATGCATGCGACTCACGCGATAGATGCGATAGATGCGATGCTGCTGCTACACTGGACCAAGGAAAGTCGTCGCGAAGATCCTCCTCAAGCAGACATTGCTGAGAATTCCATGGTGGAAGTGAACGCCGTGAAAAATTTCTAGAGGCACAAAGACACAGTGTTATTTGTAAAAATTTAAATCTTCATAATGATAAAAATTGGGAGTCTAATAATCTAAAATGTTTTTATTTTATAGTTATAATTTTACATTTAACTTCAATAGAAAGAGAGCTACAAAGAATTACATTCAATTACAATGTGCCAAAGTACTTACATTCTTAGCTTTTGAAGCATCGTAAAATTGTCAGAGGATAAGTGGAACTGAAACAGCATTTGAGGATCTGTAACAAAACATAACACGTTAGAATTTGTATTTAAAAGCAAGGTACAATCTCAAAATAATGAAATTATCTGTTGGAGATAATGAAAGATTCTTACATTCTTGGCTTTAGAGTCACCGTTGAATATTCTCCAAAAAGCATAAAAAAATTCATGCTGTGAAGCGTCTGCAACAAAACGTCAAACATTATACTTTGTTGCTAAATTTGAAAAATTGTGTAAATTGAAGCACAATATATAAAACTACTTACGATCTTGATCTCCTGAAGAGGCCTTATCCTCTTGAGCACTGACTCTAGTACCGAAAACGAACATTAAACGAGAGAAAATATGAAAAAAGAACAATAAAAGACTATCAATGCGCGCGATTAAGTAACAATCGGCGGACTCACTGACTCTAATTTCGCGTGTTATAGTTTAAAAGAATTAATTTAATTTAATAAAAGCCATTTTGCTCAGAAAAATATTAGAACATTACGCAACAAACACTGACTCTACAAACCACATTGCGCGTGGTCATAGAAATTTTCTGAAAACGAAGCTAATTAATTGGACGGAAGGAGGGGGGGGGGGGGGTGAAGAGTACGTTAACGAAAGACAACTATTTGTAGAAATTGTATTCTGAATGTTCGTTATTATATAGTGTGCACATTAGTAACATATCACATATTGTGTGTATAGAAATATACCACGTGTGCTGTAAGTATTCGAAATGTTTGCATAAATCAAAATTTTATAGCTAAATATATTTAAAAAATAATACCACGAAAAACGTGTGAAATCTTACTGTGGAACATTACAATTGCACGTCAGCCTTCTGAAAAATTGTATCTCAAATATACATATAAGTTGCATACCAAACGTTACCCAAAATGAATAAAATGGTACGAAGTTTCCGTGATTGAAGTTCGTCAGATTGTCCACAAATAATCGTGGAATCCACGCATTCTATACTGCCTTTGTAATCAAGGAACAGTTAACCTGCACAAAGAGACACCAAAAGTCAGAACAACTGTGTTAAATGAAGGCAAATATATAAAAATGAAACGACAATCAATTTCCAATTCTAAAGTACGAGATGACCTGCCGATAACGATACGAGTGAAATCGATAACTGAAGAAAAATTGACGCGAAAAGTTTCAAATCACTGCACGATTTCGTTATATATATATTAGTCATATATATATAATTAATCATATTACGAAGTTTTTGAATATTTGTACTGTTAGAACTGAAATTAAATTTTGGTGTAAAATTATAAATAACTTTTAGCATGTTCCGTTTAAGTGTTTACATGCTATTATTTCTTTAATTGTCGAAATTTATATGTAACAATTATTTGGTTAAATCTTGCCAGGAGTTAAAGCCAAAAATGCATATTTTATTTTAAAAATTCGCAACACAAACACAAATCCAATAACTATTGATTTATCCTGATAATTTTTACCTGAGAACTTCTGGATGACACTTCTTTCTCGATGATTTTTCTGACTTCCTTCTTTACAGATGAGGTGTGCTTCATTCCGCCATTAAAAGTCTGCTCTCCCGCTTAAAAATCGAGAAATATCGATTGCGTTCGAGAATCGTAGGAAGTGTGATGCCTACGTCACCGTGTAGGGGCGCTGTAATCTTCAATTAATTTAAATCCAATACGCGCGCATTTCACAGTAAAAAATTAAAAAAATTAAAAAATTTTGGTCTAAATTAAATACACAAAATTTATGAGCAATTCTTAAAAGAGAACGAAAATATTCATACATTAGATGAAAAATGGTCAATACTTTATACTGTTATCATTTCGTGAAGAAAATGTAGAACAATTAACTTGATTTTATTTTAAAAAGTAAAATCTCCACTTTAACAATCTTGAGTTTGTTTTGTTCAAAGATAAACTTGCCTAACTCAGTATGACAGGATGTGACACGAAAATGATGAGGAAGGTCTGGGACCCCCAATAGTAGAATAAAGAAATACATTATATGTAAGGTCACAAACGAGCCATATACCTCGTCTGTGTCTGTGGTAAGATCTATTCGTGTACATACCTCGTCTGAGTTTTGCTTCCTTCATATGACAGTAATGTAGGGAACAGATTTGCCATGTATATCTGCCCTCCTATAACAATCCTTGGAACCTTCTTTCCTGTGGTGTAAGCAATCAGTAATACAGATCTCTAGCAAATATTTTATGTAATTACAAAAATTTTCACAAATAAAATATGATATGGATTTAATATATAAATGTATAATATCTGAATTCAAATACAGTTATTGAAAAAAGTTATAGAAATTTTTTCATCTTCTTTACAATATTCTGGTATATTATGCTACAGACAAGTGCATTTATTTTATGAATTCTTAAATTTAATGAATTTTTGAATTTTATGAATTTTTAGAATAATTGTAATCCTACCAAATTTATAAAGATGATTAATGACTGGCTAAACAATCATACTCTTATACTAATGAAAGCACTTTGGAAACATCAAAGTTGATTACAGTTACCATTCATGTGTGAAAAACATATATCTACCTAAGAGGCAGAAATTTTTCTATATGCTTTAAGTCTATAGCGAATATATTATACCTATATGTACGAAATTTTAGTAAATAATTACAATATTATTTTTTATACTACTATTGAAATTCTAATTAATTACATTTAAAATTCAAATATTCTTCTTTCAAAGATCAAATATTATTATTTCTTAAAGAAATATTTTAAAAATTCGCAACACAAACACAAATCCAATAATTATTGATTTATCTTGATAATTTTTACCTGAAAACTTCTGGATGACACTTCTTTCTGGATGTCTTTTCTGAATGACTCTTCCTTCTTTGCAGATGAGGTGTGCTTCATTCCGCCATTAAAAGTCTGCTCTCCCGCTTAAAAATCGAGAAATATCGATTACTTTCGAGAATCGTAGGAAACGTATTGCCTACTTTACCGTGTAGCGGCGCTGTAATCTTCACCTTATTTAAACCCAATACGCGCGCATTTCACCGTAAATGTTAACCTGGAATAAAGAATTAAAAAATTTTGGTCTAAATTAACTACACAAAATTTATGAGCAATTCTTAAAAGAGAACGAAAATATTCATACATTAGATGAAAAATGGTCAATATTTTATACTGTTATCATTTCGTGAAGAAAATGTAGAACAATTAACTTGATTTTATTTTAAAAAGTAAAATCTCCACTTTAACAATCTTGAGTTTGTTTTGTTCAAAGATAAACTTGCCTAACTCAGTATGACAGGATGTGACACGAAAATGATAAGGAAGGTCTGGGACCTCCAATAATAAAATAAAGAAATACATTGTATGTAGGGTCACAAACGAGCCATATACCTCGTCTGTGCCTGTGGTAAGATCTGTTCGTGTACATACCTCGTGTACATACCAATATTCAATTTTAGAATAAACCGTTTAAACTCGTCAAATGAAATTTTATTTTTTAATTCATAATTACAAAAGATGAAATTAAAGGTGAAATATAAAAGTTAATTACATTTTTAACTTTTAAAGCAACACGATTTTTTTCAAGGAAAAGAAAAGAAGTAAGGAATAAAATATATAAAATGTTATAATTTGTTCTGAAAAAATTGTCGAATATCTGTAAATATACTATAATATAATTGATTTATAAATTTTCTTGTAAATTAATTTCAAATATCTTTTATAATAATCAAACATGGCGCGCTTTTTCCGTCAGTTAAATAAATCGCGTACTACACAACGCGTAAAATGTGTTTTTGTCCGTGACAGCGTCCCTTCCCGAAAAGAGCTTGTTTTCATTAAAACAAATTAAAATTAAAAATGTTATAAGTATTTTTATAAAAAGCTACCAGATTTATCACCAATATCCTTTGAAATATCATGGCGATCCTTTGAGTTTCATGTCATCTCTAATACTTTTTCCTCAATCTACCGATAATCTGTAGAAAAAGAAAACAAAACTTTCAAATAAATGTATAAAAGGTACAAATTACGTAAAATAATCAAAATCAAGGCTTTTATTAATAAACGTAACAGTCAAAAATAGGATCAAAGAGAAAAAGATATGACAGTAGTAAATTATAATGATATTCGATAAATTATTGTGTAAAAACATATTTATATTAATTAAAAGAAGTTATCAGTAGGAACGGTGGAAAATGATGAAAATATTGTATCTATTGATGGCGATAAAAATCTTGTAACAATTACGAAATCTGTTAATTTCGATTTTAAAATCGATATAGTTAGCAAATATCTAAGCAAAACGATATATATTTACACAACAATGTTCGACATTAGACTAACCTCCATGCAACAGATTCACATTGATGAGAACTAATGGTGGGATGATGGTCCGAACGTAATAGGATTTAGCTGATTTATAGAAAAACAAACTGTCCTACGAGAATGACCCAAAGATTGTTTATCCTATACATAATATGTAAATATGTATTAATTTGGTAGAATAAAATTGATTAAATTAATGAACGTAGAATATAGAGCATAATTAAATACAATGCTTTTTTCGCACGGAATACGAATCATAACAAAATATTACACAACTATAAAAATTATTACATTATTATTATTATTATTATAAATTATTATTATAAACAAAATCTAATTATTAACATGAATTATTATAGTGTTTTGATTTTATACTTACAATATATTAATATGCATATAACAACTAAGCATTACATTGATTTGAAACATAGATTTCACAATGGCCGATAGAGGACTTAACCGTTACACATGTAACTATAGATTTTCAGATTACTCTGGAATTTTATCATCAGCATAATAGTCGTATTTATACGAATGTAAAAGTTTTCTATACTAAAAATGTTCAAACATTTTCGTGAACTACTTTATGTATGTATATCGAAATAAATACATGCATTGTATTTATATCTAACCAATAAAGGATTGAATTAAATATATAATATAATAAATAACCTTATAATAAATATAATAAATATAATAACCTTTTTAAAAAAATTGTTCTAAATTACATATTCGGCAATGCAGATATAAGTCTAAAAACTACATAAAAATTTTACCTGAAAATTTTTGAATAAGCTCCTTTTTCCTTGTCTCCCGCCAAAAAATTTCTATGCTACGTAAATATAGCATAGATGAGGTATGAAATAGACATGACATCCGATGCATATTCAAGGGACATTTCCATGGCACATTCTGCCATACCGATTCAAGCAGGTTTTGCATCGCAGCGTTACTAGTAATTGGAATCACAGACAAAATACCTCGTCTATAAACCAAGGTTTACCTCGTTTGCGGTAAAAGACATAGTCTAGTTAGTCAATGGACATAACAGACTTCCAATTTTTTATACAACCGGTATTTCAAAACATGTAATACCAAATTTCATAAAGTGATACATCTATTTAGACGATGATCTTATTAAAAATTAATTTCAAAACTTATCTTTATATATCCTTTACATAAAGTATATTGCTACATGTTTGTATATTCTTTACAGGAAAATTAAATAAAACACAATCAATTCATTCATTTTAAATAATTTATTTAAGAATTTCCTATTACAATAACATTAGATAATTAACATATATCTTGTCAGCAGATGTTTTTTCTTTTAATTATATTTCAATAATCCATTAATTTTATTGAGGTATTCTATTTCTGAGATATGCTAAAATTTCTTCTGTAGACTTTGCTAGAATTGCTTGCCTGGGTTGTTTAAAACAGTTTCCAGATAAAAATAGATTCCTACAAAGGTTTAATGTTATAACATTTAATTAATATAACTGATTCATCAGAACTTACCTTAAGTTTTTCAAAGTACCAAGTTCTGGTGGTATAAAACCAATGTTATTATTAGCAAGATTTAATATTGCAAGTCTTTGCAATTTTTGTAAAACTGATATATCAATATCAGTAATTAAATTGTCATTTGCTATTAATATTTCTAAGGAATTTATGTCATAAACAGACTCTGGTATTTCTTTAAACCTGTATAATGTATCAATAAGTTTTAATAAAATCTGATTTTTTATATATATGTATAAGTCATATTATAATTTTGATGTTTATGATATGAACACATATTATAAAAATAAAAATTATAACGTAATTCATGCAATATATATTACTTATATATCTATATAATGTGCAAGTAATACCTGTTAAATGAAATATTAAGTTCTTGTAAATATTTAAGCAAGCCAAGATTAGAAGGAAGTGATTGTAAGAGATTTTTACTTAAATCCAAGATCTGTAGATACTTGTATTTTTCACCTATCCATTCTGGTATATGTGTTAGTTGATTAGATATCAATTTTAAATCAGCAATTCTTTCAATTATAGATAATTCATCAGGTAAAGCAGATAGCTTATTTCTACTTAAATCCACTGTACCTACATCAGCTTTACATGCATTTTTTAATACTTCTTGTGGTAATTCAGTAAGATTTTGTCCAGCCAAACTGAGCAATTTTGTACTCTGCATTGTATATCTAATGTATAGTAAATTATTTACCATTAATAATTATCTAAATATCAACTTAATTAAATCAAATATTAATTTTTTATATACCTATCTGGATAAATATTTGTACTAGCATCTGATACCACATATTCTTTTACATCCGTATTTGTACTCTTAATACCCTGTCGTATATGCTTCAAAATTCGCGCTGTACCGCATCGTATTATATCGGTTCTAACATTTTTTATATCATTTCCGTCAATTACAAATTGTTTTAAATTAGGCATTAGACCAATATATTTTGGTATTCTACAGAACACAAAGAATATTATTTTGAAAATATTTCGTTAAAACAAAATAATAATATATATAAAATAACATACAGAGTTAATTTGTTGTGTGATAAATCAAAAATTTCTAGATACACCAGTTTTATTATTTCTTCTGGTATTATTTCAATTTGATTATTTCCTAATGTTAACGTTTTTAATTGTCCTACACCTTCTAAACAAGACATATCAATTTCCTATAAATTATACAAAATAAATATTAAAAATTCATACATAAAATTTTGTTACATACGATATTATTGTTATTAAACAATAAAAAATTAATAAAAATTAAATAACATATAACTTTCCATAAATATATTAAATACATAAAAAATTTCTTGTCTGTATATAACAGAAATCTGTAATGTATATATATAAAACTCTATTTCTTTGTAAATAATGACTATATATGCTTAGACCAGCATATAATAGTACGTACAGTAATGTTATTATCAGCCAAGTGTAGTATTCTTAATAGTGTACAACCAGACATATCAGGAAATGTTGTTAATTTGTTTGAGTGCAATATCACTGTTTCTACCTTCCTTAATTCACCCAGAGGTGGCAACATTTCCAACTGATTATAACTTGCATTTAACTTTTGTAATGCTATTTTCAAAAAATATGTGTACTTTTTATTAAATTTTTGTCATACAGGAAGAAACAGTGTAAAACTGTTTTTCTTTTAATGTTATATATTAACATATAGTAAAGAAATTAAATTAAATAAATCATATAAATATACGCATCATTGTAAATCATACCTCTCATATTTGTTAAATCAGGTGGTAATTCTCTTAACATATTATGACTTAAATCCAAGGAAAGTAATCGTACTAAATATCCCATTCCAATCGGTAACTCAATTAAATTGTTATATGATAAATCCTAAACATATACAACATTTTAGATCCTAAAATTTAGTACATCAAGTATGTAAAATTATCTTAGAAATAAATAATTAATTTATTATACTAGATTGGTCAACATTATGAAGTCACCAACTGCAGGATCGAGCTCCTTTATACTATTATTTTTTAAGTTTAATTCATGCAGTTCATTTAGCTGATAAAACTCATCTGGCAAATTTTCCAGTTTATTATTTGATAAATTTAATATATTTAATTTTTTTAAGTTTCCCATTTCAGCAGGCAATTCTTCCAATAAATTATGATGTAACTGTGAAAATTATAGAAGTTTAGTATATATTTTATATGCAGTTTCTTCACATATAGAACTGTTATATTTACATATAACGTAGTCAACTCTGATAAATTTTCTATTTGTGGTTCAACTGTCTTTAAACTGTTATAACTTAAATCCAGTGTCTTAAGAGGCTCTTGCTCCCACCATTTTTCATTTTCATGTACATAATCAAGTTCAAAATGTAAATTTCTTACTTCTTCTTCAGTTAAATCATTTATATTCCATACTCTATCAGGTACTAAAATAGATTTTATTAATCATAATATGACTCAATTAATACATAATTAATATATATTTCTATATATAATTATATATGAAATATGATACTTTTATAAATATTACTTACCTTACATACAAGATAATTTGGCATGATACTGTAAATATTGTTTGTTCTATTGCATTATTCACAATTTAACATGCAAAGCTTTATATATCAAAATAAACAAGTAGTTTATTTTGATATGATTACAATCAAATTCAATTGTGATATATGTATTCTATTTGTTTTATGATTCAGACATCATGCTCTATGTAAATGGGTGCAAAAATAAAGAAAATTAAAAAATGCAATAAATAATTTTTATTTTGACAAAATTAAGAAATGAAATGCAACTAAAAAGCATTAAGCTGATAAGTATACATTTATCATTAATATAATGCTTTTTTATGTACACACATGTATTTGATAAAATATATATCTTTTAAGAAAACAATATTCTATATATGTATACAATTTAGTTCGTATCATTACGTAAAATAAAAACAGTATAAATGATAAATTATAGAAACTACATTGCACATAATATTGATATGATGAATAAACAGACATGCACGCTAGCTTATTTATGATTGTGAGATATCAAGCGACTGATATCAAATGGAATCGAACATTTATATACGTCATTTTTAAATAATATGGATACCCATAAATAGTCCTCTCGATGAGAGGTTTAAATTTCCACTTTTTCTCGCGGATATAATAATGATTTCCGATAGTTCAGCATTATCGTCATTTTTCGTTCGTTTTTTAAACACTGCTAAATGATTAGCTTTTTTCTTCATGCCACTCATGTTGCACTCATTACGTACATTGTTTACAGATTGATATCCTCGATACGGGATGACTTAATGATGAATGTTCCCCCACTTTATATGACAATGCATGTAATAATTACCTATATATATATATATATATATATATATATATATATGCATATAGCGACAGAATTGCCAATATTATTACAAATTCACTTTGATTATTTAACTAGATCTATTATGCTTATTGTTTTATTGTTTGTTTTATATAATAAGTATAAATTAGAAATAAATACAATTATTTTAATTATTTCACGCTGCAAAAATTTGTTTATTTTATATATACAATTATTTTCTAACTATTTGCATGAAAAATGAATAAACATTAATGATTGAAATATTGAATGAAACAAGTACCATTATCGAATTATGAAAAGAATTAGAAAGTCACGGTACTAGTTGCATTTATAGGAATTTTTCAATATAATGTTGCTACTAAAATAATATCATATGGGGGCGGAATCGGCGGTTTCGATCCATTTATGTGGGAGTGTGGAAGCTAATCTAAAGTCGAAATATTTATTAAAAATTATTAAATAATTATTAAAAATATTTAGATAATAACAACAATTTAGATAATATAAAAATCCATATTATTTCGAGTTTAGTGTGAACACATTTTAAAACTGTAATCTCAAAATATACACGAAAATGACACACTAAAATTTTTTAAATTATTGTTGTCACTACCTTCGATAGTAGCATAATATTTGTTTATTTTATTATTTAAAGATTATTAATTATATATCAATATGAGTGCGAATTCATTAAATTCTGTTATGGTAAAAAAGTGTATCTTTTTATTTATATTTATGCTAAGTCAAGTTAACAGTGAACAAGATCATGTACATACTATCCAGTATACTAAAGATAATTTTTCAACGGAAATTCAGAAGAAAAATCATTTTATCATGTTTTATGCTCCTTGGTAAATACTTTTTTACATTTTTTATTTTATTTTTTAAATAAAGAAAAATATTTGTATATATTTGTAAATTTCTAGGAATAATATTATCAATATAGAATCTTTATATTAAAGAATATTTATTTTTCTCAGGTGCGGTCATTGTCAGAGATTGGAACCTACTTGGGAGCAATTAGCAAAAATGTCAAAAATGGAGGATAATAATATAAAAATTGCTAAAGTAGATTGTACTACAGATAGTAGTTTATGCACAGAGCATGACGTTACTGGTTATCCTACGTATGTGTGACATGAATTTATTAAGCAAAATGTTTATGACAATGTGATATATGAGCATATAATTATATAAAGAAAAGTAAGCTTTAGGATTTTTAATATTACAGATTAAAATTTTTTAAAGCTGGAGAAATCAAAGGCACTAAATTCAGAGGAACAAGAGATTTACCATCTTTAATATCCTTTCTTAGTGATCAATTAGGTACTTCCTTGGAGGTAATTATGAAAACCACTGTATGTACTAAGTTATAACAAATAATTCAATTTATTGAAATGCTTTTTTAAATTTTCTAAATTAGAGCGAAGATGAGGCACCATCACCTCCTGAAGCAGTAAATGGTTTATTAGAATTAACAGAGGACACTTTTGATAAACATGTATCTACTGGCTATCATTTTGTAAAATTTTATGCACCATGGTGTAATCACTGCCAAATATTAGCTCCTGTCTGGGAAGAATTAGCCAATAGTTTACGTAATGACAATTATGTTAGTATTTCTAAAGTAGATTGTACACAACATCGTAGTGTTTGTGGACAATTTGATGTAAAAGGATATCCAACATTATTTTGGATTGAAGATGGAAAGAAGGTAAAATTTAAATACTATTTGTATTGTTTTTCCATAATTTTAATATTTGATATATATAATTATATAGGTGGATAAATATGCTGGCCAACGTACTCATGAAGATCTTAAAGCTTATGTATCAAAAATGCTTGAGAAAGAAAATGACCAAATTAACGTTAAGACTGATAATTTAGATAATACAGCTCATGCTGTACTTACTTTAACTGGTGAAAGCTTCAAACATGGTATCGAAAAAGGGATTTCGTTTGTTAAGTTTTTCGCACCGTGGTGTGGGCATTGTAAACGTCTAGCGCCTATTTGGAAAGATCTTGGGAAAAAATTCTTAACAAATCCCAATGTGAATATAGTAAAAGTAGATTGCACTCTTGATGTAAGTAAAGAATTGTGCAATGAACAAGAAGTAGATGGTTTTCCAACTTTATATTTATACCGTGATGGACTTAAAGTTTCTGAATATAATGGTGCTCGAAATTTAGATGAAATTTACGAATTTATAATGAATTATATACAACATGATGATCAGCATGATGAATTGTGATTATATATTTCTCTGTAACTAATTTAATTAGTTAAAGCAATATCATTAACTTAAACTGATTTTATATATAAATATATAATATTTAATATAATTATACATAAATATACGAAGTATATATTTATTCTAAGCATAAAAACCCTGAGGTATCTGGTATTCAAATCATAAATTTTTCATTTTTATATAAAATATTAAAACAAAAATATTACAAAATTATTATATTTTTGCGTGAACTAATCGTGTATTTCCAAAATATATTTATGAAGTTACTCATGTATGATGTGCTTTTATCAAGTCCTTTAAAATCTTTAAAATATGAAGTTTATGATTAAATAGTTGTAGGATAAAATGAGCGCAACAATTGTCCACGTTGTTTATCTATATACAATGTTTTACGTTTTACGACTATTTCATGTTCAAGATCGCTTCTCGCTTTCACCAAACCTGCTTGAGTTTCTTCAGCTCGTTTTAATTCTGCTAACATAGCCGATGTGCGTTCATTAAGTAATTTCACTTCCTCCACTAGGCTAAATAAACATTAAAAAAGTTATAAGCCAATTACAATGATTATCTAACTATATCTGTTATTTTTCTAAATATCTAATCGTGCGACTATAGATAGTAGTTCATTGATAAAATACTTACGCAAATTGGGGAGTATCACGACAACTTTCTACATTACGACGTTGCAATCTGTTTGCTAATTGTGTTTGTGCTACTTTCATTACGCAATCTAGTCCTCTTGTTGAATAACGGAGCTCTTCTATTGATTTTTCAGTATTTGCTAGTTCATGTAAACACTAGAAAAATATCCATCATATAATATTGCAATTGTATTTAAAGGGTTGCTGACATTTTTAACTTACACGAAGTAATTCTTTTTCCAATCGTATACAGATGTCCTCTGTAAGTTTAATCTTTTTACTTAAAACGAGATCTACGCGAGTCGCTTGATCTCGAAGATCTTTAGTAGAATTTTTATATATAGAATCTAAAGTGGATCTTAAATTTGCAGATCTTTGCTTTGCTGCTTCTGCATCAGTTAAACTTTCTCGTGTATAATGTTCATAGCTTGAAGGTGTTGATTGTCTAACGAAGAAAATTAACATAAATTTTAAGATCTACTTTAAATGAGTACCAAATTAAAAAAATTTATTTGATACATACTCTGCAGGAAATCTTGTAGCTCCGAGCCTCCATAAAATGATATGAGAATCATTTTTTAATTTTATATTGTGGGAATCAATATCATAAGCATCAGTTTTATCAGTCCAATCCATTTCCATTCTTATTTTCGCAGCTTTTAATTCGGTTAATTGCATTTCTATCTGTTCCCGAACTCTACCAAGTAAATCGCGTATCTCCGAGCAAAGTGCTACTTCCTGTAATAATTGATAGGTATTACTAATATATATTTCACTATACATTTGTTATATTATTAATGATATTAACTTTGGTAAGTTCTTCTTCTACTTCATCTCTAATAAGATCAGATTCTAATCGTTTTGATCGTAATTGTAAGAATTCGCCAGCAATCGATTCTGGAACCGTAAGCACCGACAAAGAATGCTTTACTCTTCGATGTTCAGCTTGCAATAATTCTATTTCATTCGTGATCTCAAGTATTAAGTGTTCTAGTTCAATTTTCCAACGATATACTTCACTTGCACGATTTTTTAAATGATCTATTGTTTCGAATTGAACCTTATCCGCTTCTCTATATGATTTTTCAACACATCGTTTTGCATTATTTACAGCAAGCCTAAAATTATATGTTGTTTTATTGAAAAAAGTAAGAAATTATATTAATGAAATTTCTTTGCATACTGCGCTTCTCGAATCTTTTCATCTGATTGTTTAAAACATTTCTGATTATGAGTTCTCCACTGAGATGTTCCAAAGCTAGTTATGGAATATCGATTAACAACTGGTCTAATTCCAGTTAAACCATCTTGAGGTGTAAAATTAACACGACCGGTTGCCCATGGGCCAATCGCATCCATTTGTCCTTCTGGTTGTGCCGGAAGCTCATCTCCTGGTTGAGGAAAATACGGAGGTGATCCTTCGATTTTTTGAGTATAATCTATTTTGGGACAAGGCTGTACAAGTTTGTTTAAGTAAAGAAAATATTCAGAAACTTATTTAAAATTAATTCTAAAATTAATTAAATTGAAATCTTTCTCTTTTTTTCTTGATTCATCTAAATAACAAAAGTTATATAAGTTGTTATTTTAAACTAAAATTTACCGTGTTTTGAATTTCATCCAATTTAGTAGACCCTCGTTCACTATTCATGTTGAATGTTTACCCAGTAAATCAGTACTAAATTTATTAGTATTTTAGATATAATAATTGTAATATTTTTAAGGTTCTTAAAATTATATCAGAACAAATTTTTATAATTTATTACGAATAATTTTTATAACTGTTTTGTATCACAATAATTCTTGTTAATATACGTATGTACAGAGAAGTGTACAAAATATATCGATTTAATAATTCACAGCAACGGAATTTTGTTTATATTTATTAATTAAATAAGTTTTACTAATGATTTATTAAGTTGGATTATTAAAAACATAGTATAAATGAATAATTATTTCTACATTTATATTATAAGTCTCTGTAAAGTATAAATTTTTATAAACTATAGGAATTTAACTGTGCTTGAGATTTGATTGAATATCTACAGATTTATCTCATATGACATACGAATGAATCACATGACTCACACATATTTCACATTGCCAAATAAACTGGTAATTTCAGTCAAGTAACTAAGTTATTTAATTAATTTTTACTAAAAAATTAAAGTTTTGACAGATTTTGTGTAACTGTTGTTATAAAAAAAAATTATTTATTATAAATAATATTTATTATAAAAATATATTTTCGTTTGTCATAAGTATTTTCATATATATTCTTTATTTTTAAAATAACATCTTACGGAAGCAAAAAAATTGTTAACATTATGTGTTATCAGACAGATAAGTAAGTATTTAACTTTCTGTTCTAGATAACTTGAAACATTTATTGACAGACGTTTATAGTGAGGAGATACAGTAAGAATGAATCGCAAGGTCCCAGATATTAAATACACTCAGGTAAATTGTTTAATTTAGAAAAATATAATTTTAAATAAGTCTTGTGAATTATGTAATCTGTGTTTTATAATAAGAAATTATAGTAAATAATTATAGATGTTGAGACCAGATATTAATAAGAGACATAATAATAAAATTTGTTTTAATATTGATATTATATATTATATATTTTCAGTTATTTATAAATAACGAATTTGTGGATTCAGTAAATTGTAAAAAATTTCCTACTATAAATCCAGCTGATGGTACCATTATTGCACAAATCTCTGAAGGTGATAAGGTATACTTTTATTTTATAATCTTTGTTATTATCATGGAATATATTATTATTTTTTCACATCAATATTATGTTAAATGTTTATTTTGTTTTATGTAGGCAGATGTAGACAAAGCAGTTGCAGCTGCAAGTCAAGCATTTAGTAGAGGATCAAAATGGCGAAATATGGATGCATCTGCTCGTGGGAAACTTATGAACAAGGTATATTATAATTACATAATATCTTTTATGTATAATTAATTATAATATTATACCCTTAAAATGTTTATATATATATATTTTTTTTTTCTTTTTCAATTGTAATATTATAATTTTGGCTATATACAGTTTGCAGATCTTATTGCAAGAGATTTAGAATATATTGCCACTCTTGAAACTTTAGATAATGGAAAAGCATATTCAAATGCAATTTTTGATATAGAGTGTAGTATAGATACAATTCGTTATTACGCTGGCTGGTGTGACAAAATTTTTGGAGATACTATTCCAGCAGGTATGTTTAATACTTGTAAATCAGTGATAAGTGTTTCATAAATGTTCATGAATAATATTTATTATTTAGATGGAAATCTTGTCTCATTTACGCGCAAGGAACCAGTTGGTGTAGTAGGTCAAATTATCCCTTGGAATTATCCTTTTCTTATGTTGGCCTGGAAATGGGGTCCAGCTTTGGCTACTGGATGTACTATTGTTTTGAAGCCAGCAGAACAAACTCCTTTAACTGCCCTTTATGCTGCAGCACTTGCTAAAGAGGCTGGATTTCCACCTGGTGTTGTAAATGTTATCACTGGTTATGGTCCAACAGCTGGTGCAGCTATTGCTGAACATTCAGGAATTCAGAAAGTTGCATTCACTGGATCTACAGAGGTATCTGCGATTTTTATACTTATTCATAAAGCTATATTACATTTTATATTTCATTTATAGGTTGGTCGTCTTATAATGGCAGCTTCTTCTAAAAGTAATCTTAAACGTGTTTCTCTTGAACTGGGTGGCAAGAGTCCATTAGTTATTTTTGATGACGTTGATGGTGATGAGATGTTTATTAATTATTAACATATTCATACTATAAGAGAATTAATAAGTACATATTATTTCTAGTTAAGAAAGCAGCTGAAATTGCTTACAATGCAATATTTGCGAATCATGGACAAAATTGTTGTGCTGGTTCACGTACTTTTGTACATGCGAAAATTTATAATCAATTTGTTACTTATGCTAAACAATTGGCATTAGAAACGAAAGTTGGTGATCCTTTTGACTCTGAAACTCAACAAGGACCACAAATTGATCAAGAAATGTTTGATAAGGTGTTAGGTTTAATTAAATCAGGAAAAGAAGAAGGAGCTGTGTTAGAAACTGGTGGGGAACGTCAAGGCAATGTTGGTTATTTTATTAAGGTATAATTTTTTAAGTCTTATTTTAGTATCTTTTATATCATTTGTATAATTATTTTCTACAGATATTTTAATTTTAATTTAAGCCTACCGTTTTTTCAAATGTGACTGACAATATGAGAATTGCGAAGGAAGAAATATTTGGACCTGTTCAATCTATTTTGAAATTTGAAGCAATGGACGAAGTTATTGAACGTGCAAACAATACAAATTATGGTCTTGCTGCCGGTGTTCTTAGTAAAGATATTGATAAAGCATTGGTATTTGCACAAGCAGTACAAGCTGGAAGCGTTTGGTAAAAATTTTTAAGACAAATTCTGCGTTTATTCATAGTATTTAATTAATTAACATTATTTAAAAAAAAATTATTATTCAATAGGATAAACTGTTATGATGCTATCACACCTCAAACTCCATTCGGTGGATTCAAACAATCAGGAATAGGTCGTGAACTGTAAGTTTGTAATTACTTAACTAAAACAATTAATCACAAAATATATATATTCAATTTTATATTTTAGTGGTGCAGAAGGATTAGAAGAATATCTTGAGACTAAAACAGTTTCTATTAAAGTCCCAACGCGTAATTAAGAATATTATGTACAGTTGGCTGTACATTGCATTTTGTTATATGAAGTTTATATAAATTTATATTTTAATAAAATTATTGCACTTATTTTGAGTATTCTATTTACATGTATACACATACATACACATGTTACATACACAGAAATTATTAAATTGTAATATAATGATCATTAACAAATAATTAAATTGATAATCAATAACAAATAATTAAATTGTAACATAATGATCAATAACAAATTCAATTTTTAATCACATAATTCAAATGATTTATTAGAAATATATTATAGACAAACTTTTACTCTCTACCAATTTTCTATACATGATATATTTAATGTGTGTTCTTATGTGGTTACACTTTATTATTTAAATACATCAAACTCTCTGACATATATATGTCAAAGTTTCAATATTATGTACAAAAAATATCTATTTGACTATTTAATCAGGTGGTATTCCTAATTCTTCGTCACTCCATTCTATTGGACGTATTTCAGGGAAATGACCCTAAAATATTAATTACCATAGGTAGTAACAAATTTTTAAATAAAATTTCTAAGAAATAATTATGCCACTTACAGTGATATGCTCATAATCATGCCAAGCATTCCAAAAGATCCACCACCATGCCATTCCAGCCCATATTTCTGACAATACTACCCATTTTGTTTCATGTACAGGTGCTTTACGATAGGAAAAACTAGAACAATAAATTGCTCTTTTGAGATAACAAATTCACAATAAATTTTCAAATGAAATAAATTATATATATTCATAACATATGAATTAAATAATAATGTTATATATATATATTTACTTACATATTTGTGTGCATATATATGAGAAATGTTTACAGATTTTTTTTATATTCTTGAACGTATTTTATAAATATTAAAAATTTTTATTAAATATAAACCTAACCTCTTTTCAAGTAAACGTTATATAATATACATACAGACTTACCATGTACGGATCTGTTGTAAATTTATTGCGGTCTGTTTCCTTCCATTTGATTCACATATGCTTTTCAAAATTGTTGTGCCACGTGACAACAACATTTCTTAATAAAAACTTTCTCGATATTATTTTAATCAATGAGTTTGAACTTTCTTTCAATTGAAACGAACTCTGTCGGAGATATAAAGAAACTGGCATAAGACTGAAGTTGTTCTATCTTTCTACATACTTCAGAGCTATACGGCCTAAATCCTTCTTCATTTCATAGCAGAACTGTAAAAATATATTTATATATTTTTTATATTAATAATTTTGTAATCTTTCTAAAGTACTTTTATTTTTTGTAGTATAATTATTTGAGTGTACAAAAAAACAAGATAGTTAAAAGGAACAAAGTGTAGAAAGAAAAGAAGAAAAGAGAATAATTATAAAAAGAAGGTAGATGAAAATGAAAGAAAAGATATAAGAAAGGAGGCATTGCATTAGTAGAACAGTATTCAGTATTGTATACACTGAATAGATACTTATATATTTTACAAATATTTGTAAATGTCATGAAAGACTTTGTTTCATAATACATAATTGTTTAGTAATTATAAATTATATCTAGTTTAATGCATTATATATAGTTCAATTAATCATTTTTTATACATTTGAATATTTTTTATATAAAGACGCCATTGCAGATCGCGATTTCAACAATATGGCGATGGGAACTTATTTCATTGAATGAGTTTTAATTAGAAATTTTCTGAAACCATCTTTATAATATTATAATATTATTTAAAATCTAGATTAATTTCTCTAGAAGAAAATTACGAAACGGAATAACTTTCCGGATTCTGAGGTAACATTGTACTTACAATAGTTTAGATAATTAAGATTAAATCTTTTGAAACGAAAACAGAATTTAATTATAAATTTATTTTTAACAGCAATTGAAGTTAGGAACATAATTGACAACAGTTAATTTGAGCTGTCACTTGATACTTATATCAATATTGTATAACTTTTACATTATAAGAGATATTTATAATTTTATTTAATTAATAATTTTAATATACAAAATTGTTTGACCAAGAGTGTAACAGTAAGTCAAATTATTTTTATTTTAAAATCCTAATAGGAGTAATTTACTTGGCGAGAAAATATTCAAATATTTCAGTCCTTTTCTGTTTTCAGTTGTTTCAGATATTACAGTATGTTAGTTAAATTATTTTAACAAAAATTTAAAGGACACATCGTGCAAGATTATCAATAACACCTAGAAACAAATTGATCTTATATTTCCTACTTAAGGACTCCGAATAACTTTGTTCACCAAAACGGTAAATTTTTTAATTTTCGTATGTAACGAACCTGGCTTCGTCTGTCTTTCTTCGTGACTGGCTTTTTACGAGATTAATTTAAGAGAACTTAACATCTGATGAAAGTCGTTCAAACATATCAGCTGCGAGATATTTGCCATTACGGTTGAAACGAGCAGGCTTCAAAAAGCGAGGGGTAACCTCGCAAGCTGGCTGATTCTCATTGGTCTATCGGAGGGTTTACGATTTGTGATGGACCATCTGGTTCACGGTAGCAACCCCTGAAGAAATGCACGTCATTGGTCTTCCTGTCATAACTTCTCCCCAACGTGTGCCTTAATAAAAACTTTTATAGTGGCTGCCGGCCAATATCTTTTCCCGACAAAATGCAAGCTTCCAAGTAAGTACATGGGATTCTAGTAATTGTCTAGGTATATATTTTCTAAATGAATTATGATGATCATATTACAATGAAAAATAATGATTTTAAAGAATGCGATAAGTTACCAATATTTCTTTCTTATGCTGGTATAAATTAAATATTGATAATTCTCATAATAAACTACTACGCAATGTTTGAGAAACTAACGTTTTTCGAATTATATTAAATATATACTTAGACATTGTATTTATCATTGTATTTATCTAATGCTGCATATGTAAATTTACTGAAAATCAATATTGCAGATAATATTCAATCAGTAGTAGTACCTACATTCAATAAATAGAATCGTTTAACTGAAGACTCTTTGTTAAAAAAATTGATAAGTAAGATTTTCTCAATATAATACACAATAAATAAGATCATAGAATCCCCGCAAATTAAATTTTCTTCGTCGTAGAATATAATTTTATATTGAGATCAAAGTCGAATTGTTACACGTTCATGCATATATTGCATTTCGTGATATTGCATCTTGATTGCCGATTTATAATTTTACTATCGCAGTGATAGACCGGTGTTTACAGATCTTCTCGAGAGACTGGAATTTATTGATGATTCGTTGGAGGGGCTCGCAGTACATTTTACGATAGCACTTGGGGGATTTTTATCTGGCCACCCGACAGCTTTTATCATTTGAAAAACGCACCGTTTGCTGTTTTTCCTTTATCGTTCAATAAACTCAGTTGTATTGCAAATTTCTGGCTACGCGAAGTTATTCTTCCGTTATCGGGCACACTCCAAGCAGAGGTGACGATATTCTGACAATCTCTTTCTCGGATAGTCTGTTTAACAAGGAAAAAAGTGTAGATAGATTTTCATTGTATTGATTATTTGTTTATTTGCAGAACAGCGTTGAGAATAATTAAATGAATTTATCGATAATGAAACAAAAATCAAATTTATTTTCCAACGAAAGAAAATTATTATTTTCCTCTGTAGAGAAAATATTTTTGTATGTCATAAAAGACGATCTAAAAGATTGTCTAATCAATACAAGAACATTAAATTACGTAAAATGCTTTAAATTAAACAGTACTCTACATATAATTATAACTTTTTATTTTAATAGAAGCTAATATTCCGTGCAAATTGTTGATATTTTTTTATGAGTAAAAAGGAAAACAAAGATATAGCTCAATTTCATTTATTTCATGTATGAAAAATAAAATATTATTCCACTGATGAGTAGGAAGGCTTCATACTGAATAATTCATGCAGAAATAAATTCTAAATGCTGTGCATTTAAATCAGAATATTTTTTTTCTGATGAATTTTCAAACCTTTAATTTTGTTTTTTACTTCTTTATGATGTTATCTGCATTTTAATATCATCTTTTAATTATTCACATCATTGAATTGCAGATATTAATAAATAGACGTGGTCTGTGTTTTAATAGCTGACGTAAAGGAAAAAGCATTTTGCGTTACATTAGTCGGCCACGTTATCTCGAGCACACCCTTCGTGATAGTTTCACCCTCTTTTCGTACCGCCCCTTCTATTCCCAGCGTAAGCGTTTCCCGAGGGTTATATCAAAAGCTAGAGGGTGTTTCCATGGATACACGTACAGCCATGTTGGTCCAGGGGCATGAGAGATAGAAAGGTCTGTGAAAAATTCGATAATTCCAGACTGCTTCGAAATGGCGATGTGCGTTCTTTGAGGAATTTTTGAATAAATATAATTATTTCATTTCGTGTTTTGGTTTAAACAATAATTTATCGAGAAGTTTACACAAAGTTATACTTATGTTTTTCTTTTAATTAACTTTAAAGTGCTATGGATATTGAAACTTCAGTTATTATAAAAGATTTCTAATATTCAGATATTATAACAGATTTCTAATATTTATTGTATAATTCGATGAATATTGAATATTTCAATAAATATTCAATAAATGTTCTTGCTTTATACATTAATGATAAAGAGTTTCAAGTGTAATTGAAGAATAGAAAATGTATTGAAAAATATAAAATAATGAAGGAAGAAAAGTAAGAATTGGAAGCGGTCTACAGTATAGTTAAGAACGTTTCAAACGTTCCTTGTACGCAACTATTTTTCACTTCATTCTTCAAACAGATTCTTGTGTATATCTTGCTTCAATCTTTCTTAATCACTGTAAAAACATCACTTGTTGTTTGTTTTAAATTGAAAAAATTAAATTATTACAGAGAAGATTTTATTAATTCACACACGATAAATACGAAAAGAAGATGCAAATACATTTGATGTTACACAACATGCATCTAACTCAACCACTGAATCGAAACGAACTGGTACCGAGGAGAATCGAAGACGAAAACGAACCCTGAAAAAAGGTAAAAAAGATAATAAAACGGGGCTGAGGCAAAGCCGTAGCTAAAATTTTAAAATATAACATAGAGATGCACGTCTTTGAGGTACAGGTATCACGACGTGGGAATTTTTCGACGAAAGGATTTAGATGAATGGACCGTCGGAGTTATGTTTTTATTGCACCTATACGATGGTTATTCTGAAAACTTTCAAAGAGGAGATGCAGCTGGAGTAGAGTATAGTTAAAGTATATCAAAGTATCCGAAAGAATTAAATATAAAATAGGAAGAAGTTCAAGAAATTTTTAATTCTTTTAACTGCAAAGAAAATTGGGTAATTGTATGAAATTTGAGAATTTTTATTGACTATTGATTATGTTTATGATTGTAATAAGTTAGTATTGAACTTATATATTTACAATTGAAATTTAAAATAAATATTACATTAGAGTCAAATTATTAAAAATCACATTTTTAATGTAAGTACATATATAAATTTCATTCGTATGTACCTAAGTAAGTACATTCGTATATATTTAAATAATATATTCTACAAAATAACTATTCTTTACTTTACTCCAGTAACTATGATTATTAAGTGATTACTAAATTGATACTTGTTCGAGTGACGTGTTTTATTTTTTACAGTTAGGTAGAATGAAAATCAAGAAAAACGTGAGCACAAAAGCATCAGGAAGATGTTGGACGGGAGTAGTTTATAACGCTCTTCTTTACACGCTAATATCTTCTGTTTCCTTGGAAACGATCGCAGAATTCGCTTCTTCTCCAGCAGTAACGTCCGCCAATATGTCTCCCCTAAAAGCGTCAGGGCGGCGACCGTTGCCTCTGTATGCTACCGATGAAGTAACAGTTGCTGAATCGTTAATTGGTTCAACCAATCCATTCGGAGGACTGGTAAAAATAATGTTCATTGTTTTTTCGAGACATTAATCGTGTATTTAACCGTAAAATTTGTTCATCAAATATTTTGAAATAGGTTTTGAAATAGGTTTATGAAATATCTTATTCCAATCGTTTTATTTTCTCCGTGATAGTTATACTCTAATATTGCGTAGTTTTATTTTAATTAAATATTTCATTATAAAATGCTTGTTTCATATTTTATTACTAGTTTCGTATATTTTTTCTAATTATTTTCTAAATATATTAGAAATGACGTAAAGAAATTGTTCTGTATGCACAAGATATATATCTCGGAGATAAAATAATAGTGATTCTTTGGTAAAGTTTGTCGTATTCTTTACCTTTGGATGAAACAAACCTCTTCGTATATTTCTTTAAGAAATAATAATATTTGATCTTTGAAAGAAGAATATTTGAATTTTAAATGTAATTAATTAGAATTTCAATAGTAGTATAAAAAATAATATTGTAATATTTATTTACTAAAATTTCGTACATATAGGTATAATATATTCGCTATAGATTTAAAGCATATAGAAAAATTTCTGCCTCTTAGGTAGATATATTTTTTTCACACATTAATGGTAACTGTAATCAACTTTGATGTTTCCAGTGTTTTCATTCGTATAAGAGTATGATTGTTTAGCCAGTCATTAATCATCTTTATAAATTTAGTAGGATTACAATTATTCTAAAAATTCATAAAATTCAAAAATTCATTAAATCTAAAAATTCATAAAATAAATGCACTTGTCTGTAGCATAATATACCAGAATATTGTAAAGAAGATGAAAAAATTTCTATAACTTTTTTCAATAACTGTATTTGAATTCAGATATTATACATTTATATATTAAATCCATATTTTATTTGTGAAAATTTTTGTAATTATATAAAATATTTGCTAGAAATCTGTATTATTGATTGCTTACACCACAGGAAAGAAGGTTCCAAGGATTGTTATAAGAGGGCAGACATACATGGCAAATCTGTTTCCTACATTACCGTCATATAAAGGAAGCAAAACTCAGACGAGGTATGAACACGAATAGATCTTACTTAGGCGAGGTATATGACTCGTTTGTGACCTTACATACAATGTATTTCTTTATTCTACTATTGGAGGTCCCAGACCTTCCTCATCATTTTCGTGTCACATCCTGTCATACTGATTTAGGCAAGTTTATCTTTAAACAAAACAAACTCAAGGTTGTTAAAGTGGAGATTTTACTTTTTTAAAATTTACTTGATTAAAATAAAATCAAGTTAAATGTTCCACATTTTTTTCACGAAATTATAACAGTTTTGACCATTTTTCATCTAGTGTATGAATATTTTCGTCCTCTTTTAAGAATTGCTCATAAATTTTCTGTATTTAATTTAGACCAACATTTTTTTATTCTTTATTCCAGGTTAACATTTACGATGAAATGCGCGCGTATTGGGTTTAAATTAGTTGAAGATTACAGCGCCCCTACACGGTGAAGTAGGCAATACACTTCCTACGATTCTCGAACGTAATCGATATTTCACGATTTTTAAGCGGGAGAGCAGACTTTTAATGGCGGAATGAAGCACACCTCATCTGTAAAGAAGGAAGTCAAAAAAATCATCGAGAAAGAAGTGTCATCCAGAAGTTCTCAGGTAAAAATTATCAGGATAAATCAATAGTTATTGGATTTGTGTTTGTGTTGTGAATTTTTAAAATAAAATATACATTTTTGGCTTTAACTCCTGGCAAGATTTAACCAAATAATTGTTACATATAAATTTCGACAATTAAAGAAATAATAGCATATAAACACTTAAACGGAACATGCTAAAAGTTATTTATAATTTTACACCAAAATTTAATTTCAATTCTAACAGTACAAATATTCAAAAATTTCGTAATACGACTAATATATATATATATATATATATATATATATATAACGAAATCATGTATTGCTTTGAAACAATTATTCGATAAACCCAAGAAGTATATCATAACTTAACATCAATGGAGATTTCTATCGAGATATCTTTTATTCTGTTATGTACAAATTTTCTTTGTATCATTGCCTCGTGCTTATTCTTTGATAAAAAAAAAAGAATATTTTTTAAGTAAATGAACATTTTTTTTAAACGGCATGATATTTCATAGAATCTTCGTAGTTTTGTACTTTGGAACTTATTTATTTCAGCAAAATTAATGTTATAAATTTTGTATTTCTAGAAAACAAAGAATGTATGAATTTCTGATCTTATAATTTCTGATTTTAAAGATGTAGTGAATTTTGTTTAAATTGCAATGTAAATAATTGCAGTCGAGAGAAAAGTAAGGAAGTTACAACTTTGTCGAACGTCCTGAAAAAAGTTAAAAAACTTGTGTGCTCTAATACACTTGAATGGACTGAATATTTTTGGTTCTAAAAATTTTATGATTGGCAATAAATAGCAAACTGTATAGCTTTTCCTGAGGCCATACAATCTGTTCTATGAGCTTAATACTTAATGTAATTTTGTGGTCAAGAAATATTTGTCAAGAATTTAACTTTTTATCTGTACTCTAGTTTAACGAGTATTTTGTATAATATTTGCACAGACAAATGCTTTATATTTCTGCATTCTACTAAAAAAGTAAACTTCGTATATTTTAATATAAAAGACTGTATGACGCAAAAATAAAGAATAAATCTGATGAAAAAAATCTGAAAAGTTTTCAGAGATAAATCTAAAAATTCATAAAATAAATGCACTTGTCTGTAGCATAATATACCAGAATATTGTAAAGAAGATGAAAAAATTTCTATAACTTTTTTCAATAACTGTATTTGAATTCAGATATTATACATTTATATATTAAATCCATATCATATTTTATTTGTGAAAATTTTTGTAATTACATAAAATATTTGCTAGAGATCTGTATTACTGATTGCTTACACCACAGGAAAGAAGGTTCCAAGGATTGTTATAGGAGGGCAGATATACATGGCAAATCTGTTCCCTACATTACTGTCATATGAAGGAAGCAAAACTCAGACGAGGTATGTACACGAATAGATCTTACCACAGACACAGACGAGGTATATGGCTCGTTTGTGACCTTACATACAATGTATTTCTTTATTCTACTATTGGGGGTCCCAGACCTTCCTCATCATTTTCGTGTCACATCCTGTCATACTGAGTTAGGCAAGTTTATCTTTGAACAAAACAAACTCAAGATTGTTAAAGTGGAGATTTTACTTTTTAAAATAAAATCAAGTTAATTGTTCTACATTTTCTTCGCGAAATGATAACAGTATAAAGTATTGACCATTTTTCATCTAATGTATGAATATTTTCGTTCTCTTTTAAGAATTGCTCATAAATTTTGTGTATTTAATTTAGACCAAAATTTTTTAATTTTTTATTCCATGTTAACATTTACTGTGAAATGCGCGCGTATTGGATTTAAATTAATTGAAGATTACAGCGCCCCTACACGGTGACGTAGGCATCACACTTCCTACGATTCTCGAACGCAATCGATATTTCTCGATTTTTAAGCGGGAGAGCAGACTTTTAATGGCGGAATGAAGCACACCTCACCTGTAAAGAAGGAAGTCAGAAAAATCATCGAGAAAGAAGTGTCATCCAGAAGTTCTCAGGTAAAAATTATCAGGATAAATCAATAGTTATTGGATTTGTGTTTGTGTTGCGAATTTTTAAAATAAAATATGCATTTTTGGCTTTAACTCCTGGCAAGATTTAACCAAATAATTGTTACATATAAATTTCGACAATTAAAGAAATAATAGCATGTAAACACTTAAACGGAACATGCTAAAAGTTATTTATAATTTTACACCAAAATTTAATTTCAGTTCTAACAGTACAAATATTCAAAAACTTCGTAATATGACTAATATATATATATATGACTAATATATATATAACGAAATCGTGCAGTGATTTGAAACTTTTCCCGTCAATTTTTCTTCAGTTATCGATTTCACTCGTATCGTTATCGGCAGGTCATCTCGTACTTTAGAATTGGAAATTGATTGTCGTTTCATTTTTATATATTTGCCTTCATTTAACACAGTTGTTCTGACTTTTGGTGTCTCTTTGTGCAGGTTAACTGTTCCTTGATTACAAAGGCAGTATAGAATGCGTGGATTCCACGATTATTTGTGGACAATCTGACGAACTTCAATCACGGAAACTTCGTACCATTTTATTCATTTTGGGTAACGTTTGGTATGCAACTTATATGTATATTTGAGATACAATTTTTCAGAAGGCTGACGTGCAATTGTAATGTTCCACAGTAAGATTTCACACGTTTTTCGTGGTATTATTTTTTAAATATATTTAGCTATAAAATTTTGATTTATGCAAACATTTCGAATACTTACAGCACACGTGGTATATTTCTATACACACAATATGTGATATGTTACTAATGTGCACACTATATAATAACGAACATTCAGAATACAATTTCTACAAATAGTTGTCTTTCGTTAACGTACTCTTCACCCCCCCCCCCTCCTTCCGTCCAATTAATTAGCTTCGTTTTCAGAAAATTTCTATGACCACGCGCAATGTGGTTTGTAGAGTCAGTGTTTGTTGCGTAATGTTCTAATATTTTTCTGAGCAAAATGGCTTTTATTAAATTAAATTAATTCTTTTAAACTATAACACGCGAAATTAGAGTCAGTGAGTCCGCCGATTGTTACTTAATCGCGCGCATTGATAGTCTTTTATTGTTCTTTTTTCATATTTTCTCTCGTTTAATGTTCGTTTTCGGTACTAGAGTCAGTGCTCAAGAGGATAAGGCCTCTTCAGGAGATCAAGATCGTAAGTAGTTTTATATATTGTGCTTCAATTTACACAATTTTTCAAATTTAGCAACAAAGTATAATGTTTGACGTTTTGTTGCAGACGCTTCACAGCATGAATTTTTTTATGCTTTTTGGAGAATATTCAACGGTGACTCTAAAGCCAAGAATGTAAGAATCTTTCATTATCTCCAACAGATAATTTCATTATTTTGAGATTGTACCTTGCTTTTAAATACAAATTCTAACGTGTTATGTTTTGTTACAGATCCTCAAATGCTGTTTCAGTTCCACTTATCCTCTGACAATTTTACGATGCTTCAAAAGCTAAGAATGTAAGTACTTTGGCACATTGTAATTGAATGTAATTCTTTGTAGCTCTCTTTCTATTGAAGTTAAATGTAAAATTATAACTATAAAATAAAAACATTTTAGATTATTAGACTCCCAATTTTTATCATTATGAAGATTTAAATTTTTACAAATAACACTGTGTCTTTGTGCCTCTAGAAATTTTTCACGGCGTTCACTTCCACCATGGAATTCTCAGCAATGTCTGCTTGAGGAGGATCTTCGCGACGACTTTCCTTGGTCCAGTGTAGCAGCAGCATCGCATCTATCGCATCTATCGCGTGAGTCGCATGCATTTATGTTCCTCCGGTCACTCAATCATGTCGTAGGATGAAAGGTCCAAATCGGCACGGGTGACTGGTTGTATACGTAGAATTTTTGACGAGCATAGTGACCGCGGGTATTTCTTATACCCGTGAGTAGTAACACTTTCTTCAGGTTTTTTGTATATTAGATCAGGATAGGCCTTCTTGCACATCGCGAGTTTAACAATTATGATATATACATTTCCAGTATTTTTACTTGTAAAATCAAAATATCACAATATCAGTATAAATGCGTGCAAAAGTAAAATATCCACATGAATTGATAAATTATGAATATTTACGAATAACTGTTATTAAAACTATTTCCTTTGAGCATTTCATGGTAGAGAAGACGGATACCCTCCGACTTCGTTGCTATGAAAGATGCAGTCATTACTTAATACTGGTGATATATTTTATTACAATAATTGATAAGTTTCAATTTCATCTTCCCCCTTATAATAGTATTAAATAATATAATTAATTGAGTTTTATGACTATGTGCTGTAGTAGAATCCGAAATATAATGGATTAGAATTTTTTCCGCAAAAAAAGTATGAAATTTTACGTGCAAGAAGATACTTCACGACAGGCAGATTTTTCAATCAAAGCAACAAGTTTGAACGCTGCTTTCGCATTTTCGACAATGTGCTTTGATGAAGAAGTCACCTGAGATTATTTCTATTAATATTCAATTTTGAGTCAGTTGTTTGATTTTGATTGTATGAGTCAATTATTAGATTGTTCGTAATATCTTTTTTTTAACAAATTCAAGTCTTGTTCATTGCTTTTATTCTCTTGCAATTTCAATAATATCTATAAAAGAGTAGTGTCAATTCAGTTTGAAATGAAATAATGCAATAGTCGATTAGATACAAATTACATAAACTAATCATTTTTTTAGTTGAGGATTTTCAGGTTTAATCCCTTCCGCGTTCATTGTCAGGATCTCACTCACGTGCCCAGGTGCTACTTGGGTGGGTGAAAGACATTGGACACGATGACCGTAGTTTGTAATTTTATAAAAAATTTCTCAGCGACTGACATTGTGTTAGCGTTTCGTGCACGACGTATTTTCCGCATGTGTGTGTGTGGTTAGGATGTGGAATTGCGTCGCTTTTTATCGTTTCATTCTTTGTAAGTTACCATATTTCAAATATTTATGCACTAATTGAAAGAATTGTGAATTTATAATACCCATTACATACACTGTAATAATATTATTAATTATGCGATCAATTATAGTAATGATTCCAAGTCACCTTGCACATGTACTTTCTTTCTCAGTTGTTCTAATATCTCACATATAGCTGTAAACGCGTTTTAATTACGTTTTACGCAATGATCGCTAGCCATTGTCAGTCGATTTCAGGAAAATGGTACGTAAATTAGAGTGTGAAAGTTGCGTGTTGAGCTCGGGTGTCGGAGGCGTCCCGGGATGTCCTCTCTAGTTTAGGTCTGCGCCCGAGTGGTATGTGTGAGAATCGTGGAATGAGTGTGTTGGTGCGCCTGTCTTTTGCCATTTTTTAAATATAGGTCGATTGGTTAGGATAGGTAGCATACTTTCTGGTGTGAATGTGTTTAATTATAAGTAGGTAGGGCCGGGCAGGTTGGCACAGTCTCTGGTCGCGTGTCCCCTTTTCGCGTGTCCAACCTGTTTCAGGAAATCTAATTTGAAAAATCGACAGTGAAATTGGTACAGGTGAAGCATGCTACTTGTTTCTGGTTTTACTCTTCGATTTTTCGAATTTAGTGTCGCGGTCGCGGTCGCGGATAGGTCGCGCGTAGGTCCCGAAACGAACGTCTATGTAGGTATTGCTCGAGCTCGCATGTGCGAACGAATAACGTTCATTGTGATCGTTAGTCGTCCATGTGAATTAGCTTTCGCGGCTTATCTTTTTATTTTTTATTTTTTAGTTTGCGATTAGAAAGACTCGAGCTAGATGTAAGTTTCAGCGGGCATTGCGCTCGAAGAAAGAAGAGGCTTGAAGCCGAAGAGGCCCGGCAAACTGCCACGAAGAGGGTCACAACAAATGGCTTCTCATCCTCTGGATCATTTAAATGATTCCAGAGCATGGGAGGTCATTCTTTGTCACTATGCTCTTTTAGTATTTGTAGTTGTATTTTTTTTTCTTCTACATCATCGTTTTGGGCAAATCGCGATTTTTCTTGTTAGTGTTGCGAATGATTGATTACGGGTTGAGTTAGAGTTGCGAATTGTGATACCGCGATTTTTTTTGCAATTTTAATTGTAAATTTTTATAGTTTTTTAATGTTATACATATTAAACTTTATCTTTCTTTGTGTTGTTTAAATTAAATTATAGAGTTGCTTTTTTTTTTTTAATTAATTTTGGAATGTTCGAGTTTTTGAAGGAACTTTTCGTTCGTATAATTCTGTATTGTCCATAATAATTATCATTGAATTTAGTTTTAGAGTTAGTGTTGCGACATTATTTCATCGGGTTTTCCAATTTTTTTTACTCTTAGCGTTGTGATAGTGAATGATCGCGTTTTTTTGAAATAGCGTTGCGTTTACAAAATGCCCAAATTCTTCCACTGGATTCGTGGAAGTCTGTTCCTGCTCACCTGAATCAGCTGGTGCAGCTACAAGAGTTGTACAGAAATGATTATTCATCATCAACCTCGAGCATGGTTGCACTGGACGCGTCGCAGTTAGTGTTGCGCATTTTTATACATGAATGCACAGATTAATAGTGCTGCGTATTTGTTTTCGGGAGTTTTAAACTTGACGAGGTGCATTTCGCGTTTGATTCGGAAAATTTTCCAATTTGACAATTAATGGTACAGGATTAGTGTTGCGAAACAAGATACGGCTTTTTGCCCGGGTTCGTAATCTAGATAATTGTACAGTAGCCCTTCTGGTTATTGTATTGTTCAGTAGAATATGCCTGTTTTTTAGTAGCCCTTCTGGCTACTGTATCGCGATTTCCTTTTCAGTAGTCCTTCTGATTACTGTGTTAGGTTTTCTTTTTCAGCACCCCTTACTGCCCCATTTGTTACTGAAAATACTGCTAAAAAATATATATATTTTTTACTAGCTGTAATTTTGTTACGACTTTTAGAATGTAGAATTTTTTTATAAATTTAATATATGAACGTATAATTTATCTCATGTGTTATAGATATAAAATAAAATTTGAAATTGAAGTAAATTTAGAATTTGAGATTGTTTTTTACAAAATAATTAAATCGATGGTACTTTGTTGAGTACTAGTTCATTTTGAAATGTGAATCAATATCCAATTTATTGCTATTGGAGTCAGTAACAGTGATTGCTCTTATCATTTTCTCTTCTTTTCTCTATTCTAAACGTTTCAACAATAACATGGAATTTTATAAATATTCGAATTTGATATGCATAAATCAAAATTTATTCGTGAATGTCATTTATTTCTAACAAAAATCTTTGTGGAGTTACTAAGAGGACAACACTATTTCAAAAAAATCATGTTCCATCCAATTGCAAGCATTGGGTATATTTTACAGAGTCTATTAATCGTTTTAAGTTTTTTAAGTTTGTTTCAGGTACAGATTATGGAATCGGCAGAAGATTTTTCATCAAAGTGACAAATCGTCGAAAGAAGATCTCATGTAACATTCATTTCGTTTCTTTTGAATTATAGTATCAGTTTGAGTTGCACTATTATAGAATTATACTATTTGAATATTGTGTATGTTATATGAATCAGTCGAATCAAAAAATCTCTTTTTATGGTGACGTTAGACTAAGTTAGGCTACAGATAATATTATTTGATGTATAATTACTAATTGCATTGTTATATAGCTAAACAGTTATATAACTGAATTATGTAACTGTTACAGTTATCAATTATATGATAATTGATATCATTTCATTTCATCCGAAATATTTTATTTCGTACAAAAATATTTTAGAAAGTCTAGGATTAATTATTTCTTCTACAATGATTGTGTCTGTAAATGAGAGGTTTTACTTGATGTAGTTTCCCAACTCACCGTTGCGTAAGTGTAGAGCGCGCTAAAAAACCAGTAATTTTTTTAGTATGTCGGTATTTCAGAGCATACGACATGAAATCTCGTAAGACGCTTTGTCTGTTCATATACCTCGTCTGTGAAGGCATATGTCTTCGATAGATAAGATGTATCTCGTTTGAGGTACTTATGGTAGTGTTATAAAATTCTTCAGTATCTTTTCGAGATATTTACAAGTTATAATGATTTTAAATAATTAGGAATCAATAGTTGAAACGTAATCTAAATCTATTTGGGTACTTATTATTCTTATCGTATACCGGAATAAACTCATACATATTATTGAACATCCATAAAATTTATGAGATTATATTTTTTCTTGATGATCTAATCTACATTTTGATTATATGTTCGTATTTGAATGTTGAAAGAAATGATACCTAACGTATCAGTTCGCAGCAAGTTACCGAAAAGAATAGAAGAGGTCATTTCTGAACATTACGTAGATTGTAACACGTCTCATAGTACGCAGTATATTTCACGCATCGTCGTCACGAAATATTCCGAGTCACGAAATAGTCGTAATGTTTGTTTTTCTTCGTTCGACGAATTTCACGAGTGTGGTTTTCACTCGAAGACGGCGCGACGTATGGAAAAAAAGGCAGCAAGACCAACGACGAAGGCTGACCGAAAGCGACGGAGGTTTTAAAGCTGCACCGCGTATTTGTTTGCTAGCCGTGTTAATTCGTCGAACAAATAACCGGCGACGGCCCTCGAACCACGAACGATTCGAAGCCGTTGCAAATGATCAGTTCCTCGCGGGCAATACGTCTAACTGCATTGCGTTTCACCGTTCCGTCGCACCATTCCGTTTGAATAAAGGTGAATCGACGCTGCTTCATGCCAAGTGCAGTGATGTCTCAAGTGAATGTTTCGTGTTGAGTACGCTGGTTATTTTCGAAAAAAGAATCGAGGTAGTCCCTCGCTAAACCTTTCCCTTTTTGTACTTATCTGTTAACTTTTTGCTCTCTACTATATCGAGTTACACTCGTGGTATGCAGATGATGTAAAATAGATAAATTGTACCTTTACCAAAATTCAATTTCCACTTTATTTTTAATTTGTAAATTGTTAAAGACACATCGTGTAAATGAGATACGGAATAATGTAGTGAGTACAGGTATAATATTAGGTACAATGAAAAAAAAAAATCATAAAGCAAGGGATTGATATTCCTTTCTTTTTTGTTCCCTTGTTGTTCGTTACGAATATAATAATTTAATACGGCGCTGGAGTCTATAATCTCATCTATAATCTCTAAACGAATTGAAGGATTTGCATCAAACCAATTCAGTCCAGTATAAAAATAAGTTTCATATTTTTTCATACGTGCAAAAGTTCGTTACTACGAATCAAAATGTTTGCATCAATAAGAAAGTAACTTCGATCGTATAAAAATCATGTTTATTAAAAGGGAAAGAAACGTTACATTACAAGTACAGGAAAGACTGTAAGTTACGTGTTGAAACGTGCGGAACTTTATTACGGAATATTCGTCGACTATGAATTGATGACTGTGAAGTGATTTGTTTTCGATTCATTTTGAGATGGTTCGTTTAAAGCGCTGGAAATATTTCGATATTTTTAGGGGAAAAAGACCAAGTTTTTCGTAAGTATCGCGACTCTCAAAAACGAAGTTTGTTCCGCAAAGAAAACGCGCGTCGCGTGGTTACCAGAATTATGCGAGTCCGTAAATACGATGAAATACGGCTAGAACCGTGGAGAAGAACAACGAAACAAGTCAATACGTGAGGAATTTTACGATGTCTCGTAGCCGGACCGGGAACCAACGAAGAAAACTGCCACGCAGCAATAGGGGAACCACGTAAGCACGCTGTTTTTATAATACACGTTAAATAACTTTACGAGGCCCCAAGTATCGTGGCAAATTGATTTCGTAACGACAATCGCGGAATTAACGTACAACACAACGTAAAAGTATCATGACGGCAATTAAGCGGAGCACTTGCTTAACAGTGAACCGCTCGCGGCGGGTTCAGTCTTGCTCCAGAGCGCCCAGTGAATGATACTCAAACAGCATTCGATCATTTCAATTCCGTCACGACATTCCATTTACCATGGCGTCGATATTATTCTTCTCCGTCGCTTCGTTCCACTTCCTCGAAGAATCGGAGTCACCTCTTTCTGTAAGAGTTTTATATTAATTGCTTCATGAACGTTTCGAATATTTGATACAAGTTGCTTCTTCTTTTTTCTCCGAAAATTTTTAAAATTATCAGATAAAATTTTTATACATCGTCTGTATCGTCAGGATTGTGTGAGTAGTGCAAGTCCATTTTTTATAATTTACTGATTTCCATGTCGCTTGATGGTTAAAAAGAAGATTTTTGACAATTGATGATAACTTCACAATATTTTATGAAAACTATAAATAGTATTGGCTCAGTTTGGAATATTGATTAATAAGTTTATTGAATTTGAAAATTGCGCTCTCAGGAGAATATAAAATTATAAAATCTATATTCTTTTAATTTGCGTGCTTCAAATATCCGTAGACGTTCGTCCAGTATAGTTTTGTAATATTTACGTATATTGCAACAAAACATCTTATCTCGTATCTATATACGATTGTATTAGCTAGTTACTAAAAGATTTTAAACCGAAATAAAAACACGCGTTTAACAGCGAAAGTTATTTGATCGTTTTTTATACGGGAATAGTGAAAGAAATGGTGAACGGAAATGAATCAGAACGATGTTTTTGTCTAACAGAGGAATTTTGCACGCGCGTGCGCTTGTGTATACAACTATTAAGTGCTTACATTTATGCCTCTCATAATTGTCTTCGTTAAATGAAGAGAGTGACTGAGGAATTAGCTTGCCGGTAGTAAGCCGACTATTTATTAACATGTGAAACGAGACTCTATAGGACTCGCGAACCAACATGTCAGACACGCGAGTTGAACGTCTTCTTTGTTCTGTTTTCTTCGGATTTTATTTGTTCAGGTCATCGCGTCGTGGTGAGTGACAATACCGCTCCTTCTCCTTACATAAAGAAAGTCTTTCCTCTTTGTTACACAAAGAAAGGAAAATTATCATCACGAGTCTGTTAGATAATTTTCTATTAGAGATCATTTCGTTTGTGAAAGAAGACGCAGATGCTTCATAAAACGTGTCTATTAGTTTTCTTAGAAAGGGGTTTCAGGACGACAGGAATGTTTTCTTTCGCGACGGATTGCGTTAGTTTCTCAGTTTCTCTTCTGCTTCGGATTTCCTCCAGTTTTTTTTTTTTTCTTTCCTATGAGAGATCTCTTTTCGCCGTTCTTTCATTTTATCATCCCACTCGAGAAACATCCTGCTTCGGTAACGTTTGTTATTTCGTCAAGGAAAAAACTGACCTGCTGGCCTACATTCCATTCTGTTTTCACTTCCTGCTAGTATAGAAGGATTTTATGAGTTGGAAAAAAAAGGATCCTTCAACTGTTCAAGACTTGGCTGTTCACTTTGTGCTTTTCAATTTGACAACATACATCAAGATAACAAAATGGATTTAATCTTTTAATTTCACATTTGCTCCAACTATTCTGAAAAAAGTATAAGATGGAGGAAGTATAAATTAAGAATCTAACGATTAAACGATGAAAACTATATACAGAGAAACAAGACAACAAGATGCATTCCAAATCTTGTAAATGTATAAATATATATATATAAAACGAGGGGAGCAAATAAGAATTAAGCAGCCGAAAAATTTCTTTCATCCCGGCGGTAATAGAGGCACGACGTTGTCCGCCGGTGAAACATTGACATTCCACGAACGTGGAATGCGCGGGTAAAGCGTTGAACCTCGCTCAATCCGCAAAAGAAGAAGCGTAAAGCGCGAGGATAAGGGGTTTAGAAAGAGGTAGATTTACTATCAGACAGATTTCATTCCTCGAGGGTTTAGGCTTTCCAAGCAGTCCTATTACCAGAGTCAAATGTGATTTAGGATCTTGGCCTTACGCCGCTCACCATGAAACACCATGGGCGTTTCGTATCTCCTCGGGACAGATACCAACCGCGGTGCACTGGAGTTGCTCCAACCAGCCGCCGCTATGGGCGTTTTCAGGACCGTAGAAGGGATTAAATTTTCAAAGCGCTCGCCGATTTCATCGTCGGTTCCATTCCAGCTGCGGGCGGTACGGGCGGTATGGAGAACCGGAGCTTTTGAGAAAATGGCGACGCAATGGTTTCCAGCATGGAAACCAGTGAAATATGATTTTCGGTTCCTATTTACGAGGGAGATATTATTTATGATTCTGCCTCGTGTCTTAGCTAAGGATCACGTTTCTCAGAGTTAAGCAAAGAACCGCGTTGATTTAGAAGATCATTGCTGATTCATAAAAGTACCAGGTCACCAGGAATCACGGAATTTTTTAATTTCCAATAATTACGATGAAACAACGAACGCGAATGTCATCTCTTATTGATGAGATTAATTATTGCTGGTAAAGAGACCAAGTTATCAAAAATCGCTGAATGTTTTATTCTTCGATGATCGTGATAAAAAGGAGAACACACAATGTTAAATATCATCGATGAAGTGAAATTGAATGGAAACTCGCAAAATGTTTAAAAATTTCCAATAATAATCGTAATAAGAAACAGAACACTAAGTTTCTCTAATTTACATCACCTGGTTGCAACATAAATTGAGGTAAAGTAACTTCAATTGTCCTCCATAGTAACCTAGAATGGAAAATGAACGTATATATGTATATGTATCGAAGCGTGGAATCATTCTCGTTACGGTCCTGCTCGCTTCATCTCGTTTCAAGACACGAGAGAACTCGAGTGTACGAGAATCATCGTGCGTTAGGTTCGAGCCTCGCTTATCCGTATTCGCTATACCCGCTATTATGTAGACAATAATGGTCCCCGCATAATATTCACGCTGGCGATGCCCATAAATGCTACCGCTGTGTCATGTTGCTCGTATACCACGATGTGACGACGGTGTGCATCGACGATCTTTAAAGTCGCGTTGCGTGCATCGCACGGACCAGAGATCATGGATCCATCGTTGATGATCAGGATCATCAATCACGTCCTCGGAAATGGTATCCGTGCTCGTTGTCGTGTTCTTTATACTATTCATCAAAGACGTATATATTCCTTTCGAGACATCTTTTTGTTTTAATTAGCCTTTTATATGCAATTTATTTACAATTCTCAGTTACGTACGATCTTACATTTCAATTGAAATTCCTGAATGATAGGGTGAGAAAAATGTTCAACGACCGAATAAAGGATCTTGTACAATTCGTCTCTAATTTCAGATCTTCTGTGTCAAGTTACACGCAAATGCTTTCGGAGGGAAAAATTTATTGAACGTAGCAGACAGAATCTGGCTGAAATTTATGGGGGATCATTTCGTAGAAATTGTTCACCAACTCCGCGGGTATCTCCCACAAACGATTGGCCAAGATCCCGCAGCCAGTTTTCGTATTTTATCCGATCTTCCACGGGGAATAATCCCTAGACTGATTGTCGAAGCTGGCTCTCGAGCCGGCTCGCCACAGGAACACGGGGAACCGGGATCCACTTACACAATTATCTACTCGCGGAATCTCCTTGACGACCAGTCGCTCATCGTTTTACTGCTCTCTGCTCTCTCACCTCCTTTCTTTTTCAACTTCGTTTTTGAACTGGCATTTTAACGTCCCGTCCATCTTACTTCTTCGCGCGCTCTTTTTCTCTCTCTCCTTTGTCTACCGTTCATTCTCTTCTATCACGCCTTTTCCTTAACTTTCTTTGCGTCCGATATCTAAAAATGCTTACGCATCCTTCATTTCGTTTGGAACGTTCGTATCTGAAGTCGTAACTTTTCCACCCATACTCTAACAATAAGTTCTTCTTTTTTTCTTGATGTCTTAAACTTCGTTTCCGAGCCGAAAACTCGAATTTTGAATTCGAACGACTTTGAGAAAGAACGTAGAAAGATGTTTCGAGTCAAATAAATAACAAGTTCACATTGTTCAAGATGTTTAAGTAGTACTGATGTGAACGGCTTCATTAGAATATTCTAAATAGCGACGAAGACATATTTAAATTAGAAACTTATTATTAATGATACTAATAATTGCTTTCGCTATAGGGATATATTTAAATTAGAAACTTATTATTAATAAGTCATATTTAAATTAATAAGACATATTTAGATTCGAAACTTATTATTAATGATATTAACAATTGCTTTCGCTAACGTGGGTATTTTGAAGGGATATCAAAATGTATAAATTGCAATTCAAAGTTTCCATTCTCTTCCTCTCACAAGATTTTCACAATTTCAAGATAAAACAGCGGGGCAAGAAAGTTCAAAGCAAAATTTCAATTATGCAGTCCGGTCTGTCGTCGAGTGGGTCGCTTTTCAGTCTGGTACCTTGAAGTCGTAGATAAGAGTCTTTAACGATCTTATTCCGTTTAGGGACACTGCGTTCCGTTCTAGTGGAACGAGCATTAAAACCAAGTGACACACCCGACAAAAGCGATTCGTGGTTCTCGATGGGAAACTGGTTTCGAATTATTTGTAATGGCGACTGGAACCAAGTAGAAAGAGAGAGGCGAGTGAGTAGGATTTCAACTTTTTCACTATCCTCTTGTCCCTCTCATTCCATGGGAGTGGCGAACTATTTTACCGGTAAAAGCCACTTTGTCGACCACGTTCCTCTCTCCACGCTCTTTCATTTTTTTCTTTTGAACTTCAAAAGTGGCGGCGAGAAGACACACATGGCCTTGGTAGTTCCTTTTCTCAGGGACGATTTACTTTGAAATATTTATACGTTTTTATGATCGAATACGTCACGGACACTCGGGTTGCTCCGAATGCTCAAACACTTCGAGGCATTTTCCCTCTTTCTTTTCGGTGAAAAAGAATATTTGATTTGAGAAATACTCATGCATGATACAAGGTTCTCGAAATCGAATGACACCATACCGTAAAAACAAGTTGAAAAAGAAGACTAACATTGTTTCATTTAAGGCTGAGTTTTTGAGAAAATTGAGTTTGAAAATTTGCCAAGTACGTATATACGAATGGTGTAATATAAAATTTATATAAAAATGTGTCGCATTATCATTGAATCACTGTAGCATATATATATTTTTTTTGATTACTTAGCAACGAGTACAAGAGAGATCAATTAAATACAAAAAGAAACTTAGCGCTTACGCTTACATCGCGATATCTTTTGATCTGCTTCTCAAAATCTTGAGTCTACTTCTCAGAATGTGAAAGGATAAAAAAGTTAGATAAAAAAAGTCTCCCAACGTTGAGGTGTTATTGACAAGCCGTATTCGAAAGCGAGTGAAACTATCTCGACCACCGAGAAAATCTCAAACAACTGACAAAAAGGAACGAGGAAACGCTTTGAGCGCTTCAGCCTTTGATGCTACAAAGGAAGAAAAAAAAAAAGGAAGCTTTTCACTGACCGACCAGAACGTAATCCCTACCAATAAACTAATTAAGGTCATCGGGAACCTTTCGACTACCTACTTTACCTGCTGAATACGGATGTCTTGTAATACTTCCGGGTTAGCGCATCCTTCAAAAATCGCATCCTTCGTGTTTGTACAAATATCTCTTCAGAAGTCATCGAGAATTGGTTGTCCATATTTTAGATATACAGACTGATTGTATAGATATAATTAAAATTTAAAATTTTTTATCGTTAATTCATAGAATTTTTTCCAAGAATGTAAATTTTTGCTACTCTCATGAAAAATGCTTTCGACAAGGATAGAAAACGATTTTTTCTCAATGTGTCAAATTTGATTAAACAAAGTTTCGTTCACAAAATTCCTTTTCGGGCGAAATTAACATTTTTCTGAGAAATAAGAAGATTATAATTATCTATAACTTTAATCTTCAAATCAAATACAAATTTCAGTACAAGCAAAGAGATCATATCGCGAATAATCTATTTATTTGTTAGAAGAATCGTCAGGTTTCTCTCAAGATCCTGCTTTCAATTTTTTAGCGGCAGTGTATGTTATACCCAACCCGAATATAGAACGGAAGAACGACAGAGTTACAGAGAATGTAGCAAAAAAATAGAAACTCGAGTGAAAACGAGGTGAAATCGGGGACCGCCGGTGGCTTCGACGACGGGTTGATTATTTCGTTGGGCGAGAAAGGGTAGCCAGTCGTTTGCACGCAGCGCGGAGTAGCGAATCGCCGGTCTGACACGAAAATCGGCGAAACTCGTATATCGGTCGTGTGAAAATACGTCGTCGTCGTCGTCGCCAAAATGATGGGCATCAACGACTAAGTGAGACATCAACGAGAGACGATAGTCCTGGGAGACGTAGCTAGGTGTGGACATATGTACGTCGAAGATCTAGAAGTGTGAGTGGTGCGTTTAAAAGGATTTACGACGACAAAAATAATCGTTTAACAGGAAGAGAGGGAGAAAGAGAGACGGTCGTCCAGTGCTGGATGACCGGTCGAACGGTCACCGAGTGTCTATTGCCCATCAAACGGCCAGTTGAACGGGCACGCTTCGGTCGGATCGACTTCCGTGAAACAATACTCGGATTGTCATTATGTTAGTGATTTAAAGGGTTGTTCGCCGTGTTCGTTATTCAGAGATCTTCGGAGGTCCCAATTCTTTCGATCGATGGATGTTAGGATGAAACATTGAGGTTTATTGGACGTTGCTTGTGGTTTTTTTCTTAAAATAAAAGTATCGATAGGGAAAGTTTCGTTTACACGTAGATGATACAGCATTTTCCGCAGTCTTCTTCTTGAACGAACGTGATACATTAAGACACTAGAATAGGCCTTGGTAAACTTTTGTGTGCATAGATTTAATATTCATAGTTTCATTTATCCGCAGTTCACTCATTCACGAAATTATTTATCACAGGAAATTTCAAGGTAAATTTTTAAAACGATACGTGTATCTTAAAATTACAATTTTTTTCTATATTTTAATTTAAAATGAAAGTGATCAGCATGACATCTCAGCGATCTGTAATCTTAAAACACATTCGTGCAATAACAACGTTTTCAATTAGCAATTGTGAGTAATAAACCGATGAAATTATATTGTAATTAAAGGAATGCAGGTAGTAGTTCTGGAACCAATTATTTGACGCATGAAGCTGATCAAACTTAACAAATTTGTAGACTCTGTTTTAATTGTTGTCTTCAAAATTCTCTTCTTTTCTCGAAAATGATGTGGATCGTTGTTTCTTCCTGTGAAAACATTCAATTTTTTTCTGTACGTTTCATCCTCGGTAGAACGATAAAAATCGATCGCTAGCAAACAGTCGAACGGCACAGGGCGAACGTAACGGCGATGGTAAAATATTCCGGAACGCGGACGAGCAATCATGACCGTCGTTTCCTCGATTTTGCGATCTCCGTGTTCGACACGGAAGAATCGTCCACGCTGCAACGACAAGACGTAAGCATTAACGGGGTATTCAAGGGGTTGAATTGCCGCAACATTTCCTGAAGTACTGTCCACGATTCTCTCTTGGCAATCTTCGTTTTAACAGTCGGGCCTCCGCATAGCCTCGAGATAGCACTCTAAAAGGGCTGTTCCATATCGGAAAGTTGCGTCCTCGCGGTGTAAAAGAATATATTGTTACGCCTGATTTGATGCGATCTTCGTCGCGATCTAACGTCATTTAACGCGGTCATTCGTGGATTGTTACCGCGATTTTTAACACGTCAACATGTCACATTTCGCAGAATCTACAAATTCTGGAAATTTGTCGTCTCATTACTTTATAAACAACGTTTCGGAAGTTTCATTCCTGTTTGAGATTGACATGAATAATTGCATTATAAATCAACGTATAATGTTTTTAAGAAGACGCGTTACCTTTGTTGTTCAAGATTAGTTCGATCAATGTTAAGTTTCTAACAAATGTAACAATTTTAGAACAATTCGAGATTAAAGTTTCAAGCTGTAATTCTTTCGTAGATTTTTGTGAAATTATGAAAGGCCACTAAATTAAAGACATAGCGATGAAAAACTACTAAACGAATCCTTCAAGTTCCCTTTGAGTACCATAATATTATTAATGACCACAATGTTAAAAAGTAAAAGTCTCATAACGTAAATTAATTACAAGAGATTACAAACGAAATTTGTAGTTCTTAACGGGTTATAGTAGCATGTTTCTTAAAGTGTAAAATGAATTAGTAAAACAGTTATTTATCTACTTCAACGATGTTACATTTCATTTCGCACAGATTCGATCAAAAGTACGGAATATAGGACAAATATAGCAGATTCCCGTGGTGCAATTTTTCCACCAGTTTCAATACACAACGATATTGGCCCAAACGGGAAATATCGCATAGCCAACAGACCAAGATTTACGAGAGGAAATAGAAGTTATGAAGCAACCCTTATAAGACGCACGTGTTCCCAGTTTGCGTGTTCGTGAGTTAGCTTTTTCTCTTCCACTCTCGCCTTCTTTTACTCCCTCCAGTCGTTGAGAATACAAATCCCACCCCTGCGATAGGATTGTTAGGGCAAATCTTTCATCTCTTATTTCGAGACAACTGAAACTTGGTCTCAACTAGAACCGAACTTCTCTTTGAGGAGTGCACCATGATTTCTTTCAAAATAAAATATTTTATTAAATTTTAATTTTAATGGAGTTTATAAAAAATTTTTTATAGAAACTTATAAAATAACTTTTTATATAAATACTTGTTATAGTCGTTATATCACGACTATAGTCGTTATAGCGTTCATCATGAAATTTCCACAGTTTAGGAAATTATTTTCGATTAAACGCAAGGGATGAATTTCTCATTCCCTTTTGAATAGGCAACTCAATGTCATTTATTTTTATCAATGTACCTTCGCTTTATTGCGAAATTAATTTCGACAATCTTTGTAATAAATATTAATTAAAGATTCCCTCATTCGCGAGGGAAGAATGCGAGGTACAATCTTTCCCTTGAATTGGAAAGCGGATATCGCTGGATACATCTGCCGGGCCTAATTGGTGTGTCAGTCATCCCCTATCTTGACGGTAAAGTGTCCAAAGAGGGACGAAAAAGGAACGTGGCCAGAGTTATAACTATAAAACCAAGTATAATAAACCCGACTCGTTAATGGTATCGCTAATAGAATCATTCCGTTCGTTTCGTATGAAATAGGCCCTCGAGTAGAGAGCGTCGTCTTCGTCTTATCTTTCGCTTCGTTCCTTCTGTTTTCTTGATAAGATGAGAGCTACTTCGCTACAAAATTCGCCGACAAATAAGAATTCTCGAGTGCTTCTCTTGGCTCTTTCTTTTTTCCTTTCGTACGCTAGAGAGACTTGGAAAGATTTGGAAATACACAAGTACGTTCACGTTCTAAATAAAATATTGTTCTACTTGATAGCGATATGTAGATTTTTATGGATTTTTATGCATTTTGAAATAAATAACAACTAGTACATAGTGTCCGTAATCTATTACCAAGGCAACCGATCATCGAGTTATTCGAGCAAGAAATAAGAAAAATAAAAGGGAAACGTAAAACAATATCGGCAGCGCAACCACGAAACCGGCGGGAACCGAAGAGGATAGGTACTCGTGGGTGCAAAGGGAGTACAAAGGATGGAAGGAGCACAAAGAAGGGAAGTTGCAACTTGCGGCCATTCGCTGTCGGTGGTTAAGTGTTATTATAAGTGTGGTGATCTGTACGAACGACCGCGATGTGGCTCCTTCCTCGGGAGAGGAACGCGTAGACGGCTTCTCTCTGCTCGTATACTCGGCAATGATTTTACGTTTACGCTCTGGCTATCTACGCTGGCAACATTCTGAAAACGCTGATGGCAGGAGGAAGTCGAAAAGGGAGGTTCAAAGAACGGAAGAGAGAAAGAGAGGTTTGGAAACGTGAGCTGCTGCTTGCGGCGTCGCGGCGAGGAAAAGGCAGGGTTAGCCGAACGGAGAGCAAAATAGGGAGCGAAAAAGAAAAAAAAAAGAAGAAGAAGATGAAGAAGAAGGAAAGAAAAAAAGGAACGGATGTGGGATGAGGGTGAAAGAAAGGAGAAGGAGAAGAAGCGGCAGCGGGTGCGAGCTGGAAGACAGAGGAAGGCTTTATTTTACTTTAATGGCACCGTAAGCTGGGTAACGCGCACCGAAACCAAGCCTTCGCTTCGTCCGGCTACGTTCGTCATTCAGACTCCTCGGTTCGGTTTGACATGACTACACCTCGGATTCCGTCTCATCCCTTATTCATGAGAGATTCTTCTTCTTATCGTTTCTCGCCGCTCTTGCGCTACTTTTCCCTTATTCGAAGGCAAACCTCACGGGGGTTGGATTTGAGATTACTCTAGTTGCGCGGATTATTGCGCCTTTTATTACCGAGATTAGAGGAGAATCGTGATGCATGTCTTGATGGATACTTGCATTGCGTCGTCAGTGCTTGAAGGAAGTCTCGCAGTTTCCTTTTGTGCCTGTTAAGTTGTTTTCTAGGTGTGTGTAAAAATTAATTTGTTTGTGTGTAGGTGGGCTAGAGAGCACGTCAAATTTTTGACTCACATATAGATAATACTGATATAATTTGGAATAAATGAATGATAGTTCAGATAATGTTGGAAATTTATGTCGAAATTTATATGACTGTGCAATTTTCTTGCAGTAGGTAAATAAGCTTGTCAGAAGTCAATTCTTCTGAGAAATTGAACATTGATCCATTCAGAACCAACATTAACGCAGCATTTTATCTGCAATTTACATCGCTAATCAATTTAAATTTTTTAAGTGTTTTTTGAATTATGAAAGAAAATTTGAAGAATTCGCTTAATACTTTCTCACCATTTGTCTTTTAATATAGACTCTACAATTTTCTAAAATCTAAAGAAATTGTTACGTGGCTCTTAATGAACTAATTACGTTTCTATGTGAAAGTGAAACCAAACTAAAAATGGAACCAATTAATTTTGACGTTTGATCTGCAAGATTTGTTTCAAACGTTCTTGACAAGTTATTAACTGATGATTTGTTACCAACTCCATTCAATAGCAAAAAAATTATTCGAAAAAATATCTGTGCTTTTCGTTAGCCTGCATGTCCGGGTCTTGATGCGATCGTTACATCGTTTATTGTTTTATTTAGTACGTGTAAACGTTCCGCCAGCCATGTTCGAGCGAGCTCTTTGTCCTCGCGTTGGCGCTCAGCGGAGGCGAGTATACGAGATTTTCAATTAATGTTACTTTATGGGACAGGTCGAGCTGAACCGTGTCTTCCTCGATTTTTGTCGCGTTCGTTTTCTACCGCGTCGCGTCGTTGGAGGGAATAAGGAAATACAGCCAACTCGTGGAGATAACTAAGATGGCCATGAATTAAGGCTGACTGACACGAGGCTATCCGAGGATGGACTGGATCCACGTCGTTCGTGAGCAGAAACAAAAATGATTCTGAAAGCGACGCCAACGAGAGACCATGGGGGAATAAGAAGAAATACAACGGTGCTGTTAAAAGAACGTACTGTATAGCACATCCCACGGAGCGATAAACGTAATTTTCACCAGGATCCACGTATGAAGGATTATATTGATTACCGAGCTTAGGTTCGCTCTAACGATCGCGCGTTTTTTGACCGTCGTGTTAATTAGTGGTTCTCCAAACTTTTTGCTAATTTCTTTTTGCCTTCATATATTATTTTCTCGTTTTTGATACTTCTTTCTATGATACGATATTTCTTTTTTTTACTCTTTACCTATTACTGACACGCAGATATTTTATAATTCGTATGTTTGAAGATGTACTTCATTATTATTCATTATTTCATTCGGAAAATCACTCTGAAAATTTGAAGATAATAGTGAACTGAAAAGAGAGATTTGGAATTTAGTATTCATCGAGATAAATATATATATATCTGAATAGTGTTCTCAATATTTCTTGAATTATTAGCTATTGCGTACAACTTGAGCGAGCTGTTTATATAGTGAGCTCCTCGCAGGTCAGGATTATGCAGCGAGGTTGGTTATTTTTCCAGTTTCCCGGGCGTCGCATACCAATATCAGCCGCCGATTCGGCTCGGAGCACTTAGAGTTTCAGTAAGCGGTAGTTTATGAGATCTTAAACAAGCTATGAAAAAGGTATACCGCGAAGACGGCTCGGCCGTGGAGTATAGTCCCGCGTTTGTGATAAACCATACGTTATTATCATACGAATTACCACAGTTCCTTTGATCATGATCACGAAGAAATCAATTCCGTAGTTTTTGCTATGACACCTAGGGATATCACTTTTTTAGTGTCACCTCTCACAGTCTGCTGTAAACGTCACTTTTCTTTCGACGATATTTATCACGCTAAATGACGAATGATTTCCTCACAACGCGTAGACAAATATTAGAAGAGTAACTACATTACGCACACAACAACACGTGCAGAAATAACTAACAGCAACTGCGTAAGTGTAATGTACGTCGTTGATTTTCACTACTGTTTGTTCAAGGATGTAAATGTTTTAAAAATGTCTGGTAATAAGGTGAGGAATTTTGATTTTCAATATTTTGGAAATTTTAAAAATGATAAAGAGACAAATATTTGGTAATAACAAGTAGAACTTCCCTTGTCCGAATCTCCATGGTGTATTACCAAAACAGAAACTTTTAGCTCTTGATAATTGCTAAATCATCATCGAATATTAAGATAAAAATAGGAGTTTAGACAAAGCTGGCTGTACTAGACGGACAATATAATATTCACTTGATAACGTTACTGAATATTAAAACCATTTCCCTGAGAAAAACAAATAGAAAATGGAATAAATTATAGCGCTTTTTTCCCGTAGTCTTCGTATGCAGGATGCAGTTATTCATTACCAGAGAGAATCATCGAGATCCGTCCATTGTTTCGTCGCCCACGTTGGTAAATCCAAGCACGCTGGGTAGCTCGGCTGTATCACGAGTACCATCGAGTATCCCTCTGGTTGGTAGGGGTTGACGTGTCGTTATTTATGCTTCGCGTCTCTCAATCCAGCCTCCGACGACAGACACAACGGCATAAATTCCCCCGGTTCTCTTACTCTCTCTCTTTCTCCTCGCCATCATTGGCTGTTGTTCCGCTGGTTCTCCGTGTTTCTGGCCTCCGATACACAACCTCGCGGACTCTCACCCTTAGTTCTCCTCCCTCTGGCTGGTTTCCCCATGCTCGTATCCGGCCATGCTGGCGTGAAACAGACACAGCGAAGGCACGAGAGAAACAGAGAGGCGAACAGCAGGGAAGCGAACGCAAAATCGACCCAACTTCAGCCAACCTCCGCCTCCCTAAGACCACAACGACCTCGTGGAACTGCAACGCCCTGATGCCGGTTCACCCTGAACGTTCCTTCGTGAGCCTCGCCTCTATCTACCTGCCGGAAATTTATAGCTAGCGTCGTCACACGAGTCACGATGTCGATCGGCGCAATATTAATAAATCGAAATCGAAATCGGTCGAGGGTGGCAGCATGTGCATTCACGGTAGAGGAGAGTATTCCGCGGTGGTTGAGGTGAAATTTTCGTTTAACTGCTCGCTCGAGCGTTCCTCTTTATATTGGGTGTGAATGATATTCGAGTTTGTACCGACCAGGACGATAAAAAGATTTACACGTCGATTTATGGCGGCGAGTCCGCGGGCCCGGAATTGTCGTCGCTCATTAACCTATTAAACGCCGCTGTTTCGTGTTCGAGAGTATAAAGGAAGAGAAAAAGAAATATTCGTTCGGGGTAACGTTTTTCTTTCGTTGCCTTCTCCACATTTCTACTCTAAATGGTCTGATTCTCGAACGAGGATTAAGTTTGATTCAACCCTGCTATGGCCTTTGGGTCTTTTTTTCCGGTCCGATGATGAAATCCTTATTTTCTTTAACTTCATACATTTCGCAAAGATCATGTATCAAAGTTATTAAGAATATGCTTGTTTCTGTCACCATCAGAAGACCATAGCAAGATTTAGCTCTGCATCGTTTGACAAAAATTTCCCAGAGAGAATGTTCAACGAAAGCTGTTATTTCTTCTTCTGTCTTGGTTCTGTTATCTCTTCTTCTGGAAGCTGTCATTTCTTCACGGGAGAGATGAAACCGAATGGGGTGTCGGCATCTCACCTCTCACCCTCGTGACCTTTCCCTTTGATGTTACTTCGCTATCTTGTTTCTATAGTTCGTCAATTAATTTGGCGTAGTAAATACCGGGTTGAACAGTGTAACAAGATTCGACACAGAAATTGCTCGAATTTCCATCGCGTTCGTCGATAGGAACGGAACGGTAAGACGAGGGAAAGACGAAGGAAAATCGAAATGGCGAATACGATGGCTCTGTGAACTCGCTGGGAAATAGTAAAAGCAAGGATACGATGCCAGTCGCGAACGAGATAACTCTTTTATGCTTCTTCGAGATTTTAGTTGCGGTGAAGTTTTTACTTTGAACGATCAGCGACCGCGACGTGCCGAATTTTCCTCTGCGACGGTAGAATCGAATTTCACTTATTTTCGATCGATCGACCGATTTTGCCGAATACTTCGTCTGAAATAACAAGAAAATTTACTCTTGAACGATCGTGTATTGTGATATTTTAAACTGTTTACTTTAACCATTGTATTCAACTCTTTGTAACCAGACTTTCATACAGGGGAAAAAATAACTTTAATTTGGGAAGTTTGGGAATAATGAAATCTTATAACTTTCAAGTTGTACGATGTTGATACTCAAAACGGAACAGTTTTTGTTATCATTCCTAATTTTATTTCAAAAATATTTAGAAATATTTCCTACACTATTAAAAGTATCAAAGATATGTTAGAATATCCTTAGAATATCTGACAAAAGGGATCAAATCATCGTACTTGAGAAGGGGATGCTGCAAGGAGAATAATATATCGTAGGATAAAGTACCGTGGTCACGGGGTGTCGGGAAAGGGAGTCGATGACCGCGAAATTGAAAAAGTTACAAAGGCTCTGAAACACCGAGAGTGTCAGCGTCAGCAGGAGGCGGCCATCGAGCTCTGTAATTTACGTTCATAAAATCCCACAAAGGTTTGAGCGAAGCCTGTTAAAGAGAATACCATTAGTCGGTCGTGAATTTATTTTCATTTACAAGAAAATTGCACGCCACGTTCGTACCTTTCGCGTATCTGCGTTGCGTATCTCCTTCCGTGCGCTTGAAACGTGTCTATCGATACCTGCTTCAGCGTCTTTCGTTGCAAGAATCTTGCTCTCTCTCTCTCTCCCTCTCTCTCTTTGTTCGAAACATTTATTATCGAAGAAACTTAAAAAAAATCCTTTAAATATCAAGAAACTGCCTTCTTCAAAAAATTCTCTAAATATCGGAAAAACGGCTTGTCCCGCGGTAAGAGAGAGCTTTTGCTAAAATTCGAACTCAGAGGCGTTTTCGTTTGTTTAATCGAATCGAAACGTGGAGGAGAAAGAGGCACGAAGCGAAACGCGATATCAGAGGGTTGATATTCGAAGCGAGCCTGCATGACGCACACAACGCACACAGGATCACGGTGGTGCGACGGTGGTGGAAATAGCGGCAGGATGGCATCGTCGCGAGAGGGGCGACAGAGGAGGTTTAGGGCGGACGTCCGTCAAGAGACGAGGTGGGCGAGAAATGGGGGACGGGATGAATTTGCGCCGTGACAGCCGCGCAAGGGTGCAACGACGCCGACGCAGGGTCCACGGAAACCCGGAACCGCGGCCGGGATGCTCGTAGCCCATTTTCACTCGATTCGAGAGATGAAGACACTTTTACTTACGCTCCATCACTTGTTCCGAACCTATCGCCGCCTCTCCTCGGTAATATCATAAACGCTGATTACTTGCCACGAGTTCTCGTGTCGTTGTGTCCCGTTGTTCGAAAGGATCGTTCACGCTCCGAATTCATCCGGCGAAATCCCGCGATCGTCGTATTCTGCTGTTACCGAAGGGTAAGTGTTTGAATAAATTCGTTGTCGAGTGTTTGTTCTCGTATCTGCGCGCTGTGATGTTTGGTGACTTGAAGGTTTTTTGAGCCAAAAGTTTGAATGACTTGATTTAATAGTGAGTTCATTAATTTAATAGTTTAACTTTATTATAAAATGAAAGACGTTTTACGCATACAATGTACCAAAGTATTTTAGACGAGGAAATCATTTTTATTTTATTTTCATCAAAAGAATACCTCTACTGATATTGGAAGATACATGCATATGTGATTTATATTTATAGACATGTACTCAAACTTTTGGTAGTGTGAATGAATGAACGCGAATGAACGAAAACTGATAGGGAGGTAGGAAAAATCAGTGAACTTGTATCAGATGAACTCCAATCTTACAAATTAATTGTCCCTTATAATATAATTTATATAAACGGAATTTTACTGCATTAATATTGTACTGCACTGATATTTTACTTAATTATAATTACTTGAATTATAATTTGGAAAATTGCTACACACTGCAATAAATTATAAATTAATGAATATAATCAACGCAAAACAATTGTAGTGAAGTATCAGATCAGTTCACGATTATGTACAGAGAAAAAGATGTTTCTTTACAGTCCGTAGAATTGTTTAAAACATAGCTGCAGCTGACCGTCGGCATCCGTTATAGTAGTCATTGAAATAAAGTCGAATACTTTACACAATTAAAATTAAAATCGCAAAAATATAATCCTTTGAACTGGTTGAATTCAATTCAATTCAACGTTTGGAATTCTCAGGCTTATTATTTTTATTTCTCACTATTTCTATGGGGATGTTTTCATTCAATCGAAATTTATATTACAGTAAAGGGAAATTTATTCGCTGTTAAATTTGCATTAAACGTTTATACGACGTTTTTAACAAAGATTGCTTAATCAATTTTTTTGCAAGCAGCCGCCAGCTGTTTTAAAATATAGTTTTTAGGAGAGTCGTAACTTGATTGTTTCTTATGAATATTTAGTACACTCTGGTCGACACCTTTGCTTATCTAGTAAATTAGATTTATTTATCTATCAGAGATTAATGCTATTTAAGACGTCGAATGGACTGTAAAGTTTAAAATGCTTACAAAATAAGTAGATCCTCGAATATCCTCGATATTCAACATCGTTTTCCGGTACCAAATGCTTCGTAACCACAGGTTAACGGGTCAAATATCGTAACTCGATTTAACTACGTGCATCCATAATGCTGAGTTTCGCACGTAAAGTAAGTCTGCTAAACGTTGTTACCTCTACGAATGTGTTTCTAAACTATTACGGAAATGTAGCTGTTAAATAGTCGTGTTTCTATTATACCAACGCAATTGAATAGATATCTCGAGTTGAACGTTGAATCTGAATGGCTGTACGTATACTAGATAATAGATAATAAATAATATTTAGTATCTATTTTCTTGATGAAACGACTAATGTCGGAGAAAAATTGTGCAATAATAAAAGAAATATTTCACAGTTTCACAAGCCTAAAATAAAATTTCGAAAATTTCTGGTTATCTCTTCGTTCGTTGAAGCAGTAAATGTATAAGCTCTGGTTGTTGGCACGTTTTTCCTCAAAAAAGTGAGGATTCCTGACCCGATTTCACTTTCCGTCGTGAGAATTACAGCGTTTTCGACCACAATTTTTTCAGCCAGTTTTTCTACAAAGGCGGAAGCGCTGGTACGATGGAAGGCATGTCGAAATTTCCTCAAGGTCGTTTTTATTCTCTTTCCTTCGAGAATGTCAGTTTCCGGCAACAATTCAACCGCAATTCTTTTCTCTAGGTAGCTAGAAATCCGTTCGGCTTTGTCACCGGTTCAGGAACAGTGTAATGTAATGTCTCGAGGATACGAGCTATTCAGAAAAATCCTGAGACAACATGAAATTTCCAAAGGCCACAGTGATTACGCACCTCCATAAATTAGGAAAGTAGCAAAGTTACAAACTAGTTCTCTGGTAAAATTTAAACCTGAAACTGGACTAACAGAGACATCTTTTCCAAAAAGCATAGTCTGAATGAATTTAGCTTCGAATTGTCAACTCTAACGATAGTAAATATTTCCAAAAGACAAAGTAAATATCGGAGACACTAAACATTTGCTACTGTATTTTTCAATACACCAAATCAATTGTTAAAGTACATCACGCAAAAACAACGTAACGTTGAAAAATATTTCGTAACATAACACGATACGTGAACAAAGAAATGGCACGTGCTCATTATGCCAGGCATTAGGCGTCAGGTGAGCGACAACTTTGAATAGCAGGTGCGAGAGATGGGAGCGCTACAAAGGCCTCGTGTTTTTCATTCGACGTAAATAGGCTCGCGTGTGACGCCAATAATGAAGTTGCGCGGTTATGTTAATTGAGAAGTTAAATAGAAATAGGCGCATAAGCGCGTTCCTTCGCGAGTTTCGTCGCTATCTCCGCCGGCACGGTTAATGTTCCTTCGGTTACACGCGATAAGTTACGCTCGCCAAATGATAATCTACCCGTTTACATTTCATATGCCACGATCGGTACCCACAGCTTTCGTTACAGAGCAATACTGTGTTGAGCAATCGAAAGAAAATTGAAACATGGAAAACCTAGTTCCTTCGAGAGCGCTAATATGATAATTTTTCAAAAATTCTGTCTCACATGTTTCGATTATATGTCTGTTAGAGTATGACAAGTAGATATTCATAGGTCTAAATCATTTGCTGAATTTCAATGGTCTTTGGAAGAATATAACAGGAACCATCACAAATTTTGTACTTGTAATAAAGCATATTTCAGTTTTATTGTTGTTAAAAAAAGTAAGCACAACAGATTGCAAACTATTTTATGAATGATAAAAATATTGAATGTTTAGGTCAGGGATGATTAAGAATAATTGTATCGCCAGTACGTAGGTAAATATATCTATTTAATTAGGTAATAGTTAAAATCTTTATACGTATTGTTTGAGATTCAAGTACTTGTCCAAATAGTTCAATGTGAATTATTGAAAGCTTGACGATTAATATCACGTAGACGCGATGCTTGATGCGAAGTAGATAAACATTTGATAATTTATAGACATCTAGATATATGTTAAAGAATATTTATCGAGTTGCATTACATGTTCGCTCTGCAATATATAATTGCAAAGATTTTGCAGCACAGCGTGATCGTGCGTTCGAACATGATGGCAATGCGTCCAGAAAAGATCTCTTGTCGTAGCCCCGACACGAAATATTTGACGTGGTGTTTAATAGATCGTAAAGAGCGTTTGAGTATCACGATAAATATAACAACTCTTGCTGTTTGTTTCACGCTTGACCGTCCCGGTGCGCGATGCCGAGTGATCTAGCCAACTGATGAACCAGGTCACCGTTTTCGTAAAAAGTGTATCTACGCTGCGATTAATCGTTTCTTGCTTCTAAGTGAAATCTTATCTGTGTGCGAGATAATTTAAGACTTACATACATCGATAGAAATTGCCAACTTTGTTCGTCGAAGCGTATTCTCATCTATTCCATCACCTTGCTACTTATTAACTACTTTCGGTAACTCTCGAATCATAACTCTCTCTGTAGCTATCAAAGCTATTTTCACTCATTGTTGGTTATTGGGAAAAGATCTCGGCAGAAATTTCAATATCTTCTGAGAGATGTGACTCTTCCTCAACGAAACACAACTTGATAATTAGGAAAAGAATTTTCCGATCAAAAATAAATAAATTCGAATATTTTCTTCCAGCGGATGCTTCTACGAAATATAACTCGAATTCACATGAAAATGTCGTAAATTTCGTTTTCGAAGCCGTTTAATGCCCACTTGGAAAAGCACAACGATGGCTAGTTGTAAATTACAACGTACAGGCGAGGTTGTGCACGCATATTTCGCGTTTCGAGCACGACTGCGTGCGTGGCGAGCAACATGGGGAGGAAAGAGGGGAAAGGAGGGATATGCGAGTTGGACCCGAGGCTTTGGCTGGCTCAGAGAGATCGATTCGGTCCGCGGCCTGCTTTCCCTGCATCACCGTTTCTCCTTCTCTTTCCTCGAATATCCCTTTTTCTTCTTTTTTTCTTGTTCTCCGGGTGATCAACAACGTGGCATTTGCTTTTTCTCTGTTTTTTCTTTTCTTCTTTTTCGACCGCTCCAATGTTTTTCTTCAACAGATTGGAGCTTTTTCGGAAGAATTTTAACGATCGACGATGTGCTGGAAAGTTTATTTATTCTTTCCAAACGTGCCGTGGTAACGTGTAAACTTTTATTTTGGACATAATCGTTGAAGAAGTTTATGTATGGTTGTGAATTTAACAGGATTTTGACTTGTTATTTTATTAAAGTCAATAGAGCCAGTAATTTTAGATCATTTTGTGATGCTTATAATGGCAAAATTAAGAGTTTCAAATTAAATAGAATGTTGGTGAAAGTTATGTACGTAATTGAAATAGTTGTAATCGATGTTACTGTTTCTAAGAAGATAGATGTACCTACTTAAATATTTCGAATGTTGCAATTGCAATCATAGATTCTGCTTCTTACTGTTATGTATTTTTAGATCGAAATGGACTAGTAGGTCAAAGACTAGCTCTGAAAGAAAATAAAGTCGAATACTTTAAATATCCAACGATTACGTATCCTATTTGAGGAGTCATAACACCTAATTGCGGTAGATATATAAAAATATTTCGGTACGTAAGAGCGATGCGTGTATGACTCTTTCATACTTCGTATTCAGCTCAACTGGATACGTAGGCGCGACCCGTGACGTGAGACACAACTGGCTCGTATATTTTATTTCAAATGTCAAACCCTCTCGTGAGCTCGAACTCTGCGTGAGAGCATTCAGTCTGCTTGTACGTTGAGAAAAAAAAAAAAAGCGGCAGTGGTATCGGTGATGGCGTGAATAATAAAACCAGCGGAATGGAGAATCAAGGCATTCCTCTTAATAACGGTTAATTTAACATTAAAAATAGTACTCGATGCAGAAAACGTGCATCCGAAAATAGCATTTTCGCACCGATCGACAATCTACTTTAATCGTTAAATCCTCAAAGATTTATTAGGAAGGATTTATTTGTTAGGGAGATTTTTTATTAGGAAGAGTTTCAAGTTTCAGATGTTTCAGATAGCATGGAAGTAGAAATAGAATTATGGATTTCTCTTTTATTCGTTAACCGAGGACATAAATATCCACCCTGGACGAAAGTCGATTCTAGAGAAACCACACCCTGTGGGTTAGACATTTGCGTCGCATTCGGTTCGGGTTGGGTCGACGCTTTAAGTCCAACCTCGACGTAGCTCGGAAACAGGTTTGACTTTTTTAAAATTAGTCGAGCGTGGAAAATGTCGCTGTACCAATTACAAGCGTCCCTGAAGAGGGTCCATGGGACCTAGAATTTTAATGGACGCTTAAGGGACGTTTACGTTAAAAATATATCTAACAGAGTATCAATGTCTTTATTTAACGTTAGCACGTAAATATTCCTACTTTTTTCTCTCCTTAAAATTATATCCAACATTCTTTAAATAAATTATTTTTGAGCATTTAGTTTTCTACATAATAAAATTGATTGTTAAGGTTATCTACCTACGTAGGAGTGTTAAAACCACTTAGTTTTTTTAATTATAGAATTTTCTGAAAATCAATACTCGATACATTTGTTAACCTTCAATTTCATTCTTAAGATAACCAACAGAAATTAATATTCCTCAATCTTCTTTTCGTACACCCGCTATACGAGTTGAACAGTGATCGGAGATATCGTTGGTGGGGTGGATTCCGGCTGATCCGAGAAACCGAGTAGCAGCGATGGGGAGAAACGTAATGCAAATGGTGGGGATCGGTATTCGAGGTTGTTCATCGGTTGTTCGGTCGTAGCGGTGGGAAGACTCGTTCCTACAGGATATCGCGTACAAACATGGAATGGAGGGGAAAGTTTGGTATGGTGGGGCGTAGAATCTGCGCGACTGAACAACTGGTTCAGTGCGCGGTACGTCCCATCCAGAAACCATGAGTACCGTTTCATCAACGTGGTCCATTGTTATGCGTTCGAAAAGTAATAGCGGAGTACATTGTTGGCGACACGCGGTCGCGCACCTCTTCCTTTTGTGATTCACGTTTTCGTTGACGTGTTCCAACATCTCTGACAAATTTCTATTTCTCCCGCGTCGATCCGCCGACGATAGTTTGAAAAACACTCACCCTTCTGGCATCGCGATACCCCATTTCGATACCTTTCTTTCTCCTCCTTTTCTCATCTCTCTTCTTCTCCTCTCTTTACCACGTTATTTTTTTTTTTTTTTTTTGTTCTGTCGCGTCTTTGATTATCGGCCATTCTGCCTGCCATTCTACGCCCTTCTCGACGAAAACCAAGTGTCCGATAAGCTTCGTTTGTTCTTTCGAGTGGCTGCAAGTGATGACGACATGGAGAACGATAGTTGGACGATAACAGACATTTAAGACAGTTCACCGTAACGTGTAATGTAGGCTTACGAAGCAGATAACGTGCAGGTTTGGTCTCTTCGTCGATTGGTTCTTGTTTTTTTTCTTTTCGAGGAGTGGTCGGGGCAGAAGTGTGAGTGAGAAACACGTTGTTTGCAGTGATACGTCGGTCTCGCTGCGATCTCCTCGGGATATTGACGTTCGACTGTTTGACACGTGGTTCGATGGTTCGTCCAGCAACTGAAGGCTGAGGTAATCATTCCAAAATAGTAATTCTGTCTTTAAAATGTGAAACGTTTAACATTTAAACACTTTGTATGAATTTTTACAACACTGTTGAATTTTTCTTACAAGTTCGCCGTACAGATAGGTACACATAAACGTTCTTGTGTACGTAGATAGTAACTTTCTCTCACGGTTATGTACCGCGGTAAGAGCAAACGGATAGCGATGTTGTTTCACACTGGAGGTGTTAACGTGGAAACAATAAGTTGCCGTGCAAGAACTGGTCAGACTGGTGACAAACGTCCAGGGGACGATCTCGCCGGTTGCTCCGCGTGTACGCGCCACGTGTCTCTCTTTCATCGCATGTAATCGTATCATTAACGGACTCACTGTTGATAATTTCGACGAAGGTGCGAATTCTAACGCCAACGCCGCCGGATGTGACCGCGTGCGGCTAGCAAGAAAGAAAATTGACCGATCCCAGGCATCGCGCGTCGCTGCACCTCTTGCGTTAGACTTTCTCATCGGAGTGTTTGCTCTAACAATTAGGCAACAGATAGGATAGAGTCACTGTGTAAACCGGCGTCGTCGAATCTCTACACATAACGGAACGTGCTTTTTCTTCGATTGTCATGACATTTCTTATCCGTCGAAAAATGCAAACTTCTCGATGATTTTTCGCGATGTCAAGTATATTTCTCGATTCCTTCCAGTCGTTTTATCGTGGAAGAAACACTTTGTTTATTTAGTTTATTTATCCTTCATTTCTCGATATTTCCAAGAATAGAGTTAACGAGTTGGGATTATTTCTAATTTTTCATTTGGAATATTACTTTATCAGGTATTTTTTAGTATTGTTGGTGACAAACGGTCACGCTACCTATCCTGATAAAGCGAAAATGATCGTACTACTACGAAGTAAATTAGGTGTACACGGTATAACATTGATGAATACGAGCACGCAACGCTACCAGGTTGTACAATCACGTCTCATATAGTAGGTAATACCTACAACTATCAGCGATGAAACGAAACACGATTCTCAAGTTTCGCAAAGTGTATCTTGCATTTAGATGTTACTTTCATTGTGGAAACCTACTCTCGAGCAAAGTTAAACTTTTGTTTCTCCAATTGTACTTTCAATTTTTTTTTTATAGGTAAATGTTTAAAGAACGAATCGAATCTCTGTTCATGTTCCATTGCTTTAATTCTGTCTACAAAAATATAAATTCTTTTAACTTTCGTTGAACTTCAAATATAGATTTGTTATTTTATTAATAATGTTCCGAAATATAATCTAATTCAGAAGTTATGAATCATAGTAAGTCACGCTTTGGTTCGACGATGTCAATTGTGCATATTGTATAAATAGACTGCCAATCATCGATGAATTCTATCATTGATTTGTAACCGAGCAGTCTACTCGGTCTTCGATAACAATTAATCGATGTGAAACGAAAAATGTTATCTCTTGACCCTCCTTTGAAATTATCATATTGATTTGAATCCGAAATTGTATAGCCACATGACGGCAAGCCCTTTGTCTTTGTACATCTCGACAAAGCATTACCTACTTACCTTATTTTTTCTCTTCTTTTTTTGAGCGCTTGCACAATCCAAGTGGAACATTTAAACGAGAATACATGAAATCTTTATTGCGTACGGCAATAAATGATATAACGTGTCGGAAATTATCTTCGATCGTTCCGCGCCAGACTGTCTGGTGCGTCAGCTTTGCTTCATTTCTACGGCTAGACGTCTGTAGATAATTTGTTTCTTTCGCGAGCACTCGTGCATTTTAAAATGTCTGAATTATATTTTAAAGTTTGTTAATTGGGAATATTGGGATGGTGATATCGGGAATTATTAAAATTAGGAATGGGAATTTTTAACGCAAGATTTTGAGATAATTTTTAATTTTTCTGAGGTTTTGATCGGATGATATTTGATTACGAGTAGATATAGTTATTTTGGCACAGGAAGAACATTGTTAATCTTTTAAAGGGGCTATGAAAATGATGATTCTTTCACTTCCGTTCTGTCCAAATAGTCCAAATTATCTTTTGACATTGGACCTCTTAATTATTGTAGGAACCAGCATTTTTTCTCATAAAAGACCTACCACTGGGACCAGAGTGTATCTAATTAAACTTTCAGTTAAATGGTTAAACGAAACTGAACTTGATGTCCATTTCACGATGTAGAAGGTCGAATATTTTTATCTATATGTTCTGTAAGAACATAATTCCCTACTATTAAGATAGATAACTTAAAAAAAATTGGTTTGTTTCGTGGACCGTATCCTGTTCCTTTTATTTATTTTATTACATATTTGTGCGTGATATAAAAAATTCGACATATACTCGTCATACATAATAAAATAAATAGAGAAAAAGATAGTCTTTCAGTCGAACGATAATGAATTGCTTATATTTGCTTTTGATCTCTTACTAATTTAAAATTATCCGCGTCGTGTCCGAATAACGCGACTGGGACCGGTTCACACGAACCTTCTACTTATCAGAGAGAAAACAAATAAGCCTAATTTAAATGTGTTCCTAGCTCGTTAACGGGATTAAGAACTACTCTGGAGGAACGGTTTATACGACGGTGTAACAAGGATAGCAAAACGATTTGTTTATTTGCACATTTTTCCGACATTAAGTGGTAAAATGATTTGTGTACGCAAGCGGCGCACGCGACCGCGCGTTACGCCGGCTGGTTTGGTAATATATTTGTAGCTTCAATCTCCTATAGGGTCATTCGTGAGGATTTAAAGTCAATAATCTCGTTACAACTCACTACCGTTCACTTTTAAGAGAACAGTATACATAACTTGGTGGTAAGAGACACGATAAACCTTAAGTGTCGGTTTGCACGGTAATTCCTTCGTCCGTAACCATTATGAACGGTCGTTATCACATTACCTATTGACCTTATGAACAGGTGAACGATGATTCTTGTTTCTCGTCTCGCGAAACTCGAGAGTGTCGCATAAATGAAACTACGTTCCGTTTGGGGATCGTGTCAATCTTTCATTTTTTAAACGATGAATCTCTTTTTTGATACAGTTTTAAACGTAATATAATAATTTAAGACGCTTTCGTAGCGATATTTAACTCGATCTGTTTACTGTAATAGTGAGTGAAAGAATCTTTATTAGTGATGTTTTATTGGTAATCTGTTATTAGGTTAAGGACGCGCATAAGAACGAATTAAAAATTGGTTTCTGTCGTCTCAGATGAACTTGTTGTTTATTCTTAATTATTCTTGTTATACATAGAATGTATATTTATTGGTTAAATAGTTACGGTTTTCCGGAAACATCGTGAATGAATTAAGTATTGACTGAGCAAATGCAACAGCCGATACTAAAAATTTACGACTGTTTCCTTTGCGTTTAGGATGCACAAATCACTCAGTTTGTGCAAAGATCTTACAATTTTTATGACAGACAACAAACAGGTATATCTGATTTACCTTACTGAAGTTCACGAGTTTACGGAATGTGCATCTGTGCTTTTTAATGATATACCTAATCGTTTTGTTAATTGCTCGTAAATTATATGTGAGGCTACACATAACGTATACTGTGAAATAGAGTTTCTGAATGAAACAAGATGTTTCCTTAAACGATAATATAATTACTACGCTAATAATTTTTTACTTTTATTAATAATTTGTTTCATAGAAATCTATTTTTCAAATTACTGCTATAATATCAAGACAAGATTTATAAAAAATTATATCGTCATTCTCATACGGAAATATTTACTGCATCAGTCGATTCGATTTGTTTTCTACAACGAAGAAACGATTGGAAGTCCAAGTAGTTGTATTCAAGGCAACGGCCATTTTGAAATCCATGATGGCCGCCTTTATTTTTCGTATGGCAGAGCTTAGGTGTATGGAAGTCCTGCCAATAGCTTTCACGATGGTTCCGTTATCCATCCCTCCTTGTGACCTATCATTTCTTCTCACTCTTACTTTCCTTTCGTCCAACTATTCTACAGGATAAAAAAAGAGGCATCCGAAAGGAATTCAGTTCTAATTGATTGTTTTGGATTCAATACAATGTTAAATATAAGAACGCTGATTGGCCGAAAGTGTCACATAAACAAACAAACTTGTGTAGCACAGTATAACTGTGAATGAGAGAGAGGGTTGCTACTTCCCCACCATTAGAATCAGACGCGGCGGCCATCATGGATCATCTGCGCGCGCATACGACGCTCTTTGATGTGCCGCCCATTCTGTGGTGGAAGGATTACGATTAGAACTTTTAGCAGAAGAGTTTTTATTATTTAAAACTTTTTACTTTTCAAAAACACTGTTTTAACAATCTTAGTCTAAAGTTTGGTGAGCAAGAAAATAAATAAAATAATGTAGGAAATTTTTGTATTAAATTTGTGGTTATATAGTTTATTGTAATTTCACTAATTTTTACTGTGTTGCATTATATGTAATCAATTAAGTATAAATCATCATCATTCAGACTTTAATTTTTTATTTTGTATTATATTATGAAAGCAGTTTCCTCAATTAGTTACAGTAGGTAATTTTTTTAATGGATACGTAACATGATCGATATAGTAGGTTACTGAAGTATCAATACTGTGGCATGCAGATATCACAGAGATGTCTATTGTAATATAATTCGATCTTTTTTTTTATATGATTGATATGTTTTAATGAATTTAACGTTGTTCTACTTAATTTTTATTTAAACTTGATCTTGCAATAAAAAATTCACTTTTCGTTGATTATATTAGATTATAAACATAAAGAAAATTTATATACTTTAAAAAGAATTTATTTCAGACTGAACTTTCCAATTATTTACGAATTCATATATATGCATATAATAATGTCACGTATATTCGAAAATTTCAATTTCTTGGCTTCCTTATTTAAAATTTCTCTACAGTTGTAAAAGTTATTGTAATTTTTATTAATTGACAGTGGTAAAACAGAAAAAATTTTCTTAATTTTCACCAACTTTCCGCCAGTTAAAGATACCGGCAACAAAGTTGGAGAAGGTTGGATCAAATTCCGCTAGGAGTGCTGCGGGAGAACTATATTGATTTTTATAAATCAATATAAAAAAGGTTTACCTTTTTATTTACATATATTTTCAATATCAAATTTATTATGATGCATTCTTTTATACATTAAATTATCTATTACTAATGTAACTAACTTATAGAACTATAAAAATTATTTTGGCGTAAAATTCGTTTAACCAACATCTGAAGTATTTAATCCCATGATCGAGTGCTTTCAAAACGGTTTTTTTTTTTTTTTTTTTAGTAACGTTCGCATCGATTATGAAACATTGTGACCGTGGAAAAGTGAAGGAGGGATAACGACAAGGAATCATATAGGTGCTCGTTTATTTTTCCGTCGTGACATCTCGAAATCGTTCCGTCGATTACAACGTGACAGGTTGATGATTAGTGTCGCGAACGTAACACGAAATAAATATGTTCTAATCGTGCAATGTCTTTCGAGAAATATATTATAATTAAAATATTCCGACTGGAATGTCATATACGGTCCATGAACCAGCTCAATCTAGTTGTTGGAACATTCTCCATTTACCTTTTACAATAAATGTCTTTCCGACATTTCATTTTACATAATTTTGAATATTATAGGCATGCGTGCATTGTTACATTTTCAAATCCATAGTCATATTTCCATTTTTTGAATTATAATTTAGTTTCGAAAACTAAATTACTCTGCGAGTTAAACTATATATGTTGGGGTAAAGAACGTAGATGCAATTGTTTGAATTACTAAATACGTCTACTGATATATTTAATCTTATTAAATTATAATATTAAATATATTCAAGCTCCCAACTCTGCGTATTTTTCTTAATTTTGAAATTCTTCCTATAAGAAAATTCTTTTAATTTGGATTCGTGTAAATTCTGAAAACAAAGCCTAATTATTTTATATGACTCAGCGAACAATTCGGGACAATTCTCGTTCTTGATGGCACTATGCAAGTTTCGAGAATTTAAAATGCACCGCGTCACTTCCCATAACTTTCCACCCTATTTCATACTACGGCAGTCTGGCTACGTGTTTAAGATCGGCATTCACTACGTGCATACTATATACGAAAGTAAAGAGTAGCGGCCATCGATTTCTGCTTACTTTAGAAACGCATGCGCGGTTATGGCTCTCCTCCATTCGTGATCTTGATGTCCTCGTCTTGGCAGCTTCCTTTCCAACTAGACGATCGTTCGAGGAACTTGCACCTGCTTCGGAATAAATTATTTCTGATCGGACAGTTTCTCTAATAAACGATTTCTATGCACAGTTTATCCCTTGGTCGTACACAGGTAGTAAATAATGCACAGTTATTCTTAGGTACTGAAAAGAATCCTTATGTTCAAAGATAAAGATTTTTATGAAACTTTTTATTACTAGATTTCAATCTCTCTTTATCGGTTGATTGTTAGTAACTTGAGATAATTTAGAATTACAAAATTTGAAAAGAGCGTATTGAACTGCTGACTGACTCAAGTGTCCAATGCAACAATTTGGTCAAACTGTAAATCGATTCACCAGAAAAATTTAGATTAACATTTTTTTAAAACTTAATTTTCTTCAAACAGATATTGTATACAATAATTTACCAATGCAATATCAAAATGTTTTCTGTCCAAATAATAATAGAGAAAATTTTACCCACGAGGGTTGAAAATTTTAGACACTTTATTTAATCTGGAGAACCCGTTCCCAACGACTGGATAACAGTAATACCGTTTCCCTGCTATTCGGTCGTTCCCATTATCTGGCCATCTTTATTCACCCTCATAGCCACGCGGATCCTATCGTGGTCGAATAGCAGCGAATAGAAGGGGACCGTTGACTGTCGGGAAGAGGACAAACAGAAGAGAGTAGTAGGTTGAGGAGAGTTTTATGAACGTGCACAAATCTCTTCGTCAGGCACTCGCAGCATCCACGATCCGTATAAGGGGTTGGGAATTGCTGGGCGGGTTTCTCAGTTGTTCCGTGATCAGAAAGGGGTGGGACAAGGAAGTTGGATGGCACACAAATGAGGCAGCTTGATTCCAATTATTCAGTAAATTAAATACGATGGGGGTTTGCCTTTACGGGCGTTCCCGCGAGTTCCAGCGTTATTCTACGGAAGGGTGGATTTATTCACGACGGGCTGATAGACAGCGATGGAAAAGAGAAGAGGAGGGAATAAGACAGAGGGAAAGGGTTAAAATCACACGATACCATCGTGTCGTATAACAAGAGCTCGCTGCGCGAGTTCCCCTACGTTATCTACAGTTGATACCCTCTTTTGAGGGTGGATGAGCAGAGGATCCGCGATATTTTCGGTGAAACAACCAGCTCGATTCCTTCGATCGCGATTCGCGCTACGTGTAACCGGAGCCACGAGGCTTTAAAGTTAAATGCCACTTGCCCGGAGGGCTCTGTCCCCGTTTCTTCCATGCAAGTTTCAATCAACCTGCATGGTTCGAAGAGTTTTAAATGAGAGCTTTTTGGAATAGTAAAACTATTGAAACTCGCAGAGCTTTCAACTTACAAGTATTTTAATTTTCATGTTTTTATCATACTGACTTTTTTATTCCGGTTTTATTAACGGCACAGAAGTCACGCGAAAATTTTGGAGGAAGTTCTCTCATTTGCTTTCTTAGTTAGATAATGCTTACTGATGCGTGGTACCAATTTTTTGGTACAAATGTCCCATCTTTTAATCTTAAACGATTAAAATAACTGAAATACATAACTTCGGTCATAACTTCGGTCATTTGATATCATCACGTTCAATGATCGAAAATAATCCTACTTTTGTGTATTTTATTAAAATAAAATTTTCCTGCAACTTGAGACTTTTTTTTTGTCATGAAAACTCGTTCCTCAAAGAGTTAAAAACTATTTCGAAGACGTCCATTTATAGAACGTTGATTATGAAAAATCCAGTTATTTGTCATATCCTATCGATATGCTCATTTCTATGTGAACGAGCACCAGTTCGCTGACGTCTTTGTTCGATTATACAGAAGTTTCTTGGATCACCGGTTACCGGCTTTAATTCGTATTTTCTTTGGGGACTGCGCTTCGCCTTTTACGACCACGTATTTCTCCTCCCTATCTTACGGTTAGAGACTAGCCGAGTTTTCCCCTTTCCTCCCTTTTCTCCTTCCCCATCCGTCTGTTTTCTCCGCTCCTACGTTTTCTTTTTCTCCTCTTTCTTCTCCTCTCTTTTTTCTCTTGGTCACGATTCCTCTCCCTCCCTTTCTTCCTCGCTCTCTCTCTCTCTCTTTTTTTCTCCGCCGCGTTTCGTTCAACGCTCGCTCCACCTTCTCTCATCCCTGACGTTCTTTTTCGGTTCCACCCAAGTTCTTTTCGTCTTTATACCTTCCCCCGTACCGAACGATTCCAAGATCAGGTATCTGGACGAAGGTAAGGTTGGCTGACTGTGCGTGGAAGGGGTTGAAGATGCGAACGGGTTACGAATACGATTCGAATGTTGTTTAGATGCACCGCGCGATGCTGTTATCTCTGTGCCGATATTTTTTGTACACTGTGATCCAATACTGGTAGAAGTGGAATTGGAAACATTCTACGGCTCAAAATCGATTAACTCTTCATCTTTTTGCCTATTTGTTATCGACAATAATACTGATGTTGGAAAATAATCCGACATTTTAAAGAGTATATATCTCAAATTTTTTTGTACAAGACACGTCCCATTGAAAAGGATATGGAGGCAAACTAAAACCTTGGTGCAGATATCATGAAACCTAGGAATCGATGCATGCATCGTAGCGTGTTTCGTCGTAGCGTGTATAGGGAACTTTACGGAAATCGTGCAAAGATCATTGCGTACGAGAGGAACAGGAAACGAGGCGGGGCCAATAGTTATAAAATATGACCTAAAAGCGGAGACAGTATTCCGGTTGCTACGTCCGGAGGGTGTGTTTACCGACCTAAGTTTTCACGTGATTGTATTCACATGGCATTTTGGTCCATTGCGTTTTCTACAGGGGAATTTATCTTCGGTGTCGGATAGTTCGTGGATAGGATAGGGATCCTGAGGGTGCAAGAAAGAAATTTATAATCCATAACGTTTCCGGTTTGTCGACGAAAACTGAGAAGTAACTGCGTCTTGTTTCAGCAATGGCTGATGAAATATCTTTCGAACAATAATATCGTTGATAATAGAAGATTCAGATTAAAATTAAATTACGCGTATGGTATCGATTCAGATATAAAATATGAAGAAGAAAGCAAAAGATTGAGGATAAATAAGTTGATAATAATTAGACTATGGATTTTTATGCAAACATATATTTTTATGAATAAAAATATGTTTATTTTGCATATTTTATGCATCCTTTTAATATCACATAAATGCATAAAAATCGGTTGTCTAATAATTCATATGTAACATACGAATCTCTTATAATAATAAACATTTTATACGAATGAATTGAGATAATTAATACTTTATGAATGTTATACACCCGTCTATACAAATATTAAATTTCATCAAATAGAGACAAGTATTACAGGAAATTTTTAATATTTGTAGCAATAAAAATCGTATCATTTAAATTGTTAAAAAAATTTACGAACCATCGAAATCTGTGGTAGAACCATCGTTGTCAAAGTTTTCGAAAAATTTTCGAACCTTGGTTTAAGTTCAGTCACGAGGCGAATGAGCGTACATATAAGAGGAACGTTCACCAGGGTTTCGTTACCGGTCGAACGATAAACACTCAGATTATTTCTTTTACGTTGCATCTTCGCGGATAGGCTGGCTCTCAGCCTGAAGATACGTTGCATTCCAACAGACATCCAGCTTGTGTGTAGCAATACAAATGCGACAGGAACCAGACTTGGCACCATCGTATATTCGAAAGGATATCTCCGAGTTTGTACGCTTATATCGGTTGTTATACGCCCACAAATCGACCTACGTGTGTACACGCGAGCGTGGAGTGCTTTTTAGATTAAAATACGCGCTGTGCCGCAGATAAGACGAGGTTTTGGTAGGCTCGCTTGGTCACGGAGAACCTGATTCATTGGCTGTCGTCTGATTTTTCTTTTTCTTCATCCCCAGTGGCCTCGAGTCAAGGAACACCGCATTCGTCACAACGCGTTTTTCTTCTTCCGAACTGATATCGAGATTATTCCGTGAATCTTTGTCTGTTCTTCGTTCTGTTTGCTATTTTATGCACCTTCCGGCTTGCCTAAGAAGTTATCGTGTTCTCAATCGGTTTGCCCAACGAGTTACTGAGACGTTTAAACGCTGCAGGTGTTTGGTCAGCGACAGAAGATAGGTAAATGTTTGGTTAGCGAAAGGTGACGTTGAAAAACCCGAAGTTAAAACAAGTGGGAGTCCGAAAAGAGGAAGGAACAAAAGTGTGCTGCCAGTTTCTGGAAAATTCACAGCGGATTTTTAGTGGAGCCGTCAAAGTACGTCAAAGGACATCGTGGTCGAGGATTCGTCGGACGCTGGCGGAAACGAGATCGCGGAATCTCATGGTGTTCGCCACATCGCGTCGGTTCACGACCGCACACGTAGCAGCGCATCCCCATTTCGAGTATTTCCATACTTTTATCACCGACGGTCTCTCGGATTTTTCGAATATTCCATCAACGTACAGAGGTCGTATACTACGAACTGAGAATGTGTATGTGGTACGAAGGTTGCCGAGCGTGCCTCGCATGCTACCGATTTTTCTCCGTCCTTTAGTCCTACCCCGAGTAAAAGCGAGCTATCCGAAGAGATCCTTGCTCCGCGGCCTTCTTGTCACCAAAATCCTCCCTCTTGATTCTTTCTTCCTTTAATGCCGAATCCATCGTTCTCTTCATAATTTTTCTTCCCTCTTCCTCCATTTCTTTTTCTCTTTTTACACGTTTTTTTTTTATTTTTAAACAGGCAAGATTAGAGTTTGCAAGAGGATCAAACGAATCTATTGTTGTTTCATTTGATTTTTAGGCGTTATTTTTCTTGTCGTTGAATGAAAAATGAGGGAGGAATTGGAAAATTAGACGATGTCTTCATTCTTTGTTTCCTCTCTCTGTCTATTGAATTTTGAATAGAGTAGATTGACAACTATGACTAGTTCTTACAGGTATGACAGGATCATTTTATTCATCTCTCATCTCTTATTTAGAGTCACGTTATAACAATGAATAAATAGATGTAAAAACTTTCGAATAAAAATAGATATAACACTATCTTTTTTAATTTTTCTTGCAACAGATCATTCTCAAATTTTTCATTCAATCGATTCTTCTGTTAATCAGTGTTTGATACATTGAAATTCTCATGATCAAAGAGCTCCATTGTGGAACTAAAATCGTGACAAAGGACGATACCAAAGCGTTCCGTCGGCGCGGCAGAAGAGTTTCGATTACCGACGGGAAAATTTCTCTGAACACGGGTTTCGTTCCGAATATATCCCCTTCGAAGGTCAAACAGACAACCGAAACGTAGCCTAATGTCCACCCAATTTTTTTCCCCTCCACAAAGGGTCTTCTTCCGCCAATACTCCAATTTTTTTCTAAACGTTCGACATTAACCGAGACTAACAGAAATCCAAGGCCGTATCGTAACGATCTCCTTTGATTTTTTTTTTTTTCCCTTCCACGTCTCGGTACGTATTTCGTGTCCTGCGAACCGAAGTCTGCTCAGTTTTCATCTCGTCGTCACGAAGAACTGACGCGTCCGCGAGTCGATCCAAATCCAGATAAAACTGACGAAACAGTTTTACGTCTTGAATCTATCGTGAGTTATCCGACGGATGACTGCTGCGCCATTTTATTTCCTTCGTGTTTGGACTCGCAGCAATGGCGATTCAGTCCGAGAAAATTTTTATTCAAAGATACAATTTCTTGAGAATATTCGTGAGTATTCAAATTTTTTTCTCGTCGATCGTCACAAGACACTCGTGTTATTTTTAATATTATCTGCTCGGAAAATTTTATGTAATTTACATATCTTGAGTGATCTTTCTTATTTGAACACTTTTTCGCTAATCACGAAACACTCGTGTTGTTTTTAATAGCGGAGAAATAAGAAATCGTTGTTTCAGAAAGTTGGAACGTATCTACTCTAGCTAGTTTTTATCCTTCCACTTAATTTTTATGCAATAGGAGGCTAGCTATCTAAAATTTTTTGCGCCTCTCCATCAACATTGGGTGATTAAGGTGAATTAAGATAATGACTGTGTTACCTCATCGTCATTAGTCTTATATTTTCTCTTTGGAGTATTAACACACATCATCAAGTAACAGCAAGTGGAACGTAGCAGATCAATAAATAATTATCAATAATTATAACCAATTAATTCACTTTATATCTACTTATTCCACGATCAATCGCGATCAAATAAATGCAATTATAGGTACATAAACTTACTACATAGACTTGATTATCTATTCTCTTTTTATGCACAATTGCTGAATAGGTATATGCGGATGTCTATATCTATTATAAGTACTTGATACTGATTCTTTTACCACCAAAATTCCTCACGCGATTTTGTTTCCGTCTCTTTCCGTCATTAGCCTTTTTGGCCCTTTTTTGTCGATATTAAAGCAGTAATAGTTTGTGTCTTTTTTGTATTTTTTACGTCATTATAATAAAAACAAATTACTCTGCATTGTGCACAAGAGTCTTTGTAACTTAAATAAGAATCTCATACTAACAGATTGGAGATGAATAATTCGCTGGTTATTACCATTCTTGCTCGATGATTGCTATTTAAATCAGTCTTAATTATTCACTGCTGTTAGGTACATATATCGAGTTTGATTAGATATTTAGATGTTCAGGTATTGTAGATATATTATATTTGATAATCCAATCAATTGAACAGTTCGAAATTTAATGGATAATTTGTAGAAGAATTGAAACTTAAGCTGGTGTCGAAAGTAAACTTCGTTTTAAATGCAGTTCTTGTTAAATATCCATGATTCATGACAGCGTATATGTGTTTGAGATTGAGAAACAAACTGTCTGAGAAAGGTTTCCATTGAAATCTAATAATTGGTCACTCGTTCCATGCAGGTTTCCCCATGTGGCGAAGAAGAGTTACCGCTGTTCGTTCATCCCCCCACCCACGTTCGATCAAAGGTGAGGTATTATAAAGAATAATTCATAACAGAAGAAAGATTTGCAACGGAACTCTAGTCAAACGAGTATCGTCTAACGAACATGATCGCGATCTTGTAACGAGTGAAAAATCATTTCTCTTTCGCGCGCACGAAATTGATTCGTTCTTCGAAAAATCAACGAAGTGTATATACCTACTAGTTTCGATGATACAAATTTTATACTTTAATCGTTTTTAGTAGTTCCAGTGATAACAGGTTCCCAGGTAGATAAAGTTAATTGAAATCTCGATGATTGGCCTTACGTAAGAAATTTCAATTTTAGTTCTCGCGTGTCATTTATTCATTTGTTAAGAGACTCCCGGTAGATAAAGTTAATTGAAATCTCGATTATGACGGACCTTGCGTTTCGATTTTAATTCTCGCGGTTTCGCCGTCCGCGTCGTTTGTTAAATGCAAATTTGTCGACGTGATTCGACGTAAATCTGTTTCGACGTAAGCGTACTGCTCGACTGACTCATGCATTACGTTGTCCGGCATGATTAACACACGCGTATCATAAAATTCTAGCGGCGTGCTCGCGCGACGATAATGTTCGCGACCGCCTGTTCTTCGTCGCGTTCTCTTCCGATGGTTTGATTCTCTTGCTTCTCTTTGAGCCAAACTTCTTTTACTCAAACGCACAGTTAATGATGTGTGCAATTTTTGATGTCAAAGATTTTTTAAAAATATCAAAAATTCTTTCTTTGGTAGGAATGAAGATTAAGCGAGATTAACTTTTAATTTATTGGACCATTGGGATCCGCAAGACTTTATACTAAATTATTTTAGTAATTTATTTTAATTTCTTATTCATTCCAAATTTTAGCTATCTAATATAGTTTCAAACAATTGAGCCATAATTTAGGTAAATATTTAAATTAAGATCATTTGACAAAGATTATCCATTTCGTAACCGCAAGAGAGTATGTTTTGCATATTCGATTGGATAAAAATATCCGCGAATCGCGTCCAATTCTGAACAGATTCTAACTCATGTACAACATTCGCAGTTTCAGCAAATCGAAGCGATATGTTTTCGTACTGTTCTGTACTTCTCAATTGTTTATTAAATTTGCATTTTATTAACCGTGACCAATGATGGAGATATTAACAGGATATTCACACGTGGCTGTTTCGATGGTGCCGTGACCTTTATGCAGCCTCTGCGTCTTATTGTTAATTCATTCAATACACGCTCGATCTTCTCGTATTTTCTTCGTTTCGTTATTTCGTTTCAGGGCTTTCTCTGCTCACGTTCTCACCGTTTCAATTTGATTCCCGAGTTTCGTCGCGCGTTCGTATCGAATAATTTAAAATTCCCGACTTGAGCAACGAATATTTACACTCATCGCCTAATTTGAGCTTACGTTATTTGAAATTAATCAAGGCCGCCATGTTTGTTGCTATTCCTTAACAGGATAGACGATATTTTAAGTGTCAAGCTTTTAAATATTAAAGCTACTTGAGGTATCGTTCACTCTGCGAAAGAGTGGCAGTCAAAATGGTTGGCGTTTCGTGGCGGGAGTAAAATAGAAGGAAGTCAGTTCTCCAAGCATTTGCAGAGATCCGAAGGAGGACTCAGTCCCTCTTCGAGGCTGAAGGAATGGAAGAAACAGGTTCGCGAAATCGAACACATGTGCCTACCCGTAAATTTGTAGGGTCACACCTTCTAGGGTTTAGGGATTCAAATAAGGGCTGCTGGAATATGGTATTAGTCAGTGCGTTAGACTCTGTGTCGGCGCAAGGTTGTGTCATGCGTCGGGATTTCATCTACATTACCTCTTTGCACTCGAAGGTGCATAGAACGAGTAAATAGTGAATAGAATATAGACTTGCATTTCTATTTGTGGCAATGCAATCGAAAGAGCTCTCGTGACATTTCGAGATTGTGTATCCAGGCTTGAAGAAACAACGAGTCAGCTAACGATGTCTCATAATGGAAAAGCTGAGAGCAAAGGTAAAAGATGTTATGCATGTAAAAGATGTTATACAATAATAACTGTTAATCGATCGTGGTGATTTTAACCTTTGACGAAAGTCCTTTTACAATTCTCACGGCATTTGTTATTCGATTTCTTGTCACGATAAATCACAAAGCTATAATTAACTAAAGTATCTGGCTGATGGGTCAAACTCGTACAACAGCAAGCATTTAACTTCTTCTTTCTATCGACAATCGTCCGTAATCGAAGTTAAAGGTTGAAACTATATATTTTACAGTAGATACAGAAAGTATTTGCGTCATACCATTTACATATTAATCAATTAGGTTCAAGTATTATCAGATTAAATTAAAGTTTCGTAAATACCTTCTTTCGAGCGATTTTTCAGTGGTAACTGTGAATGAATTTTCTCAAAGTTGCTCGAGATCGTTGTACAAATTAATGGACAAGGGGAAAGAAGGAAGATTCCATGGATAAATATTTGTTTACCCTTAAATCATGGCGACCTGCACGGGGACGTCGTAATATCATCGAGGTAGTTGGAAAGTACCGTGATAAGCTGACGTGGTTTATTTATAGCCAAGTCATATTTTCTTCCCTCCTCGATGTCAGATTCATTAAATTAATCCGAGGCTCTCCGGCGGTGCTATGACGCATCGTCGTATTATCCGCGTCACAAAAGCGCGCGCGTCTTGAAGAATCCCGCGAAGTCACTCCGCGCCGCAAGAAAATTGTTTCCCATAAACGTATCGTTATCGATCGTCGTCGACGATGCAATTATCCAGGACTCATTCGGGACGAATGAACGCCAAGTTAATAATAATAATAAAATAAAACGGAAATGAGGATTCGTACAATTTGCATGTTCACTCTGAAGCTAGGTTCCAGGTTCACGGACTGCGATTGCTGAATTACCGATTTGTTACACGCGTTGCGTCGTAAAATCGACTGGAAAAAATGTACTGGCCCGCAGCCAGTGTTTGGTATTTACGAGCTAACGTGCGCGTGATTGTACAAAATCCCGGTTTCACGTACGCTGTGGATTACATTTTTCTTCGTTGGTGGAACACCGTGTATCGTTTGATTTTCGGAGAACTGTTATCGTAATTCTTCTTTCGTCTTCTAGTATTCTTTTTGACATACACGATATTTTCACTTTTGTCTTCTTCTCCGACACACGCACGTGAGAATTTGAAAATGTGCTGATTCGCGATTTCCACGGTTCGCGAATAGAGAAATCAGATTGAGGGCAGAGTTGTTTGCGTGGCAGAGACAAGATTTGCAAATTTTCTCGTGCGTGCATGCACGCGCAAGAGAGAGAAGAGAGAAGAGAAAATGTCGAGAATCGCCAACCGTTATTTACAGCCGCGTGCACGCGTGAGAGACGTTCGTTTTATAAGGCGATAAAGACGAAACTCGAGGTGCGTTGTCGCCGTGTGAGAAAAGGGTGGATAGAGGGTAGAAGTAGTCGAAACGTGCGACTCCTCGATGATTCTTCTTCAAGTGAAATTTATCATTAGCAGGCACTGATACGAATGATCAAATCCATATTTTATAATGATACTGACAATGAGTATAATAGTAATGATCATCGTACTGGTATAATAATACATAGCTATTGAACGTGTATTCTACTTTGAACATTATCTATAAATATTATGAATTTACACATTAATGAAGATCATAGAAGAGGAATACGATGAACGAATTTTTTTTCCTTTTGAAAAGGAATATTTTTTTCTCGTAGTTACGTATCACATTGCCCCTTTCTTTTTAAAACTTTATTCTTCCGTTCAAACTGCGAGCCATCTTCGCCGCACAGGTCGAGACGTCTTATTCGAAACAATGTTTCTCACCAGCTCGTAAATCCTCATTTCAAATCCCAAAACTCATATAAAATTTCGCTGTGTCAGAATCTAAACCCTTTTTGCTAGTCGTTCCTTTTGCTCGACCCTCGGCACGACCTTCGTTTCGATTTCACGACTCTCTCTCTGGCCAGCGTCGTCCATTTTGCTCCGTTTCCCTTCTGATATATCGTTTCTGCGTTGCCACGTTAGCTTTTGGAGTCTTTTACAAAACAGAAACAGCAATGAATTTACGATGAGGATTGTGAATCTTTACGCAATTTTAAATTTTTAGAAACAGATCTTACGGCTACTAAAAATTATAACGAGTACTTTGGATATTATATATTTTAAATATTACTTTATTATTTTATATATATTTTATATATTATTTTATATTTTATATAAATATCGATCTTGTAAGGAAGTCTCGATGACTGATAAGCGATTCGATGAAACGTCGCACAAGTTTTCGTTAGATCTACTTAAGAATTTGGCCGCAATTCGTTCTTTCTTTTACTTTAATGAAGGAATGAGTAGAAAAATTCGAAACAAAGGAAATCAAGTAGTCGTGGGTGATTGGACAAATGTGTTAGGAAAATGTCAGAGGCACGATGATGGATGGGGGGAAAACTTAATCTGGTTTAATGGCAAGTTCGCTGGTAATAAATACGATGGAAAAACATTCGCAAAATATATCGTAAAACAAAGTTTTACTCTCGTCGGGAGCGATATGGAGATGAAATTGATGGAATCACAACGAGGGTTGAGATTCATAGAACGAACGACTATTCAGACGGCCACTCAGATTGAGCGTAACACAATGTCCCGAATAAAATGTAGGATAATGAAACGTGCAGTTAGAGAGACACCGTTAATCGCTTACAACTGAACCGAAGCCTATAAAACATCAAGTAAAATAAATCCCCCGATTAAATTCCACTCGTAACGTCAAACCTACATACGTCTAATAAAAAAGAATCGTTCGAAGTGACAAACGAAATATGCCAGAAGGCACACCGCAAGGCGTGAAGCTGTTTAAAAAAGAGAAAGACGTTCGAACGCATCGAGTTTCGTTGACACGCGCCATGTTTCGCCGAGGAACATCTCCATCCGCGAAGAACGTTGCGCGCGAGGTGAACGTTTCATTGGAGCTCACTGTTCCGTTACGTCATGAAATCTACGATAAATCAGCCGGGTCGAAACTCCGCGACACGTGCGTCGTAATATTTAAGTTAATGACTCTGTATAATAAAATTAATGGCTTTATGATAGCCGTTTCGTGGGACAACGCGGGACTGTGGCGACGGTCGCCGAATACCCGCGATGTGAATGCGGTCTTGGCGTGCGTGTCGCGCCATTAGATTGCGAGCGTGTAAAAAGACTCTCAAAGATGGGGTGAAACTTCACTCAGATTAAAAAAGTTATTCGAATTCGAGTTATATTTGGACTGATTGTGTGGTGTTTGACTTCGAACAACACAGAATTCATTCAAATTCGCAATTGATAGATTCGCAGTCGATTTGAAGGATTTCAAGCTGTTTGAATTCAGATGGAATCCAAGCGAAGCAGGAACAAATAAATGAAGAATGAGAGTTAACGAAGTATAATGCAATATTGGAAATATTGCAAATATTGGAGAGAAAAGGATACGATCCGATGAGATTGAGACAATTGTAGTCATCAAAAACCAGAGAAGAACTGAAAGAAGAATATTGCAAATGTTCTTTTTTCGATTCATGGTTACGCAGATTAATAAACGTAACAGAAATTAAAGACGAAACAAGATCAAAAAAAGGGCTTGCTTGTCCGAATGAAATGAAAGAAACTAGGATAGAAGATCAAGATGATAGAGTGGGAAGAAACGTTCGACTCGTTTACCACGAGCAAGAGAGAATACTGTTCGAGGTAGAATCCTGATGGGGTTCGAGAGGGAGAAAGAAGAAGAAATGGATCGTGCAAGATAGAGACTGAGAGAAAGAGAGATATGCAAGAGAGGAACACGATAGTGGAAGCGAGAAGAAACGAGGGAATGGAAGAACAGAGTAAACCGACTAAACATAAGAGTAGGCTTCTCGGTAGGAGGGTTCTACTTCGATTCACGGCTGTGCGAGCCTATAAGTATGTAAATGGAGAATATTATGTCGACGCGTGTGAGTGCGCGCCCTCGAAGTTCAGGCATGGAACGGACATGGTCTCGCCGAGGAAAGTGACGAAGAAAGATCGGTGGATTGCACGCGCATGCACTCCAACATCTTTATGAACATGTTATAACAAGCTGCGGCTAATCAAAGAGCCTCCTCTCGTTTATTCCTCCTTGTTTCTTGTTTCTTCGTGCTCTCTATTGTTTCTTTTCTTACTTGGGCCGTGAACTTATTAGTCGCTGTAGTTCTAATTTCGACTCTTTCGTCGGTAAAAAATCCATGAAACTTCGACCAAACTCTCTAACTTCTGAGTTGATCCAACGTTCATTTGCAATTCTTTTAGATTAATTTATGATCTAAAAGCGTATGTTACTAGTTCAATACTGGAGTTACAAAAGGAATGTCTAATTCCTTTCTGATTTGCTTTATACCTTTTCATCGTTATGTCTGCCACCTAGGCATTACTATTTTAAAAAATTGAGCTCCTCGATATTCAAAGAATCGTATATTTCTAATGTCGTGATAAATTATTGTTTCATCCTTAATGGCGCGAACTCGCGCGTTCGAGAAACTCACGAACTCTTGGTCTTACGTGCGTGTAGACGGCAGCAAGATGGTGGACGTGGGCGTTAAGGGTGCCCTTAACGAGGGAAGTTTTCATTACGCGGACCGTTCAAAATTAAGGCGGCAAAATTACCTTGTTCCACCTCGGTTTCTTCTTACCTCGGTTTGCCCCTCTGCTGCCCTCAGTTTGCAACCTTCCGCCGCTTCTCGCATCCCTTCGTTTCCACGCAGCTTCATCTCGCAAGTCGCAAGGCAAAACGTGATGGTCGTTGCCCGATGCCCCGCTTCGTGGAAGTGGTCGCCATGTTCCCGCGCGAGGTCGCAGGAGGTTAGGGTGGTGGATGCTGGCGGAATTCCATTTCAAAGCAAAGAGGTCCCACGTGGGGGCAACACGCGATCTGCGTTGTTAGTATTCCGTGTGTCGTGTACTCGAAATACCATGGGGTGTCGTTGCTACATGCGCCACGCCACCGGGCATGTATTTTTTACGCGAGCGTCGCCTGCCTCGTTTCCCATCAGATACAAACCTTCTCCGGATAGATACGATCTTATTAAGGCAGGAATTTCTAACTGCGCGCAGTCGGCGTTGGTTCTCTCTCGGCGTGCAACGAACGTTTTTTATTGTCCGAACGATTGTTAGATTGAAACGAGATAGGCGAAGATTAGCTATTTAGATTAGACGTTCAAGGATAGAATCGAACGAAAAAATAAGGTAAAAGAAGTATTTATTACTAATATATAGGCTGCGGATTTTATGTATTCATAGGAAATTTCAGTATGTAAAAGTGCACGTAATGTACGTTGAAAAAAATTTGTAAAATATTCGAAGCACGACGCTTTTATACTTGACGTAAACAACTCTCTGTCGAAGTTTTATTCTCTTTTATCATTTGTAAAAAGTATGAATTTACATAAAAATTCGCAATCTGTTTGACTCTTTGGAGTATAATAGATTGATGGTAGAATCATTGACGATTAAAGTGTAAAATGTTGTAGATAACAGAGGAATTGGAATAGAATATCGTGACACAAGTTTCCGTTATAAATCTCAAAAATTTCTGCGAAAAATTACGAATCGATTTTGGTAGTCTGGTAGTTCTAATGTTAAAAAATGTCTTATCTGTTTAATGGTAATGCCTGGTATGCATATTTTTCAGCCCATTTTGAAAAGTTGCAAATAATCGCAAATAAATTCTAGTTTCGATCATCTACTATTTTGCACGTGTAACAACCAAAATAATCCAGCAAAATCTCTGCATCGCGATTTTGAATATTTCCATAATAACAATTTGTACCTCGAAGTTAAAAACGCAGAGAATCCATTTTCCAAGAAAAAGTCGTTCATCAACTTGTCTACTCTATTCTCGCACGAACCTACGAATATTAAACAAACCAACGTTTTACTATTTGTTATTCTACCTCCACTCTCCAACTCACTTCCAATCTATTTCTATCGCCTTTTTATCCATGATTTTACGCTCATCTCTCTCTCTCTCTCTTTTTCTCTGCATGGCACCCATTTATCGAGTGGAAGCTTACTCGGTGTTACAGTTAAATAGCGCCAGAAAAGCGAGCAGCTGTGCTTAAACAATATTTCCGTGGAAATCGTGAAATCTCCAGCTGAGAAGACGCATTTTAAAGTCGAAGCTCGAAGGCTTTTTTTTTTCCTCTTCGAAACGTTTACGAAACGACGCCGATAGTTTCTAGCGTTCGTCTGGTAGCGAGTGCCGGGGAAAGACGGCGGTAGCGGGGGTTGCAGCTCTCTATTGATCCGTCGGGCGAATTCTCGAGGGGTGGAGCTCTGCTGGTCACAGGGTTGTTTCAGCCCTTCCACGAACAGCAGCCGATTGGTCGAGTGAGGGAAAACATGGCCGTCGGGTGCACGTACCGGAAACGTGACGGCCTCGCCGTACGCTCGTTCTACCGCTTTTCTTTGGCTTTTCTTCGTCGTTGCTCCTTGTTCGCGCAAGAATCGTACCCTTTAGGCTACACCGACGCGAAACTGGCCGACCGAGCAAACCCTTAACTCATCCCCCTTTCGGGTTTTTTTTGCGAAATTTATTACGGCGATATATTCGCATCCATTAGATATCCTCGGTTCCTTCGCCCGCATCCTTCCTCACTCTTTGCCTCCAGTTTTCTTTTTAGCTTTCTTTTCTCTCCTCGTTTGCCTTTCTCTTTTGCACGCGTAATCAATTACTCTCTCGTGAATTCGAATCGCACTGGTTACGTGTATTCGATGTTCTTGTCCGAGATGGGTGCCATTTTGTAAATAGATTGATGTAAGAGAAGAAATTAGCAAGTTGTAATGCGGTTAATACGGAAGTATTGGGATATTTACTATATTGCGAAATGTTTTACGTAAAATTTGAAGTTTCTCGTGGTCACAAAGTTTAAAATTAATTTTAAAATTACAAGGAGTTGCAACAATCGTACGAAACATAGAATAAATGTTAAAAACGGTTCTGCCGAATATCGAGGCTTATCGATACAATGGATTGTGTCTGTGTAATATGTGCGAAATATATCTACCTACACTTATATATATCTGATAACTTCTCTACATTTACCTCTATTTATCTCTAAATTTGTTTCAAACTTTGCCAATCATAATGGTTGAGTCTTGTCAGAATGTGAATGAAACTTCAAAATATTTCCACACAGGTAATATATACATAAGTCTTCAAATACATTCGTAAGCAACTGTATCTGCTGAAACATCTACCAATTAATCCATTCAGCTGCTCAGTTATTCAAAATTATCAAAAGTCTGAATAACAAATCAAGAGTCATTAACGACAATTATACATCATTAAACACATATGTGATATAGACAGATATTTATCCAATTATTTTAATCGGATTCTATTAATCTATTACTGGGTTAAACATTCAAAGGGTTAAATCAAATGGTTTCCTACAGTTTGAATCTCTCGATTTCGTGAAGACAGTTGTTAGTGTTAACGAGCAGCCGATTCGATCCAGTGAATCGTCCGCATAATTTCTGGCGGTTGAGCGAGTCCGCGGCACGGCAGACACGCCGTGCAATCGGAACTAATGGTAAAAGCATTAGCGACGAATTGTTAGAGATATATTCAGACGATATAACGTTGAGAGACCATAAACTGGTCGTAGACTCTTCTCGTTGCGTATTTACGTGTGTACGAGTCTCGGTACTCGTGTACGTTCCTGGACATCCGTGCACGCGTCTCTCTCAAGCCTCTTACAAGTTGTCACGGATCGCATCGTTGTGAAGGTTTAACGCCTCCCTCGCGGATATCGCGTTATTATTTAGAATGCCGACGTGCCGTTTATCGTTCCGAGATAATTAAACGCTAGGTTGAAATCTCTGGAAACAGCGATGAAAGTAATAGAAAACGTGGATTTTTTCCTTGGAATGTGTGTAATGGAGGATTTAAAAGTCGTCGGATGTTAAAGCGCGATGAGAAAGTGAAGGGGTATTTTTATTTGCAGAGATGAATTGCTGTTAAAATTTGGGTCATAAATTACGGTAGTAAATTTAGGGATACGTAGTCGATTTATTACTAATGTCTACTTATCAGAGCAATTTCTGTTATTTAATTACAATCACGCGTCGAAATAAATAAATTAATTAATTAATGGAGTCTACAAATAAAAGATTGCGAATAAAAATGTGGATTTTTTTTAAAAATATGTAACAAAATCGGGGAAATATATATTTTGGTTCGAAGAGATGTATCTGTAATACTTACCTGTTGGAGACATTTCTGTAAAAAATTAGAGCCACAAATCGAAATAAATAAATGGTCCGCGAGTTTCGAAATAAAGAACGCTTAATTCGGTTTAATTATTCGATGGAATTCAGTCGTCTTGTTTGCCGTCGAGGCCGTAAAGGGGTGAAGGGGTCGAGGATCGTGGAGGCTGCTCAGACGTCTGAGCAGAAGGAAGGAGAAACTCGGAGGTTGAGATGCTTTAGCCTTTGGGGGCCGCGGTCGATACTGCGTCTCTGCAAGGAAAGCAGTGTTGCCAACTGGCTTCCCTGGAATTTGTACTTTCTTAGCAAGCTACACGAGTTACTCGCCGCATCTGCTATTAAATTGTATAAATTACGTTCAAACAAACACCAGGATATATTTCGTAATTTTTTTAAAAAACCTCAAATATAATTTGATAAAAAATCTACATCTGCTACATCGATATTTTTGAAAAAATTAAAATACTAATACCTACAATTGACGGAATTTTGTACCTGTCTTTGTGAGAAATTTAAAGACGTCAAAGATACTAGGATAATTTTGCATTTTGTCACTCCTTCTTGAAGTCTCAGTCTTACTACAAATTAATCATTATATTCCGGATTTTTATGCGTTTATAAGAAATTTAAAATGCAGAAGATATAAAATGTTCAAAGCAAAATATGAAACTGCACGAACACCCGCAATTTAGCTATTAATAGTACAACAGATGGTTCAGGATCGATTTTAGATATTCGAGTAACGCGCTTTACCGAACCTTTAGCCCTAGCATTCGAGGTCAGTTACAGAAAAAATTATATCGTGACAAATCCAAGGCGAAACATCGTTCCAATGAGGGTAAACAATTGCAAGGGTTGATTTTTCTTGCTTGCGACGATTTTTTGCATAACCTTGAGAAGATGAAAGTGGAAACGCATTAGGCTTTTACGAAGTGATTGTGTCCTGTTTCAACCGGAACACGAAAAATATGCTAACTGCAGCTTTTCGAAATATTCCTGACATTTCGACGTTGAGCAAGCTTGGTCTTCGCGAGTAACTCTATTGTGGGAGTTTCATTCTCGTTTCATTCTTTATTGAAGACTTATCAACAGTGTATTAATTGCACTTAAAGATATAATTACTCGTAGAACGACAGAGTGATTTGAATTTCCCTTTCGTCGTCGGAAACGATTGAGAAAACGACGATCCACGAAAGTGTTAAACAATACAGAGATTTATAATGGAAGAAATTGAGCAATTGAGCAATTGAGAATAGAGTGGAGAGCGTAGCATAGAAGGGGGAAGATGGCGTTTGTTTTCTAAACATTTCGAGTATCAGGAAACGGAGAGGATCTTATGGTGAAAGCACGTGCTTTGGCTCGTTCACTCTCAATTTCAATGTGTTTTTATTGCGCCTCTTAAATTCGCATTTATGAGCTCTTATGTTCCCCCTGCCTCTCTCGTCTGCAACGATGTGCCACGAGTGGACTGAGTCGCGAACACGAAGCTAGCGTATTCTCTTGCACCGAACACGAATCAACCCGTGTCAGTTTAAATGGCCGATAATTGCGACCAGCGCCCCGCACTATAAACATAAATACTTTAAACACGCCAAGAAGAAATCTCTGATGACTTCTTCTGTAACCTATAACGTCTCAGGATTCATCGATCGATCGTTGGTTCATCGTTAAACGATCGTCGATCCATCGTCAACGTCCCCCCCATCTCGTTTTCAATTGCCTTTATTGAGTTCTGCGATAGTAAGAAGCTTTCTGAAATAAAGTGGGCATCTCGAATCTTCGTCTCTAGCTACATTTTATCACCTCGTGGTATCGTATCGTATCTGTTTCACATTCTCAGAGGATCTATAATGAAGAACGTTCAACGAAGGTGCTTGTTCTCGTACATCTCTCTGTTTTCTTCTCGTTTTCGTCAGGTACAGCCGTGGTTTTATGCTTTCGTTTCGTTAAGGTTGTAAATTTAGCCTCGAACTTTGTGTTTGAACGGCTGCTTTGATGACGAACAGTGATCAACGATAAATCGTGACTTTACTAACCTGCCGAGTGTCATCATTTAAACGCGGTGGCCATCTATTTAAGCCTAACCGTCCACAGATTATATTGCTATAAAATAATAAACATAAAACACTCGTCGGATCGACGTGGAAGCGATTAGGGTATTTCTCAGTCCCTGTGTATCATTGATTGCCATTCGTTTCTTACGAAGAAAAAAGAAAGGCTGACTAGTCGATTTGCATAGATACATCTTTATCAATTTTCTGAGAGTGTTTTAATAGTTGGTACACAGTTGGTTCAAATTGTATAAGATCCTAGTGTGTTTAATTTAACCCTTAAACAGCGTCGTTGAATTATAGATGACTACAATATTATAATTCAATTTACAGTAAAAATTTCCCTGTTAGTAATATTATCCCACATCAATCATCGTTTTTACGATGCTTTAGCTTTTCCTCTCGAAGGGCAGTAACAAACTATATAGTTAATAATTTCGTGGAATAGAAACGTTGTGGAGGAGCGGGGCAGACGATCGAAAATAAACGAGCGGCCATCGTGCGATTGGAGTAGGAAGGAACCTATTAAGATATCGTGGGTTAGACCTGAAATCTCGACAGACCCAGGGCGAGCCAATCGTTGGAATTAACATTAAAATCCGCGCTCCGTTCTTGCCAGTGATTCTTTCGAAATTCCTTTTCAACCGTGTTAATTAAAGTATTCGTCGTTAATACAGCAATCTGCGAACAGCGACGAATATATTTGACATTTTTATCGTTTGCTCGATAGACTCAATGCTACGAACGAGAGGTATTTCTGTGGTGTTTTCTCAGAAAAAGATAGATCAGACTTTGCTTGAACGATTCACGAAATTCAGCGTCTCCTTCTTTTGGAGCTATTCGAAGAGAACGTTAAATTAAATTTCGATAGAGCTTGCAGTCAATCTCGATTGGAGAAAGTTCTTCTAACAAGTCTACGATGATCTTCTGATTAATCCAACTATGGATCTGAAGATGCAAGCTAAACGATTTACGATTCAAATTCTCTTTTCTCCATGGATAGAGAGTTATTTAATTGTCATTCCACAGAGACACGTCACACTTCCAGAAATGATATTGCAAACGTTGCATCGCAAAAGGAAATTCTTAGTTTAAAATTATCAGTTCAACCTTATTATTATTAAGAGAAGAGTGTCGATCAAAATTGGAGCAAAATTCACTTTAGAATTCAAGAGAAAATTTCATAGTGGGACCTAATTAGTCAAAATTCTTGTAGATACACTACTTATAACGTACTTCTAACGTCACTAGGTTCGAATTTAAGTCTAGGTCCGAAATTAAGGGTGAAAACTAAAAAAAATGATAGAAGCACGCGTATCTAGCATCAAATAGAAGCAATACGCATATTTAGGATGAACGCTGACATACCAGGTGCTTCGCGGACTGTTTATGCCGGCTTGAAGCGCTTTGCAAATGGCCTTGGATATTTTTACGAGCGACGCGGAGGCATTGGAGAACAAGCGAGCGCGCTCGCGGACCGATTCGCTACGATGCCAATAATGATTATGTCTCGTAGCGAGAAAGCATCGCCAATTCGAACCAAATCGAGCTAAACATTTCGAAGAGATAAGCGAGTTAAATCAATGGCGTGTAAGAAGAGCCTTTGTTTCGCATTTGCGGCGACGGCGACTGCTTCGAGATATCGAGCAGGCAACGAAATAAATGATACTAGTGACTCAATCAAGTGGCGTTCTGCTCGGTGACTTGCGCACCATTGTTCTTTCTCGCAATTAGTTCGATTCTCGAGATCTTCCGTTCTCCGCGATCGTGGAGGTGGACAAGAAGTGTTTCGTTTTCCAAGAAGGACACTGAGAAGTACGTTGAAGTATCTCTTTGTGATTACCGTGGTATCTTTGTGAGAAGATATTGCGATGAAAAGTTGTTCTACCGCGAACGAACTTAACTTTGGAGAATCTGGAGACGCCAGAATTAATGAAAATCACAGTTTTCGACATTTTGTAACGAAACTGTGTCTCTCATTGGAGAACAACTCTTGAAACAACCATTTCACTAGACTGTGAATTTGAGAGAAACGCAGAGAATAATACACGCAGTATCTAGAAGACATTGAAAAAGTATGAAATATTATTACTCTACGCTATTACACTCTGTACGTTTTTACTACGAATTTGTGTTCAGACTCTGCTCCGCCTAGTTAATAGAGATCAATCAAATGAAACGATAGTTACCCGAGCATGCTCGCAATATTCTCCCCTGTAAAAATAGGGAATAACGTCCTTATTAACACGATCCTTAAAACAAAGACAAAGGGAAGGTAGGGAAAGAATCCTGGCCAAGTCTTGGCGCAGGCTAAGAAGGAGAAGGGTTAAGATCGAAGACTCAGATAGAGGATCTACAGGGACGATCTGTCATCGACGACTCGCCGGCATTTTACAAAGTACAAGGTACAGCTAAGTTGGTCGCAGGTGCTACATAGAAGGCAGTCCGCAGGTAGATACGGTGGCCACCTGATTGGCCTGCTTCGACCGGGTTCCATCCTACGGTTTTACAACGCTAACGTGTACCAGGCAAAGAGAGGCGGTCGTTATTACGTGTCGCTCGCAACAAGTCCGCTCTCGGACGCTGTGTGCTCCGTTGCTTACGAGATCACCGGGGAAAAAGCGAGAAAAAGACAGGGGTGAAAGGGAGATAGAAAAGGCCGGTACAGTTTGAGCATAGTAGTAAATCCCGTTGGCCGCGGTACCTACCGGACGATCTGCGGCCTGGGCTGCGCGAGTAGCGTAGATAGTCCGCCAACTTGCTCTTCTCGCTCGGCTCGCTCGCGTGTATTTCCGTTTCGTTCCGTTACGTTTGCCAATGCTCGCGTGGAAGAGCCGCGATCTCTTCTCTCCGCTTCGCTACTCGCCGTCGGCAGCCACAGTTGACTCCTTCGTCAACGCGATGCATCGCCAGACCCGCTCGCGCGTTTCCATCACCTTTCAAATTTAGTTCTGCGATCTTTCTTCTTTGATTTTGTTATCACTTGTGGACACAAAATGCTCCGTTCTCCTTGGATCGAGGACGTGAATGGTCGTTACAGTGAGTGCAACTAGCGTGAAACTGGCTGTCAAATCAGCGAAAAGCTTGGATTATCGTGTGCGAAACGAGGTTAGACACGAGTGTTCGAGAACGGTCGGTGGGAAGGGAAAGAAGAAAGGGGATGAAAGGGAATGTTTTACTCGGGATTGGATCGTGATACGAGACAGGAACGCGATTCGAGGCTGGTTCTTCTTCGCAAGGGCGCGGCGAATGAAAGAGAGAGAAAGGGAGAACCATCGGCGAAAGAACAAAGCGGAGGAACCAGCGGCGCTGTCCGATGTGTTTGGCCGGCGGCCACGTTGCTTCTCGTCTGAACGTGCATTGGATGTTTCAGCAGCTGGAAAAGGAGACGGCATGGACTAGCCGCTCGGACCGTGGAAACCCTTGGAAGGGAAAAGGGCAGCGGCATCCCCTCCCCTGGCCCTGCAACACTCGCGACGCTCGGCGACGTTGCACCGTCGCCGGTTCTCAACGATCTTCTCGCCCTTGCCGCCTCAGCCGGAAGGTGAGTCGATTTCTTATTTCGCTTCGCCTCGTTTCTCCTCGATCATTTCGCGAAGATCGAGAAGGAAGTTATTGTTTACCTATTGCGCGATACGATTTCCCCTCTTGTTGAACTGTATGTTATATTCTTTATTCGGCATTCTTAAAGTAATCTCTAGGCTGTACCGTAATTGGAGAAACGCGTAGCTCCAAATTCTTTGACTGCAACTTGGACTAGTCCCGACAGAAACTGAATTTGAAAAAAATTGATTCACCCCTACAAACCTCGATGAAAGGAAGAGAATGGTTTTTATCAGTGGCAGCGGGAAATAACTTTTTATCGTCTAAATTACTTTACGCACCTCAGCCATTACTTTTTCCTCTAAAGGTCAAAGACCACCGAGTCTAGTTTTAAAGCTACGAAAGTAATCCTGTACTTTCAATGAATAACTTAAAGTCGTTTTCGAATCTTTCGACTACCCAATGGAATCCCCGCGAGCTTTATACAATCCCGTCGAAACGCTGGGTTTATTTTCTCGAAGAATAAGGCACACATCGAACGATTCGTTTTCCACGAGGCAGCGATGCCAAGAGGAAGAAATCCCGCGTCACGTTTCTGGAAGGCGGTCGTCGTAATCCAAAGATTAACGGTCGGACATGTCCGTGTCGTCGATGTCGCGGCGTCTCTCCCTCGTCCAACATCCTCTCTCTTTCTCACAGGGTAGATTTAATGCGATCCAACGGGGCTTTTGTTTTATCATCGGCTATCAGCGGCCATATTTCAGCGAGGTTGGCCATATGATCTTCATTAGGATCCCGGAATTCCCGCCACGAAGGGGCAATTTCATTAAACGAAAGACCGAAAGAAAACCGTGCGTGTAGAACTATCAACGCGTACAGTTCGTTTCGGTCCTCCGGTTTTTACGATCCGTCCGTTGCCGCGCGCTTGTTCGGCGTTATTTTACTTCTCTCTCCGCGCACGCATCGCTACACACCCTGTTCCACGTGCACGCATCGTTATCTCCGTGAAACTCTATGAATCAACTGTTCTAATTGATGCTTGTCTTTAATTGTGCGCTTGACGATCAACGATTGAAAATTTCGTTGGCGTTTCTTTATTTGGATGTTCTGGGAAATTTGGCGGGGGAACAGGTGAAGAAGTAAACTCTAAATTATATTGCTTATAAATTTATTTCAGCGTAGGTACTACTATTTTTAAACTATAAGTAGTAAATAAATAAATGTAAAATAAATCTCCCGGTCATCGAGAGTTGTTACGTCTCAACTTCAACGCACTACGTACTCGTATCAATCACAGAGTGATCGTTCAAAGTGAGTCGAAGTCTCCTGTTGCCCAGCACGCGAACCGATGAAGACGCGAAACAGCGACATTGCAGCCAGGTTGACTAAATAAAATGCGAAATTTATGGAAAAAGCGAGGAGAGAGAAAGACAAACGTTGCAGCCTGTAAACTGGCCAACACTTTCTCGACTGTTGCTCGACCGGAGCTTCTCGGTGAATTTGAATAAAAATGGGACGCGTGACGAGATAGAATGGCCAAGGGGCGCAAGAGTAGAGAGATGAGAATTGAAAAAGGATATAGAGAGTGTTCCAGGGGTGGTCGAATGGGTAGGCGGTTATGGCGCGTTGTGTTCTCATGAAAAAAATGTCCATATTCTGGTGTCCATGTATGCACTGTATGTCGCCATATATACGACCAACATGTTTTTACAACGTTGGTTTATGTCGCGGTAGTGAAGATTCGGACGAAGCTGACTCTTTTCTTACTTTTTTGTAGGTATTGCTCGCTGACAGTGAGCTTTACTTTTCATCCATCACATATGTATGTAGACGGACATCATTTAATAGATTCATTGAAAATAGTCTAGTGTCGTATCGATAAACGTTCATTTTTGTTCATTTTTCTATCTGTATCAATTCGAGAAACAATTATCCAATAGCAACGTGTTAGTTATCAACCAGTTATATATTACTTCGGTAAATTATTTTATGCCTCACAAACTCGATTGTTTTTGAATTTTGGTGATCTTTTGGCAAGATTAACGAACTAATTGACTTCTTAATCTATTCTATTCTGAATTATGTAATAAAAATTATTGTTAGTCGTGATAAATTCCAGTTATCATACATTCACCTCTGATTCATAATGTATTTGATAAAGTATCATTATGAAATCCGGCGCGTGTCACAAAAAACTTATCGATTTCTCGTTTTTATGCGGCTCGGTCGGTAAAAGCTGCGCGCTGTGCCATTTCGACTTTACTGTGAACGGGTTCTTCGATCGAGGAGGTCATGGGAAACGTGTTCAGAGATGGAAACGACTTTGCGGCACGTTGAGAAGCATGGCCGCCGTCGGATGATGGCGTTCTCCCGCTTTCGATCCGTTCGTTCCTTTCTCGTTCTACCTCCTTCGGCTGTTCCTTTCACCCGACATCCCCACTTCGAGGAATCACAATTTGGTGCGAACCTACGAGCGTGCACCAGGGAATCCAGAACCCAACCCAGGATCCAACTTAACCTGATCAGAAACCTCGTACGCACGTATTTATCTGTAACATTGGCTGAATCTGTTTGCTGTTCTCTGGCCAATTTCCTCTTGAATTACGTGTTTTCTTACTAAGAGTTTTTTTAAGGGAAGTTGCTTCTCGTTTGTTTAAGATTCGATGAAAATTAAACGTCGTAGGTAATGAAGTTACCTTTTTGAAAATCTCTCTCCTTGAAGAAGCTTTTAAGATAAATTTGGTTAGCTGTGGTTGCAGTAAACGTGTGTTTTGACGAATTATTACTTGTGTGGAAAGTTCAGAAGTCAGCCAGTGTAAGTCGCCTTTCGTTAAAAATGATTAATGAAATATTAATTTAAGTATTAATATAGGTCTTCACTGTTTCAGCAACTAAAGATTTTCACAATAAAAATATATTTATATGGCTTGAATCCTTTTTTCACGAAAAGTGATTTACAAAAGTGATTGGCTTTTGAGTTCTCTACATTCGAAATAAACTTTTTTTTATTGTTTGTTTAAGAAACAATAATGAAATTCTTTTACGTATCTGTATTTAATTCTTATTATATACATTTCGTTGTGCTCGTCAGAGGACATGAATGTCCACCGTAATCATATCTAATTGTCCAGACTTGGATTATTCTCTACGAGTTGAGATATATTCTATGAAATATTCAATGTAGTTATACCAAAGTCCAGAAACTGGAATCGTTACGGAAGGGAGCTTGAAATTCCCACAGAGGCGATTTTCGAGGGGCGATTTGTGGAACGCGATGCCAACGCGAAGAAATAGAAACGTTTCAGCCAAAGGAGAGAGAGACACCGGGTTGCCCACGCACACTGCAATCCGAGCCAGCCATTTTGAATTCCAGCAGGCTTTCTGCAGCGGCCGAGTCGGAAAGGGAGGGAGCCTCTGGATACCCTTGTCCTCGTCTTATTTTTCAGATGTCAAAGGACCGAGGCCACATGAGGCAATATTGTTGATACTTGATGTTGCAGCCGTGTATATTCCAGGGCTCCTCTTGGCGGGAGATCATTTTTCTTCTGTTCCGTTTCGATTCTTTTTTGCCTTTGCTGCCGTCTCTTCGCTCTTTGTCTTCGCTGAATCGTGAAGTTAAAACCGGAGTTCAAATTCGAGTTCAATTCGTGATTACAAAATACTTCCGTCAAGAACGATCCAATCTAATTTTAATAAAAATTAAGAGAGCAGATTTTCTAAATATCAGTTTTACGATCAAAAGAATCGTACGGCCAATAAAGTGTATAAATTTAGAGACGAACTTAAATATATATAGAGGCGCGTTTAATTTGTGCTGCATAGAGAGACGGTAGATGGTATTTCTCGATAGCCACGATAATGTAACGGTGACTGCACGCATACGAGAAAGACGGAGCTTTGACGTTGCTTTGACGGAGGTGTTGGTTGTCTTCTAACTTAATGGCGGCTGCGATTTGAGAAGATAGAGGGCAGCTCGAATACGAAAGCTCTCCGCTAGTCGCTCGTCCACTTAATCAACCGTACGAGCAGCAATATTCATAACTTACGGGGTATAATGTCGTAAAATCTATCCCGCGTCCATGTTTTTACGGAACGACCTCGAATTTATTTGAATTCCCGTGCCGCATCGGCCACCATTTTCTACACGACTCGCGCGCGTATTTCGCTTCGACGCAGCGAGTCTTTATCACGACCGGCTGCGCTTTCGAGACGGTGGTGCGATTGGTTCGTCCTTCTTTTCGTTTTCTTCGTTTTCGTCTTCGCCTCTCCACCGCTTCCTTTCGTTCCACCCGTTTCTCCCGTTTCTCTTCGCGGGTCTAATAAGGTGCAGAATTTATTTTCCCTGCGACGGACCTTCCCTCGTGCTGCTCATTATACTGCCTCGTGGATACGACCGGTTCGTTTATCAGTGACGCAAATTTTTCCTATCTTCGGTTTCCTTTGTCGATGACTCGACTTGACACTGGTTGTTTTTCATTCGCGTATCTAATTTATCGCCGTTCGAAGGATACGCTCGGGAGTCACGTCGATCAATTTCATAAATTGGAATGTAAAGAAAAATGACAATTGCGAACATTTATGACGATTATTTATATTATTTTCATTTAACAAATAAATCCATAGAACTACAAGTCCTTGGTTTTTTGAAATGTTGGATATTAATCATGTATTTGACTGATGAAATTGAAAACTACATGTATAAAATAAATGAAGAGTATTAGAAAAAATATAACAGAATTGATTAGTTTAATCGTCGCGCAATTGTGTCTGAAATAGATCTTTGGAAATTTGTCGACCAAAATGTTAAGTTATCGATATTCTATAGGAATTTGTTTGTCAAACTGATGGTTCCTTTTTTTGTTAAAAGAAATTCGTGGAAATTTCCTATTACAGAATGTGTAATTGGTCTTGGAATTTCGACGTCCTTGGAATAGATTTATTCGTCACAAATAGAGCACCTTTTAAGCTTTCATTTATAATGAAATCTTTTTCCTCAGAGAGCAGGAATTTTGGAAGAGATACTACAAATTTTAAGCCATCCAGTAAAAAACTACTCTACTCTTGAGAAGAATTAAAACAAGGATATACATTTGAACATGGTTCATTATTTCTACATATAAGACGTTTAATGCTTAGAGAAAAGGAAAAAAGTTATATATCCATCACTGATTTCCTAGTCTGCTAGTCTGTCATTAATTTCCCTGAAATTTCCTATTTTTCCTTTTCTTGTTCAATACTGAACAATGCTTTCCACGGACGAAAATTCCTGCAACCAGACTTATCAACGTTTGTCCAGAGCTCGGTTCAACCTTCGCGAGATAGAGGACGTTCTCAAAAAGCGAGGGCGGTGCGAGGATCGCGAAGACGCCTCGGTTCTGGTTGGAAATCGCGCGGCAACCACGAGGGGCCGTGTGTTTTCGAGCCGTGCGTCGCGTCGGCCTGATTATTTACTCAACGAGAATAGACTTCTATATCAACTTCCTATGTTTGGGATCGCGCGCGCGCGCATAAACCGGCGGATCGGTCGGCCGATCTATAAACGTTGCATTTTACGAGCGACGACAAGTTTACGCGAATCGCTCGTTACCCGCGTACCTTCCTGACTTATCCTTTCGCGATACGATCCGGCGAAAATGTTGACGTTCTCCTCACCTGAGACAGTCGAGAGATTCGACGTCGTTCATTTTTACGTTCCATTGCAACAGAAATCAATTCGATGTTTCTTTCACAGTGTACTTGTATCTTATTGGTCATCCATTAACTTTTTGAAGTTACGTATGTAGTCTAAGCTTCCTTAAATCATTACGTAAAAGACATTACGTGGAGCTCATCTAAGTCTATTATTAGACTGCGAATTTTTATGCAACGAGAATGCAAACATATACGAAATACCAAAATAGAGTATTCAAAACTCGTAATTTTTCGTAATCTTTCGGTACTATCGGTGCAATATTATTAATCATTTCAAGGTTAATATTAAAAAAAAAAAAGAATACAAGTATATAATAAAATGACGATAGAAAATTTCATTGGAATTGAGGTAAATCGGGGGTAAGAAGCTTCGCTCGTGCATGTTGTAAATACGCAAAATTTACGTTCGCGCAGCGTGCTTAACGTTGATTTACACTGGACAGGGTACAAGAGAGACTGTAGCGCATATACTATCATTGCTGGACACGCTTTGGAAGGCGAGTAGGAAGCGGTCCTTTTGAACAGAAAACTCACTGATGGTCGAGTAAAAAGCAACAGCGTGTCGTGATTGGACCGTTAGTTATGAGGTTAATTGACGGGTGAGAGTTTTAGACGCCTTTCATCAATTTGGTTGACGTTCGATTTAAGTCTACTGAAAGCGACACGGCACGTCGACGTAGAAATCTCTTGGAGTTCGTTTGTGAAGCAAAATTCAAAAACGTTTGATGTCGAGGAATGGAAATTGGTCCAATAGTATGAAAACCTATCAGTGTCTGAGTTCTTGGAATAAGGGAAACTTCTACGTACTTTTATGTTGCACTCGCATGTAATTGATTCGCATGGAATTTCTATTCAGAATAAATCTCTGACATTTTTTGTGACGTTTTGAATTCTTTTAAATTTCGTGATTGAGTAAAATTTTTCAAAATGTAATTTTTTTTTGATATAGATATGCAAAGAAGGTATTTCTTTCCATATGAATTTCGTATATTTTATAACACGAGTGGGCGGATGTTTGAGCGACGAATACGAATATAACACGAAAAATTTATTTCTTTCGCTCTTCTTTTGTTTGTCTTTTCTAGAAGTCTTGTTTGTTTACTTCTCTCGGCGAACATTTTATGCGTCCGCCTATTTTTCTCGCCGGAAAAATAACTTTCCATCTTCGTGGAACAGTTCTTTTATTTACATTACCTCATGCTTTGACATCGTAATATGAGTAATGAAATGGGGTTGTTTTTTTCTAACCGACCTTATCGACCCACCTTTCCTGCCTTATCGATTCTTGGTTAATGACCTTTCGCGTGCTTCGTACGATGGCGCTACGATCGAATCGCAGCTTCGAACCCTTCTTTTTCTTTACTTTCACGATCTCTTTTAAAAGTTGAAAGGAAAAAAACCAATAATTTTATTTTGCAAAATTATTGAAATACCAAGATTTTAAAACATAAACGTTTATAGTTTATCCTAGTTTGAATGAAACCTTATATTTATACCCAGAAAGAATATAAAAAATACAAATATAATAACCAAAGTATTAATATATTTCTTAAAAATGATTCCAGTTACTTAAAATTTTCACTTCTAAAACAAACATAAGTTACAGGTGACAATTCAAACAGATTAATTAATGAAAGACTTTAAATATATAACGAAAATAGAATAAAACAAATTACCTCATATTAGAGAAATAATCGATATATTTCATTATATGTTATATGGATATATGTGGAAAAACTCATTTTTTAGAGTATGATTGCAATTCTTTTAAATTAGCTATATATCATGCAGTTATCTGCATATCTTTTTTGTCTAGATTTTGTCGATTTTATTTTTTTCCCAATTTTTTCAACTTGAGTATAGAGTAGTCCAAGTACACCGTGAAAATAATTACAGATCTCAAATGGTTAAAATAGAACATGAAAAAAGAGAACGACGTACGATCAATGATTCTGATTGATATAATCAAGTTGATCTCGAAATTATGTCAATGTTAAACGAATGGTGATTCAAACGAATGCACATCGAACGCAGTCGAGTGTCATTGGTGCACGTGGTCCGCAATCGTTCATCGTTTATATCCTCGTCTTTCATCTCCGTTTCATTTATGTTCTAGAAAAGATTTCATCGTGGATTTCCATCCATTTTCCGTAACAATGATTCCGCTCCTTGCCTCCACCTTCTTTCCCCTCGTTGAACCGATCCTTTCTTTCACCCCATGGCAGTCTAAGGACGCAACCCCCACGTCCCCATCTTCTTCGTTTCAACTGAGTTGCTGGCGAGAAAAATGTAAAGTAGCTGGTCTCAAAGTTATTTATCGCCTTCCTTGTTCTTCTCTGATTCTGCACTTTGACAATTAAATCATTCGAGAGGAAAAATATTTTTTTTCTAGTTAAGTCTGAGTACTTTTGAGTTGGCTGACTGATTACTATAAACGTATTTGCAGTTGTATTGCCTTCTGAAAATAGATTCCCAGTACATTTCGCAATTAAATAATTGTACTACTATGGAAGACAAGGTTCTTCAAATAATACTAATCTTAAGATTAAGCTTTATTATATTGTTAATATTAACATGATTAGTGCTAATATTCATATTAATATATAGCGTCATATTCTGACATGCTTCTATTTTATCTTGTGCATCAATATTGTTATAGTTACCTATATCTCCTTTATAATGAAAAATTTGGCGTATGAATGTTTAGCAATTCGAAATCGTAGCGATAAATATTATCGTGGTCGAAATAAAATGTAGCGTTACTTATTTTAGGATAATGGCGAAGGGTATCGAATGCAACAAGTGTGAAGATACGATACTCCCTACTTTTTCAAGCTTTTGCGACAGTTGCACAAATATACCATCAATCGTACAGTCTTGTAAAGGAAAGCATTTTCCTAAATAATACATAAACGACGATTCTTTTAAAATTATGGAAAAATAAATTTTCGTTTTCTAAGAAGTGTTAAGAAGTCTTAAGCCTTTCTCTTTTTATCATGAATACTTCATTTACTGGATTATCAACACTCATAGCGTCTTTCTTTCTTAAGAACTTCTTGGAATAATCAGCTTACTCTATGATTACTCTAAAATTACGTACATTTTTTTTCTTTTTAGAGTTAGGGTTTCATTTTACAGTAAATAGCCTCTCGTAGGACTGGTTGACAGATTCTGTTTCATAATGGCATCTGGTATTCTATAGTAGATCAATAACGTGAGATCTTTTCAAGTGTTGAATTCGATGGAGTTCCAAGCTTTCGTTCTTCTTAGATTTTTCACACTCTTCGAGAGTGTAACTGGCATAACCTAGTTATCTCTGTTTGTGTCATTGGGGCTATTTCGACGCTCGACACTCGTTTATGTATGAGAGAGAATGTTTACACGATTCTGTGAACGTTTTCGAAGATTTCAGGATTGTTTTTAAACAACGATGCGGTTATTAAACGAAGGTAAATTCCATTATTTAGAACTAGACTCTTTGACACGTAACATTGGAAACATGGAAACGTAGACATTGGAAAATCTATCTGTAGGTATCTATTTTACGTGCAAAACACGCAGACACTCAACCTTTGGTCGATACTGCATAAGATAATACCGCGTATCTTTTCATCGAGATTTTGAGTTCCACGTTTCGTCGTTCTTTAAATTTCGTTTCTGTGAAATGTCTATACGAAATTAAATTGACGATTCCTCTTTTTCTCGGCGACTGGAAGGCCACGGTCTATTCTCCGATTCGTCTGCGGCGAGCACGATCGAGTAAACTTTCGCGAGCGGTACAGCTGAGCGGCAAATGTAGCGATCTAAACACAAATTCCCGGTACGTAAACGCAGACTTTGCCACGAGTCTGATGCAACGAATTCCATGTATAAAAAGCTCATCGTCGATTTGTTGGGGGGATCAAACGTTTATCGTAGCCTTTAAAAAAAGCTCCTCAAAGATCCCGCTTTCATCGTGCAATCGTGAGAAATAGAAAATCGACCAACTAAAGGAACAATTGTCAAGTCACTTCCGTGCGCAGTTTCCTCATTTTTGTGTTTTTCAATTTCCCACAAATACTCAAAGAATGTCACAGTCTAATTATAAAATATTCTCAATTTTCTGTGTGTTACACGTTTCTTGCAGCAATTTGGCTTAATCAGTAATTTTTTAGAATCCGTACTACGTTATTATCTTAGACTTTTTACTCAACTAATATTCCCTCGCCTAGAATAGTTTAAACATTGTCTAAAAATCGTATCAGACCAGTTCCAGCATAAATACAGAGTGTATTGAATGTAGAAAAAAAAGAAGTAGAAGAGAGAGAATCGAGGTATAAAATCTTATCTAAATTCTCGGACGGATTGCGAGGTAAGATACAGACGAAAAAAAAAAGAGAGAAAGGGGGACGGATGTCTGGAAAGTAGACATTTTACTTCCAAGATGGACGAACGTTGAAAAGGGGAAACTGTGAACGAGACAACGGAGGGAAAATCTAGACGGATGGAGGCGGAAAGACAGAAAGAGGGAGAGAAAGAGATAGAACGAGATGGAAACGAGATCTGCAGGAATTGGAAGAGATGGCTAGGGTGGAACTGGCTGACTCTCATTAAGTTAAATTGTCTCCGAGGATGAGCTTCCTTAATTACTTAGCCTGGCTAGCCGCTCTGCTGAACCCCCCCCCCCCCCCCTCCCCGCCCCCCGTCGTCCGATGTCTTGCCTTTTATTCGCGCATACCGGCACAGATACAAATTCTATTCGCGAGACTGGATCCTTGTACGTGTTTCGTCGAATGCCTTCCGCAAATAGCTGAGGTCGCAGTGCAATCAAGAAGGAATGAAAATTCACAGACGTGCTTTTTGGGAGGTCGTTCCGTGTTCTCTCTTTCGGCCCCTTTTTTTTTTTATTTGCAATTCATTCTTGTTATTTTGTCCATTTATTTAAAAAGAAACGTTCTCTTTTCTGTCTTCTTCAAAAAAATTCTTTGACACAATTCTCTCTCTCTCTCTCTCTCGTTCTTTATTTCCTTCTAAAAATTCCTTAACCCTTAAGTGGACCGCTGCGGCACGATTTAATTTTTATCATCATCCTCCAATTTTTCATCATCTTCCGAATAATTTAAATTAAAAATTGAAAATATGCTTAAGAGTCAATACCTACAATAATCTAAAAGAAAAAGGATCGAAACCAAAAGTTTCAAGAGTTGCTAAAAGTGCCAGAGTTGGTTTTCCTTTCTCTCGGCGGATGAAATTGAATGCATCGAGTTCATGTTTTAACGCGAAGGGAAGGGGATGCAGCAGGGATGGGAGCAGAGCAAGAGACGCGAAGAAAGTGACGAAGGATGGGGAACGAGCAGCAGATGGAGGCAGGGGTTTTGATAAGAGGTGGAGACGCGAACGAGGAAGGAGAACTGCCTCTAAATATGCTAATATCCTCGACGTAGGGTAATGAGTTCCTCGCGCCACAGCGATTCACCGGACTACTATGCATATATATTCAGCCATAAACACAACTTAGATTATTGTATGTAACGTATACCAACCGCCGTGGGGTGCACGACTTATTCGCTGCTCGCCGGTGCCTTCGCCTCCTTCTTTGTTCCCGCGACAAAGAGTTGTGAAATCCTCTTCGCTGCTTGCCATCGGGAGCTGCGACGAATAATTTCTTTCGCGTTGCTCCGTTATTCTTAGATTGAATTCGACGTAGGCAACACTGGATATGTAGATCTGAAATTTGAGAAAAATTTGATTGTTTATTGAAAATTGAAATTAATTCTTTCGTGAGCGAATTCAATCGTTTACGCGCACTAAGTAATTTTTTCATCGGTCTAGACTTTCAAAGATTGATGGCTCAAAAGTTTTAATAATAGCTGTAATATCATTATTGTAATTTTGATCTTTGAATTCCTAGTTAAAATTTCAGTATTAGAAAAATATATTGCGAGTAAAATGTTCCTTTGTCGTGTGCAGGAAGTGTTCATTTCTTTTGAAATGTTAACACGATCTAAATTTTTAAGCGTGAGCGTAACCCTACGTTACGAATATAAAAATTAAAAAGATAAAAAATTTTAATATTTGCTTTGGAGAAATTACGAATATAAATGAACGAGGGTTGCCCACGGGGAGTTGATTTATTTTAATTAAAAGAAATTATTTCCGATACACTGCGCAAGAAAATTGTTCTCGCGCTTATACATGGCTAATCGATTAACGTGCAATCTGATCAGTATCGAAAACGATTCCGTGGATCGCGAGTTCGTGAGTAGCTCGTGTAATTTCCGCAGACTTGCAGCTCTGTTCCTACGTATATCCGGACCGCCATCTGTCCCTCGTGTCTAGTCGACCATCTCATTTTCAATTTTCACCACGTTTCTCGTTTCCTGCTTCTGGCTTAGCCGAGCTCGCTTTCGTCATGGTACCAAAGGATACGCCTTGTCGTTCCATTGGTTCCACCAAGAGCTTAATCTGCTTCACGCTCATTTCTATCGACTGCCTTCTTCGCCGGGCGAAGAATCTTAAGGAAAAATTGTCACTTCATCTCTCTTCCCGATTTTCATTCGTTCAATTCCATTGAATAATAAATTTTTTATTAAATTTTTTGCTTGTCGATGATCGATGCGTGACAGTTAATGACGCATGAAAGTATTCGAACAACAATGAGAATTCCTTATGAATATATTTATTATGTGTGTTACATTTTGACATTTCTGATGTTTCATTTTTGATGTTATATAAAACATTTTTTTAATATTAGTCAATCAATGACTGAACGAAATTATCAAAATATAATTTTTCATCTGTCAATTTATTAATATCCAATTAGTTTCTAGAATGCATTTAAAAATTAAAAGTAAAAAATTTGTCCTTAGATGAACAATAAAATTTAGATCCCACTTTTCTAGTTGCAACTAGATAATTGCATTTTATCCTAACAAAAACATAAAAGGATGACTTTAATCCTCTGTCTTAGCGTACCCTCACTTTGTTTCACATTCCTTCGAATTCTCTACATGTCTGGTTGTTACTTCAATACGCTGCAAGTAGCCTTGCAAAACAAGTGAAAATGTCAAAATGATCGGAAAAAGACGTATTATACGACGTAAACAGCAAATCGATGGAAAGGTCGCGTAGCAGGTAGAAAATGGAAAGATGCACTTTTGCTAAAGGACATTAGCCCAGTCACCGGTTGAGTGTCTTGCAGAAGCCCGCTTAAACATTTTATGAGCTGGTCGGCGTAATTTGATGGCCCATAAAAACGCCTAGTCTAGTTTTTCCCGGGGCATCGTGATCCATCGTTGTGGCGCGGGCCACGCGCCACCTTGTGTCCCTGACTTCTTCGGTCCGTCGCTCACCGATTTATTCCACTTTAACTTCCATTAAAGCGGCGGATGCGTGGCCCAGATTACTTGGATCTGTCTCGCGCGAACGCGACGCTCGAAGATCGCGTATAGAAAAACGGGAACGATAATTCGTCCTCACACGCTGAAAATCGTCCACTTGCAACATTCGTAGATTCCCTGAACTGAAAGACTGAAAGTAGATCAATTGCTTTTCGGCGTCGTTCTTCTTATTAACCCCTTAACATATAGAGACGTCTCTGAGGCGTTTGCAGATCAATGCGTATATAAGAATATTAAAAGATTTACGTGCTTGGCGTGGCAAGGATATAAAAATGATCTTTGTTAAGTTTACACAAGCGTTAAAATGAAAAATAAATATTGTCGAATTTCATTTAATCCGTACGTCAATGGATTAATCGCCGAGTTGAGCACGTTTGAGGCGATTTTAGTAACATGGAAGACGAAAAGGAAGGCACGTGTGATTGTCAGTGACTTGAACATGCTGATCCCGCTCAGTATATTGTGTATACATGCAAATGTATCATTGGAAATAGATACTTGGTAAATGGTTCGTAACCCATCTCACTGGCAACGCGCCGCCGCCGCTGCAAACGCGGCAAAAGAAATCGGGAAGTCGTTCCACGGGAAGCGGTACCAGTTTGTCAAGTTCCGTGGACACTGAGATAGAGACATCAGCGCGGCCAATGAATCCGGCAGTAACAAAGGAAAGCCAGAGAACGTAGAGAAAGGAAACGAAGGTCGAGAAACGGCTCGAAGAAGGATAGAAACTAGAGAACGATCGATGGAGCGAGAGGGAGTTGTGGGTGGAAGACAAGTCTCTCTCACTTGACTTTTGCTAATCCACCAAGTGTCCGCGAGCTTGTGAATGAACGCATAAACGACAACGCGGCGCTGCGTAGGCAACCAGCGCGGCGTCGTTAATATCGCGTGACGAGAATGAACGTCGGCCATAATTCAATATTGTAATTATACCCTCGTAACGGGCTTTATTGTGCCGACTAATATGCGTCGTTAAAATAATTGCCGGTAGCGCGGACTACTCTCGCACCTATAAATGATCCGTTTAGCCATCTTAGGCATATGGACACGCGATTCCCAATTTGCAAAAGCTGTTGAAGTGTCGATTAATCGATTTACGCGTGTCACGTCGCAACGCCTCTATCCACGGGTGTTTATTTCGTTCGTATAGGCGCTTCTCTTGTACCTAATTGCGAAAATTTTATGGGTTATGGTTAAATTCTTGTAGAAATGTTGTACGTTTCTACGACATCATTTGTCTAAATACCATAAACCGGTATACGGTATTTATTTTTCGAGTTTGAGTCAAATTTCAGTGCCAATTGAGCGTTACCCGATTGTCTTCATTTTGTTTGGTTCTAGAGGGATCTTAGGTAAATTAGGGGTTTTTGGTAATTTCATTGTACCGTCTTAAGTAAATTCTGAAAAATTCCAGAGACAAACATTTCGAGGCACAGAATGTTCTAAAGGTATGATTTATAAGAGGGTATCCTTGGAGCAGGACTTTTTCCAAAATTGCCAAAAGATTTCTGAGACAGAGAGAAAAATATTAGTCGTTCAGTTCTCGACCATTTTGCCGGTCTAATGGGATATCGTCCCAGATTCATGCCACGTTTGTGGAAAGCACAGTTGCAGAACAAACAAGACTGGACGGATCGCGTCGGAAGAAATTTATCTTTATAGAAATTCTTTTCAGCTGGTCGGTAAATGGCAATTAATCGGCCGCAGACGGTCCGAGCAGTGTTCATTTAATCTTACAAAATGCAATGGCGTTATAAATTTGCTTTACGCGTTTCCATCGTGTGGTCCAACCGACAATTTTAACGAAGCATGTAAAATTAACAAAACGTACAAACTAAAATTTTTCGAACATTAAAAATAAAAATATTAGAAAACTGAGGAAACTGTATACATTATGTACTATTTTTGAAATCTACTATAACGTCAGAGTTAGCAGCAGAAAGCTGCTCCTGAGCCTCTATTACGTAATTCTCCTTGAAGTATTTAAATCTTGGACCATCTTCATTCGTCCCTTGCTTAAAGACAAAATTAGAGGATCGACTGAAAGACAGACGAGGAGTTGGCGGTGTAATTATCGATCCGCAATTATCGACTCGGCTGAGAGACAGGCGGGAAGGAATGGGAAAAGGGAGAAGAAAAAAGAAAAGAGAAAGAGAAGTCGGTACGGAGCCTCTTCACGTTCTCATGACGCGGCGGTCATTTTGAACGAGGTTCACGCATCGAGACCACCCACCTCATGGAACTGATTATATACACCTCAATTTCAGCCGTTTCTACCTCCTCTTGGCTCTCGCGCGGCATTTCATCGGGCAAAAGTTCGAAAAAACGAGAACAGAGTCGTGAGACTTGGGTCTTGGAACGCGTTTTAAGAGATTACCACAACCTTCTTCCTTCTCTGCCTTCTTCTCGGCGCTCGTCTTCCTCATATTTTTCCCCCTCTTCGACCTTCGAACGGCGTAGATATGTTTCTGGATCTACTAATTGGTCGTAAAGGAAATTATGTTCCAGCCTCGTCATCTCTAAGGTACTTTCTGCTACTCGCTGCGCGAAACCCACGAATCGGACGACGAGATTTCTCCGAGTTCAACGAAAAATCGAAAAATCGACCAGACATATTGTTTCTTAAACGAATGAAGTAAGAATGTTCGGTAAACGTTCGATTGATTTAAGACCTGAATATTTTGTATTTCCATTCTTTCGAAGCCCGTGACATTTACGTGATACTTCTTGTTTAATTCAATTTCGTATTTGAGGAAAAAGAAATAACAAGATTGTAAGAATAATTTAAGAATTGAAAATTCGACTTGATCTTCCTTGTCACGAATTGAGAAAAAGAACGGGAGAACCACAAATTGAAATTCTTTGGTTTCAAAAAAAGAGTAGAACAAGAGATAAAGTCACACAGCTTACGTTATTTGAAAAAATATATATATATATATTAAATAATCAATTACCCCTAACAGATAAATTCGAGAACAAATCTTCTTCATCGCCCAAGCTCAAAGAAAAATGTCGTGACTTCTATGTTATAGTATTGTCAAATACTTTAACACCCCGTGTGTTGCATATATGTATCTACCCCTTTATAGAAAAAAAAAGTCTCTCGGTTTGAAGATGTTCCATCGACTCGATTGATCGCGCGTGCCGCGAGTAGTTTGCGTTTGTCTAGGAAATTCCACTCCGACGCTGGTTAACCGTTTGTTGTTGGGCGGCTATGATGCTGCCGGTGGTGACGGCGACGGTTTCTGGTGGTGGCAAATATATTATGCCTCTCGTAAAATTAAGTTTTTACGATCATTTTATGTGGTGGCGCGCGGTCCGTCGATGCTTAGTATCTATAGGTGTGCATTTCTCTCAGCTGTGCGTTGCGCGACTCGTCACAGAGATCTCTTTCGTCAAACGCGAGACACCGAAACATTGTTAATCGTGCTCGAAGATGCTTCGGTTCACTTATTCGCGCGAGACGCTTGGATATTGAAACTAGCACGTGCAAGATAAAGTTCGATGCCGAAAATATCACTTGAAAGGGGAAAGAATAACCAATTACATCGCGATCATTTTAACGATTCCTTTTGTACCTGTAGATAGAAGTTAATGAAATAAAAGCAATAAATAAATAACCCTCGGGTATGTTATATGAGATCGCTGCCCATTTTCTTTTCTGTATTTCTATTCTATCAGTATTTTTCAATGCATTCGCTATTGTTAGATAAGTTAAGCTTGGCATTCTTTGTTAGTAATGTACATAAAGCAAGAAAAACTGAATTTAATCTTTATTTTGCACCTGCTAGTTTCAATATCCACAGTTTTTAAGAGTTAATAAACGAATATATCCTTATTAATAATTAGCACATGTAGCATTAGCGTCGTCTCAGTGCTAATACAAAACATTATCGCTTCGTGCAGCATCTCACATCCAAGATTCAAAAATCACACAACGCTGCGATGCATCTTAAACGTTTGAACATTTCATACTCACGTTACAAGATAGGCAAATTCTCGAGATAGCTCACTGCACCATTCAAGCCAACGCTTGAACTTTGTAACGAGTTCCTCTGCACAACCAAGAACACACAAGTCAACTTTACTCCGTGGTGATATCCTAGTTCAGCTTTTGTCATGTTAAACACGTCGAATGCCGAGAGACGCGAGCTTAACCGTTTAACGAACGAACGAACGAACGAACGTGTGTTGCCGAGCATGGTAAAGTAAACCGTACGATCGAATCGACCGTTCGTGAGGGTCAAATGAAGCAAACGGAACGCCTCGGCCAGATTTTCCCCTTAGGGTTGCAACTTTCTCTTCGTATGAAAAAATTTCTGGACCCCGGTGAGGATTTCACTGAAAATTCGGGTCACCGTCGGTACCTTCAAGTCCTGGATCGATGGGAATTACTTATTTGTGAAAGTTTCAGACGAAACTATTTTGACAGCCGAGATTTACGATCTTCCGCTGAAGTTATTAGAGAGATTCTAATTTGAACGTTTACACAAACTGTTTCTAAATTTTAACGAATTTGAATTTCTAAAGTGTCAGAAACATGGTGTCAGAAAATCTTACAGATAGATTATATTATTCAAGCAATTTTAACATATTCTTTCGTATCATTATCTTTTCTTCCAACGATTATCTTGAAATGTAAAACGTTAACTCGTATAAAATATTTCTCGGATTTTAACAAATTTGATTTACAAAGTGTAATAATATGTAATATCAGAACAAGTAGAGAATTTTAGTACATTCTTTTCTATCGTGCACTCTCTCTTTCTTGTCTTCAAATCATAGAAATAATATCTATCAATATATATTAATTCTATAGGATATTTTTTGTTAACTTCTGAGTGGTATGTTGAGTGGTATAAAATACTCTGATCTTTGCAATTCCCTTGAGCAACACTATATAATGTTCTTAACTTTTTTAATTCTCTTTCAACAGACGCTTCTTCGTTTGAGCTTAAGAGAACAGGGTAATGTCAACGAAATGTCAACGGACCTTTTAACAAAGATGAATGCCACTCGAATCTCAATATAGTCATAAAATATCTTTCTGAAATTTAAAACGAAAGAAGAATTTTACGACATTTTCGTTTATTGTTATTTCTTTCGTGATCAGTGTAACTTTGATTGAAATATTTGCTTTTCCCTTATTTAAACCTTCTAAATGTATGAAGACCTTCGTAATTTACAGCAATAATGTTCGAATGATTTATTTTTCTAATATCCAAGTAAGTAAATAATCCCTCTGTTCGAAGAGAGAGAAGGAACGAGAACCGAGTGCATTGGGAGGGATCAAGCAGGCACGTTTTCCCATGTGCAGCTTTCGGGTAATTCCACGACGGCTATGGTGTTTACGCGCGACGGTGAAAGCCAGGATTGAATGCTAAAGAAAGGCCAGGACGAAAGCGAGGGAATCATATTATTTTAGTTGAATTATTTATAGAACGTTGCTGGAAAAAGGCGTAAATCGCCTCGTCTTCCTCGAGATGATCTCACCTGAAGGAAAAAGTATACTCCGGCGAATGATAGAAAGAGAAGTAAAAAAAAAGGAAGCGGAAGTCGATGTCTCCTCGCGAAACGGGAATAGAATTTTAGAAAAAAAAAAAAAAAGAAAAAGATAATTTGATAAAATTAACCCGTGGATTTAAGGAAATACTCTCAAAGAGATAAGATTGTTTAAGGTTAGTTTCAATTTCTTTAAATTTCGTAAAGTGTCCAAAGTGTCGAGGGAATTAAAATTTTCTGAGTGAAAGGTGTAATGGTAAGAAAAATATCGAGCGAACCATTGGGCTTCTTTCTTGTAGCCAAACTACATAAAAAACAAAATGACCTTTAATGGGTCATTCGTTCGATGGATGGCCGAGTTTCGAGCTTTGTTGTATCTTCGCGTATCGTTTGAAAAGCTGGTTGATATAGGACGGAATTCGTCGATAAAGCGAAATTCAAGCGAAAGGGTGGAGGTGAAGTTGGTCGGGGCTGCTAGCGAAATTGAAGGCACGGCATCTGGCTATCTGCTTGTGATATAACCTCTATCTGTAACATCGCCTCGATATCTGATCCCACGATAGAGATACCAGATCTGAAAAGGTCTCAAAGTCTATTCTTCTCGATATCGAACTTAACCTTATTTAACGACCTGCTATATTCTAATAAGACACCTTTCATTTATCTTTGTAAATTTACAGTAAGAAAAAGAGTCAATTACTTAATTCTTTGGAACATGGATTAAAAAATATCTTACTTTTCAGTATAACCTGATATTAGACGATAATGTATGGGATATTTTTTACTTGATTGGAATTTCACTGAAAACACCAAAGTTTGTGCCACACTCAGAAATTTCAAGAAAATCCGTTTTTTTAGTTTCGATCTTTCGTACCATTTCACGTGCTTAACAACTGCCTTTATACGTCTGTTTTATCAAAACAAAACTTTCGCGCGACTTGGAATTTTCTCTGCCATAAAAATTCCTATCTCAAAGAGCTGAAGAATATTAAATGCAAATACTAAAATGTTCAAGAGATCGCCCCCTTCCCCCCTCCGCGAGAATGGTATCCCTAAATAAAGATAAAAACCAAGGCGGCCAAAGATTCCAACTCTCGGACTATTAGGTTACAAAAAACGCGATACATTGTAAAGTCGACGATGGAAGCAACCCTTGTTTTTCCATCAGCGTTATCGTGCCTCGTCTTCGCTCGGGTGTGGGGAGCGTCGTCGAGGCGGCTCTTCCATCGCGGAGCACACTTTATCTCGGGACGATAGAATGCAAAACAGTGCCGGCAAAAACAAGCTGCAGAAAAATCGACAAGTAGTCTCCTGACGAACGGCCGGAGGAGGAGACAGAGGAAGACGAGGGCGAGTCGATGGACAGGAGAGCGACGAAAGATGTTGGGAGACTTTGCCTGATGAAGACGGTTCCCATGGCGACGCGACGCAACCCCAGGAACACGAAACGGTCTAGGCATCCTTGACTCAATACCGGCTCGCCATATACTCACGTAGTGCCTCGCATCGAACCTCACCACTACGTCTTCGGTCTTCAAACCCTCTTAAGCTCTGGCTGATATTCGTCTCTCGCCTCTTGCACCGCGCCACCCACTTTCACCACCACGTCCCTGTCCAAATGGAATATCCCACGCTTATACTTTGTTCCATCTGTGGGATCCATATCGCCCGTTCGTGTGCACGTGTGTAGGTATTGCACGTACGTGCACATGTGTGTACGTGCGAGCGTCAGACGAAACGCGGAATACAAACGACGGAGCGCGCTAACGAAAAGGAAGAGAAGAAGGAAGAAAGAAAGGAAAGAAAGGAAAGAAAAGGAAAAGCGCGAACGGACTTGGAATTACGGCATTAAGGGAGTCGCTGGACTTGGACAGCGTTCGCTTTTTGCCGATTCGAACACGTTGCCTGAAGAAAGGACGAACGTGATGCGAAATAAATCGGCGACCAATGGGGTATTAGCTTCTGTATCATTTCCTTTGGAATTTGCAGTGTAGCGATTGAATTTTCTGACTTCGATTTGAAAGGAATACGTTTGGGACTTTAACGACTCTTATTTTTTTTTTCTCGTTTCGTGTTATCTCAATATACGCGGACGATCGATATCGAGTACAATCCATCGTTTCATCACACTTGGAAATATCGTGTGTGACTTTTCAGCTTGGATACAAGAAACCTTCTTATCTGAAGAAGGCGGTTCCCGCCAAAAAGGTCGAGGGAAAAATTTTACGTCCCGATATGCCTTTTAAGAATTTCGAAACACTAATCTACGAATGCTCCACCCGATATAGCCTCTCGAGTCTAAGAGCCATCCAAACACGGAGGAATTCCAAAACAGAGCTACGAGATGTATTGATCTCTCAAACAATTAAAAAAGAAAAAAAAAGCTCAGGCAGTCCACTCTCAATTCCCATCGAGCGCGTTATAATTCGAGAGCGAGAGAGATTCCATCTCCGAATGCATAAATTCGCGAGTATAATGGGTTCCGGGGATAATCGAGCAGAAGAAGGCCAGTCGACGTCGAGTTGGGTCAGCCTGGTGGCTCGGCCAGCGAGAATCGCAGGGAGAAACCTGGACTGGGAATTGGAGGTCTGGTCGAGCGCGCACGCCACTGCCATGTTGGAGGCGAATGTCGGGAGCGGGATCCGCGATTGGTCGCACGGCCATACCGCCTGCCCGTGGAAACGAGAGGGCGTCCCGGTGCTGGCAGCGTTCCACGCGGAAGGCGTCTCGACGCCCTGCTAAAAACGGCACGCGTCACGTCGCACGCTTACGGGGAAACTCGAACCCTTTTCCGCCCCTCCGGCCAGGCCGCCATCGGGACCAGTTCACCCAGTCGCGGAGACAACGAGTTTCGACCCCTCTGCCCGCAAATGTATCGTATATTTCAATTTCCCCGTCAGCGATTAATGAACACTTTGCACGCTGCGAACTCGTGGAGGTGACGAGCGATTCTCGTTGAATTTTGGGCTTTAAGAGAGAGAAGTATTGGAAAGTCGATTTCTACAAAAAATACTTGTAGAGTTTTAGATTCAAATTTTCAACAAGTACCTATATTTGCAGTCTACGATCTTACGTAACGTAGTGATTTTTATTTTTACAAATAATTTCTAACAGGTAAAAAATTTCCAAAGACAGAAGGAGAAAAAGATAGAGAGTATTTTATAATTATTATATATGGAGGATCGCTGCTTGTAAAAGTAGACAATAGAAAGTATGAATTCTCCTGCTCTTCCCCTCTCTATACTCTTCTCGTATGAAATCTCGAGGTCGTTGAAGTTCAGACGCGGAATGGGGTTGAATCTTCGAGTAGAAGAAGGAGAATGTATTTTGCTGATGAATGAATCGTTGAACTGCACTCGACCGAGCAATTGCTGCTTGAACGGTTTGATGTAATATTAAGAGCACAGCCGAGTTCTATCGGAGTCTCAGAAATAGGATCTGGTTAAACAAATAAAAGTTGGAGGGTAATGTCTTCGTCATTCTCAGGATGCTCTTCCAAGAGGGGGAGTTGGCCGTTGTGGAACGTAATTTTGCAGGAAACTTTTTTCACGATTCGAGTTTCGTAATCTCCCGTTAGGGGTTTCCGCGCAATGAGTGCAACCCTTTCTGCTTTTTAGTACTGCTGCCTGGCGTAAATTAAGACTGCCATTGGCTCCTCTGGGATTGAATTTTTTTTAACTATCTTGGCTGCGTTGTATCTTCTTTCTTTCTTTTTTTAGTAGAGGCTCGTTCATTTTGGAACAATGAACGACACGCAGCTGGTATTTATCATTGAATTAATTTTGTTCAGATATACGGTGAGATAAAAAAAAGTTGATCGAACATTTTAAAGATTTTTATACTTTTTATAAAAATTATTTTATTGAAGCGAATATTTAATAATATTCTAAACTACCCTTGTTTAGTTTGTTTGATAAAAGTTGAAGTGATGTTTGTGTGAGTTTGTATTTGTTAAAAAATCTGTTGTTAAAAAATTTAGATTTTTTGGTTTACGATTTTTCAAATAATTATCTTGAATATCTTTCAGTATCGTGCACTATTTTAGTCTTGCTTAAAATTTTGTCACTTTAGAAAATAAATACAATTTATAATATTTTATTTTTCAACGTGAAATTTAATCGAGGTAATTATACATATTAATAAGGACACTTTTATATTTAATTCAAACTCGAGCTATTTTTTAATATTAGAAAAATGCAATATATGACAATTTTTATTATTCCTACATTTGATCAGATCTATCCACGATTAAATATCTAATAATTGAAATAGCATTTTTTAACAAACTAACAAGAACTTTTTTTTCTATTCATAAAAATTCCTGTTCACAATCAAATACCTATCTAAAAAAAAAAAAAGAAGGTTATATTATTCGATACGATCATTTTTCCGCCTCTTCAATTTCATCAAAATTTGTCACACGGCTTGCTTCGAAAAATTTGCATAAATCCATCAGTTCATAGTTTCATCCGACCTGCAATCGGCTCGACAACGATGGCGCGTAATCGTCGCGAGCCATGGGACTTTTAATTCGATTACACGGCGAAATGCGTGCTCACGGCACGACTGGACGACGTTAAATGGTAAATGGACGGCTTCTGCGAAGCGTTTCATAGAAATGGCATAAGAGAACCACCCTCCGTTGGGGTTAGATACGACAGGGAAGCAAGAGCTTTCTCGTGTCCGGCTGTTGCGCACCCTCGACCAATCTCTTCTGTACTCACCGATGTTGGCCAGCGATGTTTTTCACGCGACGAACCTTCCCTCCTTACCCTTACCTCCTTTCTCGACGGTAATATTTCTCGTGGCACGTCCTGCCCACATTTCGCCAAGCTTTACCATTTTTATCCCTCTCGCTCCCTCCGTAGCTTCGTGTCGTTCTGTCCATCGACTGGAGAAACTGGTCGACCTTTTGTGTCGAATAAATGGCCAGGATTTGTCTATCAATCGTACAAGATGCTTTCGAGAATGAAAACGGTAATTCAGCGGAAAACATTGTGTAGATACCTGAATTTTTTTTTTTTTGAAGTTTTCAAAAAATTATTGGACAATCGCAAGAAATGAATTTTGCTGAAATGAAACTTTTTGACAGCGGATGTTTCATGTCCACTATAGCTAAAATTTGATCTATTTGAAATTTTTAGGAAACAGACAAAGAGATGGAGATTTTTGAAAGTATTCAAACACTTACTGCAGAAGAATTTTTATGGAGATATATGTTACGTATATTTTATATGTTATATAAAATATTTTAAAATTACCAATGACTGATACGATTGTCCATATTGGTAAAAGTTGAAAACTGTTTAAATACTTTCATGATCTCTACGAAATATATTCTCGTGTTAAATATCTTGGTAATATTTTTCGATATATATTCAAATTTTAAATATACAATGAGTGTAAAAAATATTATGGTATTCGTTAAAAGTTTTGCGATAAGTATTCAAACACTTTCGTGAGCAACTGTAACTTACATACAGTTACAAATAATTGACGCGAAATTTATTGAGAATTCAGATTCGAATAAATAGATTCAGTTACCAGAATTTGATCTAGTCTCTGGAAGATTCGAAACTCTCGTTTTGATTTCGAGCAGTAAAGATTGAATCGGCACGAATATGCTTAAAGCACTTCGTCGCAGAAATACCATTTCCCTTTACATCTCATCTTTCTCTCGCACGCTCGGTTGACAAGTTTCCTCTCCTCGTTCGAACGGTGTTTACCAGTCTGCCGTAAACTCATCCCCAGAGATTTAGCTCCGCAGAGAGCGTTTCCGCGTTTTCTACCTGCAGCCTCTATTTCGATATTTACGCTCGGCGCGTTGAATCGAAAGTCATAGGTGCAGCCATGATTGAATTTGTTGAAAAGAATGCCTTCCTAGATACATTTCGCTTTCCCCTGACATTTCAAAAGTCGAGAATTCTCTTACGAGAGAGAACCTACGTTGTCGTTCTCATTGGACAGAGAGGCGGGAAGTGCCGCTCTTTTCGATTCCGAAACAGAAGCAAGTCGGGCTGTTTATTGGTGGATTAATGGCTTTACAAGACATAGAACTTTATACCTGGAGCGGTGTGCCCAACAAAAATCTACATAAAATCGGACTTGCAGGAAACTGTATCGCTCTTTTCTTCTTTCTTTCTGTTCTAGGCTGATATTTTTCTTTATAACCAAGTGATTAAAAGGCCTCAAAGTGTACGGCACCGTGGAGAAGACGTTTCACCCGTTCGAGCTGTGCAGCAGGTCAGTTTGAATTTTTAAATGCTTGAAGAACTGTCAAGTGTTTGACATCGTATGTTCGATGTTAACAGAAATTGAAAAACTTTGACGAAAAATTTAAAGCACACAGTCTTTAAAACACAGAGCTTTGTATTCTTACTACTGCGATCGAACGGAAGAATTCAAATAAAATTTATCACACGAAACAAAAAAATAAATAATTACAATTACGAATCGATTGCAACTGTGAACACGTTTGATTGACTCAAGATACCAGTCACGAAATCCAAAGATTATTATGGTACATTATTCGCGATAGGAAAATGGCAGAGAGAACGCATCTAAAATGAAAGTGAGATACGTGGGAGTAACTTAATGCGGCAATCGATCGGAGAGAGACGCGACAGTTATGAAACATTCTCGATTGAACGTATCGCCATTTCACTGTGTTTGCCAATGTTTCAGGCTTTCCCGCGTGTTCCAGCCGGGAACACTGGCCGGTATACAAGGTGAGTTGCGCACATGTCCACTCCTTTATTTTTCCTTTTGTTTCTTGTCGTTCAAATGAAACCGTTACTCGTTTCGACGGATATTTCAATTGTCCTTCGACACTCGTTTTACCGAACTCGCGAACGCGTTGCACTTGGAAACTGAATCTCAGTGACACTTGACAATTGACTATAACGATAATGATCTCGAAACGAAGAGACAGACACTTGGATGTTGAGACGAGGAAAGGAACGAAATGGGACAAAATATAACATAAATCCAAGAGATTAACTAGATCTGAAATAGACCGAAATTATTTTTCTCGAATTTATAAACGGATTGCAACTGGAAGATATCTGATCTCAGTTACCCTTGGCAATCGATTAGAAAACGATCTCTCAACGAAGGAACAGACAGATTGATTTCTTAAGAAGGACGAGAAGGAGAAAGATGTTGAAAATGATGAGAAAAAACGAACAACGAGAGGAAAAGACTCGCGTCGTTTCGTCGTGAAGCGACTCGACTAGATTTCGTTCAGATTGGACGAGTTAATTCGTTTCTTGCAGCCAACCTCGAAACTTGGAAAAAAGTCGACGATAACGTTTCCTAGGTACGTACTTGCCGTAAACAGAGGATTGTGTACAACTGCGTCGCACTAAAACCCATAGCTACTAAACCGCGCATACTACCTATAAATGGGCGGGTTGCTATAAAGCCCATTCATGATCGCGTCTGGCCTGTACGACAAACGTCAGGTGGCTCGCGCCTCCCCCGCGATTTATCGCACTCCCGTTCGAGCAAGAGTCTCTTCCAACTTCCTACGCAAGCACGACGACACACGACCTCGATATCGACGTATCGCGGAGAGTGATTCGACACAATTTAATTTGAAGTTACAATCGATCCGATTCGGGACGAATTTCCCGACATTATGCATTTTCATTTTTTCTCAGTGAGATTTTCTAGTCGAATAGCTTGGGAAGTGAAGGTGTTCCAGCAGATATCTAGATTAATGCAAGAAGCAGGATGGAATCGTAATTTATTCGTTTAAAAATTCTGGTCCATCATTTTTGCTGCAGCCTCATCGTAAACTTCCAAACTCCGATATGGAGCTATCTTCTTTCTAATGGTTACGACGGACATCGTTTAAAAACGAATCCCGTACGAATAACAGAGCGAATTGGAATTCAAAAGAGACATTTATAGATTTCTCGCGGGTTAATCAATTCACTATTCGGCCAATTACATAACCGATTATGTGTTTCAGAGTCAAGTTCAAGACGTCACCAAGTTTACTATGTCAAGCATACTCTGTTGATAAATATTCAGAGAAAACTCGTAATGTCAAGTTTGTTCTTCAATGCATATCTTTTCCAAATTTAAACGTTTTCTATGGTGTGCTTATATTCGCTGTTTTTTTTTTTTGTCGTTGTTCTTTCCAGTTTGCTACGTAATGGCGAGACCTTTCTCTTTCCATAATTAAGAGAAACAAGCAAAGTACAATTGTACGTGTATAACTATAAGGAGGCATTCAAAGGAAATGATAAATACCTTAAATATTCTATAAACTCTGCGGATTTTTGTGTCTTTCAATTTTCTATCGATACATAAGTTGCAATAACGAAAGTCCATTTAATTGTATAAACTTCATTTAACGAAATATAAAAATTTAGCTATTATCAAATAGCTCATTCCACTTGTCTAATCCGCAAGATCCTATTACACAAACCTCATAAATATTCAATGTATATTCCCCACGGATAGAGGACCGTATTCGAAATTTTACACTTAAGATTGACTCAGATAGACACTCATAAATATTATAATCATAAATATTCAGTGACTACTTCTCGATGGATTCAGAAAACTAGGGAACTGTGTTCGAAATTCTTTTAATTACACAACTTACAATTGATTCAGGCACCGTAATTAGTTAATGGATTGGCTAACGTAGATGCTTACTAGACGCTTAGATAATAATAATTTGTAATTTATTGGCTGATTAAGAGTTGCGCGATGCAGCGAGGTGCGAGCTTGATGGACAGATGGAAGACGTATGTGCCACCGTTGTCAGGAGTTGTTGTCAGACCGTTTTACTTTACTGCCCCATAAAAGTACCGAGATTTAGACTGTAGTACTACCATGACGTATCGTCGTCAGCCGTGTGCGTATGCACGTACACGCGGCGTGACAGCGTGCGTGGCGAGATCGTAGCGGACGCAAGGCATCATCCATTCCTCCTTTCGCGCGTGACGTCACGCTTGTAGAATAGCGGAGAACGGCCGAGAGGACTCGGTCATCATCCGTTCGCCGCGACTCCTTGAATCAGTTCGCAGCATCGTAGTTGTGTCGATGACGTGTTGCTTGTAGAATAGCGGAGAACATAGTCATCAGGACGATTGGATTCGTGGTTCTCGGATGTTTGACGTTCTGGAAGAATCCCTTGGAATTTGATCTTTGTATTCTGCATTTTATTCCAAAAGCGTAGATAGATTTGAATCCGGATGGATCGAGCAATTGCGTTTAGAGTGAGAATTAAGACGACAAACAAATTTAGGTAACTCGAACGATTGTTCGGTGTTCAAGTAACACGATTCTAAACATGTAATTTAACGACGATAACGGGTGGTCGTTACTCCGCGAGATAATGGATATCGTAAAAGGCGCAGTGTTCGATGACGGAACTTGACAAAAGTCGCGGTCACGAGCGAACAGTACGTGTCTCAAGACTCGAATAATCGGGACGTTCTCAATTTTCCAAATATGCATCGTTTCCATTTGAAAAAAAAAAAAAGAACAGATGGAAGTAAATAATCTTGGATCCCGTAAGTTTATTTTGATCTTTAATTAGTTCTTTAAGGGCATTTCAATTCACACCCTACGAATTTCTCGATTTGATCCAGGAACACCTGCTGTTCGTCAATCAGACTACGAGCCTATGATCTACGAGTCAGACGGTTCCTTTCAATATTTTTTTTTTTTTTTTTTTTTTAAGCTAGAAACCGCGTTTTAAATCGAACGAGGGATTTTTAGAAATTCGAAAGAGGCGGCGCGCGCGCGTTCTCGAGTCCTCGCGTGTAGACGGTCGCGTTGCGTTGTGCAGGCTGATTCTAGCGCGATGCAGAGAAGGGAGAGAGACAGATTAGAGCGCGATGGGCGAGGGTAGGAAAGGCGTACGGGGCTTGTAGCTTGGCAGAACGCAAAGTGGAAGGGGGAAGTTCGTTCAGGGGTTTGGTTGTCAAACGATCCGAGAGATCGCGCTCGAGTCGCGTTCAGCCCGTTTGTACGTCGAGCCGCGGGCAGAGCTCTCAGTTGTTCAGTTGAGCACAGTGAAGGCAGAAGAAAGCGAGTCTTTTCGTGTGTGTAAATAGCGTGCGTGTGTGCTTCGACGTTCTACCACGGGGATTTGTAGGGCTCTCTTATCCGAGGAACCTAAAGGTGCATATCATTTATGACATTTAGACGAGTTAGTCACTGCCTGACTTTTCGAGATTCCGAGAGGAGATGAAAAAAAGAGCGAGATGATCTACTGATTGCGGCGAGTTTCTTGACGCGAGTTCGTCCACAACGATTCGTTCGATTCGTGGATCGCGCGCTTCTCGAGCGGATAAGAAAAAAAAAAAAGAAAAGAAAAAGGGAAGAAAACGAATCGAAATCGAAGGATATTTAAGGAGGCTAAAAGACAGATAAAGAATTAAGGAGACGTAAGTGACGGGTGCGAGAAGAAAGTGCGCGTTCGAGTGGACGTCGCGTGTGTATTCGAGAAAAGTAATGAGCAGAGTGACAGTTGCCTTTGAGGAAGGAGGCGGGACGACATGCAGCTGAAGCATGGTTTGGACGACGATAGCAAGATCGGTCGAACAGTGATAGAAACGTGCTCGTATCGTACGGTCGATGCGACGTGCTGCACGGTACAGTCGCTCAGAAGATCACGATTGCCAAGTGTCCTGACCGCGATATGTTTCAGCCGCGTACCGCTCGTTGATCCTTTCGAGCATCCATCATCGCCGACGACGTTCGACGATCGCGTAGTTGCGTCCAACGCGCGAAACGAGATCGACTGATCTCGAAGAGAAGAAGAAATCAGAAAGTGCAATATCTTAAAAATTGCGATTCCATGTCGTTGCATTTTTTTTTATTAGAAAAACAATAAGCTAGAGCCGACCGATCGGTTATAAATATTTTCAAACCATCATTTCTAAAGGAGTGCTGTGTCATTTTTTTTTGTTTCCGTTTGTTCCAACGTCGCGCACCGTGCAACACCATTGGACCTGATCATCGTCACCGTCATCGTTGTCCGATCACTGGATCGTTCGGACATTTGGGACACGACTCGCGCTCACTGACGACGTTTCACCGCACGTGGCCCGTGCTCTGCTTGCCACTCGTCAACTTTCGTCGACGTCTTGGACGCGTTGTCGCGGTGGTGGTGGTGATGGTGCATGGACCTTTTCTCGACGGATTTGTTACGCATTTTATCGCGCCCCTGGGCGTTTTCATCTCCCTCTCTGTCTATCTCCGAGCTCGCTCCGTCCGCTCGTCTATCCGTTTCTCTCGCTCTAACTCGCATTCGCGCTCTTCGTCCTTCCTTCCTTCTGTTTCTCTTCTGCTGGACCGCCGTGTACCACGTCTCCCTCCATCCCACGCTTATCTACCCCTCCACCTGTCTGCCTCGTCGCTGCTGCACACCCTCTCTTCCCTCCGTCAACATCCCTGCCCGCACGATCGCGTACACCCGTACAATTTTCCCTATCCCCACCTTCCGTGTGCCTCGTCCACCTTCGCACGCGTTTTCTTTATTTATTCCGCGATTCCACGGAGCAACGCAACGCTCCGCACACGATGAACAACGCGGCCCTTCCGTTCTCGTTACGTTTTTGAAATCGTCGTCTCGCGTGCCAACTCGTTCCGCGCCCGGCACCCACCGCGGTATTTCCATCGCGTCTCGCTCTCCGATCATTGGTCGCCGCTCTGTACGCTCTCGATCTTCGTCGGCTACGCTCGACGAGGCCGTCTCGTAAAATCGACGCGAATAACTACCGCGTCGCGACTTCTCTCTCGTCCTCCCACCCTTCTTCCTTCTTCCTTCTTCCTTCTTCCTTCTTCTCGTCGTTCACCTCCTACCACTTCTCTCTCTCTCTCTCTCTCTCTCTCTCTCTCTCTCTCCTTCTTTACCTCTTGCTTCTTCTTCGTTCTGTACCGGTTCCTCTTCCATCGAGTACCCCGTCTCTCTTATTCTGTCGGACTAACGTTCCTACTCGAAACGTCGTTACATCGGCTCGCTCCCGTTCATCCTTGGAACGTACGTGCGCGTCGTAAACGCAACCGCGCGAAACGACCATGCGATCCCGGTTCCCGGTCGACTGCTGAAAAATCGATCGGGTATTCCCGCGCTTGGTCACGGTCGCTGGTTGCCACTGGTTTCCTGGACAACGCCGACATCGCCGCCGTTGCGGGCATCGTCGTTATAACACCGGCAATCACCTGTCACCATCTGCACCATCGCCGATCACGTGGCTTGCTCGACGGCGACCCTGTACGACAATGTTCACGCCGCGCCGCTGTGCGGCTCCGGCGTGGGCCACCCTGGCTCCGTCACGCCGATGGGGTCAGCCACCGGAGCGGGGAATTCCACCGGGGTGACTTGGTGGGCCATGATGAACGGTTCCCTCTACGAGGACAGCCCGCCACCGATCGCGCCATCCGCTTCCAGCCTCATCTCGCTCCAGCAACAACAGCAAGCAACCTCGACACCGGCTTCTCACCAACAAGCCACAACACCGACTTCGCCGACCGCACCGACCGCACCGACCGCTTCCTCGGCAGCGAGCGCGCCTTCCGCGCCCACGGCCAGCGCCAGCTCGACCTCGCCGAGCGCCTCCTCGGTGGCGAGCAACAGCGCGCCAGGCCCGCTCCACATACCGGCCAAGAGGTTGACCGCCACGCCGGCCGCTTCTTCCTACGGCGAGGTCGGCTGCGTCGAGTCCACAGCCGCCCCCGCCACCGGACCAGCGGGCGTCATTCGTCATTCCCACTCGTCGTCGGCCGGCTCTCAAGGAGGCTGGAGTTACAGTCCCCATCATCCCCAGGACTCTCACTACTCGTCTGCTGCGACTGACACCCTCAATCATCATCAAACCTACGGGGGCAATAATCCCCCGACCTATTACAATCTGGCGGCAGACCCTACCTCCACTTCCGGCTCCTCCAGGGACAACCGGAAAGCCGGCACGCTCAGCTTCTGGTCGCCGGCCGCGGCGACAGCGGGCGTCGTCGCAACAGCCGGCTCCGGTTCTGACTACAAGTCCTACAACTCGGCCGGTGTCGCGACCACCAGCTCCTCGACCGGGGCTGGATCCTCCTCCGCGGTCACGGGTGCCGCCGATCCGGCCGTTTCCTCCTGTCATCAAAGCTTCTCGCAGAGTTGGTGCAATTATGCGCCGTACACCACGGCCAGGCATCATCATCCGGTGGACACGGCTGGCCATCATCATCCTCACTCGCAAGCCGGTGTCCCCTATTTGACACCGTCCGCGGCGGACGACCGGGGAAGGGTCACCGCTGCCATGGTCGCCGCCGAAGGAGCATTCCCTCACGATGGATACGGCGGCCTTAGGAATTACGGGGCGCCCGAGCCTGTCACCTCCAGCCCGTACCCACCTCCAGGTAAGCATCGACTCCGTCTTCCTCCTTGTCTTTCATCCACGTTTCATCGCTTTTCAGTCAGGGTATGCCAACGAGGTAACGTATACATATACACACGCGCCCCATGCACGCGCGATAGCTTTTACTTTCCGCGAACCGCCGCGAATTTGCTTGCTCGTAAACGCAAGGCCATCCACGTTGTGTACGTGCCTCGGCGAGTCCGCAGGGAAGCGAAACGAGTCTCGAACCGAAAGTCTCGCAAGAGATCGTGCTCCGAATCTCTCTTAGCTCTCTCGGCCTTGAAACGAATCAACGACAACAAACGAGGGCGAGCGAGAACGAGAGAATCGGAGAGAGAGAGAGAGAGAGAGAGAGAGATATGCAAAAAGTTTAAATGATCGAAATCCGCGAGGATCCTGACCTGTCGCACCAGCGACCCGCTCGTCGTTCATTCACGTGTTTGGTCATTCTCTTTCGTCCCCACTTGGCGTCGTCCTATTCTTCAGACCCGGGAACCCATGAAACGTCGCATGAGCAACAACGAACCGCGGCAGGTTTATTGGCGGCCGTAACTCGTCGTAAACTCTGGCGTGTGCCTGGCGATCAGCTGATCCGTTCCATGACCCGTGCACAGCCGTCTTCGTTCTTCTCTTACTAACGACAGTTCTCGCTTTCCCTCTTGCGAACACTGTCGCCGGCTCTCCTTCGCGCCTCTGTTTGTCTCACTCGTAACAGCCTTTAACCCACTTCGACTTACTTTTTTACCTCTGCAGGATTCCTGTTCGTTCGGTTAGTTGCATAATCGATGACAAACTGCGTCGATGCTCTGGACAATACGCTCGTGCAAACGTACGACAAATGATACAGTCAGCGACACGGTCCGGAAGAATCTGAAGGAGGCTGAAAAGGTTTTAACGAAGCTCGAAACGACTAGGCTTAGAGGTTCTAATCGGCCGGCGATCGAGTATCATTCTCTCCATATCGTCGAGGGAAAAGAGAACACGCGTCCCTTTCCGAAATCGTAAAGAATAGGAAAATACGAGACACGATGGCTGCTCATACGGGCACGCTCGGCCCGATAAACGAGATAAGGTTCGCGTGATCCTCTCGGCCTCGGAGTTAATCGTATGCGTGGTAGGGAGTTACACGCGCAGGCGTACGATCCATACAAAGTAGTAGAACCAACACCGCGTATAGTTTAACCGTGCCCCAATAGATGGCAGCTCCATTATCTTTGTTCGTCTGGCTGGTATTCCGGCGACCGCCGGCGTGTCTTCGACGTGTTACTTCCCGAATGCCTCTCTGGCCGGCGCAGGCCTGCGCGATTTTTCGAAAACAAGTTGTACGCGCCGGCCGGCGACAGCTGCCCGCTCCGATCCGATCAGATAACAGCTTCCTGGTTGAAAAATGTTACCTCCTGGAAGGAAAAACCGGTTGCAACTTAGCTGCCACTTTGCGAGCTTAAATAACGTTCGATGTCCGGTGATATAATTTAACGCGCGATTTTCGACTCTTCCTCTCGTCTCTAATTAACGCTGTCGTAGATTACGATTCACTATCGCACGAGCCATCGCCGAGCGGTCGATATCTTATTTCTCGCTGAGTTTTCGTCGCGATTCTCGAAATTTCGTAAATTCTTTTTCTTGGAAAAGTCGACGCTCCGTGATTTTGCGTTAAATCGTTCTGACGAGATTGATTACGAGTGACGGTTGTATCTGAACGATCAAGGAGGGAGGCTTTCGTCGCGTTGATATCGGCAGATCGTGGACAGTGGTCGTTTCGAGGGTTGGTGTGATAACCCTCGGCACGCCTCGTTGCTGACTGCACGCCTGTCGCAAATCGATACGTCATTTGCGCCGCGGTCTCGCATGCTCGCGTCTCGTCCCTCCCGTACATTGACATTTCATGAGACATTCTGACCTTCGCTAGAAACCATTTGCACGTTTCAACGCAACGTTTAGCAAGCAGTAAATTTTCGCCTATTTACGAAAAATCGTGTTGCGCGATACTCTGTGAAACAAAAGGAACCGGGACGGAAGAAAACGCCGAGAAAGCACTAGTAACCAGGGAGTGAGAAAAAGTAAGAGTTAGGACGAGAACGTAGATTAGAGCGAGGAGAGGCATAAGACTAGAGGGAGAGTATTACGTGATTTAACAAAGAAGGAAGAAAAATCGAAGCTCGACTGCCGAATCCCCCGTACGAAAAGAGAGCCGAGAGTGTTTGTTACATTTTTCCTCATTCTCGTAAACTCTGATCAAAAGATTTAGACATTTGCGAAGTGTGACCAAGGAAAAGGCTTTCTAAAAAAAAAGAAAACAATAATGGACTTTGAACTCGACCAACTTTATAATTTATTATCGCGTCTCGACGAACGGGCTATTTCACAATTGTAAATAAACCTAACCTAAACCTGCCTATTTTCGGTTCTTTACTTCTGTAAAACTCTGCGTTCGAACGTGTTCATTAACGAATAACGAAGCTAGAGGACGTAGGACTGTTTTGCAGCACAGCGAATAACGTCGATAAGGTATCTGCAACAAAAGGACAGCAGATGGGAAAATGAAATTCCAAGCATGTATGTAAATGCGAGCGTGTAATTTTGCTAGACAGACGTGGTCGTTGCATTCGTGGCTTTGCAACTAATCCTCACCGTGGTTTGTCTGTACTTAGGTTAAAGATAGACGAAAAGGCCATCCGCTTTCGTAATCCCTTCGTTTCGCATGCTACGTTCGAGTATTGCGCGACTATTTCCAAAAATATGACGTTTATATCTTATGTTTACCGCGCATATCCAGTTTAAAGAAATGTAGTTTCTTTCCGTAGTTTTCTTTCTTGGTTGAAGAATAGAAAATGAAAGGATATTTTTATTTGAGCAAATGCTCTTGTCCTCGCGAGCCGGGAACAACGAAATAAGTGTTTGTGTAATGTAGGTGAGATTAACCTATCGTTTTATCATTAATTACGCGACCGTAAATAAATTGTCAAATAAAATTATTTTTTGCATTCGAGGAGAGGACGGTATGTCTGGCCAAATTTTCATAAATCTTGTCGCGCAAGGGAAAGGATAAATTTGCTTAAGGAAGGAATAAAATTTTATCTTTCGTTTTTGAAATTTAAATCTGTTTTTCGATTTTTTTTTTTTTTTTTTTAATTGTTAAACATCCTTGCGGATAGAAAAATCTCTACGAAAAAAAATCTACGATTGTGGGATTCGGTGTACGGCCTCGAACCACCAGCTACAACGAGGAATGTAGCACTTACTAACAGTTCCGCGTTTCACGTCCCCGTTTCATGTTTTTCACACGGTTAGTACGCCCGGTCCAATTATATCATATCGGCTCGTCGTGACGAACCCTTCGTATACGTGCTCCACGTACCTACCTACACGGTTGCTTATTTCAAGTGCAAGCTCCAGCACCAGCGAACGCTTTTGGGTGTGAATTTCAAAACCTTTTTATCAGAGAAATTCCAAATAGGAAAACTTAGTCGCTATTTTTCGGAAAAGCCACATTTGAATTCAAAGTCATAATCCTTTTTGTTTTAGTTTTGTCACTTTCAAAATTGAATTTTCACATCCAGGAACCAGTCTAGCACTCGTTATCTGGTAATAATTTAATATGTGTAGAAAATCAAATATCGATTTAGCTGTATCAAATTCCTCTCTCGATCGGAGCACGATCTTGTAAACAGATCTTTTAAATTGTTAATTATTTCTGATTGCATGCACGAATGTCGATCAATCATGTTGTTTATGATGCTGATCGATGATTATCACGAATAATCACGACAATTATGACGACTCGGATGAGAAGACAGTATTGCAGTATCGATTGGTCAGCTTCGGTTTGTAGCACGTAACTACTGTCAATAGAGATTTCATTCGGTAAAGACTAACGGCACTGTGTAGTTACGCATCGTTACGTCAACTAACGAGTCGATGTATTTGCTCTCGTTTCTATCGGCCTGCGCGGACCTAATAACTTTGTCGGTCACTAGAAGAAAAAAAAAAAACAAGTATACTCGGATCTTCTTATCCGAGACTCATTGGAACTAGAAATCGAGAACTTGTATCCGCTTGCATCGAACGATCGATTGAAACATGCCGAATGATCAAAACAATCGAAACATGCTTCAATCTACCTTCGATAAGCACGATTTCAATATCGAGGCAAATTTAATCATCAGCTGTATTTCTAGCTAGCAACTAGGTTGTTTGTTACCGGCAAACTAATTGTGTCAAGTGATGTGGGGTTCCTCCCCATCTTCCTTGTTTCCCGCAGGTTCCCTGGCGGGAGTCGGCGTCGGTGTCGGGGTGGCTGGAATGGGCGTCAGTTGTGGAAGCTCGAACCCTCTGGAGTGGACCGGGCAAGTGACGGTACGGAAGAAACGCAAACCGTACTCCAAGTTCCAGACGCTCGAACTTGAGAAAGAGTTCCTGTACAACGCGTACGTGTCGAAGCAGAAACGATGGGAGCTGGCGCGCAACTTGAACCTGACCGAGCGGCAGGTGAAGATATGGTTTCAAAACCGAAGGATGAAGAACAAGAAGAACAGTCAGCGGCAGCAACAAAATAACAATAATAACAACAGTAGCGCCAACAATGCGAATCATCACGCGGCTACCGGCAGTCATCATCATCCGAGCGCCGCACATGCACCACCTTCGAGTCACCACGTGGTCGCGCAGGCGCACCACGCGAACGGTTCCGCGAAGCATCATCAGTGACCCGTAGCCTTCTCTGGGGTCGTCTTTGGCCATCATCATAACAATCACGGCTCGGCGAACGGTTGCGCCGGAAACGGTGCTGGTGCTGGTGCTGGTGCTGGTGCTGGTGCTGGGACCGGGACTGGGGCCGGGACCGGGACCGGGACCGGGACTGGAAACGGTATCGGCCATTCCGGTAGCCACGCGAACCTTGTTACAGGTCACAGCCACACGCTTCACGCGCCTCAACCTCAAACGCCGCTGCCGACCCATGCCGCCGGTGTTTCCAACACCGTCACGCCCCCCACCGCAGTCGTTCATCCGCATATTCACGCACACGCTCATCATCAGTTGGCGCACGTGGCTCAGCAGTATCCCGCGCTTCTTCATCAGACAACCCACGGCCTGGCTGCCTGAACGTGAAATTCTTCAGGTTTTGACGCCCCAGAGAAATCGTCGATGAGTCGTGCTTATTGCAGACACGGAGCCTCGGGGACCCTTGGCTCGATGGAAGGATATCTGTCGGAAGCTAGACAGATATGTAACCGCATACTTATTGAACTTCGTTCAGCAGCTGTTTAAAGACTGCCTACCATTTCTAAGAAGAGATATTCTTTTTTGTGGTATAATAATTATTATTATTATATTATTTTATTATTATTATTATTATTATTATTATTAATATTATTGTTCTCAATTATTATCATATTTATCCTACGATCAGTGGTCCGACGAATGGAACGCTGTTGTATAAAAGAGAGAGTCCTTGAGACGTCTGAACCACCAGACTCTTTTTCGATCGTCGTGTTGATATATCAGGTGTTGGTCTTCTTCGAGTTAGTGCGCATTATCATATGCGGCACCAAGCAATCTGTCCAATTCGTAATTCGGTGGTATTTCCTCCAATTATTCATATTATATATATAGCAAAGCAAATTAGTGTCACTTAGTGTCTGTCCTTCCCCGTCTCAACAATCCGTTATTCCCACCTGGACGAACACCTTCTACGCTCTTCACTTCCCTATTCCTCCCCTTTGAACATCGGTCTGTACCACTTGCTCGAAACTTTCGATCGTACGTTTGCTTTGTCTCCTGCGCGATTCAGCTCGAGCGATCGATCGACTATCGCGCGGGAACGGTTCAGGGAACGACGACGTTGGATCCTATGGCTACGATGACGCGATTCGACGATCAATTCGACCGCAGTTGAAAAAAATAATCACCTAGAAGTAAGTGTATCGAAAGGTGTGCTGCAACGAGAAAAGAGCGCGATTTGAAAAAAAAAAAAATGAGTATACAAAAGGAGCTTTCGGCGTTGTTGAGAAATTGAAATATTTCACTTTTGTTAGAGATTTTACGTTTATTTGTTCGATATGTGAAACGTTGATAATCTACTGTCTGTGATCTCGCGGGAAGAACTACGACGATTTCATCGATGCTCGCCAATCGTCGAGTTCCGCATTACCTAATTACGCGATCGTCGTGTATTAGTTTAATTCCTTGGTGCGTTTTTTTCATCGTTCCATAGGATTCAATGAAGAACATTTCAGCTGAACAGTGAGAGCGTAGGCCGATTTACTATTCCGATGAAGATTAGCGAATTCGTTCGATCATTCGACGACCTGCAACAAGATGAAACGATTTAGGTTTAAGCTCAAGATACCTTTGTAGATAACTCCTATACTTTTTGTTTGACGTTTCGTCCCGAGGCAGGTCGACCATAAAAATCGGAAAGATCGTAATGAAAAATCGGGACTAGGTCTGCTCGTAATTTTCGGTGCAATAACTTGCGAGAACAATAACTTTCTCGCGAACAATTACACCGAGGATATATCTGGGACAGACCTAGCCCAAAGCAACCAAGATTTAGTCTAATTGTTATATTCATCGCCTACCAAGGATTTACGAACTCTAGTACCTATAACTCTTATATTATATGTAAAAAAAAAAAAAAGTCGACTTAGATTTAAAAGCATACCTAATGGACTGCGGAGTGATCGGTAGCACTATTCTGAGACTGAGTTTAGGATCTTCGTCGTAGAGTTACAGGCATGCTGTAAACTGAGTTAGGTATTTCCCCACGATCGAGAAAAAATGTCGCAATGCTCGGTCGATGGTTAATTTTCGTTTTTTCCCAATTGAAAAGTTTACATCGAGATAAAATGAATTTGGTTGTTAGGAATTTCGATATTATTTATTTGTTGAATGCGAAATTACTGTTTTGTTTGGAAAAATTCCAGAGTTTTCATAAATAAATAAATATATATATATATATATTTATAAGAATATATACATATACACAACATCTATCTGTCAAGAATAAATTAATCAAAAATTTTTTTCGAGTACACAAAATAATATTCGTCCTTGCATATCTAGCTATCGTCGACAACGAACTCTAATTATCTAAGATCGTGGACTAACGTTGAACGTTCGAGAAACTGACGAGACCGGAGGAAATTCAATTGGAAGAGAGGATCGATGCGTCAGGTGCTGAAATTAGTCTTTTCAGAGTTCGAGGACGGATGTTATCTTGGCCAGCAGAATCGGGAGGAAAAGAAAGAAAAAAAAATCGAATTGAATCGATCGAAGTCCTAAACGCAGTCTTTAATTGTAAGAACGAAGAAGACGAAGGGTTTACTTTTTAATTCACACGCCAGCGAGTAAGTAGATAATTTAATCGAACGTCCCGGTGGATAAACACGAAATAAATATCCCGGTGGATGTTTGATCTCTTTAAGGTGCAACATTATTTAAATTATAAGGCTCGCTGAACGAGTATGCATGCCTATGGTATATTATATATACAATATACGCGTATTTCCCGAATGTTTCACGCGCCTACATTCTACAGTCTGCGCGCGTTCGAGCGTGTGCGCGACGAGCAGACGAAACGTAAGTGCGGACTATACATCCGAAGGAAATCGATAAGGAGAAAGTGGGACCGATGAGAATCGGAATTTCTGAAAAGTGTGTGTATGTGTGTGTGGGTGCGCGCGCGCTCACGCGTATGCCCGCGAGCGTGTTAGAGACGGAGTGTGTGAGCGCGGTGTGTGAATGCAAGAGGAAGAAAGAGAGCGTACGAGTGTAAGAGGAAAGGACAAGGGAGAGGAGCAGAGCCGCAGAGATTGAGAGAGAAGGTGAGCAAGATGATGCAGAGAGAGAGAGAGAGAGAGTGGTGAGAAATGAGAAACGATGTTATAGATAATGATAAATAGAAACGATAAATAGGCGCAAGGAGGGAGGAAGCAAGGACTATATATGTATTGTAATAACGAAAGAAAAAGAAATAAACGGAACGTACACACTTACGAATACACATCCACGCACGGAAATACACGTGAAACACACGCGCTACAAGGGTTGGATATTGGATAAATGATATTGTAGATTCCGCCGCGTTTATTATTAATACGTTAATTATGTAATGACGAATAAAATATTAGATACACGAGTATAAGGTAAGACGGAGATAGAGATACGATTTGAGAGAGCGAGCCAAGCGTAAATCGTAAAAACAAAAGAAAAAGAGAGAGAAAAAAAAAGGAAATGGGAAAAAGGAACAGGAAAATTTCGCAAGGTTCGACGTCGAAGTCAAAATTTGGAGTCAGCGCAACATTCAAATTTCAATTTGAATTGTCGATTGTGATTAGTTGCTAACTTTCTTATTGCTGACGAACTTTAACGTGATTATTAAGATAATAATAATTATTATTATTTCATTATTATTATTATTATTATTATTATATTATATTAATTATTATTATTGTGAGCGTCATGTTATTATTATATTATTGTTTTTATTGTGTGTTGTTTCAGTTTATTACGATCACAATATTATTATTACGAGATGATAACGAAACAATGGTCCTACAGGTATACATGTAGTACGTGAAATCACACAGCTCAAGTATACGCGGTTAATTTTTATTCGAGTAATCGTACTACAAATAAGCTATCTCGACTAATTGAACAAACGATATTTTGATCTTTCGACTACGTCGCGGAGAAATTTATATTTAAATTTTATATTTATTTCGAAAGCTTTAAAGCGCGTTTAAAACGAGAATCGATGAGCTTTCCATCGAATTCGATCCGAACAAATACCTTTCTCAAAAACAATCAAACGATAATGTTTCGATTGAGGTAATTTAAGTTCTCGAGCGAACGTATGCATGAGAGAGGACAAGAGAATGTTATATATTTCGGGAACGCGAATTAATTTTTGTTTTACTATATTCGAGTTACTAAGTGAAAAGAAATGAAAAGAGGAGAAAAATTATTTTTGTGTTATTACGTTTTTTCTTTTTTTTTTTTCTTTTTGTATGTCTAGCTTTCTCTTGGTGGACGAAAAAAAAAAATGTAAAGAGAATTATAATTATATTATCGTTTCATGCTCAATATTGTTATATTTACTGGATTCTTGAATATAAAGAAAACGAGAGCCCTTTCACTTTGTAACTGTACGAAGTTCATCTATCCCGCGTTTACTCTGTACATCTCTCACGAACCCCCCTCTTAATTATTAAGCGATTCACCCTCTGTTTTGCACGATTGTGCAAACTATTTTCTCACGAATTCCAGATATGTATAGAAAAACAAGAAGACAGGGGAGAAAAATAACATTATCAGAGAGAGAGAGAAAAAGAGAGAGATAGACTTTCTTTTCTGTGCATACCTCGAGAGAATTCATGGCTCAAATAATGTTTGAACGTACGTAATTCGCGACGTGTACCGCTGGTACACGTCGTTCGTGCTTGTTTATACCTGTAGCCGACCAGTACGATAACGAGCCGTTCGCTGTGAGGTAAGTAATCTAGAGTTGAGCCATAGTTGAGACAAACGTGTCCTTATTCTTTTGTGTGCAATTTGATACGCGTTTCGTACAATGCTTGTGCACGATACGAAAGCACAGTAGTTCTCGATATAGGTTACGAATTTTTCTAGAAACAAATCGGACTACGTTCTCGTTAAATTTTATTTCGCATCGAGTAAGTCAACGTAATCGATCGTTGGAGTTATTTTAGCCATGACAGTCGAGTCGTACGAAATTCCCCCGGGAATATTGTTTTCGACGATGCTTTCAAGAGGAGCGCGAGTAAGAAGAAAAATTGAGCGAAAACGTTCGTCCCCTCGCGATCGAATCTGTCTGATCTTAGTTGTATTTGTACGATATTAATTATGGTCGTAAGATAGATATTATAAGCTACTTGTAAATAAAGACACAAGATTCATCCTGTATTTGAAGTGCAATAATAAAAACACGTTTAATTAGTGCCAAAGTAATTGAAGAGATAACGAAGAGACACACATACACACACACACATACATACGTGCGTTTAATTAGTGCCAAAGTAATTGCAGAGATAACGAAGACACACACGATTACGTCCTATGGAGTCTCGCGGCTTTCGACGAGGGATCATCTAGCGGGTAAAACCATTAAAAAGTATACTTTATCACGGAAGTAATGGCAAAAAATGGATGGTTCTTCCGTGAAACTTCAGCCACTCTGCCGGCTCTACGTACGTAACTTTCGGAGTTTTAATCACGCGCCTACCTTAAGTGACGATTCACCGAAGATGTGTTATGTCAAACGAAGATTGTGAAAATACAGAGACGCGAGAGATTTTTTAAATCACATTTAATGTCACAATCGACGATATATCGAGCTTGATATCAGTGCAAATTACACCGTATTACAACGCATATTAATGAACTGTAAACCAGCAGCCGATATATTTATACTCATTCGCGATGAACATGATCTCCGACTCATGCATGTCACGAAGATAGGTAATCACAATTCCCGAGATTTACTACCGTGCCGCGCCTTGGTTATCCCGATTGTTTGAAAGACAAGCGTGTGACGATAAGCATATCGATAAACTGTTATTTATCGATGTAATAAAACGATAAATCTTCGTCTCGAGAGTAAGTATGAATTAATTTTAATTTTAAATTACGTTAACTTTGCAGCAATATTAATATGCACGTCGTTAGAGATTAGATTTAAATAAACGAGTTTCATTGCAATATTAGTTTTAGATTAACTTTGAATAATTTTTTAATTTTACCGTTACAGCGTGAGTAAAGTCAGACAACTCTTCGACAATTTTTATACATAAAATTGTACAGTCAAATATTATTCTCTAAAACGTATACCTGTCATTTGATGAGCAATTCGTAAAGACGATGAATTAGAAAATTATTAATATCTGGAAGGGGATTGTACGAGGGGGCTAAGGTGAAATATTAAAAAGGAAATCGTCCTGCTTGCTAGAAAGTTCGTTGTTGGCATTGCTTGCTAGAAATTACTTGCCCCCTGGCAGGCAGCAGTGGTCAAATGACCAACTTTCTTTCGATAAAAAAAATTGACCGGGTTCGCTAAGTTTCCTTGCAGTAGTGTTGCTGCTCGCAGGCCCTTGACTATCCAGACGAAAAAAAATTGGAAACTCTGCCCCAACTTTCTAACTCGGTTTTAGTTTCATCTTCATCCTCAGTTTTGCAAGACGCTTTTCCCCGATCGCCACGCAATTTTCGAATCCAGTCTCGAGAGTGAAAAATATTGCTTTGCCGTGTATTATGAATTTCATTTGTGAATTTGTATCAGCGCTTGTGAAAAGATCTTAATATAGAACTTTGTGCTCTGATGCTTGTGATAAAATGTGTTAGAAGCGAACGAAAGTGTCTGTACTTTAATTTGTGAGGTGTTCAACAATCAGTAACAATAGGAATCGCGAGAGAGAAAGAGAAAGACATACTGTGTATATTCCTACTCCTTTGATAGATCTGTAATTGAATTCATAGTGGAATTTAATTTGAGGTTTAATCTTTAAATTATTCAATTTGAGATTCTGCGAGTTTTTCTGAATCTTTGAATTTCCAAGTTTCGAACGTTTTTTCGTCTTTTGAAATCTTTAAATCTCCCAAGTTTCGAATTGCTGCATTTTAACATTTGAAACGACTTTTAAACCTCTGAATTCGAGTTTAAAATTTAGCCTTACATTTCCATTAGCATCTATTTATTCGACGTAATAATAGTAAATCATCGCGCGATAATAAAATAAAACGCATGTATGATACGAAAAATATTGGACCAGAGAATAACGGAAGATCCAATAACGACGACGGGCTGGTGTAATTTGTAGGACAATATCTCACGATTATCGCTCCCACGTTGACTTGCAAGTAAGTCTTAAATGAAATCTCATAGGCGTTCTTGCGTGAGCCATTTTTTTTTCACTTGCATTCTGTGTTTATCCAAAATTATTTCTATAAAACTGCACTTTGTTTATCCAAAATTACTTCTATAAAACTGCTTGGCTAATAAAAATTTAATAACCTCCCATTGAAAATTTTCAAATTTTCTCAATTTCGTACTTTATGGAAGTTCTAAGCGAAGTTTAAACGAAGTAAACGTAAAAATACACAAAAATAACATACAGTCCTCTTGCGAAATTTTTGCCAATAATGATGAGAGAAACATCTCCACACAAATTTTCCATTTTTTTCGCGATGCGTCGTGCGAAGGACACCAGAATCTTCTTATCTGGTTGTCGTAAGGAAGGTTGATTATTCGTCGCGTTATTCGAAATGACAAATGTTCAAGTGGAACGTAATGCCTTTTTAGTGCAACTCTTATGGAAGATATCGCATCAGAGAGCAATCAATTGGCAACGTCCACCGTAACGAACTGTTTCTAATCGCGACAAACGAAAATCTATAAACCTATAATATCACGGTTGCTTTGTATCGAAATTCAAAATGGCTTTTGTTGCGGAGAAATACACGAAATTGTATAGTATTTATAATCCTATAAAATAGAAAAAAGAGCAGTTTAGGTGTCTGAAATTTATAAAAGAAGACTGTATCACAGTCTTATCTCGGAGTGCAACAAAGAACCATTCAAACAAGATTTCCACAATTGGTCGTGGCGTATCTTTGCAACATTCTCATAGCGATAATTCGAAAAAGGCACGTTTCTTTATACGATAGTCAAATTCTTTATACGATATACGTATTCTTGAATCGTGAGCGGAATTACTAGAATTATCAGAATTATCGCGAATGAAAGTCGATGTCCTTGCCGGTAGGATAAATCATTAAAATCGAGCGAAGAAACGGTTCGTCGTCTCAGTGAAATAAAAATTCGGAATTGGCAAGCCGGCGGGGTCGAAATCTGCAACATTGTGCGGGAAATGACCGAGAAGAGGCGTTCGGCCGGCGGACTAATAAAAGGTTGAGCAAATGTCCTTCACAGGCGGAATGGAGGAGCCAGTTTTTCGAGGCAACGAAGACACCCGCCCACCGTGTTCCACCTATTCGACTCGAACTCGCCACAACTGCTCGGCATCGGGTATCTTCCACTCAAACACGAACGCCCACTCGTCCGTATGACCGCTGCGGGCAATTTTATTTTTCCTCTCGAGTTGAATTTTATATAAGGGGAATCGTTCCCTCGAGGGTTGTCCGCGTACGCGAATGATAGAGAAATATTGTTCGCTTCCGCGGATTATCTTTCCTTTTTATCCAACGAAATATTCAAGATGGAAGCCTAGGAAGTAACGCAGAATAGCCTACCCTGGACTCCTGGCTGTTATATAATTAGGATCACTCAGAATTTTCAACGTTTCATGGTATGTTTTTAATAAAATTGAAGTGTATGAAAATGTAATTACGAGTTTTATTAACTGTTGAATCTATTTCATATTAATAATCTAAGATATGTTATTATTTATTTATTTTGAAGGAAATGGATTCAATTATCGTACGCGATTAATTGAATCAGTTGCAAAAGATACATCTTACACAACGTGCAACTTATTTAAATTGAAAAGAAAGAGTACAGCAATAAGGGATAAACGAGAACAAAGAGAGGGGACGTAAATCATTAATGTAGATACATCTGTATCTATGTATCCATCTGTGAGCTTCAATAGTTCATAAAATTTCTTACTAAATTGCGTTCAAATCCGTCAATTTGATTAAAAACTTGTAAGACGTTAAGTGATTCTAATTCAACGGTCAGGAGTCGTACTTTTATTATTGTAATAAATTAATGTTCACCGTAATTATGGAAAGTTCCACTGAAGGAACAAGATAAAAACCGGAGAATCCGGAGAATCGAACGAGAAGTTAATGTTAATTTGGCGAATGATCGATCGAAGGATAAGAGGAAGGGGATGAAAACGTACCTAGAGACAGTACTACCATAGTTTTTGTTCGAGCTAATCTCATTCGCGTACAACGGAGCAATTCCATCAAGAGGCGGACGACAGTTTGGTAGCTCGACCAAGATCAGAAAATTTGACCAAAGCGTTCGATCGAATTGGAGTTTTCTGCGTGTGAGACGTTACTCGGCGATTCTCCACTGCTATTATCAATTAACTATGACGGGTAAAACTAAATCAAGTTAAATCCCTCAAGTTTCAAATTTTTATCAGTAATTACCAATTTCTTCATTGCCTTTGCTTCAAAGTTTAAAGCTTCTCGTTGCAATTCAAATGAATTTAATGTTCATTTATTTGCATTTGTTCGATCTCTTTTCAAAGATAAGAGAGTTGGTTTTCTTTAGTTAAAGTGTTTTATCTATCATTTCAATATACCTTACAAAAATTGAAGTTTTATTATTTTGCTGTATTATAGCAAAAGATGTTCCTACTAAAATATTCTATTCTTAGGATAATATCTTGTAGTTCTAGATGGTACGTGGAAAAATTTAGATCTAGAAGAATTATTATGAAGAAATATTTTAATTAAACAGGGTAGAGTGTAGTTTGTTAAATTAACAGTGTTTTCTGAACGATGAAACGTTTCCAAAAGGCAAAGTTTAAATCACACTAAAATACGTTGAAAAAAAAACCGACGATTGATCTAATTGCAGTTTGATATAATTTGGCATTCGTCACCCGAGTCCAATAGTTCAGTAACGACAATAAAATAATCGTTTCAACGACTGGCTGAAGACACAGTCGCATCGCGGCGTCGCTGGGCATTTTTATCGCGAGAAGGAAGAAGTCTCAGAAGCACTTACGATTGAGCTCGTTATCTCGGAACTTCACTCTCCTTGCCTCATACATAATTCATTCGGCGGGCAGGTTTCTTGGTGGGACATTTTTTTTTTTTTTTAGCTTGCAGCGAATTACTAGTATACCGAGTGTAACGACGCTTCTTCACGAACGCGATAGTCTTGTTATCGGCCGCGGGCTGTTCCAACATCTAAAAATACAATCGGCTCGATTCGACGTTTCACTACGTGTAACCTCTTCATTCAACCGTGGTCGAAAGATGCAGATTTTTGGGATAAATCGAAATCAGGAGCGTCGTTAAATCACCGAGGAAATATTCTCGAATTTGATTTTGATTGATTATCTGAACTTCCAATGGCGGACGTGTTCCTTTTTGATTTAGATTATGTTATCCGTTTGAGGATAAATTAAAACTAAATCATTAAAGACTAATATTAGCGTCCACAGATTCGTTTAATATTTTTTTATCACTATGTCTTTCAAAAGAAACTGAACTAATATCACGAGACTCGTTATTGCTAGATCCGTACTGAATTAAGAGGAAGATTAAATTTGTCAAAGTAGAAGAATTCAATTAATCTAATTAAATTCGTCAACGAAATAAAAATAGGAGAATATCAAAGTTGTTTCCACTCGACTAAGAAACAAATAGAATCTGTCAAAGTAACGAGAATAATTCAATGACAATTTAACCCCCTTGCTGGAGGTTTTCAAACAAGTAAGAAATGACTAGGTCCATAAAATAACAAGATACGAATAGAAAAATTCCACGACCATTTGAATAAATTGTTCTATCGCTGAATATTTTCAAATAACCGAGAAATAACTGAGAGCAGCGGGGAAGGTCACTGACAATGCGATAAAGGGAAGCAAACGAAGAAGCAAAAAAGGCGTGAGTTCCGCACCCACAGCCGCGGCTCTTCACGCTGCACGTCTGACAGTTGCGAGCGACTCTATTCTTAGAAAAGGATCGCTCGGGAACAGCCGTATTTACAATGTAGGTGTACCGCATTTAAAATATTGCCTTTAATATATGTACAGCGAGTGTGGTGGTTGGAACCAAGAGCACGGCCGAGAAGATTGCGCGAAGTAGTGGGGAAGCAGCAAGGTATTTAATACGTTTCGGCGCATAAATTGCCGAGTATATGGGGCGTTATAGAGTGGGACGAGACCATCGCCGCGCGTTCGGCTCTTTCGCCGGAGCGGAATCATCGCAGTCACGGCCACCATGTTGCCTGTTGCAACCTGGAACATCGTTTTCTTTCCTCTCTTTCTCGATTCGTTGATTTCTCGTCCCTTTGCCTCGCATTCTTCCCCTGCACCGTAGCTGGCCACGGCCCGAGAGAGATCACGTATTGGTGGAGAATCGTGGTCCGATTTCTGTACTGTAACATTCTCAACAGAGATATTCTTTGACAACGCAGCGCGTGTTTTTACCTACTTTACAATTCTATCGGATACTTTTTTCGTCGAGAAGATTTGATATGACTACGAGGAACGGTTGTTTGATTACGATTGAGAAATCGAGAGATCCACCGAAAGAATGCGGAACTGCGCCGCAAAAGTAGCACAGCAATTGCAAGATATTTTCTCCGCTTCATTTATAAGTCAAGGGATACTTGTAACAAGTGCCAAAAGATGCCAGGATAAATCTGTAAATATTAAAAAATCTCATTTTTTAATATTCTGTGGCTCAAGTCTTGCATTGGAGAAAGGAGGAGAGGAGAAATTACAGGACCGACAGGACAACGATCCCAGCGGCAACGATCTCGTCGCTCGATTTCGTGTCAGATTTTCATTGGAAGAGATTCGAAATAGCGAAAGATTCGCCGATTCCGGGAAGACGGCCGTCCAATTTATCTCTGCCGGTGCTGCGAAATCCACCGTTCTTATTGGCCGATGCTAGACCCGTGTGGTATAAACTCGAACGATCGTCGTTGAGGCCGAGAGAGCCGCTTCTGCCGTAGGGTTCTTCATATTAGACTTTTTCGTATTCCTTCGGCGCATTTAACCGGCTATTTTATGCTCCTCTCATGTAGGATACAGTCTCCCTCGTGGCTGTTGCTGTTGGCCAGCAACCGGATAATAACGCCGGGCGACGGTCGGTGCCGTCATTTTGAGATTTTATTATATCGCCGTTTTGTCCATCCCTTCGCGAACGCGGCTTAAGCCCCGCGCATCCAGTATCTTGCTATCCTTAATTGGGATTAATACAAACAACCACCGCGACATGTGTCCGGGGCCGTCCACCTGTATGCGTGGTGCTTAAAATTGCCTCACGTTTTAATTTAAAACGTAGACGTCGAGTTGCCGCCCGACGATCTGACGTTTTTTTTTCGCGATTTGCTCGCGAAACAACGTTCGGACAGCCACTTCGCATGCCGAGTTTGCAAGTTTGTAATTGGACGAGGGCGAGCTCGAGTGATGGATTCCGAGCGTCTCGAGCTTCTCGCAGTATTTCACCCAGCTCGTTCCAAACTCTCGGAACGCGGAGCCAGCTTTATCTTTATCGTTGGATTCGTGCCCGTTGCTTTGTTTGAGAAGGGATCAGAAGCTTTAGTTTTTAACAGAGAACGGATTTCTATGCAAAATATTTTTTTCTCTTTCAGACGTAGTTAAAGAGATCAAAGATCGGAGATTCCGTTTCTCTTATTAAAAATGATTCGGTGGTAGATTGGTTTTGTGGGAAATTTTAAACTACAAAATGTAAATTGAATTTTGATACTAATCTTTAGATTTCGCGAAAGATGCAAAATAATGTCAATCATTCGAAATTTTGCAAATTACCACAGTTACGTACGATTCAAGAATATTATTACTTAAAATATGAATTTGTTTAAAAATCCGCAGTCTAATTACCTGCTGCATTTTGGATATTTTGTATTACCTAGATTTTTGTTATACATAAATGCATAAAAATCCGCAATCTAACAATTAGAGATCACTTTTGACCTTTCTGGAATCGAGAAAGATTCTCAAATGACATTAATTATCAGTGTTGTACGATAATGTGATGAACGGAGCAGAACGTTAATTGAGACCAGCTACGTAATTAATGTACTCGCCAATCGTGCTGAACGGTGTATCGTCTCCGTTCGAAGAAGAAAAATTGCAAAAAGGCGATAACTGGTTGAAGTAGAGGGGCAAGAAGAACGAATGGAATGAGAAAATAATGTTTTTTTCATTTGTTGTTCCATGGAAGGGCACCATTACCAGGAATTGACCGGTTCGGAGAAACTTAGCGACGCGATCGATCCAAACAATGGAGTCGCGGTACAGTAATCTCTTTCTTGGAATCGTACTGGAATCATACACTGGGACAGATTTTATCCATTAACAAATATCTATGCTACAATCGTGTGATTCTCTGGAAACGTGTTTTCAATTCGCGTTGTAAATTCAAAATGAATTCAAGCAATTCGCAAAAAATTTTAACGCGTTCTCACCTCATAACTCGTACAGTGATCATTTAATTATGTAGGTAAGAATATTCAGAAATATACGAAAAAATGGTACCGTGGATTATGGTATATGCACTCGGTCGTAAATTCGTTGTTCGCGATTATCTGTGTGAAAGTCGATTCCGAAAATTCACAATTCTGAAATTTATCAGAGCAGGATCGAGCAAATTGGTCAGGTAATTTCCATCTTGCGATTAATATTTCAACGAAAGAAACAGTCTCCGTTTAGGTATCACTCTGCATTTTATCGAAAAATTGTCTTCCCATCGGCAATTTCACAATAGGAGAAATAGATTTTGCATATTTTCTGCTTTCAAGTTACACCAAGAAAATTGTGACTTTCTAAAATCAATCACACACTAAATTCAACTTGTGCTTGTACAATGGCAACATGTATTATACCAGTATGATATCAGAGATAGTTCGGATATCGAAATGAATAAATATTTTTTAAAAAATGATTACGATTTGCATGCGATTCGAAACGAATAGTGGAGGGCGCCACTGTACAGTGACAAGAAACACCTTCATCGAGGGAACATTTTCTCTTTGTCCCCAGTTGCCACTCTTTTCTCCTCGATACTACGGTTCTTCTCACGATTCTCTCTCCAGCGAGTCCCTTTCCTGGATATCTCGTCTTTCTATCGTCTCGCCTTTGCCATTTCAGCCCGGAACTCTCCTCTTCCAATCGAGCGCCGCGCCCATGTCGACGACGACGTCGACGCAACACACACGCGAATCTCTCTTCATCATTGTCCGTGTATCCCTTCGAGGCGTCTCTTCTCGCCCCTTCTCTCCTTCATCTGCCGGAGAACGCGGCAACGTGTCATCTTCGTCTGCTCGAGCCTCGAAGAAGGAGGACGAGCAACGAAGGGAGGTCACGGCGACGCATAATTTTCTCGTCTCGGTCTGTTGTCTTCATTCCGGCGCAACGTCGATGCCTGGCGTCATCTTGCTCTCTATCGAACGGACGAAACCAAGAGGCGAGCTATCTCGTTCCTTGTTGGCCCAGCTTGTCTATGAACAACGGCTCGCGAGCTCGGAACCAGGCAACAGCAGCAGCCAGCCAGGCAGCCGAGCATCATCGTTTTCTCTTCGGGTCTTGTCTCGCTTTCGCCTCTGGCTTCGCCATCTTCCTCCAGTGGTGGCCGATGAAGCCAGCCGTGGAAGGGAGAATCAGGGATGGGCGGGGGCGAGCGGCTATTTCGACGGGAGCGACCGTCTCTGTTTTCGAGGTTGGACCGCGCGTTCGTTTCTCTTTGTCTCGCCCGATGTTGCCGCGTACGTTTGCGATCGGTTTGGGGTCTGCGGGGTGAGAGAACCGGGACGCGGTTCCGTATATACCCGTGGTGGAGAACGGCAAGGAGAAGAGCGAGAGAGAGAGAGAGCAGAGGAGAAAAGAGAAAAGAGGAAAGACGACGTCGACGACGACAACGACGAGAGAGAGAGAGTGAGAGGAGAGGAGAGGAGAGGAGAGGAGAGGAGAGAGCAGCCAGTAGAGCCGTTCCAGTACAGTTGGCTGGGTAGGGTGGGAGGGGAGAGCGTTCGCAAAGTGTCCCTAAAACTTTTACAATCGCTCGGCTTGGCTCGCTCGCTCTCGCGTTCTCGCTAGGGCTATGCTTGATGGCGTATCTTCCAATGTGAGTTGCCCATAATACTAAGATGTACGGCTGCGCCGGTAGGGGTCCCGCTTGGTCTCTCACTCACTTACTACCTTATAGTATAGCGAAGCCAAAGGCGTATAGCGCGCCGAACGTACGGCTGTTCCATCGCGTTAGCCAGCAGTATTTCGCCGGTATTTTCGGTTTCTAGTCGCCGAACGATCGCCCTTTCCGTCAGGGCTGATCGCCCTCCGTCCATCTCGCGTTTTCGCCAGGTCGCCGGCTCGTCGGCAAACTCCCGCGCGTTCGCCGGCTCTAACGCTTCCTCTCGCTCGAGCCGACCCTTTTACCGTCTCTCCTCTCGTCCGTTTCCAACTTTGTCGTTCGCGAAAGCTAACTCCACGCGAAAATTGATCCAATCGTCGAAAACTTCCGTATGTGCGCGGTCTATGATCCCATTCGTATCAGGGTCGCAAGTCTCGCGAACATCGTGTTACACGTTAGTGATGTGCCCGGGGAAAGTTCAACGTTCCTTCGGTTGTCTCGCGAAATAACCTGAGTCACGTGATTGTCCGCTCATCGTGGATCAGTTGACCGGTTGCGTGATGTTGAGTGCGTGTCGCGTCGCGACCAGTGTCGCCAACGCCGCCGCCACCGCCGTCGGAGCAACGGGATGTCGATCAATTTACTACCACCTTCACGGTAAGCTTTTCATCAATCGTCGCATAGCGTGTATTTCTCTTTTTTTTCGAAGTACAACATACACCTGTAGGATATTTGAGAACGCTTCCACCGAAGCTGGCTTCAGATACATATATTATTTTCTAGATTAGAAATCTAGACTAGGTAATTGGTAAACATGTTGAAGAGTTACATTACTAAATGAATCCGGCGCTTTAACAGAGTTAACTTAACAGTGTCGATATTTATCTATCACTTCTCTCCCTTCTCTCTGTATAACTAAAGCCAATTCTGTTACGAGAATTAACTTTTCCTGCCAAGATTTCCCTGTCTTTGCTTACAAAAGATCAGATACTCTTCGATCTACAAAATCAAATTCGACTCGATTATTTAACGTTCTCGTTCATTTGTTTGAATCGCGCGCATACGTATCGTTCAAACAAACAAAGTTTCGAGTTTCTGCTAGTTAGCAGACGAGAGAGTTCCTCTCTCAATTCGACCAATTATCCCCTAGGTATAATCGTTTGTTCCGCGGCGATTGATCGACGAGTTCGATCACCGACGAATCCGCCGCGATAGACAAACAAATGCTGCCGCTTAAATGCTCAATTAGCAGTAATTTTTCGCGGTCGGGAAACTGACGGCGTTCCGAGTCGGAACGAAAACGGCGGAAGATTGCAACGCGGGAGGGGGACACGATGAATTCCTCGTGAAACGGTGCATCGCTGTCGCGGGAGTGGGGAGAGACGGTTATCGATTGGTGGAACGGTCGTATCGCGGTTGGCCACGCCCAATCGGTCGCCGTTGTCAGCCGTTTTCACGTATCGCGTCCATGCGCCATGTGACTTTCGTGTGCATTTTCCCGATGCAGGAAAATACACGCGCAGGTCGGAATCACCGACAGTTATCGACCTCTGGATGCAAAGTTCCTCGTAAAATGTTAAGCAATACCTTCATTCTCCCTTGGTCCTCTCCACCTGACACTCCTTAGTCCCTTAATTAGATCAGGCTCTTCCTTGATGCTCCCTGCCTCTTTGGAATAAATTTGCTCGATAATTCTATAACGCTTGAAACAACTTTGACGAATCCTCCACGGAAGGTACATGCGAATTCTCCAAGGTGACCAAATGCCACTGCTGATTATCTTGCTCGGATGAACCGGCACGTTGGCACTCAGTTATTTAGATAGCATCGTCGTTGACAGCGTTTTATATCTGCCTACTGTATTTTGCTGTATTTTGTTGTTACATATTCGCGTTGCTATAATACTTTTACTTTCTTCCTTCTTCTTTCTCGAAGAATTCACATAGGAGAGATCTTCAGTTCGTCGATTCAATAAATGATTCAAATCCAGTTGTAACTTCTTGTTCACACGTAATTATATTCGGCGCAGCTTGGCGAACTACGCGTTCCGACAGAATAAATATAGTTTACAAAATGGTAGCTTGTTAACGCGGAATAATACAGCAGGGGATACGATTGTTCCAAACGAGGCAGTAAGAATCGAAATGAATTTGGAGTGTTGTCCGTTGCTGACCTCGCGATAAATAACGCCCACGAACGTTTAACTCTGAATTTATCGTCGCAATTTACCACCGTTGTCTAATTTGTATGGAAATATGAGTGGTTTATTTGAATCGGTACCAAAAAAAAAAAAAAAAAAAACAAAAAGAACATTTAGATAAAGAGGAGAGAACACGATGCACGATGGAAACAATGATTCGCCATTGTCGAATAAATACGATGTAAATCCGAATGATGTTAAATGTGGCCGACATTTACACGCGTTAAATTACACAGAAATTTTAATACGACTGGTTCCAGCCGCACGTGTTACAGATTTTTTTTTTCTTTTTTACCATGTTACATTCATGTTACAACTAGTTTTAAAAATATTAACTCTCGAATGATACAGCCAAAACAGCGAGCTATGCAAATGTTTGAAAAAATTCGATAACTGTAAAAAAAAAGTGACGGCTATAAAAAGTATTGTTTATTAAGGTACGTCGAACCGTAGCGCGATAAAGAGAATCGCAAATTACTCTTGCCGAACGTTTGCCATATGCTTGTCGGTTTTTGAGGAAAAGTTATCTTCTTGGAACCTGTTTCTTAATCTCGAGTTATGTCCGTAAAATCGGCATCGACAATTTCCACTAGTTCCCGAAGCATGCACGCAGGTATCGGTACTTTCTCTTTGCCCTCTCTTGTTTTCTTTGGCTGGGGTTGTATGCTCCCCTTTTTTTTTTTTGTTTCTCTTCGTGCAACTCTTCTGTGGCATGCAGCTGAATCCTCAGCTTCCAGAAGTGAAAGTAGGTTATGTTTTCAACGTCGACTTGAGTTTTTATACGCGGACGATCCCTTTGAAAACTACATGAATCGCAGACAATGAGCTCTCTACTTTCCCTTTTCTGCGTTCCATGAATTCTAGAATATTTAGGCGACGACGAGATATAAAGTTCCGGAGAGATGTAAAAATATAACATTCTTGGAAAAGTAAAATTCCTCAGTGGGAATTTTCATCAATTACGTCCGACAGATTGCAAGATGGTTTCAACGTCGGTCATTTAATACAAAATGATAATTGAAGTTTGAAATGGAGTGCGGATTCTTGGAACAGAGTTTAATCATGATGTCGACTGCCCGAAGAAATATTTCTAATTTCAAATGAAATTTTTCACTAGTTGCACTCGATAGAACGAATCAACCAGTCTTTGCATTTCGAGCTTTACAAAATACGAAATTATTGCCAGTCGTTGAATGTTTGACAAGCGAATCAGAAGTATAGTTTCTTGGAACAGTGTAACCACGTTGTTGCGTAGTATTTCCTTATCGCGATCGGGGGAAACGCTTAAATTATTAATTTTTAGAATCGGTGTCACCGTTTGCGTCGGTAGGTGGCTGTGTCAGACGAACCAAGTAACAACGAAGGCTTCGGACACGTGGTTATCAATAGCAATAACACGCGACGATTTGCATCAAAGATCGTGCACGACAACAGGTTTATAACGCCTATGAAGCAATTAGCATTTTATGCCCTTATCACGTAATTTACGTCGTGTGCAAATCACAGACTTTACGAGACGACTTTCCGTTCGTCTGCATTTTTTCATTCGCGCTTGTCTTCGTCGTCACTCGTCGGCACAAACCGGCAACACCTAAAAATAGACCCTTTAAACGAATCTGTGTACGACGACGACTTTTCCTTCCTCTAGCCAACTATTTGAATATTTTTGATCGATTATACACACGCTAACTTACAACCGTTTCACGAATCGAAACGATGTGAAATATCCGAGACAAGATTTAAGGAAATTTCCTCACACCCTATTACCCACCTCCAAACTTTCACCGTTTTTAGGGGATTACTTTCATACCCAAAAATATTTTTAGAATCTGGAAACCAGCCAAAAGTTTAATCCGTTGATCCACGGAATTATAGTAAGCCAAGTTTACCTTAATGTCGACGTGTGGAGAATTCTGTCAGTTCAAAGAAACCTCGCGTCGAAATTAATGGCGTGGGGGAAGGGCAAGGAACGAGTCTCAAATTACAGTATGTGTTTTATTCCGCGTTATTTTTATCGCGAATTCTTTACGCGTGCAATCCGCGAATACTTGGCATCCTCCGACGTCGATTTCGTAACCCTCCGACGAGAAAAAGAAGGAAAAAGAAAAAGAGGTCGAAAATCAAAGCTGGCGGAGTCTGAGACAGTGAACGAGCGTAAATCTAAAGTTACATAAATGCATAACGCGAAATTAGCAAAGATACCCAATGCACAGCGTGATCTGATTCTTGATAAACAGTCACGAATCATTCCGAAGTAAAAAATATACTCACGATACATTCACGGAATTAAGTGGAGGATTTCTGTATTGATAAATTGTTAATCAAGTACCAAGAAATAGACTAAAGATATCCACAATTAATATCGAGAACTCAAGTTACTCGAGTTTAATCTCATCGAGTTACGGCGATTCAGTGGGGCCAAGTAAAGAGACCAAGACGTGGCAAGTTCTTGAAAATTTTAATTAACAGCTACAACATAGGGACAGCGGAGAAATGAGCGTATCACGCGGATTTAATAGACAGAAAGAGAGAAGCATCATCGCGTAAACGCCCATTCGCCGCCATTGGTTCGTAACCTTTCGTGTTTGTGACCGCTGGCTTCCTACTGACTACCAACGTGACGCGAATGTTCGATACACGAATAAGCTTCACCTTCTTCGACGATGCTGCCTCTTTCGTTTTTCGTGCAGTGCGCATGGGTATACCTGGAAGGAAGTACACCGGCAGCCGGAGCAAGTGCGTAAAAGGGGGTGCATCGGGTGCACGGGATGCGCCTCGAGCGCAGTGGAAGCGTCGCCACAAGTATCCAGTGTCGGTGTTGTCCTTCGATCGCTCGCTATCATGATATATAATAACGGCAGAATACGGCAGATAGATTCGATGAGTACATCGATGCACAGCGCGATAGCTAAGTTTCTTTTCATTCGAGGAACGAATTCGTTGTTCGAAGGGCAGACTGAAAGAAAGAAAATCGTAGTGGTGGTGCTCGTTCACGGTATTAGCTCCAATTGCAACGTTTTATCTTCTAATAAAATTCGACTTGATCGACAGATTAAATGGAAGAACGAGGGTAAACGAAAGTTAGTGTTGGTGTTGTCGATAAATTCGATAGAATTATCGTCGCTAGATGAAACTACCTCACTTCGTTGTCGTACTTCGAAGTCTAATCGAGTTAATTATCGACGTCTTCGTCCGAAACGCGATCCATTAACTAACGCCTATTTCAACCACCACCCCTTCTGCTCGCTGCCACTTTGAATCACTTACCAAGAAAGCGCGATAAAGTGCGTGACGCACGGAGAAGGTTTAGAGTCAATTTAGTAAACTCGATGTACGAACAGCAATTAAAGTGGACAGTGAACGAGTCGTCTTGACGAGAGGAAGAAATACAGTCATCCGGTGAGGAGTATTCGTGTACGTTACCTTGGACAACCGCAACCTCGTCAGCCACTCCTTTTCTTCTCAACAGCCGCAACGCGTACATGGCCGACACGTTAGCCGTAATTTACTCGACGTGTGCTTTTGCAGTATATCCATCTCTGGTAGTCAGTGCTGAGAATACCAGCCAAAGGACGACGACGAGGACGAAGACGAGAACGAGCAGAGGACGGGGGGGAAAACGAGTGTTCGAAAGAGCTTGTGTGACGTTTGCAGGGGTCAGACATAGGAATGGGGCGCAAGCGCAGTTACGTTCGTGAGACTCGCGGAGCACATGGTCGCCTTGGCTACTATTCCACGGTCTTCTCTCGACTCCCCATCTTTTCTTTTTGGAGTTAAACCACTGTAACATAGTGTAAATGATTATTTTGCCTAGTTCGCCTCACTGTGAAGAATATTTATTTATCTTGCACGAATCACCGTGGCGAGAGAGAAGCCTTGAAGAGAAATTCAAGAATTTCAGTTCTCAGAATACGCAATAGCCAAGGTTTCGTTATTTATTCAGAATTCGATTACGAGTTTCTGGACAAGTTTCCGAGCTTCTAATTAAATTAAATACGTATTAATTTAATTTCAACAAATGATCAGTGAATGACACCTCTTTTAAAACTGGAGAACGTGTAAAGAGATCCATCGAAATTATGATGGAAGTGAAAACGTTAAATGTGCGGAGAAAATGTTTTTCGAAGAAGCGAGAGAAAAGGAGCAACAATCGTTGAAGAGCAGATGATCCTTCAGTGCATAAACCCGAAATATAGCTAATGGGAGCATAATGTGCTGCCGCTTGAGCTCGAAGATAAATAAATAGAGTTATGGAAATGTATACTTAAACGAACGTATGTTTTAGAAGTTTGTCAAGTCATAAAAACATTTAATTCTCGAAAAAAATATTGGACACTACAAATGGACAAAGGAAACTGGAAGAAGAGAGGTTCCCGAAAATTAAAAGGTTTGATACAATTTAAAAAATATATATATATATAAAGACGAATCAATATTATATTTACGAGAATATAAATTATATTTATGAATAAATATAAAAGAGCGGACTAAGACGTAAAAATCACAAAAAGTACAAAGTAAATGTCCTTGACCTAGAGCAAAAAATCTTCAATGAACTCTGTCTGCTAGTACAACTCTTACATAATCGTGATTTTCTTTCCATAAATTTATGGGTGAATTATACAATATCGAAAAGAGACCCTAGTGCAGTAGTAATCTATTAATAAACATTTGCGTGCTAACTATAATTGAGTGCAGTGTCCCACGAGATCGGAATTCATCGATCGAGACCAACGGTGAGTAAACTGTTATACGCTTGTTGATCTCTTGATACGTACCATTTATCGTTCACCAAATTATCGTTGCTGTCATACACGATATTTCGTTCAATTTGTCTATTTATTTACCTAATATTTTATGTTATTACAACAAATTGTATTAAACATATGAATTTAGTTAATGTATATGGTCTTGCATAAAATATTGATCAATAAAAAGATAAATTATGCGAACGGAGAAAACTATCGTTTAGTAATACGAGAAAATTCATTAATATCAATTACAATATCTGATGTATCATCTGCTAACAAGAACGTTAAACGATACACAATGTTTGTTTTGAGGAAATTGAAAAAAATTTATGAATTTTCTAACACAAATTCGTTTTTTGTCTCTGTTAGTTAAACACGATCGAGTTAGGAGATTATTAAAATATAGACTTTGAAAATAGTTTGATTCCAGATATGTGTTGTGTTTTATGCTTACAAATATAAGACCATACTTTTTTAATAATCAAGTCAATTTCAGTAAATAGTTATATTTAATTATATAGATTTTCGAATTTCAATAATAATTTAAAATCAAGCAAGTGATAATCCCAAAAGAAATTTTTTAATGTAATTCTAAATTAAGCAGTTGCAAAATAGTTAGGAAAAATTAATTATACTTTTGTCCAAATTTGAATTACGTGTACGATCTTGATTCGAGGGATGATGGTGGAAAGTGACTAAAAAATGGAGTTTCCAGGCAACATGAAGTCCAGTTCATAGGGCGTAGCCCAGGGGGCATTCTCAGTCACAGAGGGTTTCCCAAAGTATCCGCAGCTACGACGGATCCGCGCCTTGGTTTTTACGATTTAAGGGAGAACGAGCGTGGCGGGGTTTGAAATGCAGGGTGTAACTGTCAGTCATGCAATAAAACTTTTAACGCCTTCGTGTCCAATAAGCGTATCGTCTACGGAGTTTTACATTGGGTAGTGTACCGCGGCCATTACGGCGTAACAGACGATGCGGCACGCTGATTGGTCGCTCGAACCATCATGGCCGCTCTCTAGCCAAGATTTCCCCCACCACTTCACTGTCAACAGCGTTTTCCATCCCTCCAGCTATCCTGACACTCTATCCTTGTGTGTGTTAAATCTTTCAGGGTAAAGTGATACGAGACCAGGTTGAATTCCTCCCGAAACCGAAGGTAACATTTTGTGATTTTTGCAAGCGATATTCATAGCTTCCGCGAAGAGGAATTTTCTTCATCTCTCGACAAAATGCAACAATAGCATTAAATGTAATTCATGAGATGTAGATACTGCTGTTATAAAGTAGAGTCATGCTTCAGTGTAATACTATTAATATCTTTTCAATTTCATATTAATAATTCTAATCTATCTAAATAATAGAAAGCTTATGTCTTGTTAATTATATGCAAAATTAAGTTTGATGTGAATTTTATATAAAATTTGTTAATAACATTTGACGAAAGCAATTATGACAGAAGTATATAAGTGTTTCTAATTGTAAATATGTATGTATATATTCGTATATATTTAGGTCTGAAATTGCTCGGTTCAGTATGATATAGGTCGATAACTCCTATTGCATCCTACCTTACCGATCGTATGCTGTTGCTTGCTATGTTGCTTGCTATATTGATGTAGTGAATACATAACCAAACAATTTACATACTGACTTTTTATATGCACGTTGCATACTGCGACAGTTTTCATACTGCAGTTTTATCAAACGATGATTTTATATATTTTACAAATTTATATACTTTAATCGAGATCCTAATTTAGATCAGATGAGAAATTTATCTGAACTTTGTCTGCATTTTACACGATAAGCGATATTCTCCAGTCTTAAAAAAAATCTCTTAAAATTTCATCAAGCCTCGCGTTAAAATTTTAATCTAAGCTAGAAGTTCCTGATAAAAAGAAACAATAAAGTAGCTGAAGATAGGATGGCTTCTAGGAGAAAAAAATAAGCTGGAATTTCACCACGTCGAGACGACGGCGAGCATATTGGTATCAAGGCAGAATACAGGCCAGAAGCGAGTAACAGCTTACTTTGGAAATGGGCTGGGTGGGGAAACTCAATTTTACTAAAATCCTCTCTAGCCAACGTAGACAGGTATATACGTATATACTGTACTACCAGACGATTTTCCCCGTCTTTATCTCGCTTTCGTATCAGTTACCGTGTCAAGCATACCTATAATACGTATCTTATATGTAATATCTATAGGTTTGTTTGGAAGCGCATACACTACAGATATTTGTAGATCGACGTTTGCTCGCACATTCGATACAGATAATAACGTCGCGAAGTTATGTAGGTGGGTTTTGTCGTGCAGCCATAACTAGAGATACGATGGAGTACATAGGATGCAAACCCATAAACCCCCACCTTGTCCGGGTCTTCTTCAGATAGCGTTACCTTTACCTAAGGCCGAAACGACCGTACCACCTACGGTAGCAACACCTTTGACGACGAAAGTGACGTAGGTTGGAATGTTGACTCGTCGACGTCGACGGCAGCGCCAATAAACAAGACTCTCGCGTCTGCCTGACTTTCTATTATGTCATAGACTACATATTTCATCGGGATGCGAACCCCGCGAAAGTGTGCGCTCATACGTTAACTTTCGAGACAACATTAGCGTGTGTTTTGAAAAAAAAAGGAAAACAGTATGTTAACACAAAGTGTATATAAATAATGTTCGTCAATCAAGAAGAAGAGTGACGAAGAGTATTGAAACACAAGTGAGTGACTGAAACGCAGATTAACGCTAAACGAGACATCACGAGTGGAAACACGAGTTGCGACTATGACTCGTCTCGTCATATACATTGGGGGAGAACACGGTTGTTCTTTGGTACTTCACGCGTACGTGTATGCGAGGAGAGAAGAGGAGGAACTCCGTAGGGATTAACTGTGACCAGTTCGTGCCACGACACGCAGTCGAGTCGATCGTCGGATTCATTAAATTTTACTCGACGGACTGTAAACTTAGGACTCGCAGCTATTATCTTGCCGGAAAATCCGTTTGCTCAGATTCTATCGGTCAGACGTCACAAACGCGAGTGAACGTACATATTTATGCGCATGCGTGCTGCTGTAATATGGCATCCTTCTTCCGGAATGGCTATATGCGTGTTATATGACCACGTGTCTACTTTAGTTTTGGAGCTGAATAACACACGGTTTATATCGGAATTTTCTACTAACACGTTTCAATGCAGGTCAGTACTCCTATCGATTAGCTTTGTGTTTTATTATCAATTCGTTCACACTCTCTAAACTCTCTTTGTCTCCTACTGACAAATCGTCATACATATTTTATCACGTCATACATATTTTATGAAGTTTTTCAATTTCGATAGTGCGTAAGAAAACAAACATGTCACATTTCAGTCGGTCATTGTTAGCATAGGCAACGAGTTAACGAATACGACACAATATACGAAACGGAGAGAAAAGTCAGCTTAAATCATTGTAACGTACACGTTGACGAACGTCGAGATGTATTAAGCGTCCTAACCTATATTATCTTTGTCTCTTGTCGTTCGTTTCTCATCTCTCGAGTAGTCATAATACAGTTAAACGCGTAATCTTATTTAACGTTATCGTGGTAACACGGTGAAAGTACAAGTCTTACCGGTCTTAAACTAACGTCAAAGTCTCTCACGTTTCGTCTATTGTTGCACGACTGCTTTCGCGTTTAGCGCCACAAATACCAAATCGTCGTTTTCGTTCATTATTCTTCATTAGTTGTCGAAGGAGATGCCCCATTCATTATCGATCGTTCGTCAAACGCGACTGTGATTCTACCGGCGTAACGCATAGACAATCAGTTTAACAAGCTACAGCCTCGTGAACAGCTGAGAACACGTTGGTAGTTATGACAAACTCCTGACGATGGCGCGCCGAGATATTCGCGGGATATCTTTACGACAGTATATAAATCTCTTGCTCCCGTTGAATCATTACACGTAGTCACGATTAATTCGAAATCAGTAGGGACGTTGCGAATCCTTTAAATCTTCATAAAACACACTTTTTGGATTTATACGAGGTAATGAATCGTTCGTTGACGGAGCGACTCGACTAGTAAACACTGCTGGAATTAGTTCAAATATTCGGGGCGTGTAATATAAATATTTTCCAAGGAAAGGAGCGCGTCAATGGGAAAGCGGCATTTTATTATATTTTCGTACAAATCATCGAGTCTTTTCAATTCTGCGTTACTTTGAGCAATTTCACGTACTTGCAAGAATATAACTTGTTGGTTGTACGCACACGTGAGAATGTTTTGGGAAAATAATTAGACTACAAACAAATTCATCTTACATCTACGTTAACAATTTTTGTTAAGCTTAGTAAAAGATTGGATACACACCGTTCTCGTGATATTCATAAGCTATATGTTGTTACATTTTATGGTTCTACGTCTTTACATTTGATTTATTGTTGTCCACATATAGGTAATTGCGACATCCCCGCCGATCGTTTGATTTATCACAACTGTACGATTAATTACGCATCCTCGAAGATTTATACTCAAGAGTGCCGTGAGAAGCGTGTGCATATCCAACGTTGCAGTTAACATTCAGGGCCAGTTGGTACGTAAAATAAAGTCGGAGTGAAATTTTTTTCTTTTCCTTCAGTTTTTCTTTGTTTTTATCTTTCTCAAGGTTGATGCAATGTATTTATATAGTTATAGTTATACGATCATTTTATTCCTGTGTTATGTAGTCGTGAATTTCGTAGCGAAAAATATCACAGTGATGCTGCAATTAACACTCGTACGCATACTTGATCAAATAAACACGCGACTTATGATATAATGAAAAAGTGACCTGATTTATCGTTGAACTTCATCTCGATGGACTGCTCTTATTCCAACGAGTGCAAATAATAAACTGACGATATCACAAACGTTTATAATGCTTCAAAGATTATATATTGCAATTCACAACACATACATATCAATCACGATAGTATAGATATGTTCTCTCTTCATAGTGAAAGTTTGATTGGTTTATTTTATTTTTCCTTCTGCACAACCGAAAGAAAAGATAGGAAACTGAGAAAGAGTGTACACCTATACATAACATGCGATGGCAGAATGTAATCGGATGGAAGTTCGGTGATGTGAAAATGTGATAGAAATTTGAAATTTGAAATCTTCCTGTTTTCCAATTTTTTTCTTTATCCGGGTTCTTCGTGTTTCGGATCCACTCTCCCGATATATTTCAAACCAGCCAACTAAAAATACAATAGATAAATATAAAACGTTTCTTCTTATTTTATTCTTAATAATAATAATAATAGTAATAATAATAATGGAGAGACGTATAATAATAAGTGAGCTGCGATTTTTTATGCATTTATGAGAAACCGAAGGATGCAAAGTTGCAGTTAATGATACATAAAACTTGAAGTACCTATACAAAACAGTTTTCTAATTACGATCATAAAAATATGAAGTTGCATAAAGGTCCACAGTCTAATAATAACAAGTACAAGAGATTTGCATTATATTATTATCTTCTTCTATTTTTTTTAAAACACTTATGCATTACTTCATGAGACGTGATTGATAGATAATCAGATGGTTCAAAAAATTGCAGAAATGCAAATACTGTCAACACCGATCCAAGCGAAGTAAAATTCCGAGACCTATATACTTCTACCAATTCGCGAAATCAATAAGCCTGAAAGGGTTACGTGTCCAGTTCGAAATGTCAGATAAAAAGTCAATATAGCTGAGAGCGACTGACGTCCGCGATAAAACAACGCGCTTTCGCAAAGGGATACGAAATCCTGACGCAGCGCTGTTTCGACGAGCCTTCTAACGTTCGTAGACCACGCGAGTGTTCCGTCGTCACCGTTTTAAAGGGTCACAGACACGGATAATGGCCAGTCGCGTGTGTCCTTTTCTAGTCTCGCGTCGTTCGCCGCGCGTGTATATAGAAACAGATCAGAGTAGGTACCTACTGTCGAAAACGAGGAAAACGTTGATAGTCGGACGATTTTAGCCGGTCCCATGTCCCCGGTGCATGATCCAGCGAAAACCGCAGGCGCTCAGCGCCGCCACGAAATATTTTGTCGAGGCACGAACAAATCCGGAGCCGCAGCGTCGTTGCCGCAAGAACCCTCTCGGCCATTCTGATGCAGTCGTTGCAGCGGTTTCGCGTGGATCGCCCATACGAATCGTCTGTCTGTCTAGCTTCGCCGCGTCGTATATATTATATCCGTGCTTTCCCATTTATTCGCCAAACTCGCTCATCACGCGTCCACCGCATTTGATCTTTCTCTCCGCGAAGCCAGCCGAACAACGGCGCACTTGCCTTTTATTGCGAACTGCACTCGCGACGCGATCGCCTCTTTGTTACGTACACACGAAAATTAAATCGACCCGAACGAACAGCAGGATGCGATGCGAATCACTCGCGTCCATGAAACTTTATTGTCCCGCTTAATTAACCTTGCGTACGCGCGCATGCACGCGTAAATAATTTATCGGTGAACGAACGCTGAATAATCGAGATTAAAATATAACACGGATAAACACGATTTAGTACAACTGTCCCGCGTCGGATCGTATTTCCATCGGCAAGTATTTAGCTACTATAATCTCCGTCGTTAGCGCGAGATAACGAAGATAATAAAGCGGCGGTTCGTGGAACGTGGAAGCGAACGTTCGCTATTTATAATCGCGATCTAATTGGAAACGGAGAGCATCCTTCGGGTACTTACTCAATTGGACGCTCGACGTCTCCAAGTCTTGCGTTATATGTCTCTCTGACGATAGATATTTTACATTCGTAGGTGCTGGATCTGTCTTGGATTATTTAACAATTACTCGTAGTTTGCGAAATACGAATTTATCGGAATGTTGCGGCATGCTTGTCTACACTTAAAGTACTTACGTACGTCCCGATTGCTCTCGTTCGATCGCAGTATCTGGGAGTCTCTCTTCAAGGGTCTTATCGATCTTTCGTGCCGTTCGCAGTCGTTTCGGTAGGCTTCGTCGACAACATTTGTTCCAACATTGTAACATTCTCGCGAGAGTTCGAGCGAAACTTTCCGTTGGTCTACTCGCCTACGCTGACATTCTGTGCTCCCCACTTCTTCTTCGCCGCCTTCCAACCACGAGGTTGCTCCTTTTTTGTTCCTTTCGTCCCTCCTTTCAAGCTACCTTTTACGTTTCTTCCAATGGGAAGTCTCACCTTTGCCAAATTACCTTCGGCCGCCTGCTGCTCTTCTAGAATTTCGCCTTACCATTCGACTGTTCGCCGCTTGTGGCATTTGCGCGCTTTCCGTTCTCTCGTCCCTCTGCCAACCTCTTGCTCCGAAACTTCCGCTTCGACGAGCTACAATACATCGGGAGATCAACGTTGTACGTAAAGTTGGTGGAACGTTTAGTATAACGAAGGAATTCCTCGCTGCAGCGTGTCTTCGTAGCGAGAAACAACGTAACGAGCGAACCTTACCTGGCAGTGGCTATAAGAGCGAGGAGGAGTATGCGAAAAAAAGTTTGCATGGAAAAAATTCTTCCGCATCGACCGACTCGAGGCTGAGTTACGTCCTTCTTCCCAGAGAATGGCTGGCGAGGAAAAACATTGACCGGCCCTTTTTTTTATACCCCGACTAGCTATTTAACCGAGGATACCGTTGGTCTCCTCCGACGATACCGCTAGATTGCTTTCCTGTTTGAAATGAGATCATGGTCATCTTTTACGAAACTAACCAGCAGCTAGGATCCAGGAAGCCCGTGTTCTTCGCTTCACGGCTTCGACATCCGTTGGTAAAATTCCACTGGTAAAATTACGGCTGAAAAATCCTTCATTTTAGCTATACGTCGTTTGAAACACTGCACACCTTGTACAGCATCGTCTAACTTGACAGTTTAGGACAGTTGACCCATGTATCTATACGCGTATATCCATGTTTGGAAAATTTTTTCCTGTTTATTACTTCATTTATTTGGTATTTCATCAGTACATGTTAGTTTCATCATTCGTTAGTTCTGAGATTTTCAATTGGGGTAGATAGCTGTAATTAATTATTATACTTTTTCTCCTGCGAGTCTCCGAAATTCTGGTTTTACATATTTCTTGACGAGCAAAACAGCTGAGTTTGGAAAAGCAATGGAGCAGGAGACATCGGAAATATGTGTATACCAATCACGAAATAAATTGCGCACAAAATTCGTTTAGATATTACACGTAGATAGATATACCATTATGATGTGTCGTAAACGTAATTTATGATACAATCGTATTACGAATTTCAAATTAAATTAGCCTTTTTTATTTTAGCTTTCGCGTTGCATACGCGAATACAATCGTAAACCGAAACGCAGAACACAGTAATTAAAGGATAAAGAATACCAACGACGTTTGGTGAAAAATTATTCGCGAATACACCTGCGTAGTCGTTTCGACGACTATTGTACACAGGGTCATCCTACCGCAAAAAATTGCACTCTACACACACCGACTTATTTATCTGCATTTGCAAATGACTCTTCCGTTTTGCAACGTGCATATGTATGAGCGATCATTAGAAGTAATTATCTTCACCTGCACGCATAACCATTTCTGCTTCTGTAGGATTATCTCATATAAAGGATAATTAGTTCATGGAAGGTTGATTCATAACCTGGGACCAAGGGCTGCGAGTATAATACGTAGTTCGACGTAGTTAGGTTTTGTTTGATTTGCCGACTATATCCAGACCATCTTTTGCCAGAACTTATTGCATCGATATTCCAGCGAGGATATTTCGCTCAAAGGATTACGATCGTGCTTTCGTCACGAATCGATCGCTCGTTTCATTGATCTCCTGCTCTCTTACTTATTTTTTTTTTTTTTTTGTTTGTAATTTCCTATTTCTTCTTTCATTTTTCTTCATGATCCACGTATAACGAGTGACAGGATTGATTAGATAGCCGATAAAATCTATGGTGGTGGAAAATTGGGAAATTTAAATTAAAAAAATTTAGATTTAATTTAGAACTTTCAATTTGATTAAATATTATTACACCGTAAATTTCGAATATAAAATAAAATCAAATATCTTAAATTTTAGTCATCTAATGTTAATCTAATATTATATGATTATTTGAATAATTATAGACATGAGACTTTCAACATATAGAAAACGAAAAATCAAATAACTCCTTTTTAAAAAAAAAAAAGAAACAAAAAAAAATGGTGATGTAGGTATTATCTACTCGTTATTTGCGTTCTCCTATTTTTTGCTCATTATTCGAGAGACATATACAGGCCTTATATTTTGTCTCGACCAAGTCGAATCTTATTGTGAGACTGAAAATACCCCCTGACGATTCCACGAGTTTCTATTTCCGAATTATTTAATACCAACTTCTCAAAGCGCGAAAGCGAAAATAACGCGGGCAAATCTGACCGACTGTTCCCCTCCGCTTCGACCAGCCTCGCTTCGAGGATTATTTAGTATCGCTTTTATCAAGCTGCGCCAGCAATAGTGTTCTTTTCTCGAGCTGTCGGCCAATAGTAGACACGCAATCGCGAACCATGGAAGATTCAAAGGTTCCGTGTACTAACAACTTGCAAGTTGAAATCGTTGTTGAGCCGAGAGGGCGTCTAGGACTTCTCAATTAACTGTCTGGGCCAGCTGGTCTCGAGCACTGGTCTCGGCCAGAGTCGAACGTTCGAAAATGCAGGCGGCGATATCGTAAAGAGGATTCTTTATGCTTATTCGCGGTTGATTGGCTCGGCAGTCGCGATGTTCGGCGTTTATGCTTGGTACAGGAAGGCCTCGGGCCAGCTGTTGATCACTATTTTCACCCGTATTTCTCCCGATTATTTTTAGGGATGTACAACTTGTTGCAACGTTGGCGTCATGAAATGAAATGATGCCGTGAATCGACGATACTTTCGAGTCGTATCTTCTTCGAGACTGCGTCAAGATGGGATCACCCCCGTGATCTTACCCTTTTCTTTTCTTTTCTCTTTCGCTGACGTTCCCAAAATATTGTTAACTGTAGCTTCGCCAACATATTTTACGATATTCGTCATCGAGTGCCTACGCCTTCGAACGAGTATTTTCCACGTTGAAATTGCGCGGAATTTCCAGAAATCTCTAAACTTGATATTCCATGACTTTTTCGTTTATCAGTCATAGAACAACTTTAAGCGATTTATATTTTTTTATATAATTTTACAAGTTGCAAAAGTTTCGTCAATGAGAGTGTTAACCATTTCGATATATGCACGTCATGTTCGATATTGATTAGTTGGAGGGGTATGGATATTTTTCCGACTCGTACATCTTTCGATTCCATCTCTTTCTCTAGACACTCTCTCGAGATAATGGCTTCAAAGAAAGACAATTGGAAAACTGTAATTACTTGTTTAAAATTCCCCGGTGGTGGTTTTCTTTTGCGAAATTTTACTCGTCGTCGACGGAACTGCGAAGCGTATTGCTTACATCGATGGGAGAATTGGTCGCGTAAAGCTGCGACGATGCAGGAAGAACGTGGCAAGGCGAGAACGTCAGCAAGAACGTCGTCGACGAATTTCCAGGGAAACGTAAGAACCGTGGACGCGGATGTGTGCGAAACACTTGTCCCCGTGTGTCCGGGCGTTTCATTGCTATGTAACCTGCAGCTTTATATAGAGCCATGTACACGAGGGTTTAGAGACGGGTCGCGTACATATATCCACGCGTCTATCTCGATGGCGACATTGGAGACGTCTCATTAGACCAAAGTCTCGTGGAACGAGAAAGCTCGAGGCGACACGGATATTCGGAGGAAGACATGAAAACTTGGAGATTGTGGAAATGCAAGAATTTCACCGACCCGGTTGGTCGAGGAACGAAGAAACGACGAGAGACGGGGAGATAGGATGGCGCGCAATGGGAGGAAGACGATAAACGAATAGCCGAGAACGACGGTAGATAAAGGAGGGGAAAAATGGAGAGACGTTCCTCGAGAGAATCGGTGGAAATTCTCACCTTAACTTCCTTTGGACATATTTTATGCTCTCCTTAAACGCTCATTACCTTCTACACTATTGCAATGGAACGTGTAAGAGAAGTTTCGATCGATACGTCACACAGGACGATTCAATTACATAAAGATTAAGTAGAAACACATGCTGTAACTAGCGCGTGCACTTCTAAATTATCGCGAATGAAATGGAACTATTTACTCTAGAGGTCTTTAAATGAGATACTCATGTGTTGGTAGATGTCGATAAAAGGATGTTAGTAAGATATTGATCAAAATAAACGAATAAAAGGACAAGTTTGAATTTAGTAGAATGTTTGATCCGAATGTAACGAGAGATTACAAACGAAATCATGAGTATTTTCTTAAATCACAGATTATAGAATGCAATAATTGATCAAATTATATCAAGCGTTCAGATACTTGTAAACGACCAAAAGTTTTTGGTGCAAAGTCTTCGACTCGAACCAATATATAACGAAATATATTTTTCATTCTGCAAGGTATCGATTCAGCGCGTCGAACAGCGAAGAGAAGGAGAAAGAGAAAGAGCGAGTTGACGAAATCATCAGGCTCGTGATAAAATTTGGAATCCAGTGGCTGGTTAGCCCAGCGACGCCTGGGAGAAAAAAGGTCGCATCAATGGGGACGACTGTCTAGACAAGTGATCAACACACGAGACTGTAAAAGACTTTGTAGCCGCGTGATCCCGTATCGGCGACGAGTGTTCTTGCTTTCGTATACATATATATTACAGCACGTTGCTGGCCGGGAGAAGGCAATGGCGTAATATATTTAACAATGTCTCACGATATGAGACGTTTTTACGGAAAGTCGTTGGCATAGGAATTGCTCCTTGGATCTGGCGATGCCAGAGTTCCAGGCGAACACATTGGAAATGAGTTTGCTCCTCTAGGTATCTAAAACTTTGGAGGTTACGCTTACACTTGCGCGTGCATCTGCCACTGCTGAAACCCTGAAGCTGAAAAACCCTGCGCCAGCGCACAGACCAACCTAGAGTTGAAATTCCGACTTTTATAACCGATCGGGAACTCTGGCCATTCCGTTCGATCTAACTTTGCCTTCGCGTGCTCTCTCCCGCTTTAATCCTCCTTTTGTAAAACGGAAACTCGTGCGAACCCGCGTTATATCGACGCTTAAATTTTTCCCTGACATTTCCAATGTCGCGAATCGTTGCCCCTTCAAGCGGAAAACTTCAAAATCTTCTCGTCCGTTTTATTCTACAACGTTGCCTTATTGTTTCGCTGCCTGTCGTTTTCTGCTGCTGTTGTTGTGTACAGCAGTTTTGTGGTAACAATCGTAGCCGTGAGAGCCATCCAATTTTTATCGTGGAACGTTTGATGTCCTAAGGACACGTTGTTACGGTAGAAACTTATTTTCTAAAAATCAATCGGCCGAGTTCTGATTGGCTCTCTCGTTTGTCTGATTTAAACCGAGTGGAATTGCTCAAAGAAAAATGAATGCTGACAAGCATCTTCCTCGGGAAATAGTTACTTATGAAATATTTGTAAGGGAACTCGAAGTGGAAACTATTGATAAGAAATACATCTTTCTCACTTTCTTTCGTAAACTATAAGCAAAACGAAGAGATGGAACATCTTTTGCGACATTCCGCGTAACGAAAGATCAAGGCGATTCCTTCGAAAAGGATGGAATGTAATTCTGCAAAAAGTCGCAAAAATTCTTCTTCGTAAGAACGTAACAAAGTACCAAAAGGGTTGGTGGAGGGAAAAAACGCATGGCCGTTTGGCCGGTCGACGAACAGATTTCGCTAACCTAACCACTCCCCCTTTTGGGTCGGCAAAAAAAGGGTAGCCCCCTTCTCTCCCTTCGACGTACACGAGCGGTGCCACGGTTGTCGTGAAAGCTTCGAAGAAAACGGGAGGCGTGCAGGGATGGGAAAAAGGAAAACGAAAAGCCCTGTGGAAGAGGGCAAAGACTGGAAGGGTGGGAGGACCGGCGTATTCCGGGAAGGTTGGGTTAGGTTGCAACGACGCTTCGCTAGAAACGTCGACGAGGAAGGGTGTGTGGGGGGGGGGGGAGAGGTTCAGGCGAGAAGGACGAAGGGAAGACGAAGAAAGGTTGGGAATGAGGTTGATTCTCCGGCGAGGTCACGTATTTCGAAGCCAATCGAATACACTTGGAGAAAGATGAGAACCGAGAGGAGGCCGGGATGAATGTCTTAGCTCTGAATTGAACGATCTCGGGGCCGATGGTGAACGAACGGCGCTTGGATCTTCTACGAATTCCTGAGGAATTCATCGACCGGAGGGAACCGTGTAATCCCATTTCTTGTGCGCCATTAATTATCGGTGCACTTGCGCCGCCTACACGTTCGCCGACAGCCCCCCCCTAACACGTTCGATTAACCCTTCGAGACGTAGGGTATACGTATCAGAGAGTGCTCCCTTCCGAATCGCGAGTTTAAGAGCGAGTTTCTTTGCCGATGTTTCATTACTGATAATAAAACTGGAAGCTCGGAGAAAATGTAGGAAAATACGACGTATTAAACGTAGCTCTGGCCGATCTTGATAGAATCGTTGGAAGTCTGTCCGTGGATAACGTCTCGGATAATTAGATACCTATGTTGCCGGGATTAATTGCAAAGTCGTTTGTTCGTACGGGTTAATGAGTTAATTAATGTTCGAAAAAGCCTCCTGCTTTTGCAAATTGAATACGTCGAAACTCTGGAATTTGAGGTAAATTTTTTTGAGGGAAAAGGGAAAGAGAATTGTGCAACTGTGGACGAACTACTAATTGCAGCAACGATCGATGGGAAGCGAGGCGCAGAATCACGGTAGTTCTGAAAATCCTGCAATTTCGTGGACCGTTGACCTGTAATGATAACCATCGTGAAAGCCAGGAGTCTTGCGTAATAGAGGAACGTAAGGAAGCCCGTAAAACTGCATGTCCCGATAGAGAGTTTTTTCGTAGAAGATCTTTATTTTGCCTCCCTTTTTTGCTACCTTTTCTCTCTGTACGTTTTATACCGCTAGAAAATATATTAATTTCGCAAATGTATAATATACAACGAGCGAAGAAGAGCACGCAAAAACTGGAGAAAGAGAGGAAAGAACGGACAGAGAAGGAAGGGAGAGACGGCGCGAAAACAAAATAAAATGGAGAAAAATGCATAAACTTTTTCGCTCGTAAAGCGGCCAATTCTATTTTCAAAATTACCGAGCTCTGGCACGGCTCTGACCACATGGTTTTTTTCCTCCTTTTTATTATTTGGCACTCGCAAATATAGATGTACGTAAAATGTTTTATGTAGCCGTGGTCTTCTCAGTTTCTGTGGCGTTGCACAATATATATACCCACGTCCTAGCTATATCTAGATAGAACAATGCGTGCATGCGCGCTATTACCGAACTAGTGAAATGCGCAGTCACTGCAGCATCCACGACGACATCGACTGTTTAACACAGAATTCGCTTGTCTCTGTTGTCACGCAGAGTAAAGATACATTCTCAAAATTCAGTTTTCTCGCTAAAAATATTTTTCGCCTTCGGAGAAAAAAATCACCATGGCTGCGGCGAGTTTAATTGTCTCCACGTTACATGTTCAGACATTCTAAAATTAATTTGAATCTCGAATATTGAAAAGTGGTTGAAAACAGCGGCGTCTGATTAACGAAGGAATATCGTAAATGTAGATTGAAGCGAATGTACAATAGATTGGTTTATCTCGAATTTTGTCACGAGCTTCGTTGTATGATTGTGCGTTAGGTCTCGCCTCGATATTCCAAAATTATCTGAACGAGATATCACGTCGTTACCTCTTGTCGTAGCTCTTTCTTGGAGGTTTTTCTTCCATTGAGAATAAAATGCAAGCAATTTTTCAAGTTTGAACGAAGCAAAATATAAACACTAAGTAGAAATTCTTGCGCAAATTTTCGGAGAAATTTAACAAACCACGTTGTATGATCACAGAAAGAGCAACGTTCACGACGTGACATTTCATACGCGGTACAAGAATACTTCGAGTGGATGCAATGCAGAGAATTCGGCTGCGCCGCCGCCATGATTGTCTTCTTCGTTCAGAATAAACGAAAAGACGTGCGCGCGTCGCCGCACGGGTCGATAAAATGGACAGCCTTCAGTCTCTGTCTTTCTTTATCCTGAACCTTCGAGTGCATCTCGAGTGGTTTTATTTATTCACAATTGAAAGAGATCAACAGCGAAAAGCGTGAGAAACGTCAAACCAGGTACCAACTTGGAAGCTGCATTTTTTTCTGTATGAGCTGGAGAAAAATAAACGCCGAAACGAAATTTCAGTATTTCGTGTGATTTCTATCGAATGACAGGAATAAACTCTTCAAAATTCACGATGAGTTCATCGTGATGTGTTCTATTTTCTCACGATTTCGATGTTTAATCGTTTGTTTTCTTTGCGTATCACGGTCGTTTCTAATTTTTCATGTATTAGCACATGTTTGAAAATTTAGAGTAACATATTTTAATATTAATAACGTGTTTTAGAATTATTGTAACAATGAAAAACGTAAAAGCTGTAAACAAATTGGACCTGTCTCGAATGTGTCAATAAGGCAATCTGATAATACTTAGATATTTTCTATTTCTCTAATTTCTCTAATTTCCATATTCTCGTGTCAAAAGTGGCTGCATAAAGTGAATAACTTAGACAGTTGCGGTTAATCTCTAATTATATATTTGTATAATGAAATTGATAGATGTGCGAATAGACTTGGCGTTTAATTAAAGAGAAACAACCCGACGCGACGGCTGAACAGTTCTAAGCTCCGGGCAGTTTCCACGAAATTCGTGCGAAATTTTCGCAAACCGCCAATCATTTTTGGTTCTTTTCTTCTCGTGCAATTTGAACGTGGAATTCTGGGAATCGTATTTTGGAAAGGAAATTGGCGGGCAACGGAGAAACTCGAGGAGCCATGGCGCCGGCTGCTCTCTGCCTCGTTGGTCCGTCGCTTAGCTTCGCTGCAGATTAACCCTCTCGCGAAATTTACGAGCGTCCCTCCCGCGGCTGATACATTCTTAAACGTTATCGTCGACTCTATCATTAATCGCTGAAAGTAATCTTCTTCCAATTAACCCTTTGTTTTGCGATAGAACGATCGCAGTTGCAAATGTTCTCTACGAAACAAACTCTTTCGTCGTTCTTAATCTTAGAAAAGATTTTGTTTGCTGCCTGATCAGTCATTGTTGTTACTTTGAAAAATTATTTGATTTTGAATCTCCATTTTGATTAATTATTTTTGTTACGATGAAAATCATTTGAATTTCTTCGTTCTACTTTGATATTTCATCATTATTTGTAGGTACATTTGAAAGGTGCAGTTGAAAGGAAGAAAAGAAGCTGTTAGGTTTATCAATATTCCTACAGAAACACATAATTTGATGATCAAATGAAAAGAGAAATCTAAAATCTAGAATTTTCAAGTTACCTTATCACGCTTTTCCCCTGCAGTCTTCACTTGCGATTAAGAAAAATCACACATCTATTGAGTGTTATTTCCGTTCATCATCACGTCAATTACAGAGATTCTTTGCTTGATGAATTCAGCAAAATCCAATAACAATCTTCTAACTGTTTCGTGCAATCTATCGCTAAATGTGTTGACAATAGCGACTGTTTGATTTTAATACTGTTACGTAATATCGTCGGGAGAAGTCGTGTCCTAAAACACACGTCGTATATTACCCTAGACTTTCATAAACCTGATTCGTAAATCTCTGGTTCCATTTAAAGGAATTGGAGCGTGTGTAACGCGTTTGTCAATCCGAACGATTTTCGCGAAACGTCCGAGTTTGAGTTGCATAGTAAGTTTCACGATTGTAATTTCTGCGGATTAAATTTGTCGAACTTCAAATCCCTCTCACCCTCCGCCTTTCTCTCTTTCTCTCGGTGGCTTTAACGATATACCTATATATAGTTAGTTGGGAAAAAGTTTCGTTGGAATTTCCACGGCAACATGGTGCGAGCAAGCGTCGGAGCATGGTCGGGGCTATTTCACTCGGTAGGAAAACTTTCCGCTCGGTCGTAAGAGCTCTCGCGAGGTTTCAAACTTTCAAGATTCCAGGCCAGCGACAATTTGCTTTCCTCTGCATTCGTGTCGAGAGATTGAAGTTTAAAAACGAGCCACCGCCGTTGAAGAAGTACGACGCAAAGTTCCAGGAAGTTGCCGAAGCTTGCGATAAACAGCGGGAGATTGCTTCAACGCTTCAGGAATCTTTGCCGTCGTTGCGATAAATGAAATTATTCGAAACGCTGCAAATAATTAATTCTGTTTGAAGAAACTGAAGGAAAAACTTGGAAAATGATTCAACGCGAAGAAAAATTCCTATAGATACCGATTCTCGAACGAAATTACACGAGAATAATAATCTCGTTCCATGAAAATTCCAGCGAATTAGAAAAGAGAAAAACTTGGAGAATCGTGTAAAACGTGGCTCGTTTGCAGAAATATCAAGACTGCCATGTTGAAGGCTAAATGCCGTAGGCGAGGCATAAGTTCTCAACTAATTTCAGTGTCCGTCGGTTTTTTACGATAAAACGAGTAATATCGTGCGACTGCGTGAAAAAAAGATGGGGGGAGGGGGTGAAATCTTTCACGCGACTTGCGCGAAAGCTGCCTCTCTCTCTCTCTCTCTCTCTCTCTCTCTCTCTCTCTCTTTCTCTGTCTCGGGTTGAAAGTTTCGGGACTCGGAGTCGGCGACATTCTCGTTCGTTCCTTCTCCTGGAACTTGTAAAGCTTAAAAGCACTTGGGGATTTATGCTGAAGCGCGTATCAAACAGGGGAATGAATGAAGAAAGGAAGGAAGAAAGGTGGGAAAGGAAGGAAGGGAAGTGAGGGCACTGCATCGTGGATGGAGGAGGTAGAGAATATCAAGCGAGGCGAGGGTAAAGCCTTTGAATTCGTAAAAGTTTAGAGCACGCCGGAGTGCAAGAAGGGAGTAAATTTAGAAATGAGAAGTTTGAATCCGTCGTAAGGAAGCGAGACACGAGCCGGCACGCGGACAGTTGGCAGCAGCCAGTGTTCTCAACCCGTTGGAAAGTTTAATTTCAACCCTTAACTCTTCTCCCCGGGAGAAGGCTTTTCACTCGTGAATTCGCGATAAATTTTTACGTCGACGCGGACAAACGTACGTACGGGGGGAACGTTTCGGCTGCGAAACAACCGCGAAGAGATCGAGCGGAACCCGTCGATGAAAGAGCAAAGAGCAAAAGAAACGCTAGAAACACGGACGCGACTAATTAAAATAATTCGCTCGCCCGTTTATAACGAGAGGGAAGAATAAAACGTACTTGCGCTTAATTAATCGACAAGTATTCCGCAGTATATTCCGAAAGAATTCGAGGAAAAGCAAGAGATACGAACAAACGTGAAAATATACCCGTGGAATGACGATTCCGCCGGAGGGGGGGGGGGGGTTTATTTAAATAACGAGCCGGGGGGATACGATGTTACGCGGCGATGCGATTCGGCGGAGCTTACCCGATCGAATGCCCGGTCGAGCCACCCAAAAATAATGAAGCCAGATCCTCGCCGTCCAGAAAAACGACGGAACCGAAAAGAAACGAGATTCCGAAGGCATCGCGATGATCCCTTTCGAAACCGACGGATTCCACGGCGTAGCGAAGACATAAGTTCCGAACTAATTTCAGGTTTTACTCCTTTTTAGGGGAGCAGCTTGTAATAATCGGCAGCGAGGGGGGGGCGGGGGCGGGGGCATCGGTCGGGGAGAGGAGAGATTGCCGCGGGAAAAACGAAGGGAAGGGATGGATTCCGTGTGGTGAGAGTTGATTGGATACGTTAGGTCGGAGAGAAATCGGTGTATATATATATATATAAGAAGCGGAGATGGTAACCGCATCAAGGTAGCAGAAAACCAGATCCATTAACGAGCCTCCGGGGAACCGCCCTCTTTATCGTGAACGTCCTCGGTCCAACAAATGAGCCACCTGTATCTATTCCGTGTAATATTCGCGTGTTATTATCGACAAAGTTATAGCGCGCGTTCCTCTGCGTTCCTTTGATAACCGCGTTGCTTTGTTTTATCAGTAATTATCGTAGTTATCAGTAATTATCGAGCTGAGCGCGCGTCTCTTGCACTTTGGATTCCGTCGGCGAGACTCGACGACTGTCTTTTTTTGCGGGTTTGACTTTGTTTCGGTTAATCGCCGCGTAAACTGACGTCGAAACGGCGAACGAGATAACAAACGCGGCTTAGCGAGGGGAATATGAACGAATTTGCTACAGAATCTTTCACGTTTCCTCGTCGAGAGAGATGGAGAACGACGGAGCATTTTCGAAGAATCTTCTTTTCCGCAGGGAACGGTATTGAGAAATGACGCGAATATTCTTAATTCCTGCTTCCATCTGGAGGGGAGGTAGCTCGCGAACTTGATGTTCGAGAACCTCGACTCTTTAACCGAATACGATCGAGAGCCCGAGGGCTAATAGCCGGGATCGTATCGACGAAGAAGCCCATCAATGCAAATGAAGATATTACCACCGTTCACCTTCCTCCCACTCCGTCCTTGCAACATCGATCTCGAAGCTCCGCTTCGAGGTATCAGCTCTGATATTGACCCATGTTCCCACTCGAGCGTCGCTGCACGTGATTTTTTTTTTTTTTTTTTTTTTTACCGAGGTCGCAATATTCAGTCGTCTGGACTTGCAAACTGTAGAAAAATCGTAGCCAGCGGCAGAGAACGTTTAAACATCCTTTGAACCTCAATTAAACATCGTCGTTTTTGCTCGTTCGTCTTGACGAAGATAATTTGGGAGAACAGTGGAGAATTGTCGGGTCGGGTCGGGTCGGGTTCTCGAAAATATCTCACAATACGACAATGTCGGAATTGTTCCCAAAGAATGTTGAAAAACTGGTTTTTCTACACGAAAATTCAAAACGAAATATTATATTTATCAGGCATATATAGTTTTATCTTATAATTTTATCCCACGCGTCCTTTATAATTTTATAATTCTCAAAATAATCTCAAAAATTTTGAAAATTCTCGAGAGTCCCGAAATTCTTGAACTGTGAGATACTTTCGGGACCCATTCTTACACAGAACCATCTTCATGTCTTTCCAAATCATCGAGTTCTAACACATCTCTGAAGAATACTATGGAAACAAATGAAATTCGTTAAAATTCTCTTTTCAAGAGCAATATGATTCCTAGCGACTCTTGGGATCCTTTGAACTTTTTTTCGTTTCAAGTTTACTTGGAACTCATTTGTGCTCGATTTCTACGAAACCAAACACTTTCAGCAACTAACGGTGAGCCGTGCCGGGTTCGCACAGCTCGGAAACGCGTTACACCCAGAAATAAACGTTCGACTTGGAAGCGACTTGAAGGGAAACACCGACAGAAATCTTCCCCTGTTGCATGGAGAACAGTAGTAAACATTAAGGGTTGGTGAACACGTGTTACGTTCGGCGTATTTCAGTTTTCGCGAAAATTTTCTTTCGGAAAGCACATCTGCAACCAATAATTTGTGGCTCTTTAATTGCTTGATCAATCTGTTCGAGGTCACGAATATTTTCCCGAAACGAAACGAAACGCATCGTAATTCGGATAGGTACAATCGCGGATGTCTGTCTATCTAAATGCAATGATAGGAAGTGGGTGTTTTGTACTTCGTAAACATTTTCAATCAGTTAATGCACGAAGCGTATCTCTTCCTTTAATCCTTTTAAAAGAAAACTACATCCCCGAACTGGATGTCTGAAAATAAGCTTTCATCTTTTAGACAACGCGTGGATATAAATTGAAATCGATCGGTTCCGAATGGGTTACAGAGGAAATGAGACCAACGTCCAAGATATATATCGTTTTACGCGTGCAGGAGAGAGGGAAAGGGAACATCTTTGAGATTATCTGAGCGCCGCGCGGAAGCTTAATCTTCCCGAAGAATTTCTCACGAATATTACTCGTATTTCGCGTAGTAGTACGGTTGTAAAGCCCCGGAGGAAATTTATTGCTCGGCTCTCGATCGCGTAGATTGAACTGCAGAGAACAGAGTTCTCATCCATTAAAAGACCAATTACCGCGTCTGACAATTCTCCTTGGCACTTCTTAGTTCTTAACTCGTCGTTAAGGGCAAAGGAGCCGATGGTCGCCGAGGGTACCAATTCGACGATTTCTCAATGGCGTTCTTTGTCCAATCAGTTGGACATTCGATAAGGCCACTCAAGACTCGCACACACACGTATCCATTTCACTGTCTCGTTGTTCGTCGCCGCGCTCGCGAACCACCATTTTCTCACTGACGAACGGGGCACAGAGTGATCGAAAATAACAGAAAGGAACAACGTCGCGAACTTTCACTAGCTCTCGCGACGAACAGTGGACCTGAACGAACGTTGCTCCCGAAAGTCCAAACTTGAGTGAGCAACAGACGAAAGACATTTTGCATTCGTGTAATAACGGTAACCCTCGAGAAGCTGTGAGGAACCCTAAAGCCTTCCTCTGACGAGGGAGTCTAACCCTTTTTTTTTGCAACGGTACACCATAAAGCTCGAACGATAGAGGGGAAGCCGAGAATCGTCCGGCCCAGTGTAGTCGGTGGCTTTCGGTGTGCTCGAATTTATAACGGTGTAACTCTCGTTTTCCTTTCGTCCTTCCGTCTCCGTCCATCTGCATCGCGCGTCGCTCCGCCACGTCGTAAAGCACTGTAAACACCGACAGGAATTCGTTCGGTTGTTCGCGCGTGTTTTTTCCGTCGTCTTTTTTTTTCTTTTTTTCTTTTTTTTCTTTTTTTTCTTTTTTTTTTTTTGCTATCGCGACCGGCCTCGAGCAGGAAATTACGTTGAGAAAAAAGGCCAGGTAACGGGTTGCGGGCAACCGTGGTCAATCGTGGCCGACAGCTTTGGGAACACATTGACCAATTGCCGTTTCTCTCGAGTCGTGGATAGGATTATGGAAGGAAAATTTGAAATTTTGAACTTCTCTCATCTTCGATTGGATATAATATCCAAGTTGTGAACTTTGATCGATGGTATGATTTTCTATAGAATTGTATTTTTGAAATAATAGACGTTCCGAGATATACTGATTTGCGATAGATCACCAAAATTTAGGGTATTTTACAGTCTCTGTAACAAAAATCAATCACTTTAGCTCCAAATTGTTTCCCACGATCCAATGGTACTAATTAAGAATTAATCGTATTTGAGAAAAATATGAAAGATACGAAAGAATTATTATTATCTGTGTGTAATTTCACTGAAAATTTGTCTCTCGCTTGAAGTCGATCCTTGCTGACTTTTGGAAACAGCTGTAAGAAATGTTAGGACGTTCTTGAATTTTGTTGAGCTGAAAGTTTTCACAGCCGTTTAAATTTTCTGCCGTGAGAGGTACAAGACCGTGGCAACCACGCATGGAAAAAAACAAGCTCTTTCACAAAGGGGATGAAAAGAAAAGTAGGAAGTCTGTTTGGCAAAAAAATTACGAGAAAAAAATGCAGGTAACTGCGCGAAAACCCAAACCGAGGAAACATAGAAATTGTGCGTAGCGATAAAGAAAGAAAACTGCGCCGTCTAGATTCCGTCGCATTCATTGTAAGCAAACTTCGCATTCTTCTTGGGAAATTGGCGATCTGGACGTGGCCGGAGAATAAAAATTCGTTGCCAGGAAAATGCAAAGAAATTTCAAACTTTGAAGTTTGAATTTTAAATTTCTAACCTTCGAATTTGAATTTTTAGTTCAAATCTAAAATTCAATGATTCAACTATCGTTTATCAATAGATATTTATTTAAAATTATTGAAATATCGTTTATCAATAGATATTTATTTAAAATTCGCTCATAAACTTGTATCATCGTTTTTTCAAGGCTTTAAAATATTATTATGCCGAATGTTATAGCAATAATATATTGTGGTCGAAATACTTGTATGTCATTTTTACGTAACAATTCAAGCATCGCGTTTTTTGTTCGAATTACAGCCGAATATCGAGAGAAAAGTACCTAAGAGATAAATAAAAAAACAGCGAACGAAATTTCTATTTTTAGTGATCTCTTTCTCCGCGCGGGTTATCTTAAAAATTCTCTCCCCAAGTGATTTTTACCCGGAATGCGACACTCGATGACGTTCCGCGCGTTGATTACCAGTCAGAAGCCTAGAAATAATGTTTCCAATAATCGCGCAGCGTGCGGTCTGATCGTCTTGTGTGGCCGGCTCTTTGTTATTTCAAGCCGACTCTTTTTTTCCGTCCTTGTGGTAAAGTTCGTCGCGCCGTGTCGGCAATAACGCGGCATGGATTAACGAAAGTCGATTTCCTTTTTGGCCTTTCGACGTCCCCCGAGCCTGACCCTTGCAGCCCGCTAATTAACGCGATGGTTACGCGTGCAACGTTGATAGCGCAAAGAATCTGTATCTCGTGCCGGGGAAATATTTCAAAAAATGAAATACTGTTACGATTGATGTATATTCGAAGAAACATCTGTCGGTATTTATAATGTTAACAAACGCTTCTGTGAGGTCCCAGCCAATTTCCAGCTATGTGACATTCTCTGTATGATTTATAGTACATTCCAAGTATCACCTCGAGATCGTGGCTCGTCCGTAAGACATTTTTACAAGTGCAAGTGAATTCCATCCAGCAAACGCGATATATCAGTCGACTGCTTTACTGGCTGAAATTGTCTTTCTAAGCCGAAGATCTACGCTTCTAATAAGCTTCTTTTATTTCCTGATCCTTGTTGTTACACTCATCGTGTCGCGTATCGTAAAACGATAAACGTGTTAAACTCGAATATTTTCGAAATGGAGTTTCCTTTGGGATACTAGAATAAATCTAGAATAAGAAAAACATACAGGAGATAGGAGCGCGAAGGGTTAAGCGACGGGAATGTTCTTGCCTCTCGATGTTCGTTAACACCGTGTTCTTAAGTTAGAATGGCAAGAACGCGACTAATCGCGCTTGATTTAGCAAGGTTTCTCGCGAGCATTTTCCTCGGCGGAATCGGATTCGCCCCCGCGATCTCAGAGCCACGTTTACAGCCATGGCTCGAATGATCGATGTGAAGCTTGTCGTACGAACAGCTCTTTATAGCGATGATGTTCCGAGTTAGAACATAATCGCTGCCTCATAAACAGCCGCGATTTTAAAAAGTGCTTCCCCGCAGCGATAAACTTTTTTACGCACTTGCGTGCAACTTTCGCTGTTCTGTCCGATGGAATAGTCGCGTACCGACAGGATCTGCCACCGTGTTACGATTAATTACAACGTTAATCGATGTTTTCGATTTCTCGAAGCCGCGACATGCGCTTTCCTGCGAAAATTCCATGGTAGCCGAACGATCACTGATGGCGCATAGCTATTCCTCCGACTATCTTTAATTAGCCATCACGTCTCTGCTTGCTATATCATTTCATATAAACTTCCGCTGTCGCCGAGTCGCTTAATATACTAGGCAACGTTAATTGGCAGGGCGTTCTTCGTCGAGTGTCAATTAATTTAAAATTACATAAATGTTGGCGAATATTTACTCTTCCTTGCTCGGGAGATGGCAATTGAAACGACGCAAGGATAAATTATTACGTTTGTTATACGATGCTGTCTGGTGTTATTTATATACATCATTTCGTGCAAGTTATCTTGAAATTGCTCGGTACGATAATCGTTACATCGATAAGCCGTTCTTCGGAGGTGTCTATTTAGTTTACGCACATAGATATTCGTAAATATTCGTCGTTGCGAATAAGAAATAGCTCAGGAATACGCGGTGCCACCGCATGCTGTATAATCTTTTCAAAGATATAAAATTCTCAACCGATGCACCGTATTTTATTCATAATCCAGATTAATCCATGAAACATGAAAGTGCAGAGCGTAATAACAACCGAGACAGCGCGTGTAGCGTTTGTCGAGGGAACTTCCGGTTAGCATTGCAAATCTCCGATTGCTCGGCCGACGATTTCCAGCGTTCCCCATCCCAGCCTGTGTCAATCACTATTTCCTCCCCCCCCCCCCTCTCTCTCTCTCTCTCTTGGCCGCCTAGTCGTTGGAATTTTACTGTAATCGTTCAAAGTTAGACAATTCCCGCAAAGTTGGCGTGGATCACGCCTCCCTCTCGGATATAGAATAACTCGTAAAACCGCGTCGCGATCCTCTTTGACGTTCATTCTCCTCCCTCCGACTGAATCGCGCCGGCGAGTGCATAGAAATATGCGAAAATAGAGACGCGGCCGGCGAAGCACGCAAACCTGTTCGCTGTTATTTCCCTTTTGGCGTTCCCCTCTCCCACTTCGTCCCCCCCCCCTTTCCCCCTACTAGCATCCAGCGACCAATCACTTATCTCAACAGTCACGGAACACTTATTCGCAAATATGAATTTATTCTTGCTGAATACGCGTCGGTATGCGCGCGCACGAACGAATCGCTCGCGATTGCAGCCGCGGGAAACTCAAACAGACCACGCCCTTCCAGCGGGTCTCTCCCTCGGGAGATTTGTCGATCGAGATTTCTCCACGCACGAAAATTCCGCATTAGATGATATCAGATTAAATATTACTGTTACGTCATGTTAAATACCTGTATCAAGGGAGGAGGATGTCTTGAAAGGCTGTAAATTCTGTGTAGGGTAAAACTAGAGTTAGGTTCAGCAAAATAATTTACATGTAATCTATATCTGAAAATAGACTGCCGTTAATGGTTATAATAAAGAGTCAAGATATAATAATAATCTATAATAATAATAGTCGTCAATTATTGTTTTTAGGAAGATGTACACGTCGATGTGGATTGAAAAGTATAATGTCAAATCAATTCTTAGTTATTGCACTATTTCGTCATGTATTTTGTCATTTTTTTATATCGACAGGAAAATGATTTATTTTGTCTATGTCTCGGTATTTGATCTTTAAGGGATCAATTAATTACGAAGCAAATTTTCAAAATCTTTGCTTACTCCGTTCCAATTCTCAGTCACAGACGTTAACAATGTTAAACGTCTGGCGATGTTAAGGTTGTTATCGATAGCACCCTCTCTGGTAAACACCAGTAAGTTTACTCTCGGCTATCCAATTCTTCGTCGACGTTTCTAAACAAACCATCGACGTGTCTATATAACACACAAGGGGGTGCCGAGGGATGGATATGGTTCGATACAATGTTTCTCAGACTTCTCGAGCGGGTTCTTCGTAAGTAGTTCGAGAGGCGGAGAATCACGCTCCAATCGACTACGGCGATCGTATAACAGGGTACAGAGTAATATATTGGGCCACGTTCAGTCTCGTTTACAGTAGAGAAGAATCTCAGGTCACTCGATTTTCCGCTAGGAGAGAAATCCAACTTGGGCGTATCAAGAGACGCAAATAGTGGGGATAGGTTCGAGCAAAAAATGGTGTTGGCTCGGATGGTTATAAAAAAAAAAAGAATATCCCCGAACCACCCGATGAGGTACGCTCGAGGACCTAAATTTGTGGAAGGGTGTGGTCCGGGAGGAAAAGAGGATCGTTGTAACGTGCAACTTGTACGATTATATATTTTTATCGTTTCTCCAGTTTACATAATCACAGAGGAAGACTAAGTTAAAAGATAATAAGTATCTTAAAAGAAAATTTGTATCTAAATTTTCCTATTATGGGAAATACACTCGCATTATTTTATAAAAAGTGAGTAATATTAAATTAGCTGTTATGTTAATTTAATTTAATTAAATACATAAAATCACAAAATCAAAGAAAAAGACAGTGTCGATGTAGAATTGTTAGGCATTATACTGAGTTTTAAAATTATTTTTTTATCAAAGACAAAGTCACATGACTTATCGCGTACCTTGTGTGGTCTTCGTTTATGCAAAAATTTAAAAATTTCATTTAAATTTACGACTGATTGGCATAGAGAAAAATCTGTTATTTAATGCGAACAATATTTTACGTTATTTTAGTTTAATCATTCGTGATAATAAAAACTCGTATTCATATTTATGTACAATTGCCAATTCATAATTAAATGTTTCCTCATTGCGATACCAATTTCTTTTATGATATTTATGAAATTTATTATTAGATATCATAAAAATACATTACCCGAATGCAATTGCGCGAATGGAATAAAGTGTATTTTATTACTGCTAGTTAAAAATATACAAACCATCGTATATTGTTTACTGCTCGACGATGACTTTGCTGGTAACCTAAGCGTTTATTACTTGAAACGAAGTCTGTAAAAAATAGTACATGATTTATTAAAATGTACTAGTATCGATTCAAAAGCTTCGTTTTATATCACTGTAATATCGAGCCGTGCCAACTTCAAATTTATCGTCATTTACCTCTCGTTTACTTGTGCAATAAATATTTCATATTTTCGTACACTGTAACATAATATTGCTGTTGTTGGATAATCATTCGCGGGAATTTTTTCTTTAAAGTCATCGTCCCCCGATACCAGATCCTCTAGAGTTCCATTAATATTCATTTGCAATAGTAAACGAAATTAATAGAAGGGTAAGGGAATGTCGTGTATAAAGAGTCAAGAGAATATTTTAGGACTAACATGTTGCCGTGATGTCACGCATGTGGGTGTTAAAAGTCGACCGTAAATTTGAACCGGGTCCGAGGATTAAGATATTTGTTTAAAATTGTATACTACTTTGTTACAAAAAAAGCGGCAAAGTTGTAGAGAACCGGGCGACGTCTACCATTTTCGTTTCGGTCAAACGCATTTAACAAAGTCCAATCCTAATCCTGGCTGCTCCACCCTCGTTCGCTCAACGTCTCCACCCTCTTGACCTTCTGTTAGCTTTTCCTTTCTTCTTTCCGGTCGCCTTTCTCTTTGGTTCACCCAACACCAAAGTTCGTTACATCCAGCAAGTAAAACTTATTGACGTTTAATAAGTTCTATTAAAATAGAGCTTATTAACATTTTCACGGTCCAATAGCTTCTTTGTCGTCGAACGAGCAAAGGTTACGAGTAGGTATCGAGTATATCAGCCTCTCGATTTAATATATGACTTAAAATTCCTCGCCAATCGGGGAAGGGGGGGGGGGGGGGGGTAGACACATATAATATCTCATTCTCTTGCTGTTCGTTCGCCACACGAAACATACCTTTAAGCGTTCGTTGGTTGCGATTTTTGCAAGGATAAAAATCGTAAGCTCCCAACGTATTGAACGTAAGTCAAAAGGAATGCTCGTTTTGCGATCGTGAATGTGCAACGTGGTTTTTCAGAAATTTCTGCGCGTTACGTTAGACAGTTGGAAGGTGTACACATTTCTGAATTTCATGCTGCGTGTGCTTTCCAAGGATTGACTTTCGTCCGAAAGACGTAAGATCTACTCGCACGCAAAAGCGATATTATCCAGCAGGATACATAATAATGTCCAGACGCAAGAGTTATGGCATCCACATGGCTCTTTTCTCGAGTGCGCCTCTTGTTTCGTGCAGAATATTTGTAAATTCATTGGTTTTTCGTTCCCAGATTCCAAGATAACAGTTTAATGATCTATAAACGTACCTTTTTTTATTATTTTCAATTTAATTATTAGTTTTCGCAAAAAGTATGTCATATTTTTGATTTTCACATAAATCGTACATAGAAATTTCTTTATAGTATAATTTACAAATATTACTATAAAATGACAAGAAGAATGTCCCTTGTACGTACATTCTTTAAAGACAATTGCAAATGTTCTGCACGTAGACCACATAATTAGCACTAAAAAAGCACGGCGTATTGAATACAAATGTGGTTCTTATAACAATTGTTACAATTCATTATTATGCTCGTAAAGTCGTATTGTCAAGAATGTTGAACCAATTACAGCTGTTATACGTAATGAAGATACTGCTGATACGATAGATGAATGCATAAGTAAAATTGTGCGCTCTTTGATAGAGTTATTACTATTTAGCGAGAAATCAATCTGTTGGTTTTCATTTTACGAGGATAGCTTATCTAGAAATTATAAAACGAGTGAAAGGGGGAAAATCATTAACAAAGTTAATTTAATCAAAACATATTCGTGAGATATTATCTTTGTATTATCAATAATTGGCAATAATGTATTTGAAAGTAAAAAAATGTGTAGGGTGAAAATTTACAATTGATAAATTGATACATGCTTTTTAGCTATTTAAAATTAATTACGATATTTTTTAATTAGTTATACATATATATAGTGAGCAAAATAGTATATTAATCATTAGTCATTTACGATTTGTTTGGATACAAGATATATAAGTAAATTAATTTGTATCATCATACGTCGTTTACTTTTATTCCTTTTTTTTTTTCTTTTTTTGCGCTTGTACGTTTCAATCATGCAACGCATTAATAATTATCACAAGTCTTTGCGTGAGACTGTAAAATTATCACGTATTGACGGCCAAAGCCGATAACATTACCAGCGTAGATATGCTAAAATAACAGAGAAACCATAGAAACTGAGAAAGAAATTTCTGCTTGTTAGTAGAACAATTTTTTAAAGTAAAATGTTTTTCTTTTAATTTGTTAAAGAACAGTGTCCAAATTTAAAGAAAGATTGTCAAGTTATATTTATTTATATTTATTTATTTGAGATTCGAATGGAATAACAACAGTGACGAGGAATCCGCGAATCAATTTGCATTCTGTCGTTAGTGGATCATCAACAGGATCAAGAGCGCTCGAGTTGCTGAATCGATCGCCACGTCGGTAAGTGCACCTAGTGGGTGTCCGTAAAAGCCACTGGAAGTTACCGGCAGGGCCTCTATAGTTCTCGAATTTCTGCATCCTTCAGACCAGTTGCTTCATTTGCATAGTAGTTCGTTTACATTAATCTAGGAAAACAGTTTAATTAAATCGAGATCGTTTTACTCGAAATAATTAAATAATTTCAAAGCTGCCAATAACAATTATTGAAAGTACTACTCGCGTACTTCTGCATGCACAATGTTGCGATGCATTAATTTAAAAAATTGTTAAAACATTATTCATATATTAAGAAAGCAATAATATTTGTAGTATTTCGTTCCACGTTGTTCATATCGTGTCTTTCATATCAAATTGATGGAGACAGTTCTATATTGGAACTGTATAACCATGATGAAAACTAGAAAAACTTTCAATTCAGCTCACGATGCAATTTATTCCCACCTTCTGTTGTTCGTGCACCCTTTCTCTCTCTCTGTCTCTCTCGTGTCTCTTCGATCTATCTTGCAATTTCGTGGAGAATGCGCTTGCGCACTGACGCGGTATGCCGGCCGACAGAGACGCGGAAAGAGAGAGAGAGAGAGAGAGAGAAGAAGAGAAAAAATTGAGCGGAACACCACCATGATGGCTCGATTCATTTTCGAGCTTAGCCGAGACTCGAACCAACGAGTCGGTCGTTACCGTTAGCGGAATGGGTCCGGGCGACCGTCTTATGCGCTCCTCTCTACGACCTATTTCAATGATCGCCATACAGATGCCGCTGCGATAATTGTCGGTTATGAAAAACGTCATCAAAACTTCCTGTGTTAAAAGTGTACCGCAAACGAGAAACCATAGTCATACAAATAGTGAATCAAGATTAAATATGTTGTGTTGACGAAATACGGCGAACAAACCATCCACGAACCACTCTCGACAAATGTGACAGAGGTACGTACGGCACAACAGCAATTTTTACAATCCGATGAATACGTGCGCTTCTGAAGTTTGAGCGGCAAGCGACACGATCACGTGATACACCAAGTGATTATCGAGGTTAATAGAATATGTATCTTTATAATTCTAAATTCTTTGTCAGTTGTATCAATATTTATTACTGATATTACCGATACAGTAATTATAGCAACACTAGCATTGAATATTCAAGAACAATTCACTCCTTTTTATCACCTTTATGCTACGTGATGAATCCGTAATATGGCATAGGTATAACCTACAATGAGAAAGAGGTTTCGATGCTGTGCACCCTTTGAACAAAACTAGTTGGTAGCTATGCGAATTTTCCCCATGTGAGAGACGATTCTCTTCAACTATTTCTCGTTACTCGTACATACATCAATGGAAATACTAGAATAGTTTTAGGTCGTCGTAAAGCTATAAGCTTGCGGTCCAATAGCAGCCACCTGTTGGCACGAAACATTAACCCATTTACCACTTTCCCTCATAAAGGTAGATAACTACTACCCTTGAAACGTGTACCATTGCTACCGTGACCTATTTAACATTTTAACTAGCAGCCATTCTTATCTCTCGCGAGCTAATCGTCTCGATGCATATGAAATTAACATATGACAAATTCTTGTAACAAGTATTATATATAGTTAATATGAACGACGGTGATAGAGCTGTTTCTGCCAAGATGGCGACTGTTATAATATATTCGTATATATTGCTCTTGGGGGGCAAAATAAAAGTTGGGAAGAAAAACAACGAAATTATCGTCGTATTATGATCTCACGAGGACACACTCGTATATTTCGTTTTCGTTCGTTAACTCGGTCGTTCTAACGTCGCCGATATTTGAGTCGCTTTCGAAATTTTGTCGCCTGTCCGGCAAAAACATTCATTTTTCGGTACGAACGTGTCCGAAGTGCGTGAATCTGACTCGCATATAGGAAGTTTCATTTTAAGCTTCGCCGAGAATTGGGTCGCGTCGAAAATTACTACGTTCACAGTAGCAAACTCGTAAATATTCCCGGTGACAAGTGGAATTTGGTTATTTGTTACGAAGGAAAGAAGAGTGATATGGCGGAAAAGGCGGCGGAGGGGGAATGAAAGAAGGGAACACACAGAGTGAGAGAAAGAGCGAGGGAGGGAGGAAGGGTTGGAGGGACGGAGAGGGAGTTTTCGTTAATTGGATTTGACTGAAAGCGAACGACGAACCACCACTGTGAGGCTGGTCCCGGCGCCGAGCTCGCGGAGATATACAATGATGTAGCAAATATCTCTGATGGCAAAGAACATCTAAATTTTATATGCTACGTGGCTCGAGTCTGACTGGTCCTATCCCCTTCCTCCTTCGGTACGCGCTCGCCGAGCCATCTGCTCAATAAATTAGGTTGCTCGAAGCTGGCCTCTCCGCGCACGCCTCACGGGGCTGAGAGAAGAAAAGAGCAAGAAGTAACGATCGCGTGGAAGGGGTAATACCGAGACCTCTTCGACTGCTCGGGTAGAAAAATGTTCGGCTTGCAGACTGAAAGAGGAGAGAACGAACGAAGAGAGAACGAAACGGTCTCAGACAAAAATAAATGAATATCCCGACACAGAAAATCCACTCTCGATCTGAAATGAAACGAACGATTCCTTATACCCCCCTCCACGATACCGTCGCCGATTCCACGATCCCCTTCTTCGCACGGCCGTCCCACTGATATCCCCTACCACCGGCGCCGTTGCCGGAGTTCGATGCCACCGAGTCGATGTCATTTGACAAATACATTTTACCTACAAAGTCCCCGTGTTCGTCCGTGGTCATTGCGATGGGTGTATGGTAGTGGTGGACTCTGCGGCGACTGGTTTCGCGGAGATGCTGGCGGATCGAAAGAGAGAGTGGAGGAGCTCGGAGCTCGGAGCTCTCGCTGGCCAGAAGAATCGTAGAGGGGCGAGTGCGTGTTCCCTGCAATCCCGGGTTCTTGATCCTCCTCGTGCGTTTTTGCATCGTTCCGTCTCTGTTGCCGCGGGCACAGAGAGACCCTTTACGGGAATAAAAAGGGGCAACGTCACGGCAGACTCGGTCTCTCGCTTCTTCATTTTTCTTTCGCCGTTGCTACGCCTCCTCCCGCCTCGCCGATTTTTCTCCCATCTTCCTACGTAATCCCCTATCCTCTGGCGAACCATCTTCCAGTCTCCATCTTCGTATACGGGTGCAGACACGACTCGGAGTAATGTCACCGGCTAGAGAATAAAATCTACAGGTCTGATATTGAACAAATAATTCGAGACGTTACGGCCAGAGAGCCGGTGTCTGTGTTATGTTCTGCCCTGTCTCGATCCCCGTCGAATTTGTTCGTTTTACTTTTTCTTTTTTTTCTTTTTCGACTCGATCGACATCGGACAAACAAATTTGAAATTCATCGTGGTGTCTCTGACGCACGACGTATAAAAAGTTCTTCTGCCTTTACACTTCAAACGAATAGTCTTGCCGCGGAGCATCTCCGATTTTTTCACTCGTGAATTTCCAACATTATTATCTTTTCATTACTTATAGCAGGGAAAGCAAAAGAAAGATTTGATATTAATTTGCACGTTTAACACAGATTCATTCGCGATTAATCTGCGCTACAATCGCAGAAATTAAACATTTTATCGTGCAAACGATTCGCAAAGGGAGAAGGGAAGAAAGCCGAAAGTAAGAAGAAGCTCTTACATAGAAAATAAGACTCCCAGGGAAGAATATTCGAATAGTTTTCGAAATAAAGGGAGAACGTGACTGCCGGGCGAAACTATCCTCCGGCAATTTACAAGGCATTACTTTTACGATGGAAGGACAAAGTGTTTCTTCCGTGATAAGTGGTGCAATGAACGGACAGACTGTGCTCGTCGTTACGATAGATAGAGAGAAAGGGAGAGGTGATAGCCGAAAGAGAGAAGAGTTTGCGGTTGGACGAGTCTTCTAGCTGGGGTATATAGTCGCTCGTAAACTACGATCATTGCTTTATTACGTGCTCCTCGATGTGTACCCGCTAATTGTTAGGTGCGAACACATTTATAAGCAGGTCGCTCGTCTGTTTCTTTGGCTTCCAATCGACAAACACAGTGCCCCTCGTGTTCTCTGGTTAAAATCGGTTTTAATGATGACATTTATTGACCTGTTGTCGGCATCCAATGAAACGTATTGATCGCGAGAATTAGACCGGGGCTTTGTATGCAAATTCGTATTCCTGAGAATATATATATATAAAAAAAAAAAACAAAAAATAAAACATGAAATTTGTAATACAAAAGTTAATAAGAGATTTTATTTCTACGTTTCGCGAAAAATCTCTAAAGATATATCGTTGCGAATTTATAAAATTTCTACAAGAAACGAACAAATTATTAATTTCGTCCCGTCTGGTAGTTCTGGTGTAGAAAGTCTAGAACCTTGATTGAAAATTGTTTCGTAATACTATTGAGTTCCAAGTTAGTTGAAATGTTCTCACATTACAATTTTATTTGTTTTCCTTTTCCTACCGATTGTGTACTCAAAAGATTTCCTTCGAATCGTTGTACGATCGTTATAGGGACGATGTTTTATCGCGCTCGTTGAGATTTCGACGGTTCTCCGAGGTTTCTCGAAGCGCGTTTATTGGTAAAGTACACAACACCTGTTACAGTCTATAATCCAGGTTTTATGTCGTAGCTAACACTCGGCCTTACTCTTTAATTGGCTTCTAAATGTCCCATTAAACGTTAAGTGTTTTATGGACATCGAGACGTTCCGAAAACTATTTGCACGGAACGACTTCTTTCCGCGTTTTCATCAGCTCCGTGCTTCCGTAGTTTCTTCCCTGTTCCGCTCCAGTAAAAGACATTGGAATTTTGCATTTTCGATTTCGTCGTCAACTGCACTTGGAATTTGATCGTTTTCCGATAAGCGGAAAATTAACGAGACAGAAGGATGAAAATAGTCGGGTCGCGAGCGTTGAATTCAATTTTAATTAAGAATTCGCTGTTTCGCTCCGAAATAGCTATCTTTATAACTTTTTTACGGAGAACATTATCGCACTGTTAGAAGATTATGTCGTATGACAACCCACTTAATTAAAGTTTAAGTGTTTGAAACGATCGATATTTGATCTTTGTTAACCCGTTTTACTACCAACAAAAATACAACCTTAGCATTTTCACGTTGTCAAGTGAAGCAGTATTGCGCAATGCTTATAATTTTTCAGTTTCAATATCTCGCCTTGTTTTCAATAATAATGTGTCGCCTTGTTCCTAATCGTACGTTTCCTACACGAGATATCTAAACGATTCTTAAAAATTAACATTTCATAAAAACTGGTTCTACTTTGATCGTAATCAATCAAGTTATATCTAACTCTGATTTAACAAATTTTTTCTTTCATCTTTTTCTTTTTTATTTTCAAAGTTAGATTTGAAAGTAAGTCTGCGAATACCATATTAAAATTTTAACTTACTTTCGACTGCATGTTCCTTTAAACAAACATAGCAGTATTTAACGTGAATTTGTGATAAGATACTCCACGTTATGCGTATTTATCTTGACTTTTTTTAGTCCGCCATCTTGTTTCGAATACAGATAACATAACGGGGCATAAATATATACGTACGAAAGCCACGATACACCGAACTCTGTAATTTGTGGTTTCGGGTGGATCGAACAGGAGTCGTTGTGCCTCGTAGTCACGAAAATTTCGAGTAAAATGTGCATGTATTTAATATGCATATATACGGATACGATCTTAAAACAACGCTAAGCAAAGATTCTCATCGGTGTTTATATTCAATGCTGCAAATTATTCCAAGGTACATTGTTCTCCGTGTTGTCAGAAACATTCGTAAATTAAATTACTCGTAAAGTTTAAATGTCGGCGAATGTATAATTTAATCAATATTACCGTCATTATGATCGTTTCACGATCGTTAAATCGCACGTATTAGAAGTGGAAACATTCTCGTCATCGAATTGGCTTAAAACCGCTTCGACTCGGTGCTGTGAATTTTCGTGGGAAAATTCACATTTCCGTTATGCAATGAAAAGAAATAGAACTAGAATAGAAAATTGTTTTACTTGCTAAGCGTATCGTAGAATGCACTACGCTTTTAATATATTTTATACCTGTACTTTTTTGTAAATGTTGCATCGGCAATTTTGCATTTTAAAATTTTTTAAAATGCAGTTTTTATCTTTCTAACGCAAAATAGAAGATAACTCATAAATCAGAAGGCTGTTGATTGTTGAAGCTGAAATTAAACAAAAATTTAATTCTTTGAAGCTTAAATTAAATAAAAATTAAGTAAAAAAGAAAGAAGAAAGAAATAAAGAGGAATCGGAAAAAATTATTATATCGATGAAATGAAGATGTACAATCGGAAAATAAAAACGCTCGTATCTATACAAAGCTGTGAAAAATGATGGCGGTTTAATTACGTTGCGCTGGGCGCGGATGCAACGTTTCTAATGAGAAAGGAAGGCAAACGAAACAGGTAAGGTCGTAAGGACGGGGCAAATATAACGAGAAATCGCGCCGCTTCGCATGGTGTCTCGCCAGGTTCGCCGAAGAATTCGTAGCTTATGAGCTCCGTTCGTTCCAGCGCAATCTAAAAAGAAGCTTCTCGCCGCGAACGTTTAATCAACCACCGGCCGTTTCGCCATCTTCCTCGAGACCTCCCGGCAAAATCTTTTAATTAAATTTAATTAAATCTATACGTAGCGTATTCTTTTTCTTTTTCTTTTTTTTTTTTTACTGCCCGCGGTGTATCGCGAAAGTATTTCGGGAATAGAGATGGCGAGAGATTGCTCCCGAGGGTTTCCTGATGTTTATCGAAGCCGGTCCTCCCAAATCGCCAGCCTCGATTGCTGTAAACACTCTTTATCCGATCAGTTTTCACAGAACGTGCAAAAAACACCCGAGGCATTTGAATATTCTCGATTCCTCGCCCCTCGAGCGAGAGGATTTTGGAGAAACGATCGCATTGTCAATCGCGAAATTGAACGAACGAATGAAAGGTGCAAAGGCGCAATAAAAGAGAAGCTCAGAGAGCAAGAAAGGATAACGAAGAAACGAGCTAGAGGTGCTTAACTTCAAGTTAAGAGAGTTTTAGTTAAGTTGAAGCAAGAGGAAGAGGAGTCTGGGTAGAAGATAACATTGTCAGCTGCGAAATTGAATGAACAAATAAAAGGTAGGAAGGTAATGATGTCGAGAAACTTGAGGAGCAAGGGAAGGAAAGGAAGGAAACGTAAAGCTGCAGAATCGAAGAGGAGAAACTCTGGAGAAACGATAGCGTTATCAATCGCGAAATTAAACGAACAAACGAGGAAATAAATAACATTGAGAAAGTGGAGAAAGCGAAGGAAGAAGAAAGCAGAATTACAGCCGAAAAAGAAAGGAACGGATCGATCGAGCAGGAGGATTCTTTTTTATTTGCCAGAGTAACGTCCAGTTGCTGGACCGATGGGAAACGGCGTTATTAGCGTGGGCAGTCGGATGAACAGCACTTGCTCGTCATATTTTCTACCCTTCCACCCACTCGGTTTCGTACGCTCCTTCGTTCTATCAGTCTCTTCGGGAAAATATCGAACAAGCCGCTCATATACACTGCAGCCACGTACGAATTTTCGTATTTGTCTGAGATCACGTTTGGATAAAATGGCAGTGCCGGATCCCCTGCTGACGCCGATGTATAGACGACTTTTCTACGTGGTCTAGACGAATACACGGTTTCTACTCGAGCAGCTGGTAACACACACGTGCTCGCGAGAGCCCAAGTCGTATAAACACACACGTGGCTGCGTAAGTAGGAAAGAGGACGATACTACGTGGGTTACCTGCGGATCTACGCCGCTCTTCTTCGTTACTCCGACCTCACATATGACACTAACGCGGCTAAAAGTGCGCAATAAAGGGAATAAGAATTTCTCTAGATGGAGATAGATTAATTTCTTTCGATTGTTGAATCGAGAATATCTTTGAATAGGATCTTTGATAGGCAACTCCATTAAATTGAGGTCGTTCGTAATTTTCAGTGTTTCTCAAATTTTTAGTAAAATTCACAGCTCTAATTTCATAATTTAATTATTGATAATTTAACAATTTTATTAAATATTAAAGTCGATAGATACACCTTTGCTCGAAAGTCTTACGACAAGTATTATATTATCATATTTGTCTTAAAATTGGAATAATTAAATGGTACGCATTTACGAGAGAATAAAAATTTGTGAGATTTTCGTGGGAAAAGAATTATTTATAAGAAGACAGAGAATTTAAAAATTCAATTACTAATTCAATTCAAAAAATAATATTAAAGACGAGAAGTGTACTAAGATTTTTGTGAGTGGTAGTTCTCATAAATGGAATTTGCATTTTCTCCCTTTGCTTTGATTCTTGCACCTATAGGCATTCTATCCATCAATGATTATAACTAAATTTCGTTATTATAACTAAAACTATGTAAAACATTGAAAATCCAATTCAACGATTAGGAGCTGTAAATGAACATTTTTAGGTAAATGAGAAGTTGAAAGGAGGAAATTTGGGTATGAAATGGTACTCTTTCTTCGGGAAAATTTCCCTGAATATTTAAATAAAAGAATAGGAACTACGTACGGTACATATCTTCTCCTCTTTTATATTTTCTCTCTTTCTTTATTTACTGGCGGTGAAATTTATATATCCGGAGGAAAAAACCCTCTGTTATACCACACATACGGACTACGTGTACGTTTCAGTTTTTCATCCCATGTTAACAACGTTAGCGCGGAATAGCGGGAGAGGAAGGGTAGGGAATCGTACGTCGAGAGAACTATACACCGGAAGCAAAAGGGGCTAAAGCGCAAGTTTGAAGTTTTACGCGCAGAGGAAAAAATAGTATTCGGCGCAGCCTGTATCCGCGTGAAATTGGCCCGTAAACAAGGTTGCTCGTCAAACTCGTGATGCGGATACCGTGAGAACGGCCAAAAGTCATATCATCCCTTTGTTCGTACGACGTTGACGGAATCTCTGTTCTTTCCCCAAAATAGACCAAATAATATCAGGAACGGAGCACGGAGATTTCCTACGTTGAAACATTTCTCCTTCCCTCTCTCTCTCTCTCTCTCTTTCTTTCCTTCCTCTTTCAAAAAATGGTGAATACTATTTATTTATTTAAAGATTAAACGAGGAATCCTATCCACGATGCATCACGATTACAGGAACACATATCGAATTGAATTTGATAGTATTTACGTGGCAAATATCAATTAACCAGTGGCAGAGGTTGAAGTCACGAGATATATTTTCATATGTGTATAAGTAGAAAACGAGAAAATTTGTAGATTTCAAGCGAGCTGGAAGTCATATAAATAGACATACACGCACAAATATCGGTGCTATAGGTCGAGGTAAAAAAAATAACGTTTTTGTACTGCGTAATGTCTGAAGGAAAAATGGCACGTTTACGGTGGACTTTGACTGCAACTTGACTGATTTGCCGTGAAACTTCCATCTCATGGATTTCCTGCTGCATTTACTTGCGGAATTTATGTCAGCCCCCGGTCATATTTAGAATCAATGAGAATTTCAAAAGGCGTTAAAAGGGCGAGGAGCAATGGAAAAAAAAATGGACACGCTGGTATCTCAGTCGGTGAGAATAATCTTCTTTCGTCCTTTTTAATATGATCTGAAACTCATAAAAGGATTCCATTTCTTGGAATTAGACATGTTTTCAACGTTCGAATTCCCGTCGGCTAAAGTACGAAGAGAAATGAAAATGCCACGAGTAGGGGTTAGTTTATAATAGCGTAAGAATTGCAATTTATTGCAATTTATTCGTCAAAAATTATGAGTTGAAACAGACTGCTGAAATTCAAGCTTGTTATTATTTTAATATAAATAGAAGCAGCGTTCAAATCTCTAAAACTGCGCTGTTGTAAATCTATGAAAAATACAGAATTTGTCATTTTAATCATTTTGGTAGTTTTGTCATCAAGAGTGCAGAAGTGCATGAATTGCTATGATAGAATGAACGTACGTGCTCAATACGAATGAAAATATCTCCTGACAAAAGGCTAGTTTCTTCATTTTCTTCTCTCCAACTGGTCAAGTCTCCTTTTTTTTTTCTATATGCACCACCATGATTCGCAATAGACGTTGCTTCCAATTTCTCAGAGAATGGCAGGTCAATTTCATAGCTGAGAACAAAAATGACAAAGAGCAGAGAAAGAGAAAGAGAAGAAGAGAGAGAGAGAGAGACATGAAAAGAGACAAGCAGCAGACACGCATGGCTGTCCATTTTCCTGGCGTATCCACGAAAGGGCGGAGACAGTGAGGGCTAAAGGGAAACGGCCATCGTGCATTCCAATCTCCACAAAGTAGAAGATCCGAAAGATCTTCCCAGCAAACGTGACCTATACACTCTGCTTCTCGTAAATTTGCCAGTTTCCTCTGAAATTTCGTTGCTTTTTCCTCGATTACATCCTTATCCCTCCTCCTTCGTCATCTGCAAAATGAAGATCCTTGTAACCACAGTTTCGCTATGATGTTTCTCAATACTTTATCAACCAATGTGTGTCCAATTTTATTTTTCTATGGACATAATTAAAGAACGAAGCGTAAATAGAAATAGAAATTTAAATTTCGTTCATATTCTGAATATCTTGACAATTGCTTTATTTTAGACGATCTAGCTATATTTTGCATGTTAGCTATATGTCTATATTCTGTAAATTTTTGCGTTATTGAATTTTCCTAAAATGTATCACATTCGCTGTTTCTATTTATCAGAGACTCTGATACGAAACGAGAATGATGAAATTTAACAAAAGTTTCCAACATTATTACCAGACTGTGAATTACCAGCTATAACTAGAAAAATGGAAGTTTTGGATGATTAGCAGTTTCACCTACGAGATGTTATAATAACTGTCTTAGATATTCTACGTATTTACACATATTTCCTGAAAATGCATACAAATCCGCGGTCTAGTAATTACGTATTATACATTATACTGCAATATAATGAATAATATCATATATTTTTCTTACTTCTTTCAATCTTTTCCTTTGGAGACGGGCATTATCGACGTAAGAGATGAAATGAAATCGGTCGAATTGAATTCGTGACCCGAGAATCGATTAGCGATAAATTGTTGGCGCCGCGAACGCGAATAATTGATCGAAAACAAGCTCGTGGTTAAAAAAGAAAAAAGATTATTGTCATTCTCGTATCACAGGGATAAATTACGTTTGCAATCGTAAACGTCGACATTTTTAATACCAGTCTGTTAACACATTCTGTCGATGAGTCAGACACTGAGTTTCATTTGATAAGAAATGTTTTTTGCAACATTGAATTAATCGGTGCCATCAGCTATTTTGGTAATAACGAAATCGCATTATTAGTCTATAAGTGTGGTGCGTTATTGTTTTCTTTGCGTCGAATATTCGCTCCTTGAAACAAATTTTTTAACTTGACCTATTCCAACGCTTTTCTTCTCCGTTAAATATTTTTCCACTGTACAAAAAGCGAGAGAAAGATTTATTCAAGTATCAACTGAAAACGATAAATATTTCTGTAACTCAAATATTATTCATTATTTGTCGCGTGTAAAAAGTTACGATTCGACCGCGGATTTTTATGCAAATTTATATTTTTACGAAAATAATTAAAAAAGGTTTGTTCGTTTGATTTTGTATATTTTTTGGATATTTATTTAAACCTTCCATGTATTGGAGCAAAACGACATAGTGTACGTATCTACGTTTTAAATTTTCCGTTAATACTTGATTTAGTTTGTCTTTTCTTCGAGGGTGATTTAATCATTTCCATTATCCGAATAGAAAGTGTTTTCCGTCTTTTCTCCGACGCGTCGCGACGCGACATGTTGCGTGCTTGGCAACGAGTTGTGCGGACGAAGAAAAAACGCTTCCATAACTAATAACGATAAGGCGGTATAGATATCTCGAGTCGCACACATAATGGTAAACGTAGATAGTTTTATATATAGAAAAATTGCTGCACAACATGAGAGGGTTATACGCTGCCGTTCTTTTTTAGTACTGCGTACTTTGGAGAACGACGGTGTTCAAAAAATATTGGAACGCGAAGCAAGTTGAATAATTTTTTTAAAAACTTACCTTACCGTTTTAATTGATGTTTGGAACATTTGGAATATTTTTGAATCGTTGATGAAAGTTAACTGCCACAGTGATCACCGACAACCGGCTATAAATATTTCTGTGATTCTACAAACGATTAAACTAATTAACGTAAGATGAACGTCGTTCACAGTCAAAAAATGTTGAATGTTATGAATATTTCTGTCCATAGAGGAACAGCGTATAAATTTTGCATGACGCTCAACTGCTTGCGTCAAAAAGCATCTGCTAGATGATTTTCTTCTAATTAAACGAATTTATTTTCACCGCGTCGCAGACACTTCCACCCTTTCCCCTTGATTTCTCGTAAACTCGACTGCCACTTACACTTTGTCGTATTTCGCTACAAAGAAATGGATTTAAAAAGTTTGCAAAGTTTGATCGCGCGAATCGCGTACTGAACAGGTACGAGCACCACTCGGGAAAAACTTCTCGAAACTAGTTTCCCGGACTTTGACGGGATACTCCTTCGGTAGCTCGATAGCACGGCAGCCAAAAGTAAAGAAAGAAAAAAAAAGGAGGGGAAATAAAAGAGAATAAAAAGGAGAAAGCTAGGGTTTAGCGACCTAACGGGATCAATTTCCAAACACCCACCTGACAGGCATGGCTTGCTTTGGCATAAGTAAAAAGGATTGTTCGCCGCGTGGTTTCCTCGATTCCTTCGATCGGACCCTGTCGTGAAATTTTCTCCAACCAGGTACTTCTCCGGCGAAAGGGTTACGCTACTTTTTTTTTTCTTATGATTTTCTCTGGTTTGCAACAAACCCTGCGGTCGGTAGCGCTCCTCGATTCGTTCTAGGTGCCGATTTTTTTTGGTCAGTCGGGGAAAAAAAGATATTTTCCCGTCGTGTAGTTGTAAATTCTTCCGCGTTATTCGTTGGTCGTTGCAGCCATATAAATTCTCGTCCTTCCGAGTTATTTAGAAGCGGTGGAACGAAATATATATTCGACTCGAAATACTGAAATACTTGGATAAAAAAATTGTGAACATCGGTCCGAATATCATTACTTTGAATCAGGTATTATCATTATGTATCGAGTAAATCATTACTGTAATTGTATATTATAGGTACACATATTTATATAATATCATTGTATTGTCATATACCTCTTTAGCGTTACTCAGTTTGCTTTTGTATTGTTTGAAAAAATGATTTTCTGAAAAAGAAAAGAACATTAATGAATCCAGAACTAGCGATATCTACTTGTACTCGCGATTTCTTTTTTATTTGTTTTTTGATGAATACAGAAACTAAAATACTCTGTAATACAGAAATATAGTTCAGTGAGATGCAAGTCTACGGCAGTCTATAACCATATACACGTACAAATATACCCTTGATATTCGCGTTTCTTTTATCTTATCGTTTTACAGGTGTGAAACACGACGAATATTTTTTTCATCTTCGAGTTTCTTCAATAATCGCAAATTGCATCGTATTCTAACGTACATACGTGCACACATATATTGGAGCTTATCTATTCCACGAATATCGTAGACTCGAGGACATAACGTTCGATCCTACGTAAAATATCCCACGATGGATAGCTCGGTCTTTGCAGAAAGCCGGCATCCGAACGTTTCGTGGCTCGAGCTATCGACCTGTCGAAAGACCGGACTCTTTCATTCCGTTTTATACATTCCTTTTGATCCCCAAGTAATACGCTTTTTTCTCCATCATATCCTCCCGTTATCTCGAAATACATCCGCGCGTCTATAATATAACGCGTTGTGCTTAATTTCGAATCGTTGCATTTCATACCTTTTCTCAGTCTGTTTTCTTTTTTATAATGCCGAATATATTAATCTAGCAAAATTTCCACGAACGCTTTCCACGAACGCTTCGTGCAGAGTTGATATCGTTGCACTACTGATGTAATTTCGCGTAAAAATGTTTCGTTCTATAGTAAACTAACAGAAAGAATATCAACGTGTATATTAGTCACATTTTTTTAATACTAATTAAATATTTAATATTACAATTTAATACTAATATTTAATAATAACATTTAATGTACCTTCCAACGAGGTATTTATAGACATGACATTTTATCTTTACTAACAGCTATCTACATCTGTACCTATTTTTATTTTTACCTACGTATAGAATAAATATTACTGGCAAAGTGCGGCACATCCTGTACATTTAATAATTTCAAATACACAGTATTATTAATTTCCAAATATTAATAGCAAATTTCAAGAGAATATAAAAGTAAATATAGTAAAATATTTTTCAAAAGTATCAAACGAGCAGCTAGCAATCGCATGTCACTTTACCTCGTTATTTTCACGATTGAGATTGACTCTCAAGATATTAATAAAATACGAGAAACATAATTCAAGCTGATTGCGAGTGTTCGAAATGCATGAAAAGAGCGGTCTTTTACGCAGCAAAGCAAAGAGAAACGAAATGCAGCGATTCCAGAGTAATTAAATTATTCGTCGTGGCGCGCGTCGAGTTATCTCGCGGAGATTTCGCTCGAAACGCACGGCTACCTGCGTCTCTCTTCGATCGGGGAATGAAAGTATCTGTTTGCAATGAAAAGATAAACGATCTACCAGCTCCCATCGAAAATTCTGCCTTCGCTCCTTTTAAGAAGGAACTGCATGAAACGGGGCCGGTCGAAGAGATGCGAAGAAGATTAAAACGGAATTTAATGAGCGAGGCAACGGGAAACTTTTTAATCTTTGATGAATATTTTTCACGTCCGATGTTACGCAAAAGCCATATCGGATTTTATTATGTTAAATATGAACTTACATAGAAATTCACAGTCTAATAATTTAAGTCACTAACCATGTGACACGAGAGATGTCCATTATCGAATGAATAAAGAGATATCTTTGCTAACGCAACGTAATATCAAAGAAATTGACTGAGGAAAGAAGGATACGACGCGAATAGCGACGAGTATAGTGTCACGAAGAACGGCAGGAAAATTCTAGGATAATAAATAGTCGCAGCAAGGTAGAAAACACAATCGAGTCGAGGATCGATATAGCACCGGTGAATTGAGGCTTTTGAATATGCATCGCTATGGCAACGTCACGCCACGTTGAATTTTGAATTTATTAACTTTCCATGCGTAATATTGCGCGAGATTGTTGCGCGCGCGCTTTGCCGCATACACACGCCTGTTTGATTACATCAATTTCCTTTCGTGCAGTTGTTGCGCACCCACATTCGTGAAATACTGTTCCAGCTACGATATAACGTACACGGTGTCTCGCTTTTCTCTAAATTAAAGAAATTGAATTGAACAATTAAAACATTGAATCCGAATAGAAATTTCGTGTATTAAATATGTACTATAAGTGCTTTACTTTGACCATTTTATATATTACAGACATGTGCTTTGCATATATTCTGTAGTTTCTGAAGTTTTCCAACAATGAATGTACATTTGGAATCTAATTGTGAACTTTTTAAAAAAGAACAGGTAATAGACACAGGTAATAGATTTTGAAGGATATTTTCTAGTCAAATAATTCAATTAATTGAAACCTCAATGAAATTTTTATTCACTTTGTAAATATAAATTGAATATACTCTAATTTGTTCACAGCATTCACAGTGAATGCTGATTCGTTTCTGATTGATTTCCAATATCAAATTCCAACCTTTAACTTAAAATAACTTTTGTTAATTTTTTTTAAAAGACGTGCAAGCACAAGGTTGTATTCCTCTTTTTACTCGTCAGAAACATCTCGTTGTTCAATTGAAAAGTAAGAAAAGCGAACCAACATTACTCGTAATTATCGTGACACCGTGTATTAGCTGTAGAAGAAACCCCCAGTTCGAAGCACGCGTCAAGATGCAGTCGTTTCGTCGTGCACTCTGCGGAAACGTGTACGTAGGAAAATTCGTCGCTGGTGTTCCGTGGAAATTCACGGAATGCAGGAAAGTTGCGGAAAATGCGCCAAACGCACGTTGCGCGAACAGTAGCGAAGAAAATACGTGCTAAAACTCAGTGTCGAATTATGAAAGTTCTTAACGCAATTGCGCGTTTCTTCGAACAATTTATCCTGGTCGTCCTTCCGTCAGTTATCTCTTCCAACTTTTATCCTCTTTTTTCTCTCTCTCTCTCTCTTTTAGTCAAGATCGAGTCGTATAATCCATTGCCTACTTACACGTGTCAAATAGATCATTTTATTTATCTCGAGCAATTTTATTAATTTTACAACAGTTGGTGATTTTATACTTCTGGCGTTTCCTTTTTCCGCGCAACAATTTTTTTTCCTTTCTTTTTTTTGGTTTTGCGATAGCATCGTTACATCCGCGAATTGCGTATACGTCATTGAATACATGCAAATTCAGCGCATTTTCTTCTTTCCTTTTTTCGTTACATCTACGAAGAGAGTAAAACGCGTGTATATACACGCATGTACATAGGTATAAGTAGAGACACGTGTAACGTTAAAGAAGCGTAATCTTGATTCATCTTTCGCGTATGAATGTTTCATGTACGTAACTCAGCCGCCGTGAAGGATGCTTTTATATTATACTTGTATTATACGTTTCCCTTTGAAACGATTAATTAACAGGAGGTTAAGTCAACTGCGCGAAGTTATCGCGAAATATCTCGACCGAGAGGAAGGAAGCCGTGTTTTCAACGATTCGTCCTAAATGTAACAGAGGATAATGAAAATGAGCAAATAAGAGAACCAAGGGATAAAATCTGTGTGAATAGTGATATATTCTGTGTGAATAAACATCAGACATCGACGGAAAAAGAAAAAAGAAAGACAAAGAAGGAAAGAAAGAAACGTGGATCGAAACACGATGGTACGACATCCACGATGAAACTTTCTTCATGAAGAAAGAAAGAGACGAGCGACGCGAGCATCAACAACTCGAGAAAAAACATGGCGGCAGCTGGTGCCTGACCAAACGATGGCTGCCCTGGTCAGCTTTTCCGTAATTTCAGCCGGCCGTGCATTCGGCCCATTGATATTTCCTCCCACCAAAGCCAGACATTCAGCCTTCTCTCTCAGCCTTGCCCTGGATAACGAAGGCTTGGTTGTCGGCGAAGAGTAGTCACGGGAGGGATCTTAGGAAGCAATTGGCCTGCTACGGATGACACATCTATGACCATTTCTCGGTCGAAGCAAACGAGGATCTTGGGGCTCGTCGTTCTACCTGTAGACACTGGAAACCCATCTGTCTCTGTATACAGCCGGACCTCACGAAAAAAAAACCGGGACGCGTTTCTCGTAAAGCGAACTGGAGCGATCAGCGATCCATCTCTGACTCTGTATCCGTGCATCAGCTCCCTCCGCCATCGGTACATATAACGGTAGATACTCGAAAGGAACTAGGTAGATCCATGTATCGACACACGTATACGCGCACGGCGCACATATTTTCGGGCTGGCTTTTATGGAGGTGGTTCGGATCGGGTTACGTGATGCCGCGGTGATGACGAGAAATGTGTTTTCCCGAGGCAGCCACGCATCGAGGAGAGAAACCGCGGGAACTGACGCGAGAGGACGCGTGGCAGAGACGCGAGAATATTTTTAATATGTCGAAGTTCGGGTCGTTTCGTTGTTGACGCCGAGATTGCGGATGGAGCTTGAACTTTAGCCTTGTCGACTGCAGGATCGGAGAATCGTGTTTTCATCTTATTAAAATCCCCGGGGTCCAGTCTGACAGGTGTATTAAAAAACAAATTCTTACAACCGAGTGCCTGTTTTCCCGGAAAACTCTGAAACTTCCTGGCTCTTCCAGCAACGCAGATATCCTCGCGTTGATATCCTTCTCCTTTGACTGGGTTGAGTTGAGAGATTGCAACAAATTTTACAGACGAGGGATTACCTCGAGGGCAAAGACGTCGCCCCGAGTTCGAGATTAGGAGGATTTATCCGCATTTAAATACGCAGCCTCTACATAGTCCGCCTCTCTGGCTGCGCGTTTACATCTATTTTACATTCGCCGGATTCGCTCTGTACACACTCTGGCTACGTTTCTTGGCGCGCGCACCGAAATTTCTTGCTCGGATATTGCGGCCATGGCCGTTGCACAGGGCGGATTCCTACGATCGCCTCCCCTGGCCTACCGTTTCACCGCGAACCCGACGGGAAGCTTCTCGAGCAGTAAAGCGACTCGTGCATTTTCGCGAAGTGCATAAAGCGAAACGGCCGACGAGGTAAAAGAATTGCCGATGTATGTGTGTTACCTTACCACGATGTATGTGTGTTCGGTACGTCTGCGCGGCTAAATACGCCGGCTGGCCGACCTGCACGTCGAAGCTGTCACTTTACAGCCGACCTTACGCCATGAACGTCCATTGAAACGAATCGATCGAAGCGATGTTAAAACCGAACGAAGATAACGTAATTCATGCCTTGGCATCGAGTTACGTTATCTCGCGAAACCGCTTGTTTCGCGAAAGAGGACACGTTGCGAATGAAGTCGTTCGCCAGAACGAAGTACGTAACTCGTTATCGATTGTTTACGCCGATTTTTATGGAAAAAGGAAACGTTCTTGGCCTGTTAACGGCTATGGAAGACGATTCCTAACGAGAAATTGATCGACGCATCAGTTCGTTTCTGCTGGGAATAAATTCCGCGATTTTCAGAGAGATATTTCGTCTTTATCAGCTTTGAATTTCAATTGGATATTTTTAATCAACTCGACTATAGTAACATTCTCAAAATTCGTTGGACTTGATCGCAGTGGGGTTAAAACAACACGATATAGATTTACCTTTATTAACGCCCAGTTCCAATGGCAGATATCTTCTAATATTTCGACATAAAAAACAATTATCATCATATTCTTCAGATATCGTGGTAAGCTTGGAACCTGATCGATAAAAGCAGTCGCCAGCTGCGCAAGCAAATTAACGAACCGCGTGACCTGAACCACTCGATGTGTGTCACCGTTCTCGTTCCAGTTTATTTTCTCTCGTCGAAACCGTGTTTGCTTCGATAAATAAAAAAAAGAAGAAAAAGAAGGATCGAAACCTCGATTCAACTCATATTCTACGTGAACTTATTAGCGGCGCAACTCATTCCCTTTGTTGCTCCTCGGAATGGAATCGGTCGAAAACGATCAACTTATGGTGTCCCCTCTCGATGCTTGCCTTAATGAGCTGACACGGTGCCTCGTCGTTGCTCGTTTCTCAGTTTTCTTAATGCCCTGTTTCCTGGCGTAGGCGTGCATATCTTTTCTTTATCACGGGTCAAACCTGTGGCGGAGCTTGCTCGACTGCTTCTTAATGCATATTTTACGTCACTTACGAATGTTAAATTGGCCAGTTTTTCGCTAAAGAGTTGCGTTACGTGCTTCCCTCCCCCCTCCCCCCTCTCCTCACGAACTCGTTGTCCACGGGGATTATTTTGCCAAGCTTATCAAGTTTTCCCTGGTCGTAATACCTCACGCGAGATTAGTTCCAGTATCTACTTTTGATTACGCAGCACACATAGCTGTGTTACAACGAACGCGTTTAGTTTGGATATATGGATTTTCTATCGTAGATAAAGCACAGTTTTTACGTTAAATGACTCGCGTAATTACGATATGAGATAAAATTGACCACGCACGACTTTAGCACTATATTTCACGTCATTCATAAGACCGGCAATTAAATAAATTTCGCACAAATGTTTATCCTATCTCGTTTGTTATTCAACCGATAGCGTGTCGCGAACACGTTGCCGTGGCCGCGCATAAAGTAAGAAATGAAATATATCTGCCGATATCTATAATTTTAACTATCTTTTCTTTCTAAATATAGCTTTCGAACAGAAATAAACAATTTCACGTACATAGTGAATAAAACATCGACCCTTTACAGATAACCCGATTTACACTGAACGAAGTTTCAGCAAATATAGCAAACACTTCGTCAAGTATCCCAAAATTTCTCGAAAGTCGAAAACAATAGAGAAAAGAAATTATCTCCCGCAGATGGTTAAATTTCTACCAAAATTTTCGCTCTTACCTAGGTGCGGCCCTCCTCCTCTCGAAAACTCGAGTATCTTCTCTCTCGTACGATCGTTTCACAGGACATCGAAATTTCTCCTCGTTGTCCTCTCTTCAAGAGGCTCGTCGCCCGACGACTCGGAATTCCAAGAAAGAGTTAACGCGTCGTTCATGCAACAACCGATACGCGTACTAAATATTCATGATGCGTATGGTGCGATTGAATGGGTGGTGTAACACAGAGTTTGGTAACAGTTGGCTACGGGCAGAGTAGGGATAGAAAAAGTGGTAAAGTCGCCATGCTACAGAGTAATGAACCTGAGGCCTGATGTACGCGTGCGCATCGTGTGTTTTCGTGTGGCCTATGTCGCGATATCGCGATGTATCGAGTCGTGGAGCATCGATCGATGCTTGGTACATTCGACCTAGTTGCTTTTCCCGCCAGTGTTCAAGTAAATATATATAGTTTATCTCGTTTGTGTCGATCGACCAATCATTAACATTCATTTATTCGACCATACACATGAAGATGGGCTTCCTGCGTATCGAACATTGTAAGTTTCTACGACACTCATAACAAACGTTTCGTTTAAAAAATGGAAGTTGGACAAGATTTCCTTAACTTCTTAGAGACGAAACAATAGGTATACATCTGCCCTTGTATTTTATAGATAATTGTATACGTGTGTTACACTATTAAAATATTTAGAGTATTCTACTTTATAAGTATTTTATGCTTTCCGCAGTAGAAATGAAATTAAATCAGAGATTTCGAAATTAAATAATTCAAGAAGGGTAAAATAAATTTTGACATTTACTTATCTAATTGCATGGTCTAGCTGAAAAAAATGTCGTATAATTTCATAGTTATTAAAAGGCAAAATCAAGTAGTATGAAATAACCGAATAGATTGTTGCTCTTGCGTAAATTAATTCCTTTTTTCTTACTTATTCCTTATTCCTATTTCAAAGATCAATTAAAATATTCATCGCATCATTTTTGCTGCAATACGTTATTTTCAATCGTACGAATGACGGCAGCCACCTTGGTCACAATCAAAAATATGTTTGCCGCCGCGTGGGGATCTTTGATAGTATTCGAGAGGATCGTGGTCAGCCAGTCAATTCCTATGAGAAGATGCACGTGACATCTTGTTTGGGCTTCGCTCTGTGGTTACTGACATGTCGCGGGAATTTGGGAATTTTTTTTCTTTTATGTTTTTGCCGCAGGTATTTTATGGGAATTTTATTTAAATTTCGCGCGATAGAAGCATTAGATGTCGTCTTTCTCTCGACTGAAATATAATAAATACAAGTTTGTTGGTGTATTCTAAAAAAATAACCTTTCTTTTCCTTCAATAAGATTGAAATCCTTTCTTTTTCTTCTAATAACATCGGAGTTGTTGTTTTATGTTTTAGATGTGGAACGCGACGACGACGTTGAAGACGAAGATTCGACGGCTCAGCATCCAATGGGTGAGTCCACTTTACATTAACGAAATTGAACAATTGAGAAAATGGTACTCGTATTTCATTCCATACGAAACTAGGTATCTCTCCCACGAGAGTGGTAATATTTTGTTCGCAAGTATATATTTATTTTACTTTTAACAAACTTCTGATTCTCTGTATAACTTTCCTAATTCGTAGTCTTTTATCGAAGCGTAAAACAAATAGGCAGTTATGCACATGAAACAGTCAAAGTATACATGCACATGATACTAGATTTCCGAAATCTAGCATTTTTCATTGTCTTCTTCGACGAATGTTCCCTCATCGACTTGATCTTAAATTTCAATCACCCTGTCTCCCCGCGAAGGATGAAAATATTCAAATCGCGAGTAATAAGGACACCAAGACGCGGTTCAATCTCGAAAATTGCGGGCGCAGATAAAACTGCGCGTCACGAGAACGATGGAAACGTTATGTAACAAAAGTGAAACGAAGGGAAAACTAGCGGGAACCACGTAGATCGTTGGAATTAACGGAGTACCAGTTATCGGGCTACTTCTATCGTTCGGCTACTTCATCGGGCATCGTCTGATCGAGGAACAATCGAGAGGGAGGAAGCAAGCTATCTCCGTGAAACGGATAGGTCAGGAGGTTGAAAGACGAGGCGCACACGCGCGTTTCAAAGGAGACTGACGACAGAGAGAAACCATCTATGTATCTGACATTGAGAATATTTCTTGCGGAATATCTCTCCGGAAATTGCTTCACTACAGGTACAGAAATAATTGTCTGACAGAACCGGTTCACGTACAGTTGCTGCAGTTTGACGAAACATGGAAGAGAACGAACAAAAAAAAAAAAGAAAGAAAGGAGAAGAAAGAAAAAGATGGACATCCTACAGAGAATGAGAAAAGGATTTCGTTATTTTTGCTCGAGGATCTTGAAACTCACGGAGGGATCTGCTTTGGTGTTTCGGAGGCAACGAAGACAACTAACTCCGGTTTAATTAAATTGAAAGGAAAAATATTTCAACGCGCTTGAATCGCCACCGGTGCGTTTATTTCGGAAGCGAATTGAATAATGGATATTTGGCGAGTCACGCGCGTGCATTCTCGCGGCGTGCACGTCGATTCACTCTGATAACAACTCGGTCCGATATCCAATTTAGATGGATACACAGTTGCCTGGTAAGGTCACGTATTCCGAACGACGCTCCGCCGCTGCGTATTACCCGGAATAAAATTTGATGGGGCTACGGTAAAGGACTGCGGAATTTTCGAATATGACGAATGGACCAGAGCCCGCGATGGTTTCTCTGTAATCTTTGCTCCCCTTGTTTTACGAACCGGTCGTAAGCGATGTCACGCTGTTCTTCCATTTCCGAACGACACCCCGGTCGAGAACGTAACTCGGCGAATTATCGCGAGGAGTAGTCGTCTACCTTTGATGGATCATTGGACGCGGATAAATTGTAGTATATTGGAGGAGTTCTTCGTTCCTCCAATTCTTTCAAGTAGTTTGCAGTTACAGAAATTCGTACCCACGTACGTGTATCTCGTGTAAAATTTTTGCTCTTCGTGAAACTTGAAAATTCACGCTTCTCGTGGAACGAAAGAAAATGCAGCACAATTCTCGACTTTGAGGCGTATTTTCAAAGGATACTCGAGTCAAATTAACTCGAAAACTACTGTGGAGAATCATCGTCTACCTTTGAATGAAAGTGCACGCGAAAGTGTTTCTATCGGATGAGATACTAGTTCTTCGTTCCAATTAGCCCGCAATTGAAATTTACCCTCGATGGGTAATTAAATTTACTGGTGCCTGTATCGAACGAGACAGGTGATTCTCCATTCCAGTTCTTCCAAATAGCCTGCAATTACACGGATTCACGTATATATTGCCTTTCACGTGAAATTTACTAAAATCTTTGTACGTTAAAAAATGCCCGCCTCTCGAGCGAGCACTGCTTCCCACCCAACGAGAGGGAAGGCACACAAAATTCAGCGCGGCTCTCGATACATTCCTCGATGAACGTGTTCCCAAGTCAAGAACCGGCATCAGCGTTCCCATCACGTAAGTCAGCGCGAAAGAACAGAAAACGAGAAGGGTGTTGTACGTAGCCGAGACTCGGATCTGCTCACACAACCGAGCGGATACACTGATCGCGAAGATCGACAAAGGAACGAAGAGGGGAAAAAAAAGAGAAGAAAAAGAAAAGGAAAAGGGTAAACGGTAAAAAGAAATTTACACTGCTGGACGTGGCCGGTCGCCAATACAAAGTGACATGGCGGCTGCATTGAGCAGCGTGTCAAAATTGCGAGAGCGTCGCTTCCGCTGGCCGAAGGAGTCAGAGGTTGGGCTGGGTCTCTCTCTCTCTCTCTCTCTCTTTCTCTCTTTCTCGCAACAAAGAGCATGGATACACCCTGGTGCACGTCGGTACAGAGGAGTTTCGCATTGATCGGCGGCCAGGAGAACAGCCTTGCTCTGATTGGCTATCCCAGACCGTGTGTCCTTGTCCCGTCGACAGCTTACTGACAAGGTGGAACGAGGAGAACCGAACTTCCGAGCCGTCTAGCTGGCTTCCGCTGGTTGAACGGCAACCACGACGAGCCCGGCCAAAACCCGACGATCGACGAGGAGGGAGTTGCTCTCTCGGATAGAGGGAAACGACAGGCAAGAGCGAGAGAAGAGAGAAGCGGCGAAACGAAAATATCGAACTGACTCAAAGTCTCGAGAAAGACAGGGATAGATGGACGGGTCGTTTGGCGGCGAGATACAGAGGATACTATGGTAAACAAAATGGAAAGTCGGTGGATCGTTTCAGTACGTTGGTTGGGTCAAAGGTGAAATTGCCTTCAACGAACGGGACGAAAAAAAGAAAAAGAGAGAGAGAGAGAGAAAAATTCGTTCTGCAAATTCATCTCTTATCACCGCCCAATGATTTCCATCAGCGACCAGCTGCTCCAACGAGACGTTTATTTCATTTCTTTCTTCCGTGTTTATCCGTTCAGCCGTTGAAACGGTATCCTCGGAGAGAATTGGAAGAATAATCGAGAAAGAGATTAGAAAACGACAAACTGTCGAAAGTTGCAGTGGATCGCCGGTGACTACAGAGAACAAATACTCCTTTTATCTTGGCACTCGAATTGATAAGAAGATTGTTTTCTTAAAAATGCGACGAAGTAAAAAAAAAAAAAAAAAATTATAGCTGTTCAGTGAAGGACAGAAAAGTCGAAGGTGCATCGATAAAGACAGGAAATTGTTTCTTATCTGCGTTCCTCGAATCGCTGTTTCGGTCGTGAAAAGGACTCTCCCGAGAGTTTTTCCGAAGAAAAACGTTCGAACGTCTGTCGACGGTGAACCAATTTTACGCAACAGCTATCTCCATTAGGTTCGTTGGGAATTCTCTCCCAATTTATCGCTCATTTTTTCTTCTTTTTCGAATGACCTTTACAAAGATCAGAAAACGATACGAAGAATCGTCGAAATCAGCCCTATAGAACAAGATATGTTATAATTTCTTTTCACATACGGTAGAAAAATGCTGCAGCACATTTTTCAGTGGAAATAAATTTGAAATTTCTATTCTATTCTGAAACATTTGACGAGATCAAATCTTATTAACGGTTTTTTTTTAATCAAACAAACTTGAATATTCTAAAATTAGGTATTAAAAATATTTAAATCGTGGCAATTGAAATTTTCGTCGTCAATCTGGCTCGTCTTATCAGACAGGGTATGTTATCGGATCGTGGGTAGGAGAGTACGGTAAAAAAAGATGGAGAAAATCAGCATTTAACTCTGGCAACCTTCTGCTATCTCCGAATGAAACTCTTTCACCGGCAAATCTTTTTAACCAGTTTCTCCTTCCTTTCTCGTTTCTGCCAGTCTTGTTCCTACCTGTACACTTTAAGATCATCTTTTTTTCTTTCTCGATCTATTGCAAGCGCTACACGGTCTTAATTTCAAAAAAGCCGTTCTCTTAACGATCGAACGATCACTCCCGATAATGAATTACCAAATATCCGTTTTCTTTTTTCTCATTTATCGATAGTAGCAGTAACCTAAATAGTCGCTCGTTAACAACACTTTTTCCGAAAGCGGTAGATTTTAACGTCACTACATGAAATATGTATTGCCTTTCAAATTTAAAATTCAAAGTAGATTACCAGCGGCCTTTCTAATCTAGAAAAAAAAAAATTTGAAGGAATCTAAGATGTCTGCCGGTTAGTAAACAATGGCTACTACGACGAAATATTCAATGAAACGTGGATACGATGAATTTCATCTCGAACGAAATACGCGGTATATGAACTCCATTTGTTTAATCTGAATTTTGATCAGTGGCTATTCGATCAAACCAACTATTTTTTGTTGAGTCTGCTTACGGTAGAACCTCCCTTTTAAATTTCTATTTTTCAAATATTTCGATATCTAAACGTTGTTAATAGAATAACATGTTATTATAATAATGTTATTATAAACGTTGGTAACAGAATAATAGAATAAAATGTCTGCTTCTCTAGTTACTGTTCCGATATTAAGATATTCGAAAAATAAAGATTCGTGTGAGGGACACTTCGTTGCATAATTGCATAATCCAACGCAATTCCTTCATTATATGAAAGAGAATTCATTAGTAGTGAAAAAGATCGGTGTACTTCTGCCAACTCCGTTTATAATGTCTAAATCATTTGTCTCCTGATAGGTTTGTACAAATGAAATTTTACTGTATCTCCATTCGATAGACCGGGAATTCTAATTAAATCGATCCGCCATTCTGGAAACCTGTTCCGACGAATCGACGTTTAAATTCCTACACAGACGGACACCGGTACGTACTATCTTCTACTGGTTTGTCCTTTCGTTCCTCTTTCTGCCCTTCTTCGTCTCTTTTATCCCCTCTGATTCCGTAATCTGGCCGAACAACCACGCGACGTGGCTTGTTTCTTATTGCGCCGCGATGAGCCGGTCGAATCGCGAAGCTTTATCGACGGATTGATGTTGTCGGGCAGTTCATAAAAAGGTATGTTTATAACGCGCGGCCGATCAATTTCGAACGTAACTAACGCTTTACGCTGTTTACTGCGGTGTTCAGTAATTCTTTATACGATTCGCGATTAAGATTTTTCGACGGTCGGACGTACGGTTTAAGAAATCGTAAATTATTTCGGAGCCCGACGATGTTATTAGTTTTCGAACGAACCAGTGACGAGATTACGAGCTCTTCCTTCGCGTGTGCGTGATGAAGCGATTGATCCGCGAAAAAAGCAGGAAATTGGATTCGTATCGACTCTGCATTGCCAGCGTAGCTTAACGTTGGTCTCATTAAGAATCAACGGTGCATTAATGCAATATTTCATTTTTTTTGCAATCAATATGTTGCTAAATTCTATTGAAATCTGTTGAGTTTTATTCCATCGAAATCGAATGTTAAAGTTGTATCAAAGAAATTTTCGTATCTTTCTCCTAGACAATTTTATAAAGTTACAAGAAATTGAATCCTTTCCGCTCGATCTTTAAGAGGTTCGTTTTATTATTTCTTGATCTGCCAGGAATCTAAAATAGCTTAACAACAGCCACACGTGATCAATCGTTTCAATCTGTCAACCCCTGTTACAAAGTCTGAGCATTTAAAAGACAGTTGTATTTCACTGAGTGTACGTTTGCAATAAACATCTCGTAATTTTTCAAATTTCACGCGAAATCGAAGAAGATGCGTATCCTTCTTATATAGTTCAGTAACTGTTTAGAAACTTTGAATGTTAAGTAACAAACAATCCCTCTAGAAGCAAATTTCACTCAAGTGTGAATCTGAACGTAAGTGTCATAAACCCAAGTGTAAATCTGAACGTAAGTGTCATAAACCCAAGTGTAAATCTGAACGAGGACTCTCTCGAGCCAAATAGAAAACTTCTAAAATCACTCATCGTTTCTAAATCTTTTTCAAAAATAATAGAAAAATTCTGAAGTTATGATCAAGCTCATATTCAGAACCGATACCACTTATATATACTTGATTTACAACAACATCAAATCGTATAAAGAAAAATATTCAACCCTCAAAAAAAAAAAAACAAATTTGGGAGAACCTACGAGATGACCACTCACGCCCTGTCCAAGGCCTTTTATTGATCAGCGAAGGAAAAGCTCTTGCTGGCCGATGCAGGTGGCGCCATCTTTGGACGGGTTCTCTAGTCAGTGTTCGAGTAAACTTTCTGAGGGGTTGGCGACGGAACGAAAGGGGTGGCGACGATCAGCTAAGGGGTAGGAGACTAGGTATCAGGGTGAAGTGGGTTGAGACGTGGTGAGACGGGTCAACCAGTCGAGAACTGTCGGACGCGCCCCAACAACCCCTGTCACGACCCCTACAATCCCACTGCCACGATCAGGGAGGTGTCGGGGAGGTATACGCCTGTATCGATCCCTCTGTGTCCATGTTACACGAAATCGTCGTCCCAGAATTCGGTTGCAGACGCACGAACGAACCACGCTGTCATCGAGAAACTATGCTGCTCCTCTCCTTCTCGTCCTTGCGCAACGCGACGACAGTCCCATTAACCCATTGGCGTACTAATTCCTTCGCGATGAATTTTTCTTGGCTAAACTTACTATTTTTCGAGGATTTTTTTCCAAGCTTCGATCCCAGTTTGTCGATCAGCTTGTTTAGAATTAGAGAGAATGAAACACTTGAAATTATTGAGAGACGGTTCTACTAGCTCAAACGATGCAAAAGACTTTGAATACATCATACCGGTGAGATATTCCTGGAAAAATTGGATTGGAAGAATGAGGCGATTTTTTATTTTAAACGATATTAATATCGATATTAACGAAGCTTCTTAGTGGGAGTTCCAATAGTAAGATTTAATAAAACTTCAATATAAATGTACCTAGATATCTGTTACAGTTTGAAGCACATTACTTTGAGAATAGAGTTTAATTTTGTCGAGAAAAGAAGCGCGAAGAATTTCAAGGACAAGTGTGATTGAGATTTTTACGAATCGTTTCACTCTATGTATATATTCCGTGAAACTAGGTTCCAATAGATACAAGAAAAATTGCATGAAAAATTTGGGACTGCCTGTAATAATAAATTCCTGACGTAAGACCTTCCCTAATAACGTTGAATCAAATATTCTGTCTGTAAAAAATAAAAAACAAAAAAAACTCCCGGTCTTTCGTGTCGTGGATACAGAATTCTCTGTCCCAATCGCTTGAATCATCCCCTATCAAAAAATCATCTCGCTCACACCCCTCCGACCTGGATTCCCGGAGCCAGGAATTCTCGGCTTCCGCGGCAAAAATCCCATCGATCCGGCCGAGAGCTGACCGAGGCTACGGTGCTCGTAGTGGTGAAGTTCCCACGATACGTCAGAACGAAAGGGTCAAAAAAATGGAAGGGAAGAAGTGCCGTTCGGGCGTGCTCGCCGGAGGGTCTCTCTCGAAGAAAGATTGTCGGATCGATCGGCGAGGCCGAACAGTCGCGGGTTGCGAGCACTGTAGAAGCGTTGCCTCGTGTGACAGAGGCTCGGCTACGAGGTTGGCCGCTCGGTTGCTAGATGGCGACACAAATCAGTCGGCGTCTGGAAGCCGAGTGGTCCAGCCAGAACTCGAATCGTGTTCCTCGTAATTCGAGGACATGGCGGCCAGATATGGCGTCGGAGGGCGATTCGTCTCGATCCGTTTTATCCGCTCTCGTAACGGTCCGTCGAATTTTTCGTGTTTCCCTCGTGGTCCTCTGGCTGTAACCGATCCACCGCCTATTTATAAGCGGCTCGAAATAGGACTGCTTTCACCTCTGGCTGGTTCACGATACAGCCTCAGGCTGGTTGCATTCGTCTGGGTCGGCTTTGATTTTCGGCTTAACCCGTGGCTGGCTCGAGTTTAACGACCTCGTTTGTGCCGTTGTACAGCTACACTCTTGTCCACTTGTGCAATTACGACGTACCAAATTGTTCCCGCTTGTTCGTGTTCGTGTCGAGGTTCACGTTCGACGTCTCTCGATCGGCTAGGGTTCTCTTTAGGTCTTTAATTAATCGCAGCTGTATAACGACCAGTCTTCGTGTTTCTTCGGGGCTTGAGACGAAGCTCGAAGGGAACATCGAGGAATTCTGACGTCTGAAGGGAAACGAGTATAATAAACACATTGTGTAATGCGCACAGATAGCTAGGTTGTTTCTTACAGGAATAGGTGTTCTGGTAGTTTTTTTTTTTTTTTTTTTTTTTTTTTTTGAAAGACGGCTCGAGTGACGTAAAACGTAATCGTGATTCTATTGATTCTAATTCGAGGCTGCATGATTTGCGATCGGTTGTTCAAACCATTTGAAATTTAAATGGCAAAGCGTTAATTCTTAGCTGTCAAGTAGTGAAATTATTAAATTCGTTCCAAGAAATTGCGTTCAGTTCAGTGTATACGTTGCGTAATCGTTCTGAATATTTAATAAACGTAACAGATAGACAGTCCAGTTTTCCTTTACCTAAATATTTTCGCTTCAAAAAAATCTGTCAACGCTTCTCAGAAATTAGACTTACAAATTACTGTGGAAATAGCTTTTGAATAATTTTCTAGACGCTGGTCTATTTTTCTTAATCGCCTTCGTCGTTCATGCGAGGAAAGAGGGAAAAAATAACGTCAGAAAAAAAAAAAAAGATACGTGCGACCTCTGGAACGTTAAAGAAAATTAACTTTGTATCTGGCCTCTGGCAAGACCTAGTCGAAAGGATCACGCGGGCGAGAGGAAATTCTTGTTAAAAAAGAAATTCCGTGCTACGCTCGCGGTGAAAAGAATTCCTCCGGTACGAAATAGCCCGCACAGCTTACCCCTAATTCAACCCGTTATTAGTTTCGACCGCCTTTATTGCGCTGCACGTCGACCGGTGTTTCCTTTCAGTCTCTCGAAACCTGAATGCAATTACCTTAAACGTCCAAACGGGATTGTCTACGCGTCGTCCGACGCAAGAAAAATAATGAAATAGAAAAAGACAAGAGCGTTTCGTCCATTTTTGGAAAGAATTTTAGTTGAAATAACTTTTTTTAGAGAAATAATTTAGAGAGCAATTGAAGGATAATTTAACAATTAAATCCTCTATTTCCACGTGAGTGGTACGTTTTCTTTGAAAAATCACAAAACTAAGGTGCGTGAGAGTAGATATATTTTGATCTGCATAATTAAACAGCAGAGCAAGTTCATGTGCATTTATCAAGCGCCAATCTAAATAAAAAAAAAAGAAAGAAAATCTTTGAGTTTCAATCTTCTTTTCTTTTCTCTGCAGAAAGCAAAGAAACGTACATTGCCTCGTACGATGATTCGTATAATTCCACGGTAGGAATTGACGTTCCTTAATTCCTTGTATTTGGTCAAAGAGATAATAATATGCGTTAGCATATCTTATTAATCCCATTTACAAGCAGCTGTTCGAGCAAATGAAGATAAATTGCTCTCATTTAGTATCGTTTGATTATAAATTTAGAAGATTTAAAGATACAGATGACCATAAGAGTCTACGTTAGATTACTAAAATCTAGGAAATTTAGATAGTATTATTCTGTATTTTATTTTTCTGCGATAAATGTTAAACGAAATTCAAGATTCCGAAATTAAGTAATACAACTTTAAATTGGCATAGTTCCGAGCGGGAGTTAATGATAGCAATAATAGTTAAGAGTCAACGCAAATTGCATTTCACTTGAACTCGAGTGTCTACGATGGAACGCGCGTTTATCGATAATTTTATTCAGCGCTGTTCCATTAATTTTATGGACGATGCACTTTTCATGCCAGTAAGAAGGAAAATATAGTAATTAGACGAAAACACGGCGCCCATGGCGAAAAAGGGGAAATTATTATTCCGCGTACCACGACGTCGATTGCTCGTTGCGGAGGAACTCGACATGAATCCTGATTCTATTTGCATGCTTCGGCTACTTTTAGACATTCTGCCTACGGATTTGCACTTTAAAACGAGTAATACAATTCGCGGTGGACGTGCATCGAAGAACAACGAATCGAGCGGTAATTGGTACGTTTGTTGACGATCTTGGTTGAGAATTTGTTTGTAGAATTTTTAACGTAAGAAAATACTAAGACGAGCCTACGTAAATTGTCCAGTTATCTATTTCATTCATTCTGAATTTTCAGAACCGAGTTTCGCATCTATGAAATAAATGAACAGAAACAAAGCCTTCTTCAATTTTTAAGGAATTAAATATAAATCTACTAGACATACTTAATTAATCCGTTAATTGAGAAGAACAAGTTAATTTACTTAGTAATTTCCTTACTCAGTTCCTCTATCATCTTACGCGCAGTTTCATTTTTTCTAAACACAAATGATGTTACGTTTCCGTGCGCAATCATTGCAACTAATATTTCAATGATTGTAAAAATTTCCAATTCACATAGGAAATTATTCCGAGCACATCTTCAACAACTGTCGCGCAATCTCCCGTGTGGTACATGCTAAAAACTTTTCCTTCGTAGCTGTCGAAGAGAGAACTAATAATTCGATAGAATGAGGTGAAACGCATCGCGAGGGAGCCGCGTTTAATTAATTTCCAGCGACAGAGGCCTTGGACGAAAATCCAGAAAAGGGAGGATTTTTCTGCGCGGTGTCGCAGATGTCGCGGAAACTCTACTTCGTTAAAAAGTACCTAGATCACGCGACGCGTCCTCGAAGAAAAATTTCGCCCGGTGAAATATAATCCTCGCAGCTGTGCGTCGCGCATCGGCTACGCGCCACGCATATCTTACAGTACATCCGCCCTGAGAGAACCGGATTTCAGAGCTCAGCTCAGAAATACAGAAAATTCCAGGTCGATCCTTTTCTCCCTCCTCTCTCTCTCTCTCTCTCTCTCTCTCTTTCTCACCCCACTACGCGCACCTTTCACGTTATTCCATTCTTTTTTTTCTCGCCCCTCGCCGCTAAAAATGGCAGGCGCCACGCAGCCGCGCCATTTGCATTCTTAATCCAGCCAGTTTTGAAATCTGCCGAAAGCGGCGAATTTCTACCGTTCCTTCGAGCTCGGGAACACCTGCCGTCGCGCTGCTCTCGGGAAGTTTTAGGGCATAGGAAAATTGCGAACCGGGCGAGCACATTCGGCGAACAAACGATTTTGCATGTCAGGGGGGTATCCCGTTGGAGAAATTTAGAAGACGGAGTTGTTCGGAGGTTTTTTTCTTCTTCCTCTTTTCTTCTTCGAGTGACACGAGATCGACGCTTCGCACGAAGTAGTTTAGTTAAATTGAGTTTCTTTCTTTTTATGTTGAATTTGTTTTTTTTTTCTTTTATCTTGGGAGGTGATTTTAGGCTTTTTGTAAGGAAGAAAGTAATTAGGAGGGTTGAAGACAGAGAAAAATGGAGAAAGATGAGGAGTCGCAGTGAGTGGTATCCGACGGGTAACTGGGATTAACAAGATGTCTGGAGGGATTCCTCTATTTTTATAAATATTATACCTCTCAATTTGAACTCTGAATGCAAACTTTAAATCTAAAGTTCGAATAAAATTTATTTTCTCCCCTTGTCAGATTGTGACAAAAGGGGATTGAAATGAATTTTATAAATCGCAGAATTAACAGAATTCGGTAATTGCCTATTTTCTATAAGAAAATTATTTTCTTTTTAACTTTCTGTCAACTACCTACGTAAGAGATAACGAGTTCGAAAATCAGGGAAACTTTTACAAAGGCCAAAGACATTTACCGTCGGATTCCAGTTACACGATACACGACACGGAGGAAATCGAGGTCAGAATCTACGAAGGGAAAAAAAGAGGAGAAAGGAAATATATATCTCGGTAACATTCGAGACAATATTCAAAGATTGGTCGAACAGTTTCAACTTTTTTTCTTTTCCTTTCCTTGCCTTAACAGCATGGCTCCGCGCGCGTGATACGATCTTCGAGACTCCACGTCGCGGCGTCATCGCGCGTATGGAATTCCTAGCTTCGGTAACTCTCTCAGCGAAACAGTCGAGACACGTTGAATTCCGCGAGCTGAAAATCCGCAGGCTGAGAGTCCCGGTCGATGCCTGGCGTTTCCCGTCTAGAACGGAAAACCGAGAAAACGCCGAACGCGCACAGCTGTCAAATTATTTTCCAAGGTGTTCTCGTAGGTCGATGGAATCTCGTTTCCGCGCCGTTTCTCGCGATCTCTCGACACGCGCCCCTTTATAGCTCGATAGTAGAGAAATATTGTTCCAACCACACCGCACGCAAATAACAACGCTGCCTCTTCCTGGATTTAAGCCGACTTCCCTCTTGTGCACCCTCTTTCCATTAACCGGGATTTCTCATCGTTTTGGAAAATTCTCCGAAATACTTTATCGTGCTCGTTGATGATACAAGGAAGTAATTCAGTTTTCTCAATTTTCTTATAACTCTTAAATATCAAATATCGTTCTATTACAAAAAACTATGTTAGAAAAAAACTATTATATATCGATCGATAATATTACTAATACTTTTAAAGCTACTGAAACATAATTCTATTTTGCATTTTATATCCCTTCTTATTTATACGAAATTGAATTAAACTGAAAATTTTAGATTGTCGTGATTCCCAATAGAATGTAACGAATAACGCAAAAAGGTAGAGGAACGCTTATTCTCTCCATTGCGTGATTGCATCTCGGATAAAGGAAACAGAAACAGGGGAGGGGGGTTTCTCCTTTTTAAACATTTATATCAATCTCGTCACGATCGAGTTCCAATATCTTTCATAGGGAGGGCCGGGTCTGGCGGAGAGCGGATTACAGAGACGAGACACCGACGCACACAGCCGAGGGTATGGGAAAATGCAATCACGGGAAAGATTTTCCACCGTCGTTCCTCGGAATTGAACTTTTGTTGTCTCACCCCATCGGCTACACTCGCTGTCGCGCCATGGCTTCCTCTCTCACCTTCGGAGAAGGTTTTCTCGTCGCACCGACGCGGAACCGAGTCCTCGCCCCCTCTCTGTTTCAACTCTTTTGTTTCACCCGTAGAATGTCCTTTAACGCTTCGCCATGTGCGCGCTGGCACACACGTGCGCGCGAACCGTCGTCGTCCCTCGCCATTGTCATCCTCCTCTCGCTTTAAATTCTACGAGAACAGCTAGGAAACTGAAAATTTGGCTCGCGAGGACGTTGTTCTTTCGCCAGGCGAAAATTATGAAAAGTCATTGGCTCGCGTCGCAGCTGTCGGTGGCACTTTCAATTCTGTATTGAAAACTTCCCTGTTGTTCTCTCACGCGCTCCTTTGAAAAGGAACGCGTGCTCGAGGAACGAATTCGAGATGCTAGAGCTTCGGATATTTTTAGAAAAACGAGAACGGAATGTTCCTGCGACCGGTTTCTGGCACGTTATTTGTTAATTAACAACGTCAGACGTTAGAAGATTGAAGACACGTCTCTGGCTTTCGTAGCTTTTCACGGATGTTTTGGAGATTTGGAACGCTGGAAATACTTTAGAATTCGAAAAGTTGCGGGATATTATTTTTAGAATATTTCTGAACTCTAGAAACACTGTTACGTTTTAGACAATATTTTCGTAGACAGTTTGAAGATTCCAAATTCTGGAAATAATTCAGAGACTTTAATGCAGAGTGCGGTGGTCTTATCTCGAAGAAAATAAATTACAACTTCCATTTTGTTCTTTCCGTTTGTGTAGACTCCGATACCTAATTTCCGTCTTAACGATGCAATATCGCTTTTAACTCATAATATCATCGAGGACTTGCAAAAGACCAAAGACAATCGATCAAACTCAAGGGGATTCCATCGATCCGGACATTCCTGCGAAAATAATATAAACTAGTCCTAAACGAGGAATTTGCCATCGAACATGCGCCGTGACAAGGTTAATTTACAAATTTCACCCGCGTGACCCACGTCCGTAGCCAGCCACGCGTGAAATTGCAATTTACGAGGATATCCTCCGTGTCTCCGTGCAAACTTTGAATATCCGCGGCGATAACAAGTTTCCCTAGCTCGGAGATAGGCTGCCGCATGCTTGCAAGCTTCCAGCCGCGTTATAATAAAGCCCACATTATATTCCGGGCGTTACACTAGTAACACAGCAGCAGAGCTGTGTAATTTACTCATGTACGAGCATGGCAACAGAGCATGGCAACCTGGTGGTTAGATAAGTGGAGTGCAGTGGTCTCTGTTTTAGAGCTTCAAGTACTCACGGTATAGCGAACATTCGCCGTGGCATGGTTTTCCGTTTTCTTTTTGGGGAAGATATTTCGTTGCTGATTTAGATAGCCTGAAAGACAAAAATGAGCGTAGTTTAGCAATCGATGTATTTTGCAATCTTTTTCTTCTGATTTAGGTGACCGAGCTATACACAGTGTGCATCTACTATAGATAATATTCTTGCACTATTAAGATTCAAGTACCTATATTAACCTGTCAATGTTTTCTGCTTCAAGGAGAATATATGTATCTGAGAAGGAAAATAATACATGTATCTCTTCAGATACATATATTATATTTTTCAATAGAATGGAATATAAATTGAGGTTGGCAAAAAAATATTAAAGTTAATAAAGTTAGTAAAATTGTATTGTAACATTTGAAAATTATCTATGCTTTAATATCTATTAAATCTAAATACATCAAGTACCACACAACGTCCAATTTCGAAAAAAATTTTAATTAAAATTTTCAACACCGTGCACGTCATTGAGATCAATGAGAATATCAGATTTACCTGGAACAGGTGTACGATGAAAACGAAAGGTGTCGCACGTTAACACGTTGACGCGTGATGTCAAACCTTGAACGAGCACGGAAACAAATTTTCGCGTGGTCGCGTTTGTAAACCTTGAGCAAAGACTGTCTTCGCAAAAACCTTCATCCGTCACCTGACTATTTTTGCTGTCCACGATGATTCGTCAGGCAGATAACAGTAAAATGGTCATCGTACCCCTTTCGGTGCTCGTTCGAAGGCAAGGCTATTTTTTTTTTTTTTCTTTTTTTCATCGAAAAGAACGACCTCAGTTAGCTTTCGTGTTTTCGTCCGTTTAAATCCGTTTATTACACCTCGCGTGCTCGAGCTGAATCCTTTCGACGATGTTTTATTGTCAAGGTGAGCATCAGGTAAATGTCTGCCGTTGCATTGCTCTTGCCGTGGAAAGGGTTATAAAAGAATGCCTCTACCCCTTTTTCCAGAGACCTTCGACTCGTCCGAGTCCCTTTTTTTTCCCTTTCCTTCCTCTTTTTTTTTCTGTTCTTAAATTGCCCAGGCTCTACGCGACATTCTCTAGTTGACCTCGCGTTTTTTACGCGTTTTTAAACCCTTTGAACCCGAGACACGTCTCAACACCTGTACAGCAGGCGGATATACTTCCAGTGAAATTCAATGAATTCGATATTGGCTGAAGAATAAGAGGTAACGAGAAAATGTCGGAATATTAGGAAACAGAGACAAATATAGAATATTAGAAATAGAGGCGAATGAAACGACATTAATATTTCGTGGAGTTTTGCTGGCGAGATTCCGCTTATGAAGCGAAAGATCCGCATAAAAATGGAGGTCGCGATAAATGAACGACGAATGCCGGTTGTTCAGCCTTGTTCTCGTTAAACTATCGGAGAAAATTTCTCTCGTGAAAATCCATACTCCTGTGTACTCCTTTTTAACGTGGATCGATAGCTATTAAACTTTCAATTGGTATATCTACCTTTTTCTGCAAACTGATGCTGATAAAAACATAGAACGTCGATAGAAAATTATTTCTGTATGATATCTTCTGGTAACAAATGCTGTTGGATGATATTTATTAAACATCGTCGAATTGAACATGATCAATCACCATTGGACAATCGACATTAGATTTTTTGGAACGGGCCGAAAATTTTTGATTAAAGAATACAAACACAACGCATCACAAAATCATCTACGTGATCGACTCGAGATCCTAATCTTAATATTGACAAAGTCATTGCATCGAATCTAGAAGGTTGAACGTTAAAACAAACGAATCTCGAAGCTCCTATTAGAAACTAATTTCGCAACTAAAATTTCAAATGCGTGAATCGTCCACTCGATGCTGCATCCCGGTTTTTCGCATCGGCGAACGACCTTGAAGCAGGCGATCGAACGCACGCATAAGCGACGCAGTGGGCCGTGCGCCTCGAGATCGAGACTTATGGTTGCTCCCGTGAGGTTTCGGGGGTTGAAAAGGAAGCAGCGTGCGCGCGCACCGGCTCAATACCAGCTCTAACCCAGCCTCCCGTTCTTTCTCCTCGACCACGTGTGTGCATGACCATCCACTATGAGTTCACCCCCCTCAACCTTCCATCCACGAAAATGCATCCATCCTTCGTCTATTCTTTTCGTCGATACCGGTTCTTCCACCCGGTTGCCCCTCGTCGGCCGTTCTTCTCCATCACCAGACCGCCCTGCGGAGTTTCCTCACGTTCAGCCGAGGGAAACGGCACGCTGTCGCATTCTATCAACACTCGACAGATCCTTCCCGTCCCTCGAATAATATGCTCCTCCATCCGTCTCCGTCTTTTCTAATCTTTCCCTCCCTGCTATCGCGCGTTTCCTTTGTTCATGCAAAAGGAATTTTCCTTTTCCTCGGGCTGCCTCGAATTTCGTCGAGAGGAAGCTTGTTTCTTGGGACGCTCGATATTGTTCCGTTTAATTAGGTTATATTAGGTGACTGAGTTGTTCGAGCAAAAACAGAAGAATGGTTGAACAGTTGGGATTCGTTTTAAGTTGGCAAAGAATTTAGAATACGTAAGTGTTGTTTCAGTTTTACATAAAATTCTTCTGAGACTATTTGATGCCGATATAACTTTGTTTGTCTCTGTTATATATTTGAGGGGTATTTTTTTATGTTTTTTAATCATGATACGGCGTCAGGGATGTTGTCACTGGCGATCGAGACTATTCAAAAGTGTCGAAACCTTTCGAATTAAATTGAGATTACTAATTTTATACTCCCGTGTAATTCGAACGAATACAATAATATTTTATACCCCAAGATCTCGATATTTTTGAATGCTTTCGATTTGATCAGGGTCCGATCAAAAATCATCTGATGCAATTTTTGAGCCTTCCAATGATTGCTCGTCCGAACGCAAGCTACATCTTTAAAAAACTCGTTGTTCGACCGCGGTTTCGCGTCAGTCTGAATTTAAATTGGAGGATAAACGTTTCGAGGGATGGTTGGCAAGACCGGGCGGCACCGAAATGAAAATGGCGCGATCCGATTTTCAAGGGGTGAGGATCGTGCAACGAGAATAACACAAAACGTGAGAAACGCGAACTCCCTGGCGAATAATTACGTATCTACTTCATGCAGAAAGCTTCTGTCTCTCGGCTCAGTTTCGCCACCAGTCTCTCGATATATCATACGTATGTATATACCTATGTACTTATTTTCCTTCGTCGTCTTCGACCCATCTCCGAGAGAGACCATTTTTCAAGATTAAGGGAAGATGAGAAAAGTTTTAATGTCGCCGGATAGGAGATGAAGAGAGAAGGAAGGAGCGAGACAGCGAGCCAGTTTTCCGACGTCTATGATATCTACACGCAAGCTGCATTAAACTGAAATGGATTCTGCCGTGAGAGAGACCTTAATGTCGAACGAGTATTACCGAGTCCGACCGAGAATATAGCCGCGGGGAACTTGCCTTCTATAAGCCCCCTTCTCTTTTTCCCAACCGCGATTCGAACTAATACATACACCTGTAATCGATTTGAAAATTGCAGCGCATTCGAAGGTTAACGTGATCCCGTGCTGCATATATTTGCGAAACGACAGATAGTAAATACATATCTATTCCGATATTTGCATATTCAAAAAAGGCGAGAATATTTAATATGCCAGCACTCTGAGGAACGTTTCATAGTTTTTTCGACGGCTTGTCGTGGTTATTTTTTTTTTTTTTTTTTTTTTGCAAGGAGGAAAAAATTACAATATACCGTAAAAAATCATTCGATAGGTCAGTTTGACCACTTTGTTAGTTTATCGAAGCAGTGTCCGCGTAAACCTGAGAAATAAAGAGGATCGACGATCCTTTGATTTCAAGAATTGTTCCATGTCGTTAAAAAGAATGATACGAAAAATTGATCATTTCTAACGTTAATTTTCGTACTTTCTCAAAGCAGTGCTCTCGGACCTATAAACCAGAAAAGCAAATCCACGAAATTTGTCTCGTCAAGAGTTCTTCTGCGTTGTTGAGGAAAATCGCGTTTCTCGCGAGCAAATTGAGTTATTCATAAACTGCGTTATTCATTTTTTGTACGTTCTCCAGCAGGTGTTCTATCGTGTGCACAGGCTGCTGATAAGCGTGTACACTCGAGAAACCACTCGTTACATCGCTGATAAGAGAAACCTATACTGCTCGCGACGTTAGGCGGCGTTCACGGTGACGTGCCATCGTAAATCTCGCCCTTTCCGTCACGTTCCATATTTTCGTGGTACGCGGCGTGAATATCCGACCGAGAAACAGAGATCGAAACGGGAAACGAGCGACTGACGGGGAGGAAGCTCGAGATGTGCTCTCGTCGGTTATTCTTGCTTTCGGCTTCGACGTGACATGGGTCGATACGACAATCTGGTCTTTATGAGAGGATCGATGGCGGCGATGGGATCTCGGGAAAGCCAGCCAGTACGCGAAAATACCAATCCCAAATATTTTTAGGCGCCCCGGGCTATTTAAGAACTTGAATTATGAGCGTGCTATTGAACTAGTTTGAGATGTAGCTTCTCGGAATCAATCAGAATGGATTGGAAGGGAATTGCCAGAAGAGCTAGAGATATTCCAAGAATCAGCTTCACTTAACACCGCAATTTTTCGCTTACCATTTTTTCTGTCACTTTACTAAATTCTAGTTTTTTCTTCTTCCATGAGAATTACAAGAATTAATTGAATTGTTTGTTTTGTTCCTTCCATCTAGATTCCATAAAATTTCAAGAAATCGAAATATTTTTAACTTTAATTACTGTATTGTTTGATTTTCAACGAACTGCGTATCATCGCAGTAAAGAATTAAAAAATCTATTATCACTGTTGGCAGTACGTCTGATATAAATTTCAACGACGAAATAAAATTACTATCCCGTTTGCGACGCTTCCGAGTTTCTTTCTTCGTTAAAATTAAAATTAGCTCACGCGTGATATCGTTGTTAAAATATTCTTTATTTAACGCCAGTGGTATTGAATATTGTTGATACGCACTGACAAACACATATGTACACATACACACACACACGCGCGAAAGAAAACTAATTTTATTCAATGTAGTATATTCACGCCACTCGTTATGAAAAATGTGGAAATGTCTTTGGGAATGTTGACCAAATTCCTCAGCACGGAAACGAAATTTCTCAATGTTCCGTGGAAACCCTCTGCATCGGTTGTTGATCCAGACTTCCGGCGGAATTCAGTCTGAAAGTCTGCACGCTTCACTCTGTGATGATCTCGTCACATTCGAGAACAATCTCCAACATGTCACGTCCTAAAAAAAAACATAGCGTGCAATCACGCAAATTGATTTTTCTTCTCCTCAATTATTATGTATCTTTTCTCACGTACCAACGGAATCGACAAGACTTCAACTCGATGAAACAGCACGTACATGGAACAGAGAAACAAAGTCCGCCGAGATTCCTTTTTTCGCAGAGAGGTATACGTCGCTGGATGTTTTAGTTCACGGTATAAGACTCCATTCGAGCACAAGTTCCTTTGCGAATTTCAATGAAATTGATCCCGGCGAAATTCGGGGAAAAAAGAGACGAAGGAGACGAAGAACTAGAAGTGGGGCTGAAACTTTCTTAGGAAACTACGAGCACGTAGCTTCTCTTCTCTCTTACGGTTAATCAATATAACCATAGTATCCAAAGTCGGAATGAGAAAAGATTTTTCTGAAAAAAAAAAAATAAAAAACAAACTAATAAAGAAACTCTCTCTCCTACAACTAATCAATGACCAAACGTCGAAAGCAACCAAGCGAAGAAAGTTTCCTCGAGTAAAAACAACTTCTCTTCTCCCTTACAATTAATCAATATACACGCAAGGATCATTTTGCGAGCCGCGAGCCGTTGAACCCGATCGACCAAACATGAAGCGCGCCGAGTATCTAAACGTCGACCGATAAAACGATCAAACGGCAGAGGGAAGGAAAGCAACCTGTGGTCAACGATGAAATATCTCGCGAAATAATCCCCCGGGAGCGTCTTGGGTGGAAACAGCCTCCCCCGTTGCTGGCTGGTTGTATTCGAACTCGGCGCGGTGCGCCAACCTACAAAGACGGTTCGTCGAATTTACGTACACGGCCACGGGGAAATTACACAAATTAACCGCGTGGCCAAATTGCCGAGTAAATTATACAGTTACACACGAGACTCAGGCGAGCTACATCCGCCGTGCTCAATGGGCTTCGTGATGGGAGGCCAGTTACAAGAGGAGGTGAAGAGAGGAAGAAAGGCGAGACGAGGATCGAGAAGGGAAGGAATGCGAAGGATGAGAGAGGAGAAAATAGGTTGGTGGTTTCTAACGACTGTGTTCTGGCCTGACAGTGGCGGGGATGAGTACCAGTCAAGTCCTAATTAGCTGATGCGTCAATTCTGCTGGTTACTCTTGGTCTACCTCTCGAATTGTCCTTCGATAGCATACCAGAGTCTGTTGCATCGAACGACTCACCGCATCCGTGGTTATTTCCAACTTGGCTAGTTAATTGCTCGTTCGATTCACCTTCTCGACGATTTATGGCCCTTGACTCGTTGAACTTCATCTTCGCGATGTGTTGCGTTAAGTAACGTTTCTTTAACACGCCTGATATTCGCGCGTGTTTCGCAAGATTTAAACTCGAATTCGTAAAACATGTAGATACGCGATGTTACGTGACATGTACAGTTTCTCACTACACGTACAAAAATAGAAATTCTTTTTCGAAAAATAGTCTTTCAAACAAATTTACGAATATTTATGTGGCAAAGAAAGAAGCGTTTCTCTCTGACATGCAAGTTCTCTTCTAAGCGAGATTCAGCGAGAGAATATGTGGCCGTCGCCCGTCGCATTTGAACGGGAATTTTATTTTCTTTGATCTGTCAAGGAATGTAGCTGTGTTTAAAGTAACGGTTGTTTCAAGATCGGATTGGAGAAATTTCCAATTAGAAAAGTAAGATTCAGATTTAGATTTTAACCAACTATATCCGTACTTGTTACTTTTGTTTCGCATTCCTTCTTCATATCCCAAATTTTACTAGTGACAAACCACAAAAGAAATGTTCTCAGTGTACGTCAAAGTAAATTTGGAGCAAAGAGTCTAAATTCCAATGTAAAAACTAGATACAAAGATGAACGTTGAACATCCCCGGGCTAGTTGAAACATATCAAAACCAGAGTGTTGAAAGAAATCGAAAGAGAATCCACGATCTCACAGATTTCAAGCTTCGATATTGGAAGAATTATCGAGACATAACACGCAGGTCCATTTCTTCAAAAAAAAAAAAAAAGGAAAATGAACAAGAAGTACTTATCCACTGCTTCTCCAAATTTTTACTCTCTTCCACGTTCGGATCAACTCGTCTCGCGCGACTGTACTGAAAGCTTTGCTTTCACAGAAAAGCGATACCCATTAAAGTAACACGAAAACTTCTCGGCACCGGGGGAAAGAGAAGAAAGAAAAGAAAGAAACATCGTTGAAAACACGAGCAGAAATGGAGTTGACATTCCTTACGGGACTCCATTTTGTCCACTTTCCTTCCCTTCTCGCGTCAACCTCCTTCTCTATAATTCATTTCCCATAACTCCCCAGGGATTACGTCATGCGACGTGGTTTCCACGAGGGTCCGCCGCGGCCATGCTGCTCGTCCGCTCGGCTGAAAAAAAAAAAAAAAAGGGCAGAAAAGTAAGAGAAATATATTCCGCGCGCGGTCGAAACTCGTCGTCGACCTTTTGAATGTTTATAAATTTTCCATCGCGATTGCATCGGGTTACGCGCGTGGGACGGTCGATTCGCGAGGATGAAACTGTGCGAGCGGTTGTCGTCGCGCGGCGATATCATCCTCGCTGCCCGTCGGCGCGGCGAAAATAACCACGGGGAGACGAAGGGAGCAACACAATCGCGATATGTGTACATGCGTATTTCATTGCGTCGCGAAATTCGGCGTCTTGGTGAAACCTTGGTTTCGTCTCGTTGCAATCCACGCGCGGGAGATTAACTCGCGAATACGATAACCGCGATATTTTGCGTGTAAATAACAAGAGAGACTTCATTATCCGCGTTTCTCCGGTTTCAATGAAAGCATCGGCCGAGATTTGAAAGTCGGTTTTCAAAAACGACTTGCTTCGTGTCTTCCTATCGTGAAACAGCTGCCGCTGTTTCTTCGGATTCTTCGTGCTGTTCACGACACTCCGTTATTAATTATTACGTTTTTTTAATGACGCAGAGTCGAAAAGGATGAATTTCACTTTTGTGGTTTTCTTTGTGTAAACGTGCGTAAAGTTAGCATAATTCGGGATGAAAATTCAGTAAAACGAGAGAGTGGAAGGGACAGTTCTTTTCGAAAAGTTCACGGAATTCGCCTTCGAGTCCCCGTGTGCTCAAGCCAAGGTAATTTTGACCCGAGAGTTCATCGTTAACGCAGCGAAGGTTTTTCTGAAGCGCGACCGGTATAAAATCGTGCGAGACTGCACTTGCTAAGTGGAGAATCTCGTTACCACGGGGATTCCGCGTAACAAGAATTCCCTTGTTAACAAGAATGCCGGCCCTGGGTAATCTCTCTTCTTCCTGGTTTACTTGCAAGCTCAGCCGTTCAATTATTTCAGCGTTTCATCTCACAGAGATAAGCTCCCGCGTGAACGGAACTATCGATTTTCTTCTTTGCGAATCCGCGATTCTTCGTCCGACCTTCGTTCGCGGATGCTTCTTAAAAAGGAAAGAAAGTAAATAGGTATTTGCATATCAGTGTATCTATTATGGTATTTTAAAGTCTCGGGACACTTTTCATTTTTAATGTTCCAATATTTACCGGTGAATAAGATTTTTAAATTGCACGTGAATTTCGTGACACGGCTGTTAATTTATTGACACTTCACGGATCCTTTGTCGTACGAATTTATCGTTCAGTTCTTCCAGCTTTGAAAAAAAATATAATACTTGTTCCGTGACTTTTGAACTAGTACGTTATAATGGCTTTAATTGGACAATTAGGTATTACATTTTGTATCATAAAATATATACTCTCATTGCCAAAAGTTGCCAGCCGAACGATAATTTTGGAACATCATTAAACTAAAGAGCAAAAATCTGTTTTGCAAATGTAACACGTGTCTGCAATTGAAACAGAATTTCACTCTGGTTAAACAACCGAAATCTCGTAACAGCCACTGTGATTAGGTTCGAATCGTCCTAATCACTAAAATGAAGTTCAACAAGAGTAGAGTTTCACTGGTAAACAAAAATCTCTCATGCTTGTATCACATATCTACTTTCCACTACATCCTCCTCCCGCGTATTTCTTCCAGTCCACCAAACAGTACCCACACGCTCGAAGGTTGTCTATAATTAGATGCAGAGTCCGAAGCAACTGTTCGCCATGTTGAAACTCCGCGAGTATGACGCCATCGTGCAGTCCTATTTCCAGGGCAGGGTCGAATGTCAGCGATCCAATCAAGGGATTTCTGCAGGCAGCGCGTGTCCCGAACGAATTCGTTCATTGATGAGTCTTGAGAGGCATTGATTCTTCGACGGCGTGAATAAACCGTATAAAAGTCATCGTTATCTCGAGGAGGAAGTACAGTCACGATAACAATGGAATATTTCGAACTGTTTTCTGCTTTCGAGTCAGACTTGTTCCTCTCGTTCCTTTCTTCTCGGAATCAACCCACGCGTGTTATTCGTTCGAAAACAACCGTGTTGTTCGCAGTTGCGTAATCGAGACGAAACGATGAGATTTTTTTAAAAGCGGAGTCACGTGTGTTTCGCCTTACAACTGACTGACTGAGTGAGTTCCCGAGCCGTGTCCCGACACGGGGTCCTTGAGGAGATTGCGTTGAAAAGCACTTGGAAAATAGATGGAATTAACGGGGTGCGCGACCCTCGAGGTCGTTCTCTCAACCCTTCCGTCGCTGCTGGCTAGCCACTTTTATCGTTTTACAGCTTTTTCCAGCGACTCGACGGCGCAAGGTTGTTTAACCCGTGGAGCCTGTTTTTAACTCTTTAGGCCCGGAAAACCGAAGGACACGTCTCTGTGTGCTTCCCACGAAACCCTTTTTTACCTCATTCGACAGATTGGACATAGTCGAAGTTTGCTCGGTAGCTTCTGAATGTCGTTGCTTTGTGCATGTGGTACACGCAGATGGAACGTCTGCATTATATCGTGTGCTCGAGGTTGGACGATTTCACAACCGTACAATTGCAGGATTCGTGTATTAGGATATTTACTCGTTAGATTATTTAACATTTGGAGATTAGGATTAATTACTGTTTTTAACTAATTTTATATAATTATATACTAACAAAAAAAGAAATCTTGACAACAACTGATAAGCTCAATATTAGTAAAAATTAATATTACTAGAAAATAAAAGCAGTGGGAAACACTCAGTACTACATCGGTGCTATAAGTTTGTATCTAGACAGGAAGAAATCAGTCACGGTTGAATAAAAATCTAGAAATTTGGATATATCTAAAATCGAAAATCGTCAATTTTGAAGAAAATTGAAAGATTATAAATTTTCAAATTCCATGGACAAGTGGCGAATAAGTACGTTATACGCATAGATACGTTGTACTCGATAATTAGAAGGGCGTGATTGCAACGAGGCAAGTTGTGCAATCTTGTTTCCCCTTTAATCGACGAAGATTCCTGTTCCCATCCCTCAGCTACGTTCTCAAATTCTGAGCGCGCTGCACAAGTCTCGCGCGATAGCAACTTGGCCGGATTCCGTGCTACGATGGCGGACGGTTTAACATAAGTCCGTCAAAGTTTCAAAGTTTGATGTATACCCGCAGCTCAAGTGGTAATTAGCTGTTTAGGTGATATGCCGCGCGCCGGTCGAACTTCCGTCAAGATAGTCGAGTATCGCGCCGCAATAGTTGCGCCAGGAAAAGTTTCCATTGTAATATTCCGTGCAAGTTGTACACTCGGCGACCTCCTGTCGGTTTAATCAAACAATTTCACGCATTGAACGGTGTGAAATAGTTGTAACGAGTAGTCCGAGTAGTCCGCGGTTATTTAGGAAGTTTAAGCATTTGTAGGATAATTTAAGGATGCAAAGAATGTATACAATATATTATCGAAAGTAACATATTTGTTATATAAAAATATTGTATATAATATTTACGTAATTAATATAAAACTCGACTTTAGTTTGAAAGGATTCTGACGTACCTAATTTATAAATTTATTTATTATATTTGAAAATGTTTCTATTATTTATTTCCTCAAAGAAGCAAATTTCCTAATTTTATTAAGAGAGATTTTTTTTTTTTAATTGGTAATCAAAATTTTTGCAAACGATCTTCTTACTAATTATTGACTAGCTATTGACTGGCTGTCTGTCAATAAAAATATCATCTGCATCTTGGATATCGAATTTATATATTCTTCTCTGTTATATGAATCGATGTGAAATTTCTTCGGATTTTTCATAAACATCTGTAGCCTATTTCAAATCATTAAAAATACAGATGATAGGATACTCGAGCTCTTTCAAGTTAATGCTACTCCAGTCAACTTGGTGTAGCATTTTTCGATCTTTCAAATTCCAGAAAGACTGGCAAGAAAGTAGAAATCGGTTGAACTAGCAGAGTATGTTGGCCAATAATGCACGGAAGCAGCGTGTTATATATTTATTTGAAAACGTAATAGCACGACGAAACAATATGGCAGGAGCTTGCACAGCTTTTGCTGATCACTCGAAACGCAAACTATGAAGACTTGCTTTACTTTGGTCGTAAAGTCAATGAAGCAGGTCACGTTTGCCCTTCGGAATCGTTTAGGTGCTCGGTCTCGCGATACCACCTAGCTGGCCTATGGAATTATGCTCCGAAACTTCGTGAATATTTACGCAACGAACCGTCGTTGACGTTTCTTGTCGCGTGCGATCGACGTCGTCCCCTGCGTGCCCACGTAATCCTGTAACTGCGTCTCTCTCCTTTCTCGCTGTTAAAAATTTCAGCGTTCCCATGTCGAATCGAGAAAGGAAAAAAAATATGCCTGTGATACAGATCTTATTATATATTTGTTTCTTTCTTCTCGCGAGAAGAATTACCAAAATTATGAAAACGATTTGTTCGTAATTATTCATAGAAATATTGATAGGAAATCGACGCGATCTAGATCTCAAGCATCTATCACCACTCAGAGAAAAAGAATACTCAATCAGAATCCAAGCGAAAAATACAGTCAACATAGAGAAATACAGTTCGTCGAACATGGAAATACAAACCAGGTGACGGAACGTCAAGGGACTCGTACTCGTTTTAATTACCTAACCACCATCGTCGATAGCCTTAATTAGATCTTTCCGTTTCTCTTGCCTTCAGGGTGGATCTGCGCGATATTCTCGGAGCGGTTTCGTAATGGAAATACATTCGGGGCCACCGGAGGAAGCCACGGTTTCTGGCTAATTAGTAGACAGAAGCCGACCTTTGGAATTCACCGAGCGAAACCGACTAACCACCCTCTTCTTTCCTCCTCGACGTTTCTTTCTCCCTCTCTGCGAAACTCGATCCGCCACTCGGTATCGAGTGCCGGGGTGCTTCATCTCCGACGTTGTCCCCAGCACGTCGTCGCAGCTTCCCTTCCCTTCAGAAAATTATTTTCACCCCGCGTCCTCGATTCTCAGCCAGCTCTGTTTCATTCTCGGCGAGACTCGTTTCTCGATTGACGTGTTCCAATTTCGCTGAAAGACTTCTCACCGTACAGTTGCGCTACTCTGGAATTTCTCTCTCTCTCTCTCTCTCTTTCTCTTTTCGAGCTCCTTTCTTTATTTCTTCTTTTTTTAATCCAGAAGAGAAGCCAACAGCTTCTCTTTCCAAGTCCGTTGCAGTCGAGTCGAGGTTTGTGTGTGAGAGCTCTGCAACCCTTTTAATCCTGCCGTGACCAAACGAACAGCGAGGCCTTTTGTCCTTCGTCGGTTATTACCTCAGAGAGTGGTTACCTCCTTCGAACAGCCTCTTTTCTTCTTCTTCTTCTTCTTCTTCTTTCTCCTCCTTCTCCTCCTTCTCCTCTTCCCTCTTTGCCCGGTTGTTCGCTTCCGACCGAAGGAAAAAAGTCAACCCTTTCGTGCCCCGCGAGCGGTTTCTTTATGGGTCTTACTTCGAGAGAATATTTATGAGCCTTCACGAACGATCTCCGGGTCTTGCCTCCCTCCGGCAGATTCGGAAACCTGGCGGAGGAACACGTTGCGCGCAGAATGTCTCCGGTGGCATCTTGCGTTTTGATTTAGAACGGTCAAACCCGGTGCAGCAAGTATCGGTGCAGTTATTAGCATTAATTGGCAGAGCCAGAAGAGGTAAAATTAAAAGTCTTTTGCGTGACAGGTATGAAATATTAAGATACTCGTTTATAAATTTGCATAAAATGTTACGCCACGTTTGTACGCATTTAGTTAATTCGTAATTTGTAATTTTTCGAATGCATAATTCCGTTTCTTTTATCGCCAAACTTGTTACCGTCGTTCGAAGGAATTTTTCATAGAATTTCATTAATGCACAACTACCCAGAGTTACTGCTATAGCAAAAAAAAAAGAAAAAAAGAAATGCTTATATTTGAATTTAAGTAAAATTAAAATACTATAAAATAAATTGCTGTAAAAATGAATACCGAGTGTATCGGTATTGGGTCGTATCACGCAAGAAATATTTTCATGTTTCGTATAATGAATTTTCAAAAGCCACGAAAAATTTAAAATTTAAAAAGCCACAGTATCACAGAAATGATAACGATGATACGTTCCTAGTGGGGTATAATTTGTGGTCGTCGTTTGTGAAACAAGGATGTTTCTTCGAAGCTTGTACGTGCTTATCGGTCTCTGGAAATATATTTAATCCATTCGAGAACCAGAAATACGTATTTCTCCGGTTTGTACTTACTTGCATACAGACGTGGCAATCCTTTGATAGGATTCATTTTGCACGACTGATAACAACTGTCAGCTTTACGAGCCGCGACATTTATAATATTCTGATGAATGATACATTTTAAGAGCGCGTCATTTTTAAATAATTTTTGCAACGAAAGAAGCAGGAGTTTGTTCTTACAAGAACATACTTGTAATTGATTCTCTATTTATCAATAATAGTAATTTTCTGTCCTAGAGAAAATTATGAATAATAATTTTCTTCCACATCTAATTACTTTTTCTTTTTTAATAAAATCACTGATATGACCAAGATTGTTATAAGTACTCAAGTTTATTTCCGAAAATAAAGAATCAGAACTTTGTGTGTTTAAAGGATTTGGTGAAAGGTATATATATATATATATTCAGATCAAGCGGAGGATATTAAACAACGAGTAACGAATTTCAAACGATCTTACGTTACGCGCGGCGTAAAAATCGTACACTGTCCTGAGTGTGAGCTGCCCTCGGTGGAAATTAACACGTTGAACGGGAACGACGAACAGAAAGCTATCTCGTCGCCGAATGGCGATCTCTCAACGACCGACGATACAAGTTCATCGTGCTCGCGGTAAACGAAGTTCCTGACATTCCAATAAAGTCACCGCGTATCGCGTCGTATCGGTATTTCGAGATCTCGTTGTTCGTTGTTCGAGAGGAGGAAGTCGTGTCCCTTTTCTTTCTCCGGGCGTTAAATCGTTCGCAGACGTAACGAAAAGAATCGCAGATGAGATGGAAACGAAAGCAGTTGGATTCTTATCCTGTGATTCGTGGCGAAACTCGCCGACTCGAAGGCCGGTCGCGTGTACGTTTTTAACTCGCACGGCGAGGGAATATCCGACGTGGCGTGCATTCGGGGCAAATCCTGGCGTAAAATTGTTATTCACGGTTCGGCGTCTTGGCGTTTCGATCGGAAAATCGGCTCCGGTGAACCTATCGACCAATAAACGTCCTGTCCACTTTATCGAGGAACGATCGGAGGGAAGTTCGATGGCAGACTCTCTCGCTAGCGTAATGGACATACTCGAGTGAAGTATCGGGTGTCATCCAGTAATTTTTACATAAGTCAATTCATTCTTCCTGCTCTTGTTTTTGCTTGCAAGATTTAAAATTATTTATTTGTCGTTCGAGATCATTTATTCGATAGTTCGATTATTCTCCAGTTCGTTTGACATTATTTGTAATAATCTTGGCAAATATTCATCAATTTAATCTGTAGCAGAAAAATCTACAGTATTGCAGTAGTGTAATAAATTCGTGTTACTTGTTCGAGTTACGGCGGATTGTAAATTCTAATTCACCGAGGAAGAATTCTATCGAATGTTCTTACCATTTTTACTTCTCTACGTTTCTACTCTAAAAGATCTTGGAAAGTCTCAAGCCGTCTCACAAAAAAAAAAAAAAAACAACAAGACTCTTGTCTGTTATAATTTTGATGAAGACTCAGCGTCTGATATATCTTAAGAAATTTATTTTAACAATATTATTTTTTAAATATAGCCATTGATATCTATATTTAGATACATACAAGTAACAAGTAATTTCGTGGAATTTTTCGAAATGAGAGAAACAATGTATTTTCTGTACTTTCTCTTCAACGAGGTCAAGGTGTTTGATTCGGGGTTATCATCTCTATATGACTATATCTGTGCAATAGGTTAATTAATACTTCGCCGCATCGCTAAATAATTCCCTATTAAGAAAATCGTGGATCCGGGCAGCTGGCTCCATCTGATAAGGAGGGTCTCGATCAACGTTTAATTAATACATACGTACACGCGCATTGGCCAAGTCAGCGTGTTACGGTAAAAACGGGTGCAACATTTCTTCCACAAAAGATATCCGTTGCTTACCGATTACTGCTCTTGGGAACATAAATTATGCAATATTACGGCTTAATTTAAAATAAGGTTTCCAATTAAGGGTGCTCGAGAGAGAGAGAGAGAGAGAGAGAGAGAGAGTGAACTTTGAACAAGAGAAAAAAACCCGAGAAGGATGAAAATAAGGGAATCGCAAAATATTACAAGGCAACGGATAACGAGTGTGCCTGTTCCACGAATAAACGCTCGTCTTTCCCCTCTTCTCTCTCTCTCTCTCTGTATTTTTTCTCTTTTCATTGAAGTGTCGTCCTCTTTTCCTCTCTGTCCATCGATGGCTAATGAACTGTATGCGACGCAATTACGCAGTCACCTCCACGAGAATCTTTGCGCGTTCTTTTCTTCCCTCCGGTTTCTTTTTCGGCGCGGGAACTGGCTGCGACGTGCGCGACAACAAGGCTCGTAAATTTCACGACCAACTCAACAAACAGCCGCCGTTATCGGTATCGTGCTTTCTCGAGAATGCTCTCGAAGGTCGCGTTACGCTGCGGTGCGTGGATCACGTGGATCACGCGACAATTCAACATTTCTAGCAATTAAAATTATAGAATATAATTATAGAATCATAGAATATACAAGTTAGTTCGTTAGTGGGAATTTAAGGGAATTAAAATTAATACAAGAAGCGAATGTAGATTAGATATACGTATGAAAGAAAGAGGAAACTTGTACGAAAACGACTTCACATGATTTGACGAGTTTCCTTTGCACGGAAATCAAGCAGAATTTCTTGGTTCTTCTCCGATCTCTGGAATTTTCTGAATAATCGAGCAACTAAATTGAATTGGATAAATTTCGAAAGATTTTTAGTTCTGAATATACGATAGTTCTTACAGAACTTTTCAATAGAGACGCATCTATAAAAATTTCCCCGATGTCTCCGATTGCAGATTCATAGAAAATTTAAAAATACGTAATTGCCCGTAATATGAAAAAAAAGTAATGTAAATAAAATATGCATGGTTCGCTCTTTTGATTATTTTCTGATTTTTATTTTCGCGAATTTGCATAAAAAAATTCAGAGTCTGCTCATTTGGATTCTCTTTCAAGATCGAGATCTCAGATATCGTGTGAAAAATCTTCTGTCAACCTATCCAAATTCGATTTTTTTTAGAAACCGACATATCTGCTGGCTGAACCGGTCGTTTTTCCATCAGTTCGTTCCGACATTGCTCTGCCAGTTTTCGTTTTTTGCTTCTCGTTATCTGGACTAAGAGTATAGACTCGCCCCACCTCTCCCCTTCTCCCACTCTGCCATTTCAAGTTCCATTCGACTTATCAGCACTCGTATTTGCATGTACGTACGTACGCCTGCTACTTTTGCGAGCCTTCGAGTTCTGGTTATTTTCACCGGGGAGATAGACAGACAGGCCTCGTTCCTCGGGTTGTTGCTCTTTCTCTAAGGACACAGCAATATTATCGGCGGTTTGTGGCTACCCTTCGTCGCTGCCTGACTTTCGATTCGACGAGAGCTTTCTGCGGGCACTAAAATATCAAGTTCATCGGCGATCCCCGTTGAAAACGGACGGGGTCTATGTAAATACACACTCGGAGTTGTTCAAAAACTGGGAAACCTTGACGATAAATACGTTACAATATATCACTTGGCCTCTCTCGGCTATGTTCGAAATAAATTAAGTGATCCATTAAATTTCTGTAAAGTTTCGTCTGTAATAAGTAAAAATATCCATGGTTTTTTATTTATAATTGTTCGCAGAAATGTCTCTAGAGTCGTGGCAATTTTTTTATAAAACTTCTCACGAGTAGTACAGTAATTACTTGTCATCGTAAATTTCAAGGATCAAATTCGTCAGCTATCTGTCTTTATTTAATTCAATTGATAGTTTTCAACGAGACCTTCTAAAAATCTCCTCTTTGTACTTACTCCATATTTAAAAATGGCTAACGAAGGTACGGGTTGCTCGAAGATAAAAATGAGAGCTGAACGCGCAGGAGAACTCATCCAAGTTCCGAAACCAGTTCTCGGCCCAAGCCTGGCCATTATCAAAGTTGCCCCACCACGTACTTCTCTCTAAAACTTCTATATCGCTAGTATAAACTTTACACATGTATAGTATATTATACAAATTTTTCAATCAACCAGCAAAATCAATATACCGTACAGCAAACAGAGTGATTGGATTGGATTAGATGCATGGTTTACTATGCTTTTAAATTATCGTCTTTATGTATTCAGTACCTTTTTTAGATAAACTTTTAGATAAAGATTTATTCATTGATTTAAAAATTTTCTGTTACAAAACAAGTCCTTTTTGCATTTGAGAGGAATCTTTGTCTAATAAGTGTTCAAATTATTCTTCGAAATTATTTTATCATCTTATCTCAGAATTTTTGCGTCCAAATATGTTTGGTCAGACACATTGAGATATTTTTAATTGAAAAAAAAAAAATTACAATTGTCACGATTTGTACAGTTACTTCAAAATTCAATCCGATTTGGCATCGAGCCAATTTGTCTGTCTAATAAATAATCTACAATCTCGAGTTCGTTGTAAAAATAAATGTCGTCTGCTAATAGATTAAATAGACTCGTTAATAGACTCGTTAACAGATTAAAATTACATTGAATTGACACAACATCGTACGTATCGATCGTCGACGAATGAATTCACATGTGATGAACATTATCGTGTTATCGAGGTCATCAACGTTGGACCGTGGTTGATCGTCTACCGGCTGTCTCGCAGTTCTACGAGATACCGTTTCGCGATTGCTCATAAAGCCAACAGCTTGCGTAATCGCTCGTTCCCTTGGTCGCAAAGCTCACTATCGTTTCTACGATCCTACATAGCTGGCTTCATTCATGCCCATTCCACACACAAGAACTTTTGTCTTTGTCACTGTGTGTGTCGCGACTTCCTCTTTCACGTCATTAACGAGGATGTAAGAATTTTGTGAGTTCTTTTTTTGTTTTGAAATCTAGGAGGATCTTCTGGAAATGTAGATTGAAAGACACATCAACGTTTCTGCATTTAGTTTTTGATTGACGAGAGCGTGAAGAATTTGTCTCGTTGGAATTTTAATTTTTTTGTTGCTGTCGAAAGGTTCTTCCCGAATTGTATGAGATATTATGAGATACATTACGTCCATTTTTACGCAAATTTGTATAATTTGTGGAGAATATAGAATTCAGACAAAGATTCGTTGAAAATTATATTTTATTATGTACCTGTACATTTAATTTTAATCTTCAATCTAATATTTCGCTGTATATCTTAATTCCTGCAGTTTCTTATACCTAGTGTACTAAAATATTTTAGGCCGAAATAAGGAAATAATACACATTAGAAATGTGTATCAGAGCAGACATAGACAGAAATTTTTTATCTTTCGTATAAGATAAAGTATACTCCGTGCGATTCTCATTCTTAAATACTATCGCGTCAGTCTCTGATTTAAATTTATCGCGTTTTAAACTTCCCTTTATCCACCGCCGTACGAAATAAATACCCAATATAAACCTGCGGCTGAATCCAATCAGACAAAAATTTCATCCATTGGCCGAGCCAACGTACGATTTTCTTTCTAGCTCGAAGCAAAACAAACGGTTAACGCGGTGGATGGTTTTTACGAGCAATAACATTTAGATATAGACGATGGCCAGACAAGAACTACGGACGAGCCAGTTAACGAAAGGAAAAATGAAGTTTGCAGAGGCTTTGGAAGATCGTGATTCATCGATGAGATTATCGCGGCTCGAGATCGGCACGGCTACTTGTTTCGTTGGCGCAATCACGGCGCCACGGGCGAATTTCTGAATGGAAATCGCATCGCGATGGAGTCTCGATCGGCAGTCTGATCGGTCATTACTGCCGTTACGTGACGGCTTTAGGATTCGCCGCGACGATTTACGATCGCCGGTTTTACGATCGTCGTAGATCATTCTGGCTGCGCCGCTCCAACTGCGGCAATAATTCACGTCGTTCAACGGTGATTCGATTGCTCGAACGAGCTCGTGGGCTCGTTGTCCTTAAACGTCGAGTTTAGGCCCGATCTACGCCGGCTATTTGCCAACGAACCGTGGAACTCGTAGCTTTCCGCATTTGCATCTACTTGGCGTAAAAAAATTTAATCGATCCGTACTGGTGCAGTTTAATCGAGTGAAATTTACACGCGATACGGTTGTTAGATACGATACGAAATGAGATGGATATTTTCCAATACACACTTGTTCGATGCGTCAATCAGACGCTGTGCCTGTTGAGTAAATTTTATTCGATCGAGATTAGTATGTAGAAATTCTCTCAATAAACGTGTTATATCAGGCGGTGATTAGATTTGCGAATGATAATAAACGTTGCACGCGTTAGACGGAATTGCCGGCGAGTTGAAATTAAATGAATTTATGTTTTGTACCACCGGTGGAATTGATCGAACGACACGGTCGTTCGAAATAAGTTTCATAGTCGTCAAACGACGATTTGAACGCTGCATAAACGTCGACGTGCAAATAGAAAAGGGACGAAATACGAAAGACGCGTGTTGAGGCAATTACCGACAAATTGTGCCGTACGTCGGGAAATTACCAGCGATACAACCGAGGATATTTCTCCTTTGACGCCGTTGTCCGTGTTACATTTCACGTTATGACATAATTTCCACGTCGCGTTGTATTAGCTCCATTAAACAGAAGCATCCTGTTTTACATTCTAACGTCGATGCTGCCGCGATATAAACTTCCACCCGACGTTTTCATACCTCCTCAAACGCGTTGCTGATGTTTTCAACAACTCGGCACTCGGACGCTAATTACTCGTTATTCGTTATTCGTTAATCCACGCTCGTTGAAACACTCGTCCGAAGATCTACTGCGACGACGTACTGTACAATCGTCGTTCGCGTGCGAACCTCGGAGACAAACGTCACGCACATAAAGATAAAAAGGCACAGGAGGAGCTCCTTAGAAACGAGTCGCTCGACCGGGAAGCAGTGAAATAAAGGTAAACGCCACCGTTTACTGCCGCCTATAAACTTTTAAGCGTTCGTAAAACGAGCAGCCGCGCAGGCCCGCGGTGTCGAACACCTAACACCGTAGCGTGTATGAATCACGTGGTGGTCGGTTCGTCTCACCTATGGATGTGGATCGATGTCAAGGTTGTCGTCGGCTACGCCGGAAACGTTACGCAATCACTCGTAAAAACACGCCTCCCGCCTCTTCTCTGGTCTCGCATCTGCCGCTTCTCTGGCCAATCTTCTCGACCATGTGGATTCTTGGTCGTCTCTCTCTCGGTGAAACGAGAATTTACTTTATTTATTCTCTCGTCTCGTAAAAGACGAGCGACGGATATCGCGCGAATGCTCACCGAATTTCTCGCAAACGCGTATTTTGACGAATTCACGATCCGTCTCAGATGAGCGGACAATGTTTCGTAGAGTGAAAACATCTTCCGCGAGCGCTATGAAACGAATATAGTTGAAAGCTAGAAAGGTAACGGTCGACTGCAATTGGCTCTAATTCGTCGGATCTTCAAACGCGCGAAACAAAAGACGAGCCGTATAGTCATTCAGCTGAAATGTCACACTGAACTCCAATGAAAATGTTGCTTTTACTCGACGCATCGACGATCGAAATAGGGGCGGTCGGGATCTGAAGCGAGGACAGATGGAAACAGCGTCGTTACGTGGTTAACGAGATTGACAGTGGCCTCGATCTCGCTTAGCGGAACTGTTCTCGGCGGTTTACGAGGGTGACAAGCCCCGGCGAGACGCGGTTCTTTCATTCAGGTTCCGGTGAAGAGTCAAGGACGCGCGTCGATCGACCATCCGCCGATGAGTATTTCTTCCGTCGCGATAACGCTTTCGTCACGATGCAGAGCTTTATCGCCTCTAAAATCTCGTCTTCACTTTCTGTTGCCGTGACGCGCGACGTGAAGGTAGAATTTTTTTTTTTAAAGTCGGATACCTGCACGTCGCAGTAAACGTTCGTTCACGTAGACCAAACTCGCGCCAGTGTCCAAACTGAAAGTGGAAATCTGACGAGAATTTAATTCAGTCTAGACCATCGAACGCATTTTTTGCTGGATTCACATGATGCACATAAGCACGTTTCTGTTTTCGAACGTCGTCCGACACACGAATGAAACGTTCAAAAAATCTCTCACGCACACACTTCCGACGTTCCATCAAGTTCTTTTACACATTGCCTATAAACTGTGCTTGAGAAATATACTACAAAACGTCTCGTTTCTAAGCTTGCTTTTTCAGTGCAATGTAGTTCTCAATCGATGGTATCGGTCATCAGGGGATTAATACGAACCGCGTAACCGCGTGACAGACCGCGAAACGCGTTTCCACACACTGTGTGTGTATGCGTGTGTGTGTGCGCGCCTCACGTTTTAGGTGACGTCACATGGTGGGCCGGGAACGGGAGAGAAACAGTGCCACGACCTATCCCAATCCACACTGGTGTAAAGGCAGGCCAATATAAACGAACGTTTACAGGCTCGTTACATTTTTATGGGCTCGACGCCGCAACTACGCCACTACGGCCATCAACGGAATGTCGTAAACCATCAACCATCTCTCTGACTCTTTCTCTCTCTCTCTCTCTCTCTCTTTCTTTCTTTCTTTCTTTCTTTCTTTCTGCAGTTCTTTCTCTCTCGCTCTTTGTCCTGCGAGACAGGCCATTTTCTTCGTCTCTCCAGCGAACGAGGAGCTCTCTTTACCACGTTCTTCTCCGTTCCACGGTCACCCTTAACCGCTCTCCCGTCTCGTCATTCTGCCCCGTTGACGCGCGATCTACACCCACCCCCGGTGTGTGGCGGTAGCCTCCTCGGTGTCTACCTCCTCCTCCTCCTCCCCCCTGCCTCTGCCCCTGTGATTTCTCTGTCGCGTCAGGGACGGGAAGGCGCGTGGCACTTACGCGTGCCACTTCCGGTCCCTGACGTCACAACGCCACCGCTCGTAGAACACTCCGCGTTACGTCACTTTATTGACTGCGATCATAAAAGTTTTTACACGCGTCCCTACTGGTGGCCGCCTTGCCCTCGTCGCGGTGACTGTTTCTTGGCCAAGCTCGAGGTTGACCGACTAAACGCGTCGTTTACGAGCCAATCTTTCGCCTCTGTTTTGTACCTATTTATATTCTTCTCGCGGCTTTGTTCCTTTTTTAATTGCAAACGACTGTATGGTTATTTTATTGCGGATATTAAAACGTTGCAACGACCGGCTACTCTCAAGGGGCTGCTGTCACAAAGAATTTGCAAGCGCAGAAAATCACTTGACCATCTGCAGTCAACAGCACATCTACTGGTTAGTAATTACTAAAACTCTCGCGACGCTCGCAGTCGCATAATTGATCGCGTTAAAAATCATACAGTGTCCCCGTGCAATGTTGACGTACAATTTTTTGATAAATTTCGAGCAAGTTGTACTTTTGCAGTAGACTCTGCTGAATATTCTGTCCATTTCAAATATGGACGTGCCTTATACACTTTGCATAGAATTTCCGTCTTTCTCGAATAGTTAACGAAGTTTGTTCCCGTTCAAACCACTCGGCCATTTTCCGTTTTCCCAAGTATATTCTCGAGAAAGAGATCGGACTTTCCCCTTCCTCCACGAACGCGTCTTGTCGCGAGAGCTACGCCATTTTTTAATCGATTTTCACCAAGCACCACCTCCGTCCTGTCATTGGCTAGCCGAGTCGGCCATCATGATTTTTATTGTGTAATTCATGGCCGAAATTCATAATGGCCGCCACTGTCTCGACCAATCGCAACGACTCTAGCGGCAGCCATTACAGAGAGGAACCAATCTGCGCTCTAGCGGGCGTATCCGCAACTCGTAGCTTCCATCTCTTACCGACAGATGCCTCGAGCGCTTTGAACGCAGAGTTTATATTTTCCCTGAGAAATTCATCGATTTTATCACTTTTTTGACGGTATTTCGCGAAAATGTGCTTCGTATATTAATTAGAAATTTGTCGATCCTCAGGTACGTGTCATTCAAGTTTTGTGAAGTTTCAATCTTACGATCGTTTGGGAAATTCAGAATACAATAGTTACGTCAGTAATTTATTGATTTCTTTTCCTTAAATTACTTGTGTAACCATATAATTTACTTTCACTGTTAGAAGAATATTGGTAATTTCAATTTATGTAATGTATCCAACTAATTTCTCGTTAAGCTTGGTCTTCTTTGAGAACCATATAATTATAAATTCAGGATTAACAAAGTTTAGGTTAGGTTGTCTATTGTGTAGTCTGTCGACTCTCTAAATTCTCGATTGTCATCTCTCTTTGACGATTGAATTTTTACAAAAGGTTCTAATTCGGTATTATCAAAATCACTTTATACACCGAGTCCCAGTTCCTAATCGCCCAATTCACACGCCATTGTCGTCGAAAAATCGTCGTGTCCCCGTTTGAACCTTCTAGTCGCGAACACCCGCTTTACTCACTTAACTTTGTCTAACCGCTTGAATCTCGCCGTAGATCTTCGTCGTTAAACGAGTAGATTCAGCCGGATAGTTCATTCAACGTCTCGCATCAAGCTTCATTAGGCTTGATTTACAGTATGCGCGCAGCCGTCGCTGCGACCAAAGATTTCTGGCGTCGGATAGAAAAAATATTGCATCGTAGTGTCTCGGTGATACTTTGATAATTTGATGCCTGCATCAATGTCTGCAATCCTGTATAACGTCTGCTCCTGGATAATTAAATTCATTTTAAGGTTCCTTTGTAATGAATGAAAATATCTTATCAAGAAAAGGATTCTGCGTGATAAGATTTTATTTGTAATAAATATGAAATTCGTCGATAATAATAACTCATACGAAATAATTTCCATGCATTGTATATTATATGGGATAACTGTGTTTTGTATTTTTAAAAAAATTGCTTTTTTCTATTGGTAGGAATAGTATAATAATGTCGATCATTTTCAAATAGAATTTTTATTCTATCAAAGTTCTTTCCTTTTGCAACCTTATTAAAATGTTAGGATAAATAGTTTTTATTAGAAATAATGTGTATGACAATTCCATCTTCATTTTTCATTGCAAATAACACTATAATAATTTACATATAAAAATCTTCAAGCATATCTCGTTTTACAAATCTCTCAAAATATTTCACAAATATTCCATACCTATTCCACATAATTGTAAATTATCATATATTTATTTAAATTATTTCATTCGTTTCTATATATTTCCTATATATTTTGGTATACGTTGTAGAATGTATAAAATTATACACATGTGTAATTAAAAGACTAAAGTTATCATTGTAAGCCAAGTATCCCGAGTGTGCAAGCCGAAGGGACTTGTGTCCGAATAATTACGTCGGTGTGTTTATTACGTCCGGTTATCTGGTTGTGCTCTCTGGCGAAATGAGACGAGGGGGAGAAGGCACGCATTCGTTGGCGAGAGAAACGAAGGTGGAGATCGTGCGTGGAATTCCTGATGGCCGACCTTCCTACCCGCGATTTCGACTCGTACGCTCGACCATTCCGTAGGTGGAAGATACTCGTCCAGCCTCGAAAACAGAGCAAATCGATCGGCAATCGATTCCTTATTATAATTTCTCGCCACGATCGCCTCTTCCCCCCCCTTCATCTTACTCCGTTGTCTCTCGCAACAAGGTTCTCTGGTTTCTTCATGCAAATTTCACGTTCTTTGTTTCTATCGAAAACCGGTCGTCTCGAGCTAACATCGATCGATCGTCGTCTGTTCCTCTTGCTTTTTTAACATGTGCGCCAGGGTGTGGCTCTCTAAGAAGAATCCATTCTCATTCGTTGCACTCTTTCGTCTTCATTTCGTATGGACCGGCGATTCTTGCTCTCTCTCTCTCTCGAGTACAATACAGGACGCTTTGAGATTCCTAAATCACGAGTTCATTTATGTTCTTTTTCTCCTTTTAACAGCGTTTCTCGCGTGCAGTAACGATGACTTTCCTTGTGGGAAAGAAATTGACAAGTTTAACGCGTATAATAAATTACGATCATTAGTTCTACGCGAGAAGATTGAAAGGGAAATCGTTCGAAGCTGAAACAATCCAGATGACCAATTTGTAATTTTTCCTAAAAATTTCGTAGATTCGCAACGATGTATTTTTAGAGATTTGCCCAATAAATTTCATTTGTTTAATAAAAATTTACACGTGCTAAATATTAAAGAAGGGTTTTTTCAAGCAACGTTTGTAAATTCGAGACCATGTACGCTCGACGCGACAGCCCAAAGAAGAGAGACAAGTCGTGCGCACGCGTCTACGACCTTAACCCAGACCTAAGTCAAAGTTAACGCGACCTTAATCCAACCCCGACGTCGAAACGAGCTCGACGAAACGAGCCAAAACAGGGCAGACTCACATCTGACGATTGATCGGAATTATTTCCCAAGGTCTTCGATGTTCCAACTCGTTTGAATACCACGAGAGATATTCCGTAGAGAGGAAATATCTTTCTCGAGACAGATAGGGTTGATCGAACCTTTATCGCTGATAAAGAGTCGGAACTATTCTTCTTCGGAGAGACGTTGGAAAATATTGAAAGAAACGAAGGCTTGGAAGCGTTGCGAGGGCTGAAACGAACAGTTGAAATTTATGGCGGGGAAACCCATCCCAGGTAAACGAAACCCGCGTGTCTTCTTCCTACCACTTTGCGAACGTTGAAAAAACACGCGTTGTAAATTTCCCTCAATTGGTTTTTTCCCCTTGGAATTAGAATTTTCTGTGCTTTACAATCTTTAAATCTTATGTTGAAAATCAGGTAGTGTCTTTCAACTAATTTCTTATAAATTCAGAAATTTGTTAATTTATACTATCGACTGTTGTAATTTATATTATTTAAATTCAGGCTATAAAGACTAGATAAAATGAAAATGTGTCAAAAATTGAGTATAAATGATTCTCCGTCTTTCAGTCCGATCAATGTTACGAATTAAGAAACAATTACAGTTTCGAAAGTCACAGATTTTGCTCGAATTTCGAATTTCTGCAAATGCTTTGGGATTTTCCAAAGTAATCCTCTTACGGAATTCGGTTTCGAAATGTCCCTCGGATTAAATTGGTAATTCAGGGGGACCTTTATTCTCCCGCAAGTATTGTATGTAAAACGTAGCTGGCGATATAAACTTCGCCTTTCGAGTCTGAATGGCCGTGTACGTTCCTTCATTTACCCCTTTACGAGCTGACTCTATTCCGAATAATTCCACCCGAGCTTCCTATCTCGCCGAGGGTCCTCTAAGCGGCAATTTCCTCGTTTTAATTTCTTGCTTAATTCAACGTTACAGGCAACTTTATTGCCCCACGGTGCATCCGTTGTAAATTTTGTCGAGGGAAATAAATTAACCGCGGTTTCTTTTCGTTAGTTTACCGTAACAGATCGTTTAAAAAAATTGAAGAAAATTGTTGCAGACGCGTGCGAAAAATGAAAAAAGGAATCGGAGGTATGCTTATTTTCATACGAATGAATTTAGATTTTTGAAAATTAAGCCTTGAGTCGTCTTGTAAAATACCAAAGTGTTTGATAGAGATTTAAAATTTGCACGTATTGAAATACAACCTGATAGAATAATCTGATGGAATTTTTCAAAACGATAGAAACAATATAGATCTTCCATTTTCTGTTGTAATCGTTCTTTCCTAATTGTGAGGATTAAAGAACGTAACTTTTCACGTGTAAGTAACTCAAAAATACAACATCGTAGCTGAGAAATTTACAATTTTACAAGTAGTTGATCTTTTAGCACTCGCTAAAAATCACTGTCAAAGTAAATTATACCTACCTACTTGCTGCAACGATAAAACAATGGCAAAGACAAATTTTCCCCCCCAAAAAAATACGAATTTGCATAAATATCCGCGTTTCGTTAGTTTAAGACACATCTGGTCAATCTTCGTTCGCTTGAAATGAGAACCCGCAAAATTAACAACCCGTAAACTTAAAAGGTGGACTAATGTTAGAACTCGCGCGTTGTTAAACCATCGAATCACGGTCGGAATAGAACGGTTCAGAGGGTGCGATAAACACGGTCGATTTGTCGCGGAAAGAAGATCGGAGAGCTCGCGCGTAAGAGACGTAAGAATAGCCCAGGAAGAAGTGGAAAGAAAACAGAAAGGAAAAAGCGGCGAAGATAGTTGACACGTAACTCCTTACGAGCGCGTCTTGTTTACGACGTTATAAAATTACCGACTCGACGCAGGGGTGACGCTGCGGAGGCGAGCCTTCTGGACGCGTGCAGCCGCTTCGAAATTTCGAATCGTCCGCCCGAACCGCCGAATATTTCATGCGAATCCTTCGTTTTCGCCTGAATCACGAGACACGTGTTCTATTGCCGTCGTTCTCGGGATGAAAAAAGACTTTGCTGAACAATGAAAACCTTCTCTTTACGTTTCAGCGATATTTGTAACGCGTACGGTTAGGTTTAGCGCCAACTTTTAACATCTAATAAAATAACAAAGAAGGTATATTTATATTTCTTGATTGAACTAATAGACAGTTTGCAAGTTTATGTCATAAATTCACGAATATCAGATTATTTCGATCTACTTTATTTTATAGACTACTTTGGTCAAAGAATGTTTCGAAGAAAATAACAAAACCAAAATTGAGTACCTATCAGCTGACTGACCTGGAACACGAAGTAGATACTCTCGTGTAACAGTAGCAAGTTTTAGAGTAAAACAAATATTTTTGCAAACTTGCCTGATTATCTTATTTTGAAAAGTTACGAGATCTTTAAAAACAAGAGAATACAACTTGTAATTTGTAAATTTACATTATTATTTCGTTAGAAAGATAGATTTTTTGTATTTGTCTAAATTTTTATTTTTAGATGTCGTATAAATTTGAACCAAGATAGTCTAGCCAATTATAACCACTGTCGACTCGATGAATCCGATTCATGAATCGCTCGCACGTGTCCGATACTAGTCGCTTTATTAGCACGATACCGCTTGCATTTACAACGTAGGTTGCTCGTCGCTGATTAATTGTCCAATTTTCATAGAACGTGTGCCAAGTTTAAATACGTCCCTTCCTTTCTTCCAACTGTCCGTCCCTGCCTAATCGGAGAATTATCGATGCAAGTTACACCAGACTGCTTTCGTGCTCTTCCAATAAAATAAATTTCATAATTCATTCAAGAGTGAAATTTATTTTATTACTAATTTTCTTGATTTGTGACCAATCAATCAAGATCGAGAGAACTCTAAAAATTATTATTTGAACGCTCTTTGATACATCGCAATGAAATATTTTTATTCAGAGTTTCTCATTGATATCGGAATGTTAATCAGGTTTTGTTTGAATTTAAGATTCGAAGAGTTTTTAAAAATAGCTATTAAATTCTCAAATTTGACTCGGACGCGTACAAAATGTATCGGATCGAACGTATCAATTTGACTTCGCGATGGAATCACAAGTCCAACACACGTGTTGTTCCGTGGGATAACGTATCGCAGTGCTTCGCCGTAAGGGTAAGCAAACGTAAGCATAACTTTGGTAGTCTTATAGAGACAGGAGCTATCGGTCCCCAGGGTGTTCGTAGACAGGTACATGTTCTCCCGACTCGCTGCGAATCTATGGAAATGCCAGGCGAACGAACCTGGAGTCTTCTCGGTCAACTGCGAACCGATACGTTCTGAAACAAAAGTAAGAACAACGTTGTATAATAATAAACGTAAAGGAAAGAGACTTTTTCTTACATTGCATAAATTTTTACGAATTTTTTTAAATAAACAAACGAATGCAACTGAGGAAGGAAACTAAAACGGGAAAAAAAGTGAAGAGGAAAAAATGGTTGGTTAATTTAATTTATCTATCCTTTGTTGAATCGTAGCAAAGATTTAATAGACATTCTTTCACTTGCAACATGGACTATTTAACTATTTGTGACAGTGGTATATATATACGATAAATGGTTGCATTATTCATTCGCAAAAAAATAGTAAACCGATCCATGAACGTTCTCTCCGAGGCAATTCGGAGCTCGTTGCGAGAGGGTTGAATTATGACAACAAGGCACGAGAGTCGATGTTAGCCGTGTCATGCGGAAGAGCGTGATTTAGAGTAGCGCTCGCTCGAGCATGCAGAACGAACGATCTATTTATATCGAGATTCAACGCTGGAACGCGTAATAACCGTAAAACAGAATTTTTTGCAGGTCCTGCCATTCCGCGGGCGAAATTGGGTCGGCGATTCGCGTCAGCCAGGTGCGTTGAACTCTCTGTCGTCCCTTCTCACCCTTTCATATCACCCTCGTTCCATCCTTCTTTCTCCTTTAGGTCAGCATTTAACCCTCAATTGTAAATTACTCAATCTTAAAACGCTCTTCAATTTTTTCTTATCTAAAGAAATAAAGTTTAGGATCTTCCGACCTACGAAACGAACGTGTCTGTCGTTGCGCTAGAACGAATATCTCTGCGTTATCCGAGGTTGAGGACCACGATACGCAAGAATTACGAAAACTAAAAATATAAGATACAACCGGTGTATCTACCGTACGGTGAAGAAACCGCTGAATCTGGAATACATCTATCGCGAAACGAGCGCCCAGAGTCAGTGATATCGCCGCTAAAATAGCAAAACCATCTCCGATAACCTCCCCTCTCCCGTCGCGGATGAAACGAAGAGCCGGCAGAGGCTGGTCGGCTAGGAGAAAGAGACGAGGAACTCGCGGAGGATCTCCGATGCGTTTCACGTAATCCCGGCATTCCGTGGCGCGTTTCGAGGCCTCGAATCCGTGGGGCGCACCGGTATGTATATGGGACAAGTGGAAACGGCCAAGTATCAATAAAGACTCGAGAGGGTTCTAAAGTTATCAAAAGCTTCGGCGAAAGTCGTTGGCTCCGTTCGCTTGCGTTCTCGCGCACTTTCGTCCTCCCCCCTCCCCGCTGCTCCCCCCTCTCACCCAAGAGAGTGAGACGGTCGCGCTCGCCAATGGATACTCGATCGAACCGGCTCGTTCTCTTCGTTTCGTTTCGTTTCGTTTCGTTTCGTTTTCCCGCTACGTTCTCGAACCGTGCTTTCGATTCTTGCCTGCCTCTCCGCTTCTTCATTTTTTCATCGTCTTCCTCCTCCTCCTCCTCCTCCCCCCACGTTTTCGTACCTCGTTCCACGGTTCCCCGCTCCCAGCGCTAATCCAGCGATCTCTTCTTCCCCCTTTCCGGTTCGCGAAGCCACCCCATTGGACGGACAGGTACGCATAACGCGTACGTTTTTATACGCGCGATCCCCTATTCGCCGGTGACGGTCACACGGCGTACCGGTGCCAGCTTATCGGATTCCTGGCCAACGCAGCCGGATAAAATTCGTTATTTACTAATTCATTTATTTCCTCTCCGGGGCCCGCCATGCCGCCCACGTCTGTGGTGTTTGCTCCACGGTTCTCCGCTGTCGGGGAATCGCGTTTGCCCGCGCTCCGTTTCTTCTGTTTGCGCCGCCGATTTTTCTGGCCCGTGGTGATTTCTTTGGCTCTAAACGACGCTAATGGCGGGAATAATTGAAGAAGAAAGCACGGGAGAAAAGCACGATGAATTGCGTTTCAACTATTTCGTGGAAGAGCTGCTTTTAAAATACTTTTTCGCGAATCAGCAAAGTTGTAAAATCAACAAAGATTTCTGTCCAGTTCTCTGATAAGTATTCCAAGAATCATGGGATGAAATGTTTAGAAGCAATCCAAAAGTTACACGCAGCAAAACTAATCGGTTTGGAAAGTTTGTATATTTTAGAAAGTTTGATTTAGAAATTTCAAGTGAATCGAGGAAAATGGGTAATTACAGTACATCGATCGCTACATTCAGCAACATTCGATCACTAAGAATACATAATTACGCTCGTTACGCTACCTATGGAGAGAGCGAAAGGATTTATCGATACACCAACGTTTCCAATCACATCTAAATATAATACTCGTATCATTCTCGTAAACCACAAGAGAAACGCCGGTTTTCTCGAGTATATTATATTAAGCACACGCTGTCCGCGTCATAATTCTTCGTCCAATTTGTCCGTGCAATTTATTTCCACGTTATTCGCCGAATTCAGCGATTTACACGGAATACGTCGCAATACAGAGAACAGTAAATTTCTGTAATCCACTATTACTAGTATAAATTACCAGGGAATATCTTAAATATCCAGCTGTTTCGTTCTTGATACCCGATATTTCGCGCAGTTCGAATTTGATTTTATCGCATCGAGGATCTCTATACGTATTTACGTGGAGTCTGTATTTTCTCGACCTCTCGATAATTAAATGCGAGGCAGTTCGGTCCACCGGTGTTTTTGGGGGGGGGGGGGGAGACGATTCAAAGATTGGAATAAAATTAGGAATAAAATAATCCCCCCGTGGTACTCGGGTACAACGTCGATTCACCCTGGTAAAATTTATACGCGGTGCTCTCCCCATTATTAAGGCTTATTGCTATTATCATCATTATCCTCGCGGACGAAAAGTGAGGCGCTTATTTTGCACGGTGGTCGTTAGCGATCGAAAGATCGGTCGCTCGTTAGAGCGGCTGCGATTCCGCAGTCGAAACTCGCCGTTCTTATCTGACCGCGAATTAAACCGGACTTTTGTTTGTTTCGTTATTTCGTTTTATTTTTATTTTTTTTTTTTTGTTCTCGTCTGTTTATTTCGTTATCCTGGAACACGTGCTCTCTCCCGTAAGTGGTCAACGTCCTTTTCGCGTGAACCTTCGAAACGATCGAATCGACCGTCCACTTATCGAGTCACCCTCCAATTCTCGCGAATATAAATCCGTCTTTAGTTACTCCGTTTATTAACTTTGATCAGAGGAATTGATCTCTGGCGGTTTCTGTTTCTACTTCTCTTCTTTTGTCTCGCGAATACGACAGGTTTAACAAGGCACGCGACGCTCGATCGGCCGATTCGTTTGAGGAAGATGAGAATTAACGAGACAGGTTTAGTTTTGAATTTGGTGAAGTGAATCCTTTGAAGACACTTGGCGCTTTCATCGTGCAAATTGTGATATGTTACTCGCGTTTGTAAAGTCGTGCTGCTGAACGGCTATCTAATATATTCAGAACTTCAAAGTTCACTCAAGATCAAATATAAAATTTTATATCCAACGTTAGTTTATAACAACGCAGTGTAATGTGTTATTTTATGTTATAAATATACATATCGTATAATGCAGCTTGTAATTATTCGAACGACGTGACATTTTCCTGAATGATTTGAATTTAAAATACGTGCAGTTTTATAAATCATATAGCGAAATTTGCAAAAGTATGTCGATATAAAAAATATTCATTTTGTAGCGTAGCAAATTTCATAGTTGTCTATAAATTGTCTCAGTGAGAAACTTCTGGGCTAATTTCATTTCATGGGATGGAAAGTTTTATTTGTGGAATCTGGCGATTTCTTGCCTGAATCGTGTAATCTTTGTGGACATTTTGCTACAAGTTTTTCCTCATTTTCCTCGAACGGAGGAAAGAAAATCTAGGGAAAACGCTGTTTTGAACGAACGATGCGAAAGCAGCCCCGATTCCTAGTCTCGTCAGGATCGTTCCACGGAGATCGATGGTTCGAATCGCGATCGGGGGGTTGCTGGAACAATGACGCGCAGACAAGGGCTGAGAGAGACGTGCTCCGCGAAACGATTTTGTGCACGACTTACGAGCCACTCCGGGCTCCGTGATAAGTAACGCCGGTACGTGTGAAAAATACGAACCGGAACGGCCGTGTCTATCTGAAAGTATAATCGCACACGATTCTGCCTAACGTGTGCAAAAAAAAGAAAAAGAAGCTGTATCGATCTCCGTGAAAAAAGAAGACTTAACGACCGATCATTTACAAAGCCGCCTCGCGTATTTTAATGAATTGTCCCGATAAATCAACGCGGGTACGGTTTTTCCTTTGCTTTCTTCTACGTTTCTCGCGCCGAGAGGCGTTAACTGCGATCGTTTCTGTATTCCACGAGCACGAGGTTAAATGAGAGTCTTAAATGAGAGTCAGAGTCAGAAAGAGGAAAAGGAATTATAGTTAATTGTACAACGTAAAACGAGTTTTCTTCCAAGACTACGAAATAACGAACTTTCTGACAATTGTATTGTACAATTGTATTATGATAAATACTGAAAATAATTGAAAATAAAAAAATGTCCCAACGTACGTGATAACATTCATGGTCGAACGTAACGAATAATACAGATGTAATGAGACAGAATAAAACAGTATGTATTTAAACATTTACTGCTATATATTTTAAACTATAAAGTTTAAACTATGTACTTAATTTTTATTACACATAAAAATGTGGAATTTAAGTAATATGTTAATAACGAGTATTCGACTAATACAATTACTTATATTTGTAAATTACATATTTATAATGTAACCAAAAAATTTTTTTCTCATCCCTTGAAACATTTGACGACTCTAACACTTATCTGAATATGAGGAAAATTTACGATTGAGATATTCGTCGTGACATTTTCCCGTATGCTTCACGTTGGTAGATTTCAGAATTCTCACATTTTTGCTCTTTCGAAATGTCGAACACGTGACAGGATATTTTTGTACCTCACGGCAATTTGTAATTTAAATATTTCGATAAGCGATAAGTGTTACTTTACTAATCGACCTTTTCGTTTTATCTGTCTCTTGAAAATATGGCGACGCGGAATGTGCCGGAACATGGCAGCGATAAAAATATAAATTAATCGAAAGAAATTGCAAATGAAATAAATAAATCAATTAATGAAAGAGAGAAGTAACACGTTATTTTCCGAAAAACTATAGACGTTCAGAAAGCAACAATCTGCCATTCATTAAAAATTAGAAAATACAAGCGGTGCACACAATAGGCCATGAAATTATCAACAACGATCGAAAGATCTTAATTTTAGAATGATTTTACAGTCTGTCGATTAGATATCGAATCTAGGTAGCCATTTGTTTAATATCACTCTCAAGAAAGCTGTAGAAACCTATATTACACATTTACATTTCAAATTCATCGAATACTGTCTTTGTCTATTTCCTGCCTATTCCGCTCTATTTTCCTCTTTTGTAACCAAACATCAATGTAGGTATATATTTATATAAATATGTAAATTTTATATTATATAAATAATACAAACTATGAGAATTAAATATAAAATGGCCTTGTACGAAAAAGACATTATTACGTAATAAAATCCATTTATTCGTATTAAGGCAAAACGTAATGCCTTGAGACTAAGCTTGGGTAATCGGTAGAAATAAGACTTAAAGTAGATAAAAATATAAATAAAATAGTCGGTCAATCGATCATGCAATATTTATAGGCAATAATTATGTTGCCACGTCGAATGTTTTGCAATTGAAAAACGAGAAAACTGGGAAATCTCCACGACGAATAGATCAAATAGATTTTACGTAAGCATCGCCTAACGATCTAATGTCACAAAAAAAAAAAAAATGATTTAGAAAAATACCGCGACAGATTTTTTGAATAAACATGAATAAACATTCAGCGGACGTTCGATCATACGTTAAGTGAAACTCCTCAGCCGCTTGTTTGTTCCAATGTCTTAGAGGTAATTTTTCATTGTCGAGAATCGTTAAATTCCACGAACGATATGATTTATTATCAAATGCTTTTAGCGCCGATGTTTGATAAGCGTATAAACGATCGGACGTATTATATGGTTAGATGTCCTCGGCGTTACCGACGAACATCGTGACGTTTATTTTTTATTTAGTCCGATCGTAGAATCTATTTAGTCGGAAAGTATCGTCAAGCGAAGCTAGATTTAACGAAACTTCTCTCGTTTCTTCCCAAACTCTTACCCCCTGTCTGTAAAGTTTCTTCATGTCTTTTTAATGGCTCCGCGGTGTGTCGAATTTTAAGGACTTACTCTTCATCCATAATCACGGTGACGTAGTAAAGCGTAACAAGCTATCGTCTCGGTTTCTATACGCAAAGTTTTGCACACTATAGCAAAAGAAAAGTACTAAAATGTGAATCGTTGTTGGTACTTTGTAATTTTCGATTGCATATTAAGGATTTTCTTGAAACGTTCAAGATCCTTTCATTCGTTTGAAACGCGAAGGGGATTGAGACGTGAAATGCCAACATATGCTCTTTGGACGTAAAAAGGGAAAGTCGACGATTTCGCTGTTCAAACAAAGTCTTTCGACCCGAAAAGAGTTTATTTCGCGATAATTACCAAAAATCGGAGCCGATTAATTCCCACGGAGTCCACGGGACAGATTCCACGGGTCGATTTGATGGGTGATCGAACCCGAAGAAGAACCGGTCGTAAAAACATCGACAGCTTATCTGTGATAAACCAACGGAGATACTCGACTGCTTTCAGTCGGACAGATAACACCGGTGACTTGTAAATGGAGCACACGGTTAACGGTTATCTTCACCGTTTCCTACTGGTTAGATAGCGAGTCGGGAATCACCGGTTCGATCGCTTTTAGCCGTGGATAATTGCGAAACGCGTTGCTGCAACCGGTACTCGTTAATTGAACCTTCGTGTACTTCCTTCCTTCCTTCGCAATTGCGCGCCGATCCCCTCAAGGTTGAATGTAACTTATGGTGAACGCCCATTAACAGCGTGAAACCCAACGTTCATAACGTTAGGTAATTAGCAAATCGAAGCGTGCGTTGCGCTTGGAAACAACGACGGAACGATGTATCATTCTGTACGTAATGCAGCATTCAAATTTTTGTGCTGGGTTAATGTGGATGAAGTGGAACCAAGTTTTTCAGATGAATAAGCAATAAGCAAGGAAATGATTCAGTGAGTTACTTGCGAGACTTTTAAGTCTCTCCTGGTGCCATTGACGACACAGTTACCTAAAACTAATAACAGAAAATAATCAATCGTCTATCGTAAAAGAGATTGCGACAATAAGAAGGTAGTTGTTGAACATGAATTTATTTGAGAAAGTGGTACAATTGGTTTCGATTTGCTTGCTACCGAATTCTCCTTGTCGTCGCAACGACCTTTTCAGTTCATAGTTTCCCAATTCGTTCCTACGAAATCAAGCTCGGGACTCGGCCAAATTCGGAGTGAAACGGTCCAATAACCGGCGCGCTCGCGCGCGCGAGAACCTCTCGAGAAAAGTGGAAACTCTCCCCGGAGAAAACGCACGACAGTACCGACGTGTGGAGCGTTTGCTTGCCAGCCACCGGGCTGGCCAAATGCCCTCGGCGGGAGTTTCCGCGCAAAATTCTCGGGGCGTAATTTTCTTCGTGCAGCAGCTGGCCTCTCGAAACGATCGGCTGCGCGGAGAGCGATGGTCGCAATCGACGGAAGAGGCGCGATTACGCGAATCACCTGCCCGGCATCGAGGAGAGGAACCCTCTGGCTGGTGGTGGCCGGAGGAAAAGCTCGCTCAACCGGGCAGAGTCTGCCGGTATAGGCGAAGCCAACGGCCGGGTATCGATCTGTGCGTGATGCTGCGGAGCAGCCAGTGCCGGAGGGGTGAAGGACCACCACCTTCGACCGACCACCACCACCACCATTCGTCAGTATCCACCGTCACCACGGTGATGTGGCATCACCGACGAGAGGTGCTGCGCGTTAGTGTGAAACCGTGCGAGGGTCACAGCCGCTTGAGACTAGACCAGCAGCCGGGCGAGGTGAAACACGTCGTTGAAAGCAACATCAACGTTGCTAGAAACCAACAACGCACGACATGCGCGACAGGGTGAACATGAATGACAAAGTTGCGGCACATCGAATTTTGGAACATTTTTTTGTAATGTAATGGAACGTCTGTTCATTTATTATCAGCAAGATTTTCAGGAAACAGTGCATGTCCTTCTTTATTCCTGACAATGACACAGTAATGGTAACATCCTACGTGTAATATAGTCAAGGCGCAGAGATTATCGTTTTAAAAGTTACGCATTCATAGAGTCACCATTCTAGACACCATAGGTAGATTTTGATTGATGAGATTAACGATATTAATCGAGACCCGTTTATATTCTTTCTGTTTTATTCCTATTTTTCAAATACACCTTCAGATGTGGCAACCTTTTGCCCTCACTTTTAATTGTATCGTGTCAAAAATCTCCCGTCTAAATCCTAAAATACTTGAGTCAGAAAATCAACAGAATCTTTTGTTTTTCTACTATATGTAATAATATTTATTTGCGTCTGCATATGTATATATATCTATGTGTATATATATATATATATTATATTATATACTATATTATATACTATACTCCCCACCAGAACTCCCAGCGAGGGTTCGAATCGACCCTAGCTCCGCTGGCCAAAGAGAGAACCTATCCCTGACCATCGACGTCTCTAGGGTGGAAGACGAGGAAAATGAAGGTACGGAGAAGGGATAGAGACGAGGGGGCGTGTCATTGCAGTTTTCGCACGGCTGTGTCTGCACTGTTCCGAGGAAAGGCCTAGAAAGCTTTCTCTTCCTTTTTCTTCTCCTCCCTTCTCTTCCCTTAGATGCTCTCTCTTTTTTTCTCTGTTTCTTTCTTTCAAAGACAGTCTGCTTTCCCCGGTTCTCGTCCTCTTTCGCCCTCCGACATCCGTCGGCTGAGAACTTTACCATTTTGCTGTCTGGAGAGATAATCTACTTCGTGGAGAATCGAGGTTCGCTCTTTCCGATTTCCCTTTCGAGTTTTCCTTCGTCGAACGCTCGTCCACCTGCTTCTCCTCCACAGTTCTTTTTCGAGCACGTAAAAGAAAAAACGACGAGGTTGTAAATTGGTTGATTGTGCAGTCTTACGTTTATTAGATCTATAATTGATATATTTCTTCCTCTTCTTTTCGACTTTGGACAATGAACGCGATGATGCGAGCGAACTTTTACGTAACTCCATTTATTCGAATGAAATTATAGTTGGTACTCTTATTATATCAACGAAAAATCATAGGTGGAATTAAAATATTTGTTACGCGACAAATTTATCTAAAACTCTACTATATGTTACACCTTATAGCAACTTGCAAGATGTATTCACACATCACTGCACTTATCATAATTCTTTACTATTAGTTATACTTTAAATTTCGCGCGATGTATATATTAAATTAAAAGAAACGATACATGTTGAATTAACCATCATTTATTTCATATAATAGAATTATTCAAATAAAACGTGGAACCTGATGAAAAGAAAATTAATTAAAAAATATAATATTTCTTTTACAACCAGTATATTTTAATAGAGAGATACAATATTCGAAACTAAAATGTAATTACCTACACTTTCACAAGAAGAATTCGTTGTATTCATTTCCCTCTCGAGTCTCCTTTCATTGAACGTCCACTCTTCTACATTCTTCCCTTCTGACGACGAACACTGGTGCAGGTGCGACGAAAACGGGCTGCTCTGGAAATAAGGCAGCAGCAACTCTTTGAAACCTGGAGGGAAAATTAAGCGAACGCTCTCGACTTTCTCTCTGAAACCACGCTGACAGTTGTAACATTTCGCCCCCCTCCCCCACCCCGAGTGTCGAGCTCTATTGTCGACGAAATTGAGTTCTTATATTTCACGAGTCGGGTGGGTTAGAGCCGGGGAAATTTTCCGCGTCCGGAAAAGATTGGATATCGAAAGGTGAATAGAACGTTGCGTCGCTGTATTATTCCAGGTTATGCAGCGGAAGAATATTAAGGTCTCTGGCGTCTATTTCTACCTGAATATTCAACCGCAGATGTGCACTTGCTACCACCATTTTGGGGAACAACCGCCCATACAATATAAAATACCTCGTCCGAATACCACGACACGGAATAATTCCGTGGAACGTGGAACATTTCTGCTCAAAAATTTCTGCCTCAACCACTTTTATTCGTATTACTGTTTTATATCACAAGTTGGCACTTGATATTTTAATATTTACGTTTACAATTTTAATGGACTTTGATCAATTATCTGAAATATTACAGTAATCTGTCGAAATTACAGTATCTTCATTTCTCAGAAAAATGTGAGGTAGTTTGTTTCATTCAGCGAGTAAAAGATGCACCAGTGTCCTGAAAAGATCAAAATTAGAATTACGATATTTTTATTTTTCCGAAAAATGACAGGTTTTTACAAATCCTTCTAGCGGATACTGTACCTTATCCCAGCACAAGTAAAATTTTCGCGTACATATTTCTGTGCATCAAAATTACCGAGGAGACGAAATTCTAAATTCTATCCATCTTTGTGTTATTCCGAGGAAAACGGATAAGAATCGAAATTCTGTTCGACAACATTTTCTTGGGGAAGCGAGTAAAATGTGCTTCTGCTCTGCGTGGGCGTGGATACAGGTGCAACGTGCAACAGAGGAGTGAAATCGTCCACGCCGACTCCAATCGTAGACGTTGAGGGGAAATTAGAATGAACGAGGCCATCCGTAATTTCCAGAGTGAATTAACCGCACTCGTCGTCGTCTGCGTAAAGATAGCGAAAGAAAGAGAAAAGGAGACAGCGACTAGGAATGAGTCATTAAGGGCGGTGGCTTTGTCGCGTTTATCGGTACCGTGTGCACGCGCGATTCGTGACTCGTGAATTACTGCCTTGGACGATTTCGAGAGAAGTGACGTAGATAGCGTGGTTAACGAAGTCTACATTGCTTCGTCGAGTGAAGCAGACAGATTCAATGGCTTTGGTAACCCCTTAAGCGTGAGTGCTGAGAAAAGATGGTAGTCGAGACGAGTCAATGGACCATTTTATCTGTATAATTTTTTTTAATAATAGCTACGATCGTTTGACCAGTTTTGGATTACGTCGATGTCACATTATGACAAAATCTAATAGACGGCAATAATAAATTGACAAAAAGTTCATTCCTGCATTTTATGTTCTATTTTCTATTTATTTCGCTTTCATTTTCCATTTTTCAATTTTCACATTTGCCGTGGACGATCTACGACAAGCAGAGATACTTGAATTCGACTCTGGTATGTGTACATACAGTGTTGCGAGACTGTAATGGTTGTATAATAATCAATATCTGTAGTACTTAATTTAAACACAAGAGAAACGAAGTTGACTTTATCTTGAGAAGAAAAAATCGATTAACGTCGATACGTTATTAAAAAAGCATAAATTAGCGCGCTTGTTTTGATTGTCGTTTATGACAATTGTTGCGATTTCTATAGATTCTTGTATTACGATGATGTTTATGATGAAGCATAAATTTTACATTGTTTAATGGCGACGTTTATGACTGTAAATTTACACACAATTGATCGATTATGCAGTTTGCTTGTTACGACACGATGGTTGACATCTTTTTTCTTCTGTCGTTCAGTGTATTATTATGCAGTAGAAATTCGTTTCTTTCATTTGGTTTAATGAAATTAAATATAGTTAGTACGAAATAGAATTTTTAATGTGTGTATATACGAGTGGAAAATCACGAACTCTGATTACAAACAAAGTTCTATCATGTTATATCTTACGGTATTTATTACCGAATTTACGAAACTCTACAAACATGACAGCATGAAAAAGAATTGTGGGACTTGATAAAACAAGTACTTTGTCAAAAAGT